>CM077663.1:384910370-386401620 GCA_039707655.1 Elymus sibiricus
TCAACCAAACAATTGGGTACGTAGCCGGAGCCAGTTTCCTTAAGGGCCGCGCTACGCGTTGGCCGGTGAATCTTTTTAGAACATACGCCGCCTCGTCAACCGTTAGATCTAGAGCTATACAACATTCAATACCGTCCTCATCATTGCAACAAGAATATGTTGTAGAATCCTTTGAAATAAAGGTTATATTGTAGAAATATTTTGCAACATAGATGATGTTGCAGATTTTGTTTCTTCACTATTTTAGCAACACGGGTGTTGCTGCGGAAGAAAATTTTATAACACAGATGATGTTGCAGAAAATATTTACAAAAATTTTCATCTCTTTTTATATTTACAACATAAATGTTGTTGCGAAGACAACACACGTGGTTGTAGAGAAAATTACACAAAGGCAAACACAAAAGACACGCGTGACATGGAGAAGGCGGCGGATCGCAAGCGAGCGATCGCCAGCTGAAGGCAACCGTTTCCCATCTTTCAACTTAGTTCCATGGCTTCGATCATCTAATGCGCGAAGCGGGACGACGTGCCGGCCGGCACATCGACGTCGGAGGCTAGCTTCGGCACGGCAATCGGCACATGTAATTCCTGAAAAGGGAAAAGGTGAAGTGAGACTCTACTCAAGACCTACACAGTACATTATCATCATGTCCTCTCGGGCATGGTTTTCAATTTCAGTTTAGACAAAATTTCAGCACCAACCGAAATCACTGAAATTCAATGAAATTCATTCATTTCAGTTTGCATTTCGGCCAAAGGGCCAAAATATTCACTTGAATTTAATTAAATATTAGAATTTTTTGAAAAAAAAAATTGATTTTGTTTATTTCTAGTGTAGTACTGAAATTGCTGAAATATTTTGACCGAAACGTTATATTTCAGTGTCTACTGAAATTAATGAAATTCAATGAATTTCATTGAAATCTCACCGAAAGCGAAAACCATGCTCTCGGGTCTCTGTCATTTGCTACGAGCCAAAGACAAACGATGCGCAGTCCCTTTCTCACCAACACGTCGATCTCGATCGATTTACCCAAAGATTTCTCACCTGGTAGGTCACACGGATAGATTGATGATGCAGTATTTTGGGAGACTTTTTGTACCGTGTGGCTACTAAATATGGAGAAAGCAGACCTTTTTTTTCATAACTTGGAACACAGGGGTTCCAGAAAAGCAGACCATTGACGTCGAGTGAAATGAGCGTAACTTACTGTTGCCTACTCCGTGAAGCATGTTGCAGTTTTTTTCCGCTTCTATCTCTTTTTTTTTTTGAAACTCGGCCCTTAAGGATCTTGATTTTTTAAAGAAGCAGAAGTGAATTGTCCGGTTAATTTGCGAAAAACCGGGCGAAAACCGTTACAACACGCCCAAAAACAAGGGCACCCGGACGACCTGGCACCCACAAAAACCCACACACACCGCCAAGGACAGGACACCGTCAAGATTGTCCGCAATATCATCGTCGTCACCTCTCCACGAGCAAGCGACTCGGACTTCGACGCGGACGATCCGTCAAGACCTCTCCGAGCGAACGAGACACGAGGGCACTGCTGGCCAAAGCCAAACAATCGACCACCGACATTCGAAGACCAGGCAGTTCCGACTTCGATGACGAGCCTCGCGGGAGAAAAGGAGCCCGCCTGGCGCCGACGAACTCCGAACTGCCCATCGCCTAGGCAGATCCTGAATGCATGCATGCCTTGGGAGAAAGCTCCTGCATGCATGCCTTGGGAGAAAGGTCAATAGGTCACACATAAGGCAAGCAAGCTCCTTCATGGATGGCTTGGCAGAAAGACGAGAAAGGTCAAGGATCACCACAGAGGCTGACCCTTCCGTTTACTCGTGCTTTTCTCTATTTTGGCTTGGGTAATGGAGAGCATATAAACGAAGGTGCACTCCAACTTGTGGCGAGTTTAGTTCAGGGTTCGGTTTCTGGAACATGGTGAATATGATTTCGGTTCAGAAATTTTAGCGAAAATCACATCATTTAAGTTTTAGAAAGTTATGATAATCATGTGGAGAATAGACATAAGTTTTTGTTTTGTAATCATGTAGAGAATGGACACAAGTATTGTTACGTTCCTTCACTCCCAGTGACACACCGAGTAGCTCAGATCGCGAAATAGTTACAAGGTTCAGAGTTTAGGGAGGTAGGAGAGGAAGAACAAGGGGATACAGGGGTTCAGATTTCTAATCACACGATGCCCCCTTACAGTTCTCATCCTCAGCTTACATAGGCCCTCCTGCCTCGCTGGACACAACCAGCTCTACGCCTCTACTAGGCCGCCCTGTTGTTGGACTTCTTCTTCTTGGGCCTTGACAGGGTCACGTCCGTGACATTCCCCTCCGCTTGAGGAACTGCTTGACCCCAAGCAGAAGCATTCGGAAACTCTTGCATTACCCGATGTTTGTTTTCCCAAGTAGACCAAGACAATGGTAGCCCTGTCCACTGAATCTGCACTAACTCAACAGTAGAATTACCAGCAGAAACGTGCTTGGAATCGAGTACCTGAAGTGGTTGAGGCGGACATTCTAGAGATGCACAGGTACTTGGCAAGTCTGGTTGAACAATAACTGTTGCTGGCACAACCTTCTTGAGCACAGAGACATGAACGACCGGATGAATTTGATTGCCAGTTGGTAACTCCAGTTTATAAGCTACCGCACCCAGTTTTGCTAGTACTTTGTAGGGACCAAAGAATTTGTAACTTAGTTTCTGGTTGGATCTGCGAGCCACCGTGGTTTAAACGTAGGGTTGCAGCTTCAAATATACTTGTTCTCCTACTTCAAACGAGCGTTCACAACGGTGTTTATCCGCATGACTCTTCATTCATTGCTGAGCTCGAAGTAATTGTTGTTGAATGAGATTAGTCATGTCATCCTTGTCACGAAGCCACACATTCAAATCAGGGACTACAGCCGAAGTACCCTTAGAAATACCGAAGTGCTTAGGTTTGTATCCATAAAGGACTTCAAATGGGGAACGACCGAGAGCTGAATGGAATGTGGTATTATACCAGAACTCGGCTAGAGGGAGCCACTGTGACCATTTTGTTGGACAAGCTTGTGTCATACAACGCAAGTAAATTTTGATGCATTGGTTGAGTCGTTCAGTTTGCCCATCCGTTTGTGGATGATAACTGGAGCTCATGTTCAATGTAGTGTCCGTGAGCTTGAATAACTGTTGCCAAAAAGCACTGGTGAATACCTTGTCTCGATCAGAAATGATAACATTAGGGAGACCATGCAACTTGTAGATATGATCCACAAAAAGCTGAGCAATTGAAGCTGCTGTGTAAGGATGGGCCAATGCTAGGAAATGGCCGTACTTGCTGAATTTATCAATGATGACCGGTATAGTATCATATCGTGCTGACTTCGGTAGGCCTTCCACAAAGTCAAGACTAATGATTTCCCACGCTCTAGTTGGAATAGGTAATGGCTGCGGCAGACCAGGTGTAGCAACGCGCTCTGTTTTTGCTTGTTGACAAACAGTGCATTGAGCTACATACTTTTGCACATCTTGTTTCATATTAGCCCAAGCAAAAAGAGAACGAATCTTGTGATAAGTAGCAGTCACTCCACTATGGCCACCTATACCACTCGAATGTAATGCTAGCAGCACGGCCTGTTTTGCTTCTGCATGATTGCCAATCCAAATTCTATCTTTGAGCTTAGTGACCCCCTCATCAAGAGTAAAGCCCTTGTCATCAGGACTAACCACACTCAATCTTGTGAGCAATTGTTTCACTTCTAGATCGTGCAAATAGCTGTCAATGATGACTTCTAACCATTTAGGCTGACCTCTAGATATGGCAGTGAGTTCAGAGTCTTGTGGTGTCCGAGAAAGAGCATCATCAACAGTGTTCCGGGAGCCTTGTTTGTACCTCACCTGATATTGCAAACCAAGTAACTTGCAAAATCCTTTATGTTGAATGTTGTTTGTCAACTGTTGTGACTCCAAATGAACCAAACTCTTGTGATCTGTGTATATAGTAAATGGAAGATGCTGCAAATATGATCGCCATTTGTCGACAGCCATGATGAGTGCTAAGCATTCTTTTTCATACGTCGATAGTGCTTGAGCTCGTGGGCTGAGAGCTTTACTAAGAAAAGCAACTGGGTGACCTTTTTGAGACAGTACTGCCCCAATCCCTACGTCGGATGCATCTGTATGTAGATCAAACGGAAGGTGAAAATCAGGAAGTGCCAAGACTGGTGCAGCTACAAGTGCAGCTTTGGGAGAGTTTGGAATGCTTGATCTGTAACTGTTGTCCATAGAAATTGAGAATTCTTCTTCAACAATTCAGTCAATGGTCGGCTTATGATTTCATAGTTCACAATGAATTTTCTATAGTAACCTGCCATGCCTAGGAAGGACCTCACATGCTTGACAGAGCTGGGCGTAGGCCACTCCTGAATGGTTGTGATCATACTAGAGCCGTAGCTACTCCTGCGGCACTAATCACATGGCCTAGATACTCCAATTCTGTTTGAGCAAACAAGCACTTGGACTGCTTAACGAACAAGCTATTTTCTTGGAGAATTGCAAAAACTTGCTTCAACAGTTGCTCATGTTCTTCTAATGTTTTGGTATATATCAGAATATCATCCATAAATACCAATACTCCATGTCTGAGTAGTGCAGCCAAAAGAAAATTCATCACTGATTGAAAAATGGCTGGGGCATTGGTGAGACCAAACGACATCACTTTAAACTCCCAATGCCCATGATGAGTCTTGAACGCTGTTTTGAACTCTTCCCCTTCCACTAACCTGATCTGGTGATACCCACTGCGAAGATCGAGCTTGGTAAAATATGTAGCTCCTGCCAGTTCATCCAATAACTCTTCTACCAATGGAAGGGGGTACTTGTTCTTCACTGTGAGAGCGTTAAGATATCTGTAGTCCACACAGAAACGCCATCCTCCATCTTTCTTCTTGACCAAAATCACTGGAGAAGCAAAGGGGCTGTTACTGACACGGATGACTCCCCTCGTTAACATTTCTTTGATCTGTTTCTCTATCTCATCTTTTTGTGCAGGTGTGTATCTATATGGCTTCTTTTGTACTGGCACTGTCCCGGGCATGAGTGGAATTGAATGATCAAATGGTCGAGAAGTAGGTAGTTGAATGGGTTCCTAGAAAGTGTCTGCATACTGATCAAGAACATTCTGAATGTTTTTTGGTGGTTTTGTCACACTTGTCATTTCTTTGTTCCTGTCCAATTGAATGATTTGGGCTACTGCTCCCGTTGCACCATGAAATTGAGCTCTTTGGTGGAAATCTTGGGACAATGAGTAGTGTTGTTCTTGACACCTCTGAGGGTAATCCTTTTTCCGTTGTGCCAAAATCTCATGGTTTTCAGACGCCAGTCTATCCACATCTTACCTTGTCCACATGCTTCCAGCCAGTCCATACCAACAATCATGTCATAGCAATTCAAGGGTAATACCCTCACATCCGTGATAAATTTGTGTTGCTGTACACCCCAACTAATGTTGGAAATTCCTGAAGTGCTAGACATTTGGGAGCCATCGACAATTGTGACATTAACTGTAGGTAATGTAGTGACAGGCAGTTGCAATAGAGAAACCAAATCTGAGTTGATAAAATTCCCAGAGCTGCCAGAATCAACCAGAATCAACACTTGATGTTTGCCGATGTAGCCTTGGAGGCGAATAGTTTTCTTAGATTGTACTCCGGAAGTGGTTGCCACAGATAGGCTCATTGCTTGCTCGTCAGAAGTGTCACTGTCCGATGCAGAATTATCCTCCACCGCATCTGATGTATCTTTCTCTATCTGTAAAGCCTCCAGTATTTCTTCAACAACCGCGAGTGAAACTTGGTTTGGACATTTATGTTGTGGACTGTATTTACCTCCACATTTGAAACATTCTCCTCTAGCTCTGCGTTGGGCCCGTAGGCTGATCAATTTATTAATTGGTTGCTCTGGTGCTGAACTTTTCTGCCCTTCAATTTGAGCTTCAGCAGGATGTGGCCCCAATTGACCCGTTCCAGCAGAATTATGCCATTTCTTGGGTTGATAAGTAGTTCTTTTGTTCTCCCCCAATTGTTGTTCCTGTAATAATGCCAAGGATATCGCAGCATCAACTGTCCTAGGCTTGTATAAAACAATAGCAGAACGTATCTCTTTCTTTAATCCATTAACAAACTTTGCTACAAAAAATGTTTCATCTAGTGCAGGATTGTGAGTAAGTAATTGATGCATGAGCTGCTCAAATTCTTGCTGGTAACTATCAACATCAGTAAGCTGCTTAATATCTAGAGTCTGACTCATTTGACTATAATACAAATCCTTGCCAAACTGTTGACATACAACAACACATAATTGAGCCCAACTATCTATTGTATGCTGAGCTTCATAGGTTTGTAACCATAATGCAGCTTGTCCTGTGAAATGCAATGTGGCATAATCTACCATGCACTCTACTGGAACATGAAACATATGAAAGTACTTCTCTGCTTTCTCCTTCCAAATTTTTGGGTGAGTCCCATCAAATTTAGGGAAACTAGTTTTAGGCATGCGAAACTGCAAATTGTTGTTCTCTCTGTATGGCCTATCATGTCGAAATCCAGAGGACCCAGATTGTCGACCATTATGCTCGTTGGAAGGATTAAATGCAAGAACAGGTATAGCTACTTTGTGTTCATGTTCTGAAGCGTTGCCCTGGTGTTCATGTTCTTCGCGGTGCCCAGCGGGGCCGTGGTGCTTGGGGGTTGCGCTCGGCGACAGGCTCTCTAGAGCTGTCAAGCGAGCGCCGATACCCTCCACGCGAGCGTCGATGTTGTTGACCACCCGCACCACAGAGTCCTGTGACTTGAGCAAGCGATCGGCCGTCGTGCGAAGTTCCTGACACGCCGATGCTGTCTGCACCGCTGTAGCGCTGGCCTGCTTGGCTACCTCTGCAGTAGTTGTAAGACCGGAAAGAACCAAGCGAAGACTGGCCTCCAATTCGGCCACAGTGGCAGCCTGCTCACGGATCTGGTCTTCAGCCACTCCCATCCTCGTCGTCAAGGTAGGAGGACCTCGTCCTTTCGCCGTCGTGGGAGATGAAGTCTACTGCCGTCGGGATCGGCGAGTACTGAGGGAACCCACTTCCTCTGCAACCCATCCACACGCCTCTGCAACGCCAACTCAAGCCAGTACCCGGAATTTTACCACTCGCGAAAGGAACGCAAGCAACCGAGACTGACCTGTGAGTCCGTCGCCGAATAATTCCCCGCCGCCATAGAGTTCGCCACCGACGCCGCTTGAGACCTGCGATCGTCGCTCCGCCGCCTGGAGTAGGAAGGGGATCAGGGATTCTACGGGAGATCCCAACCTGACCGCCTCCACTACCCAAATCGCCACCCCTCTCTACGCACAAAGCCTGATTGGAAAAAAGATCTGAACGGATTTTGGTGGATGAATTCCCAAAATCAAGGGCTCTAGATACCAAATGTTACGTTCCTTCACTCCCGGTGACACACCGAGTAGCTCAGATCGCGAAATAGTTACAAGGTTCAGAGTTTAGGGAGGTAGGAGAGGAAGAACAAGGGGATACAGGGGTTCAGATTTCTAATCACACGATGCCCCCTTACAGTTCTCATCCTCAGCTTACATAGGCCCTCCTGCCTCGCTGGACACAACCAGCTCTACGCCTCTACTGGGCCGCCCTGTTGTTGGACTTCTTCTTCTTGGGCCTTGACAGGGTCACGTCCGTGACATTCCCCTCCGCTTGAGGAACTGCTTGACCCCAAGCAGAAGCATTCGGAAACTCTTGCATTACCCGATGTTTGTTTTCCCAGGTAGACCTTGACAGGGTCACGTCCGTGACAAGTATGTGCATGAAATTTGCAAACTGGTCGAGGCACAATGTAATTCGCAATAACTTCAGTCAAAACAACCGTGTTCTGAATTATTTTTCCTATGTTATGAATGATTCTTTTTTAACCAGGCTCACACCCCTTCCATTAATTAATGAACGGAAATATTCAGTACATACTATTCCTAAACCAATTCTGACTGAGCTAGAAGGGGGCGGGAAAGGGGAAGGAGCGAGTGGGAGCATTAGTAGGAAACCCGCCGTGGATGCTCGCCAAATGAGACATCAACTAAGGTTCAAAAAACTACTAACACCACTTAGACTTACAGTACCATAAGAACGAGGTCTCAGGAGGCAAAAGACCCTACAGAATCACCTCAGCAGGCATCAAAACTTGACGAGGAAGCTAAATCAAAGCACATACGACAAGGAATGATAAGGCGAGGCATGACAACATCACCCACGCTGCGCTCCACAAGCATCATCGACTATGATCCTACCCCAAGAAGTCGAGCGATCCGCCCAGGACAAAGCCCCCTGCATCACTCTCTAAACCCCAGCCTGGAATGCAGCTCTATCCTCCAACTTTAGTAAACCTGTCCAGTAAATCATGAAGGAACTAGCAGTGAAAACCAAGGAAAAAAATAGCGCGCTATACAAAATAGCGGCGCCCCTGAAAATATGCTATTAGCGTGCTATTAACGAGATATTGTACATATATCAATTTAGCGAGACGAATCTTAATATGCTATAGCGCGCTATTTTTTTCACTGGTGAAAACAGCCTCCAGCGGAGTGCGAACAACATGTTCCTCAAAGGCAACTTTCTTACGAGTACACCAGATTCCCGAGTAAATAGTAGCAATAATCATCATATAAAACTTCTTGCCCCCATGTAAGTAGCAATATAGCCACGACCAGCATTGCCACAGATATCTAGGGATGCAAGTAGCTCCCAACGTAAGGCCAAAGACCCTCCAAACAGAATGAGCAAAAGAACACTCAGAAATAGATGGTCAGCAGTATCTACATTGGCACAGAATGAACAAGAAGGATTACCACCCCAATTTCATTTTCGCAAATTGTCTCGCGTAGGAATTACGTTTTGAAAAAGTTGCTAGATGAAAATTTTGATTTTCAAGGGGATACGTACTAGCTTTCCACACCCACTTGTAATTAGGCCCAGCAAGATCTTTCCCAAGCCAATCATAAACAGAATTAGTGGAGAAAATTCTATGCGAGTTAATGACCAAGCAATATATTCAGGTGCCTCCCTTCTCACAAAACCCCTGTCATTCTGCACAATCTCTTGTGATTGGATAATAAGTCCCCCCAATAGCCTACGCGGAAAGGAAACTCACAGTCCGCTGAGATAAACTCAACCAAAGTACAATTCTGTTTCAAACAAACATCGAACAGTTCGTGGAAACGAGACTTAAGAGGAATATCAAGGATCAAACCAAACCCGTGCCAGGTCTCCACTGTTAAGAACAGTTTTCCTGCCAGCCAGGTAAACCTCTTTGAATTTCATAATAGCCTTCCAACAGGAGGAATTATAGTTACTGGGTTGAACGGTGGCGACAGTATGCTGTTTGAAGTATCTAGCACGCACAACTTGCTGCCTTAGGCCATCTCCTGTCTTCAACTTCCATCACCACTTAACTAGGAGGCTAATGTTTTGCTTATGCAAATCTTTAACCCCCAAACCACCAATACGTTTGAAGCGACAAATCCTAGCCCATTTAACCATGTTTTAAGCATGTTTTTTCTTACCCTTCCTAAAAAATAAACGTCTACGATGGACATTCATTTTATCGATAAAAGTTTTATTGAGAAGTTACACATGCATAAAAAAAAAGGAAGGGATGCCATCAAGACTAGAATTGAGCAGAACTAGTCGAGCAACAGAGATGAATTATTATGTTTAAGTTTCAAGTTAACGTGCATGTATGTACTTGTCTCCATCCTTTAGAGCAACCCGAACGAGAGTACCCATTTCGTCCGCCCATGTCCATTTGGGTCCGCACGGACAAAAATGATGGCCCAACGCAGAGACTCATTTCTATTTTGCGTCCGGTTTGTGTCCGCTCGGACCCATTTCAGGACCAAATCTGGGTCACATTTGGGTCCGAGGCGGACACAAAGCGGACGCTTTCTGCACGCGCCTCGTCCGTCTGTTTCCGGGCCTGGCCCACCTGTCACCTACCCATCCATCTTCCTTTCCTTATTTTATTCGCTGGCCCATCCCATCCCCACCTCTTTCCTCCTCTGCGTCCTGATAGTTTGGAGAATAATAACTTGTGTTGATTGGGGCCTCAAAGGGCTGTTTATATAGATTACAAGACTTGGGCTCCAAGACTAATAGAGATAGATTACAATTCCAAACCTTGCCGGATATGGTAACGTAACCGACCTATACTCTAATATCCCCCCGCAGTCTCAGCGTCAGGAGTAACGATGTTGAGACTGGAGCGTATGTCGGTGAAAGATGCAGTCGGAAGTCCTTTGGTGAAAATGTCAGCAAATTGAGCACTGGTAGGTACATGAAGAACGCGAACCTCGCCAAGAGCCACCTTCTCTCGAACGAAGTGTATGTCAATCTCAATATGCTTGGTGCGACGATGCTGAACTGGATTGGAAGCCATGTATACTGCGGAGATGTTATCACAATAAACAATGGTGGCACGATCCAGTGGGCGATGAAGTTCCACGAGAAGCTGACGCAACCACACCGCTTCAGCCACAGCATGAGCAACCGCCCTATACTCAGCCTCAGCAGAAGACCTGGAAACTGTTGCCTGCCTTTTAGAACACCAAGAAACAAGATTATCACCCAAATAAACACAAAATCCGGATGTGGACCGTCGAGTATCTGGACAACCTGCCCAGTCTGCATCAGAATAAACCGTCAAGCTTGTCGGGGAAGAAGAATTAATGAGAAGACCATGATCAAGAGTTCCTTTTAAATAGTGAAGAATGCGGTGGACGTGAGCAAGGTGAGGAGCACGAGGATCATGCATAAAAAGACAGGCTTGCTGAACGGAGTAGGAAATGTCGGGCCTAGTGAGAGTGGCATATTGGAGAGCACCAGTGATGCTACGATACAAAGTGGGATCAGAAACTGGATCACCATCAGCCGACAACTTAGCACCAACGTCGGCCGGTGTACGAGTGGGTTGACAATCAGACATACCAGCACGAGAAAGTAAGTCTAAAAGATAGGATCGTTGAGAGAGAAAAAGAGAAGATTGTGTACGAGAAACGGTAACGCAAAGAAAATGATGAAGAGGACCAAGATCAGTCATGGAAAATTCATGATTAAGAGAAGAGATTATATGTTGAAGAAAAGAGTCAGAGCTAGCCGTGAGAACGATATCATCAACATAAAGCAAGAGATAGGCAATGTGGGAAGAGGAGCGAAAAATAAATAAGGAAGAATCAGATTTGGAGGGAATGAAGCCTATTGTTTGAATAAAGGTAGCAAAATGTTGAAACCATGCACGAGGAGCTTGTTTAAGACCATAAAGAGATTTGTGAAGAAGGCAAACAGAATTGGGAGAAGAGGGATCCTCAAAACCAGATGGTTGCTGACAATAAACAGTTTCATTAAGAGTGCCGTGAAGAAAAGCATTTTTAACGTCTAGCTGATGAATGGGCCAAGAGGAGGAAACAGCAAGACTAAGAACAACGCGAATAGTACTGGGTTTAACAACAGGAGAAAAAGTTTCATCAAAATCAATGCCCTGTTGTTGAGAGAAACCACGACACACCCATCTGGCTTTGTAACGAGCAAGAGTGCCATCAGAATGAAATTTATGACGAAAAACCCATTTTCCAGAAACAACATTAACGCCAGGAGGTGTGGGAACAAGAGTCCATGTATTATTTTGCTGAAGAGCGTTAAATTCATCGCGCATAGCTGAGAGCCAAAGAGGATCAAGAAGAGCTCGTTTGTAAGAAGAGGGAATAGGAGAAAGGGCCGAGGTTGCCGGGGTTGCCGTGCTTGGCGACGCCGGGGTTGCCGGGGTTGGGGTGGCTGTGAGGTTGAGGCGTTTGGTGGGTAGAAGAAATCCGCGTTTGCCGCGGGTGCACATGACGTGATCATTAGTGGGTGGTGGGATGGGGACGGCGTTGGGTGGTAGTGGTGACGGGGAGGTTGGCGGTGCCGAGGTTGCCGGAGTTGCCGGACGTGTCTGCCGGGACCGGGCTTGCCGGGTCTGCTGGTGACGTGGGTGCCAGACGTGCCGGAGTTGCCGGGCTTGTCTGGCGTGTCGGGCTTGCCGGGACCGGGCTTGCCGGGTCTGCTGGTGGCGTGGTTTCCTGGCTTGCCGGGTCCGGGCTTGCCGGGCCTGTCGGTGCTATGATTGGCGAGCTTGCCGGACTTGCCGGGTTTGGGCTTGCCGGTCGGGCCAGTGCCAGGCTTGCCGGCCTTGCCGCGGGAGAGGGATGTTGGGTAACGTAGCATGGGAAACAAAAATTTTCCTACGCACACACAAGATCTATCCATGGTGATGAGCATCTACGAGAGGGAGAGTGAATCTACATACCCTTGTAGATCGCTAAGCGGAAGCGTTTAAGAAACGCGGTTGATGTAGTCGAACGTCTCCGCGATCCAAATCGCAAGTCGTCCCTCGATCCGATCACGAACTAGCGCCGAACGGACGGCACCTCCGCGTTCAACACACGTACGGCTTGATGACGCCTTCACCTCCTCGATCCAGCGAGCGATGGTGAAGTAGTGGTTGAGTTCCAGCAGCACGACGGCGTGGTGATGGTGGTGAGGAACAATCTCTGCAGGGCTACGCCAAGCGCTACGGAGATTATGACGGAGGAACTAGAGGGTTAGGGTTGCCGCACACGGCTTGGGGAAATCTTGATGTATATCGTGTGCTAGCCCTGCCCCTCTATTTATATGTTGAGCCTTGGGGTCTAAACTTGGAGTAAAAGCCTCCTCCAGGTCGGTTTTGCCCGCACAAGGTCGGTTTGGCCCGCAGGGAAAGAGTCCAACTCGGATCCCTGCCGAACCGTGCACAGCCGCACACAAGCGGTAGTACCGCTTCACACAAGCGGTAGTACCGCTCGGGCGGTAGTACCGCTTCACCAAGCGGTAGTACCGCTTACGCGGCAGCAAAACTACTTTTGCACTTTCCAATACCTCGTGGGCTTTTATCCCTTGGCCCATATAAAGTGTTGCTGCACCCGAACACTTCGGCAAACATCCGGAATCCCTTCCGGTGAACTCCGTAACTCTTCCGGAGATCAAAACACTATTATCACATATATCAATCTTTACCTCCAGACTATTCCGGAGATCCTCGTCATGTCCGGGATCTTATCCGAGACTCCGAACAACTTTCGGTCACCAACATAATAACTCAATTATACTAATCGTCACCAAACGTTAAGTGTGTAGACCCTGCGGGTTCGAGAACTATGTAGACATGACCGAGACACCTCTACGATCAATAACCAATAGCGGGACCTGGATGCCCATATTGGCTCCTACATATTCTACGAAGATCTTTATCGGTCGAACCTCTATGTCAAGGATTCAGTTAATCCCGTATGCTATTCCCTTTGTTCTTCGGTATGTTACTTGCCCGAGATTCGATCGTCGGTATCTCTATACCTAGTTCAATCTCGTTACCGGCAAGTCTCTTTACTCGTTCCGTAATACAAGATCTCGTGGCTAACACTTTAGTCACATTGCTTGCAAGGCTCATTGTGATGTTGTATTACCGAGTGGGCCCTGAGATACCTCTCCGTCACACGGAGTAACAAATCCCAGTCTTGATCCATGCCAACCCAACAGACACCCTCGGAGATACCTGTAGAGCACCTTTATAGTCACCCAGTTACGTTGCGACGTTTGATACACACAAGGTACTCCTCCGATGTCAGGGAGTTGCATGATCTCATGGTCATAGGAACAGATACTTGACATGCAGAAAACAATAGCAATAAACTGACACGATCAAATGCTACGTTCTTAGTTTGGGTCTTGTCCATCACATCATTCTCCTAATGATGTGATCCCGTTATCAAATGACATCTCATGTCAATGGCTAGGAAACCTTAACCATCTTTGATCAACGAGCTAGTCAACTAGAGGCTTACTAGGGACACAGTGTTGTCTATGTACCCACACATGTATTTGAGTTTCCAATCAATACAATTATAGCATGGATAATAAACGGTTATCATGAACAAGGAAATATAATAATAACCAATTTATTATTGCCTCTAGGGCATATTTCCAACAGTCTCCCACTTGCACTAGAGTCAATAATCTAGTTCACATCACCATGTGTTTTACATTGTAATGAATCGAACACCCATGCAGTTCTGGTGTTGTTCATGTTTAGCCCTTGGAAGAGGTTTAGTCATCGGATCTGCAACATTTAGATCCGTGTGTACTTTGCAAATATTTATGTCGTCCTCCTTGATGTAATCGCGGATGGAATTGAAACGTCGCTTTATGTGTCTGGTCCTCTTGTGAAATCTTGGTTCCTTGGCTAGAGCAATGGCACCAGTGTTATCACAAAACAGAGTCATTGGGTTAAGCGCACTAGGCACTACTCCAAGATCTGTCATGAACTCCTTCATCCAGACACCTTCCTTCGCCGCCTCCGAGGCTGCGATGTACTCCGCTTCGCATGTAGAATCAGCTACCACGCTTTGCTTGGAACTGCACCAGCTAATCGCACCCCCATTAAGAATAAATACGTATCCGGTTTGAGACTTAGAGTCATCCGGATCAGTGTCAAAGCTTGCATCGACGTAACCCTTTACGACGAGCTCTTGATCACCTCCATAAACGAGAAACATGTCCTTAGTCCTTTTCAGGTACTTCAGGATATTCTTGACCGCCGTCCAGTGTTCCATTCCTGGATCACTTTGAAACCTTCCGACCATACTTATGGCAAGGCTGACATCAGGTCTTGTGCACAGCATTGCATACATGATAGAGCCTATGGCCGAAGCATAGGGGATGACACTCATCTTTTCTCTATCTTCTGCAGTCACTGGGCATTGAGTCTTACTCAACTTCACACCTTGCAAAACAGGCAAGAACCCCTTCTTGGACTGATCCATTTTGAACTTCTTCAAAATCTTATCAAGGTATGTGCTCTGTGAAAGTCCTATTAAGCGTCTTGATCTATCTCTATAGATCTTGATGCCTAATATGAAAGCAGCTTCTCCTAGGTCCTTCATTGAAAAACTCTTGTTCAAATATTCCTTCACGCTTTCCAACATTTCTATATTGTTTCCAATCAGCAATATGTCATCCACATATAATATTAGAAACGCTATAGAGCTCCCACTCACTTTCTTGTAAATACAAGCTTCTCCGTAAACTTGTATAAACTCGAACGCTTTGATCACCTCATCAAAACGAAGATTCCAACTCCGAGATGCTTGCACCAGTCCATAAATGGATCGCTGGAGTTTGCAAACTTTGTCAGCATTCTCTGGATCGACAAAACCTTCTGGTTGCATCATATACAACTCTTCCTTAAGGTAACCGTTAAGGAACGCTGTTTTGACATCCATCTGCCAAATTTCATAATCGAAAAAGGCAGCTATTGCTAACATGATTCTGACGGACTTAAGCATCGCTACGGGTGAGAAGGTCTCATCGTAGTCAACTCCTTGAACTTGTGAAAAACCCTTTGCCACAAGTCGAGCTTTATAGACAGTGACATTACCGTCCGCGTCCGTCTTCCTCTTAAAGATCCATTTGTTCTGAATGGCCTTACGCCCTTCAGGTAATACTTCCAAAGTCCATACTTTGTTTTCATACATGGATCCCATCTCGGATTTCATGGCCTCTAACCACTTCTCGGAATCCGGGCCCATCATCGCTTCTCCATAGCTCGTAGGTTCATCGTTGTCCAACAACATGACCTCTAAGACAGGGTTGCCGTACCACTCAGGAGTAGTACGCGTCCTTGTCGACCTACGAGGTTCAATAGCGACTTGATCCAAAGCTTCATGATCATCATCATTAACTTCCTCTTCAGCTAATGTAGGCTCCACAGAAACAACTTTCTGCGCTGCGCTACTCTCAGGTTGAAGTAAAGGTTCAACAACCTCATCAAGTTCTATCTTCCTCCCACTCAATTCTTTCGAGAGAAACTCTTTCTCAAGAAACGTTCCGTTTTTAGCGAAAAACACTTTGCCTTCGGATCTGAGGTAGAAGGTATACCCAACTGTCTCTTTTGGGTATCCTATGAAGACGCATTTCTCCGCTTTGGGTTCCAGCTTTTCAGGCTGAAGCTTTTTGACATAAGCATCACATCCCCAAACTTTAAGAAACGACAGCTTTGGCTTCTTGCCAAACCAAAGTTCATATGGCGTCGTCTCAACGGATTTCGATGGTGCCCTATTTAAAGTGAATGCAGCTGTCTCTAATGCATAACCCCAAAACGATAGTGGCAAATCGGCAAGAGACATCATAGATCGCACCATATCCAATAAAGTTCGATTACGACGTTCGGACACACCATTACGCTGTGGTGTTCCAGGCGGTGTCAATTGTGAAACAATTCCACACTGTCTTAAGTGACTGCCAAACTCATAACTCAGATATTCTCCTCCTCGATCAGATCGTAGGAATTTAATCTTCTTGTTACGATGATTCTCAACTTCACTCTGAAATTGTTTGAACTTTTCAAATGTTTCAGACTTGTGTTTCATTAAGTAAATATACCCATATCTACTTAAGTCATCAGTGAAGGTGAGAAAGTAACGATAACCACCGCGCGCCTCAATGCTCATCGGACCGCATACATCAGTATGTATGATTTCCAATAAGTCACTTGCCCGTTCCATTGTTCCAGAGAACGGTGTTTTAGTCATCTTGCCCATGAGGCATGGCTCACATGTGTCAAGTGATTCAAAATCAAGTGACTCCAAAAGTCCATCTGCATGGAGCTTCCTCATGCGTTTTACGCCAATATGACCTAAACGGCAGTGCCACAAGAAAGTGGTATTATCATTATCAATTCTACATCTTTTGGCATCAATGTTATGAACATGTGTATCATTACTATCGAGATTCAATAAGAATAAACCCCTCACATTGGGTGCATGACCATAAAAGATATTACTCATATAAATAGAACAACCATTATTCTCTGATTTAAATGAGTAACCGTCTCGCAATAAACAAGATCCAGATATAATGTTCATGCTTAACGCAGGCACCAAATAACACTTATTTAGGTTCATCACTAATCCCGACGGTAATCGAAGAGCGAGCGTGCCGACGGCGATCACATCAACCTTGGAACCATTTCCCACGCGCATCGTCACTTCGTCCTTTGCCAGCCTCCGTCTATTCCGCAGTTCCTGTTTAGAGTTGCAAATATGAGCAACCGCACCGGTATCAAATACCCAGGCACTACAACGAGAGTTGGTAAGGTACACATCAATAACATGTATATCATATATACCTTGTTTGTTGTTGGCCGCCTTCTTGTCAGCCAAATACTTGGGGCAATTCCGCTTCCAGTGTCCAGTTCCCTTGCAATGAAAACACACAGTTTCTGGTTTGGGTCCAGCCTTGGGTTTCTTCACGAGAGGAGCAACTGCTTTGCCACTCTTCTTGGAGTTACCCTTCTTACCCTTGCCATTTTTCTTGAAACTAGTGGTTTTATTGACCATCAACACTTGATGCTCCTTCTGAATTTCAGACTCAGCGGCTTTCAGCATCGCAAACAGCTCGGCGACTGACTTGTTCATCCCGTGCATGTTATAGTTCAACACGAAGCTCTTGTAGCTAGGTGGCAATGATTGAAGAACTCTGTCAGTGATAGCCTCTGGCGGAAGGGGCATCCCTAACTCAGCCAGACGGGTGGAGTACCCAGACATTCTGAGCACGTGATCACTGATAGACCCGTTCTCCTCCATCTTGCAAGCATAGAACTTATCGGAGATCTCATATCTCTCGATCCGGGCATTCTTCTGAAAGATAAACTTCAACTCCTGGAACATCTCATATGCTCCATGACATTCAAAACGTCTTTGAAGTCCCGGTTCTAAGCCATACAACATTGCACATTGAACTATTGAGTAATCATCAGAACGAGCCTGCCAGGCGTTCACAACGTCTAGAGACTCAACTGGAGCGGGTGGATCACCAAGCGGTGCATCAAGGACATAAGCCTTCTGGGAAGCCGTAAGGATAATCCTTAGATTACGGGCCCAGTCCACAAAGTTACTTCCATCATCTTTCAACTTAGCTTTCTCTAGGAACGCATTAAAATTCAGGGGTGCTACTGCGCGAGCCATGATCTACAACATAAATATAGCAAAGACAACTTAGACTATTGTTCTAGATAATGAGTTTAGTTAATCATATTACTTTAAAAACTCCCACTCAAATTGACATCCCTCCGATCATTCGAGTGTAACATGATCCAAATCCACCAACTCAAGTCCGATCATCACGTGAGTTGAGGTGGTTTCAATGGTGAACATCTTCATGTTGATCATATCTACTATATGACTCATGTTCGACCTTTCGGTCTCTTGTGTTCCGAGGCCATGTCTGTACATGCTAGGCTCATCAAGTTTAACCCGAGTGTTCCGCGTGTGCAACATGGCTTGCACCCGTTGTATGTGAACGTGGAGTCTATCACACCCGATCATCACGGCGTGTCTCGAAACGACGAACTTTCGCAACGGTGCACACTCGGGGAGAACACAATTTATCTTGAAATTTAAGTGAGGGATCACCTTATAATGCTACCGTCGTCCTAAGCAAAATAAGATGCATAAAAGGATTAACATCACATGCAAATCATAAGTGACATGATATGGCCATGAACTTGTGCTTTTGATCTCCATCTCCAAAGCACCGGCATGATCTCCATCGTCACCGGCATGACACCATGATCTCCATCATCTTGATCTCCATCAACGTGTCGCCATAAGGTTGTCGCGCCGACTGTTGCTTCCACGACTATTGCTAACGTTTAGCGATAAAGTAAAGCATTACATAGCGCTTAATGATTGACACGCAGGTCATACAATAATTAAAGACAACTCTATGGCTCCTGCCAGTTGCCGTACTCATCGACATGCAAGTCGTGATATTCTATACAACACATGATCATCTCATACATCACATATATCTCATCATGTAATTGGCCATATCACATCACAACATACCCTGCAAAAACAAGTTAGACGTCCTCTAATTGTTGTTGCAAATTTTACGTGGCTGCTACGGGTTTGCAAGAACCGTTCTTACCTACGCAAAACCACAACGTGGTGTAGTGATTGCTTTTTGATCTTCTAAAAGAACCCTCTTCATTGAAATCGATTCAACTAAAGTGAGAGAGACAGACACCCGTTAGCCATCTTTATGCAACGAAGTTACATGTCAGTTGAAGGAACCTGTCTCGCGTAAGTGCACGCGTAATGTCGGTCCGGGCCGCTTCATCTCACAGTACCGCCGAATCAAATATCAACTAGTAACGGCAAGCAATATGTATACACCCACGCCCACAACTCGTTTGTGTTCTACTCGAGATCTCATCTACGCATAGACCTGGCTCATGATGCCACTGTTGGGTAACGTAGCATGGGAAACAAAATTTTTCCTACGCACACACAAGATCTATCCATGGTGATGAGCATCTACGAGAGGGAGAGTGAATCTACATACCCTTGTAGATCGCTAAGCGGAAGCGTTTAAGAAACGCGGTTGATGTAGTCGAACGTCTCCGCGATCCAAATCGCAAGTCGTCCCTCGATCCGATCACGAACTAGCGCCGAACGGACGGCACCTCCGCGTTCAACACACGTACGGCTTGATGACGCCTTCACCTCCTCGATCCAGCGAGCGATGGTGAAGTAGTGGTTGAGTTCCAGCAGCACGACGGCGTGGTGATGGTGGTGAGGAACAATCTCTGCAGGGCTACGCCAAGCGCTACGGAGATTATGACGGAGGAACTAGAGGGTTAGGGTTGCCGCACACGGCTTGGGGAAATCTTGATGTATATCGTGTGCTAGCCCTGCCCCTCTATTTATATGTTGAGCCTTGGGGTCTAAACTTGGAGTAAAAGCCTCCTCCAGGTCGGTTTTGCCCGCACAAGGTCGGTTTGGCCCGCAGGGAAAGAGTCCAACTCGGATCCCTGCCGAACCGTGCACAGCCGCACACAAGCGGTAGTACCGCTTCACACAAGCGGTAGTACCGCTTGGGCGGTAGTACCGCTTCACACAAGCGGTAGTACCGCTCGGGCGGTAGTACCGCTCGGGCGGTAGTACCGCTTCACCAAGCGGTAGTACCGCTTCACCAAGCGGTAGTACCGCTTACGCGGCAGCAAAACTACTTTTGCACTTTCCAATACCTCGTGGGCTTTTATCCCTTGGCCCATATAAAGTGTTGCTGCACCCGAACACTTCGGCAAACATCCGGAACCCCTTCCGGTGAACTCCGTAACTCTTCCGGAGATCAAAACACTATTATCACATATATCAATCTTTACCTCCAGACTATTCCGGAGATCCTCGTCATGTCCGGGATCTTATCCGAGACTCCGAACAACTTTCGGTCACCAACATAATAACTCAATTATACTAATCGTCACCAAACGTTAAGTGGGTAGACCCTGCGGGTTCGAGAACTATGTAGACATGACCGAGACACCTCTACGATCAATAACCAATAGCGGGACCTGGATGCCCATATTGGCTCCTACATATTCTACGAAGATCTTTATCGGTCGAACCTCTATGTCAAGGATTCAGTTAATCCCGTATGCTATTCCCTTTGTTCTTCGGTATGTTACTTGCCCGAGATTCGATCGTCGGTATCTCTATACCTAGTTCAATCTCGTTACCGGCAAGTCTCTTTACTCGTTTCGTAATACAAGATCTCGTGGCTAACACTTTAGTCACATTGCTTGCAAGGCTCATTGTGATGTTGTATTACCGAGTGGGCCCTGAGATACCTCTCCGTCACACGGAGTAACAAATCCCAGTCTTGATCCATGCCAACCCAACAGACACCCTCGGAGATACCTGTAGAGCACCTTTATAGTCACCCAGTTACGTTGCGACGTTTGATACACACAAGGTACTCCTCCGATGTCAGGGAGTTGCATGATCTCATGGTCATAGGAACAGATACTTGACATGCAGAAAACAATAGCAATAAACTGACACGATCAAATGCTACGTTCTTAGTTTGGATCTTGTCCATCACATCATTCTCCTAATGATGTGATCCCGTTATCAAATGACATCTCATGTCAATGGCTAGGAAACCTTAACCATCTTTGATCAACGAGCTAGTCAACTAGAGGCTTACTAGGGACACAGTGTTGTCTATGTACCCACACATGTATTTGAGTTTCTAATCAATACAATTATAGCATGGATAATAAACGGTTATCATGAACAAGGAAATATAATAATAACCAATTTATTATTGCCTCTAGGGCATATTTCCAACAAGGGAGTGGTGATAGGGATTGATGCGGTGTGAGTGACAGAAAAAGGAAACATGTTTTCATCAAATGTGACGTGGCGAGAGACAAGCACGCGACCAGAAGATGGATCAAAATAGCGATATCCTTTGGGATCATCAGAAAGGCCAAGATGAAATGTGACGTGTCCGACGCCGGCGTGGCCGCGCGCAGAGCTGTGGAGCACGCGAGCGACACGGCCGGGGCGAGGCGAGCGGCGCAGCCAGGTGGGCGCGGCGGGCGGCACGACCGAGGCGAGGCGAGCAGCGCAGCCAGGCGGGCGCGGCGGGCGGCGCTGCGAAAAGCAGGGCGGGCGCGTGCTAGTTAACCCAAAGCGGTCGGGGTGGTGGCTGTGTGCGCGTGCGTAGCCAGCCGGTAGCCTAGCTAGCCGCATGCATAGTGCGTAGCTAGCCGATGCGATGGCTGCGTGCGTGCGTGCATGCAGAACCGCATGCTAGCTACGGCGGGCGCGGCGAGCTCCCGGGCGCGGAGGCGAGATGTGTGGTGGGATGCGGCCGAGCTGCGGCGAGCACGACGAGCTGCGGCGGCGAGCGCGGCGACCTCTCGGGCGCGGAGGCGAGCTGTGTGGTAGGACACGGCCAAGCTGCGGCGCAGAGGCTAGCTGCGGCGAGCTCTCGGGCGGCGAGCTGTGTGGTAGGACACGACCTAGCTGCGGCCAGAGGCGAGCTCGCGGGCGCGGTGACGGGGCGAGCTGCGGGGCAAGACGGCGCGGAGCTTGCGTGTTCGACCAAATGCCGACGCAGATATATTCAAAATGCGTCACAGTCCCGTTGGGTGCATCGACCGATCCATATAAAAAAGCGGACGCGGATGCGCGGACGGGCGACTCAAACGGACAAAAAGTGAACAAAACGCGTGTCCGTTTGGGTCGCCCCGTTGGAGTTGCTCTTACATGCTTGAATTTTACGTAATTTTCTAAACTTAAATGAATTTTTTTTTTTGCTAAAATTCTGAGTCGAGGTCATTTCAGCAAAAAAAAGATGACTTTCTTGTGAGTAACTAATTATCCATTTTTTAGTGTGAAGTAATTTTCCGTTGTCCATAAGTATGTGCAGGTTACCGGTTGTCTAGTTCACGACTGCAATTAAACTTGCTCGTGTACTGAGAAACTTTTGCCTCTGAATTATAGCTATATCATATATTGAAATAAACTACTATTGATCTCGCAAAAAAAATACTTTCCCGTTTCTCCTTTCTCTTTCTCACATAGTGACTTACTGATTAGTGACTACACAACTGCTAGCTAACCTAGTTGTCATCTATTGGTTACTTCAAAATCCCAAGCGCGGGCCCACACGAACATGTTTTTTGCGGGGCAAAGATAAATCGAAAACGACAAAGACCATTTCCGTGAGATAAGCGTATGTGCAAGGTCTCAACCGCAAATATGCCACCGGTATAAAAATACTCCCTCCGGTCATTTTTACTCCGAGAATTAGTTTTCTGTCAAGTCAAATTTTACAAACTTTGACCAAATATATATTAAAAGTACAGTTTTACTATTTTTCAGTCATCTGAATTTGAATTCGTCTCAGGTCGTTTTCTAGTCCGTACGATTCGTTCGAATCTCAGCGCCTCGTCTGTCCGTGTCGCGTCTGGTTCTGTTGGGTTTTCGGGTCGTGGGTCTGTACCGGGTAGAGATGTAGAGTTATTTTCGGCCCGTGAAGCTTTGTGGCTTTTGAATTTTCTATTCAGTCTCTCTGTTTCTATCTGAGAAGGGGATCGGTGGGGGACTGGGGGTTGACCGAGGTGGGGCGGAGACGGCGGAGCGAAGGCGGCGAGGCTGTTCGCCGGTGATTACTAGAGGAGATGGCGCTTGGCGAGTCTCCCTAGGGACGGAGAGCTTGTACGCAAGGGGCTGCAGGTGGGAGAGATGCTGGAATGGAGAGGAGATTGGCGGAGCTGCCCACTCGTGTGCGCCACCAGCAAGCTCCAGTCGGTGGAGGCGGCAGCAGTCGCCGGCGCCGGCGCCGGTGCGGCGCATGGTATTTATTCGTCCCCCGCTGTGTTAATTTTGTCCTATCTGTGTTTGCCTTCCTACGCGACTCTCCTGTGTCAAGCGCATTCAGTTCGTCGTGATTGTCGCCGGCCATAGATGTTCATCGCAGGAGCGTTTCAGTTGGCTGGTCAATTGTCGATCATAGAGTCATTCTAGTCTAGTTTTCGAGTGGTTCATCAGAAATCGCTCTGAATTTGTTGCAAGCACCTCTCGGCTCGTTTCCCCCAATTTTTTCCATCACCAAAAAATCTGCCTCGGTGGATGTATATCTCCTTTTTTTAGTCTGAGGGGAAATTGGACTATAGTACGTTTTAGTGTAAGAATCTAGAGGCCGGAGGAATGTTTGTGTTGATTTTTTTCTCAGTTTCCCTTGGTCCATCATCAGATCACTGTAGGTGTGTGCATCGATAATCCCATTAGTTCACAGCAGCGGGATGGAAACGTTGCTTGGGCAAACCCAACTTTGGGCAATAAGAAGAACAGATAGTTACAGAGTGTCTCCTCGGTTTATGTAATGTATGTATGTAATCTTGCCTGATGCGCCTAATTTTTGGGCAGTGTCAATATCCTCATATGAAACCCAAACAAGGGAATTAGAGTTGCGATCTTTTTTGTACTTCTAAATGTGTCATGTCCGATCATTTTTTGTGATCTGAACATCAGAAATTTGGAACTGATTTTTGTCTTTTGTCCTAACTTAGGGTTGTGGATGTGATCAGAGGCCCCTGTTTTGTCTTAGATTTAGTGTCTTCTTGGCTTCCAATGTACATATCTTGCATATCCTCATTCGCACTGCTATCGACCTGTAAAATTCAGTGATTTTTCAGACACAACATGAACTGAATAACAGATATGTGATGAAGAAGCAACAAGCATAAAACGAGAGGTAGATTCAGTTTATTTATTCAGTTATTTCAGGTTACAGTATGTGTCATTTTCAGGTTGTATATCATTTTATGATAATTTTGTCAGTGTTTGTCAGTATTTTATTTATTCAGTTTTTCAGTTCTTTTATGATAATTTTGTCAGTGTTTGTTCAGTATCCTTAGTATTTTATTTTAGTTTTCTTTAATTATTTGGTCATTGTGTGTTTTTGTCTATCAGTAATAGGTTTATTCCTCAGTCTCTTTCTTCAGTCCCTCTTTCCTCATTTATCTTCTCGGTAAGTCTATGTTCTTAGTTTTTCTCATTTCTTCTATAAGTTTGTACAATTATCATTTATTCTAGTTTTTTTTGTTCATTTTCAGTTTGTACAATTATCATTTAGTCTATGTCCTTATTTTGTATTTTTTTTCATTTTGGGGTTTTATCAGTTTAATTTTCTCGTCTCTACTCATAAGTCATTTAGTCTATCAGTCATAGGTTTATTCCTCAGTCTCTCTTTCTTTAGTCCCTCTTTCCTCATTTATCTTCTCAGTAAGTCTATGTTCTTAGTTTTTCTCATTTCTTCTATAAGTTTGTACAATTATCATTTATTCTAGTTTTTTTGTTCATTTTCAGTTTGTACAATTATCATTTAGTCTATGTCCTTATTTTGTATTTTTTTCATTTTGGGGTTTTATCAGTTTAATTTTCTTGTCTCTACTCATCAATCATTTCTCCATCTCTTCTTCAGTCATTCAGTCTTTAGCGCTTCAGTATTCAGCCTCATTGTTTATTATTTCAGTCCATCATTGTTAAGTGCTCATTATATGCCGTCTTTATTTCATTGTAATTCATTGTTCCTCTCAGTCTTATTCTTAGTCTCAACTCTCAAGTCTTAGTTTCATTGTTAAGTGCCATTGTATTCAGTTTCGTCAGTACTTTTAGTGTTAGATGTCATTGTTTTCAGTTTCGTCAGTGGTTTCATTGTTAGGTGTCATTTACTTCAGTTTTTCAGCGTGTCGTTTTTCAGCATTCAGTTTTGTCCGAGTTTTCATTCATCTATTTTATTTATCACTAATCTAGTTTGAACTGATATTCAGTATAGTTTTCAGTTATGTAGTTGATACTCAGTCATTTATTTAGTTTTCTTTTCTTAATTTTCAGTCTTAAACCCATATTTAGTTGGTCAGTCAATTATAGGTACTCCTCTTTCTTAATATTTCAATCCTTTTAGTTTTTTCGGTATGACCACCGGTATGTTTTCTTCAATTTTTTTGGATCATGCTTAGATATTCATGAAAAAATGGAACCTCCCTATCTTTCTGCCTCTTTTCTTCAGATTTTTTGTGTGCTAGTTGTAATCATTCTTCAGACAATAAAGGGGGATAGGACCGGAGGTGGATGGCAGCCATGCATTAGATGTCTACATGCTATATGGATACTTATCAATATATATAGTCTTTTCCATCTCAGTCTACAGTAGTTTTCATTTTCAGGCTTCAGTTTGTGTATTTTTCTATTTTTCATTTCAGATTTTGGAGACTTAATTAAGGCAGGGTGACGAGGCGTCGAAGAGTGTCTGGTCAAGGCTTCTGTGCACTATTAATTAAGTAAGCAATCGATTTTTATTTCTTGTGTTTTCTTCAGGTTCAGGTCATGCATTTTTCTTAAACTAGTTGTGTGTTACCACGCAGATAGGTTTGTGTGTTAGCACATAAGCTGGGATAGTTAGCTAGCTTTCACCAAGTTATTTTCCTTCCTGAACAAAAGCACCGATGGGACTAGATTAATGTAACCTCCCTAGCTGGGATAGTTAGCTAGCTTTCACCAAGTTATTTTTTGGATCATGCTTAGATATTCATGAAAAAATGGAACCTCCCTATCTTTCAGCCTCTTTTTTTCAGATTTTCTTGTGTGCTAGTTGTAATCAGTCTTTCTCTCTGTTATCAGTCTAGTTTTCAGTTTTAGTCATCAGTTAGTTTTATCAGTCTTTCCTAATTCAGTTTTCAGTTATAAATCCAGTATTCAGTTTTTTTTTGCTTTTGATCTGCTTTTTGCTCTGTTTTCAATTTAGTTTCATTTAGCATTTGTCATTCATTGTATTTTACTTTATTCAATTTCAGTTAGTTTTATTTCTCTTCTTTTGAATTATTCAATCGCTGTCATTTTTTTCATTTAGTTTTTTCTATCATTCAACTTAATGTTCTTCAGTTAGTCGGTTCAGTCCGCTAGTCTTCAGTTTCATTGTTCAGTTATCTTCAGATATTATCTAGTCAACTCATCATTGTTCAGTCTCATTATTTAGTTGCTCTTATTTCTTTATTTTATCAGTTGCTCTTATTTCTTTAATTTTTTTCATTGTTTTATTCAGTCTCTCTTTCAGTCTCTTAGATTCTTATTTCCTTCAGTTTTTTTAGTTTCTCTAATTCCCCATGTTTCTCATTCATTTTTCTGTCATCTCTGGTTCTGAATTTCATCAGTGTCTCTTATTTGCTCATTTTCTCATCCTTTTATTCAGTCTCTCTTTCTTAGTCTCTTAGATTCTTAATTTTTCAATCTTTCTTCATTTCTCCATATCCAGTCTCTCTTTAGTTCTCTCAATCTTATTCAGTCTATCTACAGCTTCTTTTCCTAGTCTCTTATTTTGATCTTGTAGTCGGTACCCAAAGGCATAAATTATGTTCAGTAAGTCCGTCCCCATTCTTGAGATTTTAGTACTATATCAGTATACAGATTTTGCTTTTTATTCTTGAGATTTTCGATGATGTTCTGTACTGTTTAATGTTTATTTGACTATTAGTCATCTTCATTGTTCATTGGTCAGAGAATGCTTGTTCTCTTTTTCTTTCTTTTTTCTTTTTGTGAAACGTTTAGTTATCATTCTGGGGCAGTGGCCCAGTAGATTGCTAGTCTCTCAGTAAGCACTCTAGGTTATTTTTTCAAAAAAATTCAGAGAGATTTAATGATGTGTTCAGAAATGTTTCAGTGAAGGGGTATTGTCGTGTTCCAAGATGATATGCAGTATGCAGTAGTGTTCCAAGATGGCTCGCTTTTTTGTGTGTGTTAACGGGTTGGTTAGGTATCCCGTTAGGTAGAGGACAACGCGCTAATCATTTGAAGGCCAGAAGGCTAGGCGCACAATTTTTCGACCTGAAACGAGGAAGGGAACAGACGTTTTTTGAAAACGGAGTTAGACTGGGTACTTAGTACAGACAGCTGTCAACCCGTGATTGGAACAAAAAAACGACCTGAAGCAAATATTAAAACATACGTCTGATGTTTAGTCACTCCCAACATATATACTATGAAACTGCATTTCATAATGAATCTAACGACATTGATTTGGCATTGTGAATGTTGATACTCTTTGCCGTAAGTTTGGTCAAAGCGGAGGTGTTTTGAATTCGGACAAAACTTATATGCAGACTAAAAAGGACGGGAGGGAATACATGGCCATAGTGGAGTGGACCTACAGGTACCGCATCTCCACTTGCGAGTTCGAGGAGCGACACGTACGCACCTGCTGCCGGCCATGGACGACGAGCAGCTCTCCCCGTGCTCCTCCTCCTTCCCAGTCTCGCCGCCGGCCGGCGTGTTCGAGCACCACCACCACCAGTTTATCGAGTTCACCTCCTGCGAGGTCCCCGAGCAATGGCTGCTCGGCGACGTCGTCGTGCCGGCCAAGAGTGAGGACACGGGGGACCTGTGGCCCCCGGGGTCGTTGCTGTCCCCAGACTCCGAGCTCTCGGAACTGCCGGCGGCGAGCCTCCCTGCCTCCACGGAGACGACACCGCGGCCGGCGGCCAAGCGGCGTGGGAGGAAGCCCGGGCCCCGCCCCGAGGGCCCCAACGTCAGCCACGTGGAGGCCGAGCGGCAACGCCGTGACAAGCTGAACCGCCGCTTCTGCGACCTCCGCGCCGCCGTGCCCACCGTGTCACGCATGGACAAGGCCTCCCTCCTCGCCGACGCAGCCGCATACATTGCGGAGCTGCGCGCCCGCGTGGCCCGGCTCGAGGACGAGAGCAAGCAGGCGGCCGCCGCGAGGTGGGACACAAGCTCCGCCTCCCACGGCGGCGGCGCCTCCTTCCAGAAATTTCTAGCCGGAGACGAGACGGTGGAGGTGCGGATGGTGGGGCGTGATGCGGCTGCGGTGCGCGTGACGACGGCCGCGGGGTCTGCCCCGCACGCGCCGGCGCGTCTGATGAGCGCGCTCCGGTCGCTGGAGCTGCACGTGCAGCACGCGTGCGTGAGCCGCGTGCTGGGCGCGACGGTGCAGGACGTCGTGGTGGACGTGCCCGCCGCGCTGCAGCACGACGACGGCGCCGCCCTCCGCTCCGCGCTGCTCCAGCGGCTGCGCGACAGCGCCTAGCTATAGAGCCTAGAGCTCCCCTGGGTTCTCGTTAGCAGGTACAGTACATCACGACTCACGCGACAACTCCTGCGTACGACCGATGCCATGCATGATTATTCTGACGCCTTTGCTTCGTGTCGTCCATGGAATAAATCCAAGATCTATCTATATTGTAAATAGTGACCAGTGAAGACTTGTTTGCATCTATACGTACAGATTGAGTATATATACGCACGTGTGTTACTAGTGTTATATATGCTTGTTATAAGGGCAGCGATCTGCGCGCCGGCCAACTGTTGGGCCGGTCGAGCCCCAGCCGTCAGATCTGGCCTCCCTCCCGAGCCGTCAGATCCCTTCGTCCCCAAGCTCCCATCTTCAACCTCTCGCACGGGAAAGGAAGAGGCCCCGCCTCGCACGCGCCGACGCCGCAGCACGTGCCGACCGCCTCGCCTCGCCTCCTCACCGCCGGTCGCCCTCACCGCCGGTCGCCGCCCTCACCTATGTCGCCTTCGTACGTTTCTAACCTTCGTGGATGCAGCAGCGTGCGCCCATGGTTGCAGCCCTTGTAGCTCCGGTGCCACCGCTCGCAATTCCAGTGCACGACGGCCACGCTCCGGTGCCGACGGTTCGCCGGACACAGCGCCCCGACGGTTGCAACTTCTCTGATTCTGCAGAGTCTGGTTGTAGCTTTTTTCGTTGCTGGTTGTAGCAAAATTGACAGCCGGTGGTAGCTTTTTCTGCTGCCGGTTGCAGCAAAAATCACAGCGCCGCCGTTGCTGCCATAAACTTCGTCGTGACCGTCGCAGCAAATCACATCATCGGATGTAGCTTTTTTCATTGCCGGTTGAAGCAAAAATCGTGAAGGCATGTGCGATGTAGCAAAATGCGACACCGGTTGTAGCAGATAGCGATGTCGCTTGTAGCAAATTGTGATGCCGGTTGAAGCATGTAGCAAAAATCAATGTTGGTTCCAGCATCCTGTGTTGTGGGTGTGCCTCGCCGTCGCAGTTATGTAGCTCGTCCGCCGGAGCTGGGAAAAGAGATGGTCGTGTTCGCGGCGACGGGAAACGGCAACCTCGCAGGGGCTGGGCGCCGTTCGTCGGGGCCGGTGGCCGTTGCCGCTCGGTGGTTGTGTGCCCGTCGCAGCTCGCCGGCGCAGCTCGCCGTCGATGCGGGGTGGACGGCAGCCTCGCCGGGGCCGCGCGCGGGGTGGGCAGCAGCCTCGCCGGGGCCGCGCGTCGTGGCCGTTTGCTCGCCTGTACTACTCACCGCCGTAGTGGTGGAAACGAAAAGAAGCAGGAACGCACGGTAGCTGGCGACCGGCCCAATCTTCGGCCGGCGCACCGGCTACAAACGTTTACCTTGTTATAAACTGTGGATTTCCTTTTTCATTTGTATGGAGAGTGTTGTTATACCATTGTGTAATATATATACATGTCCTGTGTGACAACTTAATTATATTAGTACTTGTTTTGGTGTATCTTGTGCTGCTAGATATGAATCATGAATGTTTGGTTCAAGAGAACCAGCTTAAGATCAATCTAATGGGCGCTCTAGAATTCAGTACAACGGAACGCTAGTTTCGACATTAGGAAAGCTAGGGGCTCTTTGATTCAGATAGATTTTTTATAAATATGTATTTAAGGGGTTTTAATTAGTCACTGCAGGACATTTTACTATGTGCTCTTTCTAACTCCAATTGAAAAGAAAAATTTCAAAAGACTTCATTCTTCTTTTGAGGATCTTGCCAAAATTAGTATGAAAATACGAAAGTGACTACATTCCGCAATTCAACACAACACTAATTCAGGGGATAGCAAACTTAGCCTAATATTAGATGGTCAAATTGAAATGCATGTGTGTTTGCAGAACTTCCTCAAGTCTCTGCAGCCGATTTGTTGACTTAAAATGTCTCAAGGAGGAGATACAACCTCAGGGCTTGTTTGGTTGCGATTTGGAGGGATTGAGAGGATTAAGTCCTCTACCAGTCGAATTCCTCCTCGGTCCCTTCCAATCCCCTTGTGGAGAGAACTAACTGAACAAGCACTTATGGAGTGCACACCCAACCAATAGCAGTGTGTGGAGAGCAGTGATATGATATGACACACACCAGATTAGCCTGGGATATCATCCATCATGGCCAAAATGTAAAGGGGAAGCATGTTGCAGCCTAGAAAGACATGCTAATCTATTAGTGCTTGAGACTGGTTCAATTCAATAGTAATAACGTTCTAATCTACATATTTAGATCGAACATAAGTAGATTCATGCGGGAGTTCAAGCAGCTTAAACATTGCTTCATGCAGTCGGTGGGAAAAATTAACAGAAAGGTGACACATGCTTTAGCGTAGTTAGGTCGTGAGGAGTTGTGCTACATTTTTATGAAGGTACCTATGTGTTAAATCTATCCTTGCTTGGTTGTAACAATGACTTTGTGACCTAATTAAACCACACTCACATTAAAAAATAAAAAAAGAACTACCATAAATTGAAGTTCTCATCCTCACCGGCTGATACCATAGATCTCCCTCGCCATTGATGATCGGTTCCGACGTCGGTAGGCTAGGGATATCATGGATCTTCGCTCTCATACGGAGTCTTGGTCTAGTTAGTTGGAAATCGGTGTCCTTGTGGTAATCGTCCTGGCGCTAGAGGTGACGACGCGGTGGAATAAATAGCTCTGCCCTTGTTGAGGTGGTACAGGTTCCAATGTCACCGCCTGTCACGTGATGGTTGATTTCACTATGTCCGATCTACCAGGTTGTGGAGGGGGGGGGGGGGGGGGGGGGGTATCGTCGACCCTCGACCACGATGACTCCGCCTCGATTTTACAGTGGCATCTGTGATCTTTTCATAGGATCATATAGGACCGCTTTCCGGTGTTGATGTGGGTTAGTGTCTCTTCGCTCGATCTTTACCCTCTTCTTGACGTTGACGATTGGGCTTCAGATCGTCGTCGTTGTCGTCTCTCATTAACATGTGTTGACTTCCAAGTCACATACAATGACAACTTGGTTCCAACAATGAGTACTAGGTGCATCTTCGTGTTAGCAAAACTATTAGGCTCACGACATGCCATTGGCTTATGCAGGACGACCTCGTGGGTTCGCTTCTATTTTTTTTCTTAGGAGTGTTCTCATGTAACTATCGGACTTGGTTAATTATGGCTTCTGGGATTACGAAATTAAAACTCTTTTTTAAGCGGTTTTGCTAAAACACATCTAGATGTGAGATAAGTATTGCACATCTAAGCCCTATATCATTGATCTTATGTGGAGATTCGTGTGGGTATTTTCTTTTCCTTTTTTCTTTTCCTTTTTAAACTTGATTTAGTCATTTAGATGTGCAATAACTATGTCACATCTAGATGTGTCCTAGACACACCCTTTTTTAAGTTGTGCTCTTCCAGGGAGGTGCTCTAGCACAGTTGGACCTAATACTGCGGGGAGGGGGGTGGCTTGTCAATTGCATATACTTTCTTTTAGATGATGGTAGCACACACTCTTTTAATCAAAGGGAAGCGACTCCATTCAGGGTCTAGTGTGGGCCAAAATCATCGGGTGTTTGCCAAGTACGTTTTTTTTTTGCGCAGATGTTTGCCAAGTACGTTGGCATCACATGCCCAGATCGGGTAGTGGTCGGCATCGTAGTTGGACAATCCCCCCAAAAACCCACTAAAGCAACCAGAATTGTCTAAAAATCTATAAAAAACATGGAATATAAGTAAACTGCATTTTGAACCACCAAGGGGACCCATTTAATATTGTCACGTGACAAAGGAAATAATATAACTAGAGTCGCCGGGAATGCACAAGCATGGTTGTGATCAACTGATTGCACATGCATGCCATGCCACTGATCCAGCTTCTATAACTAATTTATACAGATTACTCGAAAAAAATATTTTTCCTGTAAGCATTCTCACAAACACCATGCAAGAAAACTTCAGTCCATGGTATAAACTCATAATATACACTCCATAACAAGTAAGCATCATAATTCACAAAACAGAGCATGCATTGGGAGCATATAATCCTACTGTATAGAAGAATTCCACAATTATAGAAAGCAAAGATCGGAAGAAAGAAAGAACATAAGATGGTTAGGGAAGAGGGAGGATGGTGGATAGGTTACCTTGCCAGGGGAATGGCATGCAATGGTGCACGGGAAAAAACCGGGACGAGGAGGAGGATGTAAAAGTATTTGGGAAGCGTTAAACCCTTTTCTCGGGCCGCAGTTCTATTTATACAAAGCATACCGTGGCTTACAAGTTGATCGATCGAGAGTCCTATCGAGAGATTACAGAGAAGGTCGGTAGAAGAGGGAGGAGATAAACAGAAGACGAGATAGAATAGGAAACTGAGTTTAAACCTAATTCTATCTCGTTACAATGTATTCTAACACTCCCCCTCAATCTAAACCTAAGAAACTCCAAGGTTGAGATTGTTCTTGAACTCCTCGAGCCTTCTCATAGTAAGTGGTTTTGTAAAGCCATCAGCCAGTTGATCACCAGTTGGAATGAACCTTATGTCAAGTAACTTGCGTGTTACCCTTTCTCTCACAAAATGGAAATCAACCTCTATATGCTTTGTGCGTGCATGAAAAACAGGATTAGCTGAAAGATAGGTTGCACCAAGGTTATCACACCATAATCTAGCAGCCCGTGAAGTTTTAACTCCAAGCTCATAAAGTAATGTTTGAATCCACATCACTTTAGCTGTAGCATTTGCTAGAGCTTTATACTTAGCCTCTGTACTAGACCTTGAGACTGTAGCCTGCTTTCTTGCACTCCAAGATATAAGATTTGTTCCCAGGAATACAGCAAATCCACCTGTGGATCTTCTGTCATCAGCACACCCTGCCCAGTCTGCATCAGAGTAAGCAGATACAAGCATAGAAGGAGACTTGACAATTTTTAGCCCAAGTCCTCCTGAAAATCTGAGATACCTCACAATCCTTTTAACTGCAGTCCAGTGAACAGTGGTGGGTGCATGTAGATACTGACACACCTTATTCACAAAATAGGAAATATCAGGACGTGTAAGAGTCAAGTATTGTAAAGCACCTACAACACTTCTATAATTAGTTGCATCTTCAGATCCAAGAGCTTCTCCACTATCAATGGTGAGCTTTTCTGAGGTTGAGATTGGTGTACTTACAGGCTTGCAATTTTCCAACCCTACTCTCCTGAGAATGTCATTGACATACTTTTGCTATGAAAGAAGTATACCATCTCTCACCTATTTGACTTCTATACCAAGGAAGTAATGTAGATCTCCCAAGTCCTTAAGAGAAAACTCCATCTTCAAATCCTTGAGCAAACAAGAAGTGGCATCTGGACTTGAACTAGCAACAATTATGTCATCAACATATACAAGAAAAAATATAGTGACATTGCCTTTATTGTAGAGGAATAGTGAGGTATCAGCTTTTGATGGTGTAAACCCAAGTTTTTGTAACTGAGTGCTCAATCTTGAGTACCAGGCTCTTGGGGCCTGTTTCAATCCATACAAAGCTTTGTCTAACTTGCAAATATAATGAGGGGTGCTTACATTCTCATAACCTGGTGGTTGCCGCATAAAAACCTCTTCTTCCAGAACACCATGAAGAAACGCATTCTGAACATCTAGCTGCCTTAGACTCCACCCTCTGGAAACAACAATGGACAGTACAAGTTGAATAGTAGCTGCTTTGACAACAAGACTAAAGGTATCTTCATAATCAATACCAAACCTCTGTTTAAACCCTTTAGCAACTAGTCTCGCCTTGTACCTGTCTACACTTCCAACAGATTTCCTTTTAATTTTATATACCCATTTGCAATCTATGATATTTTTGCGCTTTTCTGGTGGTACCAAATGCCAAGTTTTATTTTTCATGAGTGCCTCATATTCATTGTCCATGGCTTCTTTCCAATCTTTACTAGCAAGTGCATCATGCAAATGTGTTGGTTCACCCATACTAGTAAGAAAAGCACGTTTAACTTTATCATACCTTATGGTGCCATATGTGTACTCTTTTGCCTTGAGAATACCAGACTGAGATCTAGTATGACGACGTGGAATTTCCTGCATAGGAGCTGCAGCACGAACCTGAGTTGCCGCAGAAAATCCTGGAGTGCACTAGTACATAACAGGGCTTTGGTCCAGCCCTGAGAAGCCCATTAGTCCCGGTTCACTCATGAACCAGGACCAATGGGGGCATTGGTCCTAGTTCGTGAGGCCAGGGCGCTGGCCGGGCCTCGTGGTCCATTGGTCCCGGTTCGTCTGACCCCTTTGGTCCCGGTTCCAGACACGAACCGGGACCAATGGGCCTGGGTCCTGGCCCACAACCATTGGTCCCGGTTTGTGGCTGGAACCGGGACCAAATGATGTCCTTTAGTCCCGGTTCCAGCCACAAACCGGGACCAATGGTCGGCCTATATATACCCCCTGCCCGCGAGCAGAGCAGTGCACACTGCTCTGTTTTTTTGGCCGGCCGTTGGGAGAGCTTTGTGGTGCTCTAGCTCACCTCCTATGCACATGAGGTGTTCGATGAAATGCCCGAACCACACTTAAGCTTTCTCCTCTCGAAGCTCCTTGTCCAAGCTCCATTTTCCTCAAGATTTGTTTAGGTTTGGCGGTCCGTCCTGTCCCGTCCCCGTCCTCACCGCCATCGATCGCCCGCCCCCATCTCGGCGCCGGCACCACCGTGGTTAGCCTCTTCTTCTTATCTTCTTTATAAAAGAAAAAAGTTCTTACTTGTATCATTTAGATAGATACTTGTGTAATTTTCCTACTTTTATTATTGTTTGTTATTATATAGTGCCATGGTCATGGTATCCGCCCACGTCGGCCCTCGTCCGGTCTATGATTCGGATGTGGTATATATTATCTTTTATAACTATTTGTTTTATTTAGTGTTTATGACAATTATGCCGACCAACGTGACATAGATTTTTTAATCTAGGAGGTATGTGAACCGGAAATTCCAACCGACATAGAAATTCTTGTCGAGAAGTTAAATTTGATTGAAAAAGAAAACAATTACTTGAAAGAAAAATTACCACGAGTTGAAGAGGAGAAGATGAAGTTGGAGTTGCATGTTGCCGATGTCGTCGACGATCACAAGATCAAGATGGATGCAATGCGCTTGAAGATTAGAAAGATTAGAAAATATGCCATTCATACTGAGGCTTGGTATCATTATGCCGTTGGATCAATTGATACCTTAGTTGCGGGTATGATCGCATTTGTTGTTGCATTTAAATTTTATAGTTTCAATGTATGTTTTAATTAGATGCTCTAGAGAGCTATATGTTGTTCAATAATGAGAACTATGTATGAACGTTATGTATTTATTTTGGTCACTACTGTACTTTGGCTTTAATGTGATGATGAATTTCTATTAATTTGGTCACTTCTCTATTCATGATATGCACGCAGATGAACCGGCAATGGATGTACGGTGACCGACGCACCTCCGAGTATATTAAGGGCCTGCATAATTTTCTCGAAGCGGCTGAGGCAAACAAGCAGAATGGTTTTATGCATTGTCCATGTACTGTCTGTGAGAATACGAAGGCTTTCTCCAACTATAAAACCCTTCACTTTCACCTGCTTCAGAAGGGTTTTATGCCACACTATAATGTTTGGACCAAGCACGGAGAAAGAGGGGTTATGATGGAAGACAACGAAGAAGAAGAGGATGACGACAACTACCCGCCCCCTGAATACGGTGATGCTGGAATGGGGGAAGCTGAAGATCAAGAGGAACCAGACGATGTGCCCGATGATGATCTTCGCCGGGTCATTGTTGACGCACAGAAAGAATGCGAAAGTGAAAGGGAGAAGTTGAAGTTCGATCGCATGTTAGAGGATCACAAAAAAGGGTTGTACCCAAATTGCGAAGATGACAACAGAAAGCTCGGTACCACACTGGAATTGCTGCAATGGAAGGCAGACAATGGTGTATCTGACAAGGGATTTAGTTCGCTACTGAAAATAATGAAGAAGAAGCTTCCAAAGGATAACGAATTGCCCGGCAGTACGTACGAAGCAAAGAAGGTTCTATGCCCTCTAGGATTGGAGGTGCAGAAGATACATGCATGCCCTAATGACTGCATCCTCTACCGCGGTGCGTACGAGGATTTGAACGCATGCCCGGTATGCGGTGCATTGCGGTATAAGATCAGAAGAGATGAGCCTGGTGATGTTGAGGGCCAGCGCACCGGGAAGAGGGTTCCTGCCAAGGTGATGTGGTATGCTCCTATAATACCACGGTTGAAACGTCTGTTCAGAAACAAAAAGCATGCCGAGTTGATGCAATGGCACAAAAAAGACCGTAAGAAAGACGGGAAGTTGAGAGCACCCGCTGACGGGTCGCAGTGGAGAAAGATCGAGAGAAAGTGGAGCGACTTTACAGGACCCGAGGAACGTATGGTTTGGTTTAAGTGCAGATGGCATTAATCCTTTTGGGGAGCAGAGCAGCAAGCATAGCACATGGCCTGTGACTCTATGTATGTATAACCTTCCTCCTTGGTTGTGCATGAAGCGGAAGTTCATTATGATGCCAGTGCTCATCCAAGGCCCTAAGCAACCCGGCAATGACATTGATGTGTACCTAAGGCCATTAGTTGATGAACTTTTACAGCTATGGAATGGAAGAGGTGTACGTGTGTGGGATGAGAACGAACAGGAGGAATTTGACCTACATGCGTTGCTATTTGTAACCATCAACGATTGGCCTGCTCTCAATAACCTTTCAGGACAGACAAACAAGGGATACCACGCATGCACACACTGTTTAGATGACACCGACAGTATATATTTGGACAAATGCAGGAAGAATGTGTACCTGGGGCATCGTCGATTTCTTCCGACCAACCATCAATGTCGAAAGAAAGGAAAGCATTTCAAAGGTGAGGCAGATCACCAGAAGAAGCCCGCCCTCCGTACTGGTGATCACATACTTGATATGGTCAATGATTTACAAGTAATATTTGGAAAGGGTCCTGGCGGACTATCTGTTCCGACTGACGATGCGGGACACGCACCCATGTGGAAGAAGAAATCTATATTTTGGGACCTACCCTATTGGAAAGACCTAGAGGTCCGCTCTGCAATCGACGTGATGCACGTGACGAAGAATCTTTGCGTGAACCTGCTAGGCTTCTTGGGAGTGTATGGGAAGACAAAAGATACACCGGAGGCACGGGAGGAACAGCAACGTGTGCATGAAAAAGACGGCATGCATCCAAAGCAGTATGAAGGTCCTGCCAGCTACGCTCTTACCAAAGAAGAGAAGGAAATCTTCTTTGAATGCCTGCTCAGTATGAAGGTCCCGTCTGGTTTCTCGTCGAATATAAAGGGAATAATAAATATGGAAGAGAAAAAGTTCCAGAACCTAAAGTCTCATGACTGCCACGTGATTATGACGCAACTGCTTCCGGTTGCATTGAGGGGGCTTCTACCGGAAAACGTTCGATTAGCCATTGTGAAGCTATGTGCATTCCTCAATGCAATCTCTCAGAAGGTGATCGATCCAGAAATCCTGCCAAGGTTAAGGAGTGATTTGGTGCAATGTCTTGTTAGTTTCGAGCTGGTGTTCCGACCGTCCTTCTTCAATATCATGACGCACGTCCTAGTTCATCTAGTCGACGAGATTGTCGTTCTGGGCCCTGTATTTCTACACAATATGTTCCCCTTTGAGAGGTTCATGGGAGTATTAAAGAAATATGTTCGTAACCGCGCTAGGCCAGAAGCAAGCATCTCCATGGGCCATCAAACAGAGGATGTCATTGGGTTTTGTGTTGACTTCATTCCTGACCTTAAGAAGATTGGTCTCCCTCAATCGCGGTATGAGGGGAGACTGACTGGAAAAGGCACGCTAGGAGCGGACTCAATAATATGTAGGGACGGGCATTCTTGGTCTCAAGCACACTACACAGTTCTACAGAATTCTACCTTGGTGACCCCGTATGTCGATGAACACAAGAATATTCTGCGCTCCAAACACCCGGAGCAGTGTGACGACTGGATTACATATGAACACATCAGGACTTTCGGCAGTTGGTTGCAAACACGTCTCATGGGTGACAACACTGTTTCTGATGAGTTGTACTCGTTGGCCAGGGGACCATCTTCGACTGTATTGACTTACAAAGGGTACGAGATAAATGGGAATACATTTTACACGATCGCCCAAGATCAAAAGAGCACCAACCAAAATAGCGGTGTCCGCTTTGATGCAGCAACCAATAGGGGAAAGGACACATATTATGGTTACATAGTGGACATATGGGAACTTGACTATGGACATGATTTCAAGGTCCCTTTGTTTCAGTACAAATGGGTCAATCTGTCAGGAGGCGGGGTACAGGAAGACCCACAGTACAGAATGACAACAGTGGATCTGAACAATCTTGGGTACACAGACGAACCATTCGTCCTAGCCAATGATGTGGCGCAGGTTTTCTATGTGAAGGACATGTCTACCAAACCGAGAAAAAGAAAAGATAAGGAAGCGAATACATCATACGATGAGCCAAAGCGCCACATAGTTCTTTCAGGAAAAAGAGACATCGTGGAATTGGAGGGCAAGTCAGACATGTCTGAAGATTATGAAAAGTTTCATGAAATTCCTCCCTTCAAAGTCAAGGCTGACCCAAGCACCCTCTTAAACGATGAAGATTATCCATGGTTACGGCGCAATAAGCAAAGGACACAAGCGAAGAAAAAGTGAAGACTTTCTCTCCACAACTATATCATTGCAGTTACATGTGAAGAAATGAAATGCCTTTTGTAACAGATGAGTTTTCGTATGAAACCCTAATACTTCGAAAGAGATTGTCCGTTTTGTACACGAAATGCATCCAGTTTTTGCCGTAACCCTCTCAACTCTTTATAACCTTGGGCGGTGAAGGTCGTACCAATCAGGAAGAAGCACACGGATCGTGTGTTTCTTTCAAGCGCTTGTGAGCTGTTGGATCAGCACTATAACGACTAGTCCCGGTTCGTGCTAGCAACCGGGACTAAAGAGGCACACGACCCTATATATAACCCACCTCTCGGACATGTTCGACACTTAGTGTGTGTACTCATTCGGATTCAAATCATTCGGATTCCCTGCATACGGTCCAACGGTGCATTTCATATTTCCACCGTTGGGCTGTATGCAGGGGAAACCGTGTGTTTTGTTAATCTACCTAGAAATCCTTTAGTTCATCGACCGAATGCAAATCATTCGGATTCCCTGCATACGGTCCGACGGTGCATTTCATATGCGGGCACTCACGAGCCACCGTCGGGCTGTATGCAGGGGAAACCGTGTGTTTTGTTGATCTATCTAGAAATCCTTTAGTTCATTGACCGAATACAAATCATTCGGATTCCCTGCATACGGTCTGATGGTGCATTTCATATGCGGGCACTCACGAGCCACCATCGGGCTGTGTGCAGGGGAAAGGATGATGCTCAATTGTCCGTTTTGTACACGAAGTGCATCCAGTTTTTGCCGTAACCCTCTCAACTTTTTATAACATGCTATGTGGGTGAAATGATGATACCATGCCAACTTTCAACCTTTTCAGAGTTCATTTGTAGTGCTTTTCAATTTCAGGGTCATTTAGCTCAAAAAAATCAGTAAGTGCATGAAAAATACCAAATGAATTCAGAAAGGGTTGAAAATTGATGATGTGGCTTTGAATGGTGCATTTTGAACACACAAAAAGTCTGGAGTTCAAATAAGTTCAAAAAAATGAAATCCCTTTGTAACACATGAGTTTTCGTCCGAAACCCTCATACTTCGAAAGACATTGTCCAGTTTGTACACGAAGTGCATCCAGTTTTTGCCGTAACCCTCTCAACTTTGTAGCACTTGCTATGTGGGTGAAATTATGATACCATGCCAAGTTTCAACCTTTTCAGACTTCATTTGTAGTGCTTTTCAATTTCAGGGTCATTTAGCTCAAAAAAATCAGTAAGTGCATGAAAAATACCAAATGAATTCAGAAAGGGTTGAAAATTGATGATGTGGCTTTGAATGGTGCATTTTGAACACACAAAAAGTCTGGAGTTCAAATAAGTTCAAAAAAATGAAATCCTTTTGTAACACATGAGTTTTCGTCTCAAACCCTGATACTTCGAAAGAGATTGTCCGTTTTGTACACGAAGTGCATCCAGTTTTTGCCGTAACCCTCTCAACTTTTTAGCACTTGCTATGTGGGTGAAATTATGATACCATGCCAAGTTTCAACCTTTTCAGACTTCATTTGTAGTGCTTTTCAATTTCAGGGTCATTTAGCTCAAAACAAATCATTAAATGCATGAAAAATAGCAAATGAAGGCAGAAAAGGGTTGAACATTGATGATGTGCCTTTGAATGGTGCATAATGAACACACAAAATGTCCGGAGTTAAAATAAGTTATTAAAAATGAAGGAGAGGCACAATGCTCACCTGCACGTTGCTTAGCTTCAGGCCTTGAGAAACTGCAGATAGCTCCGTGCAGTCTACACCATTTCCTCAAGGCCTGAAGCTAAGCAACGTGCAGGTGAGCATTGCGCCTCTCCTTCATCGTTCTTCGTCTCTGCACTCAGGGCTTATAAACCGCTGCGAGTCCCTCTCGCTTGGCGAGGTGGGACTAAATTTTAGCCACTCCCAGGACAAGGCCTTTAGTCCCGGTTGGTGGCTCAATTAAAATATTTTGTTATGATCAACTAAAACAAAACTATAATATTCTTCAATAGCAAAAAGAATCAACTAAAAAGATTTTATAAACTTAAAATTATTTAAAATAACCTAAAACTTACCAAATTGAATATAATGATAAAACACAGTAATATTAAATAGCAGGAAAAAGAATCACTCGGAAATCTATTTTTTTAGTAAAGTTATCAAATTATTAAGTAAAATTATCAAATTATTAACTAAAATTATCAAATTATTTATTTGTTAAAAAGAATGAACTAAAATATTAACTAAAATTATCAAAGAATTTATTTGTTAAAAAGAATGAACTAAAAAGAATCAACTAAAATATTAACTAAAATTATCAAAGTATTTATTTGTTAAAAAGAATGAACTAAAAAGAATCAACTAAAATATTAACTAAAATTATCAAATTATTTATTTGTTAAAAAGAATGAACTAAAAAGAATCAACTAAAATATTAACTAAAATTATCAAATTATTTATTTGTTAAAAAGAATGAACTAAAATAACAGAAGAAAAATACTGGAAAAAAATTTTAAAAAAATAAATAAAGGAAAAAACAAAACAAAAATACTGGAAAAAAAAATAAAAAATTGCCGCCTACCGGGCCTGCCACAGGGCACAGTAGGCCCACAGGCAGTGCGTGTTTTAGGCCCGAAAGCCTGCATAAGAGAGGAGCTTGATAGGGCAGGCACACCAGCGCTTATAAACCGGTTTCGGCGCCCTTCAGCTAGCGAGGTGGCACTAAACATTCACCGGTGCCAGCCGCAGCCCTTTGGTCCTGGTTGGTGCCACCAAACGGGACGAATGTCACCCTTTCGTCCCGGTTGGTTGCAGCAACCGGGACCAATACCACCCTTTGGTCCCGGTTCGTGCTACCAACCGGGACCAAAGGGTTGAGCTTCCCGCCCTTGGAGCTGGCGAAAAACACCTTTGGTCCCGGTTGGTGGTTCGAACCGGGACCAAAGGGGGGCCTTTCGTCCCGGTTGGTGCCACCAACCGGGACCAATTCCCTGGGTATATAAACAACACTTTGCAATTTTTCGATTCACTTCCTTCGATTTCTCCTCTCCCCCGTCGCCGCCAGGCTGCCGCACTGCCCCGTCGCCGTCGCCTCTCCCTTCTCCCCGTCGCCGTCGCCTCTCCCTTCTCCCCGTCGCCGCGCGTGCCCCCAAGCCTGCCTCATCGTCGTCGCCGCGCCCCTGCCCGCCCGACGTCGCCGTCGCCTCGCCGCCCCCGACGTCGCCGTCGCCTCGCCGCCCCCGACGTCGCCGTCGCCTCGCCGCCACCGACATCGCCATCGCCGTCGCCTCTCCCTTCTCCCCATCGCCGCGCCCCTGCCCGCCCGACGTCGCCGTCGCCTCGCCGCCCCCGACGTCGCCGTCGCCGTCGCCGTCGCCTCTCCCTTCTCCCCGTCGCTGCGCGTGCCCCCGAGCCTGCCTCGTCGCCATCGCCGCGCCCCTGCCCGCCCGACGTCGCCGTCGCCTCGCCGCCCCTGCCCCCTCTGTTTTTTTTCTTATATGCTGGTTTTTTGTTCATAATTTGTTCATAGATTAGATGTATGTATGTATGAGGGAGTATTTTTATTAGATGTATGTATGTATGAGGGATCATATATGTATTTTTTTAGATGTATTTTTTGTTTGTATGTATGTATGTATGAGGGATTATAGATGTATGTTTTGTATGTATGAGGGATCATAGATGTATGTTTCTAGAGATGCCAACAAGGCCATGGGAGCACCCCCCCTATCATCACGTTGGCATCGGCTCCCCGAGAGCTTTCCAACGGATCCGGAATAGTCTCGATCGGAGCTCTTCTGCTCTAGAGATGATGTTTTTTTATTCATAGAAGAAAGAGCGACGTCGTTGTCGATCTACCCACTCCCCGATAACTTCGACATGAGGGGGGACGTCGGACATATCGGGCGACCAACTCTCGAGGCCACCCAAACCCAAGAAAAAAAGCGTTGTCGATCTCCTACCCCCTCCCGCCCCTACCCGACAAACTCTCGAGGCCACCCAAATCCCTAGAAGAAAACTCCGGTAACTCTCCAACATGAGGGGGGACGTCGATCGATCAACCCCCTCTCGCCAAACCGGGACTGAAAAAGCGTTGTCGAGGCCACCCAAACCCTAGAAGTGTTGTCGAGGCCACCCCAAACCCTAGAAGCGTTGTCGAGGCCACCCAAATTTACCAAGTTAAATGAAGAAAACTCCGGTAACATAGATTTATCAAGAATGCCCCCATTATGGATGTGCACAAGTTGATCCAATTTTTTGCCATGTTGTAATATTTGCAGAAACTATGGATCAAAGAGACTTGGAACAAGAACAGTTGTTGGGGGATATAATCCGCGACGGACGTGATGTCTTGTCGTTTCTCAACGACACCGATAGTCTGGAAGGAGAGGATGACGGCTCCGGTGATCGAACAATGGAGGAGGAAGGACATGATCATGATGGCTCCGGTGACCGAATGCCGGAGGAAGAAGGAGACCATGATGACGGCTCCGGTGACCGAACGGAGGAGGGAGCTGTTGCAAAGTCCGGCGAGGTATATATATTAATTAAGCCTGTGCTGACTAGCTAATTGATGCATTAATTGTTTTGATATATTAACTCTTCTTTCTTCTTTTATAGCCCTCCGGATCGAGCCAAACTTCGGTAACGAGACGAGGCCCGAAGAAGAGGTTGCGCAAGGATGACAAGTTCACGATCACAGCACTCGCGCACGATGGCCATCCGATTGAACCCAAGCGGACCAAGGATGCATTTTCTGCTCAGTGCGGAGCTATTGTTAGGGACTACATCCCGATCAGCATCAAGCAATGGAATAAGCCTAAGGACGGCGCCCCTGATGGTGATTATGTCACTGATAGACAGAAAGATGATCTTTGGACCGCGCTGAAGGCAAATTTCACCCTACCGCCAGAGGAGGATCCGAATAAGCCAGTTATAGAGCCACTGGTCAAGGCGTGTGCTCTTAAGAAGATGGCAGATCTATTCAGGAGGTGGAAGAATGAGTTGAAATCAAAATTTGTCGACAAAGGGAAGACTCCAGAATTCACCGGCCGATTTGAGAAGATAGGAGATCACTGGCCCGTATTTGTGGCCTACAAGACATCGGACAAGAGTAAGAAAATGTCAGAGACAAACAAGATCAATGCTACAAAGAAGCAGTATCACCATCACACGGGGTCAGGTGGCTACCTCAAAGCCCGGCCGTTGTGGGACAAAGCTGAGAATGACCTGATTGCTAAAAACGTCGTACCACAGACATTGAACTGGCCAGACCGTTCAAGGACTTGGTTCTTCGGGGTTGGGGGAACTTTGGACCCTGAAACAGGGAAGTGTCGCTGGACGAACGAGCAACTTGCAATACCCATGAACAAGCTTCAGGAGTATATCACCGCAGCGCAGGAAGGGACGTTCATTCCCGACAGAGAGAAGGTCGAGCTGACTGAGGCCCTAGGGAATGCTGAGCACCCTGGACGAACACGAGGCACACCAGGTTCCCCGACGCAGGCGGTTACAGAAGCCGGGAGAGAAAGAGGAAAGCGGAGCTGAGCGAAATTCAGAAGCTCAATGCAAGACTACAAAAGCTAGAGGAAGCTGAGAGCCAGCGAGTTGCCGGCCAACCATCTCAGCGGCACGAAGCTACCCCAGAAGCTACCCCGCCATCTCAGCGGAAAAGCAGCGTCGCTTCCACGGAGCCCGTTCATCCTGACTTCACGTCTCCTAGCTACCACGTGGATACTATCACGGAGGCTCAACATTGCGAGCTTATGACGAAATGCCGGAACCTCACTTTAATGGCGGCTGTCGGCTCTGTTGCACCTCCTCAACCCAACGGAACTTTTCACTGCCGTCCGATTCCACATGGCTATGTTGTTGTGATGGTGGATGAAGTAGTGGAGGGATTTGCGGAGCTCGAGCTTGACCACTCTACAGGTGAAGGGGAGAATCGACTGGGTCGTGCCCTGAGGAGTACATGTCTATGGCAGAAGGAGTACATCAAGCTTCCAAACTGGACGCCTCCGCCTCCTCCTCCTCCTCCGGCGAGTCAGGGCACTCCGCCTCCTCCTCCTCCTCCTCCTCCTCCGGTGAGTGATCAGGGGACCCCGCCTCCTTCTCCGGCTCCTCCAACGCGTGAGGGCACTCTGCCTCCTCCTTCGCCTACTCCGGCACGTCGGAGCAGTACGCCTCCTCCTCAGCCTCGTCGGCAATGGCGGAAGACAGCCGCCGCCGCTCCGGCTCCTCCGGCGCGTCGGAGCACTCCGCCTCCTTCTCCGCCTCGTAAGCAACGACGGAAGAGAGACGCCGCCGCTCCGGCGGCTAGCAGTACAAGCAGAGGCGGGAGGGAATACAGATACGGTCCATCTCTCAAGCCTCTGGAAAAGTTACCATATGAGAGGACCGAGTCTGAAAACGAGGAGATATGTCAGGAGCAATTGAGGGCCCATTTTGCAAAGAAAACTCCACCTCCGAAGGAGAAGCTAGATCCGGTGAAAGCGAAGCGCACTATCGATGCCCTGAAGCGACCACCACCGCCTCCGCCGGATTCCAACTATGACCGCATAATTACTAAGACACATGCTGAAGCGCAGCAGTCGGGAAGTACTTCCAGTGCTGCAAGAGCGAAAAAACGAATAAGTGGGAAAACAATTCCCCAGCTCGGCGAATAGGAGAAGCAATCGTGCCCCCCCGCTCAAGGTGTCTAGCGATATCTCTAATCATCCGGTGCTACTGCCCGGTACCACTCTTGATGATTACCTGCCCAATGATGTACAGTTTGAAACGGCTGAAGTAGTAGACGTCTTTAGATACGAGCACGGGAAGCCTCTCGTCAAACCTGATCATCCTCATCTAACAACGATGATGCAAAAATTGCATGACTGGTACATGGAAACCTGCAGGAAGTCTGGGAAAGACAGTTTGTTTGTCGGAATTAAAAAAGAGCATTACTTCCCTGGAGTCGACCTGCTGCCTGTTGAATTTGTGGAGTTATTTCAATTATACAATCAAAAGGCCCTCGACAAACAACTCATGACTTGCTACTGTCTGTAAGTATTACTTCTATAATTAAGTCTCTAGCTCAGCTCGTTCATTGCATGTATATATAATTATCCTCACTATATTATGCAGATTGAAGATGGTCGAATGCAAAAAAACAGGAATCTTCGACGTTGGGTTCATTAGCCCAAATACCGTAAATGAATGGTCGGTACGAAAGGCGGCTGCAGCTACCGAGAACAACTTGCTAGAAACGTTCCTTAGACATCAAAACAAAAGGGAAATACTCTTTCCTTACAACTTGAAGTGAGTGTTACTGTCTTTTGTATATTCGGTTTCGCTTACTCGTGGTTAAGTAATGTAATTGATGAGTTATGCGTGCGCAGCTTCCACTATATTCTGCTATCCATTAACCTTGACGGGGCATTAGTAACTGTCTTAGACTCGTTCCGTAAAGATCCCAAGTATTATGCGGACATGACTGCAATGCTCCAGAAGTAAGTTCAATCAATACCGGGACCATATCGGCAACTTTCGTTCATTTCCTGATATCAAGTAATCATTTTCTTTGCCTGCCAGGGTTTGGAAAACGTTCACCGCTATGGTTCCGGGTCTGAAGAAGGAGCTGCGATTTACACACCCCAAAGTAAGTAGTACTAGCTAGTTCCGCGCATCTCTCATTGATTCTAGTTTCATCAATACCATTATCATGCTTGCTTATCAGTTTGATTGAACTCTATTCTCGTAAAGTGCTTGTTGCAGGCACCCAACACTCATTTATGTGGATACTACGTATGCGAATTCATTCGCTACTATACCTCTGAACGGGCCTCCTCTGAGAAACAATTTGAAGTACGTAAACAATATTCACAATTTTATTTTATATATTACCATCAATTGTGTTGAGTTTCATTCATATATATGTATTGACCCCCTTCTTTAAATTAGATCTGGCAGATGCGGGATGAACTCCTACCACATGATCGCATACGAGCAATTCAAGAGGAATTGGCGGGATTCTTTCTTGACCACGACGTCATACCTGAACACGGAGAATACCATGTGAAATTGAAAAGGTTGTAAGGGATGTTATATATTGTACATATGTAGCAGCGTCGGATAGATATACGAAAACTTGTTGTTCGACCAAGCACGAAGAAAGAGATGTCACTTCTCTCTATATATGTTCATGATGATCTTATGTAATTAATGGTTTCCTTTATTTGCTTACTAGCTAGCGTCGAGTTCTCTCTATATGTGTAGTAGCTAGCGTCGACCAAGCACGGAAAAAGAGAGGTCACTTCTCTCTATTAGCTCGCTAACACAATATGAAACCCCTAAATTAACCCTCCAAAACCCCAAAACCCTCCCTTCCAAAAAAAAAACAAAACCCCCAGCGGCTACGAGCTGCTGACGCATGGCTGCCCTTTGGTCCCGATTGGTGTTACCAACCGGGACTAAAGGTCCTCCTGCCTGGGCTCCCCGCAGCGGCCACGTGGAGGGCCTTTGGTCCTAGTTCGTAAGCAAACCGGGACTAAAGGTTTTGGGCTTTAGTCCCGACCCTTTAGTCCCAGTTCCAGAACCAGGACTAAAGGACCTTACGAACCGGGACAAATGGGCCGTTTCCTACTAGTGGTGGCTGGTTCTACAGCAGATTTTTCTGCCACAGAAGATCCAGTCACCTGATCCAATGCGTCGGGAACTGACCCACCAGGAGCGCGCCATGTGGCTGCATCGGGTTCCATGCTTGCGGCTCAGTCGACCACTGGCTCAGCCCGTGATTGGCTCGGGCTGCCACTTGCTGGGCTGGCGAGCCCCAAACTGGTCGGGCTGTCAGCCACCCCCGCGTCGGATGCATGCAGCGCGCTGGGATCCTCCTGGGATCGCGCGTCTGTCGCATCTGCTGCTGCCTCCTGGCAGGGATCCGCCTCGGATCACTCGCTGAGACTGCTGCCGTTGCTGCCACCTGTATCTTCCTGGAATTCAGTGCCTGTTTTGGCTGTACTCCCTTGCATAAAATGACGTCCAGAAACTGCACACTTAGCATCAAAATTAAAATTTTCTTTGGAACTAGTCATATGATCAGCACTATTTAACTCGCCTCCGTGATCTGAACTAGGCATATAATCAGGAAGAAGTGCAATTTCTGCACGTAGTAGAGCACCGGTATTGGGATGAAGTTTGGCAAAGGGAAAAATTGTTTCATCAAAAACAACATCTCGAGAGATATAGATACGGCCGGTGGAAATTTCAAGACACTTGTACCCTTTATGAAGATTGCTATAGCCTAGGAACACGCATTGAGTGGAGCGAAACTCAAGTTTGTGACGGTTATAAGGGCGAAGATTAGGGTAACAAGCACACCCGAAAATTCTTACACTACTAGGAAAAAGCCTAGTAGTTGCGCTGGTTTTTCCCCTACTAGTAGCGCTGGGTCCAGCGCTACTGCTAAGGCGCTACAGCTAAGTTATAGCAGTAGCGCTGGTTGGTGCAGCGCTACTGCTAAGTCTGGTTAGCAGTAGCGCTACATAGAGGAAAGCGCTGCTGATAACCCAGCGCTGCTGCTAGATGGCTTCCAGCGCTGCTGCTAGTATTACTGCTTTCACAGATTCATACCCCCTCTACGTATTTGTGATGTATTCAATTAGGCTCTATACAGTAGTTTCATCATGGATTTTATTCATCCAAATGAATCAAAAGTGATCAAAAGTTGAATTAGTAGGACGACGATCCTACTAATTCAACTTTTGGTCACTTTTGATCCATCGACACGAATCTAAGCCGCTTTCTTTCCCCCGATGATATAATAACTAATCATGATCATAATAACAAGTTGGTCACTAGTCATAATCACAACTCCTCCTCCTCATCATCATCAACTCTAACACATTGTAGCACATAATAACACATTGTACCTAGGACCTACTCCTCTCTCATAGGACCTACTCTACCCTCTCTTAGGTAAAATATCATAAAACAAGATAGGCCCTGACTCTCCATTATGGAGAATGCAGATCATCCTGTCTCCAATTCTTGGCCTACGCATAATGTTGCTTCCAAGTAGCTCTCTGGGACTGACCATACATTTTTTCCACTCTTTGATTGTCATGTCTTCATCGGTTTTAGAAATCCGGTATGGACAGGAGTGATGCGTAGGCTGACCTGGCCGTGCTGGCCGTAAGCTCATAACATCAACGTGACCTCTCGGAAACATCAGATTAGGCACACAATCCGTCGGGATTTTCTGTTGAAAAACATAGTAATAACTTTGTAGTTAGCAATGTAGTTTAGTTTTAGAAGAATTTATGCAAAAGATGCACGGATGTCGTAATAGTAGAAAATCTTACCATGCAATCTCCATGGATGTTACCGTAATTCACCACGTGCACTAGTGGCACGTATTGACCATAATGTGGAGGAGTTTGATAATAGCTATTGTAATTCTCAAGATCATTAATAAACGCGACAAGATGATCTTTCTCCTTACAAGTTAATTCTGCTTTATCATTGTAGTAGTAGGTTCTGTCTACCATCTTCCGTACATTTTTTGAAGAATGAAAATAAGCTGTCAATGGAAATTAGTTGTCAACTATTTTTAAATAAACAATATAAATTACTTAATAAATATGGTTGAGAAACTCACATAATGGTAGAACTGGAGGCGTCTGCACATCGACCCAGATGTCGATATTACCTTCAATTTCATCTTCCGGACGAATATCAAAGGTGATAAGCATATTAGGCTCAAATGCATAAGCCTTGCATAGTGCTTGCCAACTTTTGCATTCAAAATAGGAGTAGGTGTCTGCATTGTACAATTTTACGGCAAAAGTATAACCATGCTCGGTCCTCAAGTGAACTCTCTTTACCTCCATACTTTTTTTAGTATTGAAACCAATCTTATCCAAGACATAAATTCTTGCATGGCAGGGGATACGCTAGTAGAATAGTAAAAAATTAAAATTATAAGTTGAAGCAAAAGAAGCAGAAGTCATGCTTAATTACGAAAAAAGACTTGTCGTTGTGACTTACTGTATCCACTTCGAAGGTCTCATCCAGCACGATGCTGAAGCGCCTACCATCAACTAGGTGAGGCTTGTCGCACGGGCCGCGCTCGTCTTCGCATAATTCGCACATAACGAATTTCCTTTCGTCGTCAGACATTTCCTATGTTCATAGTTGAAACATTTAAAATCGATCGAAGGCAACTACCAGGAAACTGATCAACACACAGATCACTATTACTCAATATGCAACGGGTAGACTTTAGGTCTGTCAAGTCTTTCCTTCCTAAACTCTCATCTCACGTATATGGTGGGCACTCCCTCTGATATTGCGACCGTCGGTGATGGTGGCTCCTCCATTCGTCCCCGAGTGCATTACACCAAAATGTCTAGCACACGGGAACGAAGGAGAAGCGACCCCCACGACAACAGTCGGGATTCTTCCTCTCTCATATATATATATGGTGGACACTCTCCCTCACTGAAAGACACACAAGGAGCCGAAACAGACCTAAAGTCAACCCGTTCCATATATCGAGCAATGACAAGCACTCGATATGTCCTCGAATATAATATCACTAATACATTTATAATGAACTCGAATATAATATCACTAATACATTTATAATGAACTCGAATATAATATCACTAATACAGATCGAATATCCTAGAATCCAAAGTGGAGGACGGTGAACTCAGTTCACTAGCGGTCTCTGAGTCGCTGGCGGTGGACACCCAAAGATAAGGAACCATCACCAGATCATAACTCGGGTGAGATCCCTGAAGAACCTGCCAGGTATTGGAGAACCTCGCGTCCAAAGCCGCCATGTAGCGATGGACGTGCTCATCCTCCTCCCTGACATGGCGACGTACAACCTCCGGGGGGGCCGCTCCCTCTGCACCGAAAGTGGCCCACGCGACGGCCACCAAAGAAGCTCTGGGTCAACGACGAGACCAGGATTCCTCACCAAGCTCCGAGCCCGGGAAGGTAGCACCTCCCAGTGCCAGCCCGGTGGAGCCCACTACCGGACATTGCGCCTCTCAAGGATGCCGACTCGACGACGACGAGGGTGCGGGCCAGGCATCGTCGACGTCGAGACAAATTCTTATGAGAACATTTTCTTATCGTTTAATGTTTTGCTATTTCAGAAATGCTTAATTTCTTAAACTCATTTTAGACTCATTTTTGACTTGGTTTTCCGGAATGCCGTTTCCCAGCAAATCTCGGCACTCGATATGCCTACTTTCTAGCACAAGTCATGCCAAAATTTTGACATGACCTTTGCTAAAAAGTGGACATATCGAGCGCCTGAAATTCACCGGAACGGAAATGAATCAACATTCCGGCAATACATAGGCCACTCGGATCATTTGCATATAACAGTAAGAAAAATATAGAACTTGAAGAAAATGCAATAAGGTTTTTCATATTTGGCAAATTCATATTTGGCTCTAAACTAATTTAGCTAACAAACCTAACCCTAGAATCAACCTAACCCCCCTAATCAACCTAACCCTAGAATCAACCTAACCCTAGAATCAACCTAACCCCCCTAATCAACCTAACCCTAGAATCAACCTAACAAACCTAACCCTAGAATCAACGTAACCCCCCTAATATTACAAAATGGCTGGATGCGAGAGGGGGTGAAGGGAGTGAGGGGAGAGGGAAGAGGGAGGAAGGAGGGAGTAGGGGCTACCTGAGGAAGGAGGGGGCGCGACGATGAGGGAGGGGGCCATGGTGAGGGAGGGCGTGACGGTGAGGGAGGGGGCGCGATGGCGAGGGAGCGGGCGCGACGGCGATCGAGGGGGCGCGAAGGCGAGGGAGGGGGCGCGATGGCAAGTGAGGGCCGGGGCGCGACGGTGGCGGCATCGAGGCGATGGCGACGGCGGCGGTCGGGGGAGAGGACTGATGAGAGGGAGAGGGGATCGAATGGGGAGTGAGACGGTGGGGATCGAATGGGGAGGGAGGGTGGGTCGAGTAGCAGTAGCGCTGGTCGGAGCCCAGGCGCTGCTGCTAATCACGGCCCACCTGCTGGCAATGTACAGCCGTAGCAGTAGCGGTGGACCACCGACAAGCGCTACAACTACAGCCGTAGTAGTAGCGCTGGTTTTGGACAGCCGCTACAACTACAGGTAACCACTGGCGGTGGCGACAGGACCACTTATCAGTAGCGCGGGTTCGGTAGCCCGCGCTGCTGCTACGGGTCTACTTGTAGCGCTGGTTGGTTTCCAGCGCTACTACTACATAACAATAGCGCTTTCCCTATATCCAGCGCTATTGCTAAAATCCTGTCTATAGGCTTTCTCCTAGTAGTGTTAGAGAATTGTAGTCAGGTTTATGATGGAACAATTTTTCCAAGGGAGTGATATTGCCAATAACTTTGGTAGGGAGACGATTGATAAGATAGGTTGCGGCGATAAAGGCTTCATCCCAATATTTTAGTGGCATTGATGCATGAGCTAGAAGAGACAAACCTACTTCAACAATGTGACGATGTTTACGCTCAGCAGAGCCATTTTGTTGACGAGCATGAGGGCAAGAGACATGATGTGCAATACCAATATTGCGAAAGAAAGAGTTGAGTTTCTCATACTCACCTCCCAGTCACTTTGGACTGTGAGAATTTTTCTATCAAATTGACGCTCAAAAAGTTTCTGAAATTCTTGAAAAATAGAAAGAACTTCAGATTTATACTTAAGCTAATATATCCAAGTGAATTTGCTAAAGTCGTCAATAAAACCAACATAATATTTTTTCTGCCGAAAGAATCTCTTGCATGACCCCATACATCACTAAAGATAAGTTCCAACGGAGCATGAGACACACTATTCGACTTAGGATAAGGAAGTTGGTGACTTTTTGCACACTGACAAGCATCACACACAGACTCATTACTAGAACTAGATGACAATGCAAGATTGCCTTTATTCACTACTTGCTTGACTATAGCTGAAGAGGGGTGTCCTAATCTTTGATGCCATCCTGCTAAGGAGGGCTTGACGACGGAGTAAACTTGACGACGACGCTTGCGACTAAAAGCTCTGGATGTGATGGGATACAATCCTCCAATGCATCTACCGTGGTGAAAGAGCTCCCTCGTTGCCCGATCCTTTATGAAAAAAATACTTAGGATGAGTTTCAAAGAAGACATTATTATCGGCAGTTAAACGAGACATAGATGTAAGATTCTTGTCGGCTTGGGGAACATGAAGGACATCTTTTGGAAGTAGATCATGTTTAAGATTAGGGGAATTAATAGATGCTTGACCAATATGACAAATGTCCATACCTCCACCGCTTGCGGTGTGAATTTGATCGTTGACGAAGTACTTTTCCCTCATGGCAAGCTTCTCAAGCTCATTGGTGACATGATCAGTGGCTCCCGAGTCGGCGTACCAGATGGTACCATCATCTCCTTGCTCCCGAATTGCAGCTGCAACAAGGCGAGCGTCGGGGACGTAATCCTCATCGTAACAGTGCCAACAGTCCATGACCTCATGGCTTGCCTTTTTGCACAGTTGGCACCGAACGCGGCCATTGGAGGAGGATTGTCCAGAGGAGGTGTGATTGTTGTTGTAGCCACCCCCTCCAGACCGTGTGGAGTTGTTGCTGTGCGCCTTGGTTGTTGCCACGGCCGCGCCCATCGTCGCTGTTGTGGCGGCACCTTCCCTGGTGATCGTGCCCACGGACAGTCCCGCGGCCACGAGAAGCAGCATTAGCCGACGACTGCCGCACGTTCATCCCATGGAGAAGATTCAGGCGCGCATCGAAGCTTAGCAGCTGCATGTATAGTTCTTGGAGAGTCACGGGCTCCATCCACGTAGCAAGGGCCAGCACGACTGGGTTGTAGTCGATATTGAGGCCGGCCATAACTTGTGAGACGATCTCGCCACTCCGGCCGGCCAGTTCATGCGATCTCATCTGAGAGCGCCTTGATCTTGGCTAAATATTCCGCCATAGTCAGGTTTCCTTTTTTTAAGGTTGGTGAGCTCAATGCGTGTATTGATGGCCTGAGCTTGAGTTTGGGCAGAGAACATGGCATGGATCGCTGCCCATACCTCTTCCGGGGTCTGTAGGGTGACCACCTGCGCAAGAATCTCGCGAGACAAGGAACCCATTAGAAAACCTTGGACTTGTTGCTGCTATGCATACCAGAGGACGCGGGCGAAGTTCGCAATTTGCTCCTCCTTGCCATCTTTGACGATGGTGAGTGTCTCCGGCGGCGCTTGACTCGCCGGATCAAGGTGGTGGTCCATCTGTGCGCCCTTCATTTGGGCAGCACAATGGCCTTCCACATGAGGTAGTTTTGCCTCGTGAGCTTCTCCTGAGGTGGGGGTCCGATGGACATGGGATATGCAGAGGTGGAGGAGGAGGGTGCGAAGGTGGAAGATGACGCAACAGATGTGGCGAGAGCACTCATGGTGCTGGATTGGGTGGAATGGGTGGTCATGGCGAAGGTTGGCGATAATCTAGGCTAGATGCGATCTCCTTTCGATCTCTGGGAAGAAGATGCTCTGATTACCATGCAGTTCTATTTATACAAAGCATACCGTGGCTTACAAGTTGATCGATCGAGAGTCCTATCGAGAGATTACAGAGAAGGTCGGTAGAAGAGGGAGGAGATAAACAGAAGAAGAGAATAGGAAACTGAGTTTAAACCTAATTCTATCTCGTTACAATGTATTCTAACAAAGGAAACCGAGGTGCATTCCATAAGAGAGAAGGTTGGGACGGGACAGAGAATACGAGGATGAGGTCGGGGTGGGGCGTGAAAGGATGAGATGGTGCGCAGCTGGCCAGGACGATCCGATGGTCGACTGGAGGGGTTGGAGCCAGAACCGTAGCTTCCCATGCCCTCCTTATGGCAACGTGAATGGAGGTTCAGAAAATGTATACACGAACGCTATGTTGAGATCCATTCAATTTGGCCAATTTCTCTTGTTTCTCTCCCTGATTGGGATCCCCATGATTTTGATTTGGGTCCGCATGATGTTGGGGGCCCTATGCGATCGCACCACTCACACGTGGCCATTGACGGGCATGCTCTTACACACTTTGGTCTGCCTAGAAGGCTTCAAATGGCCATGTCCTCACACCCCACATGAGGAGGATATCATAATGCATGGTCGTATGCCAATTGTGCTCCAAATGTGTCTGTCCATAGGATAAAGGAAGAAAAGGTGCCTCGAGTCCTCTTCAAGGTGCATGCATCATGAGCAAACAACCACGGTCATTAGGTTCTTTGGGCGAAGAATGGCTTTAGTGTTGAGCTTGTTCACATGCAGTAGCCACCCTAAGATCTTCACCTTGCAAGGAACCTTGGAGCCCCAAAAGTTTGCAGTTTTAAGTCAGAAACTTATGTTGCGAGGAAAGCATAGGTACCTCGAGTGGTGAAAGGCGACCCATCCAGCACCGTCCGGGAGTCCAGCAACAACGTTGGTGTAATATCCTACAACAAAGTACACAATAAGGAAAGCTCACACACCGTAGCGGTCGGTTACACAAGCAAGTCTGACACTATCTTGCATAATCCAAGGAACGAAGGCATATAGGTGGAGGTGGTGTGAAAACGTAGCTTGGGATGCGGTGGCTTTCATGCCTTCAGGGGGGATCTGTCGGTCCAACCAGAAGAAAATAGCCCGGCCATCACCAAGCTTGCATTGTGAAATCAGCCTGAGACCGTGTAGATGTTTATGTATAATCCTAGTTAGGCATGAAGTCTTCTTCCTAAATTGTATGGTTTAACTTATATCATTTTTTCTTCATAAAGAGGGTTTTCCCTCCGATTTCATTTAATAGAAACCACCAGTTTACAGCTACTTAAACAGAAAAGAGTACCACTCACACCATAGCCTATGACACCTAATCAGAGCAAGCTAATCATAACCTATCAAAGACCATTAGGGCGGGCTTCAGACTACAATCAGCAGATGCCTAGGAAAACCGGGGGAAGCAACGTTTGAGACTGTTTCAGATGTGTGCTGCAGGGTTGCTGCATTTACGAATTCATGAACAAGCACTACACACATTTGGCAGCACACGTCATTTGCACTATCACTAAATAGAAACATTTACTTATCTTGCATCTCATCATAGGGGAAAAGAAAACTAATAGTATAAGCAAGATGACTTGCAGCACTGAACGTTTCACCAAAAGAACTCTATCACGAGAAAACTAGAAAAACAGGACCAGAGTAGTTGCAAGTCCAGTAACCCATAGATTGCTTTTTCCGTTCCTTTCAATTTGGATGGATTGATGATAGTACTAAAATCTAGAAGCCATGAACTAGGGCGCAAGCATGGCGATGAGGTCCTTCATGACGGAAGGGTAGCTCGTGATCAGATCGTTGAAACCATCAGTGGCCGCGACAGCACTCAGATTCCCCGGAACGCCTAGAAAGTTGTAGCATGCCTTCCTCAGTCCGTCACAGTGGTGGTTCTCAGCTAATTCCAGGATGGCCGTCGTGGTGTTGATGCCAATGAACCCACATATCTTATCTTCACACATGAGCTTCAACCGCGGGAGATCGTACCTGTCCGCCGCGACGAGCAGGTGCTCCCACTGCCACATCGCATCTTCATCATGTTCCTTGTCCATGTCCGGCTCCAAGTCACTGTATATGAAGGCGAGCATCGCCCTGAAAACTCGAGGCTCCATGTCTTTTTTTGGAAACGTAGGCAAAAAATTTGCCTCATCTCATTAATAAAGAAGAAGAGAATTGCCCAGTTAATTAACGGAAAACCGGGCGAAAACCGTTACATCACGCCCATAAAAAACAAGGCACACTAGGTGACCTGGCCACCCACACAAGAACGCACACGCGCCGCCGAGAAGAAAGCATCGTCGAGGCTGCAACCCGGCGTCATCGTCATCGCGCCTCCGCGAGGGCGACTCCGACTCCACCATCGACGACCACCGAAGAAGCCCGCACCGCAGACAAGCGCCGAGGCCTGCGTCGGCCGATGCCAAACAGTCAGCCACACGCGCCGGCGACCAGGCAGCTCCGACTCTGCCGTCGAGCATTACAGGGGAACAGCGTTGGGCTTGTGCCGAGCCAGCGCCAGAGCCGACCACCCGTCTCGTGTCATCGTCGCCGCAAGGGACCCGCCTCAGCAGCTCCGACTTCAGGAAGACAAAGTGAAGCACAGCAACCCCTCGAACACGCCGGAAGAGACCGACTACCAAGACCCACTAACAAGCCAACTCCGCTCGAAGCCACCATCGTAGCCACACAGGAAGCCGCGCAAACATCCACATCGCCGGACGGACACCTGCTGACCGCAACGCCGCGAGTGTCCAGCCCATGAAGCATGCAAACGGGATCCGGAGCTCTTCAAGGCGACGCCCCAAAGAGGGAAGCGACGATGTCGACGCCGTCGCCCGACCCCGACGGGCCTTAGGCTTTCACCCGAAGAGCAAATCCGAGGGTGTGGAGGATACGGGGCTCCACGACGACGCCTCCAAGAAGGTTATTCGACGTCCACAGACGCCGACGCCGCCGGCCCGAGACCGGGCAAGCTTTCGCCCGGAGCAATCTAACACCACCAGCACCCCCACGCACAGCACCTCCACTGGCCCACTCACCTCTCGCAGAGCCACCGTGCCGGAAACACTGGAGAGCCCCCGAGCTGCACACCTCCCCGCCGGCCAGATCTGGAACCCCACCACCGCGGCGCCACCAGGAGCCACCAAGGCCAGCACACAGCCGGCCCTCGCGAGGACGTGCCCACAGAGCAGGGAGGGGGGGGGGGCGCACCCGCCCCTACTCGCCGGAGAAGAGCTGCTGGCCAGAGGACCAGAGCTCGCCGACGATGCTTCCGCGGCTGCCACCCGCGAGAGCCGCTGCTCGGAGCTGCCGCGCAGGAGAAAGAGCCCGCCGCCGCCGCACCGGAGAAGCCACCGGGGAGAGCCCTCGGCCGCCTCGCCGGAGAAGCCGCCGGGAAGAGCCCGCGGCCACCTGGATCCGTCGCGCCACGGAGGGGATCGAGCCTCCCCCACCCCGAGCTCCCGCGGCCAGACGGGAGGAAGACGACCCCACCGCCGCCGTCCGCCGCCCGGGCTTAGCCGGGCGGCCTCCTCCGGCGACGGCGAGGGAAGGGCGTGAGGCGGGAGACCGGTCCGGCGGCGCGGGCTAGGTCTCCGCCCGTGTCGCCTCGGGTGAGACGACGCGGGGGCGTTCTATGTACGAGCAGTCTTTCGGCTACAACAATTTTCTCGAGGCTCCATGTCCTCTACATGTATGGCGCCTGCAGCCGCCGTGCCCTCCATCGGGCCCAAGAGTTCGGCCTTGAAGACTCTCGACCGGGCCGCGAGGATGCACCGGTGCGCGGCGATTGTCTCGCCGCCGACCTCGAACGTCACGTATATGCCTTCCTTGGCGGCCAGGAGATCGGTGAAGTGCCGCTGCATGTCGGGCGGCGGCACCGTAATGGACCTGACGTCGTCCTCGATGACGTCGACGTCGCACCGTAGGGTGAAGCTATCGTCCTTGAGATGCTTCGACTTTTCGAACTCGTCCCTCCTTATAAAATCAACGTAGGACCTAGCATGGCATTTGACAAGGAAGTCTAACACTTTAGCACCACGAACGCGCGCGGGCTCCTGCTCGTCGGCGAAACTGAACCTGAACCGCGCCCTCACCGGCTTGGCGACATCTTGGTCGAGGACGAGGGAGACGGATGCAAAGTGGGCGCCGCGCGGCGACAAACCGTTAGGGTAGTACCTGAGGAACCAGAGGTACCCTCCGACTTTGAAAGGGAACGACTCGATGGGTTGGCCGCCGACGTGGACGTCCTTGACGTGCGAGTAGCCTTCGACCACGAGCAGGTGGTATCCGCTGGCGCCGCCGGCGTCGCTGCTGGTGGACGACCCGGAAAGCCATGGCTTGCCGTCACGGATCAAGGACACGCCAGCGAGCGACATGGCCCCCAATATGGACAAACTTGCAGCCCTGATCGATTCAGCCCTATATAAGCTGCGGGGTATAAATATTGGTAGCAGTACGTGTTCGAGTCAACCCGTGTGCCGCGTGGTCTGGTTAAGTAAGTTCGGATCATGACGAGGGTGCGGGGCGGGTTTGGCCAGGACTAAAACCCTAGCCGCCGCCGCCAAGGGAGCCGACCATCCGGCGCCGTTTTCCGGCGGCTCTCCTCCGCCGGCGACCTCTTGGTCGTCGACGAGAGGGGGGTCACCGGATCCCGTGCGTGCGGATCCTTTTTTCTTTAGGTTTAGACCCTAGTAGCTTAGGTTTTTGGATCGTCTGACGTCTTGGCTTCGGCAGCGGCGACGGCGATGCTGAATAAAGAAGCTCCGGATTCTTCACCGGCGAGGCGATCGTCTCTATTGTCGGTGATGGATTTGGAAATCAGTCTGTTCAAGCGAGGATATCGTGGCGGCGACGGTATCCTTGTGGTGGACTTGTGGCCTTGGGCTCCGCCGTTGCGACGACGTCTGCTCCAGCGTCGGCGTGGAGCTTGGGAGGTAGTCCAGGAGCGGATGCAGATCGTGGTCTGCATCGACGACATCTGGAAGACTAAACATGTGTTGGGTTCGTGGTTGATGGATGGCAGGTATGGTTTCCTCCTTCGACGTCTTAGTCGTGGTGGGGTGTCAGATCTGGAGTTCGATGGCGTGTCCGGGGTGTTGCCCCGGTCTGATTCGTTCAACGGCAATGGCTTCGTCTTTGGTGAGCCACCTTGGAGGTCCGCAAAGCTGCATATCAGCGATGAAGCCGCGTCGAGCTCGGGTGAGGAGGTGATCCGTCATTATTATTTTTGGTGGCTGCTGTGGTGGTGCCGGAGGCAGGTGACGGACGTTGGTGTCAAGCTCAGCGATGTTTTGCTATCTTTTCAGTTTTGCCATGTCGGTTTTTACGTGACTTGTAATTTGATATTTATGATATAAATGAGACACGTATTACCATGCAAAAAAAAAGTAAGTTCGGATCATGTTTTAGTTAAAGTTATACAGGCATAGAGTCCTATCCATGTACGAGCTGAGTTATGTAGCTTATTGTTCAGAAAAAATATAACTTTAGAGGCACGCGTGAGATGTCTTTGGCAATAGTTATTGAATCTGGGGAAACGTTTCCCTCCGGCTGGCCGGCCCGTTGTTGGGCCAGTGGGACGCGCTGCAGGATCACGCTAGATTCAACGGGCTTATAGCTTCTGTGCGACGTATTTCGTGTGAATTGGAAGGAATGCGACGTTGTTCGACCGAATAGCTGCAGTGCGATAGATTTGAGCGTGTAAATAACCCAGGGCCACACGGGTGTTAAATGGTGTTAAATTGGTCGTCAACCAAGCCTGTTTATGTTAAGACATGTGAGTCCAACTTAGTTAAAACAGCTGACCGTGCTCGGCCGCCTGACCGTGCCCCCACTCCCACTCTGCCCCCGCCCCCCTTCTTCTCCGCCGGCGGCGGATCTTGCGTTCTCCGTGGCGGCGGCGGCGGAGCCCTCGTTCTCAGTTGCGGCGGCATAAATGGTGAGTGAATTCGAACCCTAGTCCCGTTCCCCTCTCGGGCCCGTAGATCTCAGCTCGTTTCCTCTGTTTTCGCTGGTTGAATCGATAGATTGTGAGGGGAGCCCGTGGGCATATTGAGATGGAGTCGCCAGATTCAACTTCGAATAGGTAATGCGCCTCTCTTCGATCAAATTTTGAATGCAATTAGGGCCTCGTCTGCTCTTTCTCACACTGGCCGCCACTGACAGAGGGGATGTTGTCGCTCGGACCTTCTAATTGACGATCAATTTCTTTCCATCAAAGGCAAAATTAGTTGATGGTAGCATACAAAACATTGAGAGAGACACAATTGTGAAATGGGAGGTTGAGTTTACAGAGATTGATCCACAAGTTCTACAGAACATGGGAGAGAAGGTGGTGAAGAAATGGGTGGAGAAAATTGGGGAGAATATTGTTTGGGGTCCAGAGCAAGAAGTATCACTGTTGCGGTGATGATTGGAAAGGAGAGTATGTCAGAATAGAAGATGGTGAACAGATTGTTGAAGAAATCGATCGGCAAAACGGCTGGACAAGCAAACGGGCTAATTTTTTTTGCTGAGCTCGTTGATCTTTGCCATGTGCCTTCTATTTGCTTGCATCTTCGCTTGCTAAAAATCTATTGATATGGATCCTCATCCACTTGCTAATCTTTTCAAAAGACCAAATTATGATGAACCAATTGCTAGTGAGTAGAGTGCACTTGATTATCTCTATGAAGTTTTGTTTGAAAATCATGAATCTGAAAATTTTGATCAAGTGTTGAAAGAAGAAATTTATAAGGTGATTCATGATAGCTCCTTGATTGAAAAGCATGATTGCAATGATGTTACTATAAATTCTATTAATGTCAATTATGTTAATGATATGCAAAACTACAAGCTTGGGGATGATAATTTTGGCATGTCCATTTCTTATTGCAATGATCATGATTGGGGTGATAATGCTTCTTATGATCTTAAAAATTTATTTAAGCCTCATGTTGAATATGTTATTGATAATAATGTTTGCAATAGTATCGAAAGTGGGTTTGGGAGAGCATCAACTTTAGGTAAAAAGAATCCGACATATTTGGAGAGTGTTCAATCTTATGATTTTTTTGATAAAATTGGGTTTGGAGAGGTCATAACTTTAGTTGATGATAATCCCACTATTTTGGAAGATGATAAAAATTTTATGCATGTTGATCATAAAGAGAGTATTGTTTATGATAGCTATATTGTTTAATTTGATTATGATCCTACATGTAATTATTATGAGGGAGTAACATATGCTTGTAGGAATTGCAATAATATCAAGTTTCCTCTCTATGTGTTCAAAGTTTTGAAGTTATGCTTGTTTTGCCTTCCTATACTAGTTGATTCTTTTTCCCATAAGTTGTTTGCTCAAAAAATTCCTATGCATAGGAAGTGGGTTAGACTTAAATGTGCTTGTCATGAGATTCATGATGCTCTCTTGCATATTTCAATTACTACTTTTTATGTGAGCATCACTGAAATGCATTATGCCTAGCTAGGGGCATAAAACGATAACGCTTGTTGGGAGGCAACCCAATGAATAAATTTATTTTCATCTTTTTCTTTCTGTTTTTGAGTGTTGACACAATTATGCTACTGTTATGATTGTGTTTTTTATGTTTTAATTAGTGTTTGTGCCAAGTAAAGCCTTTAGGAAGGCTCACAAGATGAGTAGAAACAATGCTGAATCTGAAACAGAAACTTTGACTCCAGTGCAGGAATTTACATTTTTTACTGGAGCCTGATAATAAGCTGAAATTGTAACACAATATTTCTATACAAATTCTTTACGTTGTCCTAATGTTTTAGAATTTTTAGAGTTACAGAAGTATGGTTAGAGTACATATTACAACAGACTGTTCTATTTTTGACAGATTCTGTTTTCGTTGCATTGTGTGCTTGTTTTGATGAATCTATGGTTTGTATTGAGGGGTATAAGCCATGGTAAAGTTAAAATACAGTAGTTATAATGCAATAATAAAATATGAATGGGTTTGCAACAGTACTTAGAGTGGTGGTTTGCTTTATTATACTAACGGATCTCACGAAGGTTTTGTTGAGTTTTGTGTGATTGCAGTTTTCAAGTTTTGGGTGAGATCACGATGGATGAAGGAATAAGGAGTGAAAAGAGCTTAAGCTTGGGGATGCTACAGCACCCCCAAGATAATATCCAAGGATAAACAAGCAACTAAGCTTGGGCATGCCCCGAGTGGCATCCCCTCTTTCTTCTAACGACCATCGGTATTTTACTTGGAGCTATATTTTTATTCGTCACATATCATGAGTTTTGCTTGGAGCGTCTTGTATTATTTGAGTCTTTGCTTGATTTTCTTTTTACTTTGTCACAAGTATCCTTTCTGAACACACCTATTTGAGAGAGCCAAAATTATGCTATGATTTGTTAGAATTGCTCTATATGCTTCACATAAATTTTTTGAACCATGGAATTGCTCTAGTGCTTCACTTATATCTTTTTGGGCACGGTGTGCTTTAAATTTTTGAAGAAACACTCTCATGCTTCACTTAGATTAATTTGAGAGTTAGTAAACTTTGAAGAAATTCTCTCATGCTTCATTTATACTATTTTCAGAGGTGAAATTTTTATGCTCATGTTCCTCACTTAAATTTATTTGAGCTTGTCAAAAGCAATGGCAATATATGAAACTAGTCCCAAAGTGATAGATATTCAAGAGGGATATAATAAAAACTTTCATGAAGATCATTGGACAAATTAAACTTGATTCCTTGTAATAGTTTTGAGACATGATGATAGTAATATGTGAGTCATGTTGGTGAGTAATTATGCTTTAGTAAGAATATTGGTGTTAAGGTTTGTGATTCCCTATGCAAGCACGCAAGTCAATAGTTATGCAATGAAATTACATCCTACTTATGGTTCATTATTCGGTGTTAGTTATGCTCAATGACCGTTTATGTGAATTTTCGTTTCTTGGTTGGTTGCTTCTCAATCTATTTGCTAGCCTCCACTTGTACTAAGTAGAAATACTACTTGTGCATACAAAATCCTTAAACCCAATTTTGCCTTATGAGTCCACCATATCTACCTATATGCGGTATTTCCATGCCGTTCTAAGCAAATTTGTATGTGCCATCTCTAATTTTCAAAATGAATTTCCTTTTTGTGTGCTCATACCGCTCATGAAACGGTAGGGGGTGTCCAATATTTTTCCATGCTAGATGTGTTATTCTCACGATGAGTGTTTATTCACTTGTCATTGCACGAGAGTACGGCGGTAATAGGGATGCCCAGTCCCAAAATGAAAAAGAAATTTACTTTATGTTGTCAAATAATAAATTCCTTGAAAGTGTTGGTATGGAAGGCAACCGTGGATACGGCTAGCCATGGATTGTGAAAGAATGGTGGAAAAAGGAATAAACTTTATTTTATGTTTGGCAACCGCCTATGATGTATCTAGCATTGAAAGTATTGAGAACTACTTTGTCATTTTCGTTGACAGGAAAGGCATGCCACCCAAAATATTTTTTTCTCTCTCAATTTAAGCTTTGAGCTCTGGCACCTCTACAAATCCCTACTTCCCTCTGCGAAGGGCATATCTATTTACTTTATGCAGTTTTTTATTTTTTATTTGAGTCTCCATCTTCTCTTATAAAGTACCAACTAGGGGGCGCTATGATCATACTTCTGCATTGGGTGTAGTTAATATTTGAGTGTGTTTCATGAATGGATCAATGATTGAGCATGATGGGCTAGGGATAAATTTCTTTAGTGTTCATATTTTGAATGACATGGTTGCTTGTTGGCATGCTTGAGTATTAAAGTCTTTATGTCAAAACTAGACTATTGCTTTGAACCATCTAAAAATCCAAATGCCCATGCTACAAAAGAAAAGAATATGTGATGAACATGTTAGGCAGCATTCCACATCAAAAATTCTATTTTTATCATCTACCTACTCGAGGACGAGTAGGAATTAAGCTTGGGAATGGTGATACGTCTCCAACGTATCTATAATTTTTTATTGTTCCTGTAGGATCGAAAGTATGTCTAGAGGGGGGGTGATTAGACTACCTGACCAAATAAAAATTCTACCTTTTCCCAATTTTAAGTGTTGGCAGATTTTAGCAATGATAGCAATTCAAGTACACCCTACACATGCATGTCTAAGATTATAGCAGTTAAAAGTAACGACAAGCACATGTAGTAGAGGGTAGGAAGGAAGATCAAACGCAATTTGAAGACATGAAGATTTTTCCCGTGGTTTCGATAGGTGGTGCTATCGTACGTCCACGTTTATGTAGTCTTCAACCCACGGAGGGTAACGGTCGCGAGAGTCCACGGAGGGCTCCACCCATAAGGGTCCACGAAGTAGCAACCTTGACTATTTGTGACACCCTGGTTTTGTGCTACAGTGATCATTGTAATTAAGCACAGTGATGACCATGATCAGTGCCTAATCATTTTGCTAAACAAGATATGATCCAGTTGAAAATCATATCTCATTTCAATTTCCACTACTAAATGCCCATGGAATTTTTATGTGATAAAATAAAATTGCAAACTGCAAGAATAAAATGTTGCACACTTGTGATAAATCACAAAACCAATGTTGTTTAGGAAAACAACATCACCATGATGTTGGTGTGGACCCCACCATCCAAAACAGCACCAAATTGCATTTTAAAGTGATATTAAATTCAAATGGAAAATGCCAACAGATTCCAAAAATCACCAAAGTGTATATGGCCATGCAGAATATTGCCAAGTATTATTTGGACCAAGTCCCACATTTTTGCTGTGAAGACATATGGCCAGAATTAAATGGAGTAGAAGCTGTGAAATAAAACAGAAAAAGAAAAGGAAAGGAAAAAGGAAAAGAACCCTGTGCACTTAGGCCCAGTGCTACAGTGCCAGGCCCAACCCAACTAGCCTGTCGTCCCATACCTCCTGACGCCCGCAGGCGCGCTGTCGAGCAGGGCGCGCTCGCGCTCGTCCAGGCCCCCCCTCCTCGAGATCTTTTGCCGCTGCCGTCGTGGATGGATAAGGCCGAACGCCCGCACTCCCTTGGACGCCTCTGCTCCGCCTCTCTCCCTCTCCCTCGCTTGTCCCCTTCCTTCCCGAGCGCAGCCGCCGCCATGGACGCCGGCTAGCCGCGGCCGTAGCCACTCCCCCGCCTCCGTAGCCTGTCCAGAAGCTCCGCCGCGACGAGCCCTTCCCCCTCGACCGCTGGACCAAGCCCCTGGAGCTCTGCGCCGTCGCCATCGACTCTTCTTCCTCCTCGGACGCCCGGAGCTCCGCCGCCTCGATTTGCCGCCGTCGCCCTTCCCCGAGCCCACCGTAGCACACCTGCAGGTCCCAGTGAGCTCCAGCTCCTCTTCCCCCTCGTAGATAAGCTCGCCTGCGCCCCCTAGCTAGTTGCTCCGTCGGAGCCCGAAGCGCGCTGCCGCCGACGAGCTTGTGGTCGTCGCCACCGTCGCCGTCACGCTCTCCTGAGCGCAGCACCATGCTCCTGGTGCTCCCAGGAGCACAACGCGCACACGCACGCCCCGCTCGTGCCTCCTAGCGCCATCCACGACGCGCGCCCGAACGCTCCTCCGCCTAAGCTCGTCGCCGACGAGCCTCCGGTGAACCAACGCGCTCGCCGCGTCGCGTAGGATCGTCCAGCCCCTTTACTTCGCTAGCTACCGCGCTGCGTCGCCGTTTGCCGGAGACGCCCGAAGCTTGCTTCCGCCGCCGTCGACGTAGATCCCTCCACCGGCCGTCCCAGATCGCCCCGATGGCCGGAATGGATCGGCGGCTACCGCAGCTCGCGAACGCAGCAAACCGCGCTCGATTTGGTGCCCTGTGGACGAAACCCGAGCCTCGCCACCGTTTCGGGAGCTCGCCGGAGCTCCTCCGGCGGCCGGACGGCGCCGCCGCCGACGTGGCCCGTTCGGGGCCACCCGCAGGGTCACTGGCCAGTGGACCAGCCCGACCCCGTTGACCTGTTGACCAGGTCAACGTGCCGACTGGGACCTGCCCAGTCTATGACAGGTGGGTCTCAGACCCCCCCCTGTGTATGACATGTGGGCCAGCCCTGTCAGCTGGCAAATTAGTAATTAGGTTAATTGAAAATAATTAACTTAGCCTAATGACCCTATGACAGATGGGCCCCACTCACTAATTAACTCTGTTTGGATTAATTTAAAACCCTGGATTTAAAATGAGTCAATGACAGGTGGGTCCCACCGGTCAGAATTGACCTGACCACTGTGCTGTTGACTGCTGATGCAATGCTAATGTCAGCATGATGTCATAATAGGATTTTGGAATTAATTTAATTCTGTTAATTCCAGAAATTAATTAAAACTTTGAAAAATCATATCTTTTAATCCGTAGCTCAAATGAAAATAATTTATATATGAAAGTTGATCAGAAAAATCCCACGAACCTGAATATGCCATCCATTCATCTGTCACATGCCCCTAGCATGATGAACATGGACATTTTGCAATAGGTTCATCTGTCCGATAAATCCAAAGACCCGGGAAATATCGTCAGATATTCTCCCGCTCCGTCTGCAACGTGTAGTACTGCGTTAGTGCATGCCTAGCTATGCATATTGCCATGTCATGCATCGTGTTGCATCTATGCTTTGTATTTATTGTTTCTCCCCCCTCCTCTTATCGGTAGACCCCGAGACTGACGGTGCTGCCGGGTACGACTACGCGACTGACGATCAGGCCTTTGCCGCAGAGCAGCAAGGCAAGTAACCCCCCCTTGAGCATTCCGATATCGCCCACTTCTATCCCTCTCAGTCTTGCATTAGATTTTGCTACTGTAATTGTTAGCTCCTATTTTGATGCATAGCCTGTTTTTGATAAACTGCTACTATACCTGCAACCATATCAACTGCTTAGTATAGGTTGATCAGTGAATCCCCAGTGGCCCCCTTAGTCCCAGTTGCCCCTGCTTCTTCATCGACGACTCGACGACTCGAAGACCCGAAGACTCGGTCAACCGACCGACAAGCCAGGCCCCTCACATGACCGCACCCCCTTAGTTATACGACTCTGCAGCGCTACTATCGAGTACCGAGGGTGACACCTCATGAAGTACTCATGATGCTAGCTCTGTAGTGTAGTTAGTCGGTCGTGGTTATCGAGGGTGATTCCTCCTTCACCACTCCCGACGATGACTCTGTCGTGCAACCCCTCAAGTGTGGGACCCTCGAGGGTGATTCCTCTAAGTCCACCTTGACAGTTACATCGAGCGGGGACCATTGAGGGTGATTCCTCAGTTCCCGCCTTGATGATTTATACACATAGTTACGATAACCTGGTTACGGAAACATATTGGTGATGGGTCGGCCCTGAGGGGTACCCACGGTTTGGTGATGATGAGGCGTGGACTGGCGAGAGAGGCCTTTGCCACACATCCTCGAGACGGGGTGACGGGACCGCACTTTATGGGTAGCGCTTGCCCCGCATTAATAAAATGCTAATGGGTTGGGTATTTGATCTGAGTTGGTCGTTGGCCTTATTGCGCACCAAACCATCACGTGGAAAAGTTATGGGCACTCAGCGTCGTTGTATCAGCCGAAGCTCTTCGGACGTCAGCAATGGAGCGGCGCGCGCTAGATTGGACTGGACGGTACAACTCTTGGACTGGAGTGTGCTAGGTCTGTTTCCGGCCGCGTTCGCATCGTGCAGGAGTGCAAGGGCAAGTGGGCCCACGAACCTGCACGCTTAGGATTTAGACCGGCGGGCTGGCCTCTTCGTTGAGCCTAGGTGGGGCGACGACGTGCTGCTATCCCGAGGCCGGGCATGACCCAGGAAAGTCTGTCTGGCCGGAGGTGATCAGGCGTGTTGGAGATGTGGTGCACCCCTGCAGGGATGATTAATCTATTCGAATAGCTGTGTCCACGGTAACAAGACGACTTGGAGTTGTACCTTGACCTTATACAACTATAATTATGATTTAATTTGAAATGAATGTGGCTCCGAGATTGCTTCCTCGCAGGGAGTCGAGGAAGAATCTCTGGGCGTGGTTACTTAATAAAATTGCTACAATAATATGACTATATATGAGATACCAGTCTACTCTCTTCTAATGCTGCAAGATGCTGAAGATGCTAGTCTTCGATAGGACTAGGCCTTCCTCCTATTCTTGCTTTCTGCAGTCAGTCCAGATATAACCCCCCTCCCCTTGATAATGATTCATGCTTAGCATAGTTCTTATGCCAGTCTTGCGAGTACTTTGGATGAGTACTCACCGCTGCTTTGCATTTTCTTTTCCCCCTCGATACGATTACCGCGTTCAGACGACGGAGCCCAGGAGATGGCGTACGCCGGAGACGACTACTACACCACCGTTGGAGCCTACTACTACGTGGAGAACGCCTACGCTCAGGAGTAGTTAGGAGGTTCCCAGGTAGGAGACCTCGCCTCTTTCGATCCGCTGCTTATGTTTGTGCTAGCCTTCTTAAGGCAAAACTTGTTTAACTTATGTCTGTACCCAGTTTTTATTTGCTTCCGCTGACTTGTGCTTGTCGAGCTTTGGATTCGAGCCCTCGAGGCCCCTGGCTTGTAATATGAAGCTGTATGACTTTAATTTGTGTCTAGTGTTGTGTTGTGATATCGATCAGTGAGTCCCTAATCTTGGTCGTACGCATTGCGTGATTGATTAGCGTACGGTCGAGATCGGGGGCGTCACAATTTGGTATCAGAGCCGACTGCCTGTAGGTAGCCCCCTTTCCAACTCCTTGGCCGAATTTGAGTCTAGTACTTGAAAAAAAATTACTAACATTGTTGTGTGGCTTACGGGCCCACATCTCAATCGGGTGGTATTAGGATCTTTTATTCCTCGTCTATACTCTGGGTTCTGATCTCTCTTCTCTTTCGGGTTAAAGATTTTGTTAACTCTAACTCTAGGTTCTCGTAACTACTCCTCCCGGAGAGCCCCTCATTCCAGATGATGGCTCGATTCATCAGAAGACTTCGAAGATACTCTCCGATGTTCTCTCGAGAACTTGTGCTCATCGCGTTTGCGATTCCCTTCCACCGTCAACCCCTATGAATAACTAAATACAATTGTTGTAACACCCGTGTATTACCTAAGAATAATTAAATTAATTAATTTCTATTTATTATAATTACATTTCGGCTTATTTATCATTTTTAGAGCTCAGGCATGCTAGTATTTATTAACAAACTTTGTTCTCTTAATATCTTATGCATGCAAAATTGTTAGCACACTCTCTTTGCATAAGCTCACTTTAGAAACGTTGGAGAACTACAATTGCCTGGAGTAGTCACTCGTACTTTTGCATCAACGCATGGCATGCACAGCATCCATAGGGTGTACCCGAATGCATCAATGCATGTAGCCATTCGTCTTATCAACCAGTCGATTGAATGCATGTTCATAGCCTGCTCCCTAGTTCTTGCGTAGCTGCGTTTTCTTTTCACCGAAGGATAGCCAGCTCTTGTGATGCACAGTACCACCGTCTAGGACTGTAGATATTTTTTTGCATGCAGTGATGAGAAGGCCTGTTGCATGGCTACGTGCCTTATTCTTCGGGGTTTAAAGTATACGTGTCATTTGAGGAGAGAAACGTATGCATGCATGAGTTAGCAGATGCACTGAACCAGCCGTTGGATGAAGCAAAAGGGTACTGGTCTATCCTTTGGAGTGAGCAGGAGTTACGACCCTGGAAATTTGCGGCTGGCAGTGGTTAATACATTCACCAGGAGTTGGCTACTCTTAGCCACTATAAAAGGCGACCAGGTGCTGTAGAGTAGGACCCCAGATAGAATCATGCCAGAAACAGAAGCATAGACTTTCGCTGGTGTCGCTCGTGTTGGTAGCAGTCGTGCGGTGGTCCGGAGCTGCTAGTCAGGCAAGTAGCAGTTCCTTTGTCCATACTCCGTTGTTGTGTTTAGTCCTGCGACTTGCACTCCATTCATTGATCTACAGATATACTGCTGCTAGTATATCTTTGCTAGCCACTGTACCGTGATATATGTGTTCTTGTGTAAATGTTTTCTGTTCATTGGCCACGGTACCGTTGAGAAGAAATATGTTCCGGTAAGCAAGTAATCGTCATGATTATTTGGGCTTACGCGGAGACGTGAGAATTGCTACATTAGCTTCATCATATCATTGACCTCATTATTTTCCATTATCACATGTGTATATATTGGTGTCACGACCGCAAACGTATTGTACCGGTCACAGTTCAGGTATGGGACTGTCTGAGTTCTCCGCTGGGGGTGACACTTGTTCCGAACAGGGTATCGGTGATGGATCCTTGGGAACGACCCATACTAGTAAGTCAAGTTGTCGTGCCTCAGGGGACCAAAGGACTCTGCTCTTCTGGAACCCACGTGGTTGTGGTCGAGGCTGTCGATGTCGGAGTACCCCTCTTAAGAGTGTAAAAGTGTGAAATTTCACCCCTGTGACTCCCGGGTTGGGAAGCTTGCTGGTCACGTGTGATACCAATATTTTTCCTTATACACTTCTGTACAATTTATTTCAATATTCTCGACGAATTCCATTGGATATTCTCTTTAAATTCAGCCTTTCATAATACTTTATTTCCACTGCTAAATCCTTCCATTATTGCTCTACCATGTTCTTGAAACTAAATGTCACCGTTGTAAAACCCTTAACACTTTCTCTTCTGTCCTTTTGATAAAATGCTACTAGCTGAGTATGAATTGTCGTACTCACCCTTGCTTAATTTCTATTTTTGCAGCCCTGAGCGGTAATGATCCTGAGCATGACTTTGAGTAGTAGGCGTAGCACGCGCCGGGAGGGAATAAATAAAAGTACTTAGGAGTTTATTTTCAGCAAGAACTTTGTATCCCCAGAATAAAGAATATATATATGCTATATCAGTGTATTATTGTGAAATGTTTGATTTAGGCCTCACACGTCTATAAGCTCCGGTTTATAAACGCGTGGCGGCTGTTACGTCCGAGCTTTGTTTCGGGGCGTGACAGCTTTAGTTGTAATCAGAGCTTAGGTTAATAATAATAATAATAATAATTAAAATTGTTGCATTTAATGTGGGATAACCAGGGTATTATTTTGTGCGCATAAGTTAGAAACGCTCATTTTTGTGCTTATCATATGTGTAGCTAACATTTATTCTGTTCTATTTTGATTATATGTTTTATCATGAAATTTAGTATTCCACTTATTATGCATGCAATTATGTTGGCACTAATGTGTATGGTTGGAATCAGGGATGGATAGCCCAACCATCTTCCATCTTGACTTTGTGAAAATCCTCGACGAGGTAGCTGATTATTTTCACCTAGAGCCACCAGTGATCTCTACCAGTGTTCTTTTGGATGGAGGAATACAGGGAGCTGTGCACATGCAGGTCACTCCACATGACCCTGGTGCATACACTACCTTCTATGGCTATGGTGAGGATGATCATGAAGCTAAGTGCTCGGCAGCTCGTGAAGCACTTAAATCACTTTACTTCACTTTAAACTTTGGTCTAGTGGATTTACACACCTATGAGTACTGGGAGACCTTGCTGGACTTGGCACGTTCTGAGCAGCAACACCAAGAGGAGATTGCACAACTCCAGCAGTACCATGAGATTCGTAGGAAGCAAGAGCTAGACGAGTTAGAGCAGGAGCATCAGGCACAACTTTATGAAATCAAGCATGACCATGAAATAGAGGTGGAGGACTGCGACCGTTGGATCGAGGAGGAGGGACACAAGACCAAGAAGCTGAAGCAGGAAAGAGATGTGCTGGAAGACGCCAACAACAAACAGGAGAGTGAGATGATGGATCTGAAGGCAGAAAACTGGTGCCTCCGACAGCAGCTGGCAGCAATGAAGAATGAGAAAGAAAAGAACTAAATGCATGCGACGTACTAGCAGGCGATGGTACTACTTGAGTGGTAGTACGTACTAGCATAAATAAATGAAGTGGCAGTGTTACTAGTACCTAGTGTGTAATGATATGATCTATCCGGTTTGCATGTGGTGGTAGCCTCCTGTAGCAACCCTAGTAGCAGTAGGTTGCTTGCACTTTTACTAATCTTTGCATGTAGTTTGATGTTGACACTAGCACTCCTGGTGAGGTTGTGCAAATTTTGGTTGTACGTGTCAACCCCTCTTATATAGTAAAATCAACTTTATGTACGGATGCATGCAATGATGTGGTAACAATTTATTTATGTATTTTGCTCTTTATCATTCATAATTAGATGGCTAATAACGACCATGGAGATTTTTCAACCACTCACGCTGGAGGTAGTGGTGGATCTCAGAGGACCGCAGAAGATCAGCTTCCATCAAGTAATTTGCTCTTGGAGATTTTGCACCGTCAGGAACAAACTCAAATGCGACAGACCGTAATCTTGGAACAGTTAGTACAACAACCATCGCGAGCAGAGAACTCTCATGATGGTGGGACACAGGACAACTTGCGCCAGTTCCTGCGACTGAAGCCGCCTTCCTTTCTTGGCAGTGCTAATCCTATGGACGCCGACGACTGGTTAACTGAGATAGAAAAAATATTTGAAGTGAGGCACTATCCAGAGCAAGAGAAGGTGACATTAGCTACATTTATGTTACAAGGTGGAGCTTTTGAATGGTGGAATGTGCACAAAAAGAAATATCCAGAGGATTATATGGTCACTTGGGCGATATTTAAGCAAGAATTTCAGAGAAAATATTTTCCTGAACGTGTTAAGAGGAAAATGGAGCTTGAATTTCTACAGCTAAAGCAAGGTGATAAAAGTGTGGCAGAATATGAAATCAATTTTTCTAGACTTGCCCGCTATGCGATGGCATACGTCGAAAATGATGAAGTCAAGGCGCGACGGTTCGCTCAAGGCTTACGTCAACCTATCAAGGCGCGCGTGGAGGTGTTCGAATTAAGATCATTTCGTGATGTGGCTAACAAAGCTCTTACAGTGGAACAAGCATACCTCGAAGAACGTGCAGAAGTGGAGAAACCAAATAAAAAGATGAGGGTCGACGACTGTGGTCAAGGAAATACGCAAAGGAAGATGCATCAAAATTGGCGCCCAAATAATCAAGCGACATATCAGCTCATAGGAAATAAATGTGTTATTTGTCACGGAAATCATAGGGCTTCCCAGTGTGAGCAGCGACATGGAAAATGTTTCGGATGCGGCAAGGAAGGACATGTTATCAGTCAGTGCCGGAACAAGAGTCTTACTCCTAATCAGTTAGTTGCTTTGGCAGCACCAAAAGTACCACTTTACCTACCTGCACCACCTCCTAAGACGAATATTGCTCCTCGGCACACAAACAACTATGGAAGGAAGCAACAGCCTACTCGTGCTAAAGTGAACCATCTAACTCAAAATGAAGTGCACGACGATAGCAATGTGGTGTCAGGTACGCTTCGAGTATGCTCTCGCAATGCGGTTGTTTTATTTGACTCTGGTGCAACCCACTCTTTTATATCTTCTAAATTTATCGGTACTCATGGAATACAAAGTGCACTTTTAAAGAAAAGGCTTGTGGTAGAATCCCCGATGGTCGAGGTGATAGCTAGAGGAGTATGCACTAATTGTCCGGTGATTATAAGGGGACATGAATTTCGGGCGGATTTGATAGTACTAGATATGCATGATTTTGATATAATACTGGGCATGGATTGGTTGATTGCAAATCATGCGATTATTGATTGTCATGGAAAGAAAGTGATACTTCTAGTACAAGGTCAACGCAAAATAGTGTATCAAGGAAGTCACAAGAAAACAAGGTACGTGCACGTGAAAAACTTAGAAGTAAAGGAGAAATGTATAGAGGATATTCCTGTGGTTAGAGAATTTTCCGATGTTTTTCCTAAAGAATTACCTGGGATTCCACCTGACCGAGAAATCGAGTTCTGCATAGACTTAGTCCCTGGCACTAGTCCCATTTCAAAGACCCCTTACAGAATGGCCCCAGCAGAACTAAAGGAACTCAGGATACAGATCAAAGAATTGGAAGAAAAAAGATTTATTCGTCCAAGCATGTCACCATGGGGTGCTCCAGTATTATTTGTGAAAAAGAAGGATGGCAGTTGGCGATTATGCATCGATTATCGAGAACTTAATAAGGTAACTATTAAGAATAAATACCCCTTGCCTAGGATCGATGATTTATTTGATCAGTTACAAGGCTCGCGAGTATTTTCAAAAATAGATTTGCAATCAGGGTATCATCAATTAAAAGTTAAAGAAGGAGATATTCCAAAGACAGCTTTTCGTACCAGATACGGACACTACGAATATATTGTCATGCCGTTCGGACTAACAAATGCACCCGCAGCCTTCATGGACTTAATGAATCGCGTATTCAAACCATTCATGGACCAGTTTGTTGTGGTATTTATTGATGATATTCTAATATATTCAAAGACAGAGGAGGAGCATGCCAAACATTTGAGAGCAGTACTTCAAACACTAAGGGAACACCGGTTATACACAAAACTCAAGAAATGTGATTTTTGGTTAGACAAAGTGTCATTCCTCGGCCACGTTATTTCTGAGGAAGGTATCTCTGCAGACCCAATGAAAGTTCAGGCGGTATTAGACTGGAAAAGGCCAACCACGATTACTGAGATACGAAGTTTTCTTGGATTAGCTGGATATTACCGGAGATTTCTTGAAGGCTTTGCTCAGCTTGCAGCGCCAACCACGATTACTTTGATCAGTTACAAGAGAACTACCTAGTTCATGACCTTGAACTTGCTGCAGTAATTCACGCACCGAAAGAGTGGCGGCAATACCTTGTTGGAAATCGTTGCGAGATCTACACCGATCACCAAAGTCTGAAGTATCTGTTTACTCAGCCAGATCTGAACCTCCGTCAACAGAGATGGATGGAGCGTATAGCAGATTACAACGTGGGTATTTCTTATACACCAGGCAAGGCTAATGTAATGGCGGATGCTTTGAGCCGCAAGTCTTACTGCAATCAGCTCCAGGTTCACAAGGTTCACCCCTGCTTCAGGAAGAATTTCGCAAGCTGAACCTCCATATTGTTCCTCAGGGTTATCTCACCCCCCCTCCTGAAGGGTCCTACAAAATGAACCTCCATGTTGTTTCCCAGGGTTCTCTTAATACCATGGTTGCTAAACCAGATCTTGTGGACGTCATCAAGTGGATTCAGAAGTGTGACAATGAAGTCGAGAGGATTAAACTCGATCTCGCAGAAGGAAAGCCCTCACCCTTCATTATTGCTGAGGATGGCGCTTTGTACTTCAAAGACCGCCTAGTGGTACCGAGTAGGGAGAAAAACCATGATATGACTCAGGAGGTCATGAAGGAAGCACATGACACTCCGCTGTCTATTCATCCTGGTAGTACCAAGATGTACCAAGACATTCGTCGAAGATTCTGGTGGTCTAACATGAAGCAAGACATTGCACGCTATGTTTCAGAATGTGACATTTGCCGTCGGATCAAAGCAGAACATCAAAAGCCTGCTGGAACTCTACAATCTATTTCTATTCCTGAATGGAAATGGGATCATGTTGAAATGGACTTCATTACTGGTTTTCCCAAATCCCAGAAAGGTAATGACGCTATTCTTGTCGTCATTGACCGACTTTCCAAAGTTGCACATTTTCTAGCCGTCAAAGAAACTATTACCGCTAGTCAGCTGGCAACTCTCTACATGTCCAGAATTGTTTCACTTCACGGTATTCCATTGGTTATCAGTTCAGACCGTGGCAGTCTATTCACTTCAAGATTCTGGGCAAGTTTCTAGGAAGCTATGGGAACTCATTTGACATTTAGCACCGCTTTTCACCCTCAATCCCAGGGACAAGTTGAAAGAGTCAACCAGATTCTCGAAGACATGCTCCGAGCTTGTGTCATTTCTTTCGGCGAGAAATGGGAGGAATCTCTCCCGTATGCTGAGTTTTCCTACAACAATAGCTATCAAGCTAGTCTGAAGATGGCTCCTTTTGAAGTGTTATATGGACGTAAGTGTCGGACTCCTCTGAATTGGTCAGAAACTGGGGAACGTACACTTATCGGTCTGGATATTATCCAACATGCCGAAGATCAAGTCCGCATTATCCATGCAAATCTGAAGGCTGCTCAGTCTCGTCAGAAGAGTCAGTATGACCGTCATCACAAAGATATGGTCTATCAACCTGGCGAAAAGGCTTATCTTCGAGTCACGCCAATGAGAGGTACACACCGATTTGGGATCAAGGGCAAGCTGGCTCCTCGATATATTGGTCCTTTCACTGTTCTCGAAAGGCGTGGTAAAGTGGCATATCAACTGGAACTACCGCCAAACCTTTCTCAGGTTCACGATGTGTTCCATGTGTCATAGCTTCGTCGCTGCTTCAAGGATCCTATCCGAGCAGTGGATCATGAAATGCTTGAGCAGCAACAAGACCTTTCTTATAAAGAGCAACCGGTCCGCATCCTCGATGAAACTGAACGTTGGACTCGTCAGAAGGTTACCAAGTTCTTCAAAGTGCAGTGGGCAAATCATTCTGAAGATGAAGCCACTTGGGAACGCGAAGATCATCTTCGTGCCGAACACCCCGGGCTCTTTCCTTCTACTTCTTAATTCTCGGGACGAGAATTCTTGTTAGTAGGGGAGAATTGTGACACCCTGGTTTTGTGCTACAGTGATCATTGTAATTAAGCACAGTGATGACCATGATCAGTGCCTAATCATTTTGCTAAACAAGATATGATCCAGTTGAAAATCATATCTCATTTTAAATTCCACTACTAAATGCCCATGGAATTTTTATGTGATAAAATAAAATTGCAAACTGCAAGAATAAAATGTTGCACACTTGTGATAAATCACAAAACCAATGTTGTTTAGGAAAACAACATCACCATGATGTTGGTGTGGACCCCACCATCCAAAATAGCACCAAATTGCAATTTAAAGTGATATTAAATTCAAATGGAAAATGCCAACAGATTCCAAAAATCACTAAAGTGTATATGGCCATGCAGAATATTGCCAAGTATTATTTGGACCAAGTCCCACATTTTTGCTGTGAAGAAATTTGGCCAGAATTAAATGGAGTAGAAGCTGTGAAATAAAACAGAAAAAGAAAAGGAAAGGAAAAAAGGAAAAGAACCCTGTGCACTTAGGCCCAGTGCTAAAGTGCCAGGCCCAGCCCAACTAGCCTGTCGTCCCCTACCTCCTGACGCCCGCAGGCGCGCTGTCGAGCAGGGCGCGTGCGCGCTCGTCCAGGCCCCCCCTCCTCGAGATCTTTTGCCGCTGCCGTCGTGGATGGATAAGGCTGAACGCCCGCACTCCCCTGGACACCTCTGCTCCGCCTCTCTCCCTCTCCCTCGCTCGCCCCCTTCCTTCCCGAGCGCAGCCGCCGCCATGGACGCCGGCTAACCGCGGCCGTAGGCACTCCCCCGCCTCCGTAGCCTGTCCAGAAGCTCCGCCGCGACGAGCCCTTCCCCCTCGACCGCTGGACCAAGCCCCTGGACCTCTGCGCCGTCGCCATCGACTCTTTTTCCTCCTCGGACGCCCGGAGCTCAGCCGCCTCGATTTGCCGCCGTCGCCCTTCCCCGAGCCCACCGTTGCACACCTGCAGGTCCCGGTGAGCTCCAGCTCCTCTTTCCCCTCGTAGATAAGCTCGCCTGCGCCCCCTAGCTAGTTGCTCCGTAGGAGCCCGAAGCGTGTTGCCGCCGACGAGCTTGTGGTCGTCGCCACCGTCGCCGTCACGCTCGCCTGAGCGCATCACCGTGCTCTTGGTGCTCCCAGGAGCACAACGCGCACACGCACACCCCCGCTCGTGCCTCCTAGCGTCGTCCACGACGCGCGCCCGAACGCTCCTCCGCCTGAGCTCGTCGCCGACGAGCCTCCGGTGACCAAATGGTCCCGGGCGTGCAACCAACGCGCTCGCCGCGTCGCGTAGGATCGTCCAACCCCTTTAGTTCGCTAGCTACCGCGCTGCGTCGCCGTTTGCCGGAGACGCCCGAAGCTTGCTTCCGCCGCCGTCGACGTAGCTCCCTCCACCGGCCGTCCCAGCTCGCCCCGATGGCCGGAATGGAACGGCGGCTGCCGCAGCTCGTGAACCCAGCAAACCGCGCTCGATTTGGTGCCCTGTGGACGAAACCCGAGCCTCGCCACCGTTTCGGGAGCTCGCCGGAGCTCCTCCGGCGGCCGGACGGCGCCGTCGCCGACGTGGCCCGGTCGGGGCCACCCGCAGGGTCACTGGCCAGTGGGCCAGCCCGACCCCGTTGACCTATTAACCAGGTCAATGTGCTGACTGGGACCTGCCCAATCTATGACAGGTGGGTCCCAGACCCCCCCTATGTATGACATGTGGGCCAGCCCTGTCAGCTGGCAAATTAGTAATTAGGTTAATTGATAATAATTAACTTAGCCTAATGACCCTATGACAGATGGGCCCCACTCACTAATTAACTCTGTTTAGATTAATTTAAAACCCTGGATTTAAAATGAGTCAATGACAGGTGGGTCCCACTGGTCAGAATTGACCTGACCACTGTGCTGTTGACTGCTGATGCAATGCTGATGTGAGCATGATGTCATAATAGGATTTTGGAATTAATTTAATTCTGTTAATTCCAGAAATTAATTAAAACTTTGAAAAATCATATCTTTTAATCCGTAGCTCAAATGAAAATAATTTATATATGAAAGTTGATCAGAAAAATCCCACGAACCTGAATATGCCATCCATTCATCTGTCACATGCCCCTAGCATGATGAACATGGACATTTTGCAATAGGTTCATCTGTCCGATAAATCCAAAGACCAGGGAAATATCGTCAGATATTCTCCCGCTTCGTCTGCAACGTGTAGTACTGCGTTAGTGCATGCCTAGCTATGCATATTGCCATGTCATGCATCGTGTTGCATCTGTGCTTTGTATTTATTGTTTCTCCCCCTCCTCTTACCGGTAGACCCCAAGATTGACGGTGCTGCCGGGTACGACTACACGACTGACGATCAGGCCTTTGCCGCAGAGCAGCAAGGCAAGCAACCCCCCCTTGAGCATCCTGATATCGCCCACTTCTTTCCCTCTCAGTCTTGCATGTGATTTTGCTACTGTAAATGTTAGCTCCTATTCTGATGCATAGCCTGTTTTTGATAAACTGCTACTATACCTGCAATCATATCAACTGCTTAGTATAGGTTGATCAGTGAATCCCTAGTGGCCCCCTTAGTCCCAGTTGCCCCTGCTTCTTCATCGACGACTCGACGACTCGAAGACCCGAAGACTCGGTCAACCGACCGACAAGCCAGGCCCCTCACATCACCGCACCCCCTTAGTTGTACGACTCTACAGCGCTACTATCGAGTACCGAGGGTGACACCTCGTGAAGTACTTATGATGCTAGCTCTGTAGTGTAGTTAGTCGGTCGTGGTTATCGAGGGTGATTCCTCCTTCACCACTCCCGACGATGACTCTGTTGTGCAACCCCTCAAGTGTGGGACCCTCGAGGGTGATTCCTCTAAGTCCACCTTGACAGTTACATCGAGCGGGGACCATTGAGGGTGATTCCTCAGTTCCCGCCTTGATGATTTATACACACAGTTACGATGACCTGGTTACGGAAACATGTTGGTGATGGGTCGGCCCTGAGGGGTACCCACGGTTTGGTGATGATGAGGCGTGGACTGGCGAGAGAGGCCTTTGCCACACATCCTCGAGATGGGGTGACGGGACTGCACTTTATGGGTCGCGCTTGCCCCGCATTAATAAAATGCTAATGGGTTGGGTATTTGATCTGAGTTGGTCGTTGGCTTTATTGCGCACCAAACCATCACGTGGGAAAGTTATGGGCACTCAACGTCGTTGTATCAGACGAAGCTCTTCGGACGTCAGCAATGGAGCGGCGCGCGCCGGATTGGACTGGACGGTACAACTCTTGGACTGGAGTGTGCTAGGTCTGTTTCCGGCCGCGTTCGCATCGTGCAGGAGTGCAAGGGCAAGTGGGCCCACGAACCTACGGGATTAGGATTTAGACCGGCGGGCTGGCCTGTTCGTTGAGCCTAGGTGGGGCGACGACGTGCTGCTATCCCGAGGCCGGGCATGACCCAGGAAAGTGTGTCCGGCCGGAGGTGATTAGGCGTGTTGGAGATGCGGTGCACCCCTGCAGGGATGATTAATCTATTCGAATAGCCATGTCCACGGTAACAGGACGACTTGGAGTTGTACCTTGACCTTATACAACTATAATTGTGATTTAATTTGAAATGAATGTGGCTCCGAGATTGCTTCCTCGCAGGGAGTCGGGGAAGAATCTCTGGGCGTGGTTACTTAATAAAATTGCTACAATAATATGACTATATATGAGATACCAGTCTACTCTCTTCTAATGCTGCAAGATGCTGAAGATGCTAGTCTTCGATAGGACTAGGCCTTCCTCCTATTCTTGCGTTCTGCAATCAGTCCAGATATAACCCCCCTCCCCTTGATAATGAAGCATGCTTAGCATAGTTCTGATGTCAGTCTTGCGAGTACTTTGGATGAGTACTCACCGCTGCTTTGCATTTACTTTTCCCCCTCGATACGATTACCGCGTTCAAACGACGGAGCCCGGGAGATGGAGTACGCCGGAGACGACTACTACACCACCGCTGGAGCCTACTACTACGTGGAGAACGCCGACGCTCGGGAGTAGTTAGGAGGTTCCCAGGCAGGAGGCCTCGCCTCTTTCAATCCGCTGCTTATGTTTGTGCTAGCCTTCTTAAGGCAAAACTTGTTTAACTTATGTCTGTACCCAGTTTTTTTTGCTTCCGCTGACTTGTGCTTGTCGAGCTTTGTATTCGAGCCCTCGAGGCCCCTGGCTTGTAATATGAAGCTGTATGACTTTAATTTGTGTCTAGTGTTGTGTGGTGATATCGATCAGTGAGTCCCTAATCTTGGTCGTACGCATTGCGTGATTGATTAGCGTACGGTCGAGATCGGGGGCGTCACACTATTCCATAACGGCTTCCGTCCACGAAGGACTAGCCTCACTATGGGTAGATCTTCAGGAAGTAGGCGATCTTCACAACACGAAGTAGGAGGCTCCCAAGCGACACACAATCACTCTCTCACAGATTTGGCTATGGTAATAGGCTCCCGTACAAACTTCTTGGTTCAACTCCACAACACGAAGTAGGAGGATCCCAAGCGACACCTAACCAATCTAGGAGGCACCACCCTCCAAAAGGTAATAGGCTCGGTAATGTCGATGAACTCCTTGCTCTTGTGCTTCAAGATGATAGACTCCTCAACACACAATCACTCTCTCACGGATTTGGCTATGGTGGAAGAGATTGAATTGGTGGAATGCAACTTGGGGAGGCTAGAGATCAAGATTCATATGGATAGAGTGGAATGGCTTGATCTCAACACATGAGTAGGTAGCTCTCTCTCAGAAAATTGGATGGGGCAAGTATGGAATAGTTCTGATTGCTTCTCTTTCGAGTGGGTGGTGGTGAAGGGGTATATATAGGCGTCCCCAAAAATCCAACCGTTACACCTAAAGTGACAAACTCGGTGACACTGAAGTATAAAACTCGGTGGTACCGAGTTGCTCCAAAGGTATCAACTTTTGAATCTCGGTGAGACCGATACATAGATCTCGGTGGTACCGATTAGATGACCAGCGGTCAGAATGCACAACTCGGTGAGGCCGATTCTCAAATTTCAGTGGTACCGATTCTTGACAACAGCTAACCAAAAAGTTGGTCCAAAACTCGGTGAGACCAATTCACAAAACTCGGTGGTACCGATTCTTGAGAATGGCTAACCAGAAAGTTGGTCCAAATCTCAGTGAGACCGATTGGCAAAACTCGGTGGTACCGATGCTTGAAAATAGGTTACCCGAAAGTTGGCAACTGATTTCGGTGGCACCGAATGAAATGTTGGTAGTACCGAGATGGGTTTGGCTTAGGATCTGTCTAGGGTTTGAAACTCGGTGAGACCGAATAGGAATTGTTGGTCTTACCGATTTGAGTGGTAGGGTTCTAGACAGAGTATTTATGGAAGAGCTTGTGGGTGTTTTTGGTGACTATCACTTGTGCACGTGGAGCATCTTGTTCACCAACAATACCTTACCCCCTTTTAATAGTATTGGCTTTCCTATGGACTCAAAGTGATTTCTCACAAAGTAAAATGTAGAGTCCTCTTGCTTGAAGCTTTGCCAATCCATTTCCTTGCATCTTGGGGTTTCTCCACAATCCTTTTGCCAACCTATCATTGAACTTTTCCTGAAATATACTTAGTCGAAACATTAGTTCAATTATATATATGTTGTTATTAATTACCAAAACCACCAAGGGAGCAAATGTGCTTTCAATCTCCCCTTTTTGGTAATTGATGACAACATATAGATCAAAGCTTCGACATATGATATAATCAATGAATATAATCGTTGCTTTGAGAAGTATGTGATAAGCAAGAGCTCCCCCTAAATTTGTGCATTATTTTGAATTTGCGTTTGAATGCAAATGCACAATCGATTAGGTACATGGGGCACTCTTTCATGTCACATACAACTTGGTGGTGTGCGAGAATAATAAGAATGAATATCATAGCACAACACAATCAAGTAAAAGTGAATGATCATCTCATAAGCATCACAAGGATAGGAAATAGTAGCAATACACATCAAGTGTATGATCAAATACCAACAAAGTTTAACACAAGAAAACCAACAAAAAGTTCAATGTTTTTGAAAACGATAAAAAGCAACGCTCTCTCTCTCGAAGCCTAAAGATCTATATACATCTTCTCCCCCTTTGGCAACAAGTTACCAAAAAGTTCAAAGGTATATAACTAAGCGCTCTTATGGGGCTGATCTCCTCCAGTGGTCGATGAAGGAGTCGAGAGAACGGCATCAGCGAAGACTTCTTGGAGGGATCAACAGTCATTGTTGCCCTAGCACTCTCTGGTGCTCTCACTAACCCTGAGCTAGCATACTCTTTCCTTATAGCCTTCTTCTTCTTGGAAGTAGTGGCAGCAACAGTGCTCTTGGCAGTATCATCTTTCTTGGATAGCTCCTCAGGTATAAAGTCTTCATCTTCCTCATCTGAGTTGAGCTTCCTTCTTGCCCTAGTTGCAGCTTTGGGCAGATCTGGTGAGCTAGGAACATCATCATAGCTCCCTTCAGGAAGTGCCTGACCTCATGTCAAGACTTCTCTCTCTGAAATCATTCTGGCTATCTTCAGGATCTGACATCTCTGACCCTGTGAAATAGAGTATAGAAGAGTGGAAGGGTTGAGTCATCACAAAATGCAGAGATTTTTCAAAGGTTTGAACAAAGAAATACTTAGATATAGTTTTCAGCAAAAAGGGATTTCGGTGTCACTGAGTCAAAAATTTCGGTACCACCGAGACGCATAGAACTCTTTACAGAAACTTGGCAGCAATTTCGGTTGTACCGAAAATTGCCACTCAGTTTCACCGAGACTGTCCTCAGTAGTCCAAAACAAAATCGGTAGAGCCGATTTTTCTGACTCGGTATCACCGAGATTCGGTTTTGCGGATGACTAGACCTAAAAATCTTTCGTTCGCTAAGCTAATGAGATTTCTAGAGGATTGAGAGGATTGCAATCAGTGGATTATTGATAAAAGTTACTCTAATGCGCATGAATCGGAAGGGGAGCGCAAAGAGGGCCGGATCCATACCCTAACTCGGTGAAGGATCCGCTAAGGCGATGACGGCAGTGAAGATTCCGTCGGCGGCGGCGATTCCCAACGGGCGGAGGCGCACGGGGAGGCAAGGGCGACGACCAAGGGGTCTGGAGAGGCAGCTTGGGGTTGGAGGAAACAGACTTTTGCGGTTGAATTTCAAAAGTCGGGTCCGCCAGGTAATATACCCTTTGCTGTCGGTGACACCGGTTCGAAATTGTCGGTGCCACTGAGTTTCTCAACTGTCAATTGACAGGGAAACTCGGTGTAACCGAGAATAAGGAATCGGTGTTACTGAGATTGAAAACCAGATCAACCCTAGGCATTCGGTGAGACCGAGATTTTGGTATTGGTTCCACCGAGATGCACTTGGGAAGTTTTAATGGTCGTCCTTTGTCGATACGGAACTCCGAGTGCTCCTCACACAGAGAGATCGAAACATACTTGTTCAAATTTTGTGATGCGGCAAGAATGGAATATGAGACGAGAAAGCATAGATATCTAGAGTGTGGTCCTAGGCATTCTTGTCCATCCAATAGGCAAAAGAAGAATCAAAAACCAAATAGCAACAATTGGATGTCCTCGAATGGTTAAAGAAAGGCAGACCAACATGCTCACACAATAAGATGTCAAATGAAATCATGGCAAACATGCACATACATACTAGCATCTATCAAGCATTTTGGGCGATGACGGAGTCATCTATATATTAGTATATTGACTTAGGAGCCAAGTAAGAATACTTGATCATAGGTCATACGCATCGTTTAAGCACAAGTGGGGTTACCACTTTTACATAAAGCATTTAATGTTGTCACATACTATGAGATGCTTTAACTCAAGTCTTAGAGTAAAGCTCCCCCTTGATGTGACATCCCCCCATAGGAGGGATAAACTAACCTTGGGTTTTGTCGATGAAGACTTCATGTTGGTGAGGTAGTGGTGGATGCTCAAGGTTGATGAAGATCACCAAGAGTTGGGAGCATCCTTGTTGTTTCCTTACTCTTCTCACCTACATGGGTTAGTCCCAACACACAAGAGACAAATACAAGGATATCTATGGACATAGAGTGCAAAGCATACATGATGATGTCCATGGATTTGTTGATTACCTTGTCCCTTGCTTACCTTTGAGGGAATATGTGACTCCTTGAACTATTGCATGATGTTGACGTTGATTGCAACTAGTTCTTGCCAATAATGAATGTGAGTGAATTTCATTGGCGGAGTCACCCCTCAAGAACTTCTCTAGTTCTTCTTCTTGGGGACCCACATCAACTTGATGGGGATCCTTGGTGTTGAAGTGGCGCTTGTAGAAGTTGAGCTTGAAGTAGCTTTGGGAACCCACTCCACCAAAGCTTGGGATTCATCTTCATATGAGTCAATGTCCTCTTGAAGCTTGTCCTTGCCCTTGAGCTTGTGGTCTTGTGGTGGAAGGTCATCTTGAGTGTTTGTTCCCTTGGAAAGAGTATGTTCATACTTCTCCCTTTGAGGAACAAACTTGGGCTTGGGGTACTGACCTTCTTCCCATTCAACTCCATTAGCGTTGAAGTAGCCAATGCCATGGTTCTTCCGGTATCCTCCGTGCTTGCGTACAATTTCCTCAAATTGCTTACACCTGGCAAGACTCTTGTAGATACCTTTCTCTATAATCCCTTTCAATAAATCGTTTTCTTGCTCAAGTGTAACTTGGCTAAGATAATCATCATTAGTGGAATCAATAGAACTACTAGAAGCAACATCATTAGATTTAGCATTTTTATTGTTGCTACTAGATGAAGAACCTTTCTTGCCTTTGTTACTAGTTTGTCTAGGTTTAACTTGTGGCATGAATGTAGACAAGAGTATTCGTTTGGCTAGATAAGATGAAGTCTTCTTTCGGAGATCGTCATTGATAGCTTTAAGAAACTCATGTTCTTGCTCCAAGGTGAGCTTCTCGAAGCGTAGCTTCTCATGAGTCCTTACAAGCTCTCTATGATCTTCTAGAGTAGATTCATGGGCTAACTTAAGAGTGTTTAATTCTTTAGTTAGTTGTTCTATTTTCATCTTATCATCATCAACCGACTTGTCTTGACTAGCATGAAAATTATCAAGTTCATTTTGACTAACATCACTAGTTTTATCAAAGAGCAAGTCATCATCACCAAGTAAATCATCTTCATGACTATTGAAATCAAGATACTCGGGGTGTGATACCTTGGGGCCTTTAGCCATGAAGCAACTTCCACCCCCTTCATTTGGTGAATCAAATAGATCATAGGAGTTGGTAGTCACTAGTGCAATTCCGGCAACACCTTCATCTTGACTATAGTCGGAGTTGGAGTGATAGCTTCTCTCGGAGTTGTTGTCGGATTCAGAGCCGGAAACCCATTCACCAACATGAGCTTGATGTCTTCTTCTTGTGTAGCTCTTGGTGTACTTGTCCTTCTTCTCCGAGTCTCTACTTCTCCTTGAGGATCTTCGTTCATAACGGTCATCTCTACTCCTTCTCTCTCTTTGAGGTGATTCATTCCTTGAGCTTTGTCTTCTTGGTGACTCTTCTCTTTGTTTGTAGGGAGCCGTGCACTCATTGGAGTAGTGTCCGGGCTTCCCACAATTGTAGCAGTTTCGGTCACGACTTGACGAACACTTCTCTTCATATCTTGAGTTGGAGCTTCGTTCTTTGCCTCTATTCTTGTAGAACTTGTTGAATTTCTTGACCATGAGGCTTATCTCTTCATTGGTGACAAGGTTGTCGCTTGATGTAGCAGGAGTGTCACTTGTAGCGTGATGGAACGAAGCTCCTTTCTCTTGTAGAACTTGTTGAATTTCTTGACCATGAGGCTTATCTCTTCATTGGTGCACTCGATGAACTCCTTTCTCTTGTGCTTCAAGATGATAGACTCCTCAACATACAATCACCCTCTCACAGATTTGGCTATCGTGGAAGAGATTGACTTGGTGGAAAGCAACTTGGGGAGGCTAGAGATCAAGATTCATATGGATAGAGTGGAATGGCTTGATCTCAACACATGAGTAGGTGGCTCTCTCTCAAAAAATTGGATGGGGCAAGTATGGAATAGTTCTGAGTGCTTCTCTTTCGAGTGGGTGGTGGTGAAGGGGTATATATAGGCATCCCCAAAAATCCAACCGTTACACCTAAAGTGACCAACTCGGTAACACCGAAGTATAAAACTCGGTGGTATCGAGTTGCTCCAAAGGTAGCAACTTTTGAATCTCGATGAGACCGATACATAGATCTCGGTGGTACCGATTAGATGACCAACGGTCAGAATGCACAACTCGGTGAGACCGATTCTCAAATTTCGGTGGTACCGATTCTTGACAACAGCTAACCAGAAAGTTGGTCCAAAACTCGGTGAGACCAATTCACAAAACTCGGTGGTACCGATTCTTAAGAATGGCTAACCAGAAAGTTGGTCCAAATCTTGGTGAGACCGATTGGCAAAACTCGGTGGTACCGATGCTTGAAAATAGGTTACCCGAAAGTTGGCAACTGATTTTGGTGGCACCGAATAAAATGTTGGTAGTACCGAGATGGGTTTGGCTTAGGATCTGTCTAGGGTTTGAAACTCGGTGAGACCGAATAGGAATTGTTGGTCTTACCGATTTGAGCGGTAGGGTTCTAGACAGAGTATTTGTGGAAGAGCTTGTGGGTGTTTTTGGTGACTATCACTTGTGCACGTGGAGCATCTTGTTCACCAACAGTACCTTACCCCCTTTTAATAGTATTGGCTTTCCTATGGACTCAAAGTGATCTCTCACAAAGTAAAATGTAGAGTCCTCTTGCTTGAAGCTTTGCCAATCCATTTCCTTGCATCTTGGGGTTTCTCCACAATCCTTTTACCAACCTATCATTGAACTTTTCCTGAAATATATTTAGTGGAAACATTAGTTCAATGATATATATGTTGTTATTAATTACCAAAACTACCAAGGGAGCAAATGTGCTTTCAGTTCCATGCTGTTATATTATCATTTTATAGCAACTTTATATCATTATTTGGGACTAACTGACGTGGCTTGAGACTGCGTCGGTATGTCCCCAAAGAGGAAGGGATGATGCAGCACAACGATGGTAAGTATTTCCCTCAGTTATGAAACCAAGGTTATCGAACCAATAGGAGGATCACCACCACCTAATAAGCAGCATCTGCACACAAATAACAAATACTTGCAACCCGACACGAAAGAGAGGTTGTCAATCTCTCTACGGTAAAAAGATAGATTAGGTAGTGATAGATAGGAGAGATGGATTTCTCAAGAACACAAAATAAGAAGAGCGAATAAAAAGTGCAGCAATATATTTTTGGATTTTTGGTATAGTAGATCTAAAAACAAAAGTGGCAAAAAGATAGATCGGAAAGCAATATGTTGGAAAAGTAGACCCGGGGGCCGTAGGATTCACTAGTGGCTTCTCTCATGAGTATAGCCCACGGTGGGTGAACAAATTACTGTTGCGCAATTGATAGAAGATCAAATAATCATGACGATATCCAAGGCGATGATCATTATATAGGCATCACGTCCAAGATAAGTAGACCGACTCCTGCTTGCATCTACCACTATTACTCCACACATCGACCGCTATCCAGCATGCATCTAGTGTATCAAGTTCATGGAAAAACAGAGTAATGCAATAAGAACGATGACATGATGTAGACAAGATCTACTCATGTAGGAATAGACCCCATCTTGTTATCCTTAATGGCAACGATACATGCGTGCCTTGCTGCCCCTTCTGTCACTGGGAAAGGACACCGCAAGATCGAACCCATCACAAAGCACCTCTTCCCATGGCAAGAAAAATCGATCTAGTCGGCCTAACTAAACCAAAGATTCAAAGAAGAAATACGAGGCTATAAGTAATCATGCATATAAGAGATCAAAGAAGACTCAAATAATATTCATGGATTGAAACTGATCATGAACTCAAAATTCATTGTATCCCAACAAACACACCGCAAAAGTTTACATCAAATAGATCTCCAAGAGACCATTTTATTGAGAATCAAAAGAGAGAGAGGAAGCCATCTAGCTACTGCCTACGGACCCGTAGGTCTATGGTCGACTACTCACGCATCATCGGAGTGGCACCTATGAAGAAGATGAACCCCTCCGTGTTGGTGTTTAGATTGGATCTCGAGGTTCTGGAACTTGCGGCGGCTGGAATTGTGTTTCGTCGACTCCCCTAGGGTTTTCTGAATATTTGGGAGTTTATAGGCATCAGAGGCGGTGGAGGGGGGACCCCGTGGAGGGCACAACCCACCAGGGCGCGCCGGGGGCACCCTGGCGCGCCCATGTGGGTTGTGGCCTCCACAACCCACCTCTCTGGTACTTGTTTGGCCCACCGGGTGTCTTCTGGTCCAGAAAAAATCTTCAAAAAGTTTCGTCGCCATAGGACTCTGTTTGGTACTGATATTCTGCGAAGTAAAAAACAAGCAAAAACAGCAACTGGCCCTTTGGCGCTATGTCAATAGGTTAGTCCCAAAAAAATGATATAAAGTTGTTATAAAATGATTGTAAAACATCCAAGAATGATAATATAACAGCATGGAACAAGCGAAAATTATAGATACGTTGGAGACGTATCACTAACCTATTGGCATAGTGCCAAGTGCCAGTTGCTGTTTTTTGCTTGTTTTTACTTCGCAGAATATCAGTACCAAACGGAGTCCAATTGTGATGAAACTTTTTGGAGATTTTTTTGGACTAGAAGACATGCAGGTAGCGAAAGAAGTACCTGGGAGGAGGCACAGGGGGCCCACAAGACACCAGGGCGCGCCAAAGGCCCCCGGTACGCCCTGGTGGGTTGTGGTGGCCTCGGGACCCCCCTCCGCCGCCTCTGAGCTCTATAAATACCCAGATATTCTAGAAACCCTAGAGGAGTCGACGAAAAACACTTCCAGCCGTCGCAAGTTCCAGAACCGCGAGATCCAATCTAACACCATCACGGAGGGGTTCATCATCCTCATTGGTGCCTCTCTGATGATGCGCGAGTAGTCCACCATAGACCTACGGGTCCGTAGGCAGTAGCTAGATGGTTTTCTCTCTCTCTTTTGATTCTCAATACAATGGTCTCTTGGAGATCTATTCGATGTAATGACTTTTTAGGGTGTGTTTGTTGGGATCCAATGAATTTTGAGTTCATGATCAGTTTCTATCCATGAATATTATTTGAGTCTTCTTTGATATCTTATATGCATGATTACTTATAGCCTCATATTTCTTCTACGAATCTTTGGTTTAGTTAGGCCAACTAGATCGATTTTTCTTGCCATGGGAAGAGGTGCTTTGTGATGGGTTCGATCTTGCGGTGTCCTCTCCCAGTGACAGAAGGGGCAGCGAGCCACGCATGTATCATTGCTATTAAGGATAACAAGATGGGGTCTATTCATACATGAATAGATCTTGTCTACATCATGTCACCATTCTTATTGCATTACTCCGTTTCTCCATGAACTTAATACACTAGAAGCATGCTGGATAGCGATCGATGTGTGGAGTAATAATAGTAGATGCAGAATTGTTTCGGTCTACTAATCTTGGACGTGATGCATATATAATGATCATCACCTTGGATATCGCCATGATTATTTGATCTTCTATCAATTGCCCAACAGTAATTTGTTCACCCACCGTGTGCTATACTCATGAGAGAAGCCACTAGTGAAACCTATGGCCCCCGGGTCTACTTTTCCAACATATTGCTTTTCGATCTATCTTTTGCCGCTTTTTCTTTTCAGATCTATTATTCCAAAAACCCAAAAATACCTTGCTGCACTTTTTATTTGCCTCTTTTATTTTGTGTTCTTGTGCGATCTATCTATCCAATCTATTGCAATCTAATCTATCTTTTTACCGTGGAGAGATTGACAACCTCTCTTACGCGTCGGGTTGTAAGTATTTGTTCTTTGTGTGCAGGTACCGTTTACATAGTGTTGCGTGGTTCTCCTACTCGTTCGATAACCTTGGTTTCATAACTTAAGGAAATACTTACCGTAGCTGTGCGGCATCATCCCTTCCTCTTTGGGGAAATACCGACGCAGTCTGAAGCCACGTCAGACCACTTGAGGGGTTTTCTTGCCTCTGCCACCAGTTCTGCTGCATTAACTTCACGGGCCCACTGCTTGAGTTGCCGGTGGGAGGAGTGCAAAGATGCGCCTCCGTCAACGCACATACCATCTACTACCTTATGGAATTCTTGGCCATCATATCCTTCTTCATCTTCATCATCATCATCGTCCTGGTCATCAGATTTCTTGCCTCGGCCTCTAGCAGGCTTCTCTTTTTGCTACTTGGCCTTGCCGCAGCGGCCACCGCGACCACAACGGTTCTTCTTGCTGGAGACACCAGCACCGTCCTGGCCTTTCTCCTTGTCACACCTTTTGTACTCCTGCTTCTACTTCTCAGCAAGTTGTTCTACTTGGCAGCATTCGGTGATGTCCTGGCCCTTGATGAGGTGGATCTTGCAGTACGGCATGCCGGTCTTTTCTCTTGTCGCAGCCTCGTCGTCTCCGGAGCAGGCGGCAACCTTCTTGTCGGATCCCTCGTACTTGGCCTTCTTGCCGGTGTTAGAGTTGCAGGTCCCTTCGATGGCCATGATTGCTTTGCCTTGGCGCTTCTGATTGCCCTTTCGGCCCTTTTTCTTGGAGGCGGGCGCGTCTTCGTCGTCGTCAGAGTCGAGTTCTACGCCAGCATCCTCTCCGGGGAGTCTCCTCCCTTCTTCAGCACGCGCACATTTGTCGGCCAAAGCGTAAAGCTCTGCGACATCCCACACCTTGTTGATGCTCATCTCCTCACGCATCCGGCGATTACATACGTTCGTATGGAACGCAACGATCACCGCGGCAGGATGGATGTCTGGGATGTTGTGTTGTACACGGCTAAATCTCTGAATGTACTTGCGGAGGGACTCGCCATCTCTTTGGGGAAGCACATGCATGTTCCTGGGTTGCCCTGGGAGTTTGTGACCCCCATGGTATGCGCCAACGAACTGGTTGCACAGATCCGCCCAACAAGAAGTGGACCCTTCCGGCAACTTCATCTACCAACTCCTTCCGGTGGGCTTGAGTGCCAACGGGAAGTAGTTGGCGAACACTTTCTCATCGCGTCCTCCGGTGATACGTCTCCAACGTATCGATAATTTATGAAGTATTCATGCCATATTCAACTATGTTTACAATACTTTTATATGGTTTTGATGCACTTTATATGATTTATTTAGAACTAAACCGGACTAGCGCTGTTTTTAGCAGAATTACCATGGTGTTGTTTTTGTGCAGAAAATGAAAGTTCTCGGAATCGCCTGATACTTTTTGGTGATTTTTTCTGGACCAAATAAGCAATATTGGAGCGAAGAACCAACGGAGAAGAGCCACGAGGTGGGCACAACCCACCAGGGCGCGCCAGAGGGCCTAGGCGCGCCCTGGTGTATCGTGCCCTCCTCGTGGCCCATCTGTTGGAAATATGCCCTAGAGGCAATAATAAAATGGTTATTATTATATTTCCTTGTTCATGATAATCGTTTATTATCCATGCTATAATTGTATTGATTGGAAACTCAAATACATGTGTGGGTACATAGACAACACTGTGTCCCTAGTATGCCTCTAGTTAACTAGCTCGTTGATCAAAGATGGTCAAGATTTCCTGGCCATAGACATGAGATGTCATTTGATAACGGGATCACATCATTAGGAGAATGATGTGATGGACAAGACCCAAACTATAAACATAGCATATGATCGTGTCAGTTTATTGCTATAGTTTTCTGCATGTCAAGTATCTGTTCCTATGACCATGAGATCATGCAACTCACGGACACCGGAGGAATGCCTTGTGTGTATCAAACGTCACAACGTAACTGGGTGACTATAAAGATACTCTACAGGTATCTCCGAGGGTGTCTGTTGAGTGGGCATGGATCAAGACTGGGATTTGTTACTCCGTGTGACGGAGAGGTATCTCAGGGCCCACTCGGTAATACAACATCACTATAAGCCTTGCAAGCAATGTGACTAAGGTGTTAGCCACGGGATCTTGTATTACGGAACGAGTAAAGAGACTTGCCGGTAACGAGATTGAACTAGGTATAGGGATACCGACGATCGAATCTCGGGCAAGTAACATACCGAAGAACAAAGGGAACAACATACGGGATTAAATGAATCCTTGACATAGAGGTTCGACCGATATAGATCTTCGTAGAATATGTAGGAACCAATATGGGCATCCAGGTCCCGCTATTGGTTATTGACCGTAGAGGTGTCTCGGTCATGTCTACATAGTTCTCGAACCCGCAGGGTCTACACACTTAACGTTTGGTGACGATTAGTATAGTTGAGTTATTGTGTTGGTGACCGAAGGTTGTTCGGAGTCTCGGATAAGATCCCGGACATGACGAGGATCTCCGGAAGAGTCCGGAGGTAAAGATTGATATATGTGATAATAGTGTTTTGATCTCCGGAAGGGTTCCGGAATTCACCGGAAGGGGTTCCGGATGTTTACCGAAGTGTTCGGGTGCAGCAACACTTTATATGGGCCAAAGGGGTAAAACCCACGAGGTATTGGAAAGTGCAAAAGGAAGTTTTGCTGCTGCCTTAAGCGGTACTACCACTGGTAAGGGAAGTACTACCGCGTAAGCGGTACTACCGCTTGTGTGAAGCGCTACTACCGCTCAAGCGGTACTACCGCTCACGAGCGGTACTACCGCTTGTGCGTGGTACTGCAGGAATCCGAGTTGGACTCTTTCCGTGCGGGCCAAACCGACCTTGTGCGGGCAAAACCGACCTTGTGGAGGTTTTCTCTCCAAGTTTAGACCCCAGGGCTCAACATATAAATAGAGGGGCAGGGCTAGCACACGGGACACATCAGGATTTCCCAAGCCGTGTGCCGGCAACCCTAGCCCTCTAGTTCCTCCCGTCATAATCTCCGTAGTGCTTGGCGAAGCCCTGCAGAGATTGTTCCTCACCACCATCACCACGCCGTCGTGCTGCCGGAACTCATCTACTACTTCACCATCGCTCGGTGGATCGAGGAGGTGAAGGCGTCATCAAGCCGTACGTGTGTTGAACGCGGAGGTGCCGTCTGTTCGGCACTAGTTCATGATCGGATCGAGGGACGACTTGCGATTTGGATCGCGGAGACGTTCGACTACATCAACCGCGTTTCTTAACGCTTCCGCTTAGCGATCTACAAGGGTATGTAGATTCACTCTCCCTCTCGTAGATGCTCATCACCATTGATAGATCTTGCGTGTGCGTAGGAAAATTTTTGTTTCCCATGCAACGTTCCCCAACAGTGGCATCTGAGCTAGGTCTATGCGTAGATGAGATCTCGAGTAGAACACAAAGGAGTTGTGGGCGTGGGTGTATACATATTGCTTGCCGTTACTAGTTGATACTTGATTCGGCGGTATTGTGAGATGAAGCGGCCTGGACCGACATTACGCGTACGCTTACGCGAGACTGGTTTCACCGCTACGTGCACTCGTTGCATAAAGGTGACTGGCGGGTGTCTGTTTCTCTCACTTTAGTTGAATCGGTTCAATGAAGAGGGTTCTTTTAGAAGATCAAAAAGCAATCACTACACCACGTTGTGGTTTTGCGTAGGTAAGAATTGTTCTTGCTAGATACCCGTAGCAGCCACGTAAAACTTGCAACAACAATTAGAGGACGTCTAACTTGTTTTTGCAGGGTATGTTGTGATGTGATATGGCCAATTACATGATGAGATATATGTGATGTATGAGATGATCATGTGTTGTATAGAATATCAAGACTTGCATGTCGATGAGTACGGCAACTGGCAGGAGCCATAGAGTTCACTACACCATGACACTCAAAGCGGCGTCAAACAATGTGTCGGCATAGGTCACCTAAGGTGACACATTTAGTGTCGGCAAAGACCTTTGCCGACAGAAAGGAGCTATCGCCTATAGTCCTGCCGGGAAAGGTCTTCGCCGACAGATAAATCTATGCCGACAGACAAGATGACAAGGTTTGTGAGGTCTACAGCGACAGACATTTCTACACCGACAGACCATGCTATGCCGACAGATCATCTGACAATGTGTTATGCCGACAGATACTATGACATCCATTGCTATGCCGACAATTTATCTGTTAGTGTACTATGCCGACAGATAGTGTGACACCCAATACTTATGCCAACACATTTGCTACCAGGTTATACATTTTAGCAGAAATGCAAATGGACCACATATTAACATGGAACAAATTCATAGTTTTCAATTCATGTCAGTACCCAATAGATATACAAACAATTGCACTCTTCTATTAATCACAAGACATCATTGATCAATGCATTCATTCATTCAACATATATGGAAGATTCATTCTTTTTCTTCACTCAAGTTAGCTACAGCCATTAAGGAAACACATAAGTCGACATTCAGGTCATGACCTGTTACAAAATATGATGGACATGTTCCTAAGAAACCAAGTGTTCGATCACTCTACAAAACACTACAGAAGAGATCAAGTCTTCGATCACCAAACCAACGTCAACTTCCATATGAATAAAATAGGTTGACCATGCACGCCATGAACAAAACCCATCCAAGAACTTCTTCACCTTGCTACTTTCTGCCATTCAACCCTGCAAAAGCACTTGTATGTTTCAGCAATATTAGAAATAGTAACATTTATAGTCCAAAGATCAAAAACAAAAGATGTACAACAAACTGGTGGCTTAAATGAGAAGAAAACAAATACTTGGTTCAACCTCTCTAATTTAATCTATGCATCTCTCCTAGTTCTTAATTTTCTCTCTAATTTTCAAATATTAATTGGAAGTGAAGACAGTTAGTTACATGCACAGTTATCAGGAAGCAGCTATGAACATATAGCCTTGCTTTATAGAATATAAAGCATCAGCCAGCATTCAAGTTCTTACAAACACACACATACAGATCCATGAGAGTTTGCATGTTACATGTGAGTTTTCATAGGATGATAAAAAAAATTAAGTAGTGCCAAACACAGAGTTAGCTAGAGTTTTAACTGAAGATACAACTCTGAACTACAGTGGTTGAAAACCAACATTGTCAAACCCTATCAGTTAGATTGTTAGAGACCAATAGCGTCGTGCAAACACTTACAGTCTGCTAGCTAGACAGACGGTTGCTGCAGTTCATCACCACTTAATTTTAATTCCTTGGGATATAAATAGCAGCTAGCAAGATCATGGAAATGCAGTTCATTGAAGATACTGCTCCCTGACTAAAGCAATTACTGGAACACATAATGATTCTAATGAAATTGAGTAGCCCAATACACCTTCTTACCAGGTTTTGAACTACTTGAGGGGGCATTCTGTATCGATAAAATATAAGCCTTCTAGGTTCTCCTGCAATACGAGCAGATAAATCTTGAGCAACTAACCACCACATATAAATTGTCAAACCAGGCAGCTTTGCTAATTATCATAACTACAAAAGAGCAAGCAATTCCTATTTTGTCAATGGACTAGATCTGATAGAAAATAATAGCAACTTGACTTTTGAGCAGAATTTAAGAACTGATATTAAGATTATTTGCAAGGAAGTTCTCTACAATGTGGACCGCTGCAAACAACGAACAATCCATTAGAACATGTACCTAAAGGTTAGCAGAGTGACAAGTGAGTACATGTAAAGATTTGGGAATATTTCATCCACTGAAAATTTTATGCCATTATTAAACAGTTCAACTAAAACACATCCAGCCTAGTAAGTTGAGTACTCTATGTTAACCATTGATAGATATCAGTAAAGGTACTTTTGTAATTACCACACCCTTGCACAAGAACAATAACAGGGAAGGCAAAAGCTGAGACAACACGGCCAACAAGTCGTCAAGTAGGAAGTAGCCATTAGCAAGTACAGCACATCACAGCCAATGGCAATAACACGCTAACTAGTAACTACAAGTAGTCAGGTAACTAGCTAGTGGCATAGCCACAACATAACAATAAAAGGCAAACATCACTACACCACCTCAAGTCTTCAGCATAGCAGTATACTGTACATGAGTACAAGTAGTAGCTAACACATAACTTTACAATTTAAAACAGCTGCAGTACAAGTGCTAACACATAACTTTACAATTTAAAACAGCTGCACTATAGCAACTCAACTCAAGAGTTCAGCATAACCATGATATGGTATGTACCAAATTAATAGAGAGAGATACAGATGTTTTATACTATACCAAATTTTATATCTGAAAAACAACACTTCACCAAATTAGAGAGATAACGGACAGTACTAACTAGCAGATAGATAGAGATTAAAGAGGATTTAGAATGCACCTCGTCGGTCGTGGGTCGGAAGTGGAAGAATTGGTGCTGCCAGGTTGCAAGATAACGGCGGCTTGCAGCGCTTCATCTCACCTTCAGCGGTTTCTGATTTGGAAACCATACCATTAACCAGGAACTAGAATAATCGCTCATATGGTTACAGTTTAGTTTTTTCGTCCGATAAGTCCAAACGCCCAGGGCTAGGTACACAGTAGAGGTTTGCATATCTTGTATATTGGCATTCTGCTATGGTTGAAAATCCTGAAACTGAACATATGCTGCAACAGGCTGCAACACCTATGTTACTCTAAAAATGGAGTCAGGTGTAATCTTAATTTGTGGTAATGAACTAAATATGCTTTGCTGAAAAATAATGGTCAAGTATTTATTTTGTGGCTGGTCTTTAAAAGACAACAAGATTCAGTTCAGCTACTAGGAAGTGCACACTATGGCCATTTGTACCACTAACCTTAGTTGAACAAACATGCAAGCAAAACACTCACGTACAGAGCAGCACAACACAAGTTCTAAATGTCAGTAAAGGTGCTTACTTTATTTTTAGAGATACAATTGAGATATCATACATTTCTAAAAGGAATAAAAAACATATACTAGCAGCTACCTCTCGCTGGAATAATTTCTAAAAGGAATGTGCTTGCTTTCTATATCATACATTTATGAGGAAACATGTACTAAAACAAAAGATGAATTAATTTGGTTTTCTAGTTGCCATGATAAAGGCTCTGAACATGACACTATTTGCATGATAATGCTGGTGCTGCTACACACATATATAATCTTTAGTTCAGACTGAGGACCCATTTTCCCACTCTAACCTTATTTATTTTTGAACCCAGCATGAAACCACACAGCATAGACTAAACAAACACAATCATATATTTTCTGTTTGATGCAGAACTTGAGGCACACCAAATAATTAGAAGTTGTCATATTATGGGAGAGCTTGACAAAGATACCTAAACTCGGTGATGATGACTCCTGTTTTGTCCCAGAACTAAACTCCTACTTCTCAGCCTTTCTCATGTTTTCTCCCAATGCTAAATTCCTTCTCAGCTCTATAAGAGCTCTAACCTTCCTCTTGTTTTCTGCAGTATCCGCAAGCCTCTATTGTTCATTATACGTAGGGAGCTCGCTTCATCTCCCTGTTCTCGCCATCTTTTCTCCTGCAAATAACACACCGTTGAACATGATGCTTAAGAGACAACGGTGAAGTTTAACAATTCATACCCAATACGAGCATAACTCTCGCTACCAGCTACATGTAGCAGTGTCAACTTTAAATGATTTTGTTTGCCTCTAGCCGTGCGAGCCTAAACATAGATGCGAATAATGAGCACTAGAACTCTAGAAGTACTTGAGAATACCTTGATTGTCCACCCAGTCAACTTCTATGGGTTCGTAACTGGGATCTTCAACATCTTCATAGGCTGAACGCAGGTTGTGTCCTCCATTTCTATCTTCTCATTTGCAGTTCATTGACTAGAAAAAAAAACAGAAATATGTGTGAAACAATATATTTCTCCCAATGCTTAATTCCTTCTTAGTCCGCGGCCTTTTATGAGAAAGTGCTAAATGTGAACAATGAAAAAGTACAACACCTTCTTTTTTTCCTTGGTTAGTTGTGATAAGCCATCTACTTCCTCAGTCTGCCTCCTATTTACCCCCAATGCTTAATTCCTTTTCAGATCTATAAAACCTCTCACGTTCCTCTCATTTTCTGCAATATTTGCAGGCCTCGATTGGTCATCATATGCAGGGAGATCACTTCCTCTTCTTGTTCTCGCCATCTTTTCTACTGCAAATAACACCTATTGTTGAACATGAGATGCTTACGAGACGATGGTGGAAAAGAAGATGCATACCGAGCGAGTTCTGGAATGAGTTAGACATATAAAAGAAACAAAATAAAATGCAAACACCTCTTACTTTCTAGATCTTTTGGCAACCACACACGCAACCATCACCCATACACAAGTAAAAAAAGGGCAGCCCGGTGCACGTAGCTCCCGCTTGCGCAGGGTCCGGGGAAGGGTCCGGCCACTTTGGGTCTATAGTACGCAGCCTTACCCTACATTTCTGCAAGAGGCTGTTTCCAGGACTCGAACCCGTGACCTCATGGTCACAAGGCAACAGCTTTACCGCTGCGCCAAGGCTCCCCTTCATCACCCATACACAAGTAAAACAATAAATTTATGCATCACATATGTGAAATGCTGTCAATTAGAAAGCTAAAACTTGGAATTTATGCATCTTATACTTACTGAAATTACCCAAACTCAAACAAACCAAAATGAACTTGTTCGAACTAGCAAGATCTCATGGGCGGCAATCACAATTCGGAGAAAAGAAAAAGAAGAATAAGTGATGAAGCTTACCTGCAGCAACCAGATTTGGAAACGGGGTAGGACAAGGTGGTGGGGAGGCATCGTCGGTGGTGGAAGACAGATAGCGGGGAGGCTCCTTGGGTAGGTTGGTTCCTCGGACTACAGAGTGCAGACTGTGGGGTAACGCCTCAGAGTGGAAAGCACCTTCGGTGGCCAGAGAGGAGTGGCCTCGGGATGGGCCGCCGGCGAGTTGCGGCGGCGTGGGGAAATCAGCGGGCAGGTTCGGGGGAGGCGCGAGGCAGGTCGCGGTTGGAGGCTGGGGCGGCCCGAGGCAGGTCGGGGCTGGAGGCCGCAGTGCCGAGGCAGATCGGGATCGGAGGCTGCGGCGGCGGGAGGAAATCGACCGTGCAGGTCGGGGGCGGCGGCGGCGGCATGTTGCTTAGGTTTAGGTGTGGGTGTGTGGCGTGAGAGAGATGAGATGGGGGATTGGGAGGGGGACGAGGAGACCTAGCAAAATTCTAGAGTTTTCGCGTCTCTCGCGCACAGTTGGTGGTCAATATTTCACAGATGGCGCCACACGGCTGCAAATTAGTGGGCCATCTCAGAACTATGCCGACACTTTTTCCATCGCAAAGATACGCCGACACACAATCTAACACAACGGATAGCTACCCCGACACATAGGATGTCTGCAAACGGTTAATGCATTGCCGACAGATAGACCATCAGAAGTCTAAAGCAACCCCAATAATCGGTGTGTCGGCATTGTTGTGGACAGATAATGTGTCGCTAATGTGCACTTATACCAACAGATGCATGTCGTGGTTGTGGTGTCGTGGTGTAGTGGTTGTCTTTAATTATTTTTGCCGTTTTGCTTTACTTTATCGCTATGAGTTAGCAATAGTCGTGGAAGCAACAGTCGGCGCGACAACCTCATGGCGACACGTTGATGGAGATCAAGATGATGGAGATCATGGTGTCATGCTGGTGACGATGGAGATCATGCCGGTGCTTTGGAGATGGAGATCAAAAGCACAAGTTCATGATCATATCATGTCACTTATGATTTGCATGTGATGTTAATCCTTTTATGCATCTTATTTTGCTTAGGACGACGGTAGCATTATAAGGTGATCCCTCACTTAAATTTCAAGATAAAATTGTGTTCTCCCTGAGTGTGCACCGTTGCGAAAGTTCGTCGTTTCGAGACACCACGTGATGATCGGGTGTGATAGACTCTACGTTCGCATACAACGGGTGCAAGCCAGTGTTGCACGTGCGGAACACTCGGGTTAAACTTGACGAGCCTAGCATGTACAGACATGGCCTCGGAACACAAGAGACCGAAAGGTCGAACATGAGTCATATAGTAGATATGATCAACATGAAGATGTTCACCATTGAAACCACCTCAACTCACGTGATGATCGGACTTGAGTTGGTTGATTTGGATCATGTGACACTCGAATGACCGGAGGGATGTCAATTTGAGTGGGAGTTTTTAAGTAATACGATTAACTAAACTCTTTATCTTGAACAATAGTCTAAGTTGTCTTTGCAATATTTATGTTGTAGATCATGGCTCGCGCAGTAGCACCCTTGAATTTTAATGCGTTCCTAGAGAAAGCTAAGTTGAAAGATGATGGAAGTAACTTTGTGGACTGGGCCCGTAATCTAAGGATTATCCTTACGGCTTCCCAGAAAGCTTATGTCCTTGATGCACCGCTTGGTGATCCACCCGCTCCAGTTGAGTCTCCAGACGTTGTGAACGCCTGGCAGGCTCGTTCTGATGATTACTCAATAGTTCAATGTGCAATGTTGTATGGCTTAGAACCGGGACTTCAAAGACGTTTTGAACGTCATGGAGCATATGATATGTTCCAGGAGTTGAAGTTTATCTTTCAGAAAAATGCCCGGATCGAGAGGTATGAGACCTCCGATAAGTTCTATGCTTGCAAGATGGAGGAGAACGGGTCTGTCAGTGATCACATACTCAGAATGTCTGGGTACTCCACCCGTCTGGCTGAATTGGGGATGCCCCTTCCGCCAGAGGCTATCACTGACAGAGTTCTTCAATCATTGCCACCTAGCTACAAGAGCTTCGTGTTGAACTATAACATGAACGGGATGAACAAGTCAGTCGCCGAGCTGTTTGCGATGTTGAAAGTCGCTGAGTCTGAGATTCAGAAGGGGCATCAAGTGTTGATGGTTAATAAAACCACTAGTTTCAAGAAGAATGGCAAGGGTAAGAAGGGTAACTCCAAGAAGAGTGGCAATGCAGTTGCCCCTCCCGTGAAGAAACCCAAGGTTGGACCCAAGCCTGAAACTGAGTGCTTTCATTGCAAGGGAACTGGTCACTGGAAGCGGAACTGCCCCAAGTATTTGGCTGACAAGAAGGCGGCCAACAACAAACAAGGTATATATGATATACATGTTATTGATGTGTACCTTACCAACTCTCGTTGTAGTGCCTGGGTATTTGATACCGGTGCGGTTGCTCATATTTGCAACTCAAAACAGGAACTGCGGAATAGACGGAGGCTGGCAAAGGACGAAATGACGATGCGCGTGGGAAATGGTTCCAAGGTTGATGTGATCGCCGTCGGCACGCTCGCTCTTCGATTACCATCGGGATTAGTGATGAACCTGAATAATTGTTATTTAGTGCCTGCGTTAAGCATGAACATTATATCTGGATCTTGTTTATTGCGAGACGGTTACTCATTTAAATCTGAGAATAATGGTTGTTCTATTTATATGAGTAATATCTTTTATGGTCATGCACCCAATGTGAGGGGTTTATTCTTATTGAATCTCGATAGTGATGATACACATGTTCATAACATTGATGCCAAAAGATGTAGAATTGATAATGATAATACCACTTTCTTGTGGCACTACCGTTTAGGTCATATTGGCGTAAAACGCATGAAGAAGCTCCATGCTGATGGACTTTTGGAGTCACTTGATTTTGAATCACTTGACACATGTGAGCCATGTCTCATGGGCAAGATGACTAAGACGCCGTTCTCTGGTACAATGGAACGGGCAAGTGACTTGTTGGAAATAATACATACTGATGTGTGCGGTCCGATGAGCATTGAGACGCGCGGTGGTTATCGTTACTTTCTCACCTTCACTGATGACTTAAGTAGATATGGGTATATTTACTTAATGAAACACAAGTCTGAAACGTTTGAAAAGTTCAAGCAATTTCAGAGTGAAGTTGAGAATCATCGTAACAAGAAGATCAAATTCCTACGATCTGATCGAGGAGGAGAATATCTGAGTTATGAGTTTGGCAATCACTTAAAATAGTGTGGAATTGTTTCACAATTGACACCGCCTGGAACACCACAGCGTAATGGTGTGTCCGAACGTCGTAATCGAACATTATTGGATATGGTGCGATCTATGATGTCTCTTGCCGATTTGCCACTATCGTTTTGGGGTTATGCATTAGAGACAGCTGCATTCACTTTAAATAGGGCACCATCGAAATCCGTTGAGATGACGCCATATGAACTATGGTTTGGCAAGAAGCCAAAGATGTCGTTTCTTAAAGTTTGGGGATGTGATGCTTATGTCAAAAAGCTTCAGCCTGAAAAGCTGGAACCCAAAGCGGAGAAATGCGTCTTCATAGGATACCCAAAAGAGACAGTTGGGTATACCTTCTATCTCAGATCCGAAGGCAAAGTGTTTGTCGCTAAAAACGGAACATTTCTTGAGAAAGAGTTTCTCTCGAAAGAATTGAGTGGGAGGAAGATAGAACTTGATGAGGTATTATTGAACCTTTACTTCAACCAGAGAGTAGCGCAGCGCAGAAAGATGTTTCTGTAGAGCCTACATCAGTTGAAGAGGAAGTTAATGATGATGATCATGAAGCTTCGGATCAAGTTGCTATCGAACCTCGTAGGTCGACAAGGACGCGTACTGCTCCTGAGTGGTACGGCAACCCTGTCTTAGAGGTCATGTTGTTGGACAACGATGAACCTACGAGCTATGGAGAAGCGATGGTGGGCCCGGATTCCGAGAAATGGTTAGACGCCATGAAATCCGAGATGGGATCCATGTATGAAAACAAAGTATGGGCTTTGGAAGTATTACCTGAAGGGCGTAAGGCCATTCAGAACAAATGGATCTTTAAGAGGAAGACGGACGCAGACGGTAATGTCACCGTCTATAAAGCTCGACTTGTGGCAAAGGGTTTTTCACAAGTTCAAGGAGTTGACTACGATGAGACCTTCTCACCCGTAGCGATGCTTAAGTCTGTCAGAATCATGTTAGCAATAGCTGCCTTTTTCGATTATGAAATTTGGCAGATGGATGTCAAAACAGCGTTCCTTAACGGTTTCCTTAAGGAAGAGTTGTATATGATGCAACCAGAAGGTTTTGTCGATCTAGAGAATGCTGACAAAGTTTGCAAACTCCAGCGATCCATTTATGGACTGGTGCAAGCATCTCGGAGTTGGAATCTTCGCTTTGATGAGGTGATCAAAGCGTTCGGGTTTATACAAGTTTACGGAGAAGCTTGTATTTACAAGAAAGTGAGTGGGAGCTCTATAGCGTTTCTAATATTATATGTGGATGACATATTGATGATTGGAAACAATATAGAAATGTTGGAAAGCATGAAGGAATATTTGAACAAGAGTTTTTCAATGAAGAACCTAGGAGAAGCTGCTTTCATATTAGGCATCAAGATCTATAGAGATAGATCGAGAGGCTTAATAGGACTTTCACAGAGCACATACCTTGACAAAGTTTTGAAGAAGTTCAAAATGGATCAGTCCAAGAAGGGGTTCTTGCCTGTGTTGCAAGGTGTGAAGTTGAGTAAGACTCAATGCCCAGTGACTGCAGAAGATAGAGAAAAGATGAGTGTCGTCCCCTATGCTTCAGTCATAGGCTCTATCATGTATGCAATGCTGTGCACAAGACCCGATGTCAGCCTTGCCATAAGTATGGCCGGAAGGTTTCAAAGTAATCCAGGAATGGAACACTGGACGGCGGTCAAGAATATCCTGAAGTACCTGAAAAGGACTAAGGACATGTTTCTCGTTTATGGAGGTGATCAAGATCTCGTCGTAAAGGGTTACGTCGATGCAAGCTTTGACACTGATCCGGATGACTCTAAGTCGCAAACCGGATACGTATTTATTCTCAATGGGGGTGCGGTTAGCTGGTGCAGTTCCAAGCAAAGCGTAGTAGCTGATTCTACATGCGAAGCGGAGTACATCGCTGCCTCGGAGGCGGCGAAGGAAGGTGTCTGGATGAAGGAGTTCATGACAGATCTTGGAGTAGTGCCTAGTGCACTGAACCCAATGACTCTGTTCTGTGACAACACTGGTGCCATTGCTCTAGCCAAGGAACCCAGGTTTCACAAGAGGACCAGACACATAAAGCGACGTTTCAATTCCATCCGCGATTACATCAAGGAGGACGACATAAATATTTGCAAAGTGCACACGGATCTGAATGTTGCTGATCCGATGACTAAACCTCTTCCAAGGGCTAAACATGATCAACACCAGAACTGTATGGGTGTTAGATTCATTACAATGTAAATCACATAGTGATGTGAGCTAGATTATTGACTCTAGTGCAAGTGGGAGACTGTTGGAAATATGCCTTAGAGGCAATAATAAAATGGTTATTATTATATTTCCTTGTTCATGATAATCGTTTATTATCCATGCTATAATTGTATTGATTGGAAACTCAAATACATGTGTGGGTACATAGACAACACTGTGTCCCTAGTATGCCTCTAGTTAACTAGCTCGTTGATCAAAGATGGTCAAGATTTCCTGGCCATAGACATGAGATGTCATTTGATAACGGGATCACATCATTAGGAGAATGATGTGATGGACAAGACCCAAACTATAAACATAGCATATGATCGTGTCAGTTTATTGCTATAGTTTTCTGCATGTCAAGTATCTGTTCCTATGACCATGAGATCATGCAACTCACGGACACCGGAGGAATGCCTTGTGTGTATCAAACGTCACAACGTAACTGGGTGACTATAAAGATACTCTACGGGTATCTCCGAGGGTGTCTGTTGAGTGGGCATGGATCAAGACTGGGATTTGTTACTCCGTGTGACGGAGAGGTATCTCAGGGCCCACTCGGTAATACAACATCACTATAAGCCTTGCAAGCAATGTGACTAAGGTGTTAGCCACGGGATCTTGTATTACGGAACGAGTAAAGAGACTTGCCGGTAACGAGATTGAACTAGGTATAGGGATACCGACGATCGAATCTCGGGCAAGTAACATACCGAAGAACAAAGGGAACAGCATACGGGATTAAATGAATCCTTGACATAGAGGTTCGACCGATATAGATCTTCGTAGAATATGTAGGAACCAATATGGGCATCCAGGTCCCGCTATTGGTTATTGACCGTAGAGGTGTCTCGGTCATGTCTACATAGTTCTCGAACCCGCAGGGTCTACACACTTAACGTTTGGTGACGATTAGTATAGTTGAGTTATTGTGTTGGTGACCGAAGGTTGTTCGGAGTCTCGGATAAGATCCCGGACATGACGAGGATCTCCGGAAGAGTCCGGAGGTAAAGATTGATATATGTGATAATAGTGTTTTGATCTCCGGAAGGGTTCTGGAATTCACCGGAAGGGGTTCCGGATGTTTACCGAAGTGTTCGGGTGCAGCCACACTTTATATGGGCCAAAGGGGTAAAACCCACGAGGTATTGGAAAGTGCAAAAGGAAGTTTTGCTGCTGCCTTAAGCGGTACTACCGCTGGTAAGGCAGTACTACCACGTAAGCGGTACTACCGCTTGTGTGAAGCGGTACTACCGCTCACGAGCGGTACTACCGCGTGTGCGCGGTACTGCAGGAATCCGAGTTGGACTCTTTCCGTGCGGGCCAAACCGACCTTGTGCGGGCAAAACCGACCTTGTGGAGGTTTTCTCTCCAAGTTTAGACCCCAGGGCTCAACATATAAATAGAGGGGCAGGACTAGCACACGGGACACATCAGGATTTCCCAAGCCGTGTGCCGGCAACCCTAGCCCTCTAGTTCCTCCCGTCATAATCTCCGTAGTGCTTGGCGAAGCCCTGCAGAGATTGTTCCTCACCACCATCACCACGCCGTCGTGCTGCCGGAACTCATCTACTACTTCACCATCGCTCGCTGGATCGAGGAGGTGAAGGCGTCATCAAGCCGTACGTGTGTTGAACGCGGAGGTGCCGTCTGTTCGGCACTAGTTCGTGATCGGATCGATGGACGACTTGCGATTTGGATCGCGGAGACGTTCGACTACATCAACCGCGTTTCTTAACGCTTCCGCTTAGCGATCTACAAGGGTATGTAGATTCACTCTCCCTCTCGTAGATGCTCATCACCATGGATAGATCTTGCGTGTGCGTAGGAAATTTTTTGTTTCCCATGCAACGTTCCCCAACACCATCTTGGCGTGAAACCGACGCCCAAAAATCCTATAAATATAGAAACCATCAGAAATAACCCTAGACTCTCCGCTCCGCCGCCGCAACTCTCTGTATCGACGAAAAACCAATCTGGAGACGTTCCAGTACCCTGCCGGGGAGGGGAATCCATCTTCGGTGGCCATCTTCATCATCCTGGTGGAGGCCATGACGAGGAGGGAGTAGTCCACCCTCGGGGCTGAGGGTATGTACCAGTAGCTATGTGTTCAATCTCTCTCTCTCGTGTTCTTGAGATGTCACGATCTTGATGTATCACGGCTTTGTTAATATAGTCGGATCATATGATGTTATTCCCTTTCTATCATGTTGTGATGAATTGAATCTTTCCCTTTGAGATATCGTTATGTTGGATTGAATATTGGATTTGAGAACACTTGATATATGTCTTGCATGTGGATACCCGTGGTGATAATGGGGTGTTCTATTGATTCACTTGATATATGTTTTGGTACTCAACTTGCGGATTCCCGCGGTGACATTGGGGTAATCTATGCATAGGGGTTGATACACGTTCTTGTCCTATTTTCTCCGATAGAAATCTTGGGGCACTCTTTGAGGTTCTTTGTGTTGGATTGAGTATTATGAATCTGAAATTGTTTGATGCGTATCGTATAATTAACTCATGGATACTTGTGGTGACATTGGAGCATCTAGGTGACATTAGAGTTGGTTGATGCGTATCATATGGTGTTATTCTAGTACGAACTCTTAGATAGATTGAACGGAAAGGATAACTTGATGTTATCTTAGTACGAACTCTTGAATAGATCGATCGGAAAGGATAACTTTAAGGTGGTTTCGTACCCTACAAACAATTTCTTCTTATGTTCTCCGCTAGATAAGAACTTTGGAGTGATTTTTCGTTGCACGTTGAGGGATGGTCATGTGATCCAATTATATTAGCATTGTTGAGAGATTGCACTAGCGAAAGTACGGAACCTAGGCCTTGTTTTCAAGCATTGCAATACCGTTTGTGCTCACTTTCGTTACTTGCTACCTTGTTGTTTTTATATTTCCAGATTACAAAAACCTATATCTACCATCCATATTGCACTTGTATCACCATCTCTCCGTCGAACTAGTGCACCTATACAATTTGCCATTGTATTGGGTGTGTTGGGGACACAAGAGATTTCTTGTATTTGATTGCAGGGTTGTTTGAGAGAGACCATCTTGATCCTACACTTCCCATGGATTGATAAACCTTAGGTCATCCACTTGAGGGAAAATTGCTACTGTCCTACAAAACTCTGCGCTTGGAGGCCCAATAAAGTCTACAACAATAAAGTTGCATAGTAGACATCAAGCTCTTTTCTGGCGCCGTTGCCGGGGAGGTGAGTGCTTGAAGGTATATCTTTAGATCTTGTAATTAAATCTTTTAGTTTCTTGTTTATCACTAGTTTGGTTTTATAAAAGAAAACTACAAAAAAATGGACTTTAAGTTGCCTCAATTGCTTCGTCTCTATAATGTCTTTCGTGAAAATGATGGTTCAGAAAATTGTGCTCAATTGGTAGAGGAAGAGTTTATGAAAATAATTAATGAGAATTCCTTGAATGATGAGCATTATTGTAATGTTGCTAGTATGAATTCTCTGAATGTCCATGATGCTAATGATATGCAAAGCCACAAGCTTGGGGATGCTATGTTTGATGAAGATGATATTTTTAGTCCCCCAAGTTTTGATGAGAAAATTTATGATGATGATGGCATGCCTCCTATATATGATGATTATTGTGATGACATGTATGCTATAAAGAATGATGATAACCATGAAACTTGTTATCCTGATTTAGTTTTCAATTGGATTATGCCACTCAAATATCTCATGATAGTTATTTTGTTGAGTTTGCTCCCACTACTTTGAATGAGAAGAACTTTGCTTGTGTGGGTAGTAATAAAAATTCTATGCTTGTGCATCATGAAAAGAATGATTTATGTGATATCTATATTGTGAAATTCCTTCATGATGCTACTGAAAATTATCATGAGGGAGGAACTTATGCTTGTAGGAATTGCAATAATATCAAGTTTCCTCCCTATGTGTTGAAAATCTTGAAGATATGCTTGTTTTGCCTTCCTATGCTAGTTGATTATTGCTCCCCTAAATTGTTTGTTCACAAAATCCCTATGCATAGGAAGTGGGTTAGACTTAAATGTGCTTGTCATGCGTTTCATGATGCTCCCTTGCATGTCTCAAATATTATTCTTATGTGAGCATCATTGAAATCATCATGCCTAGCTAAAAGGCTTTAAAGAAAAGCGCTTGTTGGGAGACAACCCAACACTTTTCCTTTATGTTTTAGTGTGTTCACATGATTAAGCTACTGTAGTAATCATGTTTTGTGTATTTTCTTCCAATAAAGTGCCAAGTAAAGCATTTTGGGATGACTCACAAGATGAGTAGAATTGATGCTGAACCAAAACAGAAACTTTTGACTCCAGTACAGGAATTTTAAGTTTTTACTGGAGCGTTATAATGATCTGAAATTTTTACACAGCCTTCATATACACATTCTTCAGGTTGTCTTCATTTTTCAAAAAAATTATAGACAGGGAAGTATGGCTATACTACAGATCTTCACAGACTGTTCTGTTTCTGACAGATTCTGTTTTGCATGCATAGTTTGCTTGTTTTACTGTTTCCATAGCTTATATTTAGTGGTATAAATTATGGTAATGATATAATAAAGTAGGTATCATGTGGGAACAATTGTGAATCTTGTATTGACAGTACCTAAGTGAATGATTTATCTTTATTACACTAACCCTTCTCACGAAGTTCCGTTAAGTTTTGTGTGATTGAAGTTTTCAAGATTTGGGTGAGACACCAATATGAGGAGAATAAGGAGTGACCAGAACCTAAGATTGGGGATGCCCAAGGCACCCCCAAGGTAATATCCAAGGAAGACTCAGACGCCTAAGCTTGGGGATGCCCGGAAGGCATCCCCTCTTTCGTCTTCAACATTATCGGTATATCTTACTTAGAGCTATATTTTTATTCGTCACATAATATGAGTTTTGCTTGGAGCGTAATTTTATTTTGTTGTTCTCTGTTAGGTGTTATTTATAATATTTTTTCCAATAAAAAGTTCCAAGAATTGCCTTAGGATGCTTGCATTGCATGTTTGATGTGTGCTGTGTAAAAACAGAAACTTTCTCTGTAGTGTTTGAATTTCATATTTTACTGGAACGTGGAAAGTTTCTGAAATTTTTACACAGTGTTGTCATATAAATTCTTTAGCCTTTCCTAAATTTTCATAATTTTTTGAGTTACAGAAGTACACTGTTTTCATAAATTGCTACAGGCTGTTCTGTTTGGACAGATTGTTGTCATAGTTTTGTTATCTACTTATCCTATAGTTTCCATAGTTTATATTGGTAGATATAAATTATGGAAATGATAGTATACAGTAGATAATGTTTGGAGATTGTTATGCAACTTGTCTTGGCAGTACATAAAGAGTTGATTTATTATTATGTGCACTAACCTATCTCATGAGTTCTTTTCAAGTTTTGTGTGGATGAAGTTTTTGAGAATATATGAAACCGGGATATGAGAGGATTGAGCAAGATACAAAAGCTAAAGCTTGGGGATGCCCAAGGCACCCCAAGTAAATATTTCAAGAAGTCTCAAGCATCTAAGCTTGGGGATGCTAGGCATCCCACCTCACTTCGTCAACTATCGGTTAGCCTATGTTGAGCCTAAACTTTGATTCGTTCACATGATGCATACTATTCTTGGAGTTCTATTTTTGTTTAGTTTGCTATTTGAATAAAATACTCAGATCTGAAAATCTTTATTGAGAGAGAGAGTCCTCACATAGCTACTTTATTGTTTGACTACTCATTGATCTTCACCTAGATCTTTTGAGAGTAGTTTGATGTTTACTCTTGTGCTTCACTTATATCCTATGAGTAAATTGTGAATGAAATGAATATCATAAATCTGAAATTATTAATGTGATTTATGCTTAGTAGTAGTTTCACATCTGGTTTATAAAGTAAAATCTATTGAAGTTTGACAATCATCAAATTGGTCATACAAGCAATTCATGAATGAATAGTATAAGGAAGAGAACTTTCACATAAAAATATATTATCTTGGACATCTTCTATGATTGTGAATACCCATTAATTATTTTCAAACTTGAGCAAATTAGTTGAAGTTGGACAAGGAAGACAACATAATGAGTTACGGTTGTGTATATTTGCATAGAAGTTATATTGTTATGGATCCTCCAACATGTGGTGTTTGCTTAGGACCTTTTGCTAGCCAACACTTCGTACTAAGTAGAGATACTACTTGTGCATCCAAATCCTTGAGCCAAGTTTCTTCCATAAGAGTCCACCATACCTACCTATATATGTTATTTCACTGCCATTCCAAGTAAATTTGCATGTGCCACCTCTAAACATTCAAATAAACATCTGTTTTGTGTGCCTGGACCGCTCATGGAGCGACGGGGGGCGGTCAGTATCTTCCATGTTAAGTGGGTTATTCTCATGATGAGTGTCTATTCACTCGTCCTTGCACGAGAGGGGCGGTAATAGGGATTCCCAGTCCCGAAATAAAAAATGCAAATAATTAAAAAAACCCCAGGAATGTTGTTGGTATGGACGGCACCTGTGGATTCGGCTAGCCGTGGAGTGTGTTTGTTGGTGGAGGGGGAGTAAACCTTTACTTTTACCGCTTGGGAATCGCCGCTAATGTGTTTAACATGGAAGATATTGATAACTCTAGGTCGTAACGTTGAAAGGAAGGGTGCACCTCCCAAAACTATATTCATATCTGTTTTTAAACAATGAGCTCTGGCACCTTTGTAAATCCCTGCTTCCCTCTGCGAAGGGACAATCTATTTACTTTCATGTTATTTACTATTCATGTTGAGTCAACTTCTTATTCCAACCTCAGTCTATTAGTTAGCAAGCATCATGTGGTGGGGAAAGATCCAAACATATATATCCAGTCAAATATATTTGATCATGATTTATTATTGTTGACAATTATCTCTATGATAAATGAGTTAGGAGGCGAAACATTAAGCCCCTATCTTTCTTTGTGTTCGATGGATACCATTTGTTCTAAAATATGCTTTGAGTACTAGCAATCATAGAAGACTATATGATGATTGAGTATGTGGAGCTCTTACTTAGACTTTGTTGAGAATAAGTTGAATTGCAATTGTTTGGTGACTAAGAACATAGGTTGTTAAGTTCCAAGAGAATTCATTGTTTGAACCATAACATGAGAATTGGTTGCTACTTTATCATGATGATTTTTATGAGAAAAAGTTGTTGTTATGATGCTAGGAAAAGTGACTGAAATTATCAATGATCAAACTTATATATTATGCTAGCATTCACACTTCATAAATTAGTTCTTTTATCCTTTACCTACTCGAGGACGAGTAGGAATTAAGCTTGGGGATGCTGATACGTCTGCAACGTATCGATAATTTATGAAGTATTCATACCATATTCACCTATGTTTACAATACTTTTATATGGTTTTGATGCACTTTATATGATTTATTTAGAACTAACCCGGACTGACGCTGTTTTCAGCAGAATTACCGTGGTGTTGTTTTTGTGAAGAAAATGAAAGTTCTCGGAATTGCCCGAAACTTTTTGGTGATTTTTTCTGGACCAAATAAGAAATATTGGAGCGAAGAACCACCGGAGAAGAGCCACAAGGTGGGCACAACCCACCAGGGCTTGCCAGAGGGCCCAGGCGCGCCCTGGTGTATCGTGCCCTCCTCGTGGCCCATCTTGATGTGAAACCGACGCCCAAAAATCCTATAAATATCGAAACCATCAGAAATAACCCTAGACTCTCCGCTCCGCCGCCGCAACTCTCTGTATCGACGAAAAACCAATCTGGAGACGTTCCAGTACCCTGGCGAAGAGGGGAATCCATCCCCGGTGGCCATCTTCATCATCCTGGCAGAGGCCATGACGAGGAGGGAGTAGTCCACACTCGGGTCTGAGGGTATGTACCAGTAGCTATGTGTTCAACCTCTCTCTCTCGTGTTCTTGAGATGTCACGATCTTGATGTATCACGGGCTTTGTTAATATAGTCAGATCATATGATGTTATTCCCTTGCTATCATGTTGTGATGAATAGAATCTTTCCCTTTGAGATATTGTTATGTTGGATTGAATATTGGATTTGAGAACACTTGATATATGTCTTGCATGTGGATACCCGTGGTGACAATGGGGTGTTCTATTGATTCACTTGATATATGTTTTGGTACTCAACTTGCGGATTCCCGCGGTGACATTGGGGTAATCTATGCATAGGGGTTGATACACGTTCTTGTCCTACTTTCTCCGATAGAAATCTTGGGGCACTCTTTAAGGTTCTTTGTGTTGGATTGAGTATTATGAATCTGAAATTGTTTGATGCGTATCGTATAATTAACTCATGGATACTTATGGTGACATTGGAGTATCTAGGTGACATTAGAGTTGGTTGATGCGTATCATATGGTGTTATTCTAGTACGAACTCTTAGATAGATTGAACGGAAAGGATAACTTGATGTTATCTTAGTACGAAATCTTGAATATATCGATCGGAAAGGATAACTTTAAGGTGGTTTCGTACCCTACAAACAATTTCTTCTTATGTTCTCCGCTAGGTAAGAACTTTGGAGTGATTCTTCGTTGGACGTTGAGGGATGGTCATGTGATCCAATTATATTAGCATTGTTGAGAGATTGCACTAGCGAAAGTACGGACCCTAAGCCTTGTTTTCAAGCATTGCAATACCGTTTGTGCTCACTTTTGCTACTTGCTACCTTGCTGTTTTTATATTTTCAGATTACAAAAACCTATATCTACCATCCATATTGCACTTGTATCACCATCTCTTCGCCGAACTAGTGCACCTATATAATTTGCCATTGTATTGGGTGTGTTGGGGACACAAGAGATTTCTTGTATTTAATTGCAGGGTTGTTTGAGAGAGACCATCTTCATCCTACACTTCCCACGGATTAATAAACCTTTGGTCATCCACGTGAGGGAAAATTGCTACAGTCCTACAAAACTATGCGCTTGGAGGCCCAACAAAGTCTACAAGAATAAAGTTGCGTAGTAGACATCACCCGGCAGCCTATACGGCAATGGTGTAGATGCCGAGGAACTCAGATGGACTGATCTTGCCGTCGTATTTGTCGGGCAGCTCAGGCTTGAAGGCTCTGCTGGAGGGCCAGCGGACTTGCCGCAGCTCATGGGTGAACGCCGGGCAACCTACCTCATAAGGTAGGCTGCCTGGAACCCCCGGCACAGGCTCGTCGACGACTGGGTCCGCACGGCCATTCGATTGGCGACGCATCTCCCGCCGCCTCTCGATGGTGCGTGCGTCCTCCTTGCATCTGTCCTTCAAGACTTGGTGCTGGTCTTGCTTTTGCCGCGGGTCTGTCGACGTGTAAGATACTTCGTCTTGCACGTCGGTCCGGCGGGAAGGTTGTTGCTGTTGCGGGGCGACTGTATCATGGATGCCCCGCCAGCGTCGCTTCCGGTGGTGGGCCTCGCTGGAGCCGCATGGCGTGCGCACGAGGGACCCGCCACGTTCGGCTTGTCACGATTCGCGAAGCTTAGCAGGCTCTGTATGGTCGCCCTCCAGTCCTCCATCTTCTGTAGCGCATGTGCAAAGTTCAGCAACAGCTGGGCCTGTGCCAAAGCTTCCTCCGTGGTCTTGGGCATGGAGCGGTGCGAGGCATGGGTGGCGCTCTTACTCCTGAAAGTGTCAAGAAGAGCGTTCTCCCGTCCCGTTGCGTGCCGCCCATTCTCACTAGGAGGTTGACGACGAGCTTGGCCCTGCGCGTCTTGAGAACGGCGCACAAGGGTCTTGTCCGCGTGCCGCCCGGTTCGTCACCCTGGGGACGCCGGTCACGATTGTCTTGAGAAGGACGTGGCGGAGCCCCTGGCGCTGCCGCTGCGGCTGCTGTCGCGGCAACGTTGTCCCCTGTCACCGCCGGCGCGTCTCGTGTCTCACGACGGCGGGTTCGGTGTCGCGGCTTGTGGAACTCCGCGCGGTGTTGTGGCTGCGCTCACCAGCATGGTGAGCACGGTGTTCGCCCCCGGCTGCGTCGCTCGTAGCCGGCGGTGAGGGAAACTTGGACGAAGACGGGGTGGGCGCCTATGCGCCCTTGGCCTTCTCGGGGGCCATGGACGTCGATGACGACACGCAACAATTGGTGAAGGTTCACGCATGGGACCCCCTACCTGGCGCACCAAAGATGTCGGGGTACGGCAATCTATGGGACCTATGGGGCCCCTTTGCGGCTCAACTGTGGGGATCCTCGAGCACAAAGAGCATCACCAACCCATGCGTGCTCGGTGGTTTAGACAGGTTCGGGCCGCTCGGAGCGTAAAACCCTACGTCATGTGTGTGTGGATTATAGGAGTCCAAAGTACAAGAGCTCTACAGCTCGGCAAGGAATGCTCGAGGAGTGCATCTATACGCATGCAAATGGACAAAGTGTCGACCCTTCTAAAGGTAGCCATGGACATCATTTTATAGACAAAGGGGTTACCACAGTGACTAAAATGGTCATTACATGGGGTAAATAGTGGATGCTATAGCTACTAAAACTGCTGACAAGGGCTATAGTGGAGAATACCTAACCCTGACGGATTAGGACAAGCGCATTAAATGCGCCGTTTGGTGTCATGCTGACGACGTCTCCTGGCAAGAATCATCTCTCCTTTTGTGTCGTTTGTCCAGCTACCTTTATTCTTCTATCACGCCGTGGGACGAGTGTCATTAAAGCTGCTGTAAATCCACCGAGCTGCCGCGCGCCCCGACAAGTTCTACCTAACCGCCTGCCCGCTTGGAACCTAGTTGATGTAGACAACCAGCCTGACGGCGTGGAGCGATGGCTTGGCGGTGGGGATCTTGGCAGGTGCGCTTGCAGTCGGGTCTTCTCCATCGGCAAGGTACACTAGTGCAAAAAAGCCTAGCTATGGCGTGGCAAAATTGGCCTTGCTGGCGTGGACACCCTACGCCACCAATATGGCGCCACAGTTAAAATGTAGTGGTGGTGTTGGAGGTGACGCCAGCAGTATTTTGAGTACTTGCTGGTGTTGGACAGAGTTGCACGCCGGCACTGTCATATTTAGCTGATAAAAAAAATACCAGCTTCACAAAAGATACTGAACATTTCGATAATTCACAAAAGATACCTAATTCACAAAAGATACCAAATTCACAAAAGGAAAGTACCAATTACAAGTATCGATCTTGCCCCTCTCTCGATCGACATTGCTACCTAGTTTTTTCTAAGGACCATTTTAAGCTCACGAAGCTTATTCCTATTCGTCGTCCCCTCGTGGATGTAATGCGATTTCTCCGTCTTCAGTTGTCGCCTCTCGGCCTATAGGAATTCTATCTCCTTATTGATATCAGTTATCTCGGTGTTCAACGCCGCGATCTGACGTTCGAGACTGTAAATATTATCGAAGACAATACAATTTTCATCGATAATTTTGTCTTTCTCCTTCCTCAGGGGGTCATTCAACTCCCGCAGGGCCTTCATGGTACTCCGACGTGACGCGATCAGCTCTTGACTGAGCACGTCCACGTCACCTGTTGGCTGCACAACGGGTGCTGGCGAAGACGGACCAGCAACTGGTACGTATGCCTGGCAAGGGTTTCAAATCATCAACAATATATATATGCATGTTTGCAATGCTAATGCATGTTTTCTGTAACCATCCTAATTACCTGGTTGGTGCTCACTTCGCCTTTCTCTTCGGCAAAATCCGACCAATGCTCAGAGGAGCCTACCCAGATGCTAGAGTCGGCCATGTTGTACCATCAAACAGAGAACACTTGAAAGTTGTACCATCAACTATGTAATGTTTTAGCTAGAGTGTATCATGCATCAACTATTTATTTGAATATTGTCAAGCTCTACCATCAACTATGTATTGTTTTAGCTAAGTTGCCGCAGCTTGTTTACACACTACTCCTACATGGCCACCCTTCCGTATGTGTAATGCAAAAGCTTTTCAAAATTATCGTTTATAATTTATTGTTATTAATATACCACTTCTAATTAAGGTTCACACATTGCAACTCATATACCACTTCTAATTAAGGTTTTACATTATAGCAAATTCTTCATACATTGCAACCTAATTTTTTCATACATTGCAACTCATATACTACTAACACTAAATATAGCAAGTAGTATTAAAAAATGGTTTTGGGAAAGTTCGTTCCATACCTTTTTGGATATGACATGGCCGGCGACGTCGGCGGGACGACGACGGGCGGCGTTGGCGGGGCGGTGTAGGGCGAAGACGGGCGGCATGGGGCGGCTTCGGTGGGGCGGCGTCGGGCGGGGAGGAGACGCGATGCGTCAGGCAGCGGTGTCGGGTGGGGTGGAGACGCGACGCGTCAGGCGGCGGCGGGGATCGAGAGGAGGACGGGCCGGTGGAGTTGGGGTCAAGAGTGAGGATACGATTTTTTTTACTGCCCCGGGAGTTGTTAAAACCGACTACTGCTGGCGTGGGCCTAATGGGCCTAATGTGTACAACGCCGGGCCTAATGTGCAACGCCAGCGCTAACAAAATAGCTATGGCGTACGAATTTAGCCCACTCCAGCACTATTTGAAAATATTAGTGCTGGCGTTGGGAAGAAATAACGCGCCACTAACAAGAGTTGTGGCTAGCCATTTCTCCACTAGTGGAAGCTTGCCGGCTACTCTGGTCCTTGCTTGGCGCTGGTGTGCGCCCGGCAAGATCTTGCTGGCCCGGAGGCTACGGTCGTCTGTGCACAAGTCCGAGTACTAAGGGCTCCGTTCTTTAGTACACCGACAGTAATTGAAGCAATTAATTCCAATTGAGACATGTCAATAAAACTACAATGCATACACATCATGTCAATATTATGCTAAATTTCATACAACGCAGAACACCATATGAAATTAACATAACCATGCATCATTCAATATAGACCAGCACACAACAACAAATTAGCACGCCTCCCATCTTTCAATCAATGAGCAGCTCATACCTTTAATTCGGCCTCCCGGGGTTCCCCTTATCAGCAAGACCTGCAATACATGAATCTGTGGTTAGTAAATTAATGGGAAAATGAAGAGCGGGGAAGAATAAGAACAAGGGAAGAGGAAGACTTAGAAGGGGCTGGCTGGGCAAGGAAAAGAAGAGAAGGAAGGGGATCCAGGGAAAAAAGAAGATGGAAGAGGAAGGGGAAGAAGATGGCAGAGGAGTAGGAGAAGAAGAAGGGCGGGATTTGAGGGGTTGCTTCGGCCAGAAGACGGATGGATTGGGGGCCGCGCCTGGCAGCAGGATGGATGGTCAGCGGCGGTTAGCAACACAGGCGAGCTACAGGGCCGCGCCGGGCAGCAAGATGGGCGGCGGGATGGAGGAAAGGTGGCTCCAGGAGAGGGAAAGGGGCGGATGCCATGGGGGCTTGAAGATTCGTCGCCGCCGGAGAGGGGACGAGCAGGAGGGGTGCCAGGGCGTGGGAAACCCTACCTGCGCCGCCGCCGCCTAAAGCTACTCGCGCGGGGAGGAAAAGCCAGGACTCGGCCGAGCCTGTCTTCAAGCGGTAACTTTTGCGGGAGGAGGGCAATTCCATCCAAATCGGAGGCATATACCTTTGTATCGCGGGAGGGTTGCGCGCGTGGACGCAATTTCAGCTATGTATCATGTACGTTTTCGTCCGCTCGTTTCGCCGAACGACTGAATTGCTAGCTAGGTAATACCAAATCCAATACAAAGACTCTAATTCAGACATCCGAATGCAGTGTTATGGAATTCTCACAATATGTATTGCATCGACTCGAACTTAAATTTTTGGATGAGGATAGACTACAGATGGTGAGACGAGCTAAACGGACACGTGAATGTGCATGTGAGGTTGACAGGCTAAGAGAGGTTCCGAGGTTCCTCACACGTACAATTGCCATCTTCTATTTTATAAAAAAAGTTTATACAAAATTTATACTACTTCAAGTTCATTTTTTTTGTTTTTTTTGTTTTTTTACTACTTCAAGTTCATAATTTGCCATGATGTTAAAGAACAAACTTCATGGCAATTGAGTGTAAAAAAAAATACTCCCTCCAATCCATGTACTGAATCGGCGATAATTAACATGAATAGAAGGGAGTACATAATTTACCGTGCTTTATATCCTCGTTTACAAAACATAAAATCACGCACAGGAATTGCCAAGATAAACAAAATAGAAATTGTGATGACATAAAAAATTAAAAATGTGGTTCTCTTTATAATAAAATTTCCATTATCTTAAAACTAAAATTGCCATGCTCTTAATAATAAAAAATTAAAATACCATGCTCTTAATTGTAAAATTGACATGCTCTTAATAGTAAAAATAAAAATGACATGTTCTTAATAGTTAAAATAAAAATGCCATGCTCTTAGTAGTAAAATCGAAATGCTCTTTGTAGTAAAAATTTCCATGAATAGGTGGTAAAAGTTCCCAAATCTCGCCATGGGAGTATTACGAGAAGACCATGAAATTGCCATGTTTGGAAGACAAATAATGTTATGAATTTTCCATAGGGTCAACAAAATTGTTTCCTAAAAATTGCCATGTGTACAAAACAACTTGATGTGTGAACATTTAAAATATATTTAACAAATATCTGACAAGTTCAAAAAATCATAAATCTGCCATGTACATTTGTTTTTGAAAAGTTGCCATGTACCTAAACAAAAAAGATCATATTTGGTGACCTAATAAATAAAAAAGAGGAACCAAGATTCAATCCCAGGTCTCCCTCCCGGGTGGATGATAGAGGCACTAGCCAATGCGGTAGGTGGGTTGTGTTTGAATAGAATGCATTTGAGCTTTTTTATTTTGTAGCAAACGAGTTCTAAAATTGATGTACAAGGAACTATGCATCAAGATCTGTGCGGGGCATCCAATAGCAGCCGATGCGTTCGCTGGGTGAAGTCAAAAATCTGACGTCACCAGTTATCATTTCCTTTTTAATATACTTATAGGCGAGTGGCTTTTCGAAAAAAAAAAGTGATGATGTCGCAAATGTTGCTCCCGTTAGATATTTATTCTCGTAGCCCATTCAGAATTTTATTTTTATTTTTTGAGAATTTCGTACCCTATTCAGATGAAAACTGGGCCGTGTGCAAGGCTGCAAGCTAAGGAGGCCTACTGGCTTCAATCAAAATAAATAAATAAGGAGGCCTACTGAAAGCCCACCGCGGTACTCCACGGCGTGAGGCAAAGCAGGCTGTGTCCAGCTCGGCTCCGGCGTTGTCTCAAAAAAAAAAAAGCTCGGCTCCGGCGTAGCGTCTCGCCGGCGCCCGGCGCCCCTGCCTGTCCATGCCGCCGGAGAAATCGCCGCAGTTCCCAGGTACGCCGTGGAAATCGCCGCAATCCCCCCCCCCCCCCCCCCCCCCCCGGCCCCACGCCCCCGCTCGCTTTGAATAGAGATTTGGGCGGATCCTTCCTGTGCTGGTCTCCAGCAGCTAGGTCTCTTTCGACCGGGATGATGCAGCATGAGATCGGAAAATTCCACACGCGCAGTACAAAATTCGGAGTTTACATGATTAATTCTAGCCTTTCGGATTGCTATCTTCGCTTGCACCCAAACGTTTATGTGGTGATTTAGCCAGGTCTCCGGGTCTAGTTGGATCTCCTCGAGAAAATGTCAGGTTGTGCAGTGGATTTAGTCTGACCAACATGTGAAATGGTTACTCGCCGGTTCGATAATTTTGCGGAGAGCTGTTGTAAGGCTTCTTGTCTAGTTATAGTTCACTCAGTTGAACATTTGTGTCGCAGTCGGTCACCTGTAAGTTTGCAACAGAATTCTGCGGATTATCTACTGACAATCATGATATGGATCATATGCATCTTCTTGCCTTACTCATTTCATTGCAAAGACATAAATTTATACTTTATGACACTTGATCTGAATTTATTTGTTACAGTGGCTTGTGGACAAAGAGTTCTAGTTTCAAACAAACTTGGGGAGAAGCTTGTTGGTTTATTACACGAAGCATGTTCGAAGGAACTTGTGATCCTTTGTCATGGATTCAGAGCTACAAAGGCAAGTCTGTACCATCCTTATGTCCATTTATCCAAGAACCTTCACTATTTTTGTTCTCAATCTTTGTATGGCCATCTTACTCTGTAATTGCTTCCAGGACGACAGTATCTTGGTCGACCTTGCCGCTGCCCTTGCAAGTGTAGGAGTTAATGCTTTTCGGTTTGATTTTGCTGGAAATGGGTAAGCTACTTCTCACGACATTGTGGTGGTCATAGCATAGGATCATACCACTCATCATGCGGACTTTCACTTTTGGTGTTGAATTAAAATGTTTCTGAATTAGGAATAGAAATTTCCATGTACCTTATCTATAGCAACAGCTAAATGTCCCTCCCCCACCCACCCCCACCCCACCCCTATTTTTATTAATAACACAATGTTCTTTGAGTACTTCCTTGCTGACTGCCACATTCGATTTGCCTACTGTTGTTGAATTAACTGCTTGTTATCTCTCTCTCAGGGAAAGTGAGGGCCTATTCCAATATGGGAACTACCGAAAAGAGGCAGATGACTTGCGCTCTGTAGTATCTTATTTCTCAGAACAAAAGTATGACATTATTGCCCTTGTTGGGCATAGCAAAGGTATATAATCTTCAGTCATTTTTTTATTGAAAGGATTGCACCCTGATTTCATTAATGAAAGCATAGAAGTTCATTACAAGGTTTACTCGAAGGGCAAATAACATTGTTATGCAGCTCATCAGAAAGCCCATTCCCAACTTCCCTTCTACAGAAGGAAAATAATAGATCCTTAATATCCATCAGAGCCCCAGAACTGAGATTGTCCTGGTTTTTACTTGGCATCCAATAGAGTTTGATTACTGAGATACTTTTTCTGCAGTAAGCGCTGCCACACACCATCCTCATGTTTTCCAGCTTCCAAAGCCAGCAGTCTAATGTACATTGATTGCAATTTAAGAACACACAGGCCTCCCATATCCTTTGGTAAACAAATTTTTTTTTTGTTTACCAATTGAGGTTTCTGGACCCAAGATCTTCCTGCCATAAAAGCCTCTTCATAAAGTAGTTCAACTCTTTTAACGCTCCCTTAGGAAAATCATAGAAGAACATGTGCACGCTAGCAATAGCCCCATTAGAATGCATAGTCCACATCAATAGGTGGTAGGAACTCATAATTGGTCTACTGCTTTCCGTATTTGCTGCCTTCTGGAAGGACCTCTACAATGTATTCATGTATAACTGAATGCAATCACATACTATTTACATGTACCATGCGTTATATTCTGATCTCCTAGCTTTCTCGTGTAAATGTACCTGCCTCCTATATTTTACATGTATGTTACTTTATACAGTATACTTCTATATTTCACCGCCTCTGTTTCTTGCTTCTAGGAGGAAATGCTGTGCTTTTATATGCTTCCATGTACCATGATGTTACTGTCATTGTGAATATTTCTGGCCGCTTTGCTTTAGAGCAAGGTATCGATGGGCGCCTGGGGAAGAATTTCCTGCAGAGGATAAAGAAAGATGGATACATAGACGTCAGAAATAAAAAAGGTATAAGTTTGCTACATTTGACATGTCATTTATTTTGTTAAGTACTAAAATTAAGCCTTAGAGGGTATTTATTTTGATAAAATACTACGAATCTGAAGCCTACCACATGTTTATGAATCAAAACAATTTTTTCTCAAGTTTCCAAGTAATATAGTTGTGTGCTGATTCTGGTAGTGTATCTGCATCACAGGCTTTGTCAGTTTATCTGGTGAAACCAGTTGACAAGATAAGGTTATGACATGTGATTTGTCATTGTGGGATGGATTACAATACGTGAGAATCCTTTATTTCTCCTTCGATACCCTTACTTATTTATGCACCGAATTGTACAGCTTAGTCGGTTAGTTGTAAGCATCATCATCCTTATGTCAACCATAGGCAGCATAATTATCTTGTTTCTCTGCTTATATCGATAAGACTGAACCTGCAAATATTGTAACTGAAAGATTTAAGGACAGCCACAGTGTTATGCTTACTTACCTTATTGCAAGATTATCATAGCTATCCTTTGTGCAGGGAAGTTTGAGTACCGGGTGACAGAAGAAAGTCTGCGAGATCGTCTGAGCACTGATACCCTGCTTTCGAGTCGCTCCATAAGCAAAGACTGCAGGTTCTAAGCTGCTCTCTTGCACCTGAACCAATTTACATAAACAACCCAATCAGTGAGAAAAATATGTACCGATATGCAGGGTTCTCACGGTTCACGGCTCTGAAGATGAAACGGTCCCAGCGAGAGACGCCCTGATGTTTGCTGCGCACATCCCAAACCACGACTTGCACATAGTCGTGGGAGCCAACCATCGGTACACAGGCGACGAGCAAGAGCTGACATCACTTGTACTGGATTTCATCAAGGCCCGTCCTCGAAAATCATCGTCCTTGCGTCCGAAATTGTGATCATCTGAACATTGTGGAGCTTGATTGATGTACCATTTACTTGTTACATTACCGGATGATCAAAGGCCTGTGTATAGTCGTTGTGCTGTGCTGCAGAAACGTCACTAATTTCAGTAAGATTTCTTCAACTTACATCTTCTGAAAGCAGAAGCTCGAACTAGTTATCATTTGTAAAAATAGGAAATGTGCGAATCGGCCAATATCGCAAAATTAGTAGTCATGTGAAATTGATTGCTGAGTTGAAAGTAGCACTGAAGCCATCTTCTTACAGGCTTGCAGTGAGTCCATCTAATATGTGTGCTGGCTGTAGGGTTGCTGCATTTGCGAATTGGTGAAGAACATTAGGCAGCACAAGCCATTGGCATTATCAATAAACTCCGGATCAACAAAGCAGGGACCTGACATGGCTGCGATGAACTTGCAACCCTCGAGAATAGGCTCTCTTTTTCTTCTGCACTTCAACCATTCTGCACGACGGACCAGGGGGGGGGGGGGGGGGGGGGTGAATCCATGCAATTCTAGGAAAGACTTTCATCTGAAAAACTTCTACTAGTAAAGACTGGTGCATCTTCAAAAAGAAAAAAAAGGCTGAAAAGGTTATGGAACATGAATACATGATGGTGTTCGTGACGCAAGTCTGCTTTGATCTTTTAACACTCCCAGCCTCTTTTTGCTTGTTCTCACATCTTTATTTTTGAAATTTTGAATAAATAAATTGGGAGTGCGCGCAGCCAGGTGGACACCCGGCTAACAACAAAATAGGGACAAAACTTAACTTATCTTGCATCTCATAGAGGAAAAGAACTAAGCCAGATGACTTGCAGCACACGCTGTTTCACCTAAAGAATAATTCTATCAGGCATGAGGAAAACTCAAAAATAAGGACAAGAGAACTTGCGAGTCCAGAAACGCATTTTTTACCTATAGAGACCAAATGACCCTGAAATCTAGACGTTACTTTCCCATCATTATCACTGTATGCTCAGACCAGCAACACAAAATAGCAGTTCAAATTAGATCATTGGCACCTAAATTTGCTGCAAATACTAGGTATATGTAGGTACATACTAGTATATATTCTACGTGTTTGGAGATTTGGTACCTCCTTGTGTCTGATTGATTATTCTTGATGGCCAATGGGTCGTTGGCCTGATTGCCGGTGACTTGACTGCACGTTTGCAATATGTAAAACTGCTAGCGATTACATCCCATGTTATCATGCGTGGAGGCACCACTGCGGCAGGGCACACGGGCACGGCAGCAGCCAGCGAGCGGTGACCAGAGAGCGGCACGCAGTGGCCATCGGTTGAGGATGAATACGCAGATGGCTTCAAAGAAGAAGAGAGCAAATACACAATGAGAAGTTTTTTATTCCCGTACGTCCATTCTAGTGCTCTTGGTTTACTCTTAGCGATTTTGTAATACATTGTTTTCTTCTTCATAAACCCGCCACACCTGAAAATAATTCCTACCTCCGCCACTGTTGGCACGGTTAAAGAATCAGCAACCTTCTAGGAACAGAGATATATACCCCCATTGACAAAAATACACGCCGATAATAAGCTGTAAAATCAAAGCAAGATGAGACTGTAAAAAAAATATAGCATCAGACTTGAACTGAAGAACAAGTCAGAGGAAGAACCATATCTCATTACGGAAGCGAGAAGCAAATGTTCTTTCAAATCGAGTAGCGAAAGGGATATGAGCAGCAGCAAAATAATTAATGCACTGATGAGGATGAATGTTTCTCATAAGACTTCTGGAAAATAAAAAAATAAAAAACATTCACCCCTACCAAGGGATAAAATAATGAAAAAGAACAAAAAAAATTATGAGAGGAGCAAATAATAACTAGTAATTGGTAAGAACATGGATGGAAATAAACGCTTCAATGGCCTTTTCCCGTAAGAGCGACCATCATTCTACTTTTCCATTCATTTCAATGCGGATGGATAGATGACACTCAAAAAGGCGCAAGCATGGTAATCAGCTGCTTCATAACGGAGGGGTAGCTCCGGATGAGATCGTCGAAGCCATCCGTGGCCGTGACAGCCCTCAGATTTCCCAGCGCGCCCAGGAAAACGTAGCACGCCTTCTTCAGCCCGTTACAGCAGTGTTGCTCAGCTAGTGACAGGATGGCAGTCATGCTGTTCACCTCGATGAACCCGCACAGCTTATCTTCACAAATGAGCTTCAGCCGTTGCATATCGTACCTATCCGCCGCGGCGAGCAGGTGCTGCCACTGCCACATCGCGTCCTCATCGTCGTCCTTCTCTATCTCGGGCTCGGCGTCATTGTAAATGAACTCAAGCATCGCCTTGAAAACTTGAGGCTCCATGTCCTCTACATGTATGGTGTAGCCAGCTGCCGTGCTCTCCTTCATCGGGCCAAAGAGCTCGGCCCTGAACACCCTAGACCGAGCCGCCAAGACACACCGGTGCGCGGCAATTGTCTCGCCACCAACCTCGAACGTCACGTCGGCGCCCTCCTTGTCCTTGAGGAGGTCGGTGAAGTGCCTCTGCATGTCGGGCGGCGGCACCGTAACGAACGGCGAGGCGGCGCCCGCACCCTTGGCGTCGACAAGGGCGCTGAGGACGAGGACATCGCACCGGAGGGTGAAACTGTTGTCCTTGAGATGTTGTGAGTATTCAAACTCGTCCCTGCTTACGAAATTCAGATAGGACATACCAGCAGATCTGCAAGGGAACTCGCATACTTCAGTCGAGCTAATGTATGTTGACTCCTGCTTGTCGGACTGGCCGATGAAGCTCATCACGAACTGCGCCTTCACAGGCTTCGCGACATCCTGGGCGAGGATGATGGAGGCAGATGCACTGCCGGGCCTGGCCGACGTCGAGCCGTTGGGGTAGTACTTGAGAAACCAGAGATACCCTCCGACTCTGAAGGGGCCAGATTCGATGTGATGGCCGTGGGGGACGTCGGCCTTTCTGCGCGAGTAGCCTTCGACCACGAGCAGGTGGTACCCGCCGGCGGCGCCGGCGTCGTTGATGGCCGGCGGGGAAGGGCATAGTCTGCCGTCGCGGATCAAGGATACGCCGGCGAATGACATGGCGACTCTGATCTATTCCGCCGTCACTTACGTTCTGGGGGCGGTTCGTTATTCGTCGTAGGCCACGTACAACGCGGCGCTAAGGACGGGCGCTAGGGGTGAAAATCCTGGCCGTTTCGCTCGTCCGGAGAAGTTTCGTGGCTCCTGCTCGGGCGCTTGGCTCATTTTACGCGAGATCGATGATTAGCGCCCCACAGCGTCTCAGAATTGGAAAAATGAGACTCTTATGCAAACGCCAGGCCATATTTAGAAAAATAAATCCTTATAAACGTCTACAGAAGCGCCTATGCATGGACTTGGCCTTAGACCTCTTCCAATGCACTGGTACTTAGGTGAGGTGCTAAGTGCAATTAAAGTCTTAGCAACTAATGTCCCCAATGCATGGGTGCTTAGCTTTTGTAGCTAAGCTTGCTTTATTGAATTGTTTAGCAATTAAACTCCTTCATGCATTGGTTAGTAAGCCTTTTGCCTAGGTCCACGCGCTTAGCACCGTTTCCTCCTAGGGTCACCATAATGCTCTCTCTTCTCTTTAATTGCTTTGCCACATCATTTTTATGCCTATGTGGCACTCTTAGCACCTATACAAGGTGAAGCATTGGGAGAGGCCTTAGGCCAACTCCAACCAGTCGACGCAAACGAACGGATTTTGTGCCTTTTTGGTTCGTTTGAACATGCTGGACGCATTTCACACGGTGCTTTTAAAAAACCATAAATTTAACCTTTAAAATACAGAAAAGCTATTTGAACTTAAACTTAGATTTAAAATACATTACATTAACCCCAAATGTCCTCGTAAACTTAAAAAAACACAAAAACAAATTAAACTTAACAGGAAACCTAGATCTTCTAGTACCGGTCGTCGCCACCTTGTGGCCGTCAATTTCGTCCTCAATGAGGTCGACGAAGGGCGGTGGCTGCCACAAGTGTGAACGGGCGGTGCTTGCTGCGGTGTTGGCGATGACGACATGTCCGCGCCCACCCACACTATCGGACCAGACACGTACTTCGCGTGATGGGCATGGAGGACTGCCCCACCAGCGTCAGGTTCCACGACGGCTCCTCCCGCATCTCCTCCTCCGCCGCCTCCACTACCACACCACCCTCCGGCTTGGGGATGGCGACGTCACCGACGGCCAACAAGGCGGGCTGCACCTCGAGGCGATCCCACTCCTTGAGCTCCTCGAGCTTGGAGTCCTCAAGCACCTTCTTGAGGACCTTGTCCTTCTCTTAGTCGTCGATGGTTGCTGGCAGTGCTGGCGGGGGCGGCAGGCGTGCGCGCACCCGCTACGGGGCGGGCTTGGAGCATGCTCACGGGGGTGGTGCGGGAGCATGAGCACGAGTAGCAAAAAAAGTCTGTCGCCGCATGTCGTGCTCTTTCCGGAACCATGTGTCCCAGAAAGGTGGGTCGACGGCGTACCAGGCGTCGGTGAGGAGGTCCAGAGGCGGTTGGGCTCGCCGGCGATTGATCTCCAACAGACGTGTGCGGCCGCTCGCCGGGATGGGAGGCACGAGCACCCGATCTGGGCTGAGGTGCCACTTGTTCGGTAGGTGCACCTCACCCCACGTCAGCGGAGTGCCCGTGTTCCAGTACCTCTCACTAATCTCCACATCGAAGTAGGGTCACTGTCGCGGCGCATCTGGCGGCAAGATTCAGAGCTTCCCCGGGATCCACTTCCATACCAATCTGGCCAGCGGGAGACGACGCTGGCTAGAGTTTGTCTGGCATGTGGGAGCAGATGGAGAAGAAGAGTGTGAAGAGTGTGGAAGTGGACTGGCCCCTCCACGCGCACGCCGTCTCATTAAAAACACCGATGTGGATGGGGATGTGCGACTGACATGCAGGCCCAAGCATGTGTGTGGCACTTAATAGGACCGGAGCGGGTAGTTGGGCGGTCAGACATGCGGACATGATGCCGACATCGAAAGGAAACGCGGCGTGTTCGTCTTGTTTTCGATTGGACACAAACCTGACTTAAATTTAAACCCGAAATGCGTCGAGACGAACGCTGAACGGACGTCATTTGAAGATGTCGACATGTTGTGCCGTCGTTCGTGTCCGCATGAAGCCAAATGGGCATGCACATACCAAATTGAATGGGTTAACGTGTTAGAGTTAGCCTTAGGATTTGTTTGTACGTGGTCCTAGTTGAGCTTTTTGTTGTTCGTAGTGGCCCTAGCTTGGTTTGTCCCCCCTTTTTTTTACCTTCTACTAATCCAGAGTTTAACTCTGGGTCAGCTTTAGCCAAGTTACTCGGTGAGAGGTTTTGGAATGCTCCCAAATCAATATGAACAGTCCATTTCACGTGGTGCCTCCAAAGCACATCACCAAATGTCCACAGAGAGGTATGATATGTCCGGAGACGGAGATAGGGGCGAAGACCATCTAGGCGTAGTAACCAATTATTCGTCCCTGATCCGGCCTTCTCCATTTGACATGCGTACTTAGATCAGTATCGACTTAAGTATACGTTAAATAATTGCAAATATATGCAATTACAATAAAAGAAGCATCATATGTTCAATAAAATTTTACATCCAATCGATCTTAAAAGTTGCTAGTCCGCCTATCGGTGCCAAAGACCTCATTGTTTAGCTTCCAGTCTAGCGTCCATGGCAAAGACCCCACTCTTCGGCTGGTCTGGCTTCCTCCATTTGCGTGAAACAGTTCAATATGCCCGCACAACTTAGACAATCTTCGCACGGGATCCAAGTATGACGTTTTCACGCACAACATCTTCGAATCCTTCAAAGCAGTCGTGATCTCAAGTTTCTTCTCTTGGAGTCTGAGCTTCCTGCCTTGCATGTCCATGGAGATGCCAAACCTCTCCGGCTTATTTCCTGCCTTCACCTCATTGCATGCGACACTTGCCATCTGCTCCTTCGTCATGACGTCCTTGAATTTCTCCGTCATCTTGGTCGCCATCCCTTCTTGCTTCTTCGCCTCCTCCCACTCTTCCTCCCCGGTTCCTAATCACCTTCTTGGCTGGAGCAAGCCCTTGTTGTATTGGAAAGGTTGGATCACCACCTTCATCTTCATTGTCCATGGAGGTATTGATGAAATTGGCAATCAAGAGATTCACTTGCTTTGCCCATTCAATTTCAACCAACAATGCATATAGATGAAGCATTTCCGCTCCATCATGGAGTATAACATGCACACACATAAGGGCTAGCAAAGGAAGAGTGTTGGTGCAATAATTTGCATCCTTATGTTTTGGAGATTCTTGTCATAAATAGTAAGGGACTGATGTGTTTTCTAGTGCACACAGAGTAAAAGGTCCCTGGAGTTATGTGGAGTTTGGTACACCTGCTTGGCAGAGGATTATCACCGAAGGCTGAGTATGTAGAAGAGTGACCCCCTAAAATTGATGATGCAAAGTAATTGGTTGGGTATGCCCGAAGAAATTGACTGCAGTCGAGAAGTTGAAGACGAAGTGAAGACGTGGCAATTATTTTGTTCTTCTTCTTTCTCTTTATTGAGTCATAGGTGTTGGGGAACGTTGCATGGGAAACAAAAAATTTCCTACGCACACGCAAGATCTATCCATAGTGATGAGCATCTACGAGAGGGAGAGTTGATCTACATACCCTTGTAGATCGCTAAGCGGGAAGCTTTAAGAAACGCGGTTGATGTAGTCGAACGTCTTCGCGATCCAAATCGCCGAGCGTCCCGCGATCAATCTAGCGTCGAACGGACGGCACCTCCGCGTTCAGCACACGTACAGCTCAATGACAATCTCCGCCTTCTTGATCCAGCAAGAGGGAGCAGAGAGGTAGATGAGTTCTCCGGCAGCGTGACGGCGCGGCGGCGGCGGTGGTGGAACTATTCCGGCAGGGCTTCGCCTAAGCACCGCCGAAAACTAGAGGGAACGATCTATCGGGGAGAGAGGGCTGCACCGTGACTTAGGGTTTTCTGGTGCGGCTGCCCTCTCTCCCCTGCAGTATATATAGGAGGAAGGGGAGGGAGGCCAGCGCCCCTAGGGTTCCCCCTAGGCTGCGGCCGAAGTGGGGAGGTGGAGGAGTCCAACTCCAATCCTACTAGGAGTTGGATTCCTCCCCCACTTGGAAACCCTTTCCTCCTCTTGGGTTTTTCCACCCCTAGCCGCATGGGCCTTAGTGGGGGGTTCGGCCAGCCCACCAGGGGCTGGTTTGCCTCCTCCCACAGCCCATGAGGCCCTTTGGGGCGAGAGGCCCCTCCCGATGGTCCCCCGATACCCTCCCGGCACTCCCGATACACTACCGAAGTACCCGAAACTTTTCTGGTGACCAAAACGGGACTTCCTATATATCAATCTTTACCTCCAGACCATTCCGGAGCTCCTCGTGACGTCCAGGATCTCATCCGGGACTCCGAACAACCTTCGGTCACCACCATACATAACTCTATACTACCGAAACGTCACCGAACGTTAACTGTGCAGACCCTGCGGGTTCGAGAACTATGTAGACATGACCGAGACACCTCTACGGTCAATAACCAATAGCGGGACCTGGATGCCCATATTGGTTCCTACATATTCTACGAAGATCTTTATTGGTCGAACCTCTATGTCAAGGATTCAGTTAATCCTGTATGATGTTCCCTTTGTTCTTCGGTATCTTACTTGCCCGAGATTCGATCGTCGGTATCTCTATACCTAGTTCAATCTCGTTACCGGCAAGTCTCTTTACTCGTTCCGTAATACAAGATCCCGTGGCTAACACTTTAGTCACATTGCTTGCAAGGCTTGTTGTGATGTTGTATTACCGAGTAGGCCCTGAGATACCTCTCCGTCACACGGAGTAACAAATCCCAGTCTTGATCCATGCCCACTCAACAGACACCCTCGGAGATACCTGTAGAGCATCTTTATAGTCACCCAGTTATGTTGCGACGTTTGATACACACAAGGTACTCCTCCGGTGTCAGTGAGTTGCATGATCTCATGGTCATAGGAACATATACTTGACATGCAGAAAACTATAGCAATAAACTGACACGATCATATGCTATGTTTATAGTTTGGGTCTTGTCCATCACATCATTCTTCCAATGATGTGATCCCGTTATCAAATGACATCTTATGTCTATGGCTAGGAAACCTTGACCATCTTTGATCAACGAGCTAGTCTACTAGAGGCATACTAGGGACACAGTGTTGTCTATGTATCCACACATGCAATGTGTTTCCAATCAATACAGTTATAGCATGGATAATAAACGATTATCATTAACAAGGAAATATAATAATAACCATTTTATTATTGCCTCTAGGGCATATTTCCAACAGTCTCCCACTTGCACTAGAGTCAATAATCTAGCTCACATCACTATGTGATTTACATTGTAATGAATCTAACACCCATACAGTTCTGGTGTTGATCATGTTTATCCCTTGGAAGAGGTTTAGTCAACGGGTCTGCGACATTCATATCCGTGTGCACTTTGCAAATATTTATGTCCTCTTCCTTGATGTAATCGCGGATGGAATTGAAGCATCGCTTTATGTGTCTGGTCCTCTTGTGAAACATTGGTTCCTTGGCCAGAGCAATGGCACCAGTGTTGTCACAGAACAGAGCCATTGGATTCAGTGCACTAGGCACTACTCCAAGATTTGTCATGAACTCCTTGATACGTCTCCAACGTATCTATAATTTTTGATTGTTCCATGCTAATATATTATCTATTTTGGATTTTTTATATGCATTAATATGCTATTTTATATTTTTTTTGGGACTAACCTATTAACCTAGTGCCCAGTGCCAGTTTCTGTTTTTTCCTTGTTTTTGAGTATTGCAGAAAAGGAATATCAAACGGAGTCTAAACGGAATAAAATTCTACGCTGATTTTTCTTGGACCAGAAGGAACCCAGGAGGCTTGGAGAAGAGGCCAGAAGACCTACGGGTGGGCCACAAGCCACCAGGGCGCGCCCCTGGGGGGGCGCCCCTGGCTTGTGGGCCCCCCGTAGCTCCTCCAACCCTAATTCTTCGCCTATAAATTCAGAAATATTCTCCCAATACCAAAGGGAGCCACGATAATACTTTTCCGCCGCCGCAAGCCTCTGTTCCCATGAGATCCCATCTTGGGGCCCTTTCCGGTAATCTGCCGGAGGGGGATTCGATCACGGAGGGCATCTACATCAACACCATTGCCCTTCCAATGATGCGTGAGTAGTTCACCTCAGACCTTCGGGTCCATATCTAGTAGCTAGATGGCTTCTTCTCTCTCGATGATCTTCAATACCATGTTCTCCATGATCTTCATGGGGATCTATCCGATGTAATACTCTTTTGCGGTGTGTTTGTCGAGATCCGATGAATTGTGGATTTATGATCAGATTATCTATGAATATTATTTGAATCTTCTCTGAATTCTTATATGCATGATTTCCTATCTTTGCAAGTCTCTTCGAGTTATTGGTTTAGTTTGGCCAACTAGATTGGTAATTTTGCAATGGGAGAAGTGCTTAGTTTTGGGTTCAATCTTGCGGTGTCCTCACCCAGTGACAAAGTAGGGGTAGCGAGGCACGTATTTGTATTGTTGCCATCAAGGATAAAAAGATGGGATTTTCATCATATTGCTTGAGTTTATCCCTCTACATCATGTCATCTTACTTAATGCGTTACTCTGTTCTTCATGAACTTAATACTCTAGATGCAGGCAGGAGTCGGTCGATGTGTGGAGTAATAGTAGTAGATGCAGAATCGTTTCGGTCTACTTGATACGGACGTGATGCCTATATGCATAATCATTGCCTTGGATATCGTCATAACTATGCGCTTTTCTATCAATTGCTCGACAGTAATTTGTTCACCCACCATATTATTTTCCTTCAAGAGAGAAGCCTCTAGTGAAACCTATGGCCCCCGGGTCTATTTTCCATATTATATTTTCAGATCTATAAACCAAAAATACCAAAAATACCTTGCTGCAATTTTATTTACTTTTATTTAGTTTTAGTTTTAGTAATCTTTTATATTTATCTCTATCAGATCTCATCCTTGCAAGTAACCGTGAAGGGATTGACATCCCCTTTATAGCGTTGGGTGCAAGTGTTTGATTGTTTGTGTAGGTGCATAGATTGGGGCCTTGCTTGTACCTCCTACTGGATTGATACCTTGGTTCTCAAAAACTGAGGGAAATACTTATCTCTACTTTGCTGCATCACCCTTTCCTCTTCAAGGGAAAACCAACGCAAGCTCAAGAAGTAGCAAGAAGGATTTCTGGCGCCGTTGGCGGGGAGGATACATAGCAAGTCAAGACAAGAACTCTCCCGTCAACTTGCCAATTTTTGGTGTGGTTGTCGGAAAGATCTACATCAAGCCTACCAAGTACCCATCACAAACTCATCTCTTGCATTTACAATATTTGCCATTTGCCTCTCGTTTTCCTCTCCCCCACTTCTAAAACGATTTTCAGAAAAAACCAAAAAGATTTGCCTTTTTATTCGCCCTTCTCCCGTTCATCTTTCCGTTTGCTTTTTGTTTGCTTGTGTGTTAGATCGCTTAAACTCATGGCTAGCCTTACTACTATCGCTAGTACTCCCGAGAGTGAAGTTGTTAATTTTAACCAAATGGAGGGATAAAACTTAAAAGATGCTTGGTATAGAATTTGCAATGCTCAAAATAGATCTACTCGTAAGCAATCTACTACCGTTCTCCTTCGCAATTTTTATGTGGGTGTTTCTCCTTGGAATAGATATGTTCTTGATACCATTACGGGAGGAAATTTCTTGGGAAGCCATACCGTTGATTCTTATAGTGCTATGATAAATTTGGTAGGTTTACCCCCACTCATGGTTAATGAAACAATCTTAACTTTGGAACATGTGATGCGAAGGCTTGATATTATTGAAAATAAAGTTGCTACTGTAGAGCTCATTGAAAACTTGGATAAAAAGATTCATAATCATATTACTCAATATGGATCTAAGGTAGGAGTTACTTTAAAAAAACCTAAGGGAAAAAGAACCCATAGTTAATGAAAAATTGGATCAAGATTCCTCTAGAATTGGAAAGCTAGAGGACATTATTACTAACTTGGGTTCCGCTTTTGCCTCTGTTCAAACCACTCCAAATTTTCCTCCTTCTAAGACTGCCAAGTTTGTTTATGTTCCTAAAAATAAGGGTGAATCCTCTAGTAAAGGGAATGAAGATCTTAAGATGATAAGTGTTCACCCCAGCTTTATCAATATTGTTAGGGAACCTATTGCCACAAGTGAATCTCTTGACTTATTGCCTAGGAGCATTATTATTGATAAGAGCAAAGAACCTCCTAGGGTTTATAAGTGTGCAATTGAGGAGTTGCATACCAAAGATGACAATACCTAGATCTATTGCGTTATGCCTAGCTAGGGGCGTTAAACAATAGCGCTTGTTGGGAGGCAACCCAATTTTATTTTATGTTTTTTAGTTTCTGTTATTGAGTGATTTACACATTATTACCTCTGTAGTAATTGTGTTTTAGTGTTTTAATTAGTGTTTGAGCCAAGTAAGACCTTTGGGATGGTCTACGGTGATTGTTGATTTGATCTTGCTGAAAAACAGAAACTTTTGCGCTCAGTACAGGAATTTTATGAGTTCACCAGAGCATCGAATGAGTCTGAAATTTTTACACAAGATTGATATACAAATTGTACAGATTTTCCTAATTTTTCAGAATTTTTGGAGTTACAGAAGTATTCGAAGTTTACAGATTGCTACAGACTGTTCTGTTTTTGACAGATTCTGTTTTCTATGTGTTGTTTGCTTATTTTGATGTATCTATGGGTTGTATCGGGGGGTATGAACCATGGAGAAGTTGGAATACAGTAGATATTACACCAATATAAATAAATAATGAGTTCACAACAGTACCTAAAGTGGTGATTTATTTTTCTTATACTAACGGATCTCACGAGTTTTCTGTTGACTTTTGTGTTGTGAAGTTTTCAAGTTTTGGGTAAAGATTTGATGGACTATGGAATAAGGAGTGGCAAGAGCCTAAGCTTGGGGATGCCCAAGGCACCCCAAGGAATATTCAAGGATACCAAAGAGCCTAAGCTTGGGGATGCCCCGGAAGGCATCCCCTCTTTCGTCTTCAATCCATCGGTAAATTTACTTGAGACTATATTTTTATTCACCACATGAAATGTATTTTGCTTGGAGCGTCTTGTATGATATGAATCTTTGATTTTTAGTTTACCACACACATCTTTTGAGAGGGAAACACATGAGTCGTGAATTTATTAGAATACTCTATGTGCTTCACTTATATCTTTTGAGCTAGGCAATTTTGCTCTAGTGCTTCACTTATATCTTTTTAGAGCACGGTGGTGTTTTATTTTATAGAAATAATTGAACTCTCGTACCTCACTTATATTATTTTGAGAGTCTTTAAACAGCATGGTAATTGGTTTAGGTTATGAATTTATTCCTAATATAATGGGCATCCAAGAGGGATATAATAAAAACTTTCATATAAAGTGCATTGAATACTATGAGAAGTTTGATTCCTTGCATATAGTTTTGAGATATAAAGATGGTGATATTAGAGTCATGCTAGTGAGTAATTGTGGATTGGTAGAAATACTTGTGTTAAAAGTTTGTGATTCCCGTAGCATGCACGTATGGTGAACCGTTATGTAACGAAGTCGGAGCATGATTTGTTTATTGTTGTCATCCTTTGTGTGAGGGTCGGGAGCGCGCGATGGTTAACTCCTACCAACCTCTCCCCTAGGAGCATACGTCTAATACTTTGCTTCGATAACTAATAGACTTTTGTAATAAGTATGTGAGTTCTTTATGACTAATGTGAGTCCATGGATTATACGCACTCTCACCCTTCCACCATTGCTAGCCTCTCTAGTACCGCGCAACTTTTGCCGGTGCATTAAACCCACCATATACCCTTCCTCAAAACAGCCACCATACGTACCTATTATGGCATTTCCATAGCCATTCCGAGATATATTGCCATGCAACTTCCACCATTCCGTTTATTATGACATGCACCATCATTTTCATATTGCTTTGCATGATCGTAAGATAGCTAGCATGATGTTTTCATGGCTTGTCCCTTTTTTTGATGTCATTTGCTATGCTAGATTGTTGCACATCCCGGTACACCGCCGGAGGCATTCATATAGAGTCATATTTTGTTCTAAGTATCGAGTTGTAATTCTTGAGTTGTAAGTAAATAAAAGTGTGATGATCATCATTATTAGAGCATTGTCCCATGAGAGGAAAGGATGATGGAAGCTATGATTCCCTCACAAGTTGGGATGAGTCTCCGGACTTTACAAATAATAAAAGAGGCCAATGAAGCCCAAATAAAAAAAATATGCCAAAGATGCCCACCAAAAAAATTAAAAAAAATGAGAGAAAAGAGAAGGGACAATGCTACTATCTTTTTTTCCACACTTGTGCTTCAAAGTAGCACCATGATCTTCATGATAGAGAGTCTCTTATTTTGTCACTTTCATATACTAGTGGGAATTTTTCATTATATAACTTGGCTTGTATATTCCAATGATGGGCTTCCTCAAATTGCCCTAGGTCTTCGTGAGCAAGCGAGTTGGATGCACACCCACTTAGTTTCTTTTTGAGCTTTCATACACTTATAGCTCTAGTGCATCCATTGCATGGCAATCCCTACTCACTCACATTGATATCTATTGATGGGCATCTCCATAGCCCGTTGACACGCCTAGTTGATGTGAGACTATCTTCTCCTTTTCCTCACAACCTCCACCATATTCTATTCCACCTATAGTGTTATATCCATGGCTCAGGCTCATGTATTGCGTGAAAGTTGAAAAGGTTTGAGAACATAAAAAGTGTGAAACAATTGCTTGACTTGTCATCGGGGTTGTGCATGATTTAAATACTTTGTGTGGGGAAGATGGAGCATAGCCAGACCATATGATTTTGTAGCGATAACTTTCTTTGGCCATGTTATTTTGAAAAGACACGATTGCTTTGTTAGTATGCTTGAAGTATTATTGTTTTTATGTCAATATTAAAATTTTGTTTTGAATCTTATGGATCTGAACATTCATGCCACAATAAAGAATATTACATGGATAAATATGTTAGGTAGCATTCCACATCAAAAATTCTGTTTTTATCATTTACCTACTCGAGGACGAGCAGGAATTAAGCTTGGGGATGCTTGATACGTCTCCAACGTATCTATAATTTTTGATTGTTCCATGCTATTATATTATCTATTTTGGATGTTTTATATGCATTAATATGCTATTTTATATTTTTTTTGGGACTAACCTATTAACCTAGTGCCCAGTGCCAGTTTCTTTTTTTTCCTTGTTTTTGAGTATTGCAGAAAAGGAATATCAAACGGAGTCCAAACGGAATAAAATTCTACGCTGATTTTTCTTGGACCAGAAGGAACCCAGGAGGCTTGGAGAAGAGGCCAGAAGACCTACGGGTGGGCCACAAGCCACCAGGGCGCGCCCCTGGGGGGCGCCCCCCTGGCTTGTGCCCCCCCCCCCCGTAGCTCCTCCAACCCTAATTCTTCGCCTATAAATTCAGAAATATTCCCCCAATACCAAAGGGAGCCACGATAATACTTTTCCGCCGCCGCAAGCCTCTGTTCCCGTGAGATCCCATCTTGGGGCCTTTTCCGGTAATCTGCCGGAGGGGGATTCGATCACGGAGGGCATCTACATCAACACCATTGCCCTTCCGATGATGCGTGAGTAGTTCACCTCAGACCTTCGGGTTCATAGCTAGTAGCTAGATGGCTTCTTCTCTCTATATGATCTTCAATACCATGTTCTCCATGATCTTCATGGAGATCTATCCGATGTAATACTCTTTTGCGGTGTGTTTGTCGAGATCCGATGAATTGTGGATTTATGATCAGATTATCTATGAATATTATTTGAATCTTCTTTGAATTCTTATATGCATGATTTCCTATCTTTGCAAGTCTCTTCGAGTTATTGGTTTGGTTTGGCCAACTAGATTGGTAATTCTTGCAATGGGAGAAGTGCTTAGTTTTGGGTTCAATCTTGCGGTGTCCTCACCCAGTGACAAAGTAGGGGTAGCGAGGCACGTATTTGTATTGTTGCCATCAAGGATAAAAAGATGGGGTTTTCATCATATTGCTTGAGTTTATCCCTCTACATCATGTCATCTTACTTAATGCGTTACTCTGTTCTTCATGAACTTAATACTCTAGATGCAGGCAGGAGTCGGTCGATGTGTGGAGTAATAGTAGTAGATGTAGAATCATTTCGGTCTACTTGATACGGACGTGATGCATATATGCATAATCATTGCCTTGGATATCGTTATAACTATGCACTTTTCTATCAATTGCTCGACAGTAATTTGTTCACCGACCGTATTATTTTCCTTCAAGAGAGAAGCCTCTAGTGAAACCTATGGCCTCCGGGTATATTTTCCATATTATATTTTCAGATCTATAAACCAAAAATACCAAAAATACCTTGCTGCAATTTTATTTACTTTTATTTAGTTTTACTTTTAGTAATCTTTTATATCTATCTCTATCAGATCTCATCCTTGCAAGTAACCGTGAAGGGATTGACAACCCCTTTATAGCGTTGGGTGCAAGTGTTTGATTGTTTGTGTAGGTGCATAGATTGGGGCCTTGCTTGTACCTCCTACTGGATTGATACCTTGGTTCTCAAAAACTGAGGGAAATACTTATCTACTTTGCTGCATCACCCTTTCCTCTTCAAGGGAAAACCAACGCAAGCTCAAGAAGTAGCACTCCTTCATCCAGACACCTTCCTTTGCCGCCTCCGAGGCTGCGATGTACTCCGCTTCGCATGTAGAATCGGCTACCACGCTTTGCTTCGAACTGCACTAGCTTACCGCTCCCCCATTGAGAATAAATACGTATCCGGTTTGTGACTTAGAGTCATCCGGATCAGTGTCAAAGCTTGCATCGACGTAACCCTTTACGACGAGCTCTTGATCACCTCCATAAACGAGAAACATTTCCTTAGTCCTTTTCAGGTACTTAAGGATATTCTTGACCGCCGTCCAGTGCTCCATTCCTGGATCACTCTGAAACCTTCCGGCCATACTTATGGCAAGGCTGACATCGGGTCTTGTGCACAGCATTGCATACATGATAGAGCCTATGGCTGAAGCATAGGGGATGACACTCATCTTTTCTCTATCTTCTGCAGTCACTGGGCATTGAGTCTTACTCAACTTCACACCTTGCAACACAGGCAAGAACCCCTTCTTGGACTGATCCATTTTGAACTTCTTCAAAACTTTGTCAAGGTATGTGCTCTGTGAAAGTCCTATTAAGCGTCTCGATCTATCTCTATAGATCTTAATGCCTAATATGAAAGCAGCTTCTCCTAGGTCCTTCATTGAAAAACTCTTGTTCAAATATTCCTTCACGCTTTTCAGCATTTCTATATTGTTTCCAATCAGCAATAATATGCCATCCACATATAATATTAGAAACGCTATAGAGCTCCCACTCACTTTCTTGTAAATACAAGCTTCTCCGTAAACTTGTATAAACCCGAACGCTTTGATCACCTCATCAAAGCGCAGATTCCAACTCCGAGATGCTTGCACCAGTCCATAAATGGATCGCTGGAGTTTGCAAACTTTCTTAGCATTTTATGGATCGACAAAACCTTCTGGTTGTATCATATACAACTCTTCCTTAAGGAAACCGTTAAGGAACGCTGTTTTGACATCCATCTGCCAAATTTCATAATCGAAAAATGCAGCTATTGCTAACATGATTCTGACGGACTTAAGCATGGTTACGGGTGAGAAGGTCTCATCGTAGTCAACTCCTTGAACTTGTGAAAAACCCTTTGCCACAAGTCGAGCTTTATAGACGGTGATATTACCGTCCGCGTCCGTCTTCCTCTTAAAGATCCATTTGTTCTGAATGGCCTTTCGCCCTTCAGGTAATACTTCCAAAGTCCATACTTTGTTTTCATACATGGATCCCATCTCGGATTTCATGGCCTCTAACCATTTCTCAGAATCCGGGCCCATCATCGCTTCTCCATAGCTCGTAGGTTCATCGTTGTCTAACAACATGACCTCTAAGACAGGGTTGACGTACCACTCAGGAGCAGTACGCGCCCTTGTCGACCTACGAGGTTCGATGGTAACTTGATCCGAAGCTTCATGATCATCATCATTAACTTCCTCTTCAACCGATGCAGGCTCTACAGAAACATCTTTCTGCGCTGCGCTACTCTCTGGTTGAAGTAAAGGTTCAATAACCTCATCAAGTTCTATTTTCCTCCCACTCAATTCTTTCGAGAGAAACTCTTTCTCAAGAAATGTTCCGTTCTTAGCAACAAACACTTTGCCTTCGGATCTGAGATAGAAGGTATACCCAACTGTCTCTTTTGGGTATCCTATGAAGACGCATTTCTCCGCTTTGGGTTCCAGCTTTTCAGGCTGAAGCTTTTTGACATAAGCATCACATCCCCAAACTTTAAGAAACGACAACTTTGGCTTCTTGCCAAACCACAGTTCATATGGCGTCGTCTCAACGGATTTTGATGGTGCCCTATTTAAAGTGAATGCAGCTGTCTCTAATGCATAACCCCAAAACGATAGTGGCAAATCGGCAAGAGACATCATAGAACGCACCATATCTAATAAGGTTCGATTACGACGTTCGGACACACCATTACGTTGTGGTGTTCCAGGTGGTGTCAATTGTGAAACAATTCCACACTGTCTTAAGTGACTGCCAAACTCATAACTCAGATATTCTCCTCCTCATCTAGATCGTAGGAATTTAATCTTCTTGTTACGATGATTCTCAACTTCACTCTGAAATTGCTTGAACTTTTCAAACGTTTCAGACTTGTGCTTCATCAAGTAAATATACCCATATCTACTTAAGTCATCAGTGAAGGTGAGAAAATAACGATATCCACCGCGCGCCTCAATGCTCATTGGACCGCACACATCAGTATGTATGATTTCCAACAAGTCACTTGACCGTTCCATTGTTCCAGAGAACGGGGTTTTAGTCATCTTGCCCATGAGGCATGGTTCACATGTGTCAAGTGATTCAAAATCAAGTGACTCCAAAAGTCCATCAGCATGGAGCTTCTTCATGCGTTTTACACCAATATGACCTAAACGGCAGTGCCACCAGAAAGTGGTACTATCATTATCAACTCTACATCTTTTGGCATCAATGTTATGAACATGTGTATTATTACTATCGAGATTCAATAGGAATAAACCCCTCACATTGGGTGCATGACCATAAAAGATATTACTCATATAAATAGAACAACCATTATTCTCTGATTTAAATGAGTAACCGTCTCACAATAAACAAGATCCAGATATAATGTTCATGCTTAACGCAGGCACTAAATAACAATTATTCAGGTTCATCACTAATCCCGATGGTAATCGAAGAGCGAGCGTGCCGACGGCGATCACATCAACCTTGGAACCATTTCCCACGCGCATCGTCACTTTGTCCTTAGCCAGCCTTCGTCTGTTCCGTAGCTCCTGTTTTGAGTTGCAAATGTGAGCAACCGAACCGGTATCAAATACCCAGGCACTACAACGAGAGTTGGTAAGGTACACATCAATAACATGTATATCATATATACCTTGTTTGGTGTTGGCCGCCTTCTTGTCGGCCAGATACTTGGGGCAGTTCCGCTTCCAGTGACCAGTTCCCTTGCAATGAAAGCACTCAGTTTCTGGTTTGGGTCCAGCCTTGGGTTTCTTCATGGGAGGGGCAACTGCTTTGCCACTCTTCTTGGAGTTACCCTTCTTGCCCTTGCCATTCTTCTTGAAACTAGTGGTTTTATTGACCATCAACACTTGATGCTCTTTCTGGATTTCAGACTCAGCGATTTTCAGCATCGCAAATAGCTCGGCGACTAACTAGTTCATCCCATGCATGTTATAGTTCGTCACGAAGCTCTTGTAGCTAGGTGGCAATGATTGAAGAACTCTGTCAGTGATCGCCTCCGCCGGAAGGGGCATCCCTAACTCAGCCAGACGGTTCGAATACCCAGACATTATGAGTATATGTTCACTGACAGACCCGTTCTCCTCCATCTTGCAAGCATAGAACTTATCGGAGGTCTCATACCTCTCGATCCGGGCATTCTTCTAAAAGATAAACTTCAACTCCTGGAACATCTCATATGCTCCATGATGTTCAAAACGTCTTTGAAGTCCCGGTTCTAAGCCATACAACATTGCACATTGAACTATTGAGTAATCTCCAGAACGTGTCTCCCAGGCGTTCTTAACGTCTTCGGACGACACGGGAGCGGGTGGATCACCAAGTGGTGCATCAAGGACATAAGCCTTCTGGGAAGCCATGAGGATAATCCTCAGATTACGGGCCCAGTCCACAAAGTTACTTCCATCATCTTTCAACTTGGCTTTCTCTAGGAACGCATCAAAATTCAGGGGAACTACTGCGCGAGCCATTGATCTACAACATAAATATGCAAAGGTTACTAAGACTATTGTTCAACATAATGAGTTTAGTTAATCAAATTACTTAAAAACCCCCACTCAAATTGACATCCCTCCGGTCATCTGAGTGTTACATGATCCAAATTCACCAACTCAAGTCCGATCATCACGTGAGTTGAGGTGGTTTCAATGGTGAACATCATCATGTTGATCATATCTACTATATCACTCATGTTCTACCTTTCAGTCTCTTGTGTTCCGAGGCCATGTTTGTACATGCTAGGCTCGTCAAGTTTAACCCGAGTGTTCTGCACATGCAACACTGGCTTGCACCCGTTGTATGTGAACATAGAGTCTATCACACCCGATCATCACGTGGTGTCTCGACACGACGAACTTTCACAACGGTGCACACTCGGGGAGAACACAAATTTTATCTTGAAATTTCAGTGAGGGATCACCTTATAATGCTACCGTCGTCCTAAGCAAAACAAGGTGCATAAAAGGATTAATATCACATGCAAATCATAAGTGACATGATATGGCCATGAACTTGTGCTTTTGATCTCCATCTTCAAAGCACCGGCATGATCTCCATCGTCACCGGCACGACACCATGATCTCCATCATCTTGATCTCCATCAACGTGTCGCCATGAGGTTGTCGCGCCAACTGTTGCTTCTACGACTATTGCTAACTCATAGCGATAAAGTAAAGCAAAACGGCGAAAATAATTAAAGACAACCCTATGGCTCCTGCCGGTTGCCGTACTCATCGACATGCAAGTCGTGATATTCTATACAAAACATGATCATCTCATACATCAAATATATCTCATCATGTAATTGGCCATATCACATCACAACATACCCTGCAAAAACAAATTAGACGTCCTCTAATTGTTGTTGCATGTTTTACATGGCTGCTACAGGTATCTAGCAAGAACAATTCTCACCTACGCAAAAACCACAACGGTGATACATAAATTGCTATTCAACCTTCTCAAGGACCGCCTTTGTCGAATCCGATCCAACTAGAGTAGGAGAGACAGACACCCGCCAGCCATCTTTATGCAACAAAGTCACATGTCAGTCGATGGAACCGGTCTCTCATAAGCGTACGAGTAAGGTTGGTCCGGGCCGCTTCATCCCACAATACCGCTGAATCAAAAAACGACCAAGGGAGGAAGCAATCTGAGCATCAACGCCCACAAACTCCTTTGTGTTCTACTCGTGATCTCATCTACACATAAACCTGGCTCTGATACCACTGTTGGGGAACGTTGCATGCGAAACAAATTTTTTCATATGCACACGCAAGATCTATCCATGGTGATGAGCATCTACGAGAGAGAGAGTTGATCTACATACCCTTGTAGATCGCTAAGCGGGAAGCGTTAAGAAACGCGGTTGACGTAGTCAAATGTCTTCACGATCCAAATCGCCAAGCGTCCCGTGATCCAATCACGATCCGTCCCGATCTAGCGCCGAACGGACGGCACCTCCGCGTTCAGCACACGTATAGCTCGATGACAATCTCTGCCTTCTTGATCAAGGAAGAGGGAGCGGAGAGGTAGATGAGTTCTCCTGTAGCGCGACGGCGCGGCGGCGGTGGTGGTGGAACTATTCTGGCAGGACTTCACCTAAGCACCGCCGAAAACTAGAGGGAACGATCTATCGGGGAGAGAGGGCTGCACCGTGGATTAGGGTTTTCTGGTGCGGCTGCCCTCTCTCCCCTCCAGTATATATAGGAGGAAGGGGAGGGAGGCCGGCGCCCCTAGGGTTCCCCCTAGGCTGCGGCCGAAGTGGGGAGGTGGAGGAGTCCAACTCCAATCCTACTAGGAGTAAGATTCGTCCCCCACTTGGAAACCCTTTCCTCCTCTTGGGTTTTTCCACCCCTAGCCGCATGGGCCTTAGTGGGGGGTTCGGCCAGCCCACCAGGGGCTGGTTTGCCTCCTCCCATAGCCCATGAGGCCCTTTGGGGCGAGAGGCCCCTCCCGATGGTCCCCCGGTACCCTCCCGGCACTCCCGGTACACTACCGAAGTACCCGAAACTTTTCCGGTGACCAAAATGGGACTTCCTATATATCAATCTTTACCTCCGGACCATTCCGGAGCTCATCATGATGTCCGGGACTCCGAACAACCTTCGGTCACCACCATACATAACTCTATACTACCGAAGCGTCACCGAACGTTAAGTGTGCAGACCCTGCGGGTTCGAGAACTATGTAGACATGACCGAGACACCTCTACGGTCAATAACCAATAGCGGGACCTGGATGCCCATATTGGTTCCTACATATTCTACGAAGATCTTTATCGGTCAAACCTCTATGTCAAGGATTCAGTTAATCCCGTATGCTGTTCCCTTTGTTCTTCGGTATGTCACTTGCCCGAGATTCGATCGTCGGGATCTCTATACCTAGTTCAATCTCGTTACCGGCAAGTCTCTTTACTCGTTCCGTAATACAAGATCCCGTGGCTAACATTTTAGTCACATTGCTTGCAAGGCTTGTTGTGATGTTGTATTACCGAGTGGGCCCTGAGATACCTCTCCGTCACACGGAGTAACAAATCCCAGTCTTGATCCATGCCCACTCAACAGACACCCTCGGAGATACATGTAGAGCATCTTTATAGTCACTTAGTTACATTGCGATGTTTGATACACACAAGGTACTCCTCCGGTGTCACTGAGTTGCATGATCTCATGGTCATAGGAACAGATACTTGACATGCAGAAAACTATAGCAATAAACTGACACGATCATATGGTATGTTTATAGTTTGGGTCTTGTCCATCACATCATTCTCCCAATGATGTGATCCCGTTATCAAATGACATCTTATGTCTATGGCTAGGAAACCTTGACCATCTTTGATCAACGAGCTAGTCTACTAGAGGCATACTAGGGACACCGTGTTGTCTATGTATCCACACATGCAATGTGTTTCCAATCAATACAATTATAGCATGGATAATAAACGATTATCATGAACAAGGAAATATAATAATAACCATTTTATTATTGCCTCTAGGGCATATTTCCAACAATAGGGCCACCGTACTATTAAGAGGGGTATAGTGTTTGAAGACTGTGATTCATTGATGCTAAACCCAATTCCTATGTAAGTTGAGAGAGAAATCTTCTTCTCTACGAGTGATTTGATTCGGACCAGTAGTTAGCATTACTTCTTCCTCAACAAATGATACCGTTGCTCCAAAATCCAACCGTTGAGAATGTGTCGGTTGGCCATTGGCTGGACCGTGTGTCCAAAATGGTCATTTTCTAGCAGGGAAGGATGCGGATATAAATAGCCACCCCGCTCCAACATTGTCCTTTGGCTGCTTCGAGTGATTCCGAGAAGATTGAGCGAGCAACCCTTGTCTCTTGAGTTATTTGAGTTTAAAATCCATCGAGAGAAAATATTCAGAACCGAAAAATTAGATAGTGGTTTAACATCACTCGAATCTAAGTCTAGTACGCTCCACCTATTACTCTTGAGAGTTGTGAACTCTCTAGATGGTTAGGTGTCAAGTTCTTCAGAGACCAAGAGTCATTGGGGTTCTCGAAGAACAAGTCTGCAAAGGTTCAAAGATCACCTCAAGTATCTACCACGAGAGATGATTATTGATTGACGAATCAATTGTCATGAAGAATAGGGTGAAGAGAGTTTACCTTCCGTGTTAAATCGCAACCCTTCCAATCAGATGTAGTCCTTTTGCATAAGGGTGAATTGGTCTACCAAATTCCTTGTCGCCAACGAGCATCACTGGTCACATCCTTTTCCTTCCTATTTATTGTCAATCTGTGATGTATGATCTGGTTCGGTCGTGTGATCTCATTCGACGCACGACTTAGTTCTTGTTCGCTAGTTGTTATTCGCTCACTGTACTCGGTTTATAGTCGTTGCGCTGCTAGGTTTCAAGAGATTTGAAGTTTTTGAAAGAAATTTTAAATCTTCCATTCACCCCTGAAAGGGCATTCACTTACCTTGGTGTTTTGGCGATGATGACAACTCACTATGATCTAACCGTGTGTCAAGTTATACAGGGATTGTATGTGGTACACAAGACGGTTAGGTGGACCCTCCAAACGGAAAAGACTGAAGACGGGTTTTCTCTACGTGTTTATTCTCTTTGGTCGTAGGGATCCCGTACTATTAAGAGGGAATCCACATTGGAAAGTCTTGGGTGACTCAGTTCTTTCGCTCATCCATCTTCACCCAATTCTCTTCTCCGCATCATTGAGAGAGAGCCCCCTCTTTCCTTAGTTACGTGCCAGGTAATCCGCGGTGTCAACCTAAATGCACAGCTGGTTTTTAGCCTCCGTTTCGAACACCACTCTAGGGGTGATACCCTAGGGGTGCTACCAAAGTGGTCCCCAGCGGTTGTACCGCTGCCCCCGGGCGGTAGTACCGCCAAAGGCTGGGAGACCCAAAAAGGCAGCTCTGGGCGGTTGAACCGGCCCAGCACCGGGCTACAACCAGACAAGTTTCTGTTGTGGTCCGGTTGTTGGGCGGTACCGGACCGGTTGTACCGCTATAATCATATAGCCCGGTACAACCGGGGTCCCGAGCGGTTGTACCGCTTAGGGGTCCGGGGCTCAGGCCTGGCTGCTGCATCCGGGCCAACCTCCTGGTGTGGTCCGGTGGTTGGCCGGTTGTACCGGTTATACCGGTTGTACCGCTCCCCTGTCCGGTTGAACCGCTCCCATGACAGATCTGAGCCCTATATAAAGAGGTGCTTCTTCCACCTCTTGCTCACCTTTTACCTCTCTCTCTCCACCATTGATGCACTTGAGCTTTCTTGCCCGATCTCTCTCCCTAGCCACCCAAACTTGTTGTCTTGCTAGGGATTGAAGGAGGAGACCTAGATCTACACTTCCACCAAAGGAAAATTGATTCCCCCATAGTTTCTTGTGTAGATTTTGTTACTCTTGGGTGTTTGAGCACCCTAGACGGAAGAGGTCACCTCAAAGCCATATTCCATTGTGGTGAAGCTTCGTGGTTTCGTTGGGAGCCTCCAATTAAGTTGTGGAGAGAGCCCCAACCTTGTTTGTAAAGGTCTGGTTGCCGCCTTCAAGTGCACCACTAGTGGAATCACGGCACCTCGCATTGTGTGAGGGCGTGAGGAGAATACGGTGGCCCTAGTGGCTTCTTGGGGAGCATTGTGCCTCCACACCGCTCCAACGGAGACGTACTTCCCCTCACCGGGAAGGAACTTCGGAAACACATCCTCGTCTCCATCGGTTCCCCTTGTGGTTACTTCTTACCTTTACTTTGTGCAAGCTACTTATATTGTTATATCTTGCTTGCTTATCTTGTTGTTGTGTTTAGCATCATATAGGTTACTCACCTAGTTGCACATCTAGCCAACCTATTTGTTGCTAAGCCTAAATTGTTAAAGAAAAGTTAAAAAGTGTTAGTTGCCTATTCACCCCCCCCCCCCTCTAGTCAACCATATCGATCCTTTCAACCCCCCTCTTGTAGACATACTTTGTTCCTACAAAGAAAATCGATGGTCAATCAGTTGGAACATTGATTAGATCAATGAAATGAACAACACACATAGCAACATGCCACAAAACTTACGAGATCTTGGACTATCCGTCTTACGGTTGTTGTAAAAGCCGCAAAACTGGTTCACAGCCTCTTGAATGTTGTACCAACGATTGCCGAGCGGATTCGCTTCCGATCATAGATCACTTCCGTACGGTAGGGATCCTAGTGCTTTTGCTCATAAAACGAATTATGCACGCTTTGCCAAACCGTCGCGCCCCTTTGCTTCGTGTCCTGAAATATGCCATTGAAGTATGATGCTAAACTAGGAAATGTATAATGCATAGTGCAAAAATTCCATGTCATTTTCTACATGCCACCCACATGCCATTGATTTTTTTTTCCGAGCCTGGTTAATAGGTGGTTAATTTGTCCGTCCGGGTTTTGCTTGACTTATCACGCATGCATACTTGAAATACTTTACTTAGCTTTCTAAACCAGTATTACTCAACCTGTACCATTGCTTCCTCTACTGGTGGTATTTCCCGAGGCGAGGGTAAATATGTGACTGTTGGAAATATGCCCTAGAGGCAATAATAAATTGGTTATTATTATATTTCCTTGTTCATGATAATCGTTTATTATCCATGCTATAATTGTATTGATTGGAAACTCAAATACATGTGTGGGTACATAGACAACACTGTGTCCCTAGTAAGCCTCTAGTTGACTAGCTTGTTGATCAAAGATGGTTAAGGTTTCCTAGCCATAGACATGAGATGTCATTTGATAACGGGATCACATCATTAGGAGAATGATGTGATGGACAAGACCCAAACTGTAAACGTAGCATTTGATCGTGTCAGTTTATTGCTATTGTTTTCTGCATGTCAAGTATCTGTTCCTTTGACCATGAGATCATGCAACTCACTAACACCGGAGGAATACCTTGTGTGTATCAAACGTCGCAACGTAACTGGGTGACTATAAAGGTGCTCTACAGGTATCTCCGAGGGTGTCTGTTGGGTTGGCATGGATCAAGACTGGGATTTGTTACTCCGTATGACGGAGAGGTATCTCAGGGCCCACTCGGTAATACAACATCACAATGAGCCTTGCAAGCAATGTGACTAAAGTGTTAGCCACGAGATCTTGTGTTACGGAACGAGTAAAGAGACTTGCCGGTAACGAGATTGAACTAGGTATAGTGATACCGACGATCGAATCTCGGGCAAGTAACATACCGAAGAACAAAGGGAACAGCATACGGGATTAACTGAATCCTTGACATAGAGGTTCGACCGATAAAGATCTTCGTAGAATATGTAGGAGCCAATATGGGCATCCAGGTCCCGCTATTGGTTATTGGCCGTAGAGGTGTCTCGGTCATGTCTACATAGTTCTCGAACCCGCAGGGTCTACACACTTAACGTTTGGTGACGATTAGTATAATTGAGTTATTATGTTGGTGACCGAAAGTTGTTCGGAGTCCCGGATAAGATCCCGGACATGACGAGGATCTCCGGAAGAGTCCGGAGGTAAAGATTGATATATGTGATAATAGTGTTTCGATCTCCGGAAGAGTTCCGAAGTTCACCGGAAGGGGTTCCGGATGTTTACCGAAGTGTTCGGGTGCAGCAACACTTTATATGAGCCAAAGGGATAAAGCCCACAAGGTATTGGAAAGTGCAAAAGTAGTTTTGCTGCCGCGTAAGCGGTACTACCGCTTGGTGAAGCGGTACTACCGCCGGAGCGGTACTACCGCTTGTGTGAAGCGGTACTACCGCCCAAGCGGTACTACCGCTTGTGTGAAGCGGTACTACCGCTTGTGCGCGGCTGTGCACGATTCGGCAGGGTCCGAATTGGACTCTTTTCCTGCGGGCCAAACCGACCTTGTGCGGGCAAAACCGACCCGGAGGAGGCTTTTACTCCAAGTTTAGACCCCAAGGCTCAACATATAAATAGAGGGGCAGGGCTAGCACGCGGGACACATCAGGATTTCCCAAGCCGTGTGCCGGCAACCCTAGCCCTCTAGTTCCTCCGTCATAATCTCCGTAGTGCTTGGCGAAGCCCTGCAGAGATTGTTCCTCACCACCATCACCACGCCGTCGTGCTGCTGGAACTCAACCACTACTTCACCATCGCTCGCTGGATCGAGGAGGTGAAGGCGTCATCAAGCCGTACGTGTGTTGAACGCGGAGGTGCCGTCCGTTCGGCACTAGATCGGAAGGATCGTGATTGGATCGCGGGACGCTCGGCGATTTGGATCGCGAAGACGTTCGACTACATCAACCGCGTTTATTAACGCTTCCGCTTAGCGATCTACAAGGGTATGTAGATTCACTCTCCCTCTCGTAGATGCTCATCACCATGGATAGATCTTGCGTGTGCGTAGGAAAATTTTTGTTTCCCATGCAACGTTCCCCAACAGTGGCATCTGAGCTAGGTCTATGCGTAGATGAGATCTCGAGTAGAACACAAACGAGTTGTGGGCGTGGGTGTATACATATTGCTTGCCGTTACTAGTTGATACTTGATTCCGCGGTATTGTGAGATGAAGCGGCCCGGACCGACATTACGCGTACGCTTACGCGAGACTGGTTTCACCGCTGCGTGCACTTGTTGCATAAAGGTGACTGGCGGGTGTCTGTCTCTCTCACTTTAGTTGAATCGGTTCAATGAAGAGGGTTCTTTTAGAAGATCAAAAAGCAATCACTACACCACGTTGTGGTTTTGCGTAGGTAAGAATCGTTCTTGCTAGATACCCGTAGCAGCCACGTAAAATTTGCAACAACAATTAGAGGACGTCTAACTTGTTTTTGCAGGGTATGTTGTGATGTGATATGGCCAATTACATGATGAGATATATGTGATGTATGAGATGATCATGTATTGTATAGAATATCACGACTTGCATGTCGATGAGTACGGCAACTGGCAGGAGCCATAGAGTTGTCTTTAATTATTGTATGACCTGCGTGTCAATCATTAAGCGCTATGTAATGCTTTACTTTATCGCTAAACGTTAGCTATAGTCGTGGAAGCAACAGTCGGCGCGACAACCTTATGGCGACACGTTGATGGAGATCAAGATGATGGAGATCATGGTGTCATGCCGGTGACGATGGAGATCATGCCGGTGCTTTGGAGATGGAGATCAAAAGCACAAGTTCATGGCCATATCATGTCACTTATGATTTGCATGTGATGTTAATCCTTTTATGCATCTTATTTTGCTTAGGACGACGGTAGCATTATAAGGTGATCCCTCACTTAAATTTCAAGATAAATTGTGTTCTCCCCAAGTGTGCACCGTTGCGAAAGTTCGTCGCTTCGAGACACGCCGTGATGATCGGGTGTGATAGACTCTACGTTCGCATACAACGGGTGTAAGCCATGTTACACGTGCGGAACACTCGGGTTAAACTTGACGAGCCTAGCATGTACAGACATGGCCTCGGAACACAAGAGACCGAAAGGTCGAACATGAGTCATATAGTAGATATGATCAACATGAAGATGTTCACCATTGAAACCACCTCAACTCACGTGATGATCGGACTTGAGTTGGTGGATTTGGATCATGTTACACTCGAATGATCGGAGGGATGTCAATTTGAGTGGGAGTTTTTTTTAAATATGATTAACTAAACTCATTACCTAGAACAATAGTCTAAGTTGTCTTTGCAATATTTATGTTGTAGATCATGGCTCGCGCAGTAGCACCCCTGAATTTTAATGCGTTCCTAGAGAAAGCTAAGTTGAAAGATGATGGAAGTAACTTTGTGGACTGGGCCCGTAATCTAAGGATTATCCTTACGGCTTCCCAGAAGGCTTATGTCCTTGATGCACCGCTTGGTGATCCACCCGCTCCAGTTGAGTCTCTAGACGTTGTGAACGCCTGGCAGGCTCGTTCTGATGATTACTCAATAGTTCAATGTGCAATGTTGTATGGCTTAGAACCGGGACTTCAAAGACGTTTTGAACGTCATGGAGCATATGAGATGTTCCAGGAGTTGAAGTTTATCTTTCAGAAGAATGCCCGGATCGAGAGATATGAGATCTCCGATAAGTTCTATGCTTGCAAGATGGAGGAGAACGGGTCTATCAGTGATCACGTGCTCAGAATGTCTGGGTACTCCACCCGTCTGGCTGAGTTAGGGATGCCCCTTCCGCCAGAGGCTATCACTGACAGAGTTCTTCAATCATTGCCGCCTAGCTACAAGAGCTTCGTGTTGAACTATAACATGCACGGGATGAACAAGTCAGTCGCCGAGCTGTTTGCGATGCTGAAAGTCGCTGAGTCTGAAATTCAGAAGGAGCATCAAGTGTTGATGGTCAATAAAACCACTAGTTTCAAGAAAAATGGCAAGGGTAAGAAGGGTAACTCTAAGAAGAGTGGCAAAGCAGTTGCTCCTCTCGTGAAGAAACCCAAGGCTGGACCCAAACCAGAAACTGTGTGTTTTCATTGCAAGGGAACTGGACACTGGAAGCGGAATTGCCCCAAGTATTTGGCTGACAAGAAGGCGGCCAACAACAAACAAGGTATATATGATATACATGTTATTGATGTGTACCTTACCAACTCTCGTTGTAGTGCCTGGGTATTTGATACCGGTGCGGTTGCTCATATTTGCAACTCAAAACAGGAACTGCGGAATAGACGGAGGCTGGCAAAGGACGAAGTGACGATGCGCGTGGGAAATGGTTCCAAGGTTGATGTGATCGCCGTCGGCACGCTCGCTCTTCGATTACCGTCGGGATTAGTGATGAACCTAAATAAGTGTTATTTGGTGCCTGCGTTAAGCATGAACATTATATCTGGATCTTGTTTATTGCGAGACGGTTACTCATTTAAATCAGAGAATAATGGTTGTTCTATTTATATGAGTAATATCTTTTATGGTCATGCACCCGATGTGAGGGGTTTATTCTTATTGAATCTCGATAGTAATGATACACATGTTCATAACATTGATGCCAAAAGATGTAGAATTGATAATGATAATACCACTTTCTTGTGGCACTGCCGTTTAGGTCATATTGGCGTAAAACGCATGAGGAAGCTCCATGCTGATGGACTTTTGGAGTCACTTGATTTTGAATCACTTGACACATGTGAGCCATGCCTCATGGGCAAGATGACTAAAACGCCGTTCTCTGGAACAATGGAACGGGCAAGTGACTTATTGGAAATCATACATACTGATGTGTGCGGTCCGATGAGTATTGAGGCGCGCGGTGGTTATCGTTACTTTCTCACCTTCACTGATGACTTAAGTAGATATGGGTATATTTACTTAATGAAACACAAGTCTGAAACATTTGAAAAGTTCAAACAATTTCAGAGTGAAGTTGAGAATCATCGTAACAAGAAGATTAAATTCCTACGATCTGATCGAGGAGGAGAATATCTGAGTTATGAGTTTGGCAGTCACTTAAGACAGTGTGGAATTGTTTCACAATTGACACCGCCTGGAACACCACAGCGTAATGGTGTGTCCGAACGTCGTAATCGAACTTTATTGGATATGGTGCGATCTATGATGTCTCTTGCCGATTTGCCACTATCGTTTTGGGGTTATGCATTAGAGACAGCTGCATTCACTTTAAATAGGGCACCATCGAAATCCGTTGAGACGACGCCATATGAACTTTGGTTTGGCAAGAAGCCAAAGCTGTCGTTTCTTAAAGTTTGGGGATGTGATGCTTATGTCAAAAAGCTTCAGCCTGAAAAGCTGGAACCCAAAGCGGAGAAATGCGTCTTCATAGGATACCCAAAAGAGACAGTTGGGTATACCTTCTACCTCAGATCCGAAGGCAAAGTGTTTGTCGCTAAAAACGGAACATTTCTTGAGAAAGAGTTTCTCTCGAAAGAATTGAGTGGGAGGAAGATAGAACTTGATGAGGTTGTTGAACCTTTACTTCAACCTGAGAGTAGCGCAGCGCAGAAAGTTGTTTCTGTGGAGCCTACATTAGCTGAAGAGGAAGTTAATGATGATGATCATGAAGCTTTGGATCAAGTTGCTATCAAACCTCGTAGGTCGACAAGGACGCGTACTACTCCTGAATGGTACGGCAACCCTGTCTTAGAGGTCATGTTGTTGGACAACGATGAACCTACGAGCTATGGAGAAGCGATGATGGGCCCGGATTCCGAGAGATGGTTAGAGGCCATGAAATCCGAGATGGGATCCATGTATGAAAACAAAGTATGAACTTTGGAAGTATTACCTGAAGGGCGTAAGGCCATTCAGAACAAATGGATCTTTAAGAGGAAGACGGACGCGGACGGTAATGTCACCGTCTATAAAGCTCGACTTGTGGCAAAGGGTTTTTCACAAGTTCAAGGAGTTGACTACGATGAGACCTTCTCACCCGTAGCGATGCTTAAGTCCGTCAGAATCATGTTAGCAATAGCTGCCTTTTTCGATTATGAAATTTGGCAGATGGATGTCAAAACAGCGTTCCTTAACGGTTACCTTAAGGAAGAGTTGTATATGATGCAACCAGAAGGTTTTGTCGATCCAGAGAATGCTGACAAAGTTTGCAAACTCCAGCGATCCATTTATGGGCTGGTGCAAGCATCTCGGAGTTGGAATCTTCGTTTTGATGAGGTGATCAAAGCGTTCGAGTTTATACAAGTTTACGGAGAAGCTTGTATTTACAAGAAATTGAGTGGGAGCTCTATAGCGTTTCTAATATTATATGTGGATGACATATTACTGATTGGAAACAATATAGAAATGCTGGAAAGCGTAAAGGAATATTTGAACAAGAGTTTTTCAATGAAGGACCTAGGAGAAGCTGCTTTCATATTAGGCATCAAGATCTATAGAGATAGATCAAGACGCTTAATAGGACTTTCACAAAGCACATACCTTGACAAAGTTTTGAAGAAGTTCAAAATGGATCAGTCCAAGAAGGGGTTCTTGCCTGTATTGCAAGGTGTGAAGTTGAGTAAGACTCAATGCCCAGTGACTGCAGAAGATAGAGAAAAGATGAGTGTCATCCCCTATGCTTCGGCCATAGGCTCTATCATGTATGCATTGCTGTGCACAAGACCCGATGTCGGCCTTGCCATAAGTATGGTCGGAAGGTTTCAAGGTGATCCAGGAATGGAACACTGGACGGCGGTCAAGAATATCCTGAAGTACCTGAAAAGGACTAAGGACATGTTTCTCGTTTATGGAGGTGATCAAGAGCTCGTCGTAAAGGGTTACGTCGATGCAAGCTGTGACACTGATCCGGATGACTCAAAGTCGCAAACCGGATACGTATTTATTCTTAATGGGGGTGCGGTTAGCTGGTGCAGTTCCAAGCAAAGCGTGGTAGCAGATTCTACATGCGAAGCGGAGTACATCGCTGCCTCGGAGGCGGCGAAGGAAGGTGTCTGGATGAAGGAGTTCATGACAGATCTTGGAGTAGTGCCTAGTGCACTTAACCCAATGACTCTGTTTTGTGATAATACTGGTGCCATTGCTCTAGCCAAGGAACCAAGATTTCACAAGAGGACCAGACACATAAAGCGACGTTTCAATTCCATCCGCGATTACATCAAGGAGGACGACATAAATATTTGCAAAGTACACACGGATCTAAATGTTGCAGATTCGATGACTAAACCTCTTCCAAAGGCTAAACATGAACAACACCAGAACTGCATGGGTGTTCGATTCATTACAATGTAAATCACATAGTGATGTGAACTAGATTATTGACTCTAGTGCAAGTGGGAGACTGTTGGAAATATGCCCTAGAGGCAATAATAAATTGGTTATTATTATATTTCCTTGTTCATGATAATCGTTTATTATCCATGCTATAATTGTATTGATTGGAAACTCAAATACATGTGTGGGTACATAGACAACACTGTGTCCCTAGTAAGCCTCTAGTTGACTAGCTTGTTGATCAAAGATGGTTAAGGTTTCCTAGCCATAGACATGAGATGTCATTTGATAACGGGATCACATCATTAGGAGAATGATGTGATGGACAAGACCCAAACTGTAAACGTAGCATTTGATCGTGTCAGTTTATTGCTATTGTTTTCTGCATGTCAAGTATCTGTTCCTTTGACCATGAGATCATGCAACTCACTATAACCGGAGGAATACCTTGTGTGTATCAAACGTCGCAACGTAACTGGGTGACTATAAAGGTGCTCTACAGGTATCTCCGAGGGTGTCTGTTGGGTTGGCATGGATCAAGACTGGGATTTGTTACTCCGTATGACGGAGAGGTATCTCAGGGCCCACTCGGTAATACAACATCACAATGAGCCTTGCAAGCAATGTGACTAAAGTGTTAGCCACGAGATCTTGTATTACGGAACGAGTAAAGAGACTTGCCGGTAACGAGATTGAACTAGGTATAGTGATACCGACGATCGAATCTCGGGCAAGTAACATACCGAAGAACAAAGGGAACAGCATACGGGATTAACTGAATCCTTGACATAGAGGTTCGACCGATAAAGATCTTCGTAGAATATGTAGGAGCCAATATGGGCATCCAGGTCCCGCTATTGGTTATTGGCCGTAGAGGTGTCTCGGTCATGTCTACATAGTTCTCGAACCCGCAGGGTCTACACACTTAACGTTTGGTGACGATTAGTATAATTGAGTTATTATGTTGGTGACCGAAAGTTGTTCGGAGTCCCGGATAAGATCCCGGACATGACGAGGATCTCCGGAAGAGTCCGGAGGTAAAGATTGATATATGTGATAATAGTGTTTCGATCTCCGGAAGAGTTCCGAAGTTCACCGGAAGGGGTTCCGGATGTTTACCGAAGTGTTCGGGTGCAGCAACACTTTATATGAGCCAAAGGGATAAAGCCCACAAGGTATTGGAAAGTGCAAAAGTAGTTTTGCTGCCGCGTAAGCGGTACTACCGCTTGGTGAAGCGGTACTACCGCCGGAGCGGTACTACCGCTTGTGTGAAGCGGTACTACCGCCCAAGCGGTACTACCGCTTGTGTGAAGCGGTACTACCGCTTGTGCGCGGCTGTGCACGATTCGGCAGGGTCCGAATTGGACTCTTTTCCTGCGGGCCAAACCGACCTTGTGCGGGCAAAACCGACCCGGAGGAGGCTTTTACTCCAAGTTTAGACCCCAAGGCTCAACATATAAATAGAGGGGCAGGGCTAGCACGCGGGACACATCAGGATTTCCCAAGCCGTGTGCCGGCAACCCTAGCCCTCTAGTTCCTCCGTCATAATCTCCGTAGTGCTTGGCGAAGCCCTGCAGAGATTGTTCCTCACCACCATCACCACGCCGTCGTGCTGCTGGAACTCAACCACTACTTCACCATCGCTCGCTGGATCGAGGAGGTGAAGGCGTCATCAAGCCGTACGTGTGTTGAACGCGGAGGTGCCGTCCGTTCGGCACTAGATCGGAAGGATCGTGATTGGATCGCGGGACGCTCGGCGATTTGGATCGCGAAGACGTTCGACTACATCAACCGCGTTTATTAACGCTTCCGCTTAGCGATCTACAAGGGTATGTAGATTCACTCTCCCTCTCGTAGATGCTCATCACCATGGATAGATCTTGCGTGTGCGTAGGAAAATTTTTGTTTCCCATGCAACGTTCCCCAACAGTGACTATCCGTCTTACACTTGTTGTAAAAGCCGCAAAATTAGTTCACGGCCTCGCTTTAAATCACGGATCACTTCCGTACGGTAGGGATCGTAGTGCTTTTGCTCATGAAACGAATTATGCACGCTTTGCCAAACCGTCGTGCCCCTTTGCTTCGTGTCCTGAAATATGACATTGAAGTATAATGATAAACTAGGAAATGTACAATACATAGTGCTAAAAATTCCATGTCATTTTCTACATGCCACACACCTGCCATTGATTTCTTTTCGAGCTCGGTTAATAGATGGTTAACTTGGTAGTGAATTGGTAAGGGGGGGGGGGGGGGGGGGGGGGGATCTCCACCTGAGTCTTCATTCAAACAGTAATGCTGCTAAAGTTTACATGTAATGTAGCGAGAGGAGAGATAGTCACGCCACAAGGTGGTGTAACATTTAAGCTGAGGATTTTTATGCCTATAATGTGACTGGAGAGTTAGGTCATCGATGATGTTCTTGATGACCGTGGGCATGTCAAGCATCAATTGCCTTTCGTTTCTTGCATCTCAAAATTTGCAGAGTAGTGAGGAATACGAAGGATGCGTCGTGGGCTAGACGCCGGGAGAGCGGAGGACCAGACACCACAAGGTGGAGCGGCGTGGTCGTATACCAACTGCGTGCCAGATGCGCCTGTCCATAGAACAAACAAAGTATTGGTGGAGATGGTGTGAAAACAGAGCTGGAAATGCTGCGACTACTAAGGGTTCAAGGAGGATCCATCGGTCCAACCAGAAGAAAATAGTCCGGCCATCAACAAGCTTGCATTGTGAAATCAGCCTGAGACCATGTATGCGTTTATGGATAATCCTAGCTAGGCATGCATGAGGGTTTAACTTATATCTATGCGCTGCTTTAAATATGTGTGCAACATTCTACACGTTTGGCATCACACTCATTTGCATTATCAGTTTATCACTATCCTTTGATACAAAGGAATTTCATTGGATTTTTAGAGGATTTGGATCCTTAGGATTTTTTCCTACGATGGTCGTTTGATTCGTAGGATTGAAATCCTTTGGATTTTTTCCATAGGATTCATTTGTACTACATTTTGAAGGAAAATTTTCATTCACTCAAACCTTTTTGTAGAAATCCTTTGTTTTTCCTGTGTTATCAAACGCCTTTCCAAATCCTGTAGGGTAGAAAAGGACATGACACTCTATTCCTACGTTTTTCCTGTTTCTGCAATTTAAAAATCCCGCGAATCAAAGAGGCCCTAAGTAGAGCCAAAAACTTTGGAAAATGCCAATGGTGGCCGCGCTGCAGGCAGGCCGGTATACTGGCCGTCCTGACCGCAGTGGGATGCGCGCTAGGGCTGTATTTCCATTTATTTTCGCACCGTATCTGCACACTCGGCCGCGTATTCAGGAAAAGCAGTCCTACCACGTGCTAGAGAATCTAGGCTTGGTCCAGGTTAGGTTGCATGTTCAGTTGCAACCATGTGAAAGCTTGTACGGGGTAGAGTTGCACAGACCAAGGAATCTCGTCAGTGCTGCGTGCGTCCACCAGTATGTTTGAGCAGACGTGGAGCAATTGAGACCAGCAGCAGTCAAAGTTTCTTGTAAATACTAGTAGAAAATTAACCAGCATGCATAGTGACAGTTTCACAGGCACCCCGTCTTCATGTTAACGAATATTCCATTAAAAAAAATGCATAAACAGAGTAGTCCGAAAACAACAATATGTACTAATTGCTTGTACTTCGGTTTTAATTCATTCGTGGCCGAGCCCTGGTCAGTAGTACTGGTGGTACACACCAACCATCAGACTAATCAACAGCCAAAACCCCAAGATGATCCTTGATTATTGCTGGAGAACACAGCCGGCCACACATCAGTTCCTAGTTTGTCCATGCTGCGGGGATACATTTGCAATGGAGCAAACTCCCTGAACACGCGCATGCCAACCCGTAGCTCATGCTGCTCACTGCTTCATGCATTGAATGCCTGCTACGAAGCACCGATACGTGCAAAACCTGTGTATCCCCGTCCTGTACGTCGCCGATACTTCGATACGGCTGATACGGCCGCGATACGCGTATCACCGGAGTATCTTGTTTTTCGATTTTAAAAAATGAAATAAAAGACCGATACGCGCTGTACAGCGTCCACGACACGGCTGTGATACGACAGCCCAGTGGAAAGCCCAGTACTAATCCTAACCTATGCCCGCATCACTCTGTCCGCATGCGCACGGCAGGGGAGAGGCGCAGGCGAGCCGCCGCTGCCGCTGCCTGTTGGACTAGCCTTGCCATCGCCGTCGGCTGGAGACGCTCGCCGCCTGGAGTGGTCGCCTGCGCCTGTCGACTCCCAAGCCACCACATCGACTGAACTCCGTGGCCAGCGCAGGTTATCACTTGTCGGCAAGTAAGTACTAAGTAGATCTGGCGAATCCTGGTGCTTGGTGCTTGGTGCTTGCCTGCTTTAGTTGATCTATCCATTCATCTTTTTGTCTTCAAAAATCATTAGTGCTTGCTGAACCTCGTTATGTTTATAGCCTTGCTGTAGTGTGCCACTAATAGAAAACAGGGCACTAGTCCCGGTTCCAAAGGGCCTTTAGTCCCGGTTCTGGAACCGGGACAAACCGATCGGGACTAATGCCCAAAATCTTTAGTCCCGGTTTGCTTACGAACCGGGACCAAAGGGGCTCTACGTGGCCTCTGTGGGGAGCCCAGGTAGGAGGACCTTTAGTCCCGATTGGTAACACCGACCGGGACTAAAAGACAGCCACGCGTCAGCACCTGCCAGGAGCTGGGGTTTTTGTTTTTTGTTTTTTCTTGAAAGGGGGGTTTAGGGGTTTTCCTATTGTGTTTCCCCCTTTTATTTTTTTGTTTACCATTTTTATTTTACGCTTTTCATTCGACCTCCAGCTTATTTTATTCCTTATAGTAGACAAAAATATGTACACAAGCTAGTTCTTCATACTAACCTCGTGCCGTCAGACATACTGAATCCATTATGTCCGGCAAACATCTCCCAATCCAGTACTCTATATAATCACTAGCCTGAATCCAAAACAACAGTTCATGCCCAATCCAGCGTTCTATATAAACGCTAACACTACAGCATGCAAAAGGAAGAGGATATCCGACAGAATCTGCATCACCCAGAATTAATCACCACATATTTCATCACGATTCAGAATCCATAGCAACAAGAAAACTATATTGCACCAACCAAAAACACAACCCGGGGCATACTAAAACAAACTTAACAGGTCAATCATGTGTTTCCCCCCTAAATCAATAAACGATGCAACAAGATCGAAGAATATTCAGTCGATTTTGCTATGTCCAGTCACAAGAACATACATGAATCAAAACAGTCCAACATGCATTCACATGACTGACCTGAAAATCACTACTTGCAGGCAAAAATTACACACAATTTTTTTTCTTGGCCCGTAGAACAAATCAAATTCAGCTTTAGAACTAGATACCTTCTCGTACATCTGCTCGTAGCTTCAGAGCACACCTCAAATCCCCCGTTTCCGTCCAACTGGAAATCACCGGAGTTGGGCACTGCTGGATCGGCAGCGCGACAAATCTGGCCATCTGCGGCGCTCATCAAAGCCTGCGACTCCACCGGAGGCACCACAGCCGTGGGTTACATCGAATCAACCCGCCGCCTGGAGAAAGAGGATTGGAGAGAAAAAGGGAATGCAACTTGACAAACTAGCTGCGGATCACATGGTCGCACAGGAAACCTACCTGTAGCGCTCGATGCCACCGGCAGACATGGCGTAGGAGAGGAGATGCGCCGGCGCCGGTGCCGCCGTCGACCGAGGGGGGAGAGAAGGAGGCGGAGAGGCAAAGTTGTGCCGTGGGTGGGGCTTATTCCACGGGGTTCAGGTCTTCAGGATAACACCAGGCGGGTGTGGCAGGAAGAGATTCCCTTTCATGTGCTGATTCGAACAAGGATAAGCAGAGGAACGTGACGAGCTGGGTGGGCCAAACATGTACGCCTAGATGTATCCCAGACCGTATATTGGATAACTAGCCTGACAGCAGCCTGGCAACTGTCTGACGCATTTAAGATCCCAAAGCCATCCCAACGGCCCAGATACCGGCCTACCTGTAGCACGGCCACCAAAAGCCCGCACTCCAAAAACTTGTCTTACTCATAGGGAAAAAGAAACTAAGCAAGATGACTTGCCGCACCCAACGTTTCACCAAAATAACCCCTTATCATGAGAAAACTAAAAATTCAGGACCAGAGAAGCAGAGACCAAACGACAATGAAATATAGGCGATTGGTTTTTCCATTCCCTCCAATTCAAATGGATAGATGATACTAAAATCTACCCCCTCCGTCCCATAATATAAGAACGTTTTTGACCGTTTCATAATATAAGAACGTTTTTGACACTACACTCAAGAACGTTCTTTGACACTACACTCAAGAACGTTCTTATATTATAGGACAGAGGGAGTAGAAGCCATGAACTAGGGCGCAAGCATGGGCACCAGCTCCTTCACGACGGAGGGATGGCTAGTAATCAGATCGTCGAAACCATCAGTGGCCGCGACAGCCCTGAGATTTCCGGGCGTGCCTAGAAAATTGTAGCAGGCCTTCCTCAGCCCGTCGCAGTGGTGGTTCTCAGCTAGTTCCAGGATGGTCGTTGTGGTGCTGACGCCAATGAACCCGCATATCTTAGCTTCACACATGAGCTTCAGCCGCTGCAGATCGTACCTATCCGCCGCGACGAGCAGCTGCAGCCACTGCCACATCGCATCTTCATCATCTTCCTTCTCCATCTCCGGCTCCGAGTCATTGTAAATGAACGCAAGCATTGCCCTGAAAACACGAGGCTCCATCTCCTCTATGTGTATGGCACTGGCGGTACATGTGCCCTCCTTCATCAGGCCGAAGAGCTCGGCCTTGAACACTCTAGACCGAGCCGCCAATACACACCGGTGCGCGGCAATTGTCTCGCCACCAACCTCGAACGTCACGTCATTGCCTTCCTTGGCCATGAGGAGATCGGTGAAGGTCCGCTGCTCGTCCGACGGGGGCACCGTAACGAACTTGGTGCCAGTTCCCTTGGCGTCGGATGACGATGATATCACACCGGAGGGTGAAGCTGTCGTCCTTGAGATGCTCCGAGTCTTCCAAGTCATCCCTGCTTATGAAATTGGAGTAGCACGTACCACAAGATTTACCACGGAAGGCACGTACTGAACCCAAACGGATGTACGTTGACCGCTGCCTGTTGGACTGTTTAATGAAGCTAATCTCGAACTGCGCCGTTACAGGCCTTGCAACATCCTGAGCGAGGACGAGGGAAGCAGATACATAGCCGGCCCTGGCCGACGACGAGCCGTTAGGGTAGCACCTGAGAAGCCAGAAATAGCCTCCGACTCTGAAAGGGAGAGACTCGATGTGATCGCCGCTGGGGACGTCGGCCTTTGTGCGTGAGTAGCCTTCGACCACAAGGAGGTGGTACCCCCTGGTGGCGCCGGTGCAGTTGATGGCCGATGCTGAAGGCCAGAGTCTGCCGTCGCGGATCAAGGATACGCCAGCGAACGACATGGCGGCCGATCGACTCCGCCGTTACGTACGTACGTTCTGCCGGCGGTTGGTTATTCGTTTTATTAGGGTTTTATATATTTATATCTACGTTGCCCTAGTTGAATTTCACTTTTGTTTTTTAAAGCTAAGACATGGACAACACTATACGTTTAACATGGAGTTACCCTTTATAAAAGGGCAGTCCTGCCCAACGTCAGATCGTTTTGTTTTGGGCCGTTAGATCACATCCTACTATAGTCCCCTTCCTCGCGCACGAAGGGCGACGGCCCGCGGCGTCGTCCTCGCCCCTAGTCCTCGTCCTCGGCGTCGCTCTCGCCAACGGTCGCCGGTCGCCGCCCTCGTCGCCGCCAATCGTCGTCCTCGCCCCCAGTCGCCATCCTCGTCACCATTGGTCGCCGCCCTCCCATCCTCGCCCCCGGTCGCCGGTCGCCGTCCTCGTCGCCCCCGGTCGCCGTCCTCGTCGCCCCCGGTCGCCATCGCCGACCTCGTCACTGGTTGAAGCTTTTTTGTCATTACCGCTTGAAGCTTTTCCTCCCGTCGGTTGAAGCTTTTCCATTGCCGCTTGAAGCTTTTTCCACCATTGAAGCTTTTTTCCGGCGGTGAAACATGTTTTCTCATGCCACTTTGAAGCTTTTCCTCTAGCCGGATGAAGCTTTTCCACAAATGGTTGAAGCATTTTCTCCCTGGGTGAAAGCTAGACACTGGTTCCAGCAAAAAGCGATGCCGGATGTAACAAAAAGGGATGCCGGATGTAGCAAAAAACGATGCCGGATGTAGCAAATCTCGAAGCCGGTTCCAGCAGATGTCGCGGATGGTTGCAGCAAAAAATGGCGTTCGGCTATTCGGTGGGCTCTCAACTTCTTCGGCTCACGATTGCAACTCTGCGGGGTGCGGTCCCAGCTCCGTTGCGTACCGGTTGTAGCATCTCGCCGTGCAGTGCAGATTAGAGTGTGGTAGCAACGGTGGACTTCCGTGCTTGTCCGCAAGAAAGAGAAAGAAAGGAGTGGGCCGTGGGCGCGAAGAAGAAGGGGTGGTGGCGGGCCCAGGCACACGTGGGCTGAGGGGTTTCCTGGACATCTGGTAAAATTTGCAACCTGCGCCGTTGGATCGGTCGCAAACGAACGCGCGCGACGCGACCGGCCGAAGCTTCGGCCGGCGAGCGGGCCTGAAACGTTTCTCTTTATAAAAGAGTACAATGAAAGAAACTGCTAAAATGTATACTACTATGCTAAATTCTATCTATACTTTATACCTATTCATAAAGGAAATAGGTATTCTTGATCTGTCATGCTATTTTATAGAGAAATCCTTAAGTTTTTGATAATTAATCCGCATTACATATTAATTGATTTTTTAAAAATCCATATAATTTTAATCCTAACTCCAAATTTAGCATGTAATGTATGAAATTTAATTAGAAAAATATGTACAATCTAAATATGATATTATTTTACCTCTTAACCATTAAAAATGCTATTTAAGATGAAATCTTACTCAATAGCGCAAGATCAGTCTTTTTTCATACCGGTGCCGATCCGAATTGAAAATGATCACTTCGTCAAAACCAAAATGGGAAACGAAAACAATATAGATAACCACACATGCACGTCTTGTCAAAACCTCACAGAAAATACTATTTTTTTTCATCCTATGCCGAGAGGGAGACATCTTAAGATTGACAACATTCAAACGTTTTGTGATTGTGTGAACACCGAGGCCACCGTTGACGAGTGAGAAGAAGGTTAAATGGAAACAGAAATGGGATACCATGTGTTGAAATAAAGGGCATGGACCAATTAAAGTCTGAAGTCATGGTTATTAGGTAAGGGAGTGTGTTTTTTTACACCCGTTGCAACGCACGGGCTCATTTGCTAGTACCTACTAAAAAAAGTGATATTCTTAGTTTCGTCCCGCATTTGTTCCTATGTTTCGTGAAATACACGAGATGGTACTAATTTGTAGAGCCAAGTTTCATTAAAAAAGTCGCAGATCGGTTGGGCCTGGGTTCCTCGGCCCATGCTTCACCCTTATGTGTTTGGGCCTCCGACTCTTTTCGTTTCGTTTCCACGCACATCATCACAATCCGGTTTGTTTCGTTCGTCCTCCCTACACGAATTGAACTCAAACTCCATAAATATCAGCAAGGGAAGAGGAGGGGAGAGATGATTCGGTGGAGGCGAGGAAGCAGCAGATGAAATCGTCGAACGAGAAGGCAACGTTCGACCGTCGGCGTGAGATCGAAGAAGCGAACTGAAATTCCGTCGAGGGAGAGCTAGAGGGTGAACCTTCGGAACCAGTTGAGGAGCGAATCCGAGATCCCCATGGCGGTTTTGTCGCGGCTTGAGACCTTCCGTCGCCTATGCTCCTGCCAAATCGATCGAGGGAATCCGCAGTTGTTGATTGGGGAGGAGGAAGGGAGGAAGACGAGGATGGGATGAGATCAGATGTCGGTTGGCTAGATGCATAGGCTCGTGCGTCGGCTGATGATGATGAGATGACATGACCTATGGGGAGGAAGTGGCCAGTGGACTCGCGCTTGGTCGCAGGCCACAACTGGCATGGTCGGGTCGGAGCAGATGGGATCGCTGGCTGGGCTGAATCTGCTCAAGAGCAAGACGAGATCGGTGCCTTCCTCAAGCTGAGCCAAGCGACACTAGTGCGAAGGACGCTTTGGCTCTATACCTGGGTGACGTGATTGTGTATTGGCCGGCAACAATTCAATTAACTAGCGAGGCTTTCTTTTGTGTGTCGCGTGTGTACATGCAATACAATCCAGTTGCTTAAGGCAGGAACCAAGACACCCGTTTGCCTCTTCCTCGTCGTTATTCATTGTCATTGTCGAATACACTCCGCTCGCCCTCTACCATGCCCGCTTTTTCCAACTTCTAGATTTCCGTGTTGTCCCACCCTGGACCTGCTCCGAGCAAGCTGTTCTCCACCCTGTCCATCCCGCAAGGTGTCATCATCGCCAGATCTAGCAAAATATAGCATTAATTTCTTCTTTGGCTTTTCCTTTCTCTTCTTTTCAGATTCTTTCGTTTTTCTCAATGCTAAGTCACCAGTATATATGATGCTTGTACCGTTGTGTGGATTAACGGATGCTCAGATACATCGCTGGGACTATAAATTATGAATTTAGTAGTGTACAATTGTATACACAGTGGCAGCCGTCACGCTGGAGCACAGCTGGCTGCTCTGACTGCCGTCGCCGTCTATCTTCGACGGCGACGATGCTCTACCTCAATTCGGTCTAAGTCTATCTCCATGAGGTTCGGCACCGGAACGAAACACTGAAGGTGTGCGTGTGCATGTGCTAATATAGATCAATTACTTACACGTACATCATAAGTCATCACAGTGTAAATCAACAACATCCAGCAATACACCTCTTAAATGGTAAAAAAAACTCTTACTTATTTTAACTCAAAATTAAGTTTCTGTTGTTCCAAAAAATATTAGAATACTGGAGTTTCAAAACTATATTATGATTGAATTTAAGACTTACGTATACTTAATGCTTTAATTTAATCTTTTAAAGTGAAAATTTGAAACATTTGTTTCAGAGTTTACATAGTGGAGAAAATTACTTAAGTTTAATTTATTATTGGTTTTAAAATGACTTTAACATAAACTTTAAGTCTAAATTTGATAAAATACACTCGAAATAAATAAATAAATTACTCCCCCCGTCCCAAAATAAGTGACTCAACTTTGTACTAACTTTGTATTATTGTTAGTATAAATTTGAGTCATTTATTTTGGAAAGGGGGGAGTACATCATATTTTTGAACATAATTTCGTATTATTTGGAAGAAGCATAAAGAGCCACGGAAACTAGCCGATGAGGTTTGAGGAAGAGCTCACAGGGCAAATATGTGGGCTGGCTTGGCCAGTGCACAATGTGAACACTACGGTAAGGTTGAGCCAGCGGCTAGGCTTAGTCGCGAGGAGCGCTCTGGAGGTCATGAGTCGCAAGGGAACACGAACGGAGTGCAATATTGAGGTAGATGGCATGGGCTTATGGGATATTGAGTCATGCTTACCGGGCTAATGGCATCTGATATATTTTTTCTTTCCGTTGCAACGCACGGGCATGTTTGCTAGTAGGAAATAATGTATCATGAATAGTGTTAAAATTTCCATGCCATTTTCTACAACAAGACAGACACCACTAGGCCGGGCACCGATGAGACGAAGGCCGCTTACATCTTGATCATCGGACATCGACAAGACGGAGGGATGTGACTAAGCTCTCCCACTCCACTTCATCATGACATCACTACCGTCTACACCAAGCTCATGGAGAAGACGATGCCCATTGTAGCAGCTCAATCAAAGGTGATCCGCAAGCTCGATTCGTGGGGCATAATTAATTGGGAGCTTTTCGAGACCACGTGAATCAAAACCCCACATCGCCAAAGTTATTTAGCCGCAGGCCACGAAGCACATCCTTAATAGGGATTTTGTAATTTTATTTCTCGACATGAGATTAAAAAAATGCATGTTCCCCTAAACCTTTTGTTTGTGTGCTTCGGTACACTAACACACCCACGCGGTTTTTTTTTTGTCAAACACAAACATGCAAACATGATAAGTTTAGAACATGCACACTTAAACATAGTTTGGATACAAACTTAAACATAGTTTGGATACAAACATACTTCGACACAAACTATTGCAAACTACTCAGAGGTTGTCCTAGTCAATGTCGGAGCCCGACTCATTGTCCTCGTTCTTCAACTTCATATCGAGATCAATCACGCTCGTGCTCCTTCTTCACCAAGTTGTTTTGCAACGCTCAGTATTCATACTCCGCCTGCATGAGGTGCGGATTTTCTGCCACAAACCTCGCCATGGCAGCCTCATCCCGCGGGCTGTAGAAAATATTAATATGATGGCTGAATATCTGTTGTTTTATTGATTTGACCCTTGCAGGGGTATATATATATAGGACAAGACGAGTCATAGGATGTTTAAACTATTCTATACTATCTTCTTATCTCTACATAATTATACTTCTAACATCCCCACTCAATCGTAGCGAAGTGAAGCGAACGATTGTGACTGAATTTGAAAGCACATATGCCATCTTCTTCACTGGGCCATCATCATGTGCGTCTCTAATGGGTCAAAATCTAGGACAGTGAATGCATGCCTTCTAGTGCCTTTCTTGTCTCTTCTCTATTCTCTCATGCAGTCACAGTGGAAATGGTGTGGACTCTAGTTACGGAATTTGAATTCTTGCCTTTCTATCGTCTTATTCATCGCGCCATCATCAACGTCTTTACACCTTCTGGTGCCTTCCTTGTCTCTCTCCTATTATGACTGATCCAAGACGATCCGAGTCTCCTTCTAGTACACGACAGCCACCATCTATATCTCGGGATCGATTAACTCAGCATCTGCCTAATCTTCATGAAATTCAACTCCCACTTCGGCCACGCGGGGCGCCAACACTCTTTGTCGAAGGCGCAAGTGGCGATGTCCAGCGTGTCAAATGTGTCGAGCCATCACCAAGCTTACATTATGAAATCTTGCCTGAGAATATGTAGGTATTTATGTAATCCTAGCTAGATGTGTGCTGCAGGGTTGCTGCATTTACGAATTGGTGAAGAACATTCCACACATTTGAGATTTTACAGCACACGTCATTCTAAGCAAGAATAAAACTTAACTTGCACCTCATCATAGGGGAAATGAATTAAGCAAGATGACTTGCCGCACTCGACGTTTCACCAAAAGGACCCTACCAATACCATGAGAAAGTTCAACAATCAGGACCAGAAGAGTTGCAAGTCCAGTATCCCATTTTTAACCCGGCAGATAACAAATGATAATGAAATCTAAACGACTTCTTTTTCCGTTCCTTTCAATTCAGATGGGTAGATGATACTAAAAACTAGAAGCCATGAACTAGGGTGCAAGCATGCCGATGAGCTCCTTCATGACGGAGGGGTAGCTCGTGATCAGATCGTCGAAGCCATCCGTGGCCGCGGCAGCCCTCAGATTTCCAGGCATGCCTAGAAAATTGTAGCATGCCATCTTCAGCCCTTCACAGCAGTGTTGCTCGGCGAGTGCCAGGGTGGCCGTGACGGTGTTCACGCAGATGAACCCACACAGCTTATCTTCACACATGAGCTTCAGTCGATGCAGATCGTACCTATCTGCTGCCACCAGAAGGTGCTGCCACTGACTCGTTGCATCTTCTTCATCGTCCATCTCCGGCTCAGAGTCACTGTAAATGAATGCAAGAATTGCCCTGAAAACTCGAGGCTCCATGTCCTCTATGTGTATGGCGCTGGCGGCCGGCGTGCCCTCCTTCATCAGGCCGAAGAGCTCGGCCTTGAAGACTCTAGATCGGGCTGCAAGGACGCACCGATGTGCGGCGATTGTCTGGCCGCCAACCTTGAACTTCACGTCAGTCCCTTCTTTAGCTGTGAGTAGGTCCGTGAAGTGCCGCTGCATGTCGGGCGGCGGAACTGTAACGAACGGTGGAACGGTGCCGGTGCCCGTAGCATTGACGACGTCCTCGACGACCACCACTACGTCACACCGGAGGGTGAAACCATGATCCTGGAGATGTTTTGAGTTCTCGAAGGCACCCTTGCTCATTAAGGTGCACGAAAGTTCACGAGATTTGACACGAAATGTTCCTCCAGAACGAATGGGTGTTGAGACTGTTGACTCCTGCTTCTCGGACTGGTCAATGAAGCAAAACATGAACTCCGCCTTTACAGGTTTTGCAACATCCTGAGCAAGGACAAGGGCAGCAGATATATTGCGGGGCTCGGCCCACGGTGAACCGTTAGGGTAGTACTTGAGAAACCAGAGATACCCTCCAACTTTGAAAGAGCGAGATTCGATGGGACTGCCTTTAAGAATATGCTTGACGCATGAGTAGCCTTCAACCACAAGCAGGTGGTACCCGCTAGCAGCGCCGGCGTCGTTGATGGCCGAGCCGGAAGGCCATAGTCTGCCGTCGCGGATCAAGGATACGCCTGCGAACGACATGGCCACTTAAGGAACTAGCACATGCAAGGAGAAGGATTGGAAATATGGATCACGGGCGTACTCTTCAGACCCGTATAAATAGACTCGAGAAATGAGACCGCCGCGGCCGCGCGACTCCTCGTCTTAGTACGCAAGTGTGACTGCACGCGTTCTTGAAATATGAACAGGCGTAGGTTGGCCGCGGTCCGTTCCTCTGCTCGAGAGGTGAAGGTATAATTGCGTCCACTTCCGAGGGCCAATGGATTGACCCCCAAAGTGTCGTTTCGGTGCAACTTCTCGACTAGGATTTGCCTTTCAGACGTGTCTAGACCAGTGAAAAAAATAGCGAGAGTATACACACTATAGCGTTCTGAGCAATGTTTCGCTAAATAAATCGATGTAATACCATGCTATAGCGCGATATGTCATGATAATAATATTTTAAGGACAACATTATTTTATCATAGCATGTTATTTTTTGCATTGGTCTAGACGAGCAACCAAGGATAGTCTCAAACTCTGAACTAATTAGTAAACTTATACTAATATTTTCCGTCATAATCAAAGCAACTTAGCAAGGTTTGTCTCCGATTGTATATATTTTTTCCAGATAATATGCAGTATATTAATAACAATCTTGTATCAACAACATAAAGCCGGATGTTTTTTTCCCGCAAAAAAACCTACATCCAGCTTTCTATGCAACAACACAATGTCAAGAGTTAGTGGAGACATCAGAAATGCACACAACCAAATCTTAGATTACCAGCATGACTTGGAGAACATTCGCAGAAACAAAGCATGACTTGTACAACGAAGGCTCATCTCATGTTGGCTCGAGTAAAAATTGAATTTGCCATAATCAAGACAAAGTAATTTACAAGAAATATATTTAGCTCTAAACAAAGTCATAAATAACTCAAACTCTGAACAAATATATAAATAGTTTACCATGATAACCATTGGTCCTTTATATTTCTGATAACAGGAAATATATTAATATCCTGTTATCATCAACTGCACACGGGCGCACATGCGATTAGTTTACCCCCCCCCCCCCCCCCCCCCCCCCCCGCCTCCCCCGGTTGACACTAGTCTGCCTCATCTCATGTGGCCTTAGGGCTGTGGAGGCGTGGTGGACACTAACCCCTTGCCTGCGGGAGGGATCCTGATCCATTTCGAGTGTATTTTAGATTTTTATTTTTTAGGGTATGTGTCATGTCTAGGAAGCGCACAGCGGTGGCGGATCTCTGAAGATGGAATAAGGTTATTTTCGCCCGTTGCGTCTAGCATCATCGGAGATCATATGGATATGGGTCTCCACCGGATCTCGTGGGATTCGGTCGGTACGGGTCTTCAATGGATCTTATTGGATCCGGTCTTTGTGTGTTTACAAGTTGAATACTTTCGATCTACACTTTTCCTCATCGGCGACGGTTGTTGTTCTAGTGCGCTGGTCCTGCGAGGTCTTAGCACGACGACTTCCATACTACTTACTACGACAAGATTTGTCTGGCTTCGTCGAGGGATGGGCAATTATGGCGACACGTCTTCGGCTCGCTCGAGTGCTTGTAGTTGTTGCTAGGTGGTCTATGGACCTAGATATAAATTTTACATCCGGTCTTCTTTTGTACTATCATGACAGTTCATGTATAGATAAAAAAAACTCTCTAAAAATGCACTCTATTTTGCAACAACATAATATCAAGAGCTAGCCAGGACATCGAGACTGTGCACAACCATATTGCAAACAAGAGTGGAAAAAGGAAAACGCCCACCCCAAAGATAATGCCAAAGTAAACAACAACATACAACGGCCGTTGGCATTTGGCAATACCTAAACTATGAGATCGAATTGTTCTCCGAAAAGCTATGATCCACAAGGAAATACCACATGAGGGTCATCGTCGTCAGATCTAACCACACAGACCATATATTGGCTTTCGCCCCGGGGAGCAAGTCCAAGAAATCTTGAGTCAATACATTCAGCCAGAGAACAACACATAAATACCGCCATTGTCAAGTTCAACCAATGAAGGCAATCCTAGGGCTTGAGACTCCATGAACAACACGACTAAAATCAAAGTCATCATGTGTTGCCATCCCCACTTATCGAGCCACCGCAAGAATCCAAGATTGGTCTAACTTTCCGAGAGTCTTGTTTGGATGTTGAAATCTGTCTCCTGTCATTGTTTAACTAATTATCGTAGATCCATAAATCAGTAGCTTTTATAAAAATACGACGGTTTGATAATATCGGTATCTAGCTTGAATCCAAATGAGAGCTTATGTAAATTTCCATATGGGAACCATGCAAGTCATCCACGCAGGCCATGTGGGAGGCCATGTGGGTGTCTTCTGTGGGCCCTGCAACGCTTCCATGTGTCTCTCCTTCCTTCGGGAGGTGTCTTCCCTTCCTGATGTTATGTGCTCCTGATTTTTTACATATTTATCCGATGCAATTTATTGACACATAAACATATATACAGGTGACCTTTGTAGCACTAACATATGAAAAATTCAAAATTTATAGCTACATTTAGGACGTATCAATGCGCTTCCTAGCGGTGCCACAATGGATTACTAGTGAGCACTCTTGTCATATTTTTTAACATGTTCACCACCTTTATGCATCTATCATTGATCCTGAAAGCATGTCACATTTGTATGTTTTAGGACAAGTACACCAAGAGAGGTACAAGCAAATAACCAAGTAAAAAGACAAAATGTTTGTCCCTCAACATTGTTTAAATTTGATAAAGAACAATGAGAAGTGATGATGAGGCTCCACCGGAGATACCGATGTTAAGTACCCCCAACCTTTGTAGATGATGATGGTGATAATGATGCAAATACGAGAATGGGCCTAGGAGTCCTACTTCGGGGTCAAGCAAGGGCTGGCCCATCAGGGGGATGAGGGCAAAAGAGATGGCTAAGATAGATGTAGAGGTTGCAACAATGAGAGATGAGATTAGCTAGTTGATCAATGCAAAGAAGGATATGGTGGAGAGGAAGCGGCAAGAGAAGTTGGCGAAGTGGCAAGAGAAGAACCAGAATTAGAGGCACAATGCTGAGAGGGATGGTGTGGGCTACTTGAGGAGAACCGGTTGAGGCAAGATATGGTGGCCGAGGAGAAACTTCTCACGATGGTAGATCTGGATGAAAAGGAACAAAAAAAAACTTTTGGGAGACGAGGTGCCGGAGATCATGGCATCTAGGACAACATATGGAGCGGAGGGAGTGGTGCACATTTGGAAGGAGGGACCAGTACCAGAAATGTGTGCTGATCCTTGTGTTGGACATATGTGCACGATGCTGTTTTTGGTTGAACTTCGGTGTTGGATGATGATTATGAAGTTTTATGTGTGCATTTGAAGCCTATGCTAGATTGAAATTATAAACTATGGTTTTGAAATGTTAAAGGTTGTAGGAGAAAAGTAGCAGAAATAGGAGAGATATCACATAATAAGGTTGTAGTTCTAGTAAATGTTGTGCAACCTTTAAAATTTATTACAGGAACTCTAAAATTCTTTTAAAGATTCCTTTTATGAAATCTGCAAGAAAACACACTCCAAAAGCATCCTATTATCGAGGAAACCAAAACATCATGATGGACCAGAGAACATAAAAGTCTAGAAGTCATAAACCTAAGGCACAAACATGTTAATCAGCTCCTTCATAACAGAAGGGCAGCTCGTGACAAGATCGTCAAAGCAATCACTGGCCGCGACAGCCCTCAGATTCCCCGATGCGCCAAGAAATTCGTAGCACGCCGTCTTCAACCCGTCACAGCAGTGGCGCTCGGCTAGTGCCAGGATGGTGGGCGTGTTGTTCACGTCCACGAACCTGCACAACTTGTCTTCACACATGAGCTTCAGCCGCTGGAGATCGTACCTATCTGCCGCGACAAGCAGGTTCTGCCACTGCCATACTGGGTCATTACCATCTTCCTTCTCCATCCCCGGCTCCAAGTCACTGTAAATGAATGCGAGCATTGCCCTAAAAGCTGGAGCCTCCATGTCCTCTACATTTATGGCGTCTGCAGTCGTTGTGCCCTCCTTCATCGGGCCGAAGAGCTTGGCCTTGAAGACTCTAGACCGGGCCGCAAGGATGCACCGGTGTGCGGTGAATGTCTCACCGCCAACCTCAAACTTCACGTCGGTACCATCCTTGGCGGCGAGGAGATCGGTGAAGTGCCGCTGCATGTCTGGCGGCGGCACCGTAATGAACGGTGAAGCGGCACCAGTGCCCCCAGCGTCGATGGCATCCCCGACGATGATATCGCACCGGATATATGGTGAAACTGTCATCCTCGACATGTTTTGAGTGTGTCAAGTCATCCCTCCTTAGCTTATCCGACAAGCACATAGTACCATATTTGGCAGGGACGTAAGGTTTGTATTTTGAGTTTTGCTTGTCGGGCTGGTCAATGAAACTAAACATGAACTGCGCCTTTACAGGCCCTGCGATGTCCTGATGAAGGCGAATGGCATTGCATATACCGGCGGTCCCGTCCGGCCGACAAATGCTGGGCCAGTACGCGAGAAACCAGAGATACCCTCCAACTCTGAAACGGCGAGACATGATGTCACTGATGTCCTTGCTGCGTGAGTGGCCTTCTACCACGAACAGGTGGTACCCGCTGGCGGCACCGGCGCCGTTGATGACCGACCTGGAAGGGCATAGTTTGCGGTCGCGGATCAAGGTTACGCCTGCGAAAGACATGGCGACGATTGGACGAGCCCTGCAGCCCTGATCGATTCCGTTGTATCAGCTGCAGGGTATAGATATTTGTAGAAGTACGTGGCCGTGTTATTTGGAGGAGTTTGTGTTGGAGTCAGCTTCCAAACCGTGGTCTAGTTTTATTTTTTGGCGGGTTCAATAGTAGTTTTTATTCCGAAATAATAGAGTGACAATCCATAGGCAAGGGCTCCTCAATACGTGGTCTAGTTGAACTTGGGATAGGTTTTAGTCAAGTTCCAGGCCAGTCGTCCTCGTCTCAGACTTCTAAACTAAACTTAGAATATTTTCTCCTGAGAACTATATATAGCAAAGTTTTCCTCTTTTACATATTTTCCTGATAATGGACTAATGTCTATACTCTTTTATTTTTTTTATTTTTTTATTTTACTAATTAAGGACAGTAAAACTGAGACTAGTCCCCGCATTCACACGCCATCATGTGTTTGAACCGTTCATTTTCAAGATTGCATTGTTTCTAGTCGTTAGATGCAGGTGGATCTCTGTTTTTCTGTGAATGTTGCCACAACCTGGGCCGGCTGTCCGAAGGGCAGCTATTCCACCTGGTAGTTCATGTGAACTATCATTAATTTTCTTTATCCAGCTATATTGAAATTTGTAGATGAAGGGCATGTTCAATACCATGATTTATGATTTGGTACATAAGTGACATCCAAGAGAGGATGTTGTTCTGACTTTACTTTAAGATGTGAGTATATTCTACACTAAATTTCTCATGTTCATCCGGCAATGAGCATCTGCTCTATTTGGATGTTTCTTTAATCATTATTTCCAAACTGTGCACCTAAGGGTCGGATAAAAGTATTCAAGTTAAACATGTTGATATATGGTTATGAAGCGACGAAGGAGAATCATAATATGTTGACTGGTGCAGTACGAAAGTGGGCTAAAGTGGATTTTCCATATTCTTAGATGTCCTGTTTGTTTCTGGTCAAGAATTTTCTCCCTCAAATATAATCCACCTAATAGCTTGCATGATGTTTTTATAGATGTTTTCTGCATAATTAGTTGTGTGCATGATATGTTTCTAAAGGTAGCTGCATATTATCAGGTAGCTGCTCTTGATATGGTGAATGGCTTTGGTACTGTGTTTTTATAGGTTCGATCAGCACAATGAGTTGTGTGCATGTTCTCTATCATCAGGCCATGATTTGAAAGCGTAGCTACTCTGTAGGTTGGTTCAAGCCATATATATGCATGTCTCATAATTGTGGAAATTGGTATAACATGACACAGAGGTTGCATCATCAGATACCAAAAATGAAAGTCTTCTGTCCATTGAACGATCTCATCGCAAGAAGAAAATCGTTCAAAATTTATATATGATTTCACTCAACTTATTCTCCTATTAGATTCAAAACGTGGTTTGTGTACAATGGACTTCATGGATAAATAGAGAGCATAATATTTCTTTTCCAATGTTTCTCTCGGAAGGTGTGACTTCATGTTGTTCAACCACTTTTGGTACATGAAAGATGAAAGTTGAATAGACTTTAATGGAGTTGATTATGGTAAAAAAAGATTAAGTAGAGCCCATGTTGAATTATTATATATAGGAAACTGAGTATCATATACAGCTTTGTCGCATCTGTAATCACATTAAAAAAATATGCATTTACAGATCTGACTCGAGTCTCCTCTTCTGAACGTATGGAATTAATCCTTTCTTTACATGGATCTTTATGGATTTCTCTTCCCGTTGCCACATAAATATATCAATTTCCACATATCTAAGTTCAAATCAATTATCCAATAGGGGGGGGGGGGGGGGGGGGGGGGGGGAGGGTACATCATAAAGGTCATTCCAGGAATGAGCTCTTTCTTAACTTTAACAACTACAACTAATATTCCGAATACACAAGTTTATGTCTTGAATGATTTAGTTCACCTTTTATTGCCAACTTTTTTGTTAAATCAATCTCTCTTCCCACAAGTACATACATTACTGTCGTATCCAAAAAAAATTCGATGTTTGGGTCTCTACCAACTTTCAGCACTTTTGCATCAGATGGTGAGATATTTTCCTTTCAACTCTACCCTCATTTGGTGACAAGTTCGAACAATGTCCTTTCTGTTTTACTGTTTCATATAGGGCAACATATGACATGATAGTGTTCCAAATTTTTCCATGTATAACACAAAAATTTGACGTGAGCCAGTAGACATTATTCTCTATAAACAAACTTTTCCAATCAGGGCACTTGAGGGTCGCTGAATCAAGTTGATGTTGGCATGCTTTATTTGTTTCATCCAGAAGAAGCAGAAAGTCGAGTGTTGTCACATGTTTGTACGGGTATGGTGTTATTCAATAACTAGATCATGGATGGCGCGCGTTGCCGCGCCCGTCCCTTTTGGCAATATAATGATAGGATGTTTCACTAAATTAGAAAGTAATGCTGGGAGAACGGGATGGTAGTGTTCTTCACTTTTTTTTTGTTGCACAAGATGAGACATTTACTTATTTTTCTTGTTCCTAGCTTATACTACATGTCGCTTATAGTTGCATTTCTCCTCTTGTTGACATATGCTATCTGATAATTGATGAAGGATACAGCAGGTTAACAATAAGTGAAAAAAATCAAACAACTCAAATTATAATCTCTCAATATAAATGACCAGGTGTATTTGTTTTACAAATTTGAATATTCTCAAATGGGCTGAGATAAAAAAAACTAAATAGTATCTGTACAACATACAAATAAGTAGTTACAATAAAGGACATTGATAATGCCAAGGCACATTGAGTCACATGTCAAATACAACTTTGAAGGCCAAAATCGTGAAACAATTCTTCACATTGTCAACCTTTGATCATTCTCAATGGTGCATTTTGCAGCAGCGGGTCATATAAAAGCAAAGCACATCTCAAACCTTTGATTATCGTAAAAAAAATGCTATTAAAAAGATAGGGGAAAATGAAACTTCCACTGAGGAGAACCAAAGGAAACACTTTCATAAAAATTCTTGCAGGATCGAGAATGAAGTTTTCATTCTGTACATGTCAAATCACTAATTAGTAGCTGCATCAAGCGTACAAAGCCAAAAAGGAAGTCTGTTGTACCAACTTGTTCTTTTAATAGATAGTTAAATCTCTATCTAATATTATTTTTAAGACTGCATAAAATGAATAATGTATGTCTTCCTTGCAATTTATGAATATGGATATCTTGCACTACATAAGAATGGTTTTGTTGTTATGCAAGGTTTTTGGGTTTCATAGAAGACCACGGAGAAAACCATGATTCTATATTAAAAAAACATTACTTCTGTTCGTATAACCATAATTGGCATGTAGAGAAAAATTGCAAAATAGATGCAAAATATGAGATGTCGACACCAGAGGAGAAATACTTTGTTGCCACTCTAGTTGAGTGTCTAAGCAGAAGAACATTGTCCCCAAACCTGAAAGAAAATATGTAAAAACATTCTGAGGACAACTATACGAGCAGAAATCTGAGGCTTGTATGAGGACCCTCAGTTTCTTGCGCTTGGGCCATGAGGTAATTTCCTAAATGAACCACGGGATAAAGAATATATCTGAAGCACTAAAACCAGTAGAAGTAATGTATATTCCCAGAAAGAACATAAACAACTACACAGATACACATACATGATAAATGGGCATTTTAATTGTCAACGTTAATTAACTCTTGTATAGCTCATATCTAAAGCAAAGGACATAAACAACTACACAGCTCACTCCCAACCCCTGTAGATCCAACTGTAGGTTAATAATGAATACATTTATATTTTCTGTACACATTATATGTTGGACGCATGCCAAAATTTGGCACCAAGGCAGGAAAGTATCATACATTCACCAAGAATGGAGGATTCATTTCTCGCTTGCTCTGATGCGTACATGGATCAGAAGTTCAGAACATCCGCAATGCCCTAATTACGAATATCTAGGTAATTTGCTGATAGTAATAAGAAAAGCAATTGACATAATCAAAAGAAGAGGGAGATATCTACCAGCTCTCCCAAGAAATGAGACGAAACTGAAACTCTTCTGACAGCAATCCCGTTTGCCTGCGTTTTCCGTTCTGCAAACTCACCCTCGTTTCTGCTACCAGTAAATGCCATCCCCAGCATCGCGTTGTTCCATTGGTTCACAAAGCAGGAGCATGCGAGCTCGTCCACCATATCGCCACTCTCCAGAGGTTTATAATCCCCATAAGATGTGCGAATCAGCAATCCCGTATTCTACCAGAGATAAATCTTGCCAAGATTTCATTTTAATCTTGTCATGACAAAACCACATTCACTTAATTGAATTTCATAACAGGGTAATGTCCACCACGAAAATTCTTGTAAAAGTCAAGTTACATCTTTCAGGTCATAATAGAAAGTTTTTTAATCTGAGAAGGACATGGTTTGATTGAGAAGAGGTTCAGATGTTACCTCTATATTTTTGCACATTTTACTTTTGTGTTCTAAGTAACATGCATGTCCCATATGGAAATAAACAGTTCCATGGTATGAATGACGACACATAATCTAAGCAATATGTAAATGCTAAAACATGGAAGCATGATGTATGACAGTCACTGTGAAATTATCACCTTTCCAGGAGCCATTGGAGATTGTCCAGTGAAAAAAAGACCAAAGAAAAATGCGAGAATCAATCTCCAATGATGAACACCACCTACAGGCACACATATTGTATTCGGTTGCATTTTTCATACACCAAAAGGCCTGAATGGATCGACCACAAACATGAAGAGCACCACCTGCACAAAATTGGGACAGGGAAGATTTTAGGACAATGTAATTGGTGGGTGGGAGAGGGGATTAGAGGGCAACCTAGCTAAGCAGGAGCAAGAAGGGTGATAGGAGAGCCGAGGAGAAGTAGTATATATGCAGGCTCACGTGGTGGATTTGATGCAGGCTAGAAGGAAGAAACGCATACCTCCATTCAACACTCAGACATTACAAACTGATCCACGATGAATGACTCCGGAAACTGATGATTGATTGCCTCCTGAAGTCTCGGCGGGTCAGTTTCAGTTGTCTTCGTCACCCAACAGTCTGCTGATGCTTCGCCTCCACGGCTCCACCTGATGCATGATCTTGCCTCGCCTCTCCCGCAGGCCGCAACCTAGGCGTAGTTTCTAGCAGACGAGGCGTCTGCCATTATCGCCCTCGCCCCCACCTTTCTTCAGCCGCATTGTGCGCCTCCGCTCATCCCCTCGCGCACCTCGCTCGCACGCTGGACCCGGATCCCGCTCCTCCGATCGATCTGCCTCCCAGCGCACGCATCGACCTGCCTCGATCCCGCACGGGTCCAATCGAGCGACACCGGCCGCCTCACATCAAAAGTGGATGCCCATCGGGAGTTCGGGACAGGATGGATTGGACGTGCTCGCTCCTCTGATCCCCTTTAGCAAGCCCAGCAGTGGACCTACTTTGGGGAAACCGTGTAATGGGCTGGCCGACGGCCCAGTGAACCGCATGCCTTCGTTTCGGCCTCCAGAGCAGCAGCCCACAGGACAGCTGGGCCAGTTTAAATAGATTACAAAACATATCGTCCTTAGACACGAAATCTGACGGCCAGAAACTCCCAGATCACAAAAACGGACGGCTGAAAACACTAATCGCTGAGAGAGCTCGGTTTAGGCTCAGTTTTACTGTCCTTAATATGATACGAAACAAATATTCCAGCTAGCATGTCTTGCCCATTTATGGTAATAATATAGTAACTAGAAGATACCCCGCGCGTTGCGGCGGGACTTTGCGACTATAATGTGCATGAAAAATCTTAAGCGGAAGCAATCTCTAAAACATAATATAATCATAGAGAATATTTGGATCACAAACATTAGGACCTCAAGATGCATGGCTTATTATTTTCTACTGACCACGGGTGAAGTATATACAAAACATAATATCATTTTCCAAGCGGGTAACTATCAACTACCTAAGCCTAACCCCCTGCAAAAAAGAAACTACCTAAGCATAACAATATAGATTAGCCGCTACACCAACCATAAGTATGTAAGGTAGTATCACAGTGATACTTCATGGGTGTAGTAATGCAAGATTGTTATGTAACTGAGCACGCTCCATTTAAGCCCGGCATAAACTTGAAGAAGATGTAATCTCTGCAATAATATGTTACTGGTCATTATCAGAACTAATGTGGTATAAGAGGGCTATGAAGAGAGGCAAAAGTATTTACATTAATCCTGTCATAGTACATAAAGGCATATAAAATGCTCTGACTGATTTTGCCATTGAACCAATGGTGTCACTTAAAATTAAGATTACAGTTTTGTTGAAAAATATCAAACATATATAATCCGGATTACACATCTTAATTTTTATAAAGATAATCCCCTTGAAAATCCATGGAAGTATTTCATTAACAAAAAGAGACATAATCATTGCTATGTTTTCCATTGCATAAAAATACATGAGGAGATGAGCAGAAGGTAAGAAAACCTGACACTCTTTCAGTGCAAAATCAGCCCATATACTATTGGGCGTACCCGAGCACTGGCCGGGGCACTCGTGCTTGGCATCGCCCACCCACACGTAGGCCTACCCGGCGCCGGCGTCCGCGCCGTGGAGTGGTGGAGGCCGTGGCGAGCGCTGCAGAAGCGCTCGACGACCATGTACTGGCCCGGGATCACCACCACGAGGGCGCCTTTCTTGGAAGTGCACCGGACGCGAGTTGGAAGATCACGACCAGTGCCAGCTGATTTGCGAGGGAGTAGTGCTCATCCGAGATATGACCGGACAGAAGGACGCGGGTTGTTATGGCAGCAGTGTGCGGGACTCCAACGTCGATGGACCCATGGCAGACGGCGGCAGGTATATAGAGAGAGAGAGGTAAAGATATAGGAAAGACGGGAGAATCGGTGGAGATTTATTTCTTTTAGGAGATGATTTAGGAGATGAAGGAACCTAGTCGTCCGAGTATTAAATCTCACTAACAAACATGCCCGTGCGTTGCAACGGGAGAAAAAAAAAACATCACTCTCGTTCTAAAAGAACACATCGCCCAAGGGTAAGAATCAGGCTGCACATGTGATAGAAATAAAAGAACTTCTAAGAATTCTCGAGTGCAGACCTTCGTCGACCTATGTTCTAGCGTAGCATGCCCTCGCACCATCAGATTGACTCATAGCCTTGACGTTCCAATTATTGATTGGTCCAGGTTAACTGAAAATTGTTGATGAGGTCGCACCATCAAATTGCCTCCGACGCCTAGGCATTTTTTGTTTTATTCAGTCTGGGGTACGTGCAAAATGCTGATGAGATTGGGTATATCCGTCACGCGAACATATGCCAGGATGAGATAAACAATTATAGAAGCCATTAGAAGAAATGTGACAGTGTAATCACGTCTTGATTTTTTAATCCGCTCTAAAATATTAGGCCGAGCAGCTTTGTGCAGCATTGATGTCTGCAGGGTAGGCATAAAAACCAACGAACCAAACACCAAACCGAAACTAAAATCAAACGGTACAGTTTATTTCGCTTTCTGTTTTTATCATTATTAAATGATATTTTTAAGCCAATCGTTAACCGAATTTGGATCGTCGCTTCCGTGTCTAGCGCCTCGGTTATTCATTTTCCGATCTCTCATGGTGTCTGCGGCTATTTTATTTGCCTTCGTTTCGGAGCTGGCCTGCTGCTCAATAGCATCAACTTTTTTCTCTTGCGCCAAGTACGCCCCCCCCCCCCCCCCCACGGATTATCATCCAGCAGTCAACTCATATCTCAAATGAATTCCGTTATATTAGCCAACCATCAAGTCATGTTTAATTAGAGCTCTCTAATTATTCGGGTCCATGCAGCCACCGGCCGGCCATCACATTGAAATTCATTTGTCGTGCGTGCAAATTTTGTAATGGTCCGTCTAGAGCCTTCCTTCTCTTCCCTCTTTATATTAATCCTCTTTATAGAGATGCGACCCACTCAGTTTTTTTATTCCGGAGCCAGCCTATTTGATATCTCAAAAAACTTAAAAACGTATATAAGTTACATGAATTGAGTGTAAGGGAGAAAGGTGGGACTATTCAATAGGTATATTGACCCTATTTGAGAGCAATATTTTTGCACTGTAATCGGGCCGCATGTGTCACTTAAATGGGCCTACGCACGTACAGCAGCCGGACGTTGTTTTCTCTTTGTATAAATAGTTCGCAGAAGGTATAAGTACATAAAACTTGTTTCTGTTCGCATCATGTAGCTAGCTTAGCTGGTTGTTGCGTGTGGGATGTTACGCGAGGTTCTGAGTTCAAGTCCCATTGGTGCCAACCTTTTTGTGCGAATGAAACGAACGTAAAAAAAAAGAGGATGACGGTGAACGGGCAGAAGCAATAGCCCTTTTATTAAAATTTAAAAAAAAAACGAAACGTTCCGGATCGACTAAAATAGGGACTGCGGGTTCAATAAAGAAAAAACATAAGGACTTTTTCGCAAAAAGGGGGCGAAGACGGTGAGCCGACAGAAGCACTCCGTGCTTTATTATTAGGTAAAGATTATAGTCAAAGCAATTCCTTGTTCACGTAGTACTCCATAGCTAGCAGTTTCCTATATTAATGGCTATATCTGTGGAACCGACGCATGCAAGTATTGATTACCGTTTATTATGCGTGGCAAGCAATGGACGCATGGACGCTTGCGCTAATTATCTGTTGCACGCGGGAGGCTGCCAAAGCTTATGCTCGCGATAGTTAAGGTTGTGAATAGTAAAACGAGAGAGGGAGAGCAAATGATGGAATCGTTCTTTCATTGATTGAAGATTGAAGTATTTATACCCAGTTACAAGGCGGTTACATATGGGAGGCGGTTGCCAAAAGTGACACCGACATAGCATTGATTAACAGTTAATTAACCTAATTAATTAATTCTTAACACTCCCCCTAATCAATGCTTGTCTTTGTGAATATACATCATCTGATAAAGACTCCTCCTAATATGTATTTGCCTCGAACGTTCATTATCTTCATCTTGGGAAAGTCTCCTCCAAAAACCCTGTGGGAAAAATATGAGGAGAATTGTATTTGATATGTTGCTAAAACTCCTTTAAACCCAGTGGAAAAAATAAGGAGAAAATGATGCGACATATAATGATTATGTCTCTTGATAACTCATATGAGAAAAACCTTTGAAGAAGGATAAAACTCATAAGTGAGTTTAGAGAACAATAAATATGTCTTGAGTACTTCCTTTAAAAACCCCGATATGGAAAATAGAAAGTATGACATATGATCTTTGAGAAGATATTGCCTCATTAAAAAACATTATGAGAAACTTTGAGAGAAAAAACATAAGGGAAAAGAGTGCAATCTTACATGCCATTGAAAACTCCTTTAAAACCCAGTGGGAAAAATATAAGGAGAAAATAATATGGCATATAGAGACACTTGTGTTTATATTGTCTCGTTAAAAACCTTTATGAGAAACCATTAGTGAAAAACTCATCAAGGGAAAAAGAGTACAATATATGCAATCTGATGATTGTTAATAGGTTATAATTTGGGAGATTACTCCTCCTGAACTTTGCAAATGTGAAGGATGTCTCATACCAATTTCATTGACATGAACACAAGATTGTGAATAATCTACTGGATTTTCACAGTATTCTATTTGCAAATTATTTTCTCACTATTCTATAATTTGTGAGGATAAGTAATTTTAGAGCAATGTGCTTTTGATATTGCTCTTCATATAACCTGTATGTATTGAGTAACACAAGTGAAAGCATCTTGATAAATCAAGTTATGTGATTCTGATGAATCTCAACCGCATGATTTTGAGTGTGGTTAATCATTCTGCTAAGCCACACATATTTTGCAATGATTTTAGATAAAGCAATTATGTCAGAATGATAAGTGGAAATAACCATTAAAGTCCATTTAGATGACTTCCATATGAAGACTATTCCAATGAATTCGGTCATTGATATGGCCTTGTTGGGATCAAATAAAGAGCCAATATCATTTCATCATATCATGGGCATATCTTGATTTTCCTGATGGAATTGTTCAAGATTTATTGTGAGCTTGAGATATAAGTTGATATTTCTTATATCGACCATATACCTTTTGTTGGGGGGTTGCACTCTGAACAAAGATAGCAAATATAGTGTCAGGCCTGACGTAGTTTTGCAATTATATGAGTGCTTTGGTGTTAGTGAGATTTAGAACTTTAGGTCCTGATATCACTTCATTATCACCCATAGGTATGAATGGATTTGTACCTTACTAAGGTAGTATGACCATACATGTCTTTTAGTGTTATGATATATCCATATTGAATTTCTCATATATATTTGGATATATGTAGACTGATTTGTATTCTTGAGAGAATGCTTAAGTTGTAAACTTATGCTAAATTTGGTTGAATCCAAATTTTCCGTCTTGAGATACTTTTATGTATGTTTAGGTCTTGTAGAGATATTGATGACGAAATCATCGATATGCACGGAGGTGATGTAAGGAAATCAAACTTGTGATTTCTATATTAAAACAAATAAACATTCATCATTATTTGAGTAATCCAATTTGAGGAAGGAACTCATTTGGTCGGTAGTACCATATGATTTCCGACTATTTTGAGCCATAGAGTGACTTCTGAAGTTTTACACAAATATGTTGCGATTTATTTTGGATTCAGAATTGTAAGCACTTCAAGTTATAAATTTCCGAAATGAGTGACTCATATGAGTATGTAGCCACTTCATCCATCAACTGCATGGATAATATTTTTATTTTTATTGCCAATGACATTTAGTATCGAAACATAGTTCCACTCATACACGGAGGGTATGGTATATCGTAATCGATGTCGGGTCTCTGCGTGAACCCTTTTGCTACAAGCCTCGCTTTCTCACCACCTCATTGACTTTGTCTATGAATGAGATTTTTTTAGTATTCCATATGGAAGATACTTATGAGGAGTAGGTATTACTGTGGTAAATCCCACTCGTTTGCAGAGCGAGTGCTATTCTTCATTACTTGCTTACTTTTATGTGAACCAATATAAGTGCAAGAGGCACTCTACCATGGATTTTGGTTCAGGGCCCAAAAGGTTTTAGCAATTTTGAGAAGAAATATACGTCGACAAATGTAGTCTTCTGTTATATGATTCTGGAGGAATCAATGAAATTGTGGAAATGTATTTATTCCTTTTAACTCCTTGTGATTTCCTACAACAATGGAGTCAATGTGTTTCGATGTCCCGGCACTAAAACATTTGTGCACATTTATGCCGGGCTTTAGATGATGAGCATCTAGTGAGGTGTCTTTCAACTTGATGTTGAATTACATTTACTGGTTAAGGATTTGATTTCCTCTGTTTCCGCGGAAGCATATGCGAGATTATATCTCGTGTGGTCAGATTTCTCGCCCTCTTGCTCTCATTTGGGGAGAAGAGTGGTTTATCAGGTACCTCCACTCTTTCTGACACTTTACTGCAGGAATAAAATTTAGTGACACATTTGTCATCAGTAAATGTATGTGGCAGACTTGCAATGTGTTGCAAATATATGATTCCCTAAACTTCTAGTTCAGATTCTTTGAGTACGTGGATATAAGGACTGAATGTCAATAACATTTCTAGTTTATTTCTCGGCATTCTTTGTGGTACTTATCTCCCCCTAATGCCGGAAATGTCCTTATTGCTGATGCAATCAGCATACGGGCTATGAATAATTTTGATTGACGGATAAATTTTTTATTCCTCACATAGATCCCTACTTTTCAGTGAGGGCCCATTGATGTACGCTGGAGTGATGATATCGGTATGTAACCGGATTATCGCAGATGGGAAATACTTTGTTGATTTCCACGTAGTTACTACAAGGGGAAAGTAGTATGATATGCAGTTGGTATGACTTAGATCATACTTACGGTGTGTAAGGCCGTATGTGTTTAGCAAGAGGCTAATAAATTACAATTCATTAAGTTTGGTCATGTTATTAATTTCACTATCTTTGATAAGATATTTAACTAAACCATTCTGGGTATGTACATACAGTATTATATATAATCAGACATTGCTTGTGAAATGAATTCAACGAAGTTGTCCATTCGAATGGACTTATCACTTGTTTAGGATAATTTGCTCTTACTTTGATAAGTTGAGCAATTAATTTAGTTATATCATTTATGATTTTGTGTGAAAAGAGACACACTTGAAATCATTTTATAAATGTTTCCATGAGTACCATGAAGTATCTATATAATACCACACAATGGTTGAGTAATCCACATATCTTCTGAATGTGTTCAAGGAAGAATGAGTGGCTCATTTGAAATTTTAAGGTGAGAGAGCCTTAAAACTTATTTCCCCTATGGCACATGTGGTGCATATAAAATCTCACGATTTAGGAAATATTGTAACTTAAAAAGTTGTGACCAATAGAATTGCCAATAATTTTTCTAATCAACCCCAAACCAGGATTGTAAGGCTTAAAGCCAAATATTTTGTAAGATTTGGAAAATTATTGTGTACGCAGCAAACTGAGTATGAATTGATTCATACATTCAAAATTATCAAATATAATATCCAAGCAATAGGATATTGGACATCGCACTACATGTAGTAGCACTAGTATAGGCTAATGATATTTTGGGAATAATTAGGAGATTACATGAGGTCTCCCATATTACTGAAAAATTAATTACGCAAACACATCATAGGCGCAAAGGAATTGATCATTCTTTTATTACACTATATTTTTAGTTCTCCTTCTGATGAAGATTTGAGAACAATCATTTACCAGAATATTTTCTGGTTGTATGTTTGCAAATTTTCAAATATCCCAATGAACTTATTTGCATTTTAATAAATTCGTGGTGTGGTTTGACCATATGTTTGACGGTTTGGTAATCATATGTACGATATTTATGTAACCACACATTTGACAAACTTGAGAGTTGTCTTTGTGATAGTTTGAAAACGATCTATTCCCTATTAAGAGGTAATTCTGTCACTGGTTGTCTTTTAGCCGTCACTTTACTTTGAAGTCCTCATGGCTATATTTCGTCACCACTGACTTGGTATTCAGTACCAACAAGATTTTCAAATGATAGTATAGCACCTGTGGGGTGAGTCTGATGATTTTAAGAAATTCCATGTTTCTTCATCATGGAAAAATGGTAATACCATCATATGAGGATGTGAAGTGTATCAAGGGCTTTTCAACCGGATCCGCATATGAAAATATTTGACCACGGGATTTCAATTAAGTGCCAAAATTGTGAGCAGCGATAGACTTGAGGCCTTGAAAAATGAATGGTTGGTCATTCCCGATGTGCTCATGGCAGCATGTTTCTCTCAAGGGAAATATTCAAGGTGAATAAATATTCATCCATTGTGTACTTAGTTTGAGAACTAAGTGAAGTTGGTGACATATAAAATGCATATGAACGTTGCAACGTTAGAGTTACTACCAAAATCATAGACGTTGCATGTTTAACATTGGTTAATCACTATGAAAGTATAACCACAATGTTGTGTGGACATTGCAACAGTGTTTGAGACATTTGCTATAATTTATGGTATCCATCTTGACGGATGGACGACACTACGATTAGAAATAGTGACATAGGCTCCACTGCCATGTATTTTACCAATATAATAGAAGATAATCACAGGTATATGCAAATATTTGCGTAGTTTTCTGTGACATAGTCAAGCAAAGTGAGGCTTCAATCGTTTATATTAGCACAAAAATACCATTTCGGTATATAATGAGTGTGCATGAATAATATTTACTATGAGAGTAAAATATTTTAGTGAACAACAAAAATAAATGCTTCGAAGGAGCAAATTTTAGTATGGCCGATGCCTTATAGCCATATGTGTAGACCTCAATTTATATTTGATAACACTTTGAAGATAAGCACCAATATGGTGTAGATCTCGCGGTAATAGAAAACATAGTCTGACTTTTGTCAGTAGATGTTCATATCTCTATTACCTTATGTTATGTTATATTTAAGAAAATCACTTTGAAGGTAATCATCTGTTAGAGTGACATGATGTAGACCTTGTAGTAATAGTGGATAGTCTGTAAAATTTACAGTAGATGCCATTATTACCTTATGATATCTTGAGGTAGTCACATCAAATTGTATTATTTGAAAGAGCACTTTGAAGGTAATCATCTTGTAAATTTGACAAGATGTAGACCTCACAGTAATGATGAATAATCTGCGAACTGTGCAGTAGATGTCATCAATACCTTGTGATTTACAAATAAAAATTTAGGCTATGTACACTTTAATATTTGGAAGAGCACGTTGAAGATAATCATATTGCCAAAATGACAAAACGTAGATCTCACAATAGTGATGGATAATCTGCAAAATATGCAGTAGATGCCATCAAATACCTTGTGATTCACAGATATAATTTAAGGTAATCCCACACTATAATTCCATGTGAGTTTACATCAACATTTGCAAGAAAATGTATATTTCAATTGCTAAAATAAAGTTGTTGTACACAGTAACATGTTATAGGGATTGCATGAGGCAAACAGATTGAACATGTTACAAAAAAAAATTCTTCTACACATTGCAACAAGTACATAGACTAAAATGCAGAGCAAACTAAGGCTGAAGGCTTAAAACTGCAAGTGTTAGAGACTGAACTGCACAAAATTAGATCTGAGGATCAAAACAGATAGTCTGTTGACTATTTGATAGTACTACTTGTTATGGCCTGAAACATGATTTCGAGAATCTCATGGGCACAGATGTAAACATTGCAAAGCATGTGTGCTGAACATGTGTTATATTAACATGAGAATATGTACAACCAGGAGGGCTGATTCAAAAAATCTCCAAAGGAATAAGGTTGCCCCAATTTTCCCTTCTGTGCGGTTTCTAATGGAGATATTCAGGTAGCGCTCGTTTAGGAACGATGAACCAATCGATTCATAGTGCTCTAATTAGCAATTAGGCAATTGCCGATGGAATCAATGCTATGCTATGGGGCTGGGTTAGCAGGTGTAATGCGCGCCCGCCGCTCGTCGCAAGTACCGCGTCGGAAATCGGAAGGCTGAGGCCGCTACCCCTCGTTAGATGGAGCCGCCTCCGTGCGCTACGCCGGAGGGCGCCGACCACTTGGAGGCCGGGTCGTGGGGAGCCGCGCCGACAGGCCGCCGCCACGTCCGTTTCCGTGTCGTGCGCTGCCAGAGGAAGGAGCGCCGTGCCTCCGCGCGCCGGCCCGAGGGAGCGCGTCTACGCTTGGAGTGGACTGCGCCGGAGGGCGCCATGGTCAAGCGTTGGCCGTAGACCACCTCCTGTGGCCGTGCGGCCGCGTCGTCGATCTTGCCACGAGGATGAAGCGGCCGAGGGCCGGCGTGTGCTCTGCTCTTGGATTCATCCCGCGTTAGGACGGGCTACCTTGTCTGGAGCGCGTCGCCGCCGCCACCACCTCAAGACAGAGGGCGCTACTGTTGCAGCGCCGTTGGTCGTGCGGTCCTGCCGCTGCCTCTGTTGTCGCTCGCTCCTCGTTCCCTTCTCGCTCTCGGTAGAGACAGTGCTGATAACGTGTGAATAGTAAAACGAGAGAGGGAGAGCAAATGATGGAATCGTTGTTTCATTGATTGAAGATTGAAGTATTTATACCCAGTTACAAGGCGGTTACATATGGGAGGCGGTTGCCAAAAGTGACACCGACATAGCATTGATTAACAGTTAATTAACCTAATTAACTAATTCTTAACAAAGGTGACTGGGCTGCATGACTTGTGGCATGCATCATGACATGGACATTCTAGATTCTAGATGATGTGGCGTGCAAGATGATGTGGACGTTCTGCATGTAAAGAGAATTGGGACGAACTTCTTAAGAATGTAAGATATGCATAACACACTGTTATAACTTGTTCTTTTGCTTCGCTATGGTGCGATGCATTAATTTCTTTTTGTTTGTACTGAAGCACATGCAATTCTAAATTCTGCTAAACATTCTTTGTGATTCTAATTCTTGCGACATTAGTAACAAGGGTACATCACTAAGGTTGCTGCAAGCATGCATGATATATGTCAGGGTGCTGAAAAGATTCATACAACGCATGTACAACTAATAATTAATTGTTGCAGCCTCATAGAATGCATATTCCTAGATCTTTTAGAAGGAGACAGATCCTTACCTTGCCTCTTCCTTTAGTAGAAATGTCAGGTTTGTTATATCTCATTGTCCAGTGATAAGATGGCATACGAGAGCCTCACATTCGTTCTGGGTTTAGGTGTGTTCAAGGTTGGTAGTTGGTGATTTTAATGATTTACTTTTATTATTAGTCCATAATGTTTTAGCCATTTCCTCTTACAAAAGCCAGATTGACATATTCTGGAGGTCAATTTGTTAGGGCCTCTCGCTGCTTCTCCTATGCATCTTCACTGTTGTCGCTGCCACTAAACTATTAGCCACTTGAGACTCTCAACAAGATTCTCTTGGATTTGTTATGGAAATTGTATTTAACATTTCCATCCTACCAGTTTTCAAAACTATTTGTTTAACTTGCATGGTTGATGAAAGATAGAACTATTTGCGAGGGATATTTTCGAACCAGTGATTAATCATACCATCTCATGAGAAAATGCGCCACTGCATCAAATTAAACAAGAAGATGGAACATGTCTTTTATTTCATTGAGTGAATATGTCACACATGTATGAAGATGTAACTTTGATTTTGTTCTTACTACGGAAAATATGCTTGTTTTGTCCTTTATTTTTGATGAACATGGGTTGATATTACTGTATCACATTAGTTCATTAAACAAGTAACATGGTGTTTTTAAAAAAAACCAGTCAAAACATTATCATTCATGGATGTGAAAATTATGTTGCATCTACTGATGGGTCTATAGATCTAGGTATTAAATGTTACAACTTTAATACAACTTTAGTACAAAGTTGTACTAAAGCTGCGACATTTAATTTGGATCAAAGGGAGTACTAACTTTGATACAACAATGTCTAGGAGTGACACTGGACACTTTCACAACCAGGGTAGAGCGGAACAAATCACGTCAAAAAATTACTAAGAAAATATACACATATTGCCTCATACTAATTACACAAAACGAGAAAGGTATCTGTATACTTACATCAGTTCTTAATATTTCAATGTCAAAATAGACGGGCGCAGCAACGCGCCCCTCAATGATTTAGTAATAAAGAAACGTGATATTCTTGGTCCGTCGTGCATATTTCACAGAAACGTCACTCCTCTTTTCAAGAATTAGCCCTCAATCAATAAGAAAGGGTTCAAATTCGCAATTCAGAAAAGAAACGGTTCAAAGCTCGTACTGGGCATCCACTGCTCTTATGGGGGGAGTTTTTTTTTTTTTGCAGTGGGGAAAGAGTTTTCTATTAATTAACTTGGAACAACATGGTCCCAGTTTTACATCCCTCTCAGGACCCGACCGTAACCAAATGGCCGTCTTTACCTCAACTCTCCCAATCTGGGCTAGTTCGTGGCTAACGCGATTACACTCCCTTTTGATAGCTCGGATCATAAACTCCTTGTTCCCTCTCAATATAGCAGTAATCTCCTGGACAAGGCCGGCATGTTGTGATTTGTTCACCGATGTCTGCGTAATCATCGCAGCCGCTTCAGCACTATCTGTCTCAATGATGAATGGAAAGAACTCCATTCCAGCGCCAACGCAGCTCCTTCGCGGCACGCCTCCAGTTCAGCCTTGAGAGTACCATCACATGTAAAAAGATGACGACACGAGCTGAAGACTATGTCGCCGGAACTGTCACGGAGAATCATGCCGATGCCCCCGTTATTTGGAAGGGCAGAAAATGCGTCGTCCAGGTTTAGTTTAAGCCAGCCCAACTCAGGCTTAATCCACACCCGACACGGGCACGGCGCTACGCTTCCTGACATATCACTGATGCTACTCAGATGGAACGCATACCACAGCGCCGGGTCTGTAAGGACCATTTTCCTTTGCACTGGTCCACCATGGGAAATTGTTGCATACTTAGAAGCAAGGTTAAATAACTATGCAAGAAGCGGCGTGATGCTTCGGTCGGCGGAGGCGCTTTGTCATGCGTAATCTCATTACGAACATGCCATGAACGCCACATCGTCACCAGTAGCGCCATGCAGGATGTTTCAGAGAGCGGCTCCAACACTCCAAAGAGCCACCCCAGGCTAGTATTTTGGACATCCTTGATATCCGGGAGTCACCACTCCCTAGCCATCGCTCTCCAGAGCTCCATGACACGAGGGCACTTACACATAGCATGGAATCCATCCTCGCGTTCCAGTCCACATAAAAGGCAAACATCAGTTATCTCCAGATGGCGAGAACATATATTTTCCCAAGTAGCAAGAGAGTTTGTCACAAACCGCCAGGCAAACACGTGTACCTTTGGGGGGGGGGGGGGGGGGAGGGCACCCCCATATGGTCTTCCAGATGGCGTGCCGATCATCCGGTACCCTGCTAGATGCGCTCGCGGATGGACGTTTGCGCTTATCCATCACGAAGCGGTACGTGGACCGAACGTTGAAGATATCGTTCTTCTCGGGATCCCAAGCTAGGGTGTCGTCGGCAAGGCGTGTTGATGTCTGAATGTTCCTTATGACGTCGATGTCGGTCGTGTGGAAGTGGCGGTGTAGGACGTCCATACGCCATGCACCTCTCTCGTCGAGGAGCTCTGCTACGCGCTTGAGCCTGCAGGTGCCCTTGGTGGAGATCAACTCGTTGGACGCGCCACGGAGCAGCCACCTATCACGCCAGATGTGTATATCCTGGCCTTTCCCCACGCGCCACACGAGCCCCTTCCTGAGGAGCTTGAGTCCATACTGGGTGGCCTGTCACGTGGAAGAGGCGTTCCCAGAGAACACCGTATCCTTGAGCGTCCCTCTGGGTAGTACTGAGCCTTGAGAACCTACGCACAAAGACTATTAGGCTTAGCTAGGAGTCTCCACGCCTGGCGAGCCAATAGCGCCTGAATGAAGACCCTGGAATCTCTAAAACCTAGTCCTCCCCTCATTTTATGTGTCGTGATACACAGCCAAGATATCCAATGAGTTCTCCTCTTCCCATCTGAAGCACCATTCTTCAATAGAGCAGACAAGCCATCAGCCACAAACAGGAACAAAAACGGAGATAAAGGATCACCTTGCCGAAGCCCACGCGACGATGCGAACGAATACAAGAGGGTTCCATTGAATTTTACAGAATATCTCACAGACATGACGCAAGACATTATCCAGTCGATCCATCGGTGAGCAAAACCCATCTTTTGCATCGTTCGCTTCGAGAAGCTCCAATCTACCCTATCATAAGCCTTGGAGAGGTCCAGTTTATATGCACAGAAGCTCCTAGATGGGCCCTTCTCCTGCTGGATGTGGTGGATGCATTCAAAGGCAATAAGGACATTATCAGTTATCTTTCTACCTGGCACGAACGCACTCTGTTCTGGTGATATGATCTCCTCCAAGATTGGGCGTAACCTGATCACTAAACACTTTGCCACAACCTTATAAATGACATTACATAAACTGATTGTCTAAAATCCGTTATCTTTACCGGCTTTGTCTACATTCGGAATCAGAACAATGGACGTATCATTTACTCCCTCTGGCATATTCTGAAAAATTCCGTCACCCCAACAACTACCTGTGGTTTCATGCCAGCCCAGTTTTGCTGAAAAACTCTAGCAGGGAAGCCATCGGGTCCCAGCACCTTTAAGGGGCCAATCTGAAACAAGGCGTCGGAGATTTCTTTTTCTGTGAATCCTGCACACAAATTATCATTCATGATATCATTAACACATGCATGAATAAGCTCATTGACCGGATCAGCACATGAAGAGGAATCAGCTGTGAACAACTTTTTGAAATATGTGGTAGCTATGTCGGCCATTACCATTCTGTCCGTATGTGTCACTCCATGTTCATTCACTAAAGATGTGATCCGTTTTTCCGTGCTCTCCAGACAGCCTTTCGATGATAGAATTTTGTGTTCCGGTCCCCCTCGCGCAGCCAGTCAATTCAGAAAAAATTCCGAAAAAACATAAGCAGTGATGAATTCAAAAGGTTAATGGATTTTGATAAAAGTTCACTAAATTGAAAAGTAGTTCATCAAATTTGATAAAAGTTCCTCTATTTTGAAAAAATGTTCATCAAATGTTAAAAAGTTCATTAGTTTCAAAAACAGTTCACCAAATTTGAAAAGGTTCGTTGAATTTGCAAAAAGGGTCACCAAATTTGAAAAAAGTTCATCGAATTTGTGAAAAAAGTTCATCGGATTTAGAAAAATAAAGTCCATCGATTTTCAAAAAGATTTCATCGAAAAATGAAGAAGTCAATCGATTTGAAAAAGGTTCATCGAATTTGAAGAAAGTTCATCGGTTTTCGAAAAAGTTGACCAAATTCGATGGAAAAGAAAAAAAACAGAAAAAAGAAAGGAAAAGGAAGGGAAAAAAAGAAAATAAAAGAAAATAAAAGAAAAAGGGGGAAAATCGAATAAGAACCGTTTCGAGATTGTCCAACGAACCGTAAAAAACTGGTTTAAGAAGAGGTTTACGCAAACTGAAAATGAATGACAAAAAAAATCTCTTATTCTTTTTAAAAATTATTAATTATTCGCTTCCGTCCCATTTTTCTTATTTGCGTAACAGCTTCGGTCCCTTCAGAGTTTCGTGGTCCCAAGAGTGTAAATCCGCGGGAACCGCTCAAAGTCCTCTCTCTGAGCGTGGGAGCATGTCCCAAGTTTCGATCGGTCACACGTTGGAAGTGACCTAAGAGCATCTACAACCGGATCCCTCATACCCGTCTCATACGCTCGGGCAGGCCGTCCGGTCACTGCCCGGTCACGAAAAATCGACCCAAACGCACTCCCTAAACAGACCTCAAACGCCCGGACTGACCGGCACCCCTCATATCCAGCCCAAATATGGGGCGGATATGGGGGAGCCCGGGCACGCCCGCCTGACATGCCCGGCCCACCGTCGACCCCATGGCTGTCCCACAAAAAGGTGCATCCGGCTCATCGCTCTGAAACCCTAGCTCACTCACTCTCCTCTCTCGCCCCGTCCTCTCCTCTCCCCGCACCGATTTCAATCGAATCCGGCAGAATGTCGAGCTCCGGCAGCCGCTCCAACGACGGCCTGGATCCGTAGTATGAGCTTGCCCTCCGCATCGCCTTGGAGCGGTCCAAGGTGGAGACCAGGGGCAGCTCCGGATCTGCAGCCTCGTCGCTTCCCCTCCGTCGCAGATCGGACGCCGGCGCTGGCTCCTCCCGGCCCGTGCGTAGCTCCGGTAGGCGGCCTGCACAATCCGCGCCTCCCCTGTGCTGTCCCCTGGCCCCGCCGGCTGCTCCCCCAAGTGGGCAGCGGTGGGTGCTTGTGCCCGCCGCGCCGGACCGGACGCGCACGCCGGAATCAGAGGCGCGCGCCGTCCGCCGCGAGCGTAAACGGCAAAGGGAGAGGTTGGAGGCGGATCAATCCGTGCGCCGTCGCCGCGGGATGGAGGCGGAGCCCGACGAGGATGCGCGGCTCCTCGAATGGGTCTACCGCCGGTCGCTTACGACCGCTGAGACGGACGCGCGGCGGCTCCGGCGGAAGAACGCGAAGGCGCTCCGGATTGCCATTGAGCAGTCCGAGCGCGAGGCGGCGGAGGCAGCGGCGGACGCGGCTCGGCTCGCCAAGCTCAAGTGGCAGCAGGACAGGGAGGTTCGGCGGCTACAAGGGCTCGTCATCCTCTCCGACGACGATGATGACGACCACGGCTCCTCGTCGGATGACTCCGACGATTCCCCACCAGCCGCCGACTCCTACAGCTGCGCCGGCGACCGGAAGGGCAAAGGGCCGGCGAGGAAGTGGTGACTGTCCCCCGTCTCCGTTTGTATTTTAATTATGTTTAGCTAGTTTGTAGTTAGGATTTGCCGATGAACTCCGATGAACTATGCTCCTTTTGTTCGGCATTTGCAATCCGATCCGACAAACCTGTGTGTTGATCTAATTTTACGTGTTGAATCAAATGATCCCTTCTTGTTCGACAAGTTGATGAAATGTCTGGACAACATAATAGCGAAGAAAAAGATTTCGGAGGAGGAACTTATAGAAAGTAGAAGGTGTGCTATGGCTAGGAAAAAGGCAGGTCAGGCGCAAGAAGGTGCACCTGGTATTGTTGATCATGAAAAAAAATCGATGAAGGGTGCACCTAACAAAGGACGGTCAAAGGGGGGGGCCGACGTTACGAAAAATGGTAGACCAAAATGTTGGAAATATGCCCTAGAGGCAATAATAAAATGGTTATTATTATATTTCCTTGTTCATGATAATGGTTTATTATCCATGCTATAATTGTATTGATTGGAAACTCAGATACATGTGTGGGTACATAGACAACACTGTGTCCCTAGTATGCCTCTAATAGACTAGCTCGTTGATCAAAGATGGTCAAGGTTTCCTAGCCATAGACATGAGATGTCATTTGATAACGGGATCACATCATTAAGAGAATGATGTGATGGACAAGACCCAAACTATGAACATGGCATATGATCGTGTCAGTTTATTGCTATTGTCTTCTGCATGTCAAGTATCTGTTCCTATGACCATGAGATCATGCAACTCACTGACACCGCAGGAATACCTTGTGTGTATCAAACGTTGCAACGTAACTGGGTGACTATAAAGATGCTCTACAGGTATCTCCAAGGGTGACTGTTGAGCTGGCATGGATCAAGACTGGGATTTGTTACTCCGTGTGACGGAGAGGTATCTCAGGGCCCACTCGGTAATACAACATCACAACAAAGCCTTGCAAGCAATGTGACTAAAGTGTTAGCCATGGGATCTTGTATGACGGAACGAGTAAATAGACTTGCCGGTAACGAGATTGAACTAGGTATAGAGATACCGACGATCGAATCTCGGGCAAGTAACATACCGAAGAACAAAGGGAACAGCATACGGGATTAACTGAATCCTTGACATAGAGGTTCAACCGATAAATATCTTCGTAGAATATGTAGGAACCAATATGGGCATCCAGGTCCCGCTATTGGTTAATGACCGTAGAGGTGTCTCGGTCATGTCTACATAGTTCTCGAACCCGCAGGGTCTGCACACTTAACGTTCGGTGACGTTTCGGTAGTATTGAGTTACGTATGGTGGTGACCGAAGGTTGTTCGGAGACCCGGATGAGATCCAGGACGTCACGAGGAGCTCCGCAATGGTCCGGAGGTAAAGATTTATATATAGGAAGTCCTGTTTTGGTCATCGGAAAAGTTTCGGGTATTTCCGGTAATGTACCGGGAGTGCCGGGAGGGTTCCGGGGGTCCATCGGGAGGGGCCACTCATGCCGGGAGGCCACATGGGCCTTAGGAGTGGCGCACCAGCCCTTAGTGGGCTGGGCAAGCCAGCCCCTAAGGGCCCATGCGGCTGGGGTGAGAGGAAAAGGCCAAAAGCCCAAAGGGGGAAGGGTTTCCAAGTGGGGGAGGAGTCCTACTAGGAGTAGGATTGGAGTCCAACTCCCTCTCCTCCCCACTTCGGCCGACCCTAGGGGAGGATCCCTAGGGCGCCGGCCCCTCCCCTCCCTCCTATATATACTAGAGGGAGAGAGGGCCATAGCACTTCAACCCAAAAAGGCCACGGTGCAGCCCTCTCTCCCGATAGATTGGTTCCTCTAATTTTCAGCAGTGTTTAGGCGAAGCCCTGCTGGAATAGTTCCACCACCGCCGCCGTCGCGCTGCCGGAGAACTCTTCTACCTCTCCTCTCCCTCTTGCTGGATCAAGAAGGCGGAGATCGTCATCGAGTTGTACGTGTGCTGAACGCGGAGGTGCCGTCCGTTCGGCACTAGATTGGAAGGACCGTGATTGGATTGCGGGACGGATCGTGATTGGATCGTGAGATGGATCGTGATGGGATCGCGGGACGGCTTGCGATTTGGATCGCGAAGACGTTCGACTACATCAACCGTGTTTCTTAACGCTTCCGCTTAGCGATCTACAAGGGTATGTAGATTCACTCTCCCTCTCGTAGATGCTCATCACCATGGATAGATCTTGCGTGTGCGTAGGAAAAATGTTGTTTCCCATGCAACATTCCCCAACAGTGGCATCAGAGCAAGGTCTATGTGTAGATGAGATCATGAGTAGAACACAAAGGAGTTTGTGGGCGTTGATGTTCAGATTGCTTCCTCCCTTGGTCTTTTCTTGATTCAGCGGTATTGTGGGATGAAGCGGCCCGGACCAACATTACTCGTACGCTTACGAGAGACCGGTTCCATCAACTGACATGTAACTTTGTTGCATAAAGATGGTTGGCGGGTGTCTGTCTCTCACACTCTAGTTGGATTGGATTCGACAAAGGCGGTCCTTGAGAAGGTTGAATAGCAATTTGTGTATCACCGTTGTGGTTTTTGCGTAGGTAAGAATCGTTCTTGCTAGATACCCGTAGCAGCCACGTAAAACATGCAACAACAATTAGAGGACGTCTAACTTGTTTTTGCAGGGTATGTTGTGATGTGATATGGCCAATTACATGATGAGATATATGTGATGTATGAGATGATCATGTTTTGTATAGAATATCACGACTTGCATGTCGATGAGTACGGCAACCGGCAGGAGCCATAGGGTTGTCTTTAATTTATTTTCGCCGTTTTTGCTTTACTTTATCGCTATGAGTTAGCAATAGTTGTAGAAGCAATAGTTGGCGCGACAACCTTATGGTGACACGTTGATGGAGATCATGGTGTCATGCTGGTGACGATGGAGATCATGTCGGTGCTTTGTAGATGGATATCAAAAGCACAAGTTCATGGCCATATCATGTCACTTATGATTTGCATGTGATGTTAATCCTTTTATGCATCTTATTTTTCTTAGGACGACGGTAGCATTATAAGGTGATCCCTCACTTAAATTTCAAGATAAAATTGTGTTCTCCCCGAGTATGCACCGTTGCAAAAGTTCGTCGTTTCAAGACACCACGTGATGATAGGGTGTGATAGACTATACGTTCACATACAACGGGTGCAAGCCAGTGTTGCACGTGCAGAACACTCGGGTTAAACTTGACGAGCCTAGCATGTACAGACATGGCCTCAGAACACAAGAGACCGAAAGGTCGAACATGAGTCATATAGTAGATATATCAACATGAAGATGTTCACCATTGAAACCACCTCATCTCACGTAATGATCGGACTTGGGTTGGTGAATTTGGATCATGTGACACTCGAATGACCAGAGGGATGTTAATTTGAGTGGGAGTTCTTTAGTAATATGATTAACTGAACTCATTATCATGAACATAGTCAAAATGTCTTTGCAAATTATGTTGTAGATCAATAGCTCGCGCTGTAGCTCCCCTGTGATTTTTATATGTTCCTAGAGAAATAGAGTTGAAAGATGATGGTAGCAATAATGCGGACTGGGTCCGTGATCTGAGGATTGTCCTCATTACTGCACAGAAGGCTTATGTCCTTAATGCACCGCTCGGTGCGTCACCCCCTCAAGCGTCGTCTGTAGATGTTGTGAACATCTGATAGGCACGTTCTGATGACTACTTGATAGTTCAGTGCGTCATGCATTACGGCTTAGAATTGGGGCTCCAAAACGTTTTGAACGTCACGGAACATATGAGATGTTCTAAGAGCTGAAATTTGGATCTCAGGCTCGTGCCCGTGTTGAGAGGTATGAGACCTCCAACAAGATTCTTTGCCTGCAAGATGAAGGAGAATAGCTCAATCGGTGAGCATGTGCTCAGATTGTCTGGGTGCTTGAATCGAGTGGGAGTTGATCTTCCAGATAAGATAGTGATTGATATAGTTCTCCAAGTCACTGTCGCTAAGCTACTAGAGCTTCATGATGAACTATAAAATGCCAGGGATGGAAATAATGATCCCTGAGCTATTCGCGATGTTTGACACCGCGAAGGTAGAAATCAAGAAGGAGCATCAAGTGTTGATGGTTAGTGAAACCACTAGTTTCGAGAAGGGCAAGGGCAAGGAGGGAAACTTCATGGATGGCAAGTCAGTTGCTGCTCCAGTGAACAAACCCAAGGTTGAACCCAAACCCGAGACCAAGTGCTTCTATTATGAGGAGAACGGTCGCTGAAGCGGAACAACCCTAGATACTTGGTAGATAAGAAGGCTGGCAACGTCGACAGAAGTATATTTGATATACGTGTTATTGATGTGTACCTTACTACTACTCCTAGTAGCGCCTGGGTATTGGATACCGGTGCGGTTGCTAAATGTTAGTAACTCGAAATAAAAGCTACGGAATAAACGGATGCTAGCTAAGGGTGAGGTGACGATGAGTGTTGGAAGTGTTTCCAAGGTTGATGTGATCACCATCGCACGCTCTCTCTACCTTCGGGATTAGTGATGAACCTAAATAAATGTTATTTGGTGTTTGTGTTAAGCATGAACGTGATTACATCGTGTTTATTGCAATACGGTTATTCATTTAAGTTAGAGAATAATGGTTATTCTGTTTACATGAATAATACCTTCCATGGTCATGCACCCAATGTGAATGGTTCATTGAATCTCGATCGTAGTGATACACATGTTCATAATATTGATGCCAAAAGATACAAAGTTAATAATGATAGTACCACATACTTGTGGCACTGCCGCTAAATGTCATATTGGTGTAAAGCGCATGAAGAAACTCCATGCTGATGGATCTTTGGACTCATTCGATTTCGAATTGGTTGAGACATGCGGACCATGCCTCATGGGCAAGATGACTAAGACCCCGTTTTCCGGTATGATGGAGCGGGCAAGTGACTTATTGGAAATGATACATGTTGATGTATTCGGTCCAATGAGTGTTGTAGCGTGCGGTGGATATCGTTATTTTCCTACCTTCACTGATGATTTGAGTAGATATGGGTATATTTACTTAATGAAACACAAGTCTAAAATGTTTGAAAAGTTCAAACAAATTCAGAGTGAAGTTTGAGATCATCGTGACAAGAAGATAAAATATCTACGATATGATCGTGGAGGTGAATATCTGAGTTACGAGTTTGGTATGCAACTTAAGACAATGTGGAAGTTGTTTCACAACTCACGCCGCCTGGAGCACCATAGTGTGATGGTGTGTCCGAACGTCGTAGTCGTGCTCTATTGGATATGGTACGTACTATGATGTCTCTTGTCGATTTGCCACTATCATTTTGGGGTTATGCATTAGAGACAACTACATTCACTTTAAATAGGGCACCATCTAAGTCCGTTAAGATGACACCGTATGAATTTTGGTTTGGCAGAAACCTAAGCTGTCATTTCTTAATGTTTGGGGCTGCGAGAAAGGTTTCAACCTGATGAGCTCGAACCCAAAGCGAATAAATGCATCTTCATAGAATACCCTAAACGTAACAGTTGGGTATACCTTCTATCTCAGATCCAAGCACAAAGTGTTTGTTGCTAAAACGGGTCCTTTCTCGAGAAAGAGTTTCTGTCGAAAGAATTGAGTGGGAGGATAGTAGAACTTGATGCGGTTGTTGAACCGTTACTTCAGTTGGATAGTAGCACAACGCAGAAAGATGTTTCTGCGACATCTACACCAAGTGAAGAGGAAGCAAATGATGATGATCATGAAGCTTCGGATCAAGTTACTACCGAACCTCGTAGGTCGACAAGGACTCGTACCGCCCCTGAGTGGTACGTTAATCCTGTCTTGGAGGTCATGTTGTTAGACAACAGTGAACCTACGAGCTATGAAGAAGCGATGGTGGGCCCGGATTCCAACAAATGGCTAGGAGCCATGAATCCGAGAAAGGATCCATGTATGAAAACCAAGTATGGACTTTGGTAGACTTGCCCGTTAAACGGCAGGCCGTTGAGTACAAATGGACTTTTTAGAAGAAGACGGACACTGATGGTAAATGTCACCATTTATAAAGCTCGACTTGTCGCAAAGAGGTTTTCCGACAAGTTCAAGGAGTTGACTGCGATGAGACTTTCTCACCCGTAGCGATGCTAAAGTCTATTGGAATTATGTTAGCAGTTGCTGCATTTTTTGATTATGAAATCTGGTAGATGGATGTCAAAACAGAGTTTCCTTAATGGTTTCCGTGAGGAAAGGTTGTATGTGATACAACTAGAAGGTTTTGTCAGTCCTAAGGGTGCTAAAATGTATGCAAGCTCCAGCGATCCTTCTATGGACTGGAGCAAGCATCTCGGAGTTGGAATATACGCTTTGATGAGGTGATCAAAGTTTTTGAGTCTATACATAGTTTATGAGAAACTTGTATTTACAATAAAGTGAGTGGGAGCACTATAGAATTTCTGATAAGTATATGTGGATGACATATTGTTGATCGGAAATGATGTAGAATTTCTGGAAAGCATAAAGGGTTGTTCGAAAGGAGTTTTTCAAAGGAAAACCTGGAATGAAGCTACTTAATATTGGGCATCAGGATCTATAGAGATAGATCAAGATGTGTGATAAGACTTTCAATGAGTACATAGCTTGACAAGATTTTGAAAGAGTTCAAAATGGATCAGTCAAAGAAAGAGTTCTTGCCTGATTTGTAAGGTGTGGAGTTGAGTGAGACTCAAAGCTCGACCACGGCAGAAGAAAGAGAAAGGATGAAGGTCGTTCCCTATGCCTTATCCATAGGCTCTATATAGTATGTCATGCTGTGTACCGCACCTAGTGTGTGCCTTGTCAAGAGTCTGTCAAGGGGTACAAGAGTGGTCCAGGAGTGGATCACTGGACAGCGGTCAAGATTATCCTTAGTAACTAGAGGACTAAGGAAATACTTCTCGATTATGGAGGTGATAAAGAGTTCGTCGTAAAGGGTTACGTCGATGCAAGATTTAACACCAATCCGGATGACTCTTAGTAGCAATCCGGATACGTATAGTGGAGCAGCCATTTGGAATAGCTCCAAGTGGAATGTGGTAGCAGTATCTGCAGTATGACATATAGATTTGTCAAGAACACACGGATCTGAATGTTGCAGACCGTTGACTAAGACCTCTCTCACATGCAAAGCATGATCGAACCCCAGAACTCATTGGGTGTTAGATTCATAACAATGTAAATCACATGGTGATGTGAACTAGATTATTGACTCTAGTGCAAGTGGGAGACTGTTGGAAATATGCCCTAGAGGCAATAATAAAATGGTTATTATTATATTTCCTTGTTCATGATAATCGTTTATTATCCATGCTATAATTGTATTGATTGGAAACTCAGATACATGTGTGGGTACATAGACAACACTGTGTCCCTAGTATGCCTCTAATAGACTAGCTCGTTCATCAAAGATGGTCAAGGTTTTCTAGCCATACACATGAGATGTCATTTGATAACGGGATCACATCATTAGGAGAATGATGTGATGGACAAGACCCAAACCATGAACGTAGCATATGATCGTGTCAGTTTATGGCTATTGTTTTCTGCATGTCAAGTATTTGTTCCTATGACCATGAGATCATGCAACTCACTGACACCGGAGGAATACCTTGTGTGTATCAAACGTCGCAACGTAACTAGGTGACTATAAAGATGCTCTATAGGTATCTCCAAGGGTGACTGTTGAGCTGGCATGGATCAAGACTGGGATTTGTTACTCCGTGTGACGGAGAGGTATCTCAGGGCCCACTCGGTAATACAACATCACAACAAAGCCTTGCAAGCAATGTGACTAAAGTGTTAGCCACGGGATCTTGTATTACGGAATGAGTAAAGAGACTTGCCGATAACGAGATTGAACTAGGTATAGAGATACCGACGATCGAATCTCGGGCAAGTAATATACCGAAGAACAAAGGGAACAGCATACGGGATTAACTGAATCCTTGACATAGACGTTCAACCGATAAAGATCTTTGTAGAATATGTAGGAACCAATATGGCCATCCAGGTCCCGCTATTGGTTATTGACCGTAGAGGTGTCTCGGTCATGTCTACATAGTTCTCGAACCCGCAGGGTCTGCACACTTAACGTTCGGTGACGTTTCGGTAGTATTGAGTTACGTATGGTGGTGACCGAAGGTTGTTCGGAGTCCCGTTTTGGTCACCGGAAAAGTTTCGGGTATTTCCGGTAATGTACCGGGAGTGCCGGGAGGGTTCCGGGGGTCCATCGGGAGGGGCCACTCACGCCGAGAGGCCACATGGGCCTTAGGAGTGGAGCACCAGCCCTTAGTGGGCTGGGAAAGCCAGCCCTAAGGGCCCATGCGGCTGGGGTGAGAGGAAAAGGCCAAAAGCCCAAAGGGGGAAGGGTTTCCAACTGGGGGAGGAGTCCTACTAGGAGTAGGATTGGAGTCCAACTCCCTCTTCTCCCCACTTCGGCCGACCCTAGGGGAGGATCCCTAGGGTGCCGGCCCCTCCCCTCCCTCCTATATATACTAGAGGGAGAGAGGGCCATAGCACTTCAACCCAAAAAGGCCACGGTGCAGCCCTCTCTCCCGATAGATTGGTTCCTCTAGTTTTCAGCAGTGTTTAGGCGAAGCCCTGCTGGAATAGTTCCACCGCCGCCGCCGCCGCGCCGTCGCGCTGCCGGAGAACTCTTCTACCTCTCCACTCCCTCTTGCTGGATCAAGAAGGCAGAGATCGTCATCGAGCTGTATGTGTGCTGAACGCAGAGGTGCCGTCCGTTCGGCACTAGATTGGAAGGACCGTGATTGGATCGCGGGACGGATCATGATTGGATCGCGAGACGGATCGTTATGGGATCGCGGGACGGCTTGCGATTTGGATCGCGAAGATGTTCGACTACATCAACCGCGTTTCTTAACGCTTCCGCTTAGCGATCTACAAGGGTATGTAGATTCACTCTCCCTCTCGTAGATGCTCATCACCATGGATAGATCTTGCGTGTGCGTAGGAAAAATTTTGTTTCCCATGCAACGTTCCCCAACACAAAAGATTTTAGAGAGAAGAAAAGTGGTTCGTTATATAGTATGTGTCATTTGCCAGGTCATAACAAGGCGACTTATAATCTGAACGAGAAGTCAGTTTTACAACAAAAATATTGTTATGATTCTAATTAGATTTTACCGACTATATTTTCTCACATAGTTCTTTATATTTCTTTCCGGAATCGGGCGTAAAGAAGTGGCTTCGATCGTGGGAAGAAGAAATATGTTTGCACGGGTCATGTCGGAATAATTTATGTTGTTGGTTATTCATGTGAACATGTGTGTGATGCCAGGAAACTTAATAAGTGTTATGTTTATGTTTCGCAAAAAATTATGTGAACATCTATGATATATATTGAATTAATTGCCATGTCTTTCATAAGGTTTTGTGTGAACGAGTTTACAGTTATAACATACTGTTTATTTTGTATTGTTTATTTTGTTAATTAGTTCTTAATGAACATTACTGACTATATATGTTCCGGCCTCTAAAAAAATGCCCAACCGGCAGCTGGACCTGTAGTAGGTAAATTCTTCCACCCAAATGAAGTCTAACCGGTCGCCTCGGGCGGTCAAATCGGCCCACTACAGGCCCAGCAGCAGGGTCCAATGGGGCTGGAAGGTTGTGTAATAGAGGAGTTCAACAACTCCATCGCGCCCGGCTATTTAAGCTGGTCGGAGCGCCTCCCCGCTTCCAAGGTGGGACTAAACGAGTGCGCGGGTGCGACGCGAGCGCGTGCGGCGGGGGCGACCGCACGGGTGAACTATGGGCCGGCCCAGTTGGCGGGGGAGACGTCGCGCGAGGGGTGAGGGAGCCGACCGCGGTGGGCTGGGAATGTTGCACGACGTGGCAATGCATGCCCCGTGCACACCGCAGCGCCAGCACAGGTGGTTTAGTCCCACCTCGGAAGCTGATGGTGCCGCGGACCGGTTTAAATACCGGGGCGTGGTAGAGGTCTTGAACTCCTCTGTTACACATCCTTCTAGCCCCCGTTGGACCATGCTGTTGGGCCCGTAGTGGGCCGATTCGGTCACTGGAGCCGCCCTGTTAGGGTGGAAAATTATACCTACTACTGGTCCAGCCGCCTGTGGGGCATTTTTTTTAACTAAGTTACAAGCCGAAGCAGATTATTACATGGCGAGAGGGGCCTTATTTTTTTATAAAAAATAGAATTAATAACTTCAAAACAGAAAACTGATGCCATGCATAATCAGTTGAAACAAAAAACAGTATCAATTTCATCACGAAAACTCCGCAACACACACTGAAAATAAATTTGTCTCAATCATCAAGTAGGCATAATAATGTATGTGTGCCATTATTACAATAATAAAACTTTAGCAAGTACCGAATAGGCATAATCATCTAGGGGGCAAAAACAATAATTCTGCCATTATTTAGTTGCGAAATAAATCTGAAAGAGTGCCACTACAAAATCAAAATTTGCAAAGTAGCGGTCGCGCCAATTATTCCTTCTCCATGATTTTAATAATCTTTTCATTCACCCTTTCCACCGTGTTGCTCTCTGAAAAAAGTATTTCCGCGACAATGCGTCCTCTTATAGAATCAACCTCCGATTGGTTAAAGAAATATTTCCACTCCTCTCCTTCCCAGAGTGGGATGCATTGTGTCACGAAAAGTCCACAAGATACTCTGAAATAATAACATGATTCAGAAAATGATGGAACACACAATTAGTTATGCATTCAAAAATTAACTTACATGTCATGCTGTAGCGGCATATCATACTTCGTGATTGGCCAAGAAGAGACGTCAGGATAATCCCCGTTTATATATGAGTTTACCTCCTCTGTATCTTTAGCGATTTCTGATCTCTGAAATAAATTGTATGTTAAAAATGTGGGCTGAACACTTTACAAAAGGGAAAAAAATTTGTAAACTCACCAGTATTTCAATCCTTTTTTCTGTTCTTTCGCCGAGTTTACCAAAAGAATCTAGAACTTGAAACTCTTTCTTTGTGGTGTGCATCACAACAGTTATCTAGTGTTGATTGTCCAAATTAAAAGGAAAATATGCCTACGAAACAGTAAAGTTATGAACGTGTACATACAAATATTGTCGTAATGCGAAGGCTCGTTTGAAGTGACATACCTTTTCTTTCACAAAATACTCCTCCGTTACTCTTGGCACAATTATTGATTTGTTTGTGAAATGTTCTAGCATGTTGTTCTTTGAAATCTATACCTATCCTGAAGCGCGAAGTAGAAGCCAGTGCGACACCCACGACGATAATATATGGCGATCAAGAAAATGACTACGGTTCTGCACGTGGTTCAAATAACAATTGATAACCTGAAAATAACATAATACAAATATGAATATTATAGTAATAAGTAAACACAATAAACTTAGATAAGGAAATCAAGAAAATATATTCTTACGGCATCATTTAACCACTGATGATCAATGACGGCTTGAAGTTGTCTTACCGAACACGACTCCCCTCCTAAGCCTGGCATGATAGCCACAGTCTGCCCACGATGCCTGTGTGACTTTGATAATGTCTGGATATAAACCCTCGAGGCCTCTATGTGATCCTCAGTAATATGGTCCGTGCTAATCATAACATCTCGTATACCAAATAAGACTAGGAAAATGTACATACAATGGGTTAGTTACATGCACGTGTTAGGCCAGAAAGTAATTTACAAAAGTGATAGCTTTAACTTACTTTTTTTAACACGTTTGCTTCTACCTTTCTGCAGGTAAGGTGACCGAAAGTATTTTGATTGTGTTCACTTGCGCTTCCCAACTGGCTCCTTTGTACCATTACGAATGGCATTCTTTAAACAGGTATTAAGACTGTCAATACTAATTTCCTCTGACTTTTCAGTGCTAGACCCGCCTGATACCGTGTTAACATTTTGTGGGGTTCGAGTGACTAAAGGAAATTCATTTGTGGCTAATGATGCAGAAGATACCGCGGGTGAATCACCATTATCAATAATAATAAGGGGGTCGGTTGCATCACCTTTACCGGATGTTTTGTCTTTCACGCCCGTGGAAGATACTCCATTCTTCTCCTCCCTACGATCATTTGAAGGAGCTGAATTACCTTCATCAAAATATTTCGGTTTGTACTTTTTCTTCCACTCTTTTCATTCAAAGGAGTTGAATTTACTTCATCACAATGTTTTCCCTTAAACTTGCTCTTCCACTCATAACTTTCACTTAGCAAAGTGCAATCGTCATCATCCTTCTTGTTTGATGGTTTGAAGATAAGACCTCTCTTGTTCAGTTTCTCGATGAGTACCTAAAAAACATCCAAAACGTTACGCACTCCTCAACATTATGTCCATGTAAACATAAAATAAATTATGCATTAATCATTACCTCAGCACATTTATCAGGAATGAGACACATTTCTTTCTACATATCTTTTATGCATTTCATGACTTGATCTAGTGTGGTGTCCGTACTCGATGAAGCCTCGGCATTATTACCTTTTCGACCACCTTTACGTTTTTGTGGCTCAGGTATATCTCCTCTGGAATTATTCCCTCTTTGGCTATTTTAGAGTTTCTGTACTCTTCGCTAATTATGTTATCAATCTGTAGAATATTAAACAAATTTAAGTAAGTGATCCGTTAAGTACTCAAATCAATGGTTGAAGTTCAATCCATAAATATTTGGGATTTTTATTTTTGTGCCTCTAGTTCCTTAGTTGGACTCATTCATCCCCACGTTCTTAACTTTTTCTCACTTTTCCCCATTCCTTAGTCTGAAACCCTCAGAAATCGTCACACGGGGGGGGGTGCCATCGGGTCAATGGTTTGATCGTTAACTCTGGCGTGTGGGGCCGCGTTGGACTGTGTCGCCCGTTGGACCTGCCAAGTGGGGCCGTGTTTGGACTGTGTCACCCTCCTTCGGCCATTCTGACGTGTGGGGCCGCGCTGGACTGTGTCGCCCATTGGACGGTGGCGCTGGTTGGACCGTTGGGCCGTGATTTCATTTGGGCCGTTGAATTAAATGCCCGCGTCCATGCGCTGATGCACGCCGCCACGATAAGCCTGCTATGCATGCGCGACATGATCCAGCTAGCCTGCCTGCATGCGCCGATGCGAGCCGCCACGGACGCAGCCTTCCTGTGAGCCGCCACGGATGCAGCGACTGTCGCTGCTGTCGGTTCGTCTCTTCTCGCACGCGCCTCCTCGATCGATTCACAGTTCACACCGTCTCAGCCTTTGACCTCCGCAGCATCAATTCAGCGTGGCAATTAAATTCTAGGGCATACCGATCGACGTGCGCCGCCAGCAAGCCTGCTATGCATACCACGTGATCCAGCTAGCCTGCCTGCATGCGCCGATGCGCCGCCACGAACGTAGCGACAGTCGCTGCCGCTGGTTCCTCTCTTCTCGCACGCGTCTCCACCTTCCTGGTGCCACAGACCGAGGCCAGGGTGCAGTACTACGGGCGAGCTTCGACGACCTTTTTTACCCACCCATATGTCACTCCCTCCATGTACAAAATCATACAATTTGAAGCATAGAATAGTTCTTAACATAGATAGATAGTTCTTACATAAAACATTATCCCAAACATTATATAACACGACATAGAAATAAGGGAACCCTAGAAATAAAGCTCAGAGAGCATAATAGCAGCATACAATATATATCCTACGTACTACGTAGTGCACTACGCGTCTTCGTCGTCGGAGATGGCCTGATCCGCCTGCGCGGGAGCCTGGTCCGCCTGCGCCGCAGCCTGTGCCTCCTCCTGCGCCGCCTGCACTGCCTCCATCTGCTGCTGACGAAGACACCGGGCCTGCTCTGACCGGATGGAGTTGAGGATCACCACCTGGTCGGGCCACAGATAGTAGACCGGCGGTGCCTTCACTTCCGGCTCCTCCGGCGACGCCTCCTCCTCCGGCCCCTACGGCGGCGCCTCCTCCTCCGGCTCCTGCGGCGGCGCCTCCTCCTCCGGCTACGGCGGCGCCTCCTCTGGCTCCTCCTCCCCCATCTCTGACCCCTCCTCAAAATCCTCCTCCGGTTCCATAGGTAGCCTCGCTTGCCTCCGGATTTGGGCCTGCCGAAGGAGGAAGAGACGGTGTTCGACTGTGTAGTACTGGCGGCGTGGTGGCATGGCTGATGGGCTCGGAGAGGGGAGTGCTCGGGTGCCGGCGAGGAGAGGAAGCAGGCGGATGAGCTAGGGCTGGGGGACGCCCTCCGGCTTAAATAGACATCTATGGATAATGACGGGGAGCCGGGCGAGTGGGTGATCCAGCGATCCAACGATCCAACGATGCAGAGCCGTCCAACGATCCAACGATCCAACGATGCCGAGCAAATATTCCAATAACAGAGCAAAAAAAATGTGCTCCAAAGAAATTTGAATTTGAGAAATGTGCTCCAAAAAAATGCAAAAATAATAATAAAACCTTATAAATTTTTGATTAGTTTGTGGCCATTTTGCATCATAAAAATAAATTTGGCCCTTATAAATTTGGTCATTTTGCATTTGTATTGAACAAATTGTTGTGTAATTTCAAACGATGCAAAAAAAACAGAGCCAGCACGTTCACTAAAAACAAAGCAAACGATGCAAAAACAACGACGCAACTCGACGGCCCAACCAGAGCTTGGTTTCCTTTTGGGCCCAATAACTACGTTTTTTTCGCGGAGTCAATGGTGGGCGAGCAGCCGAGCACAACCAATAGGATCGCCTCTCGCGGATCGCCCCACTATCCAACGATGCGGAGCCGTCCATATGATCGGACGGCTGACGTTCGGAGCTAGGGTTAGGAGGGGTTTTGAGGGGTTTTGAGCTGGTCAACGGGGTTTCCAAGGCTTTGACTGAGCATAACTAATTTAAAAAAAATCGAAAAAATATGAAACCTTCGCCGTTCGTCGTTTTATAAGGCACACTAACGAGGAAAAATACTAAACTTGGTATACGGACATTTTCAAAAAAAAAACTAGCTGGCACGATCGAGGTCAAATGAGCACCATTAATTTAAAAAAAATCAAAAAATATATAAAACCTGCGCACAATGTTGTCTTATGTGACATGTTACCAACCAAAAATCATAAACTTGGTCTATGGTCATTTTCATGAAAAAACCTTCACACATATGAGCTATCACGTACAACATTTCATAGAGTTCAAGGAGAGGAGGTAGGGTTACCTTCTGTTTTTGAAAAAATTTAAAAAATCAAAAAAATCACCAAAGCTTTATTTTAAAGTGAATAAGAAGGATCTGAACTTAGTTTTCCATTTTCATATTTTAAACATGTTTTTAATATTTTTTATATTAAAGCATATTTTTTCAAAAGAAAATGTAAAAATATGAAGATTAATTCAAAAAATAGTGAGACTTCGAATCTACACTATATAGATTGAATAGGTGTTAATAAAAAACATTTGGCTCATTTAGAGTAGGTCCAAAAAAAACTTGATTACAAATGGGGCTGTTTACCCTAGCCTGGGAGCTCATTTGGAGCACATTTCTCAAATTCAAATTTCTTTGACCTCCTCTAAATCACCTCAAATTTTGCACACATGATCTCCTACACAAACATAGATAGGTTGCCAAGGTTTTATTTATTTTTTTGCATTTTTTTGAATTTATACTGTCCTGTTGAATGTCAGTTCAAAACATCGGATAATGAGACATGGTGGGAAAAAGCATGCATTTGATTAATAAACATACTCCTTTATTACAAAAAATCATTACATCTTCATTCAAATTATGGACTATTTGCTTTTTTTCTTATTCTTTGCAGCATGTCTGATCAGTGAAGCAACACTGAAACAGCATAGTACCATACCATCCATAGAAAGTTCACACAAATACCCAATATAGATAGCAGACAAATTTAAAAAACATCATCACAAATTTAAAAAACATCATCACAAATTTAAAAAACATCATAAATACCCAATATAGATAGCCATATATACCATCATAGTACCATACCATCCATAGATAGTTCACACACAAAGTTCACCAAACAACCAAAAGTAATTAACATCATCACATCATCACATCACTTGGGAAGGGGAGTCAGTGTAGGAGATATGCCCTAGAGGCAATAATAAATGTTATTGATTATCTCCCTGTTCATAATTAGGTTTATGTTCCATGCTATAACTGCTATGGTTCTCGAGTCTGCAATAACCACGAGGCTCGGAGGAAGACTCATATGCACGTGTGGAATAATAAACGGTAAAATGTATTCCTAGTCTGGCCTCTAAGACTGGCTCAAGTATTGCATGATGATCCTGTTTTCCTGATCATGGGCATGGCTATGCTGGCAATTTTGAGGGCACAATGTTAGAAGAACATTTGTGTTGAATCGACCCGAATTGATGTTATGCTATGAGATACATTCGTCACTAGTTAAATGGTTTATAACACAGAGATGGTTTACGTTTGCATGATTCCTTAGACCATGAGAGTATCGAGTTTCTTCATGCTTGCTTCATGAACTTTGGGGTTTGTTAAACGTCATCCGTAAATGGGTGGCTATTACGGCGGCTTACGGGTTCATGGAAAAGTATGTCAAGTAACTTGATAGCTCAAGATTGGGATTTGCTCCTCCGACGATGGAGAGATATCTCTGGGCCCTCTCGGTGTTACGGTATCCATCATCGTCTGGCCAGACACTTTGTGATTTGATCACGGGGATGCCGGAACACGGGAACGAGAAAAGAGGACAATACCGGTAACGAGGTAACTGGCATAGTGGACAAGTTGTTGATCCACGGGGATGCCAACATGTCTCACCTCGGGTATTTGTAACATATCGCGAAGCAACAGGAATAGCACACGGCAACTGGAGGTTCACTCGAATATTCATTCGTGTGGGTATAGGGGTCAATATGGGTGTCCACGGCTCCGATGTTGATCATTGATCGGAAGGGGTTCCGGGTCATGTCTATGCTTCACCGAACCTATAGGGTCACACGCTTAAGGGTCATCTATTTGCTGAATACTAGACAGGGAGTCGGAGAGAAAGTTTCCGGAAAAAGTTTTCGGAGACAGCGGAAAGGTTCCGGAGAGAGAGAGAACACCGGAAGAGTTTCGGTAAAACCGAAAAGTTGTTTCGGAGTGTACCATTAAGTAAAATTGGTTTCGGCACATGCCTGGAAATTATTGGAAGGTACCAGAATTGTTCCGGTAACTTCTGAGATTTTTCAGAGACAAAAACCGGAAATGTTCCGGACTGCCGGAACCGCTTTAGTTGCTTTTCACAGATGAAAATCACTAAACCGAAAAGTTGTTTCGGAGTACACCATAAAGTCAAATTGGTTTCGGCACATGCCTGGTAATTCTTGGAGGGTGCCAGAATCGTTCTGGAAACTTTCTGGAATTTTCCGGGAAGAAAACTGGAAATGTTCCGGAGCTGCCGGAACCGCTTCAGATGCTTTTCGCAGATGAAAATCACTAAACTGGAATTGTTTTGGATCGGGTTGAAAATTATTTTAGTGGGTACTGGAAATTTTCTAAGCCCACATAAATATTTTCAGTTCGAACGGACGCTGAAATATGTCGTCGTGAATAGTGAAAGTGCTTTTTGGATTACTTTATGGAAAGCCACCTTTTGGGGCTTTACTCACAAATATCTCTAGGGATGACATGGAAGGATAAGGGCTGCCCACTTGCTTTTACTTTTGTGCCCTTGTGAAGGGCATTTTGGGTATTTGAAGTGTCACCCTACCCCTTGGGTTTTCCTATAAATAGAGGTGGAGATGCACTCTCCACTCTCACTCTTTCTCACATACACATGCCATCTGATGTTATCTGGCTTCTCTCTCCCTCCCAGCGAAATGGTTTCGTAGATCCGAAAGGTTGTCTGGGTTCCGGTGGGAACTAGTTCTGGACGGCGAAGCCCTGCCGGATAGATGACACCGTATGTGTGCAACTCTGTAGAGAGATCGTAGTTTCGGTCTTAGTTCGAGAGTGCCTCCCGAAGGGCTGTCCGAGTGACTGTCCGGGTTTCGTGGGTCCTCCCGAAGGGCTATCCGAGTGACTGTCCGAGTTTTGATGGTCCTCCCGAAGGGCTGTCCGCGACAGCGTCCGGGGGACTGTCTGACCGCCTCCCGGAGGGCTGTCCGTGGGGCGGATGACGATATACATCCTCGCGGTTGGGAGGTTGTAAATCCTAGCTGCGGGAATCTGCACCGCCGATCGTCATCGACTCTACTTCTGCTGCGCTACGAGTCGGTAACGAAAAAGATCAAACCTTGTATGCAGTCTCCATAGTGGTCCTGGGTTGGTGCGTAGGTCGGAAATTTTTGTTTTCTGCTGCGTTACCCTACAGTGGCATCAAGAGCCGTGCTATGCGTAGATGCAGGTTACGATCTAGAATACATGGAGATGTATGGGTGTTGCACAATATAATTAGGTAGTATATGAGTTTATTACTAAAAATTATTTGTGCGGGTAGCAGATGAAATCTGTCACCCGATGTTCCTGTTGCTTCCCGTGAATTTGCGTAGTCCTGATCTTGACGGCATGGTGGAATCTCACAAAGTTCTGGCAATCCGCGATCCTTTCATGCTGCTCCCGAGTATGCTGATTGACAGATCAACGAAGTGCTAACAGTTCTTTGGGTTCCACCATAGTTAAAGAAAGATGGATGTTTCGCAGACGAAAGGGCAATGCAGATGTGATCTGCACGGGGGTCACGCATATGACGAAGTTTAGTATGGGGCTCGAGATTTTATTATCTCGTGTTTCATACACCCTGGAAACTTAATCTAGCAACTTGAATTATCATACTTGATGATGGACGTTGGTAGCTTCGGTTTGTTTCAAAACCTTAGAAGCCACGTAAAACAAGTTTTTGTTGAACCGATTAGAAGCGTCTAACTTGGTTTTGCAGGAGGGTTTGCATGTGCATATGATGTGGTATAGCGGTGCTCATATAAATTTGATTATGTATGAGATGACCATATGATGTAATTAACATGACCTGCGTGTCATGATTCGGCATGATGGCTGGAGCCATATGATTGCATTTTAAATGACCTGCATGTCAACCTTATGTGATGCATTTATTTTATCCGCTATGGAGATAGCAATATTATCTGGTGCATCGACAAGGTGGTGGCAATCTTCGCGAAGGTGAACACCGACGCGAATGCCGAAGACGAAGAAATACTTGACTTCTTCGTCAGAAGGGGCTATACCATATCATGCTATTATGAATTGCCTGAGATGTTTATCCCTCTTGATGCACCCTTCTTGATTGCGCGGTAGTCGCTTTTTATTAGGGTGATCTCTCACAAAAATATCAAGTAGTTAGTGTTCTCCCAAGTGTAGCACCGTCACAGCATCCTTCCTTTCGGGGTGCGCCATGATCTATATGGGTACGAACGATTGTATGGGTGTAAGGCGGGTGAGGACAGACCTCGCAGCAAGATCACTTGGTTGTCTTGACGTTCATGGCAGGATCGTCCTGAGCTCGGAACACACGCATCGAAAGATGAACAAAAGTCACATGGAGATGTGATCGGCAAGTTTGCCTACCAATTGGAGTTCGCGACATCAGTGTTCATCTCGAACAATGGCGTTGAATTGCAATTTGGATCTTGAATCACTCACAATCAATTATGAGAGATATTGATTTGAGTGGGAGCGCACTGTTGAATTAACTTCTTTTAATTCTCAGTGCAATTAATTTTGAACACTGTCTAAGTGTGGTTTGCATAATAGTTGTAGAATAATGGCTCGCGTTTTCACCTTCCCTATTAAAATTGAATAGCTGTTAAATATCTGGTTAAAACTTTACGGTTGGTAACGTAATGTGAGGATTGTCCTCAAGAGTGCCGAGAAGGACTTTGTCCTATCGCATGCTTTCGGGATTCTCCCGCTAATGCTATGGATCATGTGACTCTCGTCCTTCGATCCAAAAGCTAGAATTCCTTTTCGGTCAAGTGAAATATGTTTGCTTCCATGAGACCCGAACTTCGAAAGTTTGGATAGTTATGTGATATTCATGGAATCTGAAAATCATTTTCAGAGACAGACAAAGGCTAAAAGATATGAGATATCCAAAGCAATGTTTGTTTGCAAAACATTAGTAAAGTGTTTCCTATACATTGGACTGATAAGAGAGGGATCCAGGAGAACGCCTGTCATGTAAATGAAGGTGAATAAAACAACAACTTAAAGAGAAAGGAAGTGTCCGAAGGGTGTTAGTGAAACTTTTCACGCCTAGGAAGTCCGGGGCTAACGCCACTCTTAAGTTGGATGCTTCTTCTGAGAGTAGGAGAAATACTAAAAGTTAAACTGTTAGAAGTATAAAGGCAAAAAGAGAGAAGACTGGAATATCCAGCTCATGTATGAATGTCATACAAGTTTTTGATGTATAGAAGGCTGGTCAAAGATATAGTTCTTGGGAATTATGGTTAAACATGTTAATCACTAATTCTTGGGTATTGTGAGTTGATCACAAAGATACCCGCTCGATTGCATTCTGTTGCAACTCGATGTAAGAACTACTATGGCCTGAAAGACTAGCCAGGAATGAGGTTTAGATACACGCAGGGAACATAGTAAATGTTACTATGCCTTCCATCGGTGTATTCCCTATGTATTTCCTTTAATAATTCATTTTAGAGTTTCACACTCTAGCCCTTTGCATAAGGTATCTTGCAAGAAGGTTGTTCATAAGAGAACTTTTGATGTTCGGTGTTATGAATAACATGAAGGGCCATGCTTCCATCAAAGATGGGATGTATGTTATGAATATTGATGGAAATATGATACATCCATAACACTGATGCTAAATGTCGCAAGACTAAAAGAATACCACACAAGTGTGGCACTGCATTTGGTCACATTGGAGAAACCCGCATGGAAAATTCCATTATGATGGATTTTGAAGTCGTTTGATTTTGAATCATCTGACACTTGCAACTTTCCTCTGAAAGGTGAAGTGACTGAAATACCGTTCACAGGCCATAAGGAACGAGCAAAGAACATATTGGTAATCATACATTATGATGTGTGTAGTCCAATAAATGTTGTTGCAAGTAGTGGATTTATCTATGTTCAGAAATGACTCAAGTAGATATATGGATATTTACTTGTTGAGACGTAAGTCTGGATCTTTTGAATTCATTCATAAGGTTTTCAAAAACGAAGTAGAAGTTGTTGTAACAAGAAAATTATGTTTCTACAATTCGATTGCAGAAAGGAATATTTGAGTTACAAGTTTAGCGAATGTCTGATGAGTTATGAAAGGGGTTTCATAACTTGCACCTCCCGGAACACCACTGCAAGTGGAAAGTCCGTGAAGATGTAATCGAACCATTTATGACATGGTAAGATCAAAGATGACATAAATAGATTTGCCATTATCCCTTTTAAAGAGTGATGCTTTAGAGACTGCGGCTTTTACACTGAAAAGAGCTCCATCGGGTATGTTGATATGATGCCATGGTATGGTACGCCCAACCATGTTATATCTTCTCTTAACATTTGGAATATGGGGCTTGTGTAAAAGGTTACAAACCTATTCCAAATCAGACAAGTGCTACTTTGTAAGGTTATCCCAAGTCATTGGGTATTCCCCCACCACTATACCGAGGCAAAGGATTTTGCCACAAAACGGTATGCTTTTAAAGAGAATAGTTCTTACAAAAGGTGAGTGGGAGGACAGTGCAACTCAACGAGATAACCAGTATCTTCATCATCAAATCAAAGGAAAGAAACCTTGGAAGTGATTTCGGAGTTTCCTACTGCGACTGATACAGAAGTCTCTACAATAAAATGTATGAACTTCGGTCGAACTTGCAGCTGAACCACGTAGGCAAAGCTCGTGCAAACCTATCAGGTGCGCAAACGAGATATTGTTCTTAGACAACAGTATACCTACAATACACAAGGAAGCGTTGATGGGCCCTGACTCCGGAATTGGCTAAATGCCAATACAATCCGAGATAGTTTCCATATAAGTGATTCGAGATTAAAATCTTGATACACCTTTCGGAAGACTTAGAGTCTAACGAATATTTATGGAACTAAAAACTGATACGGATAAAATGTTTTATCCATAAAGCTCGACTTGTTGCAATAACAAGTTCAAGGAGTTGACTACGACGAGATTGTCTCACCGTAGCGATGCTTGAAGTCGGTTCGGGTTGAACTAGAAATTAATACATATTTCAATCATGAGATATGAAACATGGATGACAAAAGGATTTCCATCTGATGGAAATGAAACCTAGGACTTGTATGTGATACAGTCCAAAGTAATTTGTCGATCCAGAGGATGCTAGTAAGTATGCAAACTTCAGAGTTCCAGCGATGGACAGAAGAGAGCAAAGTGGAGTTGGAGTCTTCATTTTTGATGGAATGGTTAAAGGGGTTTGACTTCATCAAATGGGTATCGAAGATGCTTGTGATTCAAGAAAGTAAGTGGGAGCATAATGATATTTCTAAAAACCTTGTGTACTTGACACATTGTTAATTGGAAATAAATTTCTTGACACGAATTAGGACTTCATTTGAAAATAGTTTTTCGATGAAGTACTTAGGCTAAATAGCCTCAATATTAGGCATGATGATCTATGGAGATAGATTTACCTAATGGGGCTAAGCTATGAATACATATTGACAAGATGCTAAAACTTTTTAGCATTTAAAACGCCAAGGAGTGATTCTTGCCGAAGTCACATGGAAAGAGTTTTTGCAAGACTCGGTGCCCAAAACACTGATGAGTAAAATACATGATGGAGATTCCACACACTCTTGTGTTTGGATTAATCATGTATTCCATGGTATGTAAAAACAACCAGATATGTCCAATACTCCAAAGTTGTTGCGAGTATAGATACCAAAGTGATCAAAGTACTGATCATGGGACAACAGTGAAAGATGTCATTGAGTACTAGAGCAGTACTGATGACATGTTTTCTCGCAAGCAGAGATTATGAAGTGCTCGTTGTAAGTAATTACATCGATACAGTATTCATCAATGCTCCATGTGATTTTCGATTTAAGTTAAGGGTTTTGTGTAATACACAACATGGTGGCACGGTAGTTGGAAATTGTTCCAATCAAAATACTGTGGCGAATTCTATAACAAAGGCTAAGTATGTTGACGCTTTAGAAGCGACAAAGAAGTTGTTGAATCATATAGTTCATTCATGAACTTAGTATGGTTCCAAGATGGTTTTGGTCTATGGGACACTATTGCAGATAGTTGCCCCATAGCTCAGTCTGAGGAATCAGGTTTCGACCAATGATTCACACATATGCAAAGCCAAGTCCACACAAAATATGAATTTTGTGAAAGCATGAAAAACGCGAGGATATGCAAAGTTACACACGGAGCTGAAGTTGTCAGATCCGTTGGACATCAGGCTATACCACAAGCGAAGCATATTTTACACTAGTATGCCATAGGTGTAAAGTGCATTAGCATTGACTAGATTATTGACTCTAGTGCAAGTGGGAGTCTGTAGGAGATATGCCCTAGAGCCAATAATAAATGTTATTGATTATCTCCCTATTCATAATTAGGTTTATGTTCCATGCTATAACTGCTATGGTTCTCGAGTCTGCAATAACCACGAGGCTCGGAGGAAGACTCATATGCACGTGTGGAATAATAAACGGTAAAATGTATTCCTAGTCTAGCCTCTAAGACTGGCTCAAGTATTGCATGATGATCCTGTTTTCCTGATCATGGGCATGGCTATGCTGGCAATTTTGAGGGCACAATGTTAGAAGAACATTTGTGTTGAATTGACCCGAATTGATGTTATGCTATGAGATACATTCGTCACTAGTTAAATGGTTTATAACACATAGATGGTTTACGTTTGCATGATTCCTTAGACCATGAGAGTATCGAGTTTCTTCATGCTTGCTTCATGAACTTTGGGGTTTGTTAAACGTCATCCGTAAATGGGTGGCTATTACGGCGGCTTACAGGTTCATGGAAAAGTATGTCAAGTAACTTGATAGCTCAAGATTGGGATTTGCTCCTCCGACGATGGAGAGATATCTCTGGGCCCTCTCGGTGTTACGGTATCCATCATCGTCTGGCCAGACACTTTGTGATTTGATCACGGGGATGCCGGAACACGGGAACGAGAAAAGAGGACAACACCGGTAACGAGGTAACTGGCATAGTGGACAAGTTGTTGATCCACGGGGATGCCAACATGTCTCACCTCGGGTATTTGTAACATATCGCGAAGCAACAGGAATAGCACACGGCAACTGGAGGTTCACTCGAATATTCATTCGTGTGGGTATAGGGGTCAATATGGGTGTCCACGGCTCCGATGTTGATCATTGATCGGAAGGGGTTCCGGGTCATGTCTATGCTTCACCGAACCTATAGGGTCACACGCTTAAGGGTCATCTATCTGCTGAATACTAGACAGGGAGTCGGAGAGAAAGTTTCCGGAAAAAGTTTTCGGAGACAGCGGAAAGGTTCCGGAGAGAGAGAGAACACCGGAAGAGTTTCGGTAAAACCGAAAAGTTGTTTCGGAGTGTACCATTAAGTAAAATTGGTTTCGGCACATGCCTGGAAATTATTGGAAGGTACCAGAATTGTTCCGGTAACTTCTGAGATTTTTCAGAGACAAAAACCGGAAATGTTCCGGACTGCCGGAACCGCTTTAGTTGCTTTTCACAGATGAAAATCACTAAACCGAAAAGTTGTTTCGGAGTACACCATAAAGTTAAATTGGTTTCGGCACATGCCTGATAATTCTTGGAGGGTGCCAGAATCGTTCTGGAAACTTTCTGGAATTTTCCGGGATGAAAACTGGAAATGTTCCGGAGCTGCCGGAACCGCTTCAGATGCTTTTCGCAGATGAAAATCACTAAACCGGAATTGTTTTAGATCGCGTTGAAAATTATTTTAGTGGGTACTGGAAATGTTCTATGCCCACATAAATATTTTCAGTTCGAGCGGACGCTGAAATATGTCGTCGTGAATAGTGAAAGTGCTTTTTGGATTACTTTATGGAAAGCCACCTTTTGGGGCTTTACTCACAAATATCTCTAGGGATGACATGGAAGGATAAGGGCTGCCCACTTGCTTTTACTTTTGTGCCCTTGTTAAGGGCATTTTGGGTATTTCAAGTGTCACCCTACCCCTTGGGTTTTCCTATAAATAGAGGTGGAGATGCACTCTCCACTCTCACTCTTTCTCACATACACATGCCATCTGATGTTATCTGGCTTCTCTCTCCCTCCCAGCGAAATGGTTTCGTAGAGCCGAAAGGCTGTCTGGGTTCCGGTGGGAACTAGTTCTGGACGGCGAAGCCCTGCCGGATAGATGACACCGTATGTGTGCAACTCTGTAGAGAGATCGTAGTTTCGGTCTTAGTTCGAGAGTGCCTCCCGAAGGGCTATCCGAGTGACTGTCCGGGTTTCGTGGGTCCTCCCGAAGGGCTGTCCGAGTGACTGTCCGAGTTTCGATGGTCCTCCCGAAGGGTTGTCCGCGACACTGTCCGGGGGACTGTCTGACCGCCTCCCGGAGGGCTGTCCGTGGGGCGGATGACGGTATACATCCTCGCGGTTGGGAGGTTGTAAATCCTAGCTGCGGGGATCTGCACCGCCGATCGTCATCGACTCTACTTCCGCTGCGCTACGAGTCAGTAACGAAAAAGATCAAACCTTGTATGCAGTCTCCATAGTGGTGCTGGGCTGGTGCGTAGGTCGGAAATTTTTGTTTTCTGCTGCGTTACCCTACAGTCAGGACTTTCGCGAGGGCACCATGCTGCCCCCTGATCTTGTAGTCCTTGTCGTGGTTGGCTACATCTTCTGCATGAGCTAGAAGGTGAACGAAGCGGCCGGACTTTGGCTTTGGCTTGGTGGTGCAGTAGGGGCAGCGCCAAGTGTTGGTCTTGCTTTTGTAGTAGTAATCATCTCCCTTGGCCCTGATTTTCTCCTCTTCCTTCGCTTTGAAGGACGCAAAGTTGCCGTCGTCCACATCCACATCTTCTCGATAGACATACTGCACACGAATGAATTACATTAATACATTATAGATTCATATACACCATGTCAAAGGAACTAAATGAACGATCTAAATTTCAAGTAGGCTTACCTCATACTCTTCGTCGTCACCATACCCTGGATCGTACGGGTCCTTGAACCCAGTAAGGTCCAGCTTCCTCTTTTTTCCCCAACCATCATGCTCCTGAATATACAATTACATCCATCACTAGTAAATACAGAAGCCAATTGAAAATTTAGATATGCACACATGACACATTGATCATAGGGCTAATATACTATGATCCTATTTGCATTTTCCATTGTCATGCACACACATTGAACAACAGAGCTAATATAACTATATATTGTGGACAAATTTATATACTAATGAATCAAATAACTTCTTAATCAATGGATTCCATTTGGGCATATGACATTCAAAACCCCAATTTGCGTAGCATTCAAAAACAAATCTAATAGGGACCCAATCTAATAAGCATACATGTCTGTAGCATTAAAAAACCCAATCTGTGTAGCATTATAAACAAGGAAAACAAATCTAATAAGCATACATCTGTGTAGCATTGAATACAGATCTATCTAGCATTTTTGCAAAGAATGTAATCCAAAAAACCCTAGTACAAAAACCCCAATCCCCCCCCCAATTCAGAAAACCCCGGCCCATCCGTCAAACCAACTACTCTAACCATCTGTACTACCGTACGAATCACAATCTAACCAATGCAACTAACTCTACAAGATAAATATTGGAACTAACAAGCAAGTGCAAATACCTCCTGCTCCTCGCCAGGCTGCGCATCGGGATGTACTGCGCCGCTCGACGCCATCACCTTCAGCTCCGGCAGCGCTGAGGCGGAGCCCGCCACCTCCTTCTCCACATCCGCAGCGGTTGCAAGTTTCCCCGCACCGCCGTGGACGCCGCCAACGTCCTTCACTTCATCCGCCGTCACCGCGCCCTGCAGCTCCACTACTACATCTCCGGCCGCTGCTCCGGCGTCGCCACGAGCATCCGCCATCGGACAGATGGAGGCGATGAAGGTGAGGAAGAGGATGCGGTGGGGGAGAGCGAGACGGTGCGGTGGAGACAGGGGAGGAAAGCGAGACGACGCGGTGGGGGAGAGGAAGACGATGCGGCAGGGAGGGGATTTGGGGGAAATGGTAGGGGCGATGCGCCGGGAGGTGGTTCCCCCTCTTTATACGATGGGACGTTTCGGGCAAGTCCCATGGACACGTGCTACCCCACGACCACGGTCAGTTGCATGCGCGGGAGCGGCCCCACTCGTCAGAGTTAACGGTCAGAGGCATTGACCCGACGGCAACGTCCGTTGTAACCTGTTCTGAGAGTTTCGGGCAAGGGAGTGGGGAAAAGTGAGCAAAAGTTAAGAGCGTGGGGATGAATGAGTACAACTAACGAACCAGGGGCACAGATGTAAAAATCCCTAAATATTTACCTTTCCATGACCACGGCCGTTGTCTGTGTCGTACTGGTCACGCTTCCCTGCCTCAATTTCTGACCAATTTATCATAAGAGGATACTCAGACGAAAGAGGATCGTATGTTTCTATGGCTGTTGGTTGCACTTTCTCCCAATACATGTACTGCATGAACATGAAAAGATTTAATCATCGTAAAAGCAGAGAAATATTATTACATAAGCACAATTTACAATTCTGATTTACCTGAATGAGCGCTAGGTTTCCCACCGGCCATTTAAATTTTGAGAGATCTTTTACCGTCTTTGTGATGCCAGTTATGCACACGCGTAACGTGAATGAGTTCCAATTATATGACTTTATGACATCAACATCCTCCACCAATTTGTAAAAGTTATGAGGGACATGTTTGGTCGAGTGCGGTGCAATGATTGTACCTAACAGAACCAACACATCTCTCCGCACAAAGTCATCGTCATAAGCCCCACTAGTAACAATGTGTTGGATCAACTCATCTATCACTATTTCTCCATTCCTCGTATCCAAAAAACGAGAAGGCACCCTTTCCTCTGCAACATCCCCTACTTTGCCTAATACTTTCATCACATCTTTTCCCTTATTCTCCAGGCCAAATATGTGAAATACATCATTAGTGTGCAGAGTTAAATCACCATTTTTCGGTCGCATAACGAAGGTTTTCCTAGTGGCATCATATGTTTAAATTATAAATTTCAACAAACGCTTCCGCATTTGGACACTAGGAATTAACAACATTTTTTGTAAGCCAGTGCCACCAAGCCTCTTTTGTTGCCTATTGGTCAACTTATTCACCAACGAGAACCACTTCTCAACAGAGCAATATATTTCACCATATTCATCCATACTAAAAGAAAAAAAACACTAAGTATTAGATATTTGACACAGTCCGCGACTATAGAAAATTTACATATAAAATTGCGTGTTTAATCATACCTTCACGTCGTCGTGCGTGCCGTGGGTCAGTGGGTGTATGACGCGCCGGCCGGCACACCACAAGTTCGGCGGGGGTGTAGACGAGCTACATGAACGGCACGGCCAAGGTGGAAATTAGTTAAACCAAAACGGATGTAATGTAACTACTGAAATCAATCTCTTACCGCCCGGTTGCCGATGGCTCACGCGAGTTCGACAGGTGATGGATTGAATACCGCGACGCGACGGTAGGGTTGGAAGGGATGGCAAGGCGGGCGGCGAGGTGGCTGTGGGGCGGCGAGACCGCGGTGGAGCGGCTAGGGTTCGGCGGTGAGATGGCGGTGGGGCGGCTAGGGTTCGGCGGCGAGATCGCGGTGTGGCGGCTAGGGTGGGGCCGAAGGCGGGCGGCGAGATCGTTGTAGGATGGCTAGGGTGGGGCGACGTGATCGTGTGCATGCACGCGCGCCAATCGCGCGGTAAATTCCCTGATCCGGGTCTACCGTGACGGCCCCACAGCTGAGTTAGTGCCTCATGGCAGGCTCGAATTGGTTAGCACCGTCAACCCGCGGGTGGCCGCCGTATGAATTAGTCCCACCTCGCCCCGGCCACATGTTTTTGACCTTCTTAATTATATCATTTTTTCAATTGTCATAAGCGTCGGTGTTCATTAAACTCTACTTGGAGGATATGCAGGACTATTATGAATCTTCACCTGTATTTAATAGATGAAGGCTCATAATGCTTCTGCATATTCTCGAAGTAGAGAATATTGATGACTGATGTATTTTTTAGTGAATATTTTTTGCACGTGCTGGTAGGGCACGTGTGCAACAACACGTTCTCCGTTTCACATTCACGAAACGCACTCAAAACAATTTCACATGTTGGCATCACCATCACAAGCATCCATGTCAATTTTCAACCATTTTGTACATTGTACGTATTTACTAGGGTTTTCCAGGGGAAAAAACTGTAAAACATTGCCCGGACATGACGCAACGTGCGTTCGGTGTCCGGATTCATTGAATTCTTGCGTGGGGCCCTACTTTGGTCATGCACACATGCTGGCAATTTTTTGTTTCATTTCAATCATGCAATCACGTACACCATGTGCAATCAGTACCGTTTTACTTTGCCGGTAGGGCACGTGTGCAACACGTTCTCCATTTCACATCCACGAAACGCACTCAAGTTTTTTTCACACGTTGGCATCACCATCACAAGCATCCATGTCAATTTTCAACCATTTTGTACATTGCATGCATTTACTAGCGTTTTCGAGGGGGAAAATCCGTAAAACACTGTCCAGACGTGACGCAATGTGCGTTCGATGTCGGAATTCGTTCATTCTTTGTGTGGGGGGCTAGATTGGATGTTGACACGTGCTGCCAAAAGTTGGTGTCATTTCATGCGTAACATGACGCAGACCATGTACAAGCAGTACCGACTCACTGTGCCGGTAGGGCACGTGTACAACACGTTCTCCGTTTTCCATCCATGAAACTCGCTCAATTTTTTTCACACGCCGGCATGGCCATCACAAGCATCCATGTCAATTTTCGACCGTTTCCTACACTGTTTGCATTTTCTACGGTTTTCCAGAGGAAAATATCCGAAAACACCGTCCGGACGTGACGCAACGTGCGTTTGGTGTCCGGCTTCGTCGAAATCTTGTGTGGGGCCCTGTTTCGGTAATGCATGCTTCGGTAATGCAGACATGCTGTCAAATTTTTGTTTCCTTTCATGCATGCAATCACCAACACCATGTGTAACCAGCACTGTTCGGGTCTACCGGAGGCCACCTCCGAATGACGTTTTTTTTTCAACTCCACAGAATGACCCAAAACTTTTTCCACACCCAGGCAGCATCACCACAAGCATCCATGCCAATTTTCAACAATATTCTACATTGCATGCATTTTCTACGGTTTGCAGAGGAAAATACCCGAAAACACCGGCCGGACGTGACGCAACGTGCGATTGGTTTCGGAATTCGTTCATTCTTTGTGTGGGGGGCTAGATTGGATGTTGACACGTGCTGCCAAAAGTTGGTATCATTTCATGCGTGACATGACGCATACCATGTACAAACAGTACAGACTCACTGTGTCGGTAGGGCACGTGTACAACACGTTCTCCGTTTCCCATCCATGAAACTTGCTCAATTTTTTTTCACACGCTGGCATGGCCATCACAAGCATCCATGTCAGTTTGCGACCGTTTCCTACATTGTTTGCATTTTCTATGGTTTTCCCGAGGAAAATACTCGAAAACACTGGCAGGGCCTGTCGCGAAGCACGTTTTTTCGACATCCTTCAAATGAACCCAATTTTATTATGCCCTTGTACCATCATGACAAGCATGAATGCCAAGTTTCATAGCTTTTTAACAATGTATGCATTTTATACAATTTTATGGGTGAAAAACCCCTAAAACAACGCCCGGACATGACGCAACGTGCGTATGTTGTCGGAACTCGATGAAAATTTTGCATTGAGTACTCTCTTGGGCATGCCAACCCGCTTGCAAAATATGGGGTCATTCTGAAGATGACCAAAATTTTACATTCTTCTACGGAGGCCGTTCGGGTAGGAGCGAAAGGCCCGTCGCGAAGCACGTTTTTTTCGACATCCTTCAAATGAACCCAATTTTTTTATGCACTTGTACCATCATAACAAGCATGAATGCCAAGTTTCATAGCTTTTTAACAATGTATGCATTTTATACAATTTTACGGGTGAAAAAACCCTAAAACACCGGCCGGACGTGACGCAACGTGCGTATGTTGTCGGAATTCGATGAAATTTTGCATTGAGTACTCTGTTGGGCATGCCAACCCGTTTGCAAAAAATGGGGTCATTATGAAGATGACCAAAATTTAACCTTCTTCTGCGGAGGCCGTTCGGGTAGGAGGAAGGGCCCGTCGCGAAACACGTTTTTTCGACATCCTTCAAATGAACCCAATTTTTTTGTGCACTTGTATCTTCATGACAAGCATGAATGCCAAGTTTAATTGCTATTTAACAATGTATGCATTTTATACAATTTTACGGGTGAAAAAACCCTAAAACAATTCCCGGACGTGACGCAAATCAATTTTTTTAAGCTCATGAAATTATTAAACAAATATTTGCTCCTAATACATGAACACTATTTTGAAATACATAAAGGTAACACGAACATTATTAAGTGCATGAATGCTTTCTTAAATTATGATGGGCATTTTTTGTAATGAGCCAAATATTATTGTTATCGTTTTATCTACATTTTAAAATTCATGAATATTTTTATAAAAATCTACGTCATTTTCATATTTTCTTGCATCTTCTTATATTATAGCACCTCCGACGATATTAACACATAAAAAATATGTAAGCAAATTATAAAGGAACAATTCAAATTCCATTCATTTTTAGGATATTTTACATCGATTCGAATGGAATTAAAAAAAACTAATCTACTCCTCTTCCTCATCACTCCTGGTGAGGTCGATAACCGTCGCGTCGCTGCCGTCCTCGTCGCTGCTCACGCCCCAGTCCTCCTCCTCTGCCGCCGCCTCCAGCGCCGCGTCCTGCTGCACCGCTGCCAGGGCATGTTCGTCGGCCAACGCCTCCTCCGCAGCCGCCAACGCGGCCTCCTCTGCCGACCTCGCTAGCGCCGCCAGCAACCCAGGCATGTCGTCGGGGTCGCCGTCCTGGTGTAGCTCCGCCTGCTCCGGCGGGAGCGGGACCTCCGGCGGGGCAGGTGGGAACGGCGCGGCTACACGACGGCGGGAAGGGTCGGCCCCCCCGGTAATATCTCCTACGGCGAGGCCACGGGCGGCATGCTTGAACGCCCCGACGACGGTATCGAAGCTCTTGCCGGTCCAGAAGCGGCGGCGGCCTTTCCGGTTGTACCGGCCGCCGACGTGCTGTCAGAGCTCCTCCCTCGACGCCGGTGGGCTGAGGGTTGGGTAGCCGTCCGCGGAGATTCGCCACGGCCGTGGAAGATTCGCCGACGGCGGCACGTACAGCCCGAACCGGGCCAGATCTTCGGTCTGGCCGACGGTCAGGCTGGACGGCCAGACGCCGCCCGGCGCCGCACCGTCGCTGTCGGGGTCGCTGGACATGCTGGCGCGGTGGAGAGAGGCGCGGTGGAGGAAGAAGAGGGTGAGGGGAGGCACGGTGGAGAGAGCAGCGGCCGGCGTCGGCTTTTATAGCCCCGCGAGGGGCAGGCGAGGCGTTGTGGTGCCAGCGCGCGGCCGAACCGCGGCGTTAATGCACGCGGCAGGCGAGGCGCCGTGGTGCCAGCGCGCGGCTGAACCGCGGCGTTAATGCACGCGGCAGGCGAGGCGCCATGGTGTCAGCGCGCGCGGCAGGCGAGGCGGCCGACCGGTCAGCGCGGCGCGGCAGCCAAAGAAGAAGGCGGCGAAGCGGTGGCGCGGCAGGCGAGGAAGAAGGCGGCGGAGCAGTTGCGCGGCAGGCGAGGTAAATGCGGTCAACCGCCGTAATGCGCGCACGACGTGGGACCTTACCAAACCGGCGCGTTTGCACTTTTTTTTTTGAAATAAAATCCCGTCGTATCCATATACGTACACGTCCTCGGTGGTTGGGCGGGCGGGCGGCCACTTTTTAAAAATATGCCCATCGGCCCCGGTTATGAAGAGGCATCGGGCAATGGACGTCTTTGTGTTAGGGGATCTACTGAAGCAAAAGTGCTCATAATATGGTCTTTATAAACTTGATTGTAGTCTTTGTTAATTTGGTCAAAGTCTACATGCAGTACATGATAGAACGGACCAAGCAGTATAAACATAGTACAGATGCCATGGCCCGCAAGAATCTGGGAGGACCTGCGTGCACGCATGCATGTTTTGGAAGAGAAAAGCCGAGTGGGGCGATAAAACGTTGCTTCTCGTTCTTTGCTTGGGGCTTTTATTCAAGTGACCGGAGACCACGGGGCAGAGAAGACGCGTGCATACCGTCAATAGCACTGGACTGGCTACTTATTTCGTGTGTTTGTAAGTTAGTGGTTTCCGTTTCCGGCATGCAGTGATGGCTACTCAAGGCCACAAGCCAGCTGAGAGTCGCTCGTCCTTTCAAGCTTTGTCAGTTCAAGCACAGGTGTGCGGGTGGACAGGGATCCAGTCACGCCGTGACCGGCGGGCAGCTAGCCGTTGGATGCAGGGGGGCGGCTCAGATTAGGTATTGCAGAGAAAGTACTGTAGACGACACTGCACGCGAATCACTGTAGCGAAAATACTGTGGACGATTTTTCTGTAGACCGACCACTGTAGCTCGGGAACTGTTCACATAGATCTGGCCACAGATTCTTGATCTGACGGTATGGAGAAGGGATCAGTCACCGTACTGTTCACCGATGACTTATCCACAGCAAGTCACTGGATCTCAATCCGGTGTGCGGTGCCTCTCTCACTGTGTAGGCGTTTGTGTGTGTGGAATGGACCTATGGGCGTAGGATATGCACAGATGTCACAAAAAAAACACGGCCGGTCAATCCTGCACGCACACCGTCCTGGGATCGTATGGTACGTGCCGGCGCGCCTAACACGCCTGACCAATCAATCACCCGTCTTGGCGTGCATGTGCTCTTTTTATCTTCTCATTATGCATTCTGATGCTTCATGTTTTTTTTCCGTCAACCTTGGCATATGCATGTGCTCTTTCTGTAAAGGGGAAACAATCTTGGCATGCATGATCGTACACGGCTGATCGTATGGTACAAGCTTGTTCGGTCAGTCTTGGCATGCATGTGCTCTCTCTGTAGAGGAGGGGAAATCTCAAAGATAGTATCATTCGTGGATACATATGCGTTTTTGTCCGTTAACCAATCAATCCGCTTTGTCGTACAATATCCAAAGTTGGTTAGTCTTCATGCATAGACTAACCTCAATCCGCTCGGTCAGTCAATGCATGAAAACTAATCAACTCTCTTGACTTTTTTATAGTAGAATATTGTACAACCGGGACATTAATGACGAGTGGTCCCGCCGATCAATGCATGAAGCCTAAGCAACCTCTCTTTACTTCTTGGTATGAAATTTGTTGCTAAAGTTACACTCTTGGACTTCTTTGATTTAAAGGCTTCTTAATAGAATTTTGGAGGACTCCAATCCTTAGGAACTTTTTCTATGCGGTTTGTCTGATTTTATATGATTGCAAACTGTAATTATTTTTTCTTACTATTCATTTGCACTAGATTTCATAGATTTTCTTTCATCTACTTAAACCTCTTTGAAAGAATCCTATATTTTTCATGTGCACAATCAAACACCCTTACAATCATGTTGTATTCAAGGTGGCATGCTACTTTATTCCTAAGTATTTCCTATTCCCGCATTTTTGAATTCTTGTGAATCAAAGAGGCCTTTTATTAGAAACAAGGCCGAGGCATGGTGTTAACTCAATGACGCCCTTCAAGCCCCAGAAGTCCATACGACAACACAAAACAGTGAAACATAAAAGAAACTAAGAGCCAACTAACAGACACCGTATATCACAAACTCGGTAGCTTGAACAACGATGCCTTCGGCCTATGTCGCGATTGTGCCTAAGAGGAGACAAAGCCAGTGAGGTGGCTCGCCGCCGGAGGAAGCGCATGCGTCATCAAATCCCTAGGGCCACATACCGTCGTTACACCATCCGTCTCCACCTCCGAAGAAGGTTTGCATGCCCGCTCACCCTGGCTCATAGGGTGTCGCACCGTCAACATGGCTGAGATGCTCCCCAGAGCATGCATGGACATGGACCAACCGGTGGCACAAGGAAGGATGACACGCACGAGCACCTCACCTCGCAAAGTAACCTTACACATCGTGTCACTCGCCTTTGAAACAAACCACGGCGCATGACCCAAGCTATCGGACGAAATCACCAAGGAAGACGCAGTGAAAAGAAGTGCACCACGCCACAGGACAAAGTCGGAGCTCCAGTAGGAACCTGACTTGCCACTGGGATGTCGCACTATTGAAGAGCACATTGTTGGCCATCAGCGGCCAATCGCATGTGCGAGAGCCTTGCACCCCCCCCCCCCCCACACACACACACAGTCTAAAGGTGGCGGCGGAAGGATTTTTTGTTTTCACCAGGGACACACATGGGAGGGGAGGCAAGGGGAAGACCTTGATGAACCCTACAAGTAGGAGAATAGCACCCTCAACACTATCGACATCGTGGCTATCAAGGGTTTCCCCCGGTCAAAGTCCCAGCCTCAAGCATGCAGTCCAACAACCAGACACGGAGAACCAGAGGCCGCTGGAATCCTGAGTAAGCAGGCAGGGCTGGCTGAGCTGCACAACGAGAAGCCACCATCTTCAGATCTTGCGCCAGGATTCGGCGAAGACGGCCCTCGCGCCATGATACACATCCACAGCCACCTCACCACCCGCGACAAAGGGGACGCCCCTTCGCACCAGCGCCTGTCACCTGCTGCAGGGAGGCGTCGCCCTCGTTGCTGAAGCCACCACCTCAGATCCAAGAGCCCCCTGCACGAAACATGGGGCGGAGAAGAGCCTCGCCACTACCTTCCTAGACGGTCGTGCGGCCCTCCCGACGACCCTCTCAAGCAATGTCGAGGTAATGGAAAGGGAGGGAGAGGTGGTGTGGTGGCACTAAAATATTGCCCCCGAGTTGCCACGGAGGGGCGACACGAGGGCCACTCGTGGGAAGGGCCTCTCCGTAGTCCATATGCAGCAACGCTGATGGGATGTGGTACCCAAGGACAACTCAAATCAAAGAGGCCTTAGAGCATCAACAGCCGGACCCCTTATACCCGTCTGAAACGCCCGATCAGGTCGTCCGGTCACTAACCGGTCACGAAAATGCGACCCAGACGGGCGCCTTAAACGGGCCTCAAACGCCCGGACTGACCGGCACCCCTCATATCCATCTCATATATGAGATGAGTATGAGGAGTGTCCGGGCGTGCCCGGTCAGTGGTCTTGCGTCCGCCACATAGGATTGGACCCACATTTTCTCTTTGTTTATTCTTTTTCACTTCATCTCCATCAGTTGGATGCATGTGACCGGACGTATAAGCACTAGTACATAACAGGGCATTGGTCCAGGTCGGGCCAGCCCATTAGTCCCGGTTCAGTCACGAACCGGGACCAATGGGGGCAACGGTCCCGGTTCGTGAGGCCAGGGGGCCGGCCGGGCCTCGTGGGGCATTGGTCCCGGTTCGTCTGAACCCTTTGGTCCCGGTTCCAGACACGAACCGGGACCAGTGTGCCTCGCTCCTGGCCCACAACCATTGGTCCCGGTTCGTGGCTGGAACCGGGACCAAAGGGGGGTCCTTTAGTCCCGGTTCCAGCCACGAACCGGGACCAATGAGATGCCTATATATACCCCCCCCACCAGCGAGCAGAGCACTCCACACTGCTCTGTTTTTCTGGCCTGCGAGGGGAGAGCTTTGTGGTGCTCTAGCTCACCTCCTATGCACATGAGGTGTTCGATGAAATGCCCGAGCCACACTTAAGCTTTCTCCTCTCGAAGCTCCTTGTCCAAGCTCCATTTTTCTCAAGATTTGTTTAGGTTTGGCGGTCCGTCCTGTCCCGTCCCCGTCCTCACCACCGTCGATCGCCCGCGTCCATCTCGGCGCCGGCACCACCGTGGTTAGCCTCTTCTTCTTATCTTCTTTCTAAAAGAAAAAAGTTCTTACTTGTATCATTTAGATAGATACTTGTGTAATTTTCTTACTTTTATTATTGTTTGTTATTATATAGTGCCATGGTCATGGTATCCGCCCACGTCGGCCCTCGTCCGGTCTATGATTCGGGTGTGGTATATATTATCTTTTATAACTATTTATTTTATTTAGTGTTTATGACAATTATGCCGACCAACGTGACATAGATTTTTTAATCTAGGAGGTATGTGAACCGGAAATTCCAACCGACATAGAAATTCTTGTCGAGATGTTAAATTTGGTTGAAAAAGAAAGCAATTACTTGAAAGAAAAATTACAAAGAGTTGAAGAGGAGAAGATGAAGTTGGAGTTGCATGTTGCCGATGTCGTCGACGATCACAAGATCAAGATGGATGCAATGCGCTTGAAGATTAGAAAATATGCCATTCATACTGAGGCTTGGTATCATTATGCCGTTGGATCAATTGGTACCTTAGTTGTGGTTATGATCGCATTTGTTGTTGCATTTAAATTTTCTAGTTTCCATGTATGTTTTAATTAAATGCTCTAGAGAGCTATATGTTGTTCAATAATGAGAACTATGTATGAACGTTATGTATTTATTTTGGTCACTACTGTACTTTGGCTTTAATGTGATGATGAATTTCTATTAATTTGGTCACTTCTCTATTCATGATATGCACACAGATGAACCGGCAATGGATGTACGGTGACCGACGCACCTCCGAGTATATTGAGGGCCTGCATAATTTTCTCGAAGCGGCTGAGGCAAACAAGCAGAATGGTTTTATGCATTGTCCATGTACTGTCTGTGAGAATACGAAGGCTTTCTCCAACTATAAAACCCTTCACTTCCACCTGCTTCAGAAGGGTTTTATGCCACACTATAATGTTTGGACCAAGCACGGAGAAAGAGGGGTTATGATGGAAGACAACGAAGAAGAAGAGGATGACGACAACTACCCGCCCCCTGAATACGGTGATGCTGCAATGGGGGAAGTTGAAGATGAAGAGGAACCAGACGATGTGCCCGATGATGATCTTCGCCGGGTCATTGTTGATGCACAGAGAGAATGCGAAAGTGAAAGGGAGAAGTTGAAGTTCGATCGCATGTTAGAGGATCACAAAAAAGGGTTGTACCCAAATTGCGAAGATGACAACAGAAAGCTCGGTACCACACTGGAATTGCTGCAATGGAAGGCAGACAATGGTGTATCTGACAAGGGATTTAGTTCGCTTCTGAAAATAATGAAGAATAAGCTTCCAAAGGATAACGAATTGCCCGGCAGTACGTACGAAGCAAAGAAGGTTCTATGCCCTCTAGGATTGGAGGTGCAGAAGATACATGCATGCCCTAATGACTGCATCCTCTACCGCGGTGCGTACGAGGATTTGAACGCATGCTCGGTATGCGGTGCCTTGCGGTATAAGATCAGAAGAGATGACCCTGGTGATGTTGAGGGCCAGCGCACCGGGAAGAGGGTTCCTGCCAAGGTGATGTGGTATGCTCCTATAATACCACGGTTGAAACGTCTGTTCAGAAACAAAAAGCATGCCGAGTTGATGCAATGGCACAAAAAAGACCGTAAGAAAGACGGGAAGTTGAGAGCACCCGCTGACGGGTCGCAGTGGAGAAAGATCGAGAGAAAGTGGAGCGACTTTACAGGTGACCCGAGGAACGTATGGTTTGGTTTAAGTGCAGATGGCGTTAATCCTTTTGGGGAGCAGAGCAGCAAGCATAGCACATGGCCTGTGACTCTATGTATGTATAACCTTCCTCCTTGGTTGTGCATGAAGCGTAAGTTCATTATGATGCCAGTGCTCATCCAAGGCCCTAAGCAACCCGTCAATGACATTGATGTGTACCTAAGGCCATTAGTTGATGAACTTTTACAGCTATGGCATGGAAGAGGTGTACGTGTGTGGGATGAGCATGCACAGGAGGAATTTGACCTACGAGCGTTGCTGTTTGTAACCATCAACGATTGGCCTGCTCTCAGTAACCTTTCAGGACAGACAAACAAGGGATACCACGCATGCACACACTGTTTAGATGACACCGACAGTATATATTTGGACAAATGCAGGAAGAATGTGTACCTGGGGCATCGTCGATTTCTTCCGACCAACCATCAATGTCGAAAGAAAGGAAAGCATTTCAAAGGTGAGGCAGATCACCGGAAGAAGCCCGCCCTCCGTACTGGTGATCACATACTTGATATGGTCAATGATTTACAAGTAATATTTGGAAAGGGTCCTGGCGGACTATCTGTTCCGACTGACGATGCGGGACGCGCACCCATGTGGAAGAAGAAATCTATATTTTGGGACCTACCCTATTGGAAAGACCTAGAGGTCCGCTCTACAATCGACGTGATGCACGTGACGAAGAATCTTTGCGTGAACCTGCTAGGCTTCTTGGGAGTGTATGGGAAGACAAAAGATACACCGGAGGCACGGGAGGAACAGCAACGTGTGCATGAAAAAGACGGCATGCATCCAAAGCAGTATGAAGGTCCTGCCAGCTACGCTCTTACCAAAGAAGAGAAGGAAATCTTCTTTGAATGCCTGCTCAGTATGAAGGTCCCGTCTGGCTTCTCGTCGAATATAAAGGGAATAATAAATATGGCAGAGAAAAAGTTCCAGAACCTAAAGTCTCATGACTGCCACGTGATTATGACGCAACTGCTTCCGGTTGCATTGAGGGGGCTTCTACCTGAAAACGTTCGATTAGCCATTGTGAAGCTATGTGCATTCCTCAATGCAATCTCTCAGAAGGTGATCGATCCAGAAATCCTGCCAAGGTTAAGGAGTGATTTGGTGCAATGTATTGTTAGTTTCGAGCTGGTGTTCCCACCGTCCTTCTTCAATATCATGACGCACGTCCTAGTTCATCTAGTCGACGAGATTGTCTTTCTGGGCCCTGTATTTCTACACAATATGTTCCCCTTTGAGAGGTTCATGGGAGTCTTACAGAAATATGTTCGTAACCGCGCTAGGCCAGAAGCAAGCATCTCCATGGGCCATCAAACAGAGGATGTCATTGGGTTTTGTGTTGACTTCATTCCTGACCTTAAGAAGATTGGTCTCCCTCAATCACGGTATGAGGGGAGACTGACTGGAAAAGGCACGCTAGGAGCGGACTCAATAATATGTAGGGACGGGCATTCTTGGTCTCAAGCACACTACACAGTTCTACAGAATTCTACCTTGGTGACCCCGTATGTCGATGAACACAAGAATATTCTGCGCTCCAAACACCCGGAGCAGTGTGACGACTGGATTACATATGAACACATCAGGACTTTCGGCAGTTGGTTGCAAACACGTCTCATGGGTGACAACACTGTTTCTGATGAGTTGTACTCGTTGGCCAGGGGACCATCTTCGACTGTATTGACTTACAAAGGGTACGAGATAAATGGGAATACATTTTACACGATCGCCCAAGATCAAAACAGCACCAACCAAAACAGCGGTGTCCGCTTTGATGCAGCAACCAATAGGGGAAAGGACACATATTATGGTTACATAGTGGACATATGGGAACTTGACTATGGACATGATTTCAAGGTCCCTTTGTTTCAGTGCAAATGGGTCAATCTGTCAGGAGGCGGGGTACAGGAAGACCCACAGTACGGAATGACAACAGTGGATCTGAACAATCTTGGGTACACAGACGAACCATTCGTCCTAGCCAATGATGTGGCGCAGGTTTTCTATGTGAAGGACATGTCTACCAAACCGAGAAAAAGAAAAGATAAGGAAGCGAATACATCATACGATGAGCCAAAGCGCCACATAGTTCTTTCAGGAAAAAGAGACATCGTGGGATTGGAGGGCAAGACAGACATGTCTGAAGATTATGAAAAGTTTCATGAAATTCCTCCCTTCAAAGTCAAGGCTGACCCAAGCACCCTCTTAAACGATGAAGATTATCCATGGTTACGGCGCAATAAGCAAAGGACACAAGCGAAGAAAAAGTGAAGACTTTCTCTCCACAACTATATCATTGCAGTTACATGTGAAGAAATGAAATGCCTTTTGTAACAGATGAGTTTTCGTATGAAACCCTAATACTTCGAAAGAGATTGTCCGTTTTGTCCGCCAATTCAGCATCATCCTTTCTATTTGTCTTTTGTTTCTTTCTAAGTGTCTTTGTAAAAATGGAGTTGGAAAAATGAAATATACCGTCGGAAAATGAAAGGATATCTAGATAGATCAACAAAACACACGGTTTCCCCTGCATACAGCCCGACGGTGGCTCGTGAGTGCCCGCATATGAAATGCACCGTCGGACCGTATGCAGGGAATCCGAATGATTTGCATTCGGTCGATGAACTACATGATTTCTAGATAGATCAACAAAACACACGGTTTCCCCTGCATACAGCCCAACGGTGGAAATATGAAATGCACCGTTGGACCGTATCACCGCCCAAACTGGATGCACTTCGTGTACAAAATGGACAATCTCTTTCGAAGTATGAGGGTTTCAGACGAAAACTCGTCTGTTACAAAGGCATTTCATTTTTTTAAACTTATTTCAACTCCAGACTTTTTGTGCGTTCAGTATGCACCATTCGAAGCCACGTCATCAATTTTCAACCCTTTCTGACTTCATTTGCTATTTTTCATGCATTTAATGATTTGTTTTGAGCTAAATGACCCTGAAATTGAAAAGCACTACAAATGAACTCTGAAAAGGTTGAAAGTTGGCATGGTATCATCATTTCACCCACATAGCATGTGCTAAAAAGTTGAGAGGGTTACGGCAAAAACTGGATGCACTTCGTGTACAAAATGGACAATCTCTTTCGAAGTATCAGGGTTTCAGACGAAAACTCGTCTGTTACAAAGGCATTTCATTTTTTAAAACTTATTTCAACTCCAGACTTTTTGTGCATTCAGTATGCACCATTCAAAGCCACATCATCAATTTTCAACCCTTTCTGGCTTCATTTGCTATTTTTCATGCATTTAATGATTTGTTTTGAGCTAAATGACCCTGAAATTGAAGAGCACTACAAATGAACTCTGAAAAGGTTGAAAGTTGGCATGGTATCATCATTTCACCCACATAGCATGTGCTAAAAAGTTGAGAGGGTTACGGCAAAAACTGGATGCACTTCCTGTACAAAATGGACAATCTCTTTCGAAGTATCAGGGTTTCAGACGAAAACTCGTCTATTACAAAGGCATTTCATTTTTTTAAACTTATTTCAACTCCAGACTTTTTGTGCGTTCAGTATGCACCATTCGAAGCCACGTCATCAATTTTCAACCCTTTCTGACTTCATTTGCTATTTTTCATGCATTTAATGATTTGTTTTGAGCTAAATGACCCTAAAATTGAAAAGCACTACAAATGAACTCTGAAAAGGCTGAAAGTTGGCATGGTATCATCATTTCACCCACATAGCATGTGCTAAAAAGTTGAGAGGGTTACGGCAAAAACTGGATGCACTTCGTGTACAAAATGGACAATCTCTTTCGAAGTATCACGGTTTCAGACGAAAACTCGTCTGTTACAAAGGCATTTCATTTTTTTAAACTTATTTCAACTCCAGACTTTTTGTGCGTTCAGTATGCACCATTCGAAGCCACGTCATCAATTTTCAAACCTTTCGGACTTATTTGCTATTTTTCATGCATTTAATGATTTGTTTTGAGCTAAATGACCCTGAGATTGAAAAGCACTACAAATGAACTCTGAAAAGGTTGAAAGTTGGCATGGTATCATCATTTCACCCACATAGCATGTGCTAAAAAGTTGAGAGGGTTACGGCAAAAACTGGATGCACTTCGTGTACAAAATGGACAATCTCTTTCGAAGTATCAGGGTTTCACACGAAAACTCGTCTGTTACAAAGGCATTTCATTTTTTTTAAATAACCTAAGTATTACCAAATTGAATATATTGATAAAACACAATAAAATTAAATAGAAGAAAAAATAATCACTGAAAAATCTATTTTTAAAGTAAAGTTATTCAGAAACTAGTGATTCACACAAATTTCAAATAATTCAAATTTAAACTATTCAAATTTGAAAACTACTGGCACTAACAGAAAGTTTATATATTTTTTTACCTAAAGCAAAAGGATTCACAAAGAAACTCTAAATAAAGAAAAAAACAACTCAGAAATAAAAAAAATTAAAGCAGAAAACAAAAAAAATGAAAAATAAATAAATTAAAAAAAACCCGCCTACTGGGCCACAATGGCCTGCATAGGACGCAGGCCCGCAAGGCCTAGTAGGCCCACTGGGAATCGCAGCAGAGGTAGGCCCAGAAGGCCTGCATTAGAGAGGAGCTCAATACGGTGCCCGCGCCGGGGCTTATAAACTGGTCGAGGCGCCCCTCGACTAGCGAGGTGGGACTAAACTTCCACCACGCCGCTGTGCAAGGCCATTGGTCCCGGTTGGTGGCACCAACCGGGACCAATGCCTACCTTTCGTCCCGGTTGGTTCCACCAACCGGGACCAATGCCTACCTTTGGTCCCGGTTGGTGCCACCAACCGGGACCAAAGGTCCCTGTTTCCCGCCCTTTGGGCTGACGAAAAGAGACCTTTGGTCCCGGTTGGTAGAACCAACCGGGACCAAAGGTGGGCATTGGTCCCGGTTGGTGCCACCAACCGGGACCAAAGGCTCTGGGTATATAAGCCCACACTTAGCGTATTCCAGCCCAGTTCATCTTCCCCCCGACGCCGCGCCGAACAGCACGACGCCGCCAGGCTGCCGGACCGCGCCCTCGCCGACGCGCTCTCCTCCCTGAGCCCTCGCCGACGCCCTCGCCGACGCGCCCTCGCGCCCTCGCCCTCGCCCGCGCCCTCGCCCTCGCCGCGCGCCGTCCTCGTCGCCGGCCTCGAGCCCGCCGTCCTCGTCGCCGACGCGCCCTCGCCCTCGCCCGCGCCCTCGCCCTCGCCGCGCGCCGTCCTCGTCGCCGGCCTCGAGCCCGCCGTCCTCGTCGCGCCCTCGCCCCCCGGAGCCCGCCGTCCTCGCCGCGCCCTCGCCCCCCCACAGTGAGCCCCCCTTCCCATGTCCCCTGCTCCCCGTCGCCGCTGCTCCATGTCCTCTGTATTTTTCATGTATATGTGTATTTTTTTTTGCGGGCATGTATATGTGTATATGTTCATGTATATGTTTTTTTCATGTATATGTGTATATGTTCATGTATATGTGTGTATATGTTCATGTATGAGATGAGATAGATAGATAGATAAATTTTCATGTGTATATGTTCATGTATGATATGTATATGTTCATGTATGAGATGTATATGTGCACTTTTGTATACAAACTTCGTTGTTTTTCATATGTACGAAAATGTAGAGTGAAAACGAAAACAAACATATAAGAAAAAACATATAAAATGTAGAGCACCCCCGATAACTTCGACATGAGGGGGGGTCGATATACCCCCCTCCCCGATAACTTCGACATGAGGGGGGGTCGATATACATTTTTTCCATGTATGTATGTCGTTGTCGTTGAGTTAAAGAAAGAAAAATAATGAAAATATGTCATGAGTTAATGAAAATATATAATATATGTATGTGGCTATGTATGTAAAGATGGATAGCATTTTTTTCCATGTATGTATGTCGTTGTCGATATACCTGTTGGGGAACGTTGCATGGGAAACAAAAAAATTCCTACGCACACACAAGATCTATCCATGTTGATGAGCATCTACGAGAGGGAGAGTGAATCTACGGTCAATAACCAATAGCGGGACCTGGATGCCCATATTGGCTCCTACATATTCTACGAAGATCTTTATCGGTCGAACCTCTATGTCAAGGATTCAGTTAATCCCGTATGTTGTTCCCTTTGTTCTTCGGTATGTTACTTGCCCGAGATTCGATCGTCGGTATCTCTATACCTAGTTCAATCTCGTTACTGGCAAGTCTCTTTACTCGTTCCGTAATACAAGATCCCGTGGCTAACACTTTAGTCACATTGCTTGCAAGGCTTATAGTGATGTTGTATTACCGAGTGGGCCCTGAGATACCTCTCCGTCACACGGAGTAACAAATCCCAGTCTTGATCCATGCCAACCCAACAGACACCCTCGGAGATACCTGTAGAGCACATTTATAGTCACCCAGTTACGTTGCGACATTTGATACACACAAGGTATTCCTCCGGTGTCAGTGAGTTGCATGATCTCATGGTCAAAGGAACAGATACTTGACATGCAGAAAACAATAGCAATAAACTGACACGATCATATGCTACGTTTACAGTTTGGGTCTTGTCCATCACATCATTCTCCTAATGATGTGATCCCGTTATCAAATGACATCTCATGTCCATGGCTAGGAAACCTTCACCATCTTTTGATCAACGAGCTAGTCAACTAGAGGCTTACTTGGGACACAGTGTTGTCTATGTACCCACACATGTATTTGAGTTTCCAATCAATACAATTATAGCATGGATAATAAACGATTATCATGAACAAGGAAATATAATAATAACCAATTTATTATTGCCTCTAGGGCATATTTCCAACAGTCTCCCACTTGCACTAAAGTCAATAATCTAGTTCACATCACTATGTGATTTACATTTGTTCTAACACCCAATGAGTTTCGGGGTTCGATCATGCTTTGCATGTGAGAGAGGTCTTTAGTCAACGGGTCTGCAACATTCAGATCCGTGTGTACTTTACAAATCTCTATGTCATACTGTAGACACTGCTACCACACTCCACTTGGAGCTATTCCAAATGGCTGCTCCACTATATGTATCCTGACTGCTACTCAGAGTCGTCCGGATAGGTGTCAAAGCTTGCATCGACGTAACCCTTTACGACGAACTCTTCATCACCTCCATAATCGAGAAATATTTCCTTAGTCCTCTAGTTACTAAGGATAATCTTGACCGCTGTCCAGTGATCCACTCCTGGACCACTCTTGTAGCCCTTGACAGACTTATGGCAAGGCAAACACTAGGTGCGGTACATAGCTTGGCATACTATACAGAGCCTATGGATAAGGCATAGGAGACGACCTTCGTCCTTTCTCTTTCTTCTGCCGTGGTCGAGCTTTGAGTCTCACTCAACTCCACACCTTACAAATCAGGTAAGAATTCTTTCTTTGACTGATCCATTTTGAACTCTTTCAAAATCTTGTCAAGGTATGTACTCATTGAAAGTCTTATCAGACGTCTTTGATCTATCTCTATAGATCTTGAAGCCCAATATTTAAGTAGCTTTATTCCAGGTCTTCCTTTGAAAAACTCCTTTCAAACGACCCTTTATGCTTTCCAGAAATTCTACATCATTTCCGATCAACAATATGTCAACCACATATACTTATCAGAAATTCTATAGTGCTCCCACTCACTATATTGTAAATACAAGTTTCTCATAAACTTTGTATAGACTCAAAAACTTTGATCACCTCATCAAAGCGTATATTCCAACTCCGAGATGCTTGCTCCAGTCCATAGAAGGATCGCTGGAGTTTGCATACATTTTAGCATCCTTAGGACTGACAAAACCTTCCGGTTGTATCATATACAACCTTTCCTCACGGATACCGTTAAGGAAACGATGTTTTGACATCCATCTGCCAGATTTCATAATTGAAAAATGCAGTAACTGCTAACATAATTCCAACAGACTTTAGCATCGCTACGGGTGAGAAAGTCTCATCGTAGTCAACTCCTTGAACTTGTGAACAACCCTTTGCCACAAGTCGAGCTTTATAGACGGTGACATTACCGTCCGCGTCCGTCTTCCTTTTAAAGATCCATTTGTTCTGAATGGCGTTTCGCCCTTCAGGTAATACTTCCAAAGCCCATACTTTGTTTTCTTACATGGATCCCATCTCGGATTTCATGGCCTCTAACCATTTCTCGGAATCCGGGCCCATCATCGCTTCTTCATAGCTCGTAGGTTCATCGTTGTCCAACAACATGACCTCTAAGACAGGGTTGCCGTACCACTCAGGAGCAGTACGCGTCCTTGTCGACCTACGAGGTTCGATAGTAACTTGATCCGAAGCTTCATGATCATCATCATTAACTTCCTCTTCAACTAATCATAGGCTCCACAGAAACAACTTTCTGTGCTGCGCTACTCTCAGGTTGAAGTAAAGGTTCAACAACCTCATCAAGTTCTATCTTCCTCCCACTCAATTCTTTCGAGAGAAACTCTTTCTCGAGAAAGGACCCGTTTTAGCAACAAACACTTTGTGCTTGGATCTGAGATAGAAGGTTTACCCAACTGTTACGTTAGGGTATTCTATGAAGATGCATTTGTCCGCTTTGGGTTCGAGCTCATCAGGTTGAAAACCTTTTCCACATAAGCATCCCCAAACATTAAGAAATGACAGCTTAGGTTTCTGCCAAACCAAAATTCATACGGTGTCATCTCAACGGACTTAGATGGTGCCCCTTTTTTAAAGTGAATGTAGTTGTCTCTAATGCATAACCCCAAAACGATAGTGGCAAATCGATAAGAGACATCATAGTACGCACCATATCCAATAGAGCACGACTACGACGTTCGGACACACCATCACACTATGGTGTTCCAGGTGGCGTGAGTTGTGAAACAACTTCCACATTGTCTTAAGTTGTATACCAAACTCGTAACTCAGATATTTACCTCTACGATCATATCGTAGATATTTTATCTTCTTGTCACAATGATCTCAAACTTCACTCTGAATTTGTTTGAACTTTTCAAATGTTTCAGACTTGTGTTTCATTAAGTAAATATCCCCATATCTACTCAAATCATTAGTGAAGGTAGGAAAATAATGATATCCACCGCACGCTACAACACTCATTGGACCGAATACATCAACATGTATCATTTCCAATAAGTCACTTGCCCGCTCCATCATACCGGAAAACAGGGTCTTAGTCATCTTGCCCATGAGGCATGGTCCGCATGTCTCAACCGATTTGAAATCGAATGAGTCCAAAGATCCATCAGCATGGAGTTTCTTCATGCGTTTTACACCAATATGACATTTAGCGGCAATGCCACAAGTATGTGGTACTATCATTATTAACTTTGTATCTTTTGGCATCAATATTATGAACATGTGTATCACTACGATCAAGATTCAATAAACCATTCTCATTGGGTGCATGACCATTGAAGGTATTATTCATGTAAACGGAATAACCATTATTCTCTAACTTGAATGAATAACCGTATTGCAATAAACATGATCTAATCACGTTCATGCTCAACGCAAACACCAAATAACATTTATTTAGGTTCATCACTAATCCCGAAGGTAGAGAGAGCATGCGATGGTGATCACATCAACCTTGGAAACACTTCCAACACTCATCGTCACCTCACCCTTATCTAGTCTCCGTTTATTCCGTAGCTTTTATTTCGAGTTACTAACATTTAGCAACCGAACCGGTATCCAATACCCAGGTGCTACTAGGAGTACTAGCAAGGTACACATCAATAACACGTATATCAAATATACTTCTGTCGACGTGCCAGCCTTCTTATCTACCAAGTATCCAGGGGTGTTCCGCTTCAGCGACCGTTCTCCTCATAATAGAAGCACTTAGTCTTGGGTTTGGGATCAACCTTGGGTTTCTTCACTGGAGCAGCAACTGACTTGCCATCCATGAAGTTTCCCTCCTTGCCCTTGCCCTTCTCGAAACTAGTGGTTTCACTAACCATCAACACTTGATGCTCCTTCTTGATTTCTACCTTCGCGGTGTCAAACATCGCGAATAGCTCAGGGATCATTATTTCCATCTCTGGCCTTTTATAGTTCATCATGAAGCTCTAGTAGCTTAGTGACAGTGACTTGGAGAACTATATCAATCACTATCTTATCTGGAAGATCAACTCCCACTCGATTCAAGCGATTGTAGCACCCAGACTATCTGAGCACATGCTCAACGATTGAGCTATTCTCCATCATCTCGCAGGCAAAGAATCTTGTTGGAGGTCTCATACCTCTCAACACGGGCACGAGCCTGAGATCCCAATTTCAGCTCTTAGAACATCTCATATGTTCCGTGACGTTCAAAACGTTTTGGAGCCTCAATTCTAAGCCGTAATGCATGACGCACTGAACTATTAAGTAGTCATCGGAACGTGCCTGTCAGATGTTCACAACATCTACAGACGACGCTAGAGGGGGTGGCACACCGAGCGGTGCATTAAGGACATAAGCCTTCTGTGCAGCATTGAGGACAATCCTCAGATCATGGACCCAGTCCGCATTATTGCTACCATCATCTTTCAAATCTATTTCTCTAGGAACATATAAAAATTCAAGGGAGCTACAGTGCGAGCTAGTAATCTACAACATAATTTGCAAAGACATTTTGACTATGTTCATGATAATGAGTTTAGTTAATCATATTACTTAAAACTCCCACTCAAATTGACATCCCTCCGGTCATTCGAGTGTAACATGATCCAAATCCACCAACTCAAGTCCGATCATCACGTGAGTTGAGGTGGTTTCAATGGTGAACATCTTCATGTTGATCATATCTACTATATGACTCATGTTCGACCTTTCGGTCTCTTGTGTTCCGAGGCCATGTCTGTACATGCTAGGCTCGTCAAGTTTAACCCGAGTGTTCCGCACGTGCAACATGGCTTACACCCGTTGTATGTGAACGTAGAGTCTATCACACCCGATCATCACGGCGTGTCTCGAAACGACGAACTTTCGCAACGGTGCACACTCGGGGAGAACACAATTTATCTTGAAATTTAAGTGAGGGATCACCTTATAATGCTACCGTCGTCCTAAGCAAAATAAGATGCATAAAAGGATTAACATCACATGCAAATCATAAGTGACATGATATGGCCATGAACTCGTGCTTTTGATCTCCATCTCCAAAGCACCGGCATGATCTCCATCGTCACCGGCATGACACCATGATCTCCATCATCTTGATCTCCATCAACGTGTCGCCATGAGGTTGTCGCGCCGACTGTTGCTTCCATGACTATTGCTAACGTTTAGCGATAAAGTAAAGCATTACATAGCGCTTAATGATTGACACACAGGTCATACAATAATTAAAGACAACTCTATGGCTCCTGCCAGTTGCCGTACTCATCGACATGCAAGTCGTGATATTCTATACAACAAATGATCATCTCATACATCACATATATCTCATCATGTAATTGGCCATATCACATCACAACATACCCTGCAAAAACAAGTTAGACGTCCTCTAATTGTTGTTGCAAATTTTACGTGGCTGCTACGGGTTTGCAAGAACCGTTCTTACCTACGCAAAACCACAACGTGGTGTAGTGATTGCTTTTTGATCTTCTAAAAGAACCCTCTTCATTGAAATCGATTCAACTAAAGTGAGAGAGACAGACACCCGCTAGCCAGCTTTATGCAACAAAGTTACATGTCAGTTGAAGGAACCGGTCTCTCGTAAGCGTACGAGTAATGTTGGTCCGGGCCGCTTCATCTCACAATACTGCCGAATCAAGTATCAACTAGTAACGGCAAGCAATATGTATACACCCACGCCCACAACTCGTTTGTGTTCTACTCGAGATCTCATCTACGCATAGACCTAGCTCAGATGCCACTGTTGGGGAACGTTGCATGGGAAACAAAAAATTTCCTACGCACACACAAGATCTATCCATGGTGATGAGCATCTACGAGAGGGAGAGTGAATCTACATACCCTTGTAGATCGCTAAGCGGAAGCGTTAAGAAACGCGGTTGATGTAGTCGAACGTCTCCGCGATCCAAATCGCAAGTCGTCCCTCGAACCGATCACGAACTAGTGCCGAACGGACGGCACCTACGCGTTCAACACACGTACGGCTTGATGACGCCTTCACCTCCTCGATCCAGCGAGCGATGGTGAAGTAGTAGATGAGTTCCGGCAGCACGACGGCGTGGTGATGGTGGTGAGGAACAATGTCTGCAGGGCTTCGCCAAGCACTACGGAGATTATGACGGGAGAACTAGAGGGTTAGGGTTGCCGACACACGGCTTGGGGAATTCTTCATGTCTTCCGGGTGCTAGCCCTGCCCCTCTATTTATATGTTGAGCCCTGGGGTCGAAACTTGGAGAAAAAGCCTCCTCAAAGTCGGTTTGGCCCGCAAGGCAAGAGTCCTGCTCGGACTCCAGGACCAGACGCCAGGGTCCTCGGCGTCTGGCCCCAGACGCCAGGGTCCCTGGCGTCTGGCCCCTGGCCTCCCTAAAACTTCCTTTTGCACCTTCCTAAAGCCTCGTGGGCTTTACCCCTTGGCCCAAATAAAGTGTTCTCGTACCCGAACATTTCGGGAAACATCCGGAACCCCTTCCGGTGAATTCCGGAACCCTTCCGGTGACCAAACACTATTATCCCATATATCAATCTTTACCTCCGGACTATTCCAGAGCTCCTCGTCATGTCCGGGATCTCATCCGGGACTCCGAACAACTTTCGGTCACCAACATAACAACTCAACTATACTTATATCGTCACCAAACGTTAAGTGTGTAGACCCTGTGGGTTCGAGAACTATGTAGACATGACCGAGACACCTCTACGGTCAATAACCAATAGCGGGACCTGGATGCCCATATTGGCTCCTACATATTCTACGAAGATCTTTATCGGTCGAACCTCTATGTCAAGGATTCAGTTAATCCCGTATGTTGTTCCCTTTGTTCTTCGGTATGTTACTTGCCCGAGATTCGATCGTCGGTATCTCTATACCTAGTTCAATCTCGTTACTGGCAAGTCTCTTTACTCGTTCCGTAATACAAGATCCCGTGGCTAACACTTTAGTCACATTGCTTGCAAGGCTTATAGTGATGTTGTATTACCGAGTGGGCCCTGAGATACCTCTCCGTCACACGGAGTAACAAATCCCAGTCTTGATCCATGCCAACCCAACAGACACCCTCGGAGATACCTGTAGAGCACCTTTATAGTCACCCAGTTACGTTGCGACGTTTGATACACACAAGGTATTCCTCCGGTGTCAGTGAGTTGCATGATCTCATGGTCAAAGGAACAGATACTTGACATGCAGAAAACAATAGCAATAAACTGACACGATCATATGCTACGTTTACAGTTTGGGTCTTGTCCATCACATCATTCTCCTAATGATGTGATCCCGTTATCAAATGACATCTCATGTACATGGCTAGGAAACCTTCACCATCTTTTGATCAACGAGCTAGTCAACTAGAGGCTTACTAGGGACACAGTGTTGTCTATGTACCCACACATGTATTTGAGTTTCCAATCAATACAATTATAGCATGGATAATAAACGATTATCATGAACAAGGAAATATAATAATAACCAATTTATTATTGCCTCTAGGGCATATTTCCAACAATACCCCCCTCCCCGATAACTTCGACATGAGGGGAGGGTCGATATACCCCCTCCCCGATAACTTCGACATGAGGGGGGGTCGATATACCCCCTCCCCGATAACATTTTTTTTCTAAGTTACTTAGGTAAAATGTTCACCCCCCTCTCGATATACCGGGCGACCAACTCTCGAGGCCACCCAAACCCGAGAAAGAAAGCGTTGTCGATATACCCCCCCACCCAAACCCTACAAGTGTTGTCGAGGCCACCCCAAACCGGGCGTCGTACATTCATGAGAGAGGCGGTCCGGACGTCGGACATTCATGTTTGTATATTAATTGCCATGTTGTAATATTTGCAGAAACTATGGATCCAAGAGACTTGGAAAAAGAACAGTTGTTGGGGGACATAATCCACGACGGACGTGATATCTTGTCGTATCTGAACGACACCGATGGTCTGGAAGGAGAGGTTGATGGCTCCGGTGATCGAACAATGGAGGAGGAAGGACATGATCATGATGGCTCCGGTGACCGAATGCCGGAGGAAGAAGGAGACCATGATGACGGCTCCGGTGACCGAACGGAGGAGGGAGCTGTTGCAAAGTCCGGCGAGGTATATATATTAATTAAGCCCGTGCTGACTAGCTAATTGATGCATTAATTGTTTTGGTATGTACATATATTAATTAACTCTTCTTTCTTCTTTTATAGCCCTTCGGATCGAGCCAAACTTCGGTAACGAGACGAGGCCCGAAGAAGAGGTTGCGCAAGGAAGAAAGGTTCACGATCACAGCACTCGCGCACGATGGCCATCCGATTGAACCCAAGCGGACCAAGGACGCATTTTCTGCTCAGTGCGGAGCTATTGTTAGGGACTACATCCCGATCAGCATCAAGCAATGGAATAAGCCTAAGGACGGCGCCCCTGATGGTGATTATGTCACCGATAGACAGAAAGATGATCTTTGGACCGCGCTGAAGGCAAATTTCACCCTACCGCCAGAGGAGGATCCGAATAAGCCAGTTATAGAGCCACTGGTCAAGGCGTGTGCTCTTAAGAAGATGGCATATCTATTCAGGAGGTGGAAGAATGAGTTGAAATCAAAGTTTGTCGACAAAGGGGAGACTCCAGAATTCACCGGCCGATTTGAGAAGATACGTGATCACTGGCCCGCATTTGTGGCCTACAAGACATCGGACAAGAGTAAGAAAATGTCCGAGACAAACAAGATCAATGCTGCAAAGAAGCAGTATCACCATCACACGGGGTCAGGTGGCTACCTCAAAGCCCGGCCGTTGTGGGACAAAGCTGAGAATGACCTGATTGCTAAAAACGTCGTACCACAGACATTGAACTGGCCAGACCGTTCAAGGACTTGGTTCTTCGGGGTTGGGGGAACTTTGGACCCTGAAACAGGGAAGTGCCGTTGGACAAACGAGCAACTTGCGATACCCATGAACAAGCTTCAGGAGTATATCACCGCAGCGCAGGAAGGGACGTTCATTCCCGACAGAGAGAAGGACGAGCTGACTGAGGCCCTAGGGAATGCTGAGCACCCTGGACGAACACGAGGCACACCAGGCTCCGTTCCGTGGAAGGTTGGGTTTCCCGACGCAGGCGGTTACAGAAGCCGGGAGAGAAAGAGGAAAGCGGAGCTGAGCGAAATTCAGAAGCTGAATGCAAGACTACAAAAGCTAGAGGAAGCTGAGAGCCAGCGAGCTGCCGGCCAACCATCTCAGCGGCACGAAGCTACCCCAGAAGCTACCCCGCCATCTCAGCGGAGAAGCAGCGTCGCTTCCACGGAGCCCGTTCAGCCTGACTTCACGGCTCCTATCTACCCCGTGGATACTATCACGGAGGCTCAACATTGCGAGCTCATGACGAAATGCCGGAACCTCACTTTCAAGGCGGCTGTCGGCTCTGTTGCACCTCCTCAACCCAACGGAACTTTTCACTGCTCACCGATTCCACATGGCTATGCTGTTGTGATGGTGGATGAAGTAATGGAGGGATTTGAGGAGCTCGAGCTTGACCGGTCTGCAGGTGAAGGAGAGAATAAGCTGGCTCGTGCTCTGAGGAGTACATGTCTATGGCAAAAGGAGTACATCAAGCTTCCAAACTGGACGCCTCCGCCTCCTCCTCCTCCTCCTCAGGCGAATCAGGGCTCTCCGCCTCCTCCTCCTCCTCCTCCTCCGGCGAGTGATCAGGGGACCCCGCCTCCTTCTCCGGCTCCTCCGACGCGTGAGGGCACTCCGCCTCCTCCTTCGCCTACTCCGGCACGTCGGAGCAGTACGCCTCCTCCTCAGCCTCGTCAGCAACGGCGGAAGACAGACGCCGCCGCTCCGGCTCCTCCGGCGCGTCGGAGCACTCCGCCTCCTTCTCCGCCTCGTAAGCAACGACGGAAGAGAGACGCCGCCGCTCCGGCGGCTAGCAGTACAAACAGAGGCGGGAGGGAATACAGATACGGTCCATCTCTCAAGCCTCTGGAAAAGTTACCATATGAGAGGACCGAGTCTGAAAACGAGGAGATATGTCAGGAGCAATTGAGGGCCCATTTTGCAAAGAAAACTCCACCTCCGAAGGAGAAGCTAGATCCGGTGAAAGCGAAGCGCACTATCGATGCCCTGAAGCGACCACCACCGCCTCCGCCGGATTCCAACTATGACCGCATAATTACTAAGACACATGCTGAAGCGCAGCAGTCGGGAAGTACTTCCAGTGCTGCAAGAGCGAAAAAACGAAGAAGTGGGAAAACAATTCCCCAGCTCGGCGAACAGGAGAAGCAATCGTGCCCCCCGCTCAAGGGGTCTAGCGATATCGCTAATCATCCGGTGCTACTGCCCGGTACCACTCTTGATGATTACCTGCCCGATGATGTACAGTTTGAAACGACTGAGGTAGTAGACGTCTTTAGATATGAGCACGGGAAGCCTCTCGTCAAACCTGATCATCCTCATCTAACAACGATGATGCAAAAATTGCATGACTGGTACATGGAAACCTGCAGGAAGTCTGGGAAAGACAGTTTGTTTGTCGGAATTAAAAAAGAGCATGACTTCCCTGGAGTCGACCTGCTGCCTGTTGAATTTGTGGAGTTATTTCAATTATACAATCAAAAGGCCCTCGACAAACAACTCATGACTTGCTACTGTCTGTAAGTATTACTTCTATAATTAAGTCTCTAGCTCAGCTCGTTCATTGCATGTATATATAATTATCCTCACTATATTATGCAGATTGAAGATGGTCGAATGCAAAAAAACAGGAATCTTCGACGTTGGGTTCATTAGCCCAAATACCGTAAATGAATGGTCGGTACGAAAGGAGGCTGAAGCTACCGAGAACAACTTGCTAGAAACGTTCCTTAGACATCAAAACAAAAGGGAAATACTCTTTCCTTACAACTTCAAGTGAGTGTTACTGTCTTCTGCATATTCGGTTTCGCTTACTCATGGTTAAGTAATGTAATTGATGAGTTATGCGTGTGCAGCTTCCACTATATTCTGCTATCCATTAACCTTGACGGGGCATTAGTAACTGTCTTAGACTCGCTCCGTAAAGATCCCAAGTATTATGCGGACATGACTGCAATGCTCCAGAAGTAAGTTCAATCAATACCGGGACCATATCGGCAACTTTCGTTCATTTCCTGATATCAAGTAATCATTTTCTTTGCCTGCCAGGGTTTGGAAAACGTTCACCGCTATGGTTCCGGGTCTGAAGAAGGAGCTGCGATTTACACACCCCAAAGTAAGTAGTACTAGCTAGTTCCGCACATCTCTCATTGATTCTAGTTTCATCAATACCATTATCATGCTTGCTTATCAGTTTGATTGAACTCTATTCTCGTAAAGTGCTTGTTGCAGGCACCCAACACTCATTTATGTGGATACTACGTATGCGAGTTCATTCGCTACTATACCCCTGAACGGGCCTCCTCTGAGAAACAATTTGAAGTACGAAAACAATATTCACAATTTTATTTTATATATTACCATCAATTGTGTTGAGTTTCATTCATATATATATATGTATTGACCCCCTTCTTTAAATTAGATCTGGCAGATGCGGGATGAACTCCTACCACATGATCGCATACGAGCAATTCAAGAGGAATTGGCGGGATTCTTTCTTGACCACGTCATACCTGAACACGGAGAATACCATCTGAAATTGAAATGGTTGTAAGGGATGTTATATATTGTACATATGTAGCAGCGTCGGATAGATATACGAAAACTTGTTGTTCGACCAAGCACGATGAAAGAGATGTCACTTCTCTCTATATATGTTCATGACGATCTTGTGTAATTAATGGTTTCCTTTATTTGCTTACTAGCTAGCGTCGAGTTCTCTCTATATGTGTAGTAGCTAGCGTCGACCAAGCACGGAAAAAGAGAGGTCACTTCTCTCTATTAGCTCGCTAACACAATATGAAACCCCTAAATTAACCCTCCAAAACCCCAAAACCCTCCCTTCCAAAAAAAACAAAACCCCCAGCGGCTGCGAGCTGCTGACGCGTGGCTGCCCTTTGGTCCCGGTTGGTGTTACCAACCGGGACTAAAGGTCCTCCTGCCTGGGCTCCCGCAGCGGCCACGTGGAGCCCCTTTGGTCCCGGTTCGTAAGCGAACCGGGACTAAAGGTTTTGGGCTTTAGTCCCGGTTCCAGAACCGGGACAAATGGGCCTCTGGAACCGGGACAAATGGGCCGTTTTCTACTAGTGAAGGGTAAAGTGAGGGACATGGCTATGAAAGGGAAACTTTAGGAGGTGACCAGTCACTGTCCGCGGATGCGCCAGGTCGCGTCCGCAGGCGTTTGATGGGTCGGATTTATCAAGTTCGGTTGTAGATGCTATTAATGGAGGGAGTACAACGAACAGATTGTTGGTCAGATGGATGGAAGTGGGTAAGACAACACTCGGGGACCAAATCCTCCCTCTAAGTTAAATTATATTTTAGCTAACAAATATACAATTATTAATTAATGGGTATTAGATTTTGGTGCATATTGCATTCTGGAAAATCATTTGGACAAAAAACGATGTACATTACTTATGGTCAATTCTATGCACCCACCAGATTTTGTCAAATATGATGATCAAATCTTCGGTGGATTCGGTCTTCGCTCGTCAGCGTTTGTGTGTCTACAGGTTGAATCCTTCTGATCTATTATTTTCTTCATCGACGGAGATTGTTGTTCTGGTGCGCTAGTCCTATAGAGCCTTGGCACGACGACTTTTTTGTTGTCTACTGCAACAAGGTTTGTCCGGCGCCGATGAGGGAGAGGCGACGGCGGTGGCGAGCCGGAGGCGTGTTTCAGTGCTTGTAGTCGTCGCTAGTTGGTCTACGAACCTGAATGTAATTTTTACCTCTCATGTTATTTGTATTAACTTGAATAATTGATGATTAGATCGGAAGTCTTTCCCTAAAAAAATGATGATCAAAGTGTATATTATACAGTGAAGACAAGTGGTTGTAGTTGGACAGTCATGTACAAAATTCATCACTTCAACTTCAAACACACACCGACACACGCATATAGACGGCTTTATGCAGGTGTCTATGTTTAGCACGCACATCTCTCTTGTTTACGGGACGATGCACTCTGTCGTACTGCTAGCTAAACTCGAGCACTAGAGTCTGTAAAATAACTTGCATGCTTTTGTAAAATTCGATGGTCAAAATGCAACCACGGTCAGAGAAATACAAATACTACTGTGCTTTCGTTGACTCGTAGGTGGTTTCCGTTTTCGGTAAATTGACCAAATAGACGCGCTTGCAAGTTGGTGGTGGTTTCCGTATTGGGCAAGCTGTGATGGCTACTTAAGACCACAAGCCACCAGTAGTAGTGCGGTGCGGTGCGGTGTGTCAGCTGAGAGTAGCAAACTTTCTCCTTCAAGCACTGCGGTGGCTTCCTCTCCGCCGGCGACGAGGTGAGGTGAGAAGATTAATGGGTGGTTCCAGCTGCTTCCTCTGCCTGGGGGCAAGGAAGGAAGTCCCACCGCCGCCTCCCCGGGCCGATCCCCACAGCCGCAGCAGCGTCGCCGCCACCGCGGCACGACCCTTCACCTTCGACGAGCTCACCACGGCGACGAAGAACTTCAGAGACGACTTCCGCATCGTTCGGGAGGGGAGACTCTACAAAGCCCACCTCAGGAACGTCAATCAGGTGATGATCCTGGCTGGCTAGCTAGCTAATGCATTCTTCACTTTGTTTCATATATGTACCATGATGTCATGATCCACGTGCATGAGGGGGAAATTGATGTGTGAGAGGATCATCAGACAATATTCTTTTGTAGGTCGTTGCCATAAAGCTGCAGCATGCCGTTGATCCTAGTAGATCATCATCATCATCAGAGCAACTCAACAAGGAGTTTCTTGCTCGTGTCCTGACGCTGAGCGCGCTGCGCCACCCGAATGTCGTCAACCTCGTCGGCTTCTGCGCGGACGGCCATCACAGGATCCTGGCTCATCAGTACATGCCATTGGGTGCCCTCCAAAATCACCTCCATGGTATTTATTGGCACCAAAACTATCTGAGTTTTGCTCATAGTCATGATTCGATCGCTTGAGTTTGTGTTAATTTACTAACCACCGGATCGATCTTGTGCTCAACAGATTGGTCTCCGGGCAAAGCGTTGCTAGACTGGAACACAAGGATGAACATAGCCGCCGGCGTGGCCAAGGGTTTGGAGTATCTGCACGGCAAAGGTGTGGTGTACCGCAAACCCATGAGTAGCTCGGACATCTTGCTCGGAGATGGCTACCACCCAAAGCTGTCCCAGTATGGACTGGCAGAGCTTCACCAGCTACAAGTTGCAGAGGAAGACGAGGGCTTATGCGCTGCTGTTTTCCCGAGAGGTGCTAATATTGCCCCTGAGTTCTTATTTACCGGGAGGGTGACCACCAAGCCGAACGTGTACAGCTTCGGCGTCGTTCTGCTGGAGTTGATCACTGGACGGAGCCCCTTCGACCCCGCCACCGTCGAGGATGGGAACCTTGTCATATGGGTAAGATAACTATAGCCAAGCACGTGTTTCAGATATTTGCTGATTTTTGTCGATTCGGCCGTCAATGATGTGATGTTTGCTGTATTTTTGTTGATTTGGCCGTGAATGATCTGAAATTTGCTGTTTTTTGTTGATTCGGCCGTGAATGATGTGATGTTTGCTGTTGGAATTGGATCAGGCGACACGGTTGATGAAGGACAGGAGCCAGTTCCGCTGGTTGGCAGACCCGGCACTGCAGGACCGGTATCCGTCCATGGATTTGCACGAAGCACTGAAAATTGCTTCCATGTGCATCCACGAAAAGCCGGCCATGAGATCCCCCATCGGCGCCGTCATCGCAGCTCTGTCTCGCCTTGCCGCCTACGATGATCATCCACCTGAATCATCACACCACGAGGCGCCTCATTAACCTAGCTACCTAGGGGAGAAACGACGTACGTCGACGTCATCTCCAGACGCATCGATCATCATCAAGTTACATTAGTTACTACTTAGTGTAGTTGTGAACTTGTGATTGCCGCTTGTTGTGGAATAAAAGTGCCTGCATTGTTTAGACGGTTCATCACAATCCTTCCTTTCCTGTGTAAAAACGTGCAGATGTTAATTGACCCTTATTAATGGATTTAGAAGTTGTCTTGGTTCTAGAGGTGAAAATTAAGGTGCGTACGGCGTAAGCAGGATCGGGAAGTAAATGTGATAATACCTTCCCATGGGTATCACGGAACTGTGGACTCCCAAGTTCAGGACATGTAAAAACAAGTGGGAGACAAGGTAATGGCCGATAGCTAGGCACGTTACAAGTACAAAGGGAGAAGGAAAGAACTTACGTTCGAGTCTGAAGTTGCTTTCACCTTCACTGTCATATTCTTATACTTCAGCTGGCTCTGGACCTCCCTCAGGATGGCTTCATTTTTCTTTGTGCTTGCCGCAGAAATTGTCTACTACTCCAAAGAAGATAAAAACGAACGCGAGTTATCACGATATGAGAAAGATCGCTACAGCGATTCCTTTAGAAAGATTGACGAAGAAATACAGTGTTCCGAGACAGAAAGAAAATTGGGCTAGCGAAAGGTTACCATTGCTCACAGCCACACAACATTACAGTGACTTTACTTCTTCATTCAAGAGTGGATTCACAAAATAATAGTAATAATAAAATACAATACTAACATAATTAATCCTACAACATCTCTATGGACTAGATCATGCTAGTTGTTGCAGCACGAAAACATAACTGAAACCATCTTAGTTCAGCGCCATCAGGACATTAGTAATCATGAAGCAAAATAATCCGTGACCCATGATCAAACATACAGCAGTCAGCAAAACTGCATCGGCCATTCCAAGTTCCCAACACAAACTAGAGGCACCTGTAGGCTGTAGCCATCAGACAGGAGAAGCATGTCATCATCAGGAGGCCCTTCCAAGAATCTGCACACTGGACATCAAACACACTGGTACGGTTATATATCAAGAAAACAAGGAAGGGTACAAACATGAAAGGAGAATGCACTGGCTCCTATATTACTTAACTACATTTACATTTCTTGTGCAAAGTCCTCACTAACAAGCATTTTTGTTGGTCCAAGGAACAGCTATCTGGTTCCTAGACATCTGAGCTGAGTAAGGGTAGTGAAAAATCAGATAAGGTTTGCCAATCTCAAGCAGTTTTTTTTTTTTTTTTTACTTTTGAGATGGACAGAATACAGTACTGCAAGTTATGAAATGGTGTTTATCTTAGCTACTTGGGCATTGACTTACCCCTACAATAGACCCCTTTTATTTCTGAATGTGGCTGGTATGTTACACATATTTCTGTTGATTGTAGCTAAATGGTGAACATGCAGCATTCCTTCAATTTCATTTTCATGATCATGAGGGTGCAGGATTATATAAGTACCTCTGAGTCTCTGTTTAACAACACATAGGGTACTATTTGCATCTCTGAACTCTAACCTCTTTTTCAGATGTGTTGTGGCAGTGATAACAAAAGAGAAAGGGGCATGATTTCATTTCTGAATTTTGGGTGATTTGCCTTGTCACTTTTCATGCCAAAGAGAAAATCTAAAGAGACAAACTTAAGTCTTCAGAAATCTGCATGATTTTCAAACTCTTTTGATTTCTTTATCTACACATGTATTTAAAGGCACTGAAGTTTTTAGAGATGACTCATATATGAATATGTTTACTCTGCAAAAGGTACTAGCTGAGACTTTCATGGTGGTATGCAATATGTCTCTTTACAATAGTTTCAAGTCAGTATACAGGAAAGGTGAACTCTGGGACTCTTCCACAGGCCCCCACGTCGCTCGTCAGGAGCGGCTCGGGCGGAAAAAGCTCTGCGCCGCCGCCGTTACCCCGTCTACTACCTTCCCCTCGCCGCCGTCGGCTCACGCCACTGGGCAAAGCTCGCTGGCGGCCGGCGGCAGCGGGATCTGCTCGGGCCGGCGCGGGATTTGCTCGCGCGAGGCGGGCGACGGCCAGCGTGGAGGTCTGCCACCGCCGGTGGGCTGTGGTACTGGGGGCCGAGGGTGTGGCCTGGAGGACGAGGAAGCTTCCGTGCTGGGGGCTCATGGCCATGGGCGCCATGGCTGGGGTGTGGCGCCGGTGCTGCAGCATGGTGGGGGCGGGCTGGATCTCGATCCCCTTTGCAAGAGGTGGATTTGCTCGCCCCGGTGGATATGGTGCTGGCCAGAGGTGCGTGCGTGCAGTGCGGCCGTGCGGGGCGAATGAGGTGTGCACTGAGGGGCCCGAGGAGGTGCGGCGACTATGGTGTGGTCGAGCAGGGAGGCTTGGCAGTGGTACATGGCGAGGCGTGCATAGGAGGCCGGGCCGTACAGTGCTTGGGCAGTGGCTTCGGCGCGAGGGGCGCGGTGATGCGCCTGCTATGGCGTGGTGGAGGTCTTCCGGTGGAGGGGCTTGAGCGGCCTGTACGGCGCTCGAGCGGCGGCTTCGGCCGCGGGGGGCGCGGCCGGTGTTGTGTCTACGCGGCTGGCGTCGCGTGGACGCCCCTGGGGTGCGCGGATCGGAGGTCCATGGCAACGAGGATTTGCGCTTCGGCGGCGTGTGATGCGGATCTGGTCTCCGGCCGTCGGTGGTCTCCGCGAGGTGCGGTTGGCTGCGGCGAATCTTGGTGCTTCTTCGTCGATGGGCGGCTTCGATGGTGGTGATGTTTAGTGGGCTTGCCGACGCCAATGCGAGATGATGTGTGGCTGAGGTGGTGTGGAGCGGGGTGAAAACCATGTCTTGGCCTCGTGTCGGGACCAGCGATGGCGGCGGCTGTGGCCGTCGTTGACCTTCATGGAGGCATCGTTAATTTGTTCTCCCACCCCTCCTGCGCGGATCTGGCCATTTCGGCCTCTCCGGGGGAAACCTTGATCAATGATCGGACGATGACGGCGTCTTGGTATCGTATTCCCTCTTGGGGGCTTCGTCTTGGGAGCTTGGCATCGGCGAGCGGGACCTATGGATGGCGGTTGGCGGCGGGTGTGGCGTCCAGACTTCTGTGGCAACGATGATGGTGGGAGCGACGTCGGCGACGCGGCAATGGTTGCGGTAGTCGGCTCTTCTTCGGCGTGTCCACGGTTTTGCCTCGGTTTGTTTGTTGCTATGGAGTCGAAGCTGCGGCGGCGAGGCCCTGTGGTATACGATGACTGGCTGCAGGTAGTCCGTTCGGCGATCTCCCGTGGCGCCAGCCGTGCCTGGTTTTGTCCTACTGAGTTCTCCGTCAGAGTCAGAGTTGCGTCGTCTGGCCGCAGGTGGTTGAGATTTTGGCATAGATCTTCATGCAGCTTCACGTGTCCTCTACAGTGTGGGTTGAGTCGACGATCGCCTACGGCGGAGTCGGAGTCGTTTGCTCAGAGTGTAGGGATGGCGATGACGCCTCTAGGGGAGGAGTGATGACGATGACGCCTGCGTGCTGTCTCGCCGAGACCCTCTTTGGAGTGGAGTGCATGGGCTTTTTTATGTGTGCCGCTCAACGGTTGTAACGGTTTTCGCCCGGTTTTCCATAATTAACTGGACAATCTGGTTTTCGCTCGGTTTTCCCTAATTAACTGAGCAACTCTTTTCTTCTTAATGAATGCAGGATAACTGCCATTTCGAAAAAAAAGTCAGTATACAGTTTCTTGCTGCATCAATAATCCTTTTTAACAGGAATAGTCAATATATATGGTCTCAACAGGAATAGTCCTACTGCTGCTGCGGAAACCAATATATATCTCTGGTTAGTATATTGTTCCCAAGATACAGTTTACTAATGTTCATCACAATTGTAAACCTGTCTGTACTACAACGCTTTAGTTGAAGAGCAGTCTACTGAAAGTAAGAAGCATCAAGCAGAGGGCAAATAAATAAGAGGTGTTGTGAAGTCTGTATGTTATTGTGTAAGATAATAAGAAACATTTGAATTATGGAAAAACTGTATGGCCAATAAAGCATCAAATTCAGGTCCTAAAAATCTCTTTGGACCAGCCTAATCCAAACATGCATTGATGGATGGATATTTTTAAACCTTCCCTCCAAAAGACCGTGTTCATCCACAGGATATTTTGAAACCCAAGAAATTTTGAAAACACTTTCAGCGAGAAATCTATCCAGTGGGATGGATAAACCAAACCGTTTGCTGAAATCAGGGAGACAGGCATTGATATTTAAGATCAGGTTGTTAACTCCCCATAAGTCCACGTCTCACTGATATGATAGGACACATCTTACCTTTATACTCCTGAATGTACCCAATCTTCAGCATACATACTCTACCTAAACACTGTATTTTTCCCGGGACAGCACGAGATTCTGACAATTCGTGGCCAGCGCTTCCTTGACGTTCTGGTGTGTGATCAGCCCCGGGAACGACCAGCCTGCAGCAAGTTCATAGGAGTTGCAGATCTAACATTTTCTCTGAACGTGGAAGCACAGTTTGTTAGGAGTTGTGTGGGTGATGCGCCCATTATTTTCTCTTATGACAATCACGGTGTGGAAGCCTGCAGCTTTCCTGAACTTGTAACAACTGAAGACAAGACATCCACGCAACTTGTACTGTACCTCTAACTAGGTTTGTAGTTTTGAGATAATACAGGAAAAGAACAGGGTTCAGAGAATTTAAGGATTGATGTACCATTAAACCAAGGAGGGATGCTTTCAACAAGAATCTGTGCACTGAAGATCAAACAGTGCCAAACATAAGGAACTGAAGAACATTTTAATATATTGTTCGTTCAGGTTCAGACGCAGCGGGAGACAGTCCCCCCACCCTCGCGTCGCCCCGCTTGGGCGACTCGGGGGGCGACAACCCTAGGCCGCCGCCGGGCGCCCCTTCCCCCCATCCTCCTCGCCGCCGCCTGAGGCAGCTGTCGGGCTAGCATGGGGCGCTGCCAAGGATGGTGGCGGCGGGGCCCTCGGCTGCCCTGCCCTGCCGTGGGGAGTCCTGGACCGGAGCGGCGGCTCCTCTGGTGAGGCTTCGCCGGATCTGCGGCCTCCGGCGGTGCGGACGACGGATCTGGGGTCCCTGGTCACATGGGCGGCGGGATCTTGGTGGAGGAGGTGGGCGGCTGGTTGCTGCTTCGGCGGCTGGCGACACAAGATCCGTGGCGTTCCCCTCCCCTGTTTCGCGTGCGGGCCCCTCTGGCCGGGTGGTGCCTCTTGTGGTCGCCGGTACCTAGACAGGGGGATGGCTTGTGGGGTTGGGGCGGTCCTGGCGAAATCCATGGCCGGCATGGCCGGCCGCGCCGACGGCGACGCCTGCAGGCGCCGTTCCCCTTCCTGGAGGCGTCGGTATGGACTGCCCCCACCACTTCCCCTTCCTCTAGGTCTCCGGGGCGAAAGCCCTAACTCTGTTGGGCGGCGACGGCGCTCCCAGTGCCGTTCCCTTCTTGAAGGCGCCGCCTTTGGGAGCCTTGTGGTTGGTGGGCGCTTGTGGTTGGTTGGTGGCACCGGCGGTGTGGCCCTCTTCGTCCTGGCGTGATGCTCCCCCTCTTCCGGTGCTGGATGTGTGCAGCGGCCTTGTTCTGCGCAAGGAGAGCCTCCGGTGACTCGTGGGGATGCGCTGACCCTCTCTATGTGGCCATCTCCGGCGGCGTCCACCCCAACTGGTGACGGTGCGGCGCCTTCGATCCAGGCAAGGAGGTTGTGGCCTCCTTCGAAGTTGGGTGTTGGATGCGATGTGCCGGGGTCCGTAGGTGCATGGCGACGGCATGCCCCGCTGGTGCCGGTCCCTCTCTCCTTTGTGCCTGTGCGATCGTGCTCCTGGTGCTACATTCTCGGTCGAGGACCTCGGCATCTTCGGCTTCACCCTTCATTGCTTATCTTTAGTTGCCGTAGTGTGTGAGGCTCAGTTTCATGTTGTCCGTCGTTTTTGTATCTTTCGCCGTGTATTTTCTTCTTTTTTGCCTGAGGGCGTGTGCTTGTAATCCTGGCCGGTTGATGGCTTTGTTAATTCGAAGTCGGGCTAGGCTCGAGCCTCATCTCGGGCTCGGTTGATGCCTTTTCTCTAAAAAAAAAGGTTCAGACGCAGCAGACCACACTAATGAATGCAAAATTCGACACGGCTAAGGGATAATTTAAAAGTGCCTAAATTAGAGCAATTTAAAATACAAATTAAAACCGGCAGGAAATCTCACAAGTTGGAACTTGAGCACAGGCTCGCATACATACATGAAAAAACAGGCAATAAGAAAGCACTTGCATCAGACCAAAACAATTGCTGATGACCACTACAGATAGTAACACTAATATCAGATGAGGCATAACACATCCACCATGGAAAAAAAATACAAGGAGCTTTATAAAGCACTAGCACACGCATGGAGCCCGAAGAAATTATAGAAGCTCTCACACGCACTCATGAGGCGTGGTGATAGGGATATAGGTATATACGTTTTTGTAACAATTTCATTCTTAAAGAATGGATTAGTATTTTGAAAGTGAAAATCAAGCTTGAAACCCTTTGGCTCACTAAATATGTACCATTTGATATCCCTGAAGTACTTTAGAGCTTCCACATCCCTATCGGCTCTGGATACATGTAAACCACAAAGTAGATGCCAACAGAATTATGTGCAGAGCAAAAACACGTTCTACAGCTCAGAGAAGGACCTTCTGTTGCGAAAACGTGCGGTCTCTCGCGTCATCAGCTAGGGATTCATGGTTGTTGAACCTTTTTGTTCTGCACGGAAGCATTATGGACGAGATCTGAGACAGTTAAGAGACAGACTATAATCCTTTTTCGCTACAGGATATCATTCCAGCATTAAATTACTGAAAAGATATTAACACAGGAGAACATGTGTTCACCTTTCTAATCTGCAGCAGCTTCACCTGCATCATCTTTAGTTACACCTTCTGCCTCAACCCCACCGTTGACAACATCATGACGCTGTCATTTGCAGGTGCAAGAAATCCATCAGATGGATCATGGCATGCGACATCAAATTTGATACAGTTGTATTAAAGACAGTGTACAGTATGAGCAGTGCACAATAGAACCATCTATTGTCCTAATTCACCAGTTGTTAGCATCATGGTACAGGTGAGAGTTGATTGCAACAGGGCAGCCACAGGATCAAAAGAAAAAACAGGATAAAAAGCGGATTGACACGCAGAACTGAACAAGCCAAGGCTGTTCATTCAGGTTCAGAGGCAATCAACAAGATTCCTAGTGATTATGAAATTTAATTACATCCAAAGACAGCACTTTAAGCTAAAAACAGGAAGCAGTTCAGGGGATAGAGTAGCCAAAACCGGCAGAAAAAATCACGATTTGGGATAATCAAACGCACAATTTGGTGAATTCACATTCAGTGACAGGCTCGCATACAAGGAAAAACAGGCATCAAAAGGCACAGATCCGCAAACAGATAGCAACGTTTTCATTTCAGTTACTGATGACAGCAAGATGGTGACATCAGATCAGACACACTACATCCACCATGGAACGAACAAACACTGGCACGCATACATTTCCACCGCTGGACAAAGGCTAAGATGGATCTAACACTCGACGGCGCACAGATTGCTACCTAGGCCCTCTCACCACGGATGCGGCGTGCGAGCTGGATGTCCTTGGGCATGATGGTGACGCGCTTGGCGTGGATGGCGCAGAGGTTGGTGTCCTCGAAGAGCCCGACGAGGTAGGCCTCGGCGGCCTCCTGCAGGGCGGAGACGGCGGAGGACTGGAAGCGGAGGTCGGTCTTGAAGTCCTGGGCGATCTCGCGGACGAGGCGCTGGAAGGGGAGCTTGCGGATGAGCAGCTCGGTGCTCTTCTGGTACTTGCGGATCTCCCGGAGCGCGACGGTGCCGGGGCGGAAGCGGTGGGGCTTCTTGACGCCGCCGGTGGCCGGGGCGGACTTGCGGGCGGCCTTGGTGGCCAGCTGCTTCCTCGGCGCCTTGCCGCCGGTGGACTTCCTCGCCGTCTGCTTGGTGCGGGCCATGTCGGAGATGCGCCGGGAGGTTGAGGAGGGAGGAGGAGGTTCTGGTGCTTGGGGCGGCTTGCGGGAATGGGGTGAGGAGGACGAAGGGGAGGGAGCGGTGCTAAATAGGCGGCGCGCGCCGAGCGGGCGGGGGATTTTCGTGGGGTGGGCGCGTGAGCTGTGCTCTTTCGGGAGGGAAGGTGGGCGTGGAGCGTTGGATTTTCGGTGCGTGGACGGTCCAGATCTGGTATCCCGGTAGTGATCCGTGGGGTGGTCGTTCGCGTGCTGTGATTGGTTCGCTACGACTGAGGCGGATCGTGGAGGTGGAGGCATTCGTTCCTGCTCTTTTTTCTTTGACGATCCTGCTCTCTTTTTTTTTAGTCCGGCCTGCGTTTCTGCTGGTGCTACTGATCTACATGCGGTGTTCGGCTGTTGGCCTCGAGATGAAACGAAACGGTCGTGGGAGACAAGGCGTGATCATGTTTGCTCTTTGCCGTCAACATCCCAAGCAAAAATCTGTTCTGTATGGCATATTTAACGTAAATTTTTTACCGTTTGTCCGCGGACTGGGGATCAGTCGCGGACGGATGCGCGAGCCGACCATCCAACGTTGTTTGCATACATTTCAAACACTATTTTAACAAACCGACAAATTTCATGTAAACAGGCCCGCTTTTCAGATAAATCAGACGAGATTCATGCAAACACAACGGATTTTCATAACATTTCAAACATTTAGGACAAAAAAAACAACCCGACCCTAAATCTACACTGCGGCAGTGGCCGGCGTCCAAGTCCTTGTTGTTCCCTTCCTGAGACCGTGTCCTACATCCGTCGTCTCCATGAGCACCGGCGATAAGACCGATGAAGTGAAGGTACGGTCTCCGACGAGGAAGAGTAAAACATGGGAGACGGACCAACCCACGTGAGACACAAGAACCTACCGCCTCTCATGCCCTACTCATCCTCGAAGGAGTCTGCGCCTTGTTCGTCACCAGTGGACGTGAGGCCCTCGTCGTCCCGTCGGGCCGCGCGAAAGTTCGTCGGTGGCGCATAGGACGCACAGCTGACGGTGTTCTCGTCCGCGATCTATTATAGTTACGCCAACGCGACGGCTTGTTCCCAGCGAGCGATGACTTGAGTGCGGACGGCCTCGTAGATCGCATGCTGCTTCGCGACGAAATTGGGGTTTTCCGCGGTCATGGCCACCATGGCCTACTCACTCGCGCGCTCATCGTCGATTTGGCCAGAGAGATGAAAATCAGTGGAAGGAGAGAGAGGACGCATACATGGGAAACAAGGGATCTAGGCCAGCATGTCTGCGGGGTTGAGCTCGACACCTTCTCGCAGTGGAGAGAGCGGCATTAGAGGAAGGAGTGGCGGCATGGGGAAGGGAAGGGGAAGCTGCCGACGGGGCACGTCATGTCGTTGGAGTTAGCAGAGGTGTGGGGCCGCCAAGGGAGGGCACGCTGGGGCGCGACCGCTGTGGCGGTTGCTCTAGGGCGGCGCGGCGAAGATTTCTCGTTTTGGGCGAAGTGGAGGTTGCTACTCGAGGTGTTTTGCATCCACTTCCCGTGCGTTGGTGGCACCTCCCGTGTAGCTCTCTCTCCAACGACGACCTGCCAGGCGGTGGAGTGGTCAGTGGCGAGGCGAGGATCTCAAGTTGGACATGTGACAATCCCCACGAGGTGGTGCGTGCGGGACAGTTTTTTCAGCGAGTGTGTGTGGTGCAGGACAGTTACAGTTGAGAAGGGTTCAGACTAATCGTGGTTAGTTGTAGGATCGAAAGTATGTATAGAGGGGGGGTGATTAGACTACTTGACCAAATAAAATTTCTACCTTTTCCCAATTTTAGTTGTGGGCAGATTTTAACAATGATAGCAAGTCAAGCACACTCTACACATGCATGTCTAAGAGTATAGCAGCGGAAAGTAAAGACAAGCACATGTAATAGAGGTAAGGGTTATAATATCAAACGCAATTGTAGACACGAAGATTTTTCCCGTGGTTCCGATAGGTGGCGCTATCGTACATCCACGTTTATGGAGTCTTCAACCCATGGAGGTTAACGGCCGCGAGTGTCCACGGAGGGCTCCACCCATAAGGGTCCACGAATTAGCAACCTTGACTATTCCATAACGGCTTCCGTCCACGAAGGACTAGCCTCGCTATGGGTAGATCTTCACAAAGTAGGCGATCTCCTTGCCCGTACAAACTTCTGGGTTCAACTCCACAACACGAAGTAGGAGGCTCCCAAGCAACACCTAACCAATCTAGGAGGCACCACCCGCCAAAAGGTAATAGGCTTGATAATGGTGATGAACTCCTTGCTCTTGTGCTTCAAGATGATAGACTCCTCAACACTCAATCACTCTCTCACAGATTTGGCTTGGTAAAAGGGATTGGTTGGGTGGAAAGCAACTTGGGGAGGCTAGAAATCAAGATCCATATGGTTGGAGTGGATGATCTTGATCTCAACACAAGGGTAGGTGGTTCTCTCTCAGAAATTTGGATATGGGAAGTGGGGAACTGTTCTGAGTGCTTCTCTTGCGAGTGGGATGTGGTGGAGGGGTAAATATAGGCATCTCCAAAAATCCAACCGTTACAACATTATTGACCATCTCGGTGAAACCGAAGCAAAACTCGGTTGTACTGATCTGTTCAAAATGTGGCAACTTTCGGAATCTCGGTAGTACCAAAACGAGTGGCCGAGGGCAGTTTCCAAAACTCGGTGAGACCGAAGCATAAACTCGGAAATTCTGATTTTATAAATTGGGTCACCAGAAAGTTGGTCACCGAAACTCGGTTGCACCGATGCAGTCTCGGTTGTACCGAAATGCTAGGGTTTGGCTGGGGTTCTGTCTTGGGTAGAAAATCGGTAGGGCCGGATGAAATCTTGGTGGCACCGATTTTGTGGATTAGGGTTTTGACAGAGTATTCTTGTGGGAGAGCTTGTGGGTGTTCTTGGTGGCTAGCACTTGTGCACGTGGAGCAATTTGTTCACCAACAATACCTTACCCCCTTTTAATAGTATTGGCTTTCCTATGGACTCAAAGTGATTTCTCACAAAGCAGAAAGAGAGTCTTCTAGCTTGAAGCTTTGCCAATCGATTCCTTGCATCTTGGGGTATCTCCTCACAGTTTATAGCCATCCCATCATTGGACTTTTCCTGAAATATACTTAGTGGAAACATGAGTCCAATGACATATATGTTGTTATTAATTACCAAAACCACTAAGGGAGCAAATGTGCTTTCAATCTCCCCCTTTTTGGTAATTGATGACAACATATAGATCAAAGCTTCGACATATGATATAATCAATGAATAGAGTCATCGCTTTGAGAATTATGTGATAAGCAAGAGCTCCCCCTAAATTTGTGCACTATTTTGAATTTGCGTTTGAATGCAAATGCACAATCGATTAGGTTCATGGGGTACTCTTCCATGTCACATACAGCTTGGTGGTGTGCGAGAATAATATGAGTGAACAACATAGCACAACACATCAAGCAAGAAGTGAATGATCATTTCATAAGCATCTCAAAAGATAAGATGTAGTAGCAACACATAAGAAGTGCATGATCAAACACCAACAAGTTTAACACAAACGACCAACCAAAAGATTTTAAAGTTTTGGAGAGCGATAAAAAGCAACACTCTGTCTCTCTCGAAGCCCTAATGATCTATACAACTTCTCCCCCTTTGGCAACAAGTTACCAAAAAGTTCAAAGGTATAGGACTAATCGTCTCTCTGGGGCTGATCTCCTTCGGTTGTTGATGTAGGAGTCGAGAGAACCGCTTCTACGAAGACTTCTGCAGATGTCATGGAAGGGGTTGGAGTAGACACTTGAGGTGCTGATGGAGCTGGTGGGACTGAAGGAGCTGCAGCGGGTGCTGATGAGGATGGTCTCAACTCTGAAGCTGGCACTGTTGCAGATCTAGCTTGGGTCTTGAACTAAGTGCTGGTCCTGAGAGGGAGACTTTCATCATCATCATCGTCATCATCCTCTGAGGTGTGGGGAAGGGGTACTGAGTCCACCTCCTTCTTGAGCTCATCAACTGTCTTTGTCAGCCCATCCACCTTGTTGTTCAAAGTATGAAGCTTGTCTTTAACAATCCTTTCCAGACTCTTTTGGTTCTTCAAAATCTCCGTGATGTCATTCTGCATGCCTTGGATTGAGCTAAGAATGAGGTCCAACTGCTCATTCCTTGTCCTTGGCACTGGACCACTAGTGGCTCTGGCTGCCTCGGCTGCTGCCTGTGCAGTAGATGAAGTGGGATGATCTGGGTTCATCACCACAACATTGTCCTCGAACTCAGGCTGGAGTAGCATATGTGGTCGATCAAGTGCATATACATTCTTTTCAAGCTTTGAATTGATAAGCATTTGAATATACGGTGCATATCCACATGATCTTTTCTGATCTGCAGCAGTCCTCTTCACAGTCTCTACTATCAAGTCCATGACCCTGAATCTAGTGTGAAGGTCTACATGATGCAGCATGTTTATGGAGTATCCTCGGATCATCTTGTCATCTCCTGATTTGGGCATCAAGGTGTACCTCATGATGGTGTTGGTGGTGGTCAGTCCTGCCCGCAGATAGTATACCGAGCCAAACTTATGTGAATGCACATAGTCAGCAGGAATCTCCTTGTACATCGTTGCCATGGAATTATGATTCATCTTGGCCTCGGAGTATACATCCAAATCACCATATTCTACCCGTGGGGCTCCTAAGATGGCAGCCCACTCTTCCACTGTGGAATCATACCTGACACCTTCAGTCATCCAAACAATTCTACCATCTCCATAAAAATGAGCTGTGGAGTAGAATTGCATGATCATCTCATCGTTCCAAGGGGTAAACTCTCTACCAACGAATGCATCAATGTCAATGGCCTTGAAGTTCTCTTGCACATGGGGAAAATAATCATCATTCTTCTTAATGTAGTCCCAGTCTACATATCTCATATCACTGACAGCTGGGCTCTTGTCTAGCAAGGCTGTCTCATAAAAATCTTGCTGCTCCTTGGTATGAAATCTAGGATCAACAGCAGTCCTTCTCCTGGAGGCATAAGGGTCATTTGCTCGCCATAGCCTCAGCCCTGAGTCTTTCCTCTTCTTCATGTCCTCGGCTATGGATGAGTATCATCATGAGCTGGCAGATGGGGTCTGAGCTTCCTCAACACAGAAACTTCTTCCTCTTCATCCATAGTGGTAGATCTCTTGTTCTTGGCAGCAAGAGGGATATCTCCGGTGGTCCTCTTGGGCTTCTTGGGCGCTGAAGGCTTCTTGGGAGCAGATTTGGTGCTCTTAGCTGGTGCATCCTTGGGCATATCATCTGCTAGAAGATTCTTCTTCTTCTTGGGAGGAGCCTTGGTAGGTGGCTCTTCCACTTCTTCCTTAGCTTCTGCTGGATCCTCATACATGGAAGTAGGTCTTCCAACAACATGAACAATTCTCTTCCTGCTTCTCTTCTTCTCAGCTGGCTTCTTGGGCATAGAGCTTCTGGCTGGCTCTATGGACATGGATGCCTTAGCACTCTCTGGTGCTCTCACAGCCTCAGAACTGGCATACTCCTTCCTGACAGGTCTCCTAGATGAGGTGGCCTCAGATGCAGACTTCTTGGCAGCTCTGTCTACTTTGTCTTGCCTTTGCTTGGCAAGAACCTCCTCTGGCACAAAATCAGAGTCCTCTTCATCTGAGTTCAATTTCCTCCTGGCTCTTGTAGCAGCCTTGGGCAACCCATGAGAACTTGGGGTGCCTGGATCTTCTGAAGATGAGCTAGGCTCAGGAGTAGTGCCTGGATTTGCATCAATGCTAGGCTCTCTGGAGTCATTCTGAGAGGGAATTGCACAAACCACCACTTATTGGTGCTAGTGTTGCATAAAACACCTACTATATGGGTTTGTTGCGGAAAACACCACATATTGGTGTAATGCATTGCAGCTAGGTCTAATCTAGTGTTTAAAAACATTGACATAATTTCAGACAAATGGGACCCGCTTGTAAGTGCACATGTGGCAATAAAAACCGGCCACATCAGCAAACTATAACTTCCATTATCTAGCAAACCATTAATCCAAATGGGGTAAAACTTTCCCAGAATGGTACTGTACACATGGGTAGTTTTCTCCCTTTATTTGATATTAGCAAACCATGAAAGCACAAGTGCCACCCGAGCTACAACAAGCAACCACCCTATCTTGGTTATTTTTCAAATATGTGAAGTTTCTGATTTGTGCTATGTGATAATTATCTAAAGCCTTCCTTAATTGAGTGACATCATGGAAACACAAGTCCAAGGCGAACTGCTCATGGAAACATCATGGAAACAATTCTTCAACATCTGTGTCCCCTTCTAGGTGAGCCTGCAGTACATCCTCACCATCAGAACTTGACTGTTCGCTGGAATGTGACTCATATACGAGGTCTTCAAAAAAACTGGTTTTGCTGCCATTGATTTGTGGAGATTCAAATGCATGCATCTCATCCATTTCTTCTCTTTGCTGGACGTGGCAATCCATGTTGAGCTGGTTTTGCACAGAGTATTCCAAATTCAAGTCAATCTCGGTGTTAATGTGCCAATCTTGACGGATTACCCTTGGTTGCTCAATGTACCAGTCAGAAGGCCACTCCACGCTAGATGGGTGATTGGTGTTGCTCTCCTTGCTACTACCATGCGGACTTGAGCAGATCTGGGCACACCTCCAATTGTCATCCAACCTAATTCACAACCAGAGATTGTTATGAGCAAACCATATATATACGATATTCTATTGTGGCATGCAAATTGCATAAAGGATAATAATCAAATATGTTCCTGAATCAAAATATATACTCACACAGGGGACAAAGCCTTAAACACATGTCAAAATCGAGCGCAGAACCTAAGTAATAACAACACAAACGCGCCAAAAAATAGGATCCTAAACAAAAATACGTCGATCGACGGCGAAATTTCTGCCCAAAAATGTAGGGTTTCATTGGGGAGAAGAAGACCTAGTGGACCGTCAGAGGTAGGGGAGAAGACGGACATATCTTGGTTGCCGCGGGGGTGAGGGGGGAGGGGCGCGCTTACCCGGCGATGGGGAATGGCTGGCTCGGCTCCATCACTAGCGACGGACAGTCGCCGTCACCGCCTGCTCTTGTTGTGCGGAGGGAGGCGCTGCATGAGACGCTTCTGCTCGAGCCCCTTCCTCATGTACGAGGTCATGCTGCTCGATCTACATGGGCTTTCAGCCCACTTTTCCTTGAGTCAGCTTCCAGCCCAGTTATTCATTGTTTTTTTACTCTGGTTTTTATTCTTGCTTGATGTGGCAGTCTAATATGTTGGCCGATGTGGCCGGTTTTTATTGCCACGTATGCACTTACAAGCGGGTCCCATTTGTCTGAAATTATGTCAGTGTGTCTAAACACTAGATTAGACCTAGCTGCAATGAATTACACCAATATGTGGTGTTTTCCGCAACAAACCCATATAGTAGGTGTTTAGTGCAACACTAGCACCAATAAGTGGTGGTTTGTGCAATTCCCTCGTCATTCTGACTATCACCTGAAGCTGACATATTGTCCCTGTGAATGGAGTATAGAAGAGCAGAAAGGTTGAGCATCACAAAAACACAGACATTTTTCAAAATTTAAACTCAGAAACTTTGGGTATGAACTGCAAAATTCATTTCGGTACAACCGGGTTGAAGTTTTTGGAGTCACCGAGACAGACCACTTGCTTAACAGAAACTTGGGCAGCCTTTTCGGTGTAACCGAAAAGAACTACTCGGTCTCACCGAAGTGGTTCTCAGAAACTTAGAAAACTGAATCGGTGGGACCGATTCTATCGACTCGGTGTCACCGAGATGCATATTGCGGGAGTTCAGATCCGGAATTTCTTCGTTTTCTAATCTATGGATGTTTCTTGTGGGATAGAATGATTGCACACTGTGGATTGAAGATGGAGGTATCCTAATGCGCATGAATCGAATAGAGGGGCGCACAAGGGGCCGGATTCATACCCTAGCTTGGCGATGAATCCGCTACGGCGGCGACGGCGGTGGAGATTTCCGTCGACGGCGTGGATCCCAACGGCGAAGGCGCTCGGGGAGGCAAGGGCGACGACCAAAGGGTCCTGGTGTGGGAGCTTAGGGTTGGGGACTTGGCATTTGAAGATGAAATTTCAAAACGTCGGGTCCGCTGGATTAAGTACCCTTCACTGTCGGTGTCACTGATACTAAAATTTCGGTGTCACCGAGTTCCTCTATTGTCAGTTGACAGGGAAACTCGATGAAGCCGAGATTATGGTATCGGTAGTTCCGAGGTGCAAAGACAGATCAACCCTAGGCATTCGGTGGAACCGAGATTTTCTGGTTGGTTACACCGAGTTGCACTTTAGGGAGGTTTGGGAGGTCAGCCTTGACGAAACGGTACTCCGAGTGCTCCTCACACAAAGGGTTCGACAAGTGCTTGTTCAAGTTTTTGTGATGTAGCATGAATAGAACTTGAGGTGAGAAAGCATAAATAGCTAGAGAGTGATCCTAGGTATTCTTGGATATCCAATTGGCAAAACAAAAACAAAAGCCAAATAGCTATAATTGGATATCCTCGAATGAATAAAGATATGCAGACCAACATGCTCACACAATAAGATATCAAATGAAATCATGGCAAACATGCACAAACATTCTAGCATCTATCAAGCACTTGGGCAATGACATATATGAGTATTTTGACTTAGGAGCCAAGTAAGAATACTTGATCATAGGTCATACTCATCGTTTAAGCACAAGTGGGATTGCCACTTTTACATAAAGCATTTAATGTTGTCACATTCTAAGAGATGCTTTAACTCAAGTCTTAGAGTAAAGCTCCCCCTTGATGTGACATCCCCCCTTAGAGGGATAAACTAACCTTGGGTTTTGTCGTAGAAGACTTCATGTGGGTGATGTAGTGGTGGATGCTCATAGTTGATGAAGATCATCTTGAGTTTGGAGCGATCCTTTTTGTTTCTTACTCTCCTCACCTACATGGGTTAGTCCCAGCCACAAGAGACAAATACAAGGATATCTATGGACATGGAGTGCAAAGCATACATGACGATGTCCATGGATTCATTAATTACCTTGTCCCTTGCTTACCTTTGACGGAATGTTTGACTCCTTGAACTATTGCATAATGTTGATGTTGATTGCAACTAGTCCTTGCCAATAATGAATGTGAGTGGATTTCATTGGCGGAGTCACCCCTCAAGAACTTCTCTAGTTCTTCTTCTTGGGGACCCACATCAAGTTGATGGGAATCCTCGGTGTTGAAGTGGTACTTGTAGAAGTTGAGCTTGTAGAAGCCTTGGGAACCCACTTGACCAAAGCTTGGGATTCATCTTCATATGAGTCAATCTCTTCTTGAACCTTGTCCTTGCCCTTGAGCTTGTGATCTTGTGGTGGAAGGTCATCTTGAGTTTTTGTTCCCTTGGGAAGAGGATGTTCATACTTCTCCCTTTGAGGAACAAACTTGGGCTTGGGGTATGGACCTTCTTCCCATTCAACTCCATTTGCCTTGAAGTAGCTGACGTGGCTTGAGACTACATCGGTATTTCCCCAAAGAGGAAGGGATGATGCAGCACAACGACGGTAAGTATTTCCCTTAGTTATGAAACCAAGGTTATCGAACCAGTAGGAGGATCACCACCACCTAATAAGCAGCACCTGCACACAAATAACAAATACTTGCAACCCGACGCGAAAGAAAGGTTGTCAATCTCTCTACGGTAAAAAGATAGATTAGGTAGTGATAGATAGGAGAGATAGATCTCTCAAGAACACAAAATAAAAAGAGCAAATAAAAAGTGCAGCAATATATTTTTGGGTTTTTGGTTTAGTAGATCGGAAAACAAAGAAGCAAAAAGATAGATCGGAGAGCAATATGTTGGAAAAGTAGACCCAGGGGCCGTAGGATTCACTAGTGGCTTCTCTCATGAGTATAGCACACGATGGGTGAACAAATTACTGTTGGGCAATTGATAGAAGATCAAATAATCATGACGATATCCAAGGCGATGATCATTATATAGGCATCACGTCCAAGATAAGTAGACCAACTCCTGCCTGCATCTACCACTATTACTCCACACATCGACCGCTATCCAGCATGCATCTAGTGTATTAAGTTCATGGAAAAACGGAGTAATGCAATAAGAACGATGACATGATGTAGACAAGATCTATTCATGTAGGAATAGACCCCATCTTGTTATCCTTAATGGCAACGATACATGCGTGCCTTGCTGCCCCTTCTGTCACTGGGAAAGGACAACGCAAGATCGAACCCATCACAAAGCACCTCTTCCCATGGCAAGAAAAATCGATCTAGTTGGCCTAACTAAACCAAAGATTCGAAGAAGAAATACGAGGCTATAAGTAATCATGCATATAAGAAATCAAAGAAGACTCAAATAATATTCATGGATAGAAACTGATCATGAACTCAAAATTCATCGGATCCCAACAAACACACCGCAAAAGTTTACATCAAATAGATCTCCAAGAGACCATTGTATTGAGAATCAAAAGAGAGAGAGGAAGCCATCTAGCTACTGCCTACAGACCCGTAGGTCTATGGTGAACTACTCACGCATCATCGGAGAGGAACCTATGAAGAAGATGAACCCCTCCGTGATGGTGTTTAGATTGGATCTCGCTGTTCTGGAACTTGCGGTGGCTGGAATTGTGTTTCATCGACTCCCCTAGGTTTTTCCTAATATTTGAGAATTTATAGGCATCAGAGGCGGTGGAGGGGGAGCCCGTGGAGGGCACAACCCATCAGGGCGCGCCGGGGGCCCCCTGGCGCGCCCTGGTGGGTTGTGCTCTCCACAGCCCACCTTCCCGGCACTTCTTTGGCCCACTAGGTGTCTTCTGGTCCAAAAAAATCTCCAAAAAGTTTCGTCGCGATTGGACTCCGTTTGGTACTGATATTCTGCCAAGTAAAAAAACAAGCAAAAACAACAACTGACACTTTGGCACTATGTCAATAGGTTAGTCCCAAAAAATGATATAAAGTTGTTATAAAATGATTGTAAAACATCCAAGAATGATAATATAACAGCATGGAACAAGCAAAAATTATAGATACGTTGGAGACGTATCAGTAGCCAATGCCATGGTTCTTCCGGTATCCTCCGTGCTTGCGTACAATTTCCTCAAATTGCTTACATCCGGCAAGACTTTTGTAGATACCTTTCTCTATAATCCCTTTAAATATATCATTTTCTTGCTCAAGTGTAACTTGGCAAGGAGAGTCGTTAGTGGGATCAATAGAACTACTAGAAGCAACATTATTGGATTTATTATTTTTATTGCTACTAGTTGAAGAACCTTTCTTGCCTTTGTTACTAGATTGCTTAGTCTTAACTTGTGGAATAAATGTAGACAAGAGTAGTCGTTTGGCTAGATAAGAAGAAGTCTTCTTTCGGAGATCGTCATTGATTTCTTTAAGAAACTCATGTTCTTGCTCCAAATTGAGCTTCTCGAAGCGTAGCTTCTCATGAGTCATTACAAGCTCTCTATGATCTTCTAAAGTAGATTCATGAGCTAACTTAAGAGTGTTTAATTCTTTAGTTAGCCGTTCTATTTCCTTCTTATCATCATCACACGACTTATCTTGACTAGCATGATCATTGTCTAGCTCATTTTGACTAATATCACTAGTTTTATCACATAGCAAGTCATCATCTCCAAGTAGGTCATCCTCATCACTATCGAAATCAAGATATTTGGGGTGTGATACCTTGGGGCCTTTAGCCATGAAGCAACTTCCACTCCCTTCATTTGGTGAATCAAATATGTCGTAGGAGTTGGAGGAAACGAGTGCAAGTCCGGCAACACCTTCATCTTGACTATAGTCAGAGTCGGAGTGATAGCTTCTCTCGGAGTGGTTGTCGAAATCGGAGCCGGAAACCAATTCACCAACATGAGCTTGATGTCTTCTTCTTGAGTAGCTCTTGGTGTACTTGTCCTTCTTCTCAGAATCCCTACTTCTCCTTGAGGGTCTTCGTTCATACCAATCATCTCTACTCCTTCTCTCTCTTCGAGGTGACTCATCTATTGAGCTCTTCCTTCTAGGTGACTCTTCCCTTCTTTTGTGGGGGGTCGTGCACTCATTGGAGTAGTGTCCGGGCCTTTCACAATTGTAACAATTCCGGTCACGACTAGATGAACGTTTTTCTTCATATCTTGAGTTGGAGTTCCTCTCTTTGCCTCTACTCTTGTAGAACTTGTTGAATTTCTTGACCATGAGGCTTATCTCTTCATTGGTTACAAGGTTATCACTTGAAGTAGCGGGAGCATCACTTGTGGCTTTGTAAGCACCGCTAGACTTGTTGTGAAGTTCTTCCTTGTCTTTGAGTGACACCTCATGAGCAACAATTCTACCAATGACTTCCGTAGGCTTGAGATCTTTGTAATTTGGCATCATTTGGATTAGAGTACACACGGTGTCATACTTTCCATCCAAATCTCTAAGTATCTTCTTGATGATGAATTTGTCGGTCATTTCTTCGCTTCCTAAGCCGGCAATCTCATTGGTGATGAGAGCAAGCCTAGAGTACACCTCCGCAACTCCTTCACCATCCTTCATCTTGAACTTGTCAAGTTGACTTTGAAGCACATCCAACTTAGATTCTCTGACGGAATCGGTACCTTCGTGCATATCAACCAAAGTATCCCAAATTTCCTTTGCATTCTCAAGACGGCTGATTTTGTTGAATTCTTCGGGGCATAGGCAGTTGAAAAGAATGTCACATGCTTGAGCATTGTATTGCAACATCTTCAATTCATCCGCGGTCGCTTCACGATCCGGTTCCTTTCCATCACCAAAGAATTCATCTTGCAAGCCAACACGAACAACAACCCAAACGGCGGGGTTATGACCAAAAATATGCATTTTCATCTTATGCTTCCAACTAGAAAAATTAGTACCATCAAAGTACGAACCTCTACGGTGGTAACTTCCCTCACTAGACGTCATACTCTCCTAGGTTGTGAAACCAATGCAATGGAGACCAAAGCCCTGATACCACTTGTAGGATAAAAAGTATGTCTAGAGGGGGATGATTAGACTACTTGACCAAATAAAAATTCTACCTTTTCCCAATTTTAGTTGTGGGCAAATTTTAGCAATGATAGCAAGTCAAGCACACCCTACACATGCATGTCTAAGAGTATAGCAGTGGAAAGTAAAGACAAGCACATGTAATAGAGGTAAGGGTTAGAAGATCAAACGCAATTGTAGACACGAAGATTTTTCCCGTGGTTCCGATAGGTGGCGCTATCGTACATCCACGTTTATGGAGTCTTCAACCCACGGAGCGTAACGGTCGCGAGAGTCCACGGAGGGCTCCACCCATAAGGGTCCATGAAGTAGCAACCTTGACTATTCCATAACGGCTTCCGTCCACGAAGGACTAGCCTCACTATGGGTAGATCTTCACGAAGTAGGCGATCTCCTTGCCCGTACAAACTTCTTGGTTCAACTCCACAACACGAAGTAGGAGGCTCCCAAGCAACACCTAACCAATCTAGGAGGCACCACCCTCCAAAAGGTAATAGGCTTGATAATGGTGATGAACTCCTTGCTCTTGTGCTTCAAGATGATAGACTCCTCAACACTCAATCACTCTCTCATAGATTTGGCTTGGTAGAAGGGATTGATTGGGAGGAAAGGAACCTGGGGAGGCTAGAAATCAAGATCCATATGGTTGGAGTGGATGATCTTGATCTCAACACAAGGGTAGGTGGTTCTCTCTTAGAAATTTGGATATGGGAAGTGGGGAACTGTTCTGAGTGGTTCTCTTGCGAGTAGGATGTGGTGGAGGGGTATATATAGGCATCTCCAAAAATCCAACCGTTACAACATTATTGACCATCTCGGTGAAACCGAAGCAAAACTCGGTTGTACCGATCTGTTCAAAATGTGGCAACTTTCGGAATCTCGGTGAGACCGATATAGGAATCTCGGTGGTACCGAAACGAGTGGCCGAGGGCAGTTTCCAAAACTCGGTGAGACCGAAGCATAAACTCGGAAATTCCGATTTTATAAATTGGGTTACCAGAAAGTTGGTCACTGAAACTCGGTTGCACCGATGCAGTCTCGGTTGTACCGAAATGCTAGGGTTTGGCTAGGGTTCTGTCTTGGGTAGAAAATCGGTAGGGCCGGATGAAATCTTGGTGGCACCGATTTTGTGGATTAGGGTTTTGACAGAGTACTCTTGTGGGAGATCTTGTGGGTGTTTTTGGTGGCTAACACTTTTGCACGTGGAGCAATTTGTTCACCAACAATACCTTACCCCCTTTTAATAGTATTGGCTTTCCTATGGACTCAAAGTGATTTCTTACAAAGCAGAAAAAGAGTCTTCTAGCTTGAAGCTTTGCCAATCCATTCCTTGCATCTTGGGGTATCTCCTCACAATTTATAGCCATCCCATCATTGGACTTTTCCTGAAATATACTTAGTGGAAACATGAGTCCAATGACATATATGTTGTTATTAATTACCAAAACCACCAAGGGAGCAAATGTGCTTTCATTATTGCTAAAACATTGTTGGTGCTAAAGCTGGAAACAACCTTCGACGTTAGATTTGAGGATGTGTACGGCCCAAATTCTTTGTATCTCCGCCCTTCGAAAAACTGCAGAGGTGACATGTCCGGGCGAAGCGTGCAGGAGGCAACGTCTTTTTAAAGAGGTAGGAGAGGTTAAATGTGTAATGGCATGGTGGGTAATTAAAATGCAAAACATGTTTGATATGTTGAAGCGTTGTAGACCATCAGATCACAATAGTTGATGTATGAGATGACTTGGTTCTTTACCCTTTCGTGATTTTATAGGGGCAGTAGATTGGCAACTCGTGATGATAATTTGCTTTGCAAACTTTGTGCTCTTTAATTGGTAAACAGGAGCGTTGCCCTTAGTTTGGATGATAAACCACTTGGAAGGGCTTCGGAGAATCTTCCTAGAGAAGTGGAAACAATCTTAATCAAGAAATAAACCTCGAGAATTGGTAAATTATTCTTCTTATCATATGAATATTGTCGAATGACTCAAGATGATAAATATTTTCATCTAGATTTTGAGCACAAGCTTTTCAACCATGTTTTGTATACAATTTTGTGGAGGAATGCTACCCTTAAAATGATTTTGTTTATTAGAAAATAAGAACCTAAATTTGCATCCTTCGGGAATTACCCCGGGTGTCTGTTTGTTAGGTCATGTGTCCATGTATTAACATATAGGAGTATTATACAATCTCTCGATCTCTTTTTCATATCAGTGCGTTATTAAACCTTTTTTTAAAAATTGCTTGCTAACAAGAATGAAAGAATTTTTTTCTTCAAAAGGCTATACGTGTATTGTACATGCAAGCAAATGAAGAGATGAACTATATGTAGATATTGTCACATATTATATTAACTGTTTAACACTTCCTTCCAGGCCAGATATTGAACCAAATACACCATCTTGCGTGCCTGGCCAGGCAAAAAGTAGCTGGCTGTTCCCCCTTCCCAGGCTTGTTTCTTCCCCTGGCATGGTGCAACCAAACTGACCCTTTCATTGTCCTCACGCTCGCGCGTACGGCCTCGCTTGGTTTCGTCTTCCTCGCTGCTCTCTATCGATTCAAAACTCCAAGCCCCTTCTCCCCTCCTCTCCCCCACCCGCAAAACCCTACCATGTCCTCCTCCACCGACGCCATGGCGCGGCCTTCCTACCGAGCTCATTCCGGCGGTAAGCGCCTCTCCCCATAGCCCATCCCCATCCCTATCCCTAACCCCGACCCAAATCCTAACTCTGCCCCCTCCCGCCCCAGTCCGTGACCCGGTGCTGGACATGGTTTTCCAGGCGGCCTCCGACGATAACCTCCCCCTCTTCAAGGGTACGCACGCTGCCCCCTCCCCCGCCCCAGATTCTGACCCCTGATCCAGTTTTGGTGCTCGAGTGCTAACATTTTGGAGGCCCAATCCGCTGCAGCGCTGGTCATGATGCTGGACATGGGTAGGGGCCGCCGCAAGGAGGCGATTGAGGAATTGTGGGTGAAATATGTTGGGAAGCTTGAAGGTTTCAGTGCGCTGCACATCGCAGCCAGCAGAGGGAGTCCGAAGGTGTGCAGGTACCTCGTCGAGGAGCTGCTGGTAGATGTGGATCTGGTCGACAAGGAAGGTCCATCTATCTTCAAAACCCTAATCTATTGGTTTAGGACCCTGCGCACACATTATAGTGTAGGTTTTGTCATATTGTATGAAATGCTATTTTACATGCTGGATTTATTGTTCACAAGGGTTGCTTGATCTCTAGGTTAGGTCTCACGATATCTGACTGTTTTGTGCTTTCTCTGGGTCTGGCATAGAGGTGCATTATGATAATCCAGCTTTTCGAACCAGCTTTTGCCGTGGCTCCAAGCTCAGCACAACACAGTCCAGCAACCCTAAACAGAGCCTAAGATTATCTACGTCATTATGAACCAATGTATCATAAGCACCAATATTTATCTCACAAAATAAAATTATGATTTATCATATTCTGTTGTGCTAACTCTTTATATGAAATAAGTTGGTCGTAATTATGACACTGAATGTGAATACCCTACATAAGCACCGTTCATATAAATAATTAAATAGGCTACTCTTTGAGGGCAAATTAATCTTTATTTTAGGATAGTTTGGTTGTTTAGTTATTGCACATACACTCCAAGTCTCCAACTCTGAGGATGCATTTGATTCTTCTATTCGGGTAGTCTAATGTCTAATTTTCATGTGTCGGTTCCATTTAACCAATACTCTCTCGAGCATTATGAAAATCCTGCTTCATATCATATCTAATTCGATGGGTCTACTTTGTGTGTCTTGGGGATCCATATCTAAATTCTATGCTCTCAGAGAAGACAGAGCGGTGTTTCCTTTGGTATGCTTTTGGAGATAAGGCATACTTCGGTACAAAAAAGATCTCATTTCTTGCTATGCCGAGAAGTGCTTTGATATGATTTCATTTTTGTGTGTTGTCTGCTTTATAGGTAGAACACCTCTGTTGTTTGCAACATACCACAATGGGGGTACTGCCGAGTATCTTCTTGATCATGGTGCTAATCCAGACAAAGCCAATAACGATGGGGCTTTCCTGTTACATTATGCCACTGAATCAGGTCCACCTCTATAAACACATTCTCTGTTATGCATCTCTGCATTGCAAATTGTTTTGTGTTATCTTATTCAGAGCTATTTGCCTTTGTTTCATATAGTAATTTACTAATATTGTTCTGTGCTAATAAATTATCTTCAAACTCGATGGTGAAGTTCTTGTAATGTGTCTCTCCAGTGGCGGTGCCAGGATCACAAGTCTGTGATGTCATTTCAAATCTGTGATGTCAAATACATGTGTTTTCACTAAATTTGTATAAAAAATACATGATTTCTACTTGTGTACAGAGGATCTGCCAAAAACCTGTGTGGTCAATTGACCACACTCCTCTCAACGTGGCTTCGCCACTGTGTCTCTCTGTTCGGAAGTACATGTTGTTTTCGCCTCATTAGGCTGTTTGAGAATGCGCGGCATATTAGGTTTCCAAGTAGATGTTTGGTGGTATTTCCTGATATACTCTTAGCTGTACTAAATAATAATCTTGCACACGCTTCTAGTCAAAGTCATCGATATATTTATGTTTAGCCATTAGCCGAAGTTCTACCGTGTGCATGCATGTATTGCATCAAACCAGGGCTCTTTGTGTAGCATAATTACTAATATTTTAAACACTTCAACATGGATATAGTGGCTTAGCTGTTGTGCACGTGCAATATCCTAAAATGTCACCTAATTGAGAAGTCAAATAACCTAATACATGTCACTATCATTCCAGTCTTACATGGGTGTGGAGTGGCAATAATCTGGTAACTGACGTAATAACCTGGTTACTAAGTGGCCATAACATATCGATAAGCTGCAAAGCCAACAATGGGATCTAGTTTCGACGGTATCATCACAGCAAAGCCAACAATGAGCACAGATCGTCAATCAGATACACGATTTGAGAGAAGTTCCTGAAAATTCAAAACAAAAGGAATCTTGCTGATGTCATGTTTTCATGCATTGTTCTTTTGGTATTAGCATGTGGCAGTTGTAAATCATGGTCTTATCTTATTGAATATCCCCCTTGATGGGAATTAGGCCCAATCCCTAAATACTCCTATTAAAGTTAACTTAACTATGGAATTTTTGGCTTTGATTCCTTCCAATCCAAACAAGTCCTCGTTGGGATTTTTCGTAGCACATGATCAAGGCAAACACAGGTCCAGGATACACCAGAAACAAAAGAAATTGTCTAAAAAATAACCTATCATCATACCTTATAAGCCGATAGATTTTTTTAGAAGAGATTGCCAGAAAACCAGAGAGATCTGTAAGGACTGGAATATCACCAAAGAACTAGCCATGGATAGGGGTGCGTGGAAGCTAGCTATCCATGTGCCAGAACCATGAGTTCGTTGCGAGACCTTATGGGTTTCAGCTCTAGCCTACCCCAACTTGTTTGGGACTAAAGACTTTGTTGTTGTTGTTGTTGTTATTGTTGTTGTTGTTGTTGTTGTAGTTGTTGTTGTTGTTGTTGTTGTTGTTGTTGTTGTTGTTGTTGTATTGCCAGAAAACACCTCTCTTTGTAATAAGTTCTGTGTTTTCTCCCAGGCAATTGTGAAATGGTAGAGCTTTTGCTTGCAAAAGGAGCTTATGTTGACCCGGTATTTTTTCATGGAACACCACTTCATGTTGCTGCTGGGGAAGGGCAGTATGGTGTTATGAAGATTTTATTGGACCACAGTGCAGATGTAAGTTTAAGTACATACTGTTTCTGGCTCAAGTTACCCTACATGTTTTGAACTTTAATTATTTGTGTTTTGCATTTTTTTCCTCGACTGTCTTGTCATGTTCTATTTAATTGATTGTGTATGGTTGCTTGATTTTGCTATGGTGTTTGTGCTGCATTGTTAACTCTTGAAATCCTCAGTACATTTTTCTTCTCTTCTGCATGCCCCTAGTTGTGTAGTAGTTGTAATGCTACATCTCATCATAGTGTCTCGGTAATAAGTATGCTTCATCCACTTCCCTTTCAAATTCATAGCACTGTAGTATTAAATGTACAGTGCATTTCGAATATGATTCTATTTTTGGAATGCGAGCACATAATACACCCTTCAATGCCAATTTTCATGCATAAAATTACTTAATACGATTACTTTCTTTTCACATATTGCTATAATAGATTAGTCTCTATCATGTATCGCCATTTGTTTTTGAGTGCTACCTGGAATTTTATGAAATTTATTTGACCAATACGATAGTAAGCTACAAGGTTTCACAACATATTCACACCGTTCTTGACTTCATGTGTATTTTGTTAATGCCATTGGAGCTGTTTAATTTTCACTGAAGAGGCTTGCTTCTGTACGCTCCCTCTGAAAAGATAATTTCACGCACCCAATTCTACCTGCATCTGCAAATTCTTCTGCGTGGCTATCCCTCGCATAATCTTTCCCTGTCGGCTCATCCATCTTCCCATATAAGCTGTGGGTGTGACCGTGTGAGGGCGCTGTTGCCTCCCAACTCGTTCTCGCTGCTGGCGTCGTGCATCATCTTCTTCGTTTTCTAGTTGTGGTTCCATATTCAGGTTTTAGTAACTTGTCTTCTTGATGGCTGCTTCTTCGTTTTAGTTGGGGTTTGAGATCCTAATGACTGGCCGGTGATGATTAAAATATTGAATCTTTCTTGAAACAAAACAGTCTAGATCTGTAAACTAGAATGGCTTATGCTCCATTAATGCTGCGGCTGTGTAATTCGCATCAGAATGATATGAGCGGAAAGGCAGTATACCATGCAATTTTGCTTGCAGATTCCATGTAAACAATCATAAATAAATGCACAGTGGTAATCATGGCATTATCTTTGGACTATAGGAGCACGTATGTGGGCTCGATGGCATTAGAGCGTGATTACCAATATAATCTCGACAAAAATAACCTTCTCACAGATTTTACTGTGGGTGTACCGAATCGATTTTCTTTGCTGAAAGCTTGCCTCGTCAGTTTAGTTCTATGCGTTGACCATTGGAGCTGATATCTTAATATTTCTCCAGTACAACAAGATGGTAAATGGTGTGACACCTCTTATGGCTGCTACAGATACTAACTCAACGGAATGTATCAAGCTCCTAGTTAAGGTGTTGTACATTCATCTGAGCTTTGTCAAGTCCATGAATTTGGTTGGGTACCCATTTTCTATGTTTATTTTCCATACTGAATTTGTTTATTTACTTCCTTCTATGGCATTTGTTTTTCATACTGTCTGCAGCTGTGGCATGCTGCAATTTGTGACCTCTTGTACCGGACACTTTCGTAACCATTTTTTTTCTGAAAAACTTGTGGCGCATTGAGGCTAGGGAGGACATCTGCATATGTGCCATGTTGATATTAATAGTTACCTAAACATGGTACCAGTTTATGACAAGTTTGGCGGTATTTTTTGTACTTACAATACTGAGCATGGATGTTAGGAGATTATCACGAGTACTCGAAATATTATGCTTGTGCAGTCATAGAAATTTGAGAAATGATACGCTTATGTAATCAAATTCTTTTTCCTCCATATATTTACAGCAAAAAATCAGGTAGTTCGTTCAGATATTATGTATCGCATGCATCCTGCATTGAATTGATTTAATTGTTGTTCTGTAGGTTCAGGAGGAGCCTATGCTTAAACGGGAAATCATGGCATCAGAGCTTATATCACTAGGGAGTATCTCTCTAAAGAAAAAAAGATTATGTTGTCGCAGCAAAATTGTACAGTCAGGTATATTAAAGCACCATGTCTTTCTAGCTTGTTTAGCTTTCCAGCATTTCAGTTTACGTTGCATGCATTATATTTTATAGTTTCTTGCATAGCTCTCAGTATGAAAATATTTAAGGTTCACAACTTCATATATGATTTCAAAAGGATTTTATCCTAGTTTCACATTAATTGTTGAATGCATAGTCTGAAGTAATACTTTTGGGCAAAAATATACCAGAATACCTGGAGCTCCACATGGAGCTGGGTGTCGTTTATCAAAAACTAGTCATGGGAAGGTTCCTACTGAAAGGGTCCGGGGCGTAGACTCCAGCTGGCTTTGTTATTTCTAATAACTTACGATTTGTTCAGAATAGGATTCAGCTGACAGTATGTTGTGTCTTTCTTTTCGTTGCTTTGGTCATGTATCCTCTCAATTTCGTGGTGCAAAGTACTCATTTTGTGATAATGGATATGGACCATGATATTCTTGGTTCTTGGTACTTCTGCTCAGGTATAAAACAGGAAAAAATAGTGTCACCTTGATGACTAATGCAATATGTTTGAGGATGTGATTAGGATTTCTGTGTCTTCATCACTTTTTTGTCAGACAACTATATTTTTGTTTTGGAGTTGCTTCCTTGCTTGCACTAACACAGGGAGGACCAATTTTGTTTTTTGTCCCAATTAATAAGGGGGGGGGGGGGGGGGGGGTGTGCCTCTCCGTACTTAGTCAGGAAAGAAAACACAGGGCTGACTAGAATCAATGAGTGGGCTAATGGAAAAGCAAGCTGTTTAATATAAGTTATTTAGTTCAAAAGTTACTCTACAGCTATGTGCAGATTTCTTGTTAGGACTACAATAGAATGAAAGAGTGTACTTTTAACATTGTGCTATATATTTAGTAAATGTATGTTAGGCTGCCTTTTGTAGACTTGCTAATTTGCATTTTATGTAGGCTAGTATGAATTTCTCTGCAACTACGTGCATATTTCTTGTTTGGGTGTTCACAGCTTCCTAATTGTTTTTTTAATTCAGTTAACTAATTCGATGTGAGTTAAAAGAAACTTAGTAAGCTCAATTGTCGATTTTTCTTGTGTGATGTAGGCAATGCAGCTTGATCCTGATGATGCAGTCTTGTTCTCAGACAGGAGCCTTTGTTGGCTTCACATGGGTGATGGAAGAAAGGCTTTGCTAGATGCTAATAAATGCAGAAAAATGCGGCTTCACTGGCCAAAAGCTTGTCGCTGGCAGGGTGACGCTCTGATGCTACTGAAGGTTACATAGAGGATATGGCTAGCTGTTTTCTCTTGGTATTGCAAACTGTTCATGATCGCTCACTTGGTCTTGTATCGTCAGGACTATGAGGGCGCAAGTGAACGGTTCTTGGATGGACTCAAATTGAACCCAGTGGACACTGATATCGAGGATGCATTACGGTAAACCCATCTGCCTCTTTGGTTACACTAATGCCTTTTGACGATGACCTTGCATTGGTGGCTGGCTGGACGTGTTTCAGCACATCTCAAGCACAATATTAGTTATTATGTTGAACACTTACCTATGCTATAAGTACATGCATGTGCCCTTGTCACGAGACTGTCGAGAACTTGTGAAGATATTGACTATAGCTCCGTTCTATTTTGTGTTTGTTAGGATTTCGGAATGCCACTTTGTACTGTTATCAATGCCATCTCTTGCCATACACCAACCTACCTGACATATAGTAACTTGGTAATCTGCGGTTCAGTAGTATTTTACTGATATTTAGAAAGAGGCATGCATGTCATACCATTATCAATATACACTGTTGTGCAATGGCGCCTAAAGAATTACAAGTGCCAGACATAACTATGCAATTCCAAATACCTGACACATCTCCTTGGAATATTCAGGGAAGCTATGAAGTCCTTGAAGATGTCTCAGTGCATGAAATCCAAGTGACTATTTGGGTCTTGCAGGGAAATCAGTTCAAGACTTGAAACGGCTCAGGGGTTTCTCCATTTGCGCAAACACTGATTTCCTTTAGAAAGTATAAAGCGACGTGTCTCATGGCCTGATGGGAGTGTACTGTCGTTGGCATGTTTGTATGAGCATGACTGTTGAGGCATGTTGTAGTACCCGGTGGAAACTCGTCAGTTGCCAGTATTTGGGTCATCTGAAGCTCACTCGTCTGCCGCTCCGGGTGCAGCGTCCCCGAATGATCGCAGCCTCTGCATTTGTCTTGTTGCGGCTTTGCTGAATTGCCCCTGGCTCTGTAGTGTTTTTACTACTCACGTTGACGACGGAGAAGATGGAGATGTTTTGTTGGTTTTCTTCGTCCCTGTGGGTGCAGAAGAATAGGAGAGAGCTAGCAGGAGCTTAATGTAGGCTAAGTTTTGGTGGCTGCTATCTGTCCTGTTTTTCTGAACTCAGTTGGTTGCTGTATGTGGGCTCGATGGAATTAGGGCCTGATTACCAATATAATCTTGACAAAACTAACCTTCTAACTGTTTTTACAGTGGGTGTACCAAATCAATTTTGTTTGCTGAAAGCTGGCTCCATCGGTTTAGTTCTATATATATTGACCATTGGAGCTGATATCTTGATATTTCTTCAGTACAACAAGATGGTAAGTAAATGGTGTGACACCTCTTATGGCTGCTTCAGATGCCAACTCAACGGAATGTATCAAGCTCATAGTTAAGCTGTTGTACAATGATCTGAGCTTTGTCGAGCCCATGAATTTTGTTGGGTACCCGTTTTCTATGTTTATTTTCCATTTTGAATTTATTTTTTACTTCCTTTTCTGCATTCGGTTTTCATACTGGCTGCAGCTTTGACACGCTGCAATTTGTGACCCCTTGTACCGGACACTTTCATAACTTTTTTTTTTGAGAAAACTTGTGCCATCAATTTGGTCGCTATAGGCATGATGGCAACAAGTCAAACCAAATTATCCAGCTGAGCTTGAGCATCCATAGGCAGTGCCATTAATGTTGTATTCGTTCCTGGAAGTGCAAAAATATGAAACCCAGGGCCACCTGTAATAGAGATATGTACCTTTTTTCGTGTGTGATAGGCAGGTGCCAGTCTCAAGGAAGCTGCAGCATATACAACTCTGATTCTCCAATTTTCTGATATCTCACTTATCCTAACCTATATGAGCGCGATGCAGGCGGCGATAGTTGGCCGCGGGCGGCTCGAACTGGTGCTATGATGGTGGACGTAGCGACGCCCGTGATGACTGCGTTCGTGGTGTGCCGGCACAACACGACCCGAGGTGGTCCCGCGTGTCAGATGCCGTGCTTCAACGCACTGGCGAGGCGTCGGTGTCGTGATGGCCTGACCCGGTCCAGCATTAGCCGATTCATTAGCCCATCTCATGAGGGGAATTGTCTCAAAAAAAAATCTCATGAGGGGAAGACCCGGTTAAAATTGGAAAATTGACTACACAACCAAATCAATCGGGTCAACTGACTCCCAGGGCTCTCACCAATTCAATTGTGATTTAGAGAAACTCTAGCAGATCCGCTATATTGCCCCATCCCGCAAAATAACTGCCGTTTTACGGGGCTAGGCCTGTCCCGTAATTTTTTTGTGGGGAGCTTTAAAAATCGGCACGCTTTCTCCATATCTCCGGTTTACCCCTCCCTTTTGTCGTTCCCCTATACCTCGCGCGACTGGTGGGAGGGAAATTTTTATCTCACGCCAGCCATTCCGCCACCACCCCCCGTCGTGATTTTGGTTCCCCTGACCACCCCGCGCCATGGACTGCGTTGGCCGCCCTCATCCGTGTCTTCTTCACTAACTTTGGAGGTCAGGGTGGCCAATCTTTGTTGTGGGCGGGCGGCAGCCGCCGGCGCCATGGATCCGTCCCGGAGCATCATGTGTATGTGTGTGTGTGTGGGGGGGGGGGGCTCATTGTGGGCAGACCTGGCTGCTCGGGCAAGGCTTGAGCCGCGCAGTCGTCCGCGCTGGGGCTGAGGGGAAGTAGGGGGCGGCAGTGGCAGATTTGCATTCGGGTGGCGTTAGGGAAGTTAGAGGCGGTACCGGCTCTGCTTCCGGTGGATTTGCTACCGACCAAAGGTAATATGCCGAGCTTCCCTTGCGATTTTATTTCTAGCTGGCGGGCGATTTGTGACAAAATCGTGAATTGATTTTTCTAAATGGATGATTGGAGTAGTTCGTCGTCAGAGTCGGATGATTGTGACATAGAGGAGATGCTTTTTGACGACAATGTTGATCATTTGATCCTGTTACATCTCGTCCAATAATTTGAAGCCGGCAAGAAGAGAAAGTGTCGAGGATCGACGGTTGGCTGTCTTTGCATTCCATGCAACCGAGTTCTCGGCCACAATATGCTCATGAAGGACTACTTTGTCGAGGTACTGACCTATCTGGCTCACCACTTCCATAGGCGTTATCAAATGGGTAGATCTCTTTTTGTTCGCATTATTGAAGCTTGTGAGCAAAATTGTAGTTTCTTCACTCGTCGGAGGAATGCTGCCAGTTTACTTGGATTTAGTGCATACTAAACAATATGGACAGCAATGAGAGTGATAGCATATGGCATTCCGGTCGACTACACCGATCAGTGACATTGCATTGGAGAAGATATCACACTCAAATGTGTGCGGTTGTTTGCCAAGACATTGATTCAGGTTTTTGGTCCCAGGTACCTCCGAGCTCCCAATGAGGAGGACACAAAGAAGTTAATGGCGATGAACGAAGCAAGAGGATGGTCGGGCATGCTTGGGAGTTTCGATTGCATGCACTGGAGGTGGAAGAAATGCCCTAAAGCTTGGTTCGGGCAGTACACCGACCATAAACATAAACCCACTATTGTGCTCGAAGTCATGGCTTCGCATGACATGTAAATTACCGAAAAAGGCTTATGCCCCGCTTTATATATAAAGCAAAGATCAACATCACCCGGAACAAACGCACGCCACCACACACACACACACCCATGGCAGGATACATAGGCGCTGAGCGCAGCAACACCACCCCTAGCACTACCACCACGAAGAGATGAAGCCGCATACGACGAACTGTGGACTCCAAGGCGGCGCCTTCAGGAAGGAAACGACACCGGAGCGCCGCCACCGCCCGATCCGAGGATCAGAGTTTCCCCTGGAGCCGCACGACGGGCAGTGAGAGCCGTGACGACGCCTTCAAGAAGGGAACGAGCTTCGCCGTCGCCGGTCCATCCGAAGATAGAACATGTTTTCACCCCGGCCAACACTCACCGCCACCGAACGCCACACCCCGGCTACCACGCCGCCCACACGGCCGTGGCCACCGGGCAGCACCAAGCCACGACCTCCGCCCAAGAGCACCGCGTTACTGCACCAGAGCCGCCGCCCCGGCATCCAATACCTTGACACCACCTCACCCGAGACCCGCCGCTACTCCCAACCAAAGAGACGGGTGAAAAGGTCCCACCTTTCGCACCCCTGGGAGACCCCCAGCGTCGAGACCCGATAGGTCGGCCAGCGCTGGCCTCCATCGACCCGTCCTGCAGCCCCGAGGGTGAGACGAGCTCGGTCCTGCAACATCATGAGGGGGACAAGGTCAGTCCTGCTACACCGTGCACGAGACGAGCTCGGTCCTGCAGCACTGTACGCGAGACGAGCTCGGTCCTGCTGCACGAGGCGTGAGACGAGCGATGGACCACAGCTGGGAGAGGGCCAGCCCTTCGATGGAAGGAACGGCCGGACGACAAGGAAAGGGGTCGAAGGCCGAGAGAGACCGCCTACAGACGAGCCGACGCCGGGATAAGCCAGCCACTGCCGCAGCCGATCTGCCACCACCACAGCACCAGCGCCTCCACGACCTGGCCAGATCCGCCCGAAGCTCCGCCATCCCGCACCGGAGTAGCGTAGACACCAGCCGCATCACCACTGCCTCATCAGGGCCGCCGGCCACCCCATCCATCGCCTACCCACACCATCCATCGGATCTGAGCAGGGAATCCCAGACCCGCAGCCCCCACCAACCACCTCCAACTAGAACAGGGCAGGAGGCCAGATCGACCGCCAGCCCGCCCCAGGGCACCGGAGCCCCGAGCCATGCCGGATGGAGGGGAGGGGGCGGCGCCGGTGGCCACAGGACGCCGGGAGGAGGGAGGGAGGCGGGGCAGGGCTGGCCCGACGCCCGACGCCACTAGGTAGAGGGGAGGCGCCCCGCGAAGCCCCCCATCTGCGCGTGCGAGAAAGCCGCCCCGCCGCCGCCAACGCCACGCGGCCTTTGTCCGGCGACGCCCCCGGCGGCGGCGAGGGAGGAGGGGCAGAGGTGAGGGGGCGGGGGCGGCGCTAGGGTTCCTCCCGGGGGCGCCCGCGGGAGCGCCTCGGGGATGGGGGGGGGGCTCAGAAATTCTTCTCTAAGTCGTTGTAGAAATGAAACAGTCGACATGTAAATTTGGCATTGCTTCTTTGGATTTCCATGGTATCTCAATGATATCAATGTATTGCATAGATCAGATCTTTTTGCGCAGCTAGCTAGTGGAAAAGCTTTGGCTTGCGTACACTGTCAATGGATATGATTATACCATGGGATATTATCTAGCCGACAATATCTATCATTTGTGGGCAACATTTTTGAAGGCCAACAATAAGCCAAAATCCAGGAAAAAAACTATTTTTGCAGGAGAGGATCTATGGCACGTACGTGCGGGGGCACACAGCATTTAGGCCGCCGATCTGCGCCAAGATTCGGATATCTGTTTAAGTATATAGCGTTTTCAGCTTGTATAATATTTATATGTCCATAATGCAATGTATTTCGAAGCCGTATATCTATTTCTGTGGGGTCGCATAACTGTTTGCGTGGGGTAGGCTAATATACAATAAGTAATTCTATCGTAGACCAGTATAAGCTGCAAGGAAAATGATCCATTCGCATCATAGATAGGATTGGTTTTGTTCTTGATTCTTGTCGGTCCTTCTACTTGGGTCTCATCTTACAAGAAATAGAACCCTGAGTAAGATTTGTTATTCTCTGTATCTACTTAAGTTGATAAAAAAGGTATCAACAACAAAAGTCCTTTCTATCAGATGACTCCTTAAATAGGTATGTTGTACTTACATATTTCTTGTTCATAATTGTTTGTTCTTGCACAAACAATGTGAACTCTATAATAATTCTCAAATCTAGTCATTGATGTTTTTTGTTTGCATATTGATGATTCAAATCTGTTGTTTTGTTTGAAGCCGTTATATGTTGGATATATTAACTTGGCGTGCTGCAAAATAGTTCGATCTTGAATCTTACAAGAGGAATAATAGAGTTACATGTGTTGATATGTATGTAAAAACAATTCAATTTAATTTATAGACGATGAAACATAATATTTGGACTCCGGTTCGGGTTGATGAAACTTAACATGTTCAACTTTTAGGTAGTTCATTGTTTTATTTCATGACTAATAAAATTAGAGGATACTCGCCCAATTAGTTTACAATCCTATAATCCAAATACAGTTTCTACGGCTATGGTTATTTATGTAAAATAATATTGTATTAAGTTAAAGTTAGTTACATGTATAATGTTAAATTTTAAGCTCCTAGTTTGTACTAATGAAACTTAATATGCTAAATCTTGTACTTAATTAAATCATTTGGATCCATGAGAAATAAATATGTCTATGATATTTCTATGCATTTATGTGATTAAAATTAAGTTTATCGCATTAATTCATGCGTGTAAGGATCATTGTCTTAACTGTTCTAAGACACTAAAACTAAAATAATAAGGTTTCCTTTGTCTATACCAAAACTTAATAGATGAATATATGTTTTTGGTTATTTCTCTATTAGGTAGTACACACAAGATGTCATCTGAATACAACCACGTCAACAAAACAAAAGTATCTTTTCCAAATAATAAAGATGAGGAGACTATTTTAAAGTCTACATTAGACATTGATCATGTACAAACTATTTTACATGAGTTTTCAGATTACAAAAGGTTGATTCTTAAAGAGATCAACCTCGATGGTTTGTTGAAATTGCCTAATCTGACAAATATTGACCTTCAGTACTCTAAATACCTTATCAATGTGATTGATACAAAGGAATGTTGTCTCAAGTTTGCAAAGGATAAGACAGTCAAATTTTATTCAGGTGATTTCGAAAAAGTGTTTGGCATCCTTTGTGGAGAGAGACTAATGTAAGTGATGATCAGACTTGCGTTAATTTTTTCAAGGATAATATTGGCATGATTGAAATTATAGTTATAGCCTGAAATAAGCCAATAACAATAGAATCTAGTGAGGCTGAAAAGGCATTGTTCGAGGCAACATGTGTTATATTTATTATGGGACACTTGATAACACCATCGTCGGAACTGGACTACATAAATGTTGACTATTGGGCAGCTCTTTACAAGAGTGAAGACATAGGTGATTATAATTGGTGTGAATATGCAATGAACTTTCTTATTGATGCTATTACCAATGTGAAGCAACAGATGATGTCAAATTTTCCTGTTATAAATTTGTATGGTTGTCATCTGTTTTTGCAAGTAAGTTATCTTGCCATTCATAGTATTTCAAATGAAATATTTGTATTATAAGTTTATATTTTTGCAAATATTTTTCATTGACAACCACATTCTTAGTGCTTGAAGCACATATAACAAACATCTGAGGATTGGCAACTACAATAAACAGCAGATAAAAGATATAATTTGTAGTTTAAAAAAGATAGTTGATGGTATAACAACTTATGATTCATGAAAGGTATGATCCTTATTTGCAGTAAATTTTTAATTATATTTGAAATAAATAATTGGACATAAATTTATTTATTGTGTTTCTGTGTAGATTGAAAGGGCAGAAATTGTTTGTTACTTTCAAAGTAAATTTCATTCAAATAATGATAAAGGTAAGAATCTGAAAGTTAACAGCGTGACAACTGGTGCGTAAACAGAGGAAGTTCATCATTTAAAAAATTATTTATTCAAGAATATATAAAAAATGTTGAAAATGTTATGAATTTTATTCTTAATAAATAAACGTGCAATCAGTTTTGTGTTTTAGAGTGCCAAAAGTTATTTCAAACGGAAGATTCAGTGACCATATAAGAGATATGTATCCAAATATGATAAGTTTGGTTCATTGTCACTGATTATGCGATTGGATAAAACACTGAATTAAGTGGCATACCTTTGCTTTGAAGATAGGCCATAAGGTACCACAAGGCTTTAAACTGCGGTATGCAAAAGTAATTCGTGATTGGACTGCTAATATGAATCATATCGTACTAGAAGATATTGAATTTCTCGATAAAATCTTCTCGTTGTTGAATTAGAGTTGCATGTGTAGCATTGAAAGAGGGCTAGCACCCGGAAATTAGCAATGGTGCACGGGCACCTTGGTGCCTGTTTCAAAAAATCATTTGTCTGCAACGTAAAAAAAACTGATTTTTTTGTAAACACACACGCATGTGTATATTATGTATCTGTAAAATTCCATATCGTTTTACTCTCACACGTGGCGTATAAAAAAAAGACAAATGTGTATTTTCAAATGGGCTTCTTTTTTCTGTTATTGGGCCGGAATTTTGTTATTTTTGTACAACTTACAAATTACATGTTTTTCAAAACGAAATTTCATGGATCCGTAGAATACATACAAGTTTCCACTAAATTATTTTTGAATTTTTTCGAAACCTTTTAATATGTTTTTTTTTATTTTTCCTATAAAGGGCACCAAGGTGCCCAAGCACTATAACTTCACACTCGGCTAGCACCTTGCTACTTGGAAAAGCCGAATAGACCAAGAGGTACAGAACATGAACAACTTTGTAAGTGTACAAATCAAGTATGCACATAATACAAAGTGGAAAATATTTTTATTTTAGTTTCTCAGGTACTTTTATGTTGCCAATCATTGTTATGCCAGCAGGTCATTCAAGTAGGATCTGAAGGTAAGGATTAATTTCCAGATTACTTAATATAAAGTTGTTGTCAATGATGTTATTAACAACTTCATGGTTAACAAAAGACTTCTCTATATGCAACTATGTGGGAAGTCGGAAGACATTACATGCGAATGTACGTCAAGACAATGTTTAATACAATGCTGATATAGAACCTATGTTCAAGAATTAAAAGATAAATTAGTTATGACGCTAAAGTGCCATCCGAATTTAAAACGATTGACTAATTTCGTTTTAACTTTTTTTCATATTTAATGTTCATAATGATCGTAATCTTAACTTAACCAATACTTATGTTGGAGTGAATCAATGAGTTGATAAATATGGACTTGAGACATCAATCATGTCAACCATTGAACAAAACGTGCAGAAATTTGCTTTACTACTTGTAGAGAAAGTAAAATGTCATTACAAACTCATTAAATTTACAAGAGAAAACGACATCGATTTTGCTCGTCTCATGGTTGATGAAGTTATGCGGAAGGAAGTGATATATGTTACGTTTGAATCAATTATGTTAAGTGTATCTTCTTATGTGGATCTGCCAACAGAACAATAGTGTGAGCTTCTTGAGGAACAGATCTTAATGACAACTAAAAAAGAACTTTACTGGTAGCATAGCTAAATTATTCTTTTATTCTTTAGCACAAATGTTTGGACATTAATCTTGAGTATTTATTTTTCTTAGTTCATAGATAAAACATTTTTTATCCTTGTATATCAGTGGAAGAACTATTGTAGACCAACTGATCAGCAGAAAATCTATGGATCACGAGGTTTGTACTGTATGTGTTTGGAGGCTGAATCAGATGGATGATGAGAATCTAATATTTGGCAATTTATGACGTAGTCAGATGTTTCTGGAACCAGAGTTTGTTGTAAGTAGAATTTATGCATTCTTATTATGCAGAGAGTGCAGTTCCGCATATTTTCTAGAGAATCTGATTGTACAAAGAAAGAGGTGATAATAGCTTTTAGAGAATTAACCTGACATTATAAAACAATAAGGTTAAAATAAGATACCCAGTAGAGGTGATATATCTAGGTTAATTTTATTTGCACACCAAAATAATGAACTCTTATGCTCACCAAATGACAACAAACAGATTCTCTTTAGCTGATATAAAGTTTCATGTATGTGCCAGGAAAATCAATTCTTACATGGCTTGTCAATCCAAGATTACCAATGCCCTATCCATATACATGGATGCCTTTTAAAAAAAAATCATCATTTTTTCTGAAAACAATCGATACATGTTGTTCTTTTCAGAATTCTTTTTAGCATTCAACATGACATGTAGTCATGTTGGTAGCAACGTGAATCGGTGTTTTTGTTCAAGATAAAAATGAAGTTTTTTATTAACAAAATTAGATGCCTCACATACACCAATCAGAATTGATTCGTCACGGAATGGTAAACTGTGAGTTACTAAGTTCATGTTGCTTACTTTTTCTTATGAGACATCACCCACCATATGCGATATACTTGTTACAATATTCTCTATACATTGGTGTACAAGTATATTTTTAACATGAGTGCCAAATTTTGGTTGTGTTAATAGTACAAAATGTGAGTCTTTTTGTTGTGTAAAGTTCTTGTGTGTTTGTGTCTTGAGAGTGTGTGTTTGCGATATCCAATCTAATCCTTGTATCAGGCGTTCAGTTTCATAAAGGCATTCCTGAAGTTTGTCAGGTGGGGTTGTGACAAAGCTGTTTGGCATCAAATAGAGAAGATTGTAATCTGCCAACTGAGCATAATCTATCAAAACATTGGTTTACCAATCTAACTTGGTATACTTGTTCCATTGCCGTTCTGGTGGAATGGTTGTTGAATTCTGTACCATGTCTTCTCAGGACAGATTAGTACTCGTTTATCGGAGCTGCTTCGGATATCTGAAGATAATTCATAACAGATCCAATACATCATTGCACCTCTTGATCAACTCAACTGAAGGATGAAGTTGCTGCACTGCCAAGAGGGTACCGTGTATCTGTATTGGCAAATCCGCAGTTGGAAGCACAGTCCAAGCAATTAAAAGGTTATTGTAGTAACTACAAATCAACAGAAATAAAGCACAAATGATGATATTAATTAACTTATAGCAGTTAGCACGAACCACATCATATGAATTGGTCACTGAGATAGTTTCACATTACAACTCAGACAACAAATTTGTACACCCAGAACTCAGGTCAAGGTTAGCGGCTCAATCTAGAACTCGGATGTATGAAATGCACACTAATCTCCATCTCCATTACATACATTGCACCACAAAAGTAACATCAATGGTGTCCAGTATAAATGCATCAGATCAAATAACAGAAACAGAGCAAATGATGTTGCTGAATCTAGGTACAAAATTGTTCGGTCACAGTGGCGTTTTTTTCAGATTACAAATTAGCCTGCAAACAAATACAGTACGATTCATCCGGGGCTCCTGGAAAATTATGGCAAATCAACTCATCGCCACCTCAATAACGTACCGAACAGAAACCAATCAGCGAGACAATCAGAAAGACGGAATTTAAAGAGACAAGTTTCATTTCAAACAACATATGCGAATAACTTTGTTCCACGATTCAGTTCGAACTACAGAGGAAACAGCGAACTAAACAAGTCGGGGTTCCATCAAGCTTTTGGAATCTGCAGGCGAGGACAAAGAACGACGACGGTCAGCTGGCCCTAGCCGCCGAAGCCGTAGAGAGTGCGGCCCTGGCGCTTGAGGGCGTAGACGACGTCCATGGCGGTGACGGTCTTGCGGCGGGCGTGCTCAGTGTAGGTGACGGCATCGCGGATGACGTTCTCGAGGAAGATCTTGAGCACGCCGCGGGTCTCCTCGTAGATGAGCCCCGAGATGCGCTTCACGCCGCCCCGCCGCGCCAGGCGCCGGATGGCCGGCTTGGTGATGCCCTGGATGTTGTCGCGCAGAACCTTCCTGTGGCGCTTGGCGCCGCCCTTGCCGAGCCCCTTGCCTCCCTTGCCGCGCCCGGACATGGCTGACGAACTCGAGCTGCGAGCGAGCGAGCGGATGTTGAATCGGAGGAACGGTGGTGGTGACTGGTGATGTGATTTGGTGGGAGCGGAGAAGGGCGCTTTAAAGAGGACGAGAGGTTGGAGGAGGCATGTGCCTGCCATTGGATGCGGATGGAGTCGACGGTCCAGACGGCGATCCGGGGGAGGGATGCCGCGGATCGGTGACCTGGCCGAAACCGTGGATTGGCGGGCTCGGTCAGAGCTGTGGCGGCAGCTCCAAATTTTTGGGCTGTGGGCGGGTGACCTCCTGTGCGTCAACACCTCTTCGTCGTTTTTCTTCGATTCAGAAAAAAAAAATGCCCATTTCTCATGGTAATTAAAATGCAGAATAATTCGCTATTCATGCACTCGGATGTCTAAATATTTTTGCGGGAGAATGTTTAAATATAGTACAATAATGAATTTGTAAATTGCTTTCTCATTTTTTAACTCATTTTGCGTCGAGTGACACCCGACACCAGGAATTGTGGACGTAACAGCAGATCAGACCGGATTTTTTCCCTAGTGCCCTCCCCTGGAGCCTAGCGTTGGACATGCCGTCAAGTGTTACTATTAGTACGATTTGTAATTGTAAAATACGAAAATGAAGAGTACCAACCAAATTCAAGTTAGAGATGTTATATGTCAATAATTTCAATCGACAAACACCGTAAAGTACCGAACTGATGCATTCAAGTTAAGCATCCAGTAAATGTGTGTTGTCGATACAGTATCAGTGCTTGAGAGGTACTGCCAAAATTATATTTTTTAGTTCAGTTTATAAACTGGCGAATCCGAGGCCGAGAGGTAGTACTGAGCTTTGCTCATGAGATGTTGTTGGTTGATTCGGGAGAAAGAAGATTTTAGCTCCTGAAATCGATGTATTTTTCAGTTTATGTGAGGTTTTTAAGGGTTTGTACTACTTAATATATGGGCTTTGGCCTTTTAAGAAGAAGAAGTAGAAGAAAATGCCCATTTTCCATGGTATTAAAATGTAGAGTAATTCGCTATTCTTGCACTCAAATGTTTAAATACATTACAAGAGTGATTTTGTAAAATGCTTGCTCGTGTCTTCAAGACATTTAAACATCAACTGATAACATTCTTGTTTAGAACTTAAAGGTCGCTTCTTCGACAACAACAAAAAGATAATATAATTTAGTTCAGTTAAGTGTTACTATTAGTAAATAAAGTCATTGTAAAATACAAAAAATGAGAGTACTAACCAAATTCAAGTTAGAGCTGCTATGCCAATAATTTCTAATTTCAATCGACAAGCATTGTAAAGCACTGAACACAATGATGCATTCAGTTAAGCATCCAACAAATCTATATTGTCGGTACATTATCAGTGCCTGAGAGCCACCATCTCTGCGCAAGGCTCCCGAGCCCGTTCGGGTCTGCACATCAGGGAAACCGAAGGACAAGATAAACGCCATGCGGCCAACTTGACCTCTAAGTTGGTGCGGCGACAATCCTAGATTGGTTTCCTATCCCTATAAACCCATAGCCTCCTCGGGTATAAGGAGTGGCTAGGGAACTCTGAAAGGATCGATATGGTTGACTAGAAGGGGGAGTGAATAGGCAACTACCAATTTTTAGCTTTTCTTAATAAATTAGGTTTAGCAACAAAAAGGATGTCTAGATATGCAACTAGGTGAACAACCTATATGATGCTAGCAACAACAACAACAAGCAAGCAAGCAAGCAAATGATACAACACAAGTAAAGCTTGCACAGAGTAAAGGTAGGAAATAACCACAAGTGGAACCGGTGGAGACGAGGATGTGTTACCGAAGTGCCTTCCCTTTGAGGGGAAGTACGTCTCCGTTGGAGCGGTGTGGAGGCACAATGCTCCCCAAGATGCCACTAAGGCCACCATATTCTCCTCACGCCCTCACACAATGTGAGATAACGTGATTACACTAGTGGTGCTCTTGAAGGCGGCGACCGAACCTTTACAAACAAGGTTGGGGCAATCTCCACAACTTAATTGGAGGCTCCCAACACCATTGTGAAGCTTCACCATAATGGATTGTGGCCTCGAGGTGATCTCTTCCGTCTAAGGTGCTCAAACACCCAAGAGTAACAAAATCCACACAAGAAACTATGGGGGAATCAAGTTTCCTTTGATAGAAGTGTAGATCTAGGTCTCCTCCTTCAATCCCTAGCAAATCAACAAGTTTGAGTGGCTAGAAAGAGAGATCGGGCAAGAAAGCTTGAAGAGCATCAATGGAGGAGAGAGAGAGGCAAGAGGTAGGTGGTAGGTGGAAGAACCACCCCCTTACATAGTGTCCCCCAAATCCAAATATTACAGCGGTTTGACGTTGTAGCGGTACAACCGCCATGTGCACCGGTACAACTGGTAAGCACAAGTACACTGTAGAAACCCTACTGAGCGGTACAACCGGTGGCGCGGGCGGTAGTACCGGTTGAGAAGAACAACCGGTACAACCACACCACCACCACTCAACAACCGCTTGAAAACAGAGAGGAGTCACCCTCGAGCGATAATAGAGACGGTGGTTGCACCAGTGCAACCGCCAGGACCAAGCACGGGTGGTGACTAAGTCAAGAGCGGTACAACCGCTCTCGATGCCGGTAGTACCACTCATCATGAGTTTACCGGAACAACCGGGTCACCGCCGCCCAAGAACCGCTCCACAACAGAACCATGTCTGGTGGTAGGGCGGTGCTGGGCCGGTACAACCGTGTGAAGCCACTTTCCTAGGGTTGGCCAGACTAGAGGCGGTACAACCGCCCGGAGGCGACGGTACAACCGCTGGCAACAACCTGAGTGCAGCAACCCTAGGGTTTCACCCCTGGGGCGGTAGTTGTACCGCACGTACCGGTCCAAGCGGTACAACCGCTAGGACCAGCGGTACACCTGCTTAGGAGTAAAAACCACAATCATGGTTAGAGATTGAGGACTTCTCTCTCAACGAACGGAAGGATATGCGGTGGGTGACAAGGAATGTGTACGTGCATTGATTCACCCAATACCTTCCGATGTGAATTCCCTCTTAATAGTACGGGTTTCCTACGACCAAAGAAATAACACGTAGAGAACACCGTCTTCGTTCTTTTTCGTCTGGAGGGAATGCCTAATCGTATTGCATCAAACACAGAGTACCTGAAGAACTTGGCGCACGATTAGATCATAGAGTGAGTTGTCATCATCGCCAAAACACTAAGGCAGGAAAATGCCCTAACAAACTCTCAATCCCATCTACTCTCGGTAGTCGACTCATACACACCATTATAAACCCATCGTACGAGGTATCCCTCCACCATGAATAACAAACACGAGCAAGGTGTAGGGTATTCGGAGGACTTAACCTGGGTAAAGCCCCCGCAACCTTCGCTCTGAGACTTCAAGCTACGCTAGGACCACTATCGAGGGATCTGACAGTTTTTCAGCACCATGAGAGATAGCGGCAACACTCCTCTTGTGAAGCAGCAAAGACCCTCTGCTCCTCCATAAGCTGATCCACCTCTGTTATTCCTTCTCATCGTGGCCCATCTCTACAGAGCGTAAGGGGACAAGAACATGCACCTTCTCCTTGAGCTCGGCCTCCTCATGCTCGAGCTCCATCCCGACGAGCTCGTTGATAACCCACAAGTATAGGGGATCGCAACAGTTTTCGAGGGTAGAGTATTCAACCCAAATTTATAGATTCGACACAAGGGGAGCCAAAGGATATTTGTGACTATTAGCAGTTGAGTTGTCAATTCAACCACACCTGGAGATTAAATATCTGCAGCAGAGTGATCAGTAGCACAGTAGTATGATAGTTTTGATAGCAGTAGTAGCAGTAACGGTAACGGTAACAGCGATAGCAATGATTTTGTAGCAAGTGTAACAGTAGCAGTAGCAATAGTAACTTAGCAAAAACAACATGTGGAAAACTCGTAGGCACTGGATCGGTGAACTCGTTGGATAATATTCATCATATAACAGTCATAACCTAGGGTGACACAGAACTAGCTCCAGTTCATAAATGTAATGTAGGCATGTATTCTGTAAATAGTCATACGTGCTTATGGAAAAGAACTTGCATGACATATTTTGTCCTACCCTCCCGTGGCAGCGGGGTCCATAAGGAAACTAAGGGATATTAATGCCTCCTTTTAATAGAGAACCGGAACAAAGCATTACACATGGTGAATACATGAACTCCTCAAACTACAGTCATCACCGGAAAGTATCCCGACTATTGTCACTCTGGGGTTTACGGATCATAACACATAGCAGGTGCATATGACTAGCAAGATCGGATCAAGAACATAGATATAACGGTGATAACATAAACGGTCCAGATCTGAAATCATGGCACTCGGGCCCTAGTGACAAGCATTAAGCATGGCAAAGTCGTAGCAACATCAATCTCAGAACATAGTGGATACTAGGGATCAAGCCCTAACAAAACTAACTCGATTACATGATTAATCTCATCCAACTCCTCACCGACCAGCAAGCCTACGAAGGAATTACTCACTCCTGGTGGGGAGCATCATGGAATTGGCGATGGAGAAGGGTTGATGATGACGAAGACCGAAGATTCCCCTCTCCGGAGCCCCAAACGGGCTCCAAATCTGGCCTCCCGATGAAGAACAGGAGGTGGCGGCGGCTCCATATCGTGAAATGCCATGAAACTTTCTCTTTTATTTTTTTCTCCGAAAATAGGATTTTATAGCGCTGGAATTAGGGTCAGTGGGGCCCCGAGGTGGGCACAACCCACCAGGGCGCGCCTGGAAGGGGTGGCGCGCCCTGGTGTATCGTGCCCAACCAGGGCACCCCCTCCGGTGGTTCTTGGCTCCAATAATTTTTATTTATTGTAAAATAAATCTCAAAAAAGTTTCGTCCAGTTCCGAGAACTTTTATTTCTGCACAAAAACAACACCATGGTAGTTCTGCTGAAGACATCGTCAGTCCGGGTTAGTTTCATTCAAATCATGCAAATTAGAGTCCAAAACGAGAGCAAAAGCATTAGAAAAAGTAGATACGACGGAGACGTATCACTCGTGTGGCTCAAGCTCCCCCACCAAGACGTTTGCGAGCATCTTTGCCCTAACAATTTCTCCGACCAAGGGTATACCAAGGCCGACCTCGCGGGTGATAAATTCGCAACTTGCGCCGCTGGGGCGCCGCAAGGTGGCGCCTCCATGGTGAGGATCCTCACCATCTTTCATTGAGCAGTTGACATGGAGGGTAGGCGCAGGGGTTCATAATTAGAGATCTTGATAGGGAGAGGAGCAATGGTGGCCGACGGTGACGCAATCAGAACGGCCTTGGCGTTAGTGAGGTAGGAAATTGTCCTTCAGGCACGTTGTTAGGTTTCTGGGAGTGGGATTAAGATAAGGGGTCGCACACGCATATATTGGTTGTGTGCTTGGGGCCGTCCGAAAAAATCTGGAAGTTAATACCGTTTTAGGCTTCTATTAGACTAAAGTAAACCCCAAAATAGAAGTTCTTTGGGCTCGGCATGTTTTTGGAAATAAGGGTTGCCCTTATCTAGGGACTCCAACTAGATATATCAAGTGATCTCCAATATTCAATCCGGCATAACAAAATCTCAAAGGTAAAGATTCAATTCATCACAACAAGGTAGCAAGGGAATAACATCATATGATCCGACTATATTAACAAAGCCCGTGATACATCAAGATCGTGACATCTCAAGAACACGAGAGAGAGAGAGAGAGAGAGAGAGAGAGAGAGAGAGATTGAACACATAGCTACTGGTACATACCCTCACCCCCGAGGGTGAACTACTCCCTCCTCGTCATGGCCTCCGCCGGGATGATGAAGATGGCCACCGATGATGATTTCCCCTCTCTGGCAGGGTCTGGAATGGCTTCAGATTGGTTTTTTGGCGATACAGAGAGTTGCGGCGGCGGAACGGAGAGTCTCTCTTTATTTCTGGGGTTTCTTGGATTTATAGGATTTTTCAGCGTTGGAATCACGTGCAACGGAGCCACGTGGGCCCCAACACACATCAGGGCGCGGCCTAGGGGGGCCGCGCCCTGATGGGTTGTGGCCCACAGGTGGCTCCCCTCCCGTGGTTCTTCGCTCCAATATTGCTTATTTCCTCCAGAAAAAATCATCAAAAAGTTTCGGGCGATTTCGAGAACTTTCATTTTCTGCACAAAAACAACACCACAGTAATTCTGCTGAAAACAGCGTCAGTCCGGGTTAGTTCTAAATAAATCATATAAAGTAAATCAAAACCATATAAAAGTATTGTAGACATGGGGAAATATGGCAGGAATACTTCATAAATTATAGATACGTTGGAGACGTATCACAGGCAATGAGAGAACCACCAAGAAAAACACAATAAGCAGAAAGTGGACGGCGGTCCGAAGGATCACTTGCCCATGTAGCATATGAATAGGCCTGGAGCTGTAACGAGCTAGAACGAGGAAAGAAGAGACGATGAGAGATCGTGCCACGAAGATATTGTAGAACACGAAGAAGGTGACTATAGTGAACTGAAGTGGGAGCGGAAACAAACTGACTCAGAATATGGAGATGATAGGAAATATCCGGACGAGTGATGATACGTCTCCAACGTATCTACTTTTCCAAACACTTTTGCTTTGGTTTTGGACTCTAGTTTGCATGATTTGAATGGAACTAACTCGGACTAACGTTGTTTTCAGCAGAACTACCTTGGTGTTATTTTTGTGCAGAAATAAAAGTTCCTGGAATTGGACGGAACTTTTTGTGAATTATTTCTGGAATAAATAATGAATTTTGGAGCGAAGATCCATCGGAAGGGGGCTGCCTGTTAGCCACAAGGCAACAGGGCGCGCCCACCCCCCTAGGCGTGCCCTGTTAGCTTGTGGGGCCCATGTGGCTCCCCCGACCCTAATTCCACTCCTATAAATTCACATCCTTGGAGAAAAAATAGGATAGATGATTTCATCACATTTTATGAGACGGAGCCGCCGCCACATCCTGTTCTTCCTCGGGAGGGCTGATCTGGAGTCCGTTTGGGGCTCCAGAGAGGGGGATTCGTCGCCGTCGTCATCACCAACCCTTCTTCATCAACACCGCCATGATGCTCACCACCGGGAGTGAGTAATTCCTTTGTAGGCTTGCTGGACGGTAATGGGATTAGATGAGATTGATCATGTAGTCGAGTTAAGTTTGATAGGCCTTGATCCCTAGTGTCCACTATGTTCTGAGATTGATGTTGCTATGACGTTGCTATGCTTAATGCTTATCACTAGGGCCCGAGTGCCATGATTTCAGATCTAAACCTATTATGTTTTCATGAATATAAGATTGATTTGGATCCGATCTTGCAAGTTGTATGCACCTATTACGTGTCTTGATCCGCATACCCGAAGGTGACAATAATTGGGATTCTTTCCGGTGATTGTCGTAGTTTGAGGAGTTCATGTATTCACCATGTGTTAATGCTTTGTTCCAGTTCTCTATTAAAAGGAGGCCTTAATATCCCTTAGTTTCCATTAGTACCCCGCTACCACGGGAGGGTAGGAAAAAAGATGTCATACAAGTTCTTATCGCAAGCACGTATGACTATATACGGAATACATGCCTACATTACATTGATGAATTGGAGATAGTTCTGTGTCACCCTAGTGTGTAACTGTTACATGATTGATGTCATCTAAATCATTATCCATCACCGATCCACGTGCCTACGCTTTACATGTACTGAATCTTGCTAAGTTACTACTGCTGTTGTTACTGTCACAACTGCTACAAAATTACTGTTGTCACTATTACTGTTGTCGTTACTACTATTACTTGCCGTGCTACTAAAACTTTGCTGGAGAGAGATATCCTAGGTGTGGTTGAATTGATAACTCAACTGCTAAGGCCGATAAATATTCTTTGGCTCCCCTTGTGTCGAATCAATAAATCATGGTGAAATACTACCCGCGAAGACTGGTTCGATCCCCTATACTTGTGGGTTATCAAGACCTTTTTCTGACGCCGTTGCCGGGGAGCATAGCTATATTTATTGTGTCAACTTGAGGATATCCAACTGCTACTATGAAGAATCTGAAAGATACTCAAATTAATGCAATGAAATCGGCACAATTTGTACTAATGCAGTGAAAGGATAAGATCACCGCACTTGTGGCAGAGAAATCGTGTCCACTTTCCAGAAGAAACCCCCAAATCGACAACTCAGTACTCCTAGTAAAGTTGTACTAATGCAGTGACAATTAATTTGGATTGTAGGGAGTTTAATACCTTCAGAAGTTTACATTATGTCCCTAAGGATTGATTCGTGTCTAATCGGGTATCAAGATGTAAATATTATCAAACTCAATAAATCAGCAGCCAACATTAGCCTGCACTTAAACTATAGCATCCAGTTCATCTTCTTGAGGGATTCGTGCTCTAGTATTTCTCACAAACCTTTATCGCTTGCAAAAATACGAGACCTCATGGTTATTTGCTTCACTTCACTTCCTGGAGCTGATGCCCTTTCTAGGTGATCTCACATCTAAAACATGTTTAAGAACTATTAAAAACGTTCACGGACTCAGAATTGTTCACAAATTTTAAAAAAAGTCATGTTATTTAATGCTCATATTTTAAAAATAGAAAAATAATAAAAAGGAAAAGTTGTCAAAATATAATATCAAAGGGAAAAGGAACAGAAAAACAAACAGTGTACCGTCCTTAAGTTGGCCAATATCGCCGCGTAGGGTGCGTGTTTGCTTCTGCCCCGTGAAATAGCATTTACCGTGAGGTATGTCTTGCATGTGGATACCGGTGGTGACAATGGGGTGTTCTATTGATTCACTTGATGTATGTTTTGGTACTCAACTTGCGGCTTCTCGAGGTGACATTGGGGTAATCTATGCATAGGGGTTGATACACGTTCTTGTCCTACGTTCTCCGATAGAAATCTTGGGGTGCTCCTTGAAGTTCTTTGTGTTGGATTGAATATGATAGATCTGAAATTGTTTGATGCATGTTGCATAATTTACCCATGGATACTTGAGGTGACATTGGAGTATCTAGGTGACATTAGGGTTGATTGATATGTATCATTGGTGTTATTTTAGTACGTACTCTAGGGCTGTTTGTGACACTTATAGGAATAGCTCAAAAGATTGATCGGAAAGAATAAATTTGAGGTGGTTCTACTACCTACACCAATTTCATCTTATTGTTCTCCGCTAGATAGGAACTTTGGAGTGATTCTTTGTTGCACGTTGAGGGATGATCATATGATCAAACTATGTTAGCATTGTTGGGAGATTGCACTAGTGAAAGTATGAACCCTAGGCCTTGTTTCCAAGCATTAATATATCGTTTTGCTCGCTGTTTACTATTTGTTACCTTGCTGTTTTTATATTTTCAGATTACAAAAACCTAAATCTACCTTCCATATTGCACTTGTATCACCATCTCTTCGCCGAACTAGCGCACCTATACAATTTGCCATTGTATTGGGTGTGTTGGGGACACAAGAGATTTCTTGTATTTGATTGTAGGGTTGTTTGAGAGAGACCATCTTCATCCTACACCTCCCATGGATTGATAAACCTTAGGTCATCCACTTGAGGGAAAATTGCTACTGTCCTACAAAACTCTGCGCTTGGAGGCCCAACAAAGTCTACAAGAATAAAGTTGCGTAGCAGACATCAGCCTGGAATACGAAGAAACAGACTGCAATTTCTCGTTCGAGTGCCGAGGCCGAGTTGAGAGCTATGGCTCTTATGGCGGCAGAGGTGACTTGGTTACGATGGCTACTGGAGGATTTAGGAATTTCTGTTACTACACCTACCACCCTCTTGTCCGACAGTACATGTGCTATCAGTATTGCACGAGACCCTATGAAGCATGAGCTTACCAAACATACTAGAATTGATGCTTATTATGTGCATGATGTTGTGCAGGATCATGTTATTGCTCTTCAATATGTGCCTTCGAAGTTACAGCTAGCGGATTTTTTTCACGAAGGCACAAACTAGAGCACAACATAGATTTCACCTCTCCAAACTCAATGTTGTGGATCCACCATGAGTTTGAGGGGGGGGTGTTAGAGTTATATTGATGTTGAACTTTGGCCTTTTGTATTCTTGCCTTTTGGTATTCTCATGTACATCATATATATGGTGACATTGGCCTCTTTGTAATACAAGTTGTTTTCCTAACATTCGAAACTGATATGTAGTATAGAGGCAAATGACTACCACTTGTGGTAATTTGGTTCTTGGTCTAATTAGTACATATATTTTATTTCAGGAAAAAGAGTTTGCTAGATTTCATCTTTAGCATCTGTTTATCTTGTATGCATATTATTGAAATAGAATGTTTGGGTCTCCTAATGTTCATGACACGTTCAAATTTCCAGTGGCATATGTATGCACATCAAGTATCGATGGGAAAAGTTAGTCTGGTTACTTCATACAAAGAAATAGTGAGATTTACAGTGTGAAGTGATGAAAATGTAGTGACCACCACCAGTTTTACAGTAATAGTACGTTACTCAAGGTCATAAATTCCATAAACACTATTTCTCACCAATGCTTAAAACACAGGGATTTACCTCTCCATAGTTTTGGTCAAAAAGAGCCAAGACAATATCACGAGTAGTTACCTTTCAGATTCTCTAAGCAAAATTAGATCTAAAGATCAATCATAACCCGCTTTACCTTCTTGCTGCAAGTTCATAAGTACACGGCGATAATGAAATTTCCAAAGTGATTTTTCTTGAAGCCTTAGGTGTTGAAATGATATATGTTCCCCACCTAAGCTTTTCCATGATTTCATAAATGGAATTCTTCTCGGTATTAGACCCTAGATAGAGGCTCTAATTAACACACTTAAAAATATGTGCTCTTCAGAGATTTTATAGTGCTAAACTTCCAAGGTTCAGTTAGATAGTATATTGGCCTACAATATCCAACTTTTTGTTTGGATATGTTAGTTCTTAATTGTATCTTTAGTTCTTTACTGCTTTGGACCAATGAATGTCACTGTATACGTACAAGGATCGCGTTGGGACCCCCCTCCCACGTCGCCCCCGCTCGGGCGACTTGGGCAGGACGAAACCCTAGCCGCCGGGGGCTCTCCTTCCTTCCCTCCCTCCCTTTGCCGCCGGCCTATAGCTTGGGGGCCAACGACCGTAGCGGGGGTCTCCCTCTCTCCTGCGCCATGGGGATGGTGTGGAGCCCCGTGACATGTGGAGGTGTGGCTGATCTGGCCTTGGTTCCACGTGGTCATGGTAAAAATTTGGTTCCACTCGGTCAAGGTAAAAATTTGATAGACTGTAAGTGGGTGTACAAAAATAAAAGAAAGGCAGATGGAACAATTGACAGGTATAAAGCTAGATTGGCAGCTAAAAAATTTAAACAAAGATATGGCATAGATTATGAGGACATTTTTAGTCCAGTTGTTAAAGCTGCTACTATCAGATTGGTTTTGTCCATTGTTGTGCCCGGGAGATGGAGTCTAAGGCAGTTGGACATACAGAATGCGTTTTGCATGGCATTCTGGAAGAGGAGGTTTATATGAAACAACCACCTGGGTTTGAGAACAAGAATGCACTGTTGAAGGATCACTAGAAGTGTGTGTCTAACCTTTTCCCAAGTTAATTGGTGGGCAGATTTAGCAATTATAACAAGTCTAATGCACCCTACACATGCTAGTCAACAAGTATGGCAGCGGAAAGTGAGACAAGCACATGTAAGAGAGAGTAGAGATAGGAAGATCAAACGCAATTTGGAGACGCAAAATTTTTTCCCGTGGTTCCGATAGGTGGCGCTATCGTATATCCACGTTTATGGAGTCTTCAACCCACGGAGGGTAACGGTCGCGAGAGTCCATGGAGGGATCCACCCATAAGGGTCCACGAAGTAGCAACCTTGACTATTCCATAACGGCTTCCGTCCACGAAGGACTAGCCTCACTATGGGTAGATCTTCACAAAGTAGGCGATCCCCTTGCCCTTACAAACTTCTTGGTTCAACTCCACAGCACGAAGTAGGAGGCTCCCAAGCGACACCTAACCAATCTAGGAGGCACCACCCTCCAAAAGGTAATAGGCTCGATAATGATGGTGAACTCCTTGCTCTTGTGCTTCAAGATGATAGACTCCTCAACACTCAATCACTCTCTCACATATTTGGTTTTGGTGGAAGAGATTGATTGGGTGGAAAGCAACTTGGGGAGGCTAGAAATCAAGATTCACATGGTTTGAGTGGAATGGCTTGATCTCAACACATGAGTAGGTGACTCTCTCTCAGAAAATCAGATGGGGCAAGTATGGAATAGTTCTGAGTGCTTCTCTTTCGAGTGAGTGGTGGTGAAGGGGTATATATAGGCATCTCCAAAAATCCAACCGTTACACCTTTACTGACCAACTCGGTGACACCGAAGTATAAAACTCGGTGGTACCGAGTTGCTCAAAAGGCAGCAACTTTTGAATCTCGGTGAGACCGATATATAGTTCTCGGCAGTACCGACAAGGGTGACCAACAGTCAGAATGCAAACTCGGTGGCACCAATCCAAAAAACTCGAAAATTCCGAATTTAAGAAAAGGGGCAACAGAAAGTTGGCAACTGAAACTCGGTGGCACCGATGCAGAATTGCTTGTACCGAAAACTTAGGGTTTGGCTGGGATCTGTCTGAGGTGAAAATCGGTAGGGCCGAGTGGGAAATATTGGTGGCACCGATTTTGCATGATAGGCTTTGACATACTTTTGTGGAAGAGCTTGTGGGTGTTTTTGGTGACTATCACTTGTGCACGTGGAGCATTTTGTTCACCATCAATACCTCACCCCCTTTTAATAGTATTGGCTTTCCTATAGACTCAAAGTGATTTCTCACAAAGTAAAATGTAGAGTATTCTTGCTTGAAGCTTTGCCAATCCTATTCCTTGCATCTAGGGGTCTCTCCACAATCCTTTTGCCATCCCATCACTCTCTGTGGACTTTATCTGAAATACACTAGATAAGAGTATTAGTCCAAGAGACAATGTATGTTGTCATGAATTATCAAAACCACCAAGGGAGCATATTGTGCTTTCAATCTCCCCCTTTTTGGTAATTTATGACAACATACAATCAAAGCTTCAAATAAAGATATGCATAGATATAAAGAAGACTTTGAGAGACACATGACTAAGACTTGCTCCTCCTAAATGTGTGCAATCCCTTTAAGGATAGTTGCTTTGGAATGCATAGACACACATGTAGTGGAAAGGGATAAAATGAGTCATGTGTATCTTGGCTATATGCATCAAATACATGTGAATGAGTTACATCCTTGTTCAAGACTTTACTCTTGCAAACAATATGTGCAAGAAGCAAGAGATCATCTTGATCAAGGATATGATTCATATACTTACCTTGAGTTCTTGAGCATTCTAGTAGTAGAAACACACTTGAGAAAACAATGTTAGGTAACACAAGAGTATTCTACCAATTAAAAAGCATTAGAACTCAATAGTACCAAGATGTGGAGAACATATAGAAGATAATATTCCTTAAGATTGATATGTCTCCAAGAACATTTAGAACTTTCTCCCCTAGAGTCGTAGCATGTAGATATTGAGAGTAGGTAGGGCTGAGAAAAGTCTAAAACAGATAAGACTCAAATTCAATCAGATTTATTCTGCTCTCTTCTCCTGAAGAAGTGTTTCTGAGACAAGGGATCCTTGATATTTCTCCCCCTTTATCTTGTTAAGTGTACACTTCTACTTTTCATGATCATCTCTCCCCCTGAAGCATGAATGCTTAGATATTTCTTCCCTTTAATATTATATCTCCCCCTTTGATATGAGTATCTCCCCCTTTGGTATGAGTATAAGCTTTGAAGCTTTGATATTTCTCCCCCTTTGGCATTAATTTTCAAAAAAGGGTCACATAAAGGGTCAGATAACTGTGATCATTGAGTGGGAAGGGATCCTAGAGAGTAAGGGTCATTGAGAGCATTGAAACAAGGGTTCCTTGAAAGCAATTTTCTCCCCCTTAAGATCTAAAAACTGTTAAGATTTCTCCTCCTTTGATGTAGAGATCCTTGAATATTTTAGATTATACCTCTTTATGTCTCTCTTGATGTTTCTCCCCCTACATCATTGTGGGATCATTGATCTGACCATAAGACCAAAACAGACAAAATGCATAGGAGTTTTTGCAAAAAGTCGGTGGCTCCGAGGCAAAAGGTGTCGGTAGCACCAATGAGTGGTTGTGCAGCATAACTGCTTCATCGGTGAGACCGAGATTTTTGATCGGAGGCTCCGAGTTGTGAAACAGAAACTTGGCAAAATTGTTCTTGGCTATTTTGTCAAATGCAGTTTTTTAGAAAGTCTCAAAAAGATCACAAAGATTTTCAATGAATTCTCAGACAGATTTGCAATGAATTTTCATCTAGGTTAGAGTTGAATGGAAATTTCAATGATCAACAAAACAAAAATTCTCCATTCAATTCTTATAACTAGATGTTGGGCGGTGACTAGGTCACTTATGTTAGAGTACATTGACTTAAGGAGTCAAGCAAGAATACTTGATCATAGGTCATACTCATCATTAAGCTCGAAATGGGGTTACCATTTTTCGTTTAAGCATTTTAATGTCTTCATATCGCTTGAGTTGCTTTATCCCATGACTTGGAGTAAAGCTATGTTAAGGATATGAGTACATACCTTTGAGTGATGTTGATGACGTGGCTTGTCGGTGAACTTGATGAGGATGCTCGAGCATGATGAAGTTCATCTTGAGTTGGGAGCAATCCTTCTTGTTTTGGTTCACTTATCACCTACATAGGTTAGTTACGCATGGAAGAACATGATATATCAAAATGACACGATTCCAATTGTGAGTTGATACCAATTGAGAAATTCAAATATGTGTCAAGGATATGTTTTGTTGTCCTCTTCCTTCCATCACCAAAAGGGGTTGCGGATACTTGGCCATGACAAGATTGCTTAAGATATGAGTTGATGGCAATCTTGTGGAGTGTTGTTCTTCCAAGTACCTACAAAAGGGTTAGATGCAATACAAGGGAGCATAGAATTCCAAGTTATATGAGATTCATGGTAATGATAGCATGGAATGGTCAAGTAAGCTCATCCCCCTTGCATGCATCCGAGTGAGTCTAGCTCAAGTTTGAAGCATCAATGATGTTCAACTCACTCCTCAAGTAACAAAACACTTTCTCATCAAGTGGCTTAGTAAAGATATCGGCCAATTTCTTGTTAGTACGAACATGCTTAAGATTAATATCTCCTTTGGCAACATGATCACGAATGAAATGATGTCAAACTTGAATATGTTTAGTTCGAGAATGTTGCACGGGATTATGACCAATCTTAATAGCACTTTCATTGTCACAAAGTAAGGGAACATTTTTCACATGGATTCCATAATCCTTAAGCATTTGTGTCATCCATAGCAATTGTGCACAACACGATCCAGCGGCAATATACTCAGCTTCGGCGATAGATAGAGATACCGAGTTTTGTTTCTTGGAGGACCAAGACACAAGGGATCTACCAAGAAATTGATATGTACCTGAGGTGGATTTTCTATCAACCTTGTCACCGGCATAGTCCGAATCGGAATAGCCAACAAGGTTAAAAGAAGATCCCTTGGGATACCAAATGCCAAAGTTTGGTGTTTGTATCAAATATCTCACAATACGTTTCACGGCCAAAAGATGACACTCTTTAGGTGCAGCTTGATATCTAGCACACATGCAAACACTAAGCATAATATCGGGACGGGAGGCACATAGATATAACAATGAACCAATCATAGATCGATAAACCTTTGATCAACCGGTTCATCCTCCTTGGTAAGATCAACATGTCCACTAGTAGGCATAGGAGTTTTCATACCTTTACACTCTTGCATGTTGAACTTCTTGATCAAGTCCTTGGTATACTTGGTTTGAGAGATGAAAGTTCCTTCTCTCGTTTGCTTGATTTGCAAACCAAGGAAAAATTTCAGCTCACACATCATGGACATCTCATACTTCTCGGACATCAACCTTCCAAATCTTTCACTAAATTGTGGGTTAGTAGATCCGAAGATAATATCATCCACATAAATTTGGCACACAAATAGTTCACCATTAACTCTTTTAGTGAATAAGGTTGCGTCAATTTTACCAATCTCAAAACCCTTTTCAATGAGAAACTTCGTTAAGCATTTATACCAAGCACGAGGAGCTTCCTTAAGACCATATAAAGCTTTGCGAAGTTTGTAGACGTGGCTAGGTTTCTTAGGATTCACAAATCCGGGAGGTTGTTTAACATAGACTTCTTCTTCAATCTCACCATTTAAAAATGCACTTTTAATATCCATTTGATAAAGCGTGATATCGTGGTGATTAGCATAAGCAAGAAGAATGCGGATAGCTTCAAGTCTAGCAACGGGGGCATAGGTCTCACCGTAGTCCATACCTTCGACTTGGGTGTAGCCTTGAGCTACGAGATGCGCCTTGTTGCCTACAACTTGACCGTCTTCATCTTGCTTGTTCTGAAACACCCATTTTGTGCCGATGATGTTGTGCTCGTCCTTGGGCTTCTCCACGAGTGTCCACACTTCGTTCCTCTCGAAGTTGTGAAGCTCTTCATGCATAGCGTTCACCCAATCTGGGTCTTCAAGTGCTTGTTCAACCTTCAAGGGTTCAATGCTAGAGATGAAAGAATAATGCTCACAAAAATTTGCTAAGCGAGTTTTAGAGCGAGTGATTCTCCCGGTTTGTATGTCACCAAATATTTGGTTTAGAGGATGGTTCTTGGTCACTCTTGCTCGAACTCGGGGTAGCTTTTGCTTGTTGGATGATGGAGCTTCTTCATCATCATCTCCTTCATCTTCGTTGTTGTTGAAGGTGTCGTTTGCTTGAGGTGGTGGTGAAGGAGGTTGTGGTGGATCTTCATGATGTACTTCCTCCTCCTCTTCATCTTGTCGTGTACCACTTGTGGATGCCTCCATGTCTTTTTGTGGGTCGCCTTAACGCGAGGTAGGAGCTTCCACTTGGGTTGATGAAGTACTTTCCTTCACCTCCTTGGGACGAATCTTGCCGATGGACAAGTCTTGGATAGCTTTCGAAGGATCCTTATCTCCTACATCATTTGGCAATTGTTCGACTTGCGAACCATTAGATTCATCAAACTTCACATCTACCGTCTCTTCAACTTTTCAAGTGAAGTTGTTGTAGACACGGTAAGCGTGAGAGTTTGATCCGTAACCAAGTAGGAATCCTTCATGAGATTTAGGAGCAAATTTAGTGCAACGATACTTATCAAGAATGTAGCACTTAGAGCCGAATACCTGAAAGTATCCAACTTGGGGTTTGTTACCGGTGAGTAGCTCGTATGCCGTTTTACCGAGAAGCTTGTGCAAGTAGAGTCAGTTTGTGGCATGACATGTTGTTTCCACGGCTTCTGCCCAAAAGTGTCTTGGCGTCTTGTATTCGTCAAGCATCGTTCTTGCCATCTCAATAAGAGTTCGGTTCTTCCTCTCAACAACTCCATTTTGTTGAGGCGTGTACGTAGCCGAGAACTCATGTGAAACACCTTCTTCGACAAGAAAGGTATCTACATGGGTGTTCTTGAGCTCCGATCCATTATCGCTCCGAACCTTCTTGATATTCACCTCAAATTGATTTTGCGCTTTGCGAGTGAAGTTCTTGAAGATCTTTTGTACCTGCGACTTATCATCAAGAAAGAATACCCACGTAAATCTAGAAAAATCATCAGCTATAACTAGACCATAGGAATTTCCACCGAGGCTCTTGTAAGCATTGGGACCAAAAAGATCCATATGAAGTAACTCGAGTGGTCTCCTAATTGTCATGATGTTTTTGACGGGATGACTTCCACCTACTTGCTTTCCATCTTGACAAGCGCTACAAAGCCTATCTTTGTCAAAGATAACATCTTTAACACCAAGAATGTGATCGCCCTTGATAAGCTTATCTAGATTGCGCATGCCTACATGTCCTAGCCTTCTATGCCATAACCAACCTTTAGATGATTTTGCAATAAGACGAGTACGAGGTTTGGACCTTTTAGTGAAATCGACAATGTGTAGATCACCTCTACGGAAACCGGTAAAGACCATGTTATGATTATCTTGACGAAACACTTGGCAATCTACTTTGGTAAATAGCACATTAAAACCGAAGTCGGCAAGTCTAGATACGGAAAGAAGATTGTAGCCAAGGGATTCAACAAGCATGATGTTTTGAATAGAGTTATCATGGGATATGGCCACCTTACCGAGACCAAGTACCTTACCCTTGGAGTTATCTCCAAAAGTTACATACCTTCGCGGTCCATGGTTTGGTGTGATCTCTTCAAACATATCTCTATCTCCGGTCATATGATCAGTGCATCCACTTTCGAGAATCCACTCTTTTCCTCCGGACAGGTAATCCTTGAAGTTTGCCATGAGACTTAGATTCTTCATTGTCTTCTCATACTCGATGTCGAACAACTCATCTTCATCATAGTAGCCATGTTCCACATTGTCATCATCAAGTGGGAAATCCTCGTCATAAGAAACAAGAGATTCGTTAGCACTAGTAGAAAATAGGGCTTTCGTCCTAGCCAGATCGGAGCAATAGTCCCGGTCGCGTTACGAACTGGGACTAATGTGAGCATTAGTCCCGGTTCGAGCGGCTAGGACGCCGGACGGGGCTCGGCAGGCATCAGTCCCGGTTCGAATGGGACCTTTAGTCCCGGTTGGAGACACCAACCGGGAGTAAAGGGGGTGATACCCTTTAGTCCCGGTTGGTGTCTCCAACCGGGACTAAAGGTCTATCTTTAGTCCCGGTTGGAGACACCAACCGGGACTAAAGGGTATCACCCCCTTTAGTCCCGGTTGGAGACATAGACCTTTAGTCCCGGTTGGAGACACCAACCGGGACTAAAGTGTTATGAAAAAGTAAAACGGCTATAACTTTTGCATACGACGTCGAAAAAAAAACTTTAATATATCAAAATGTTCAGCACGAGAAACTGGTTTAATTACTAAAGGTCTTTTTCCAGTTATTTTTTTGTTTTTTGCTTTGTTTATTTTCTTTTGTTTGTACTTACAGCGAAATATTTAGAGTTTTTGAGCGAAATTTGTGTGAATCACTAGTTTGTGAATAACTTTACTTTGAAAATAGATTTTTGAGTGATTCTTTTTCCTGCTGTTTAAATTTAGTGTGTTTTATCATTATATTCAATTTGGTAATTTTTAGGTTATTTAAATAGGTGTTTTAATCAAAAACAGATTCTGTTTAGCTCTTTTAGTTTTATAGCTCAAAAAAAATCAATAAATGCATGAAAAATAGCGAATGAAGTAGGAAAGGGTTGAAAATTGATGATGTGACTTTTAATGGTGCATGTTGAATGCACAAAAAGTCTGGAGTTGAAATAAGTTTAAAAAAATGAAATGCCTTTGTAACATATGAGTTTTCGTCCGAAACCCAAATACTTCGAAAGAGATTGTCCAGTTTGTACACAAAGTGCATCCAGTTTTTGCCGTAACCATCTCAACTTTTTAGCACAAGCTATGTGGATGAAATGATGATACCATGCCAAGTTTCAACCTTTTCAGAGTTCATTTGTAGTGCTTTCCAATTTCGGGGTCATTTAGCTCAAAAAAAATCAATAAATGCATGAAAAATAGCGAATGAAGTGGGAAAGGGTTGAAAATTGATGATGTGGCCTTTAATGGTGCATGTTGAACGCACAAAAAGTCTGGAGTTGAAATAAGTTTAAAAAATGAAATGCCTTTGTAACAGATGAGTTTTCGTCAGAAACCCTGATACTTCGAAAGAGATTGTCCAGCTTGTACACAAAATGCATCCAGTTTTTGCCGTAACCATCTCAACTTTTTAGCACATGCTATGTGGGTGAAATGATGATACCATGCCAAGTTTCAACCTTTTCAGAGTTGATTTGTAGTGCTTTTCAATTTCGGGGTCATTTAGCTCAAAGAAATCAATAAATGCATGAAAAATAGCGAATAAAGTGGGAAAGGGTTGAAAATTGATGATGTGGCTTTGAATGGTGCATGTTGAACGCAAAAAAAGTCTGGAGTTGAAATAAGTTTAAAAAAATGAAATGCCTTTGTAACAGATGAGTTTTCGTCAGAAACCCTGATACTTCGAAAGGGATTGTCCAGTTTGTACACGAAGTGCATCCAGTTTTTGCCGTAACCCTCTCAACTTTTTAGCACATGCTATGTGGGTGAAATGATGATACCATGCCAAGTTTCAACCTTTTTAATTCTTTTAGATTTTTGAAATTCGAAAAGAATAAAAATTCAGATTTTAAAAATTAATTTTATTTTAAAAAAAAAATTGATGTCATATTTGGATTCCTCACATTTTTCTGATAATAATGGATATATTATTTATCGAATTTCTATTTACAGATTTAAAGATATTAATTATGCCATATTAAATGAATAAATGGAAAAAAATGAATAAAATAATATTATTACTTATTTTATTTTCATTGAAATTCAATATTATTATTACTTATTTTATTTTGTACTTTTTATTATTTTGTTTTTTTTGTTTTTTTAATTTTTGAAATTTTTTCCTTTTTTGAAGTTTTTAAATTAATCATTGTTGTTTGTTAATCATTGTTGTTTATTTTAATAATTGTTTGGAATTCAAAAAATTAAATCATGTGACATCAAGACCTAAGGGTTAATAGGATTGATAGCTTACTATTGTTAATAAAACAACAAGTGCGGACTTGGAAACTAGGGGAGATAGAACTCGAAAGTTAAGTGTGATGGGGTTGGAGCAGTTAGAGGATGAGTGACCGACCGGGAAGTTAGACGATTTGGAATGAGTGCTCCACGCTGGAGTAGTGAGGAGGGGTGATTAGAGATTAAATTATCAAATAATTCAAAGATTTGAAAATAAAAAAATGTTGAAAAAAAAAAGAAAAATCGAATTTTTTTTAAATTTTTTGTAAAAAAAATCCTTTAGTCCTCCAGCCCTCGCTCCAGAAAGCTGCCACCCGGAGCCCCTTTAGTCCCGGTTCGTAATCCAACTGGGACTAAAAGCGGAGGCCTTTAGTCCCGATTGTTTTGTCCCGGTTGCAGAACCGGGACTAAAGGCCCTCTGGAACCGGGACTAATGCCCTGTTTTCTACTAGTGTAGGGTTGTGATTATGACAATGTTCAAGATTGTGAATGCGAATGGCTTCAACAATGATGTTGTTGATAGTTATGACATCTCCTTTAGCATGCATGAGGTCTCTAAGCTCAAATAGATAGTCATCAAACTTGGGATCACTAGGCATCATTTTGTGAAAGGCAATAGTTTTATGAAGAATTTCATCAAGATTACTCAATGAATAATTTGGATATCGTTTCTCCAAATCATTCCACAAAGTATAAGCACACTCAAAATTCTTCATTTGATTAAGCACAATTCTAGGCAATCCTCTAATAAAAAGATTAACAGTTCTAAGATTGCATAGCATATCAATTTCCTCTTCGTTTGTGGGGTGTAAAGGATCAATGGGAGGTACATAGGGGCTCTTAACATACTTGCTCAAATGAAATTCATTGAATAGCTCAAGCATCTCATATTTCCATTGACTATAGTACTCCCCATCGAGAATGGGCACTCTACAACTAATACTCCCCAAACTAGACACATCCATCTTCCTCCAAAGGTGATTAAACCAAGGTTATGGAGACCTTGCTCTGATACCAATTGAAGGATCACTAGAAGTGTGTGTCTAGAGGGGGGTGAATAGACTACTTGCAAGAATTAAAACCTAACCTTTTCCCAAGTTAATTGGTGGGCAGATTTAGCAATTATAACAAGTCTAATGCACCCTACACATGCTAGTCAACAAGTATGGCAGCGGAAAGTGAGACAAGCACATGTAAGAGAGAGTAGAGATAGGAAGATCAAACACAATTTGGAGACACAAGAATTTTTCCCGTGGTTCCGATAGGTGGCGCTATCGTACATCCACGTTTATGGAGTCTTCAACCCACGGAGGGTAACGGTCGCGAGAGTCCACGGAGGGCTCCACCCATAAGGGTCCACGAAGTAGCAACCTTGACTATTCCATAACGGCTTCCGTCCACGAAGTACTAGCCTCACTATGGGTAGATCTTCACGAAGTAGGCGATCTCCTTGCCCTTACAAACTTCTTGGTTCAACTCCACAACACGAAGTAGGAGGCTCCCAAGCGACACCTAACCAATCTAGGAGGCACCACCCTCCAAAAGGTAATAGGCTCGATAATGATGATGAACTCCTTGCTCTTGTGCTTCAAGATGATAGACTCCTCAACACTCAATCACTCTCTCACATATTTGGTTTTGGTGGAAGAGATTGATTGGGTGGAAAGCAACTTGGGGAGGCTAGAAATCAAGATTCATATGGTTGGAGTGGAATGGCTTGATCTCAACACATGAGTAGGTGGCTCTCTCACAGAAAATCAGATGGGGCAAGTATGGAATAGTTCTGAGTGATTCTCTTTCGAGTGAGTGGTGGTGAAGGGGTATATATAGGCATCTCCAAAAATCCAACCGTTACACCTTTACTGACCAACTCGGTGACACCGAAGTATAAAATTTGGTGGTACCGAGTTGCTCAAAAGGCAGTAACTTTTGAATCTCGGTGAGACCGATATATAGTTCTCGGCAGTACGGACAAGGGTGAGCAACGGTCAGAATGCAAACTTGGTGGCACCGATCCAAAAAACTCGGAAATTCAGAATTTAAGAAAAGGGGCAACAGAAAGTTGGCAACTAAAACTCGGTGGCACCGATGCAGAATCGGTTGTACCGAAAACGTAGGGTTTGGCTGGGATCTGTCTGAGGTGAAAATCGGTAGGGCCGAGTAGGAAATATTGGTGGCACCAATTTTGCATGATAGGCTTTGACATACTTTTGTGGAAGAGCTTGTGGGTGTTTTTGGCGACTATCACTTGTGCACGTGGAGCATTTTGTTCACCATCAATACCTCACCCCCTTTTAATAGTATTGGCTTTCCTCTAGACTCAAAGTGATTTCTCACAAAGTAAAATCTAGAGTCTTCTTGCTTGAAGCTTTGCCAATCCTATTCCTTGCATCTAGGGGTCTCTCCACAATCCTTTTGCCATCCCATCACTCTCTGTGGACTTTATCTGAAATACACTAGATAAGAGTATTAGTCCAAGAGACAATGTATGTTGTCATGAATTATCAAAACCACCAAGGGAGCATATTGTGCTTTCAACTGTTTCATGTGTGCAAACTTTATAAGGCTCTTTATGGTTTGAAACAGGCCCCAAGAGCATGGTATTCTCGTTTAAGCATGAAGTTGCAAAAGATTGGTTGTGTTCCTTCCAAGTATGACACTTCATTGTTTATTTACAATAAATTCAATACAAAAATGTACATGCTGATATATGTTGATGATATCATTGTCATCAGCTCATCTGATGAGGCAGTGACAACTTTTCTAAAGGACCTAGGCTCTGAGTTTGCATTGAAGGAATTGGGAGATCTCAGTTTCTTTTTGGGTATTGAAGTCAAGAAAACCAAAGATGGTATAGTTTTGACTCAGGAAAATATGCAATTGATCTCTTGAAAAGAGTTGGTATGCAGGACTGCAAGCCCTCTCCAACTCCATTGTCTAGTTCAGAAAAACTATCGCTGCACGAAGGTGAGCTCCTGAATCAGAAACATGGAACTCGGTATAAAAGCATGATTAGTGCCTAACAATATTTAACTCTCACTAGACTAGATATTTCCTTTGCTGAAGTATGTCAGTTTCTGCATGCACCTACTACTCTTCATTGGACTTCTGCTAAGCGTATCCTTAGATATGTTAGGAACACACTTAGTGTTGTACTAATATTTAGCGGGTCACATTCTACTGTGGTCAGTGCATTCACTAATGCTGATTGGGTTGGCAGCCTTGATGACAAAAGGTCAACAGGAGGTTTTGCAATATTTTTTGGTCCAAATTTAGTATCATGGTGTGCTAAGAAACAGGTAACAGTTTCCAGGTCTAGTACAGAAGTTGAGTACAAAGCATTGGCAAATGCTACTGCAGAGATTATCTGGCTACAGTCCATGCTCAAGGAACTTGGTGTGAAACAGGTTCAAGTTCCTTGCCTTTGGTGTGATAACTTGGGTGTTACATATCTTTCTTCCAACCCAGTATTTCACGCTCGAACAAAGCATATTGAAATAGATTTTCATTTTGTGAGAGAACATGTTGCTAGTAAGCAATTGGAGATCTGTTTTATTCACTCAAGAGATGAGGTTGCACATGGGTTTACCAAAGCATCGCCTACAAGGGTTTTTGAAGAGTTTAAGCATAATCTTGACGTGGCTTGAGACTGCGTCGGTATTTCCCCAAAGAGGAAGGGATGATGCAGCACAGCTACGGTAAGTATTTCCATCAGTTATGAAACCAAGGTTATCGAACCAGTAGGAGAACCAAGCAACACTATGTAAATGGTACCTGCACACAAAGAACAAATACTTGCAACCCGACGCGTAAGAGAGGTTGTCAATCTCTCCACGGTAAAAAAATAGATTAGTTTGTATGAGATTGGATAAATAGATAGTGCAAGAACACAAAATAAAAGATGCAAATAAAAAGTGCAGCAAGATATTTTTGGGTTTTTGGAATAATAGATCTGAAAACAAATGCGGAAAAAGATAGATAGGAAAGCAAAATATTAAAAGGATAGACCCGGGGGCTGTAGATTTCACTAGTGGCTTCTCTCATGAGTATAGCACATGGTGGGTAAACAAATTGTTGTTGGGCAATTGATAGAAGATCAAATAATCATGACGATATCCAAGGCGATGATCAATATATAGGCATCACGTCCAAGATTAGTAGACCGAAACGATTCTGCATCTACTACTATTACTCCACACATCGACCGCTATCCAGCATGCATCTAGTGTATTAAGTTCATGGAGAAACGGAGTAATGCAATAAGAACGATGACATGATGTAGACAAGATCTATTCATGTAGGAATAGACCCCATCTTGTTATCCTTAATAGCAACGATACCTGCGTGCCTCGCTGCCCTTTCTGTCACTGGGAGAGGACACCGCAAGATCGAACCCATCACAAAGCACCTTTTCCCATGGCAAGAAAAATCGATCTAGTTGGCCTAACTAAACCAAAGATTCGAAGAAGAAATACGAGGCTATAAATAATCATGCATATAAGAGATCAAAGAAGACTCAAATAATATTCATGGATAGAAACTGATCATGAACTCAAACTTCATCGGATCCCAACAAACACACCGCAAAAAGTCATTACATCAAATAGATCTCCAAGAGACCATTGTATTGAGAATCAAAAGAGAGAGAGAAAGCCATCTAGCTACTGCCTACGAACCCGTAGGTCTATGGTGGACTACTCACGCATCATCGGAGAGGCAGCAATGAGGATAATGAACCCCTCCGTGATGGTGTTAGATTGGATCTCGCGGTTTTGGAACTTGCGATGGTTGGAATTGTGTTTCGTCGACTCCTTTAGGGTTTCTGGAATTTCTGAGGATTTATAGAGCTGAGAGGCGATGGAAAATACCTCCGTGGTCCCCATGATACATCAGGGCACGCGGGGGCCTCTGGCGCGCCCTGGTGTATCGTGGGCCCCACGGGCCTCCTCCCAGGTGTTTCCTTGGGTCACAAGTTGTCTTCTGGTCCAAAAATATCTCCAAAAAGTTTCGTGGCAATTGGACTCCGTTTGGTATTGATATTCTGCGAAGTAAAAAACAAGCAAAAAACAACAACTGGCACTATGTCAATAGGTTAGTCCCAAAAAATGATATAAAGTTGCTATAAAATGATTATAAAACATCCAATATAATATAACAGCATGGAACAATAAAAAATTATAGATACGTTGGAGACGTATCAACATCCCCAAGCTCAATTCCTACTCGTCCTCGAGTAGGTAAATGATAAAAACAGAATTTTTGATGTGGAATGCTGCCTAACATGTTCATCACATATTCTTTTCTTTGGTAGCATGGACATTTGGACTTTTTAGATGGTTCAAAGCAATAGTCTAGTTTTGACATGAAGACTTTAATACTCAAGCATACCAACAAGCAACCATGTCTTTCAAAATATCAACACTAAAGAAAGTTATCCCTAGCCCATCATGCTCAATCATTGATCCATTCATGACACACACTCAAATATTAGCTACACCCAATGCACAAGTATGATCATAGTGCCCCCTAGTTGGTGCTTTATAAGAAGATGGAGACTCAAATTAAAAATAAAAATTGCATAAAGTAAATAGATAGGCCCTTCGCAGAGGGAAGTAAGGATTTGTAGAGGTGCCAGAGCTCAAAGCTTAAATTGAGAGAGAAAAATATTTTTGGTTGCATGCCTTTCCTGTCAACGAAAACGACCGAGTAGTTCTCAATACTTTCCATGCTAGATATATCATAGGCGGTTCCCAAACAGAAAATAAAGTTTATTCCTTTTTCCACCATTCTTTCACAATCCATGGCTAGCCGTATCCACGGTTGCCTTCCATACCAGCACTTTCTACGGAATTTATTATTTGACAACATAAAGTAAATTTCTTTTTCATTTCGGGCTGGGCATCCCTATTACCGCCGTGCTCTCTGATAACCCACAAGTATAGGGGATCGCAACGGTTTTCGAGGGTAGAGTATTCAACCCAAATTTATAGATTCAACACAAGGGGAGCCAAAGAATATTTGCGAGTATTAGCAGCTGAGTTGTCAATTCAACCACACCTAGAGATTAAATATCTACAGCAGAGTGATCAGTAGCACAATAATATGATAGTTTTGATAGTAGTAGCAGCAGTAACGGTAACGGTAGCAGTGATAGCAATAGTTTTGTAGCAGTTGGAACAGTAGCAGCAGCACTAGTAACTTAGCAAGAACAATAAGTGGAAAACTTGTAGGCATTGGATCGGTGAACTCGTTGGATGATATTCATCATATAACATTCATAACCTAGGGCGACACAGAACTAGCTCCATTTCATAAATGTAATGTAGGCATGTACTCCGTAAATAGTCATACGTGCTTATGGAAAAGAACTTGCATGACATCTTTTGTCCTACCCTCCCGTGGCAGCGGGGTCCATAAGGAAACTAAGGGATATTAAGACCTCCTTTTAATAAAGAACCGGAACAAAGCATTAACACATAGTGAATACATGAACTCCTCAAACTACGGTCATCACCGTGAAGTATCCCAAATATTGTCACTATGTGGTTGATGGATCATAACACGTAATAGGTGCATATGAATAGGCAAGATCGGATCAAGAACATAGATATAATGGTGATAACATAAACGGTTCAGATCTGAAATCGTGGCACTCGGGCCCTAGTGACAAGCATTAAGCATGGCAAAGTCATAGCAACATCAATCTCAGAACATAATGGATACTAGGGATCGAGCCCTAACAAAACTAACTCGATTACATGATGAATCTCATCCAACTCCTCACCGACCAACAAGCCTATGAAGGAATTACTCACTCCCGGTGGGGAGCATCATGGAATTGGCGATGGAGAAGGGTTGGTGATGACGAAGACCGAAGATTCCCCTCTCCGGAGCCCCAAACGGCCTCCAGATCTGGCCTCCCGATGAAGAACAGGAGGTGGCGGCGGCTCCATATCGTAAAACGCGATGAAACTTTCTCCTTGATTTTTTTCTCCGAAAATAGGAATTTATAGTGCCGAAATTAGGGTCAGTGGGGCCCCGAGGTGGGCACAACCCACCAGGGCGCGCCTGGGGGGGCTGGCGGGCCCTGGTGTATCTTGCCCAGCCAGGGGCCCCCCTCCGGTGGTTCTTGGCTCCAGTATTTTTTATTTATTCTAAAATAAATCTCCAAAAAGTTTCGTCCAATTTCGAGAACTTTTATTTCTGCACAAAAAACAACACCATGGTAGTTCTGCTGAAAATAGCGTCAGTACGGGTTACTTCCATTCAAATCATGCAAATTAGAGTCCAAAACGAGGGCAAAAGTGTGAGGAAAAGTAGATACGACGGAGACGTATCACTCTCGTGCAATGACAAGTGAATAAACACTGATCTTGAGAATAACACATCTAGCATGGAAACATATTGGACACCCCGTGCCGCTTCATGAGCGGTACGAGCACACAAAAAGGAAATTCATTTTGAAAATTAGAGATGGCACATACAAATTTGCTTAGAACGGCACGGAAATACCGCATATAGGTAGGTATGGTGGACTCATATGGCAAAATTGGGTTTAAGGATTTTGGATGCACAAGTAGTATTTCTACATAGTGCAAGTGGAGGCAAGCAAATAGATTGAGAAGCAACCAACCAAGAAACGAAAATTCACATAAACGGGCATTAAGCATAACTAACACCGAATAATGCACCATAAGTAGGATGCAATTTCATTGCATAACTATTGACTTTCGTGCTTGCATAGGGAATCACAAACCTTAACACCAACATTCTTACTAAAGCATAATTACTCACCAACATGACTCACATATTACTATCATCATGTATCAAAACTATTACAAGGAATCAAGTTTAATCTGTCCAATGATCTTCATGAAAGTTTTTATTATATACCTCTTGAATATCTATCACTTTGGGACTAGCTTCATATATTGCCATTGCTTTTGACAAGCTCAAATAAATTTAAGTGAAGAACATGAGCATAAAAATTTCATCTCTCAAAATAATATAAGTGAAGCATGAGAGAATTTATTCAAAATTTACTAACTCTCAAATTAATCTAAGTGAAGCATTAGAGTATTTCTTCAAAAGTTACTAACTCTCAAATTAATCTAAGTGAAGCATGAGAGTATTTCTTCAAAAAATCAAAGCACACCGTGCTAAAAAAGAAATAAGTGAAGCACTAGAGCAATTTCATATCTCAAAAATTTTAAGTGAAGCATATAGAGAAATTCTAAAAAATCATAGCATAATTTTGGCTCTCTACAATAGGTGTTTCCAGCAAGGATACTTGTGACAAACTAAAAAGCAAATCAATCAAAGACTCATATAATACAAGACGCTCCAAGCAAAACTCATGATATGTGACGAATAAAAATATAGCTCCAAGTAAAATACCGATGGTCGTTAGAAGAAAGAGGGGATGCCACTCGGGGCATCCCCAAGCTTAGTTGCTTGTTTCTCCTTGGATATTATCTTGTGGTGCCATGGGCATCCCCAAGCTTAGGCTCTTTTCACTCCTTATTCCTTCATCCATCGCGATCTCACCCAAAACTTGAAAACTTCAATCACACAAAACTTAACAAAACCTTCGTGAGATCCGTTAGTATAATAGAGCAAATCACCACTCTAAGTACTGTTGAAAACCCATTCATATTTTATTATTGCATTATATCTACTGTATTCTAACTTTACCATGGCTTATACCCTCCAATACAAACCATAGATTCATCAAAATAAGCACACAATGCAACGAAAACAGAATCTGTCACAAACAGAAAAGTCTGTAGTAATCTATACTCTAACCATACTTATGTAACTCTAAAAATTCTGAAACATCAGGACAACGTAAAGAATTTGTATCTAAATACTGTGTTAAAATTTCAGATCATTATCACGCTCCAGTAAAAAATGAAAATTCCTGCACTGGAGTCAAAGTTTCTGTTTCAGATTCAGCATCGTTTCTACTCATCTTGTGAGTCATCCCAAAGGCTTTACTTGGCACAAACACTAATTAAAACATAAAAACACAATCATAACAGTAGCATAATTGTGTCAACACTCAAGAACAGAAAGTAAAAGTTAAAAATAAAATTTATTCATTGGGTTGCCTCCCAACAAGCGCTATCGTTTTATGCCCCTAGCTAGCCATAATGCATAGATTCAAGTGTTGTCATTTTTAGTTTTTGCTCCATAGGATGCTCTCATGATTGATTCATATTGTGGCTTAATTCTTGTTCTAGGGAAGTGTTCCATACCCTTTCTTAGTGGAAATTCAAATTTAATATTGCCTTCTTTCATATCAATCACGTCACCTATAGTGCGTAAAAACGGTCTACCAAGTATAATGGGACAAGACAGATTGCAATAAATATCAAGAACAATAAAATCTATGGGCACATAGTTCCTAGTTGCAAGAATAATAACATCATTAATGCTTCCCAAAGGCTTTTTAATAGTAGAATCCGCCAAGTGCAAATTAAGAGAACATTCTTCAATATTGGTAAGACCAAGCACATCACATAGAGATTTCGGAATTGTGGAAACACTAGCACCCAAATCACATAAAGCAAAGCACTCATAATTTTTAATATTGAACTTAATGGTAGGTTCCCACTCATCATGTAATTTTCTAGGAATTGAAATCTCTAACTCCAACTTTTCTTCAAAAGATTTCTTCATGGCATCAACAATATGTTTAGTAAAAGCTTTATTTTGTTCATAAGCATGGGGTGAATTTATCATGGATTGTAACAAAGAAATACATTCAACCAAAGAGCAACTATAATAATTAAAGTCTTTGTAATCCAAAGTAGTGGGCACATCGCTAGTTAAAGTTTTGACCTCTCCAAACCCACTTTCATCAATTTTTTCATCAAGATTTTCACCCTCCAAATAATTGGGACGCCTCCTAACTAAAGTTGACTCTTCTTCAGTCCCTTTATCATCAATTTTAATATTACTAAACAAGGAATCAATAGAATAAACATCAATCACTTTAAGATCTTCATCATTTTTTATGAAAGCAATCACTAGAAAATGTTTTTTCTAAAAATTCTCTTTTAGCTCTAAGCATAGCGGTTCTTTTCTTACTTTGATACATAGAAACATATAAAGCTTTAATTGATTCATCAATCTTAGGTGCAAAAGCTTTCAACTTGAGATTTTCTACATCATGGGAAATTCTATCAATGCTTCTAGACATATCATCAATCTTATTCAACTTTTATTCTATCGTAGTATTAAAAACTTTTTGAGCATTGCTAAATTATTTAATATTACTCTCAATATCAGAGGGGTTCCTATTATTATTGTAAGAAGAATTACCATAGGAATTACCATAATTATTAGAGGAACTTCCAGGAAAAGGCCTAGGATTAAAATTACCTCTATAAGCATTGTTATTAAAATTGTTTCGCGAGATGAAATTCACATCTACGGAATCACTATTTTGCTCAATCAAAGTAGACAAAGGCACATCATTAAGATCAATAGGAGCATTTTTACTAGCAACCAACTTCATAAGAGCATCAACTTTTGACTCAAAGTACTAATTTCTTCAACCGAATTAACTTTTTTACTAGTAGGTGCTCTTTCAGTATGATATTGTGAATAAATTGCCATAATATTATCTAGCAATTAAGTAGCTTCACCCAAAGTAATTTCCATAAAATTACCATCCGCGGCAAAATCTAAAAGATTTCTAGAGACAAAATTCAATCCCGCATAAATTTTGTGTATGATCGTCCAAAGATTTGAACCATGAGTAGGACAATTTCTTAGCAGCAATTTCATTGTTTCCCAGGATTGTGCAACATGTTCATGCTCAAGTTGCTTAAAATTCATGATTTGAGTTCTAAGGGAAATAATTTTCGCGGGCGGAAAATATTTAGTAATAAAAGCATCCTTGCACTTATTCCAAGAATTGATACTATTGCGAGGCTAAGAAGAGAACCAAATTTTGCACGATCCCGCAAGGTGAAAGGAAATAATTTCAACTTCACTATATCATTGTCCACATCTTTTTTCTTTTGCATATCACACAATTATACGAATGTGTTTAGATGGGACGCGGCATCCTCATTAAGAGTACCGGAAAATTGATCTTTCATGACAAGATTCAACAAAGCGGCATTAATATCACAAGACTCAGCACTAGTGGCGGGAGGAGCAATCGGAGTGCTAATAAAATCATTATTATTGGTATTGGAAAAATCACACAATTTGGAATTTTCTTGAGTCATCGTGACTACGCAAACAAGATTGCAAGCAAACAAGAGATCTGACGAGAAAAAGGCAAACGGAAAAGAGGGCGAATAAAACGGCAAATTTTTGTGAAGTGGGGGTGAGGAAAACGAGAGGCAAATGGCAAATAAATGTAAATTGCAAGGAGATGAGATTTGTGATTAGGAACCTGATAGATGTTGATGATGTCTCCCCGGCAACGACGCCAGAAATTCCTTTGACTTGGCTTGAGACTGCGTCGGTATTTCCCCAAAGAGGAAGGGATGATGCAGCACAACTACGGTAAGTATTTCCCTCAGTTATGAAACCAAGGTTATCGAACCAGTAGGAGAACCAAGCAACACTATCTAAATGGTACCTGCACACAAAGAACAAATACTTGCAACCCGACGCGTAACAGAGGTTGTCAATCTCTCCATGGTAAAAAGATAGATTAGTTTGTATGAGATTGGATAAATAGATAGCGCAAGAACACAAAATAAAAGATGTAGATAAAAAGCACAGCAAGATATTTTTGGGTTTTTGGAATAATAGATCTGAAAATAAAATCGAAAAAGATAGATCGGAAAGCAAAATATTAAAAGGATAGACCCGGTGCCGTAGATTTCACTAGTGGCTTCTCTCATTAGTATAGCACACGGTGAGTAAACAAATTACTGTTGGGAAATTGATAGAAGATCAAATAATCTTGATGATATCCAAGGCTATGATCAATATATAGGCATCACGTCCAAGATTAGTAGACCGAAACGATTTTGCATCTACTACTATTACTCCACACATCGACCGCTATCCAGCATGCATCTAGTGTATTAAGTTCATGGAGAAACGGAGTAATGCAATGAGAACGATGACATGATGTAGACAAGATCTATTCATGTAGGAATAGACCCCATCTTGTTATCCTTAATAGCAACGATACATGCGTACCTCGCTGCCCCTTCTGTCACTGGGAGAGGACACCGCAAGATCGAACCCATCGCAAAGGACCTCTTCTCATGGCAAGAAAAATCGATCTAGTTGGCCTAACTAAACCAAAGATCCAAAGAAGAAATACGATGCTATAAATAATCATGCATATAAGAGATCAAAGAAGACTCAAATAATATTCATGGATAGAAACTGATCATGAACTCAAACTTCATCGGATCCCAACAATCACATCGCAAAAAGTCATTACATCAAATAGATCTCCAAGAGACCATTGTATTGAGAATCAAAAGAGAGAGAGAAAGCCATCTAGATACTGCCTACGGACCCATGGGTCTATGGTGGACTACTCACGCATCATCGGAGAGGCACCAATGAGGATGATGAACCCCTCCGTGATGGTGTTAGATTGGATCTCGTGGTTCTGGAACTTGCGGCGGTTAGAATTGTGTTTCGTCGACTCCTCTAGGGTTTCTGGAATTTCTGAGGATTTATAGAGTTGAGAGGCGGTGGAAAAGACCTCCGTGGGCCCCATGATACATCAGGGCGCGCCGGGGGCCTCTGGCACGCCCTGGTGTATCATGGGCCCCACGGGCCTCCTCCCAGGTGCTTCCTTGGCTCACAAGTTGTCTTCTAGTCCAAAAAAATCTCCAAAAAGTTTCGTGGTAATTGGACTCCGTTTGGTACTGATATTCCGCGAAGTAAAAAACAAGCAAAAAACAGCAACTGGCACAGGGCACTATGTCAATAGGTTAGTCCCAAAAAATGATATAAAGTTGCTATAAAATGATTATAAAACATCCAAGAATGATAATATAACATCATGGAACAATCAAAAAAATTAGATACGTTGGAGACGTATCAAATCTCAACTTGACCAAGTTGTGATTAAGGGGGCGTGTTAAACATAATTTCCTGTAGGCCATAGTCCAGCACATCCAGGGTTGTTGGGGCTCGGTTAGTTAGAGATAGAGTTTCATATTATTTAGATCTTCTCTTTATCTCTCTATCCCTTGTAATCCAAGATACAATCTCAACTGTATGCGTCTCATGGGATATGCCACATCCTATCAATAAATACTCACGCGGCCCTCACCAGAGGGTAGAACGCTTCCACCATAATTTCTACATGCTCGAAGCATCTACCTTTGTTCTTTTTATTCTGGCTTTGGAGAATATTTTTATTTTGTAGCAGTGTAACTTGTGAGTTCTGGAGTTTGAGGTGCGTTGTTTTTATTCAAATGACAATTGAAAAGACCATGCCATTTGAATGACACACCATGATTTTTCTTTGATTTGCATATCGAATTAAATGTGATGAATTAGAATATGTTTCCATTGTTTCTATTAATCGCATTGTAGGTAAAGATGCTATTAGTGTTGGTTGTATACATTTCATTAAAAAAGTTATTGAGTATACGGATGGTAGATCCTCAAATTAGAACAAGTACAAAGCTATCCATCTCCATGTAGCAGATTTGGTTGCAGCTCACCTGACTAATGCCTAATGTAATGGAAGTCCTTTATTTTCTCAAATTCTAACGCTGGGAAAACATATGATTGGGATCTTTCTAAAAAGAGATAACATAAAGTTCTGCATACGGGGTAATCTCTTTAAGATAGCATGTGTTTTATGCTCAGACGAGCACACTCTATTTTCTTTAGTCAACTCATGTGGCACGTGCCTGTTAATTGCATTAGAAGTTTCAGTGAAGCTAACAATAGGATCACTGTGTGTATCACCGGCGCAGCAAAGCGCGTGCATCACTTCTAGTATGAATGAAACCCTGTGTGTTTCTATAAAGCGACGAGTATGCTTTTATGTCTTCTGATTACCCTATCCAACGCAGGGCCGGCCCTAGGCCAAGGCAAAGGGTGCAACAACCTAGGGCGCATCTTTAATAAGGGCTCGATTTTTATACATACTTAAATAAATTGCATTGCAAAACATAAAGTCAACATGGATAGGGGGCATATGCCCCCCTCCCTCCCCTCGCGCACTTCACCACACTGTATTTATTCAATAATTTTTATAGTTGACGGTATATGTTACTCTTTCCAAGCAACAGGTTAAACAAATCTTCAGACAGAATTAGAGAAAGCCAAAGAACAGTATTCGAGACACAAGAAATGTTGATTCTTTAGGACCTTCATAATCAACGACAAACACTGCTGCACGCTCACACAACAGTGTGTCTTTTTTCTCTCAAGTTGATTTATCTAGGACTCTGAGGCATCGTTGGAGCTAATTTGTTCTTCTTACCTTCTCTCGTCCATTTATTTATGGATCGATCATTTCTGGCCTTAAATATTGATCACCAACAACAAACTTAGCTAGCAAACCACATAGACAACAAATCCAATCGGTAAGATCTGTTTTGATGTTGATGCATTTGCACCATATATGCTTATTGGAAACCCGTTAGTCCTTTATAAAGTACTAGTAAGCTTGCACGTGTAACACACATCTCGATTTGCACATGCTTAATTAACCATGACAAACATGCATTTAAAGTACCCATGACTAGATCAATGGACGGTCCATTTATTGCTCTTGAAATAGACTATGAGCAAGAAATAGATATAACATAAAATGAATAACAAAATGAGAAAAGAAATGTGACCACATATAAAGGGCGAATAGTGATGGAGAAAATGGAACATATCGTTTTGGACAACAATGTCCAACCATGTTATGACTAGACTCGCTTCAAATATAATTATGAGATATCTTCTATTATAATGCATTAATGCATAAAAATACATCAGGTAGGGATATATAACAACCAAGCAATAAATCCACTTGTAGAACACTATGGCATCTCAGTTGAAATGTCTTCACCAAGATTTTGTTCTCTGCTTCCTATTTATCCATATTCATTACTGAAAAGGTATTATGTTGCTGACTAAAAAGAGAAGACGCATCGCAAGCATGTCTCATATTGCTATATACTTTTAGTACTTACTACCAGTGTACGAAAATGATAAACATGCAATATTGCATTCATATATAATACAACATGGTACTATACTTTCCAAGGTACTTCCTCTAGATAGCAATCTGACATTATAGATCTCAGTTGAAATAAGATGCCAGTTGAAAGGATCGAGATGGACCTAGAGGGGGTGAATAGGTACAATTACAAATATTAATTGTTTACTTAACAATTTTAGGCAATATTACAGAATAAGTAAGTGAGCCAAACAATTGCTAAGATGAAGGTTGTGCTAAGTGTAATAAAGAAGGCAACAAGTAATTAGATAGGCAAGCACAAGTAATGCAAGTAAGTACACAAAGACAAGTAACCACAAGTAGGGAGTTAGGGTTAGGGATAACCTCAACTCCGAGAGACGAGGATGTATGCCAATGTTCACTTCCTTGGAGGGAAGCTACGTCACCATTTAGAGAGGTGGATGTTACCACGAAGGCACACCAACGCCACGAAAGCTCACCCTATTCTCTCCTTGAGATAACACCACGAAGGCATTTCTCAACCACTAGTGGTAGACCTTGGGGTGGTCTCCAAACCCTCACAAAATTTTCGGGGGAAATCACAATGGTTTGATTCCTCTCCGAAGAACTCCTACCGCCTAGGAGTCTCCAACCTCCAAGAGTAGCAAGATCAAGGGAACTACTTAAGAATTGCTCAAATCATGAACAGCTTTGGTTGAGAGAAGGGTAGAGGGACGATCTATCTTTTGATTGGAACAACACTCAAGGAAACTCACAAATGCACTTGGGCTCTAGGATTTGGTGTAAGCAAATGAGAGTGAGAGAGAAACGTGTTCTTGGAATCTTTTCACTGTGTTGGACAACCTTTACTCGAGGTGGGAGAAGGCTATATATAGTGGTGGTAAGAAAATGGCCGTTGGAGGCCACTTAAGCTGCGCAAAAGCCGGACGTCCGACAGGTGTCGGTCGTCCGGACTAACACGAGGCGTCGGACGTCCGACAAGGCTCGGTCGTCCAAGAACAGAGAGAGAGCAGGTCTGCACAACAGTGGGGCATAGAAGGCACATAGGACACGGACGACCGGAGAGTGTCGGTCGTCTGGGGCACGGTCGTCCGGAGGGGACCGGACGTCCGTCATTTTGGCTCTGGTGGGGTGGCGTCGGATTTCCGGCGTCACACGGACGTCCGAAGCCCGGACGACCGGAAGTACCGGAAATCCGAGGAATTGGTTCAGGTGGTTGGCCCCGAATTTACGGAGGACGTCGGCCATCCGGGGACCGGACGACCAAAGGCTGTCGGACGTCCGGAGAAGAGCAGAGACAAAGGAAGCAGCCTGGGGTAGAAACTCAACAGAGGGTTTTTCCTAGTTTTTGAGCAAGTCTATTGCGAGTGCCAGTGATCCCCTCTTAATAGTGCGGGATCCCTATACTCAAGAGTAAACAAAAAGAGATAGAACATTTTGTCTTGTTTCTCCATACTTCAAGCATCCTGGATATGTTAGTCACGATCCGCACAACAATCTCTTGGGAACTAAACCTGAGATGCACTTGATGAAAATGATTAGTTCCCTATATGTGTGTTGTCAACAACATCAAAATACGATTAAGGGCATGATTGCACTTTCAATCTCCCCCTTTTTGGTAGTTGATGACAACATACATATAGCTCTCAAAAATAAAGTAAATGATGAAGCTTAGGAGAGATTTGTGAAACGAGCTCCCCCTTATTGTATGCAATATGAAACTCATTTTGGACAGGAGCTCCCCCTTACTTGATAATGAGCACATCAAACACAACAACATAAATCAATATATCAACATTAAAAGTAGTTCTTGATAGCTCAGCAATCACAACATGATGGTTCACCAACCGGTCAACATACATAGATAGCATAGTGGTTTGATCGCATAACAGTGGTTCAACAAACATAAGTAGCATTACACAGTACCATGGATACTAAAAAATCAGATACTACGATAATTTCCTCCCCCTTTGGCATCAAGTACCGAAAAGGGGAAGGGCCAGAGAGAAACAGCCGTGCAATAAAAGGCCACCATCATCATCGTCATCAACATGAACGCCACTGCCTCCAGCCTCATCAAGGAAATCAGCCCATTCAGGGCCAGATGGGAAACCAAAGTCGGACGGAGGGGCCGCAGGAAACTGCTCATCCTCACTCACATCAGTTGCTCCGGAGTCTCTCAGACGAGCCTTTAGAGCATTCTTAGAGGAGATCATGCGGGAGACCACATCGTGGTTTTGGGAGCACTGAAAGGAAAAGGCCTTCGTCATGGCAGAATGAGCCTTCCCGAGAAAACGAGCAAAGCGACCGAAGGGGGCAGAGCCAGAGGGAGCAGGATGAGATCGAGCAGCAACCCAATGTGCAGGAGCAGAGGAGGATTTCTTGGGAGCCCAATCATCCGCCATATGGGGTGGAATGACCCACTGCTGATGCACATGAGTTCGAGCAATGGGGAAAGGGGCCACATACTCAATGAGAGCCTGAATAAAAGGAGCATGAGGAAAAGCTCGCTTGTACTGAAAGCTAGCGAGACGGATCTCATGCCATAGGAAATGAGGGGTATTAATCTTCCTTTTAGGATGCTCATTAAGGCGAGTCATGAGATCAATGCAATACCCGCTACAGGTCCCCTTCTCACCCATCTTGGGATAGATGGTGCGAATGGCACACTGAAAAATGATGAAGAAAGGGGACCGCCAAATAGAAACTTGATTTAGATCCTTGACCTTGTCCTCATCATCAAGTTCATCAAGTGTTTTTAAAAGATAGCCACAGGCTTCAATGGCTTTGGGCGCATGATTAGGATCATCCTTGTGAATTTTGAACCCAGTGTCAAGAAAACCAAGAGCGGCGACAAACTGAGCATAAGAGGCTGAGAGCTCGGTGTCGGAAGTCATCCAGGTGACAGTTTTGTCAGGACCAAAGAAACAAGTAGCATAGAACTAATGAATGGCAGCATGATTGAAATCATGTTTAAAAGCAAATGGAGCAGCAAGACCAGAAGACTCAATGGGAGCAATGGCACCCGGATATTTCTCAGGGTGGGAGCGAATATGCTCTAAGTCAATATAGTGATGAAAGGACGGACCCTTAGGGACAATGACAGTGGTGAAAATGTCTGCCTGAACATTAGTAAGAAAACGAGAATCCATAGAGTCATGCATGACAGAGAACTGGTCAATGTCGCGACGAAACTTAAGATAAGCGGACTTGGGGACTTTGGTGAAATCCTTTATCTCGTGACCAAGAGAGGGAGGAGGCTCGAGAGAGATGCGGCGAGCATCACCTTGAGGCTGAACTGGAGGTGGGGGAGGCTGGTACGAGGCCCTTCGAGTGCCAGGCTTTGGGGCATTTCTGCGAACACCGACAAATTCAGCGCGTTCTTCATACTCCATATCTTCTTCATAGTCGGAGCCCTCCGATGACGAAACAACTTCACGAACGGGACGCTTGGCAAGGCGCTTATGAGGGCGAGCCCGTTCTTGGGAGTCATCGGACCCATCACCACGGAGGGCTCGGGCAGACGAACCCGCTGGGGGCATGTGCCCGGTGTGCTTGATCTTCGGCATGGCGAGTCCCCGACCACCACGGCGAAAGCCCTTAGACAGAGAGGAGGATCTAAGATTTCGTGACCACCAAAAAGTTTTTTCGAGGAATGAGGCGGTGGAGAAGAAGGGGAATGAGAAGGTCTACCTCTGGGCGAAGAGATGGAGTGGATCTGTCGGAGGAACGACCGGAGGGCGGCCGGCGGCGGCCCAGCGGAGCGGGAGAGGAGGAGAACGGGATGGGGGCGGCGCGGGGGAATAGGGCAACTGTCCAGCCCCGCGAGGCCACGGGTTTTTATATGCGCGACCGATTTCCCGGATGACCGAGAGGCGTCGGACGACCGGGCACTACCAAGTTGTCAGACGTCTGAGAGGTGTCGGACGTTCGAGAGGTGTCGGGCGTCCGAGAAGGTTAACAGGAAGCTGGGTCGAGGCAGGTGAATGGAGATAAGATAGAGGCAATTTTGGTGACACAAACGACATCGAGATGATGAAAGGCAGCATAACAAACATAACGAACATGACCATGCCAAGTAATGATGACCCTAGTTAAGGTAAACACGTCGCTCTAACATTGTTCATAGCAGGGGCGGTGGCTTACGCCACCATGTTTGAGTAAACGTGGTATGGCACTGCGAAGATATGAACCTTGAGCCCATTGCCACAACTACATCATTTAAAGCACCAAGTCACAAAAGTGAGCAAAGTAACTTTGAGAGTGTTTGGTTTATTTATGCATCATATAGGGTGACAGTACTCATGAGTTGAATGTCTCCCCCTAAATACATGCCTACACCTAGACACGACATGAAGTAAATGTATGCAGGTGTGCAAAAATTTCACATAATGCTATCAAGCTCCAAGATACCAAGTTCACGCCTAAGTTGACAGAACCTAGCTTCATCCAGTGGTTTGGTGAAGATGTCAGCAAGTTGTATATCCATACCAGCATGAGCAAGATCAATGTCACCCTTTTGCACATGGTCTCTTAAGAAGTGATACCGAATGTCAATGTGCTTGGTGCGAGGGTGATCAATAGGGTTTTCAGCAATCTTGATGGCACTTTCATTGTCGCATCGTAGAGGAACATGTCTGTAAGTTATACCATAGTCCTTCAAAGTTTGCCTCATCCATAGCAATTGTGTTGCGCAACCTGCAGTTGCAATATACTCGGCTTCAGCGGTGGATAGGGAGACACGATTTTGCTTCTTCGAGGACCAACTTACCAAGGAGCGTCCAAGAAACTGACATGCCCCGAAGGTGGATTTTCTTCCCACCTTGTCTCTGGCCCAATCCGCATCCGTGCACCCAATGAGATCAAACTTGGCATCCTTGGGGTACCATAGACCCAACTTTGGGGTGTGAACAAGGTATCTAAGAATATGCTTAACCACCTTATGATGACTTTCCCAAGGGGAAGCTTGAAATCTTGCACAAATGCCTACACTTAACATGATGTCTGGTCTAGATGCACAAAGATAAAGCAATGAATCAATCATAGAGCGGTAAAGAGATGGGTCAAACGGGATACCGTTTGTGTCTTCAGTGAGAACAAGTTTGGTTGGCATGGGCGTCTTGCATGGACTGGCGTCTGTCATTCCGAATTTCGCAAGAATGTCCTTGAGATACTTGGTTTGAGACAAGAAAGTTCCTTCTTGGAATTGTTGAATTTGAAAACCGAGAAAGAACTTCAAGTCTGCATTGAGTGACATCTCAAAGGTCTTGGTCATGGATTCCGCAAACTTCTTGCATAAATGGATGTTAGGAGAACCAAAAATGATATCATCTACGTAAATTTGGCATAAGATCAAATCACCCTTTTCCCTCTTTGTGAAAAGAGTAGGGTCAATCACCCCTCTCACAAAACCATCATCAAGTAGAAACTTCTTAAGATGATCATACCAAGCACGAGGTGCTTGTTTGAGGCCATACAAAGCCTTGTGAAGTTTGTACACATAGTCTTTGTGATCGGGGTCAACGAAACTGGGTGGTTGTGATACATATACTTCTTCTTGTGAAGGACCGTTAAGAAAGGCACTCTTCACGTCCATTTGATGTAAAGTAAAACCATTGAAAGTAGCATAAGCAAGTAAGATGCGAATTGATTCAAGACGGGCAATGGGGGCAAAGGTCTCATCAAAGTCCAAACCTTCAACTTGTGAGAACCCTTGTGCCACTAACCTTGCCTTGTTTCTGATGATTACGCCATTCTCATCTTGTTTGTTCTTGAAGATCCATTTTGTTCCAATGACATTGTGTTCCTTGGTTGGTCTTTTGACTAAAGACCACACTTTGTTGCGCTCGAAGCTGATCAACTCTTCTTGCATTGCAACAAGTCAGTCGTTGTCCGTCAACGCATCTTGTGCCTTGAGTGGCACAACACTAGAGACAAACGAAAAGTGAACAAAAGTTTGTCAATTGTTTATGAGTGACTCTACCTTCCGATATGCCGGTAAGAATTTGATCAACATCAACACGACTGGCCACACGAGGCATGATGGAGGTTAAGTTTTCACGAGGTTCAACTTCATTCCCATCATCAACATCTTCAACATATGGATCTATAATGTGTGGTGGAAGATCTTCTTCTTCATGCATCATTTGTTGAGGCTCACCATCACCAAAGGATTCATCATCATCAACATGTGCATGCTCTTGTTCTTGTACTTGAGGATGAACTTGTTCTTGTTCTTGTACTTGATGGTGATCTTGTTCTTGTGTAGAGTCATGTTGTTGGATCATGGACTCCTCTTGAGGAATGGGATCTTATGGTGGTGAAGGTTTAGTAGAAGATTGAGCATGAGTGGTGCTTGTGTCCTCATTTGCACCTTCACACGGAACATGTTCCATTGGAAGGAGAGCACCTACACCCATGGTCAAAATGTCTTGTGAAGGATCTTCATCACCTGCATCATTTTAGATCAACTTGCTCCCCATGGGAGCCATTAAATTCATCAAACACCACATCACAAGTTTCTACAACGCATCCGGTGGATTTGTTGTAGACCCTATAGGCATGGGAGTTTGATACATAACCAACAAATATTCCTTCGGTTGTTTTAGATTGAAATTTTCCTAACCGTTCTCTCTTGTTGAGAATGAAGCATTTGCAACCAAATACCCGGAAATATTTGACATTTGGTTTGTTTCCGGTTATGAGCTCATATGGGGTTTTCTCCAAGATCTTGCGAAGGAAAAGACGATTTGATGCATGGCATGCTGTGTTGGCAGCTTCTGCCCAAAAGTTGTGAGGTGATTTGTACTCATCCAACATGGACCTCGCCATTTCCACAAGTGTGCGGTTCTTCCTCTCCGCAACCCCATTTTGTTGGGGGGTATACGGTGCGCAATATTAATGCTCAATTCCTTCATCACTAAGGAACTCTTCCAAAGTGTAGTTCTTGGATTCGGAGCCATTGTCACTTCTTATTGCCAAGATTTTTTTGTCAAACTTGCGTTGAGCTTGCTTGGAAAAATCAATGAACGTGATCTTTGTCTCGTCCTTGGACTTGAGAAAGAACACCCATGTGTATCTTGAGTAATCATCAACAATAACAAAACCATACTTCTTCCCACCGAGACTCCCATGAAGGAGGCCCAAAGAGATCCACATGAAGGAGCTCCAAAGGTCTTGAGGTTGATACTATATTCTTGGGGGGATGCTTTGATTGATGATGCTTCCCGGCTATACATGCACTGCACACACAATCTTTCTCAAAAGACACATTTGTTAGTCCAAGGATGTGTTCACCCTTTAAGAGATCTTAAAGATTTCTCATGCCGACATGGGCTAGCCGGTGATGCCATAGCCATACGTTGTCGGCCTTGGCCATGAGGCAAGTTGCATGGAATGTGCTCTCTTTAGAGAAATCAACCGTGTAAAGGTTGCCATCCAACTCCCCCACAAAGGCAACTTCAAGAGTATCTCTCTTAAAGACTTTCACATCAGTTAGTCAAAATAGTGTATCATAACCAACAGAAGCCAATTGACGAACGGAAAGCAAATGATATTTAAGGGATTGGACAAGCATGACATTTGTAAGTGACATGTCATTAGTGATAGCCACCTTGCCCAACCAAAGTACATGTCCTTTAGACCCTCCACCAAAGACGATGCTCGTAAATGCTCGAATAGCTTCCATGAAGTTCATGAGCAATGTGCCATCTCCGGTCATATGATTGGTGCATCCGCTATCAATCACCCATTTGACTCCACCAAAAACGGCAACCTACAACACATTCAAGTCTTGGTTAGAGGCACCCATTTTACAATGGGACCTCTCAAGTTAGTAAGAAGGGTCTTAGGAACCCAAATGGCATAGAAACGAAAGGCATTTTTAGGACCAACAAATTGAGCATAAACATCTCCATCTTTTGCCTTACGAAGCACATATGATGGAGGCATAAATTCCTTTGGCTTGTTGGGAGTAGGCTTGCCCCTAGTGGCCTTCCTACTCACAACCTTGTCAACTTTACTCTTTACTTTCTCCTTGTGCCCTTGTCGCACAAATGTTTCCTTGAGGGGAGTTGTAGACTTATGTGTCGTCATTTTTTTCTTGCTTGTGCTTGGATCAAATCCAAGCCCTTCTTTGACCACTACCTCCTTGTGTTGACTCAACACTTCATTGAGGTTCTTTTGTCCTTGGGCACATGACGTGATCCCTTTTTCAATTTGAGCCTTTAACACTCGATTCTCCTCAAGTAAGCTAGCTAGGTCACCACTGAGGTCAGTAGCATAAGCATCAACATTTATAATAGGAGAGGAATAGGCTTTGCCAAGTGTGTTAATATAAGTGAGCTTGAGTTCATCAAACTTCTTAGTAAGGAGATTGAGCTCTTCTTCCTTTGTCTTGAGAGACAAATGTAGGAGCTCACAATCTTTAGTGTGCCTATCAATGTTTGCACCTATTTTTAGCACAATTCATCATTACGTGCTTCCTCATATAGGACTTTCCGCTCAAGGATTTCACATTTTTCCTTTTCCTCAGTAACGAGGGTTTCGAGTTCCTTGATGGAGATGGTGTGCTTACTCACCATCTTCATAAGCATACGAAACATAACGAGCTTCTTTCCTTTGAGAGAGCACATGACTTTCTCCATTTTAGCAAGCATAGCATCACTTATTTCATATTCATGATCATGATCCTCAGCATCAAGATATTCATCACTAGGTGTGGTAGGAATAAATAGAGGAGGGTTTGGACGTGGAGTTACCTTCACCTTGTCCGGAGAGGCTTGACCCTCATCATCATCAATCACGGCCTTTGCCATGAGACATTTGTGTGCGTTGCCCTTGTAGTCTTTCATGTAGTTGTATGTGACAACATCACCACTCTTGTTGACAAGTCTCAATGTGGTTTGAGTGTCTTGAGCTACACCTGCAACACCTCTAACGTCATCAGGGTCGGACTCATCTTGGGCAACCATTGCCTTCCCATCTCTCTTCTTGAACTTGGAGTTCAATGGGTTTGGCAACTTCTTCTTCACAAATGTCTTCGGAAATCTTGGCTTGTCTTCTCTCTTCTCATAGGGGCACCTGTTTGAGAAGTGGTTGGTTTCTTCACAATTGTAGCAAGTCCTTACTTTCTTCTTTGGGAATCTTCCCTTGAATTTTCCCGCACTAAACTTCTTCACAAAGAGAGCCATGTCATCATATGAGGGCCACTCATCCAAGTCAACTTCATAGTCTTCTTCTTCAACATCTTCTTCTTCTTCACTCACATCATCATCCTTTACGTGCTTGGCCTTCAAGGCAAGGTTTGTCTTGGGTGATGAGGAACCATGCATGGCAAGGTGTCTTGTAGCATTTGCCTTTGATTCTTCAAATAGTTGGAAGGTTGAAATGACATCATCGGGAGACATGTCCTTGAATCCATGTTCTCTTCTTATGTCCCATACCATTTGATGGTGATATGGAGCAAGGGCATTTAGCAATTTGTCCACAAGAAAACGCTTGGTCAAGTTGAATCCATCTTGGCTCTTGTCACAATCATATGATTCAATGTCAGTGGCAAGTGTCATCAATCGCTCATGAAGTTGCTTGGGGTCTTCACCTTTCTCCATGTAGAAATATTGTAATGCCCCTTTTGCAATCTCATTGTGCAAGATGGAGGGAGGACATTCCAGTCTTGGTCATCACAAGGCTATCCCATAGTTCTTTTGCATTTGTGAGGTGAATGTAGGGCCTTTTCTGCTTGTCAGACATGCCCTTTCTTATGAGCATGATTGCGGTGTCATTGAGGTGTTTGTCATATTCTTCACCTGGTGTGAGATCCTTGGGATTCACAGGGTTGTAACCTTTCTCCATGATCTCCAGCATTTCATCGTTGACAAACCTAAGATGATCCTGCATACCAACCCTCCACAAAGAAAAATCGGCAGTGTTATCAAGTAAAGGAGGGTTTCCCGCTGCATTATACCTAGGTTTCTCAACTCTAGGTTTTGCATATAGCCATGGAACACCGGTGTTTCCACCAACTTGAGGTTGTTGGTCCAGATTAGGGAGAGGTGCAGTTGGTTGCTTTATCACACCCACTGGGTTTTCCGGTGGTGGAGTTTTTGCAGCCAGTGCATCCAACCTCATCTTGACAAAGGTCTCAATAGAAGCATCATGCTCCTCGTTTTGCTTAGCGAGGGCCCTTTCAAGATCCTCAGAGGTGAAGGATTGCCGCGCTTCCGAAGAAGCTGGCCCTTTCTCAAGAGGAAGTGCAACTAAAGGGTTCCCATCGTTATCCAACTCGCTCTAGGGCGGTTAAGCCACAAGATTAGAGCACGAGGCTCTGATACCAATTGAAAGGATCGAGATGGACCTAGAGGGGGGTGAATAGGTACAATTACAAATTTTAATTGTTTACTTAACAATTTTAGGCAATATTGCGGAATAAGTAAGTGAGCCTAACAATTGCTAAGATGAAGGTTGTGCTAAGTGCAATAAATAAGGCAACAAGTAATTAGATAGGCAAGCACAAGTAATGCAAGTAAGTACACAAAGACAAGTAACCACAAGTAGGGAGTAAGGGTTAGGGATAACCGCAACTCCGAGAGACGAGGATGTATGCCGATGTTCACTTCCTTGGAGGGAAGCTATGTCACCGTTTAGAGAGGTGGATGTTACCACGAAGGCACACCAACGCCACGAAGGCTCACCGTATTCTCTCCTTGATATAACACCACGAAGGTGTTTCTCAACCACTAGTGGTAGACCTTGGGGTGGTCTCCAAACCCTCACAAACTTTCCGGGGGAAATCACAATGGTTTGATTCCTCTCCGAAGAACTCCTACCGCCTAGGAGTCTCCAACCTCCAAGAGTAACAAGATCAAGGGAAACGCTCAAGACTTGCTCAAATCACGAATAGCTTTGGTTGAGAGGAGAGTAGAGGGACGATCTATCTTTTGATTGGAACAACACTCAAGGAAACTCACAAATGCACTTGGGATCTAGGATTTGGTGTAAGCAAATGAGAGTGAGAGAGAAAGGTGTTCTTGGAATCTTTTCACTGTGTTGGACAATCTTTACTCGAGGTGGGAGGAGGCTATATATAGTGGTGGTAAGAAAATGGTCGTTGGAGGCCACTTAAGCTGCGCAGAAGCCGGACGTCCGACAGGTGTCGGTCGTCCGGACTAACATGAGGCGTCGGACGTCCGACAAGGCTCGGTCGTCCGAGAACACACACAGAGAGAGAGAGAGCAGGTCAGCACAACAGTGGGGGATAGAAGGCACACAGGACATGGACGACCGGAGAGTGTCGGCCGTCCGGGGCATGGTCGTCCGTAGGGGACCGGACGTCCGTCATTTTGGCTCTGGTGGGGTGGCGTCGGATTTCCGGCGTCGCACGGACGTCCGAAGCCCGGACGACCGGAAGGACCGGAAATCCGAGGAATTGGTTCTGGTGGCTGGTCCCGGATTTCCGGAGGACGTCGTCCATCCGGGGGCTGGACGACCGAAGGTTGTCGGACGTCTGGAGAAGAGCAGAGACAAAGGAAGCAGCCTAGGGTAGAAACTCAACAAAGGGTTTTCCTAGATTTTTGAGCAAGTCTATTGCGAGAGCCAGTGATCCCCTCTTAATAGTGCGGGATCCCTATACTCAAGAGTAAACAAAAAGAGATAGAACATTTTGTCTTGTTTCTCCATACTTCAAGCATCCCGGATATGTTAGTCACGATCCGCACGGCAATCTCTTGGGAACTAAACCTGAGATGCACTTGATGAAAATGATTAGTTCCCTATATGTGTGTTGTCAACAACATCAAAATACGATTAAGGGCATGATTGCACTTTCACCAGTGTAGCGACCCAAGTACCTATTCAGCCATGTTGACACCAACCAGCAAAAAAGGGTTACTAAACCTTGAAAATTAAGTTAATTGTTCTTCTGTTATATTTAAATCACATAATTTCTCCATTCTATTAACGTAATTTGGCCAAGCCTAATTGTCAAGTCTAAAGTTCCAAACCTAATGACAAAAATGCATATGTGCATACCTAAATAATGGTTGCATGATAGTTGGTTAAATTAGAAAACCACTTTGTCCCAAAGGATTTGAATTCAAGATGTCCTACATGAACATTTATACTCAATGCCCAAGTATTAGAGAACTAATTTGAGTTTTACTACTATACACCCTCATCCCAATATCATTTCTACGAATAAGAACCTTAGTTTGTTTCTTGTAGTGATTCCACCACCTGGGTGAAAAGCTCTAGAAATGACTTCACCAATGGTTAAACCAAAACAAATACTTTATGTGCCACATATAACCTACTGCCCAATGGTAAGCGCAATTCCTGGCACTCACCAAGCTCTACAAAAGTTCTAGAAATGACTTCACCAATGGTAAGCACAACCTTCGTAAAGAGAAGATGTTTAATCCAGAGCAGCACGAATTGTCATCTTGATGTAATGCAAAAAATATGAAGAATAAATGAAGGATAGAACATCATGCCTTAAAATAACTACAACCTGTAAATTGCACTTACCGGCAAAAGAGAAATAACCTATGTCATATGATTTCTGATTAAATATCTTATTTAAACGGGACCATGAGCAAGGCCCCAACTGAGAACAAAGCTTAGAGCAAGCCTGCAAAATAACATAAAGAATCAATAGTACTAATAAGCATATCTTGATTAGAACAAAAGGCTACAGTGAAATAACATTGGTGAGCACCCATCATTCTCATCAACTCACGAGGTTTGTTTATTTAAAAAAATATTCATAGTAATACAAAATCTGCAATGACAACATCATGAAAAGGAGCATTAAATGATCAGCGAACATGCACTCATTCTTGCTTGTCTCGAAGAGTGTCAAATGAAACTCCTGCATAATGCCAACAAATCAGAACCACGACCCACATTAAATGATTCACAAACTGAATACGATCAGTAGACTACAATGATTATTAAAATTAAGATGTCAAGCAAGCACTCATCAGTAGTCACTGGCCAAATCAATCAACCCGTTGTCAATCATGGTGCTGCTTATATTCTTGAACATGTCGTACAACACATCGACCTTGCTCGTGCTAACTGCATCACACACACAAATCCAACCACACACAGGTAAACTCAATTGCATTATTCCATGAAGGAGTAGAAACAAAGTGATGATGAATTTGAAGGAATACATATGGTTCTGGGATCCTCGAGCGCACGCGCGCGGCGTGTTAATTTAACACATAATTCTAAACTTTGGAGGTTTTAATCATATCATCTAGGAATAATAATCTGGGAATAATTACTACAGGCCTAGCGCCACGAACAAAGGTATGTGTACATGAAAATCTTTTAAATTCAGGTTCTGACCATTTCTTCTATTTTGAAAAAAAAAATACACATCGAGTCGTGGTAGGACACAAATGATGATCGAAAAAAGTTCACAAAAGGAGGTGAACTCAAAGTAATATGCAATGGTAGTAGTTAAAGAGTTAAGATAGAATATGCAGATTGAGAATTTATGTCTTTTAAGACAAAATACATATTGAGAAAGTTATTAGTGCCTGCCTACTATATGCAGATTTCTCACAAATTGGATTGAAACATTACCATTTAATCTGGTCAGACATTTGAATTCCATGGGGAAACAACTTCAGAAAGCTAAGGTCACACTTCACGCCAATATGAAAAAAAAAGTGAGGCAGCACTTATTATTGTGTGGTTTCAAACAACTAACCCGACTACAGGAAATGAATAAATGGAATGTTGTACGTCATGTACATATATATCAGGAGTTCAGACTTGTCATGTACTGTACATTGTAATTAATCGGCAAAGAAGAAAAGGGAAAAAATACGCAACATAACCCTGTTTGTGATATGACCTTTAAAGAAAATAAAATCTGCTTTATCATAAGTTGCTTGAGACCACAAAACCAGAGTATGACCTTTACAGAATATTCTTGCAGCAATACTACAACTGATTTTTTGTATTCAATATATCAGAAAATTTATGTGTGCACACCTGAAGAGGCGGGGAGCACACTTGAATTCCTTGCTACCACTGCACCATGGCAAGCATGTGCTGTCACCATGTTGTGCAGCAAATCCTGATAAGAATGATCGGATGGTGTAATCCTATGCTAGCTAGACAGAATGAGGAGAAAAATAAGAATGCAACAAAAGAAAATTTCTCTCACGTTGAACAAAATCGAGACTCATCCAACGATGCAAACCTGAACATGAGCATCCAAATCGTGTGCAAGCTGTATCTACAAAAACGACAATGCCAAGGAGGCAGACGTACAAGAGAAATCATCGTCGTCGATTTGGCAGTGATCAAATTTGAAGAAAAATTCTCTATCGAATCTCCAAGCAGCAACCAAAAAACGAACGCACACATCCACTATACCTCGAGACGAATCAACAACCGACTGGATCGATCCCGGCAGCGGCGCATCAACATCTGATACCCGACCCTCATGGTCCTTCCAGGACGCCATGCGCTGGGACCCCTCGTGTTTGATCAGGATGCGCAAGGGGATTTCAGGATTGACCTTCTGCGACTTGTGACTTTGGAGGATGGCGTGGATTTCAGGATGCGTGATTTCAGCGTGATTTCAGGATCAGGACGATGCATATAAGGAAACCATTGCCGTGATTTGAGAAACAGGTAGCCTCATCCGATCGGGGGTGGCAGACCACGGAAGAACATCGAATCTAAACCGTTAGATCCTTTGGCACACCATCAGAGTAACATCGGCTCCTGGATTTCATAAGTTGGAGATGATCTGAGGGTATTGATTGCTCTGCATACACTATTGTTAGGGGCTTTAAAAAAATATCTAGTTTGCTCTTTTAATGGCAGTGGGGATTCATACTGAATGAGCGAAAGGTTACCATCGCTGCCAAAATAGGTATTTATTAGGCACGGTGGTTTTTCAGCTCCCGGATGACTAGAAAATAAAATCAAAAAAATTTGAAACTTTGTAAGGGCATCTTCAAGCGGACATGTAAGCCGCCTGCATCCGTTCAGACCGCGGAAGCCATCCAACGCGGGCATGTATCGGTCTGCGGGGCACTCCAGACGCGATTTCTTTCGCAAACCGGAGACAAAAGTGAAGAAGGTTTACGGAAGTCCGGACACGCGAAACGTATGAGTCTAACACTCCTGGCCCACCCAAAATTATTCCCGGACCCCGTGACTCCATCCTTCTCACTTTTTTCTCCTTCCTTCTTTCTCTCTTGCATCCCGGCCACCACGCCACACCCCCTGCCGGAACTCTGCGTCTCCGTCACCTCCGGCGCTCTAGCAGGGCTCCCCGCCGCTTCTCATTCATCTTTGTTCAACCCCTGTCCTCCGACCGCCCCGCTAGGTACCATCCTCTACTGCTTTTCTCACCATGCCCGGCAATTGTTCGATGAATCGCCGGAGCTGAAAACAGTTGTCCCTTCTTCTTTGTAGCAATGGATTTCGATTTGAAGTACATATACGAGCAGGAGTACTCCGATGAGACGGTGATGAAAGGGGAAAACAATGTTGGTATGTAATATTTGAACTTTTCTAAATTTGAACTAGTGTTGCATGCGGCTATTTGATCATGTGGACTTGAAAAGAAATGATGAATTATGGATGTATGCGGCTACAGTTGGATGGCATCCTTCCGCATCCGTGTCCGCGGACTGGTCCCCCTGTCCACGGACAGATGCGGGAGAAAATTTGCCGGTTGTCGTTGGAGATGTCCTAACATCAAAGATGATCAAACTTTGTATGTGCTTGCAAGTTTTCATGCCAAAAAACCCTGCCTAGGCACCCGGGAGCTATCACACCTTTTCGATTAAGCATGACAGCTGTAAGAATATAGTTATCCAGACTTTTGTACGGGAGTTAGACCATAGTCTGATGCTAGATAGTCACATCTGGATACGGCACAAGCATCCTGCTTCTTTGGACATGAGTTGTAAAATAACTATAGTGGTTTCAAATCATCAAAATAAAATCACTTTCTCCCCCCACTGGTAATATGCAGTTTCCAGTATCAAGAAAGAGATTGGGTGTGTCTAGGGCATATTTAGATGTGCCTTATTTATTACACATCTAAGTGACTAAATCAAGCATAAAATGAAAAAGAAAAAAGAAAGAAAAAATACCTACATGAATCTCCGCCTAAGATAATGACATAAGATTTAGATGTGCAATACTTATGACATCTAAATGTGCTTTAGCAAAACTAAAAGAGATTTGTCCACTTGGTCACTTTGCTATTCCGGTGAAGAAACATACCGTGTATGTCTCCCATTTACAAAATGAAACAAATATTTGACCTTTTGATTTGCGAGGCAAAATTCCCCAGAGCTAGTGGAACTTTGGCTTTCCTGCATTATGTATACTTCGCTTTTCTCTAGCATCAGTGTGGGGTAAGTTTGCCTGGATTTGTTAAGGGAAAAAGAACAGCTAGTGTATGATTAATCCTGCTAGTTATGACTTGAGAGGATGATTCTCATCATTCAGCTATATATTACATCTTCGGTTACCTGCCGTGTGGTGCGTACTAATGAAATCCTGCCGTACTAATGAAATCCTGCTGCTGTTGCTCACACAGTTGCACAGCGTGGACGACTACATCGGCAAAAGCAAGAAGATCCTGGCTTCCATGTCCAAGAGGATGGACAGGAACAAGTGGATCGTCGGCAGCATCATTGCGACCTTCGTCTTCGCCATCCTCTTCATAAGACATCAAGATGGAGCAGCAAAATAACCCTTACTCGGCCTGAATCCACCAAACACTGAAGCCAACAAGAGGATTTGGGGGCAGAAATTTGCAGAGCAGGACATTAAAATGGGAAATCGAGGAACACACTGGCAAAATCTGACCACGCGCACGAACAAACATCAACAGATTACATATGAATTCAACGGTAAAATGCTGCAATTTCCATTCCATCCTACGTAGTACAGAAGTACATCCAGACAGCATACAAGGCCAGGGCAAACAGCAGCGAGGTGCGGCGAATTTCTACACCCGAGGGCCACGAACACTACTACTACTACGAAACAGCGATTGTCAGGCTACTTATCTGATGGCCTAGCCGCCGAATCCGTAGAGGGTGCGTCCCTGGCGCTTGAGCGCGTAGACGACGTCCATGGCGGTGACGGTCTTGCGGCGGGCGTGCTCGGTGTAGGTGACGGCGTCGCGGATGACGTTCTCGAGGAAGATCTTGAGCACGCCGCGGGTCTCCTCGTAGATTAGGCCGGAGATGCGCTTCACGCCGCCCCGCCGCGCCAGGCGCCGGATGGCCGGCTTGGTGATGCCCTGGATGTTGTCGCGCAGAACCTTCCGGTGGCGCTTGGCGCCGCCCTTGCCGAGCCCCTTGCCTCCCTTGCCGCGCCCGGACATGGCTGACGATCTCGAGCTGTGAAATCGGAGTAACGGTGGTGCTGACTGGTGCTGTGATTTGGGGAAGGGGCGAAGGGCGTTTTAAAGGCGACGAGAGGTTGCAGGAGGCATGTGCCTGCCGTTGGATGCGGATGGAGTGGACGGTCGAGACGGCGATCCGGGGAGGATTACCGCGGATCGATGACATGGCCGAAAGCTTGGACCGGTGGATTGGCGGGCTCCGTCAGAGCTGTGGCGGCAGCTCCAAATTTTTAGGCCGTGGGCGGGAGACCTCTCCTCCTCCTGTTCGGCGCCCGTGGCGCCTGAAGACGCCACTGTGGACCGGCCCATCTAACTCTTCCCTGACCTCTCGCCTCAGTTTTTTTCCGGTCTTGCAGATCGCTCGTTCCCTGACCTCTCCAATCAGTCAGCGAAGTTGACCCTTGACCGCTTGACAGTTCACTTTGAAAATTATTCACAAATTTGAAAATAAAAAGTTCATAAATGTGGAAAAAGTTCACGAAAATGATTTTTTAAATTTAAAAATGTTCATCAATTTGGCAAAAAATGCGAAAAAAATAAAACAGCTCATGAATTTTCAAAGAGTTCATAAAAAAAGCTCAAAATTTGAAGAATGTTAACGGATTTGGAAAGCTTTCATTGACTTTTAAAAAAATGAATTTGAGAAAAAACACGATTTTTTTCAAAAAAAGGGGGATTCAAACAAAATAACTAATTATATTAGCATTGTTGAGAGATTGCACTAGCGAAAGTACGGACCCTAGGCCTTGTTTTCAAGCATTGCAATACCGTTTGTGCTCACTTTTGTTACTTGCTACCTTGCTGTTTTTATATTTTCAGATTACAAAAACATATATCTACCATCCATATTGCACTTGTATCACCATCTCTTCGCCGAACTAGTGCACCTATACAATTTGCCATTGTATTGGGTGTGTTGGGGACACAAGAGATTTCTTGTATTTGATTGCAGGGTTGTTTGAGAGAGACCATCTTCATCCTACACCTCCCACGTATTGATAAACCTTAGGTCATCCACTTGAGGGAAAATTGCTACTATCCTATAAAACTCTGTGCTTGGAGGCCCAACAAAGTCTACAAGAATAAAGTTGCATAGTAGACATCACCCTCGGATCTGAGATAGAAGGTATACGCAACTGTTTCCTTAGGGTATCCTATGAAGACGCATTTGTCCGCTTTGGGTTCGAGCTTATCAGGTTGAAGTCTTTTCACGTAAGCATCACATTCCCAAACTCTAAGAAACGAGAGCTTAGGTTTCTGCTAAACTACAATTCATACAGTGTCATCTCAACGTACTTAGATGGTGCCCTATTAAAGTGAATGTAGTTGTCTCTCATGCATAACCCGAAAATGATAGTGGCAAATCGGTAAAAGACATCATAGTACGCACCATATCTAATAGAGTACGACTACGACGTTCGGACACACCATCACACCATGGCGTTCCAGGCGGCTTGAGTTGTGAAACAATTTCCACATTGTCTTAAGTTGCATACCAAACTCGTAACTCAGATATTCACCTCCACGATCATATCGTAGACATTTTATCTTCTTGTCACGATGATCTTCAACTTCACTCTGAAATTGCTTGAAATTTTCAAACGTTTCAGACTTGTGTTTCATTAAGTAAATATACCTATATCTACTCAAATCATCAGTGAAGGTAAGAAAATAACGATATCCACCGCACGCTTCAACACTCATTGGACCGCATACATCAACATGTATCATTTCCAATAAGTCACTTGCCCGCTCCATCATACCGGAAAACGGGGTCTTAGTCATCATGCCCATGAGGCATGGTCCGCATGTCTCAAGCGATTCGAAATCGAGTGAGTCCAAAGATCCATCAACATGGAGTTTCTTCACGCGCTTTACACCAATATGACCTTAGCGGCAGTGCCACAAGTATGTGGTACTATCATTATTAACTTTGCATCTTTTGGCATAAATATTATGAACATGTGTATCACTATGATCGAGATTCAATAAACCATTCACATTTGGTGCATGACCATTGAAGGAATTATTCATGTAAACAGAATAACCATTATTCTCTTGACTTAAATGAATAACTGTATTGCAATAAACATGATCTAATCATGTTCATGCTCTACGCAAACACCAAATGACATTTATTTAGGTTCAGCACTAATCCCGAAGGTAGAGGGAGCGTGCGATGGTGATCACATCAACCTTGGAAACACTTCCAACACACATCGTCACCTCGCTCTTTAGCTAGTCTCCGTTCATTCCGTAGCTTTTATTTCGAGTTACTAACATTAGCAACTGAACCGGTATCTAATACCCATGTGCTACTAGGAGTACTAGTAAGGTACACATCAATAACACGTATATGAAATATACTTCTGTTGACGTTGCCAGCCTTCTTATCTGCCAAGTATCTGGGGCAGTTCCGCTACCAGTGACCGTTCCCCTTATTATAGAAGCACTTAGTCTCGGGTTTGGGTTCAACCTTGGGTTTCTTCACTGGACCGGCAACTGGCTTGCCATTCATGAAGTTTCCCTTCTTGCCCTTACCCTTCTCGAAACTAGTGGTTTTACTAACCATCAACACTTGATGCTCCTTCTTGATTTCTACCTTCGCGGTGTCAAACATCGCGAATAGCTCAGGGATCATCTCCATCCCTGGCATATTATAGTTCATCACGAAGCTCTAGTAGCTTGGTGACAGTGACTTGGAGAACTCTGTCAATTACTATCTTATTTGGAAGATGAACTCCCACTTGATTCAAGCGATTGTAGTACCCAGACAATCTGGGCGCATGCTCACCTGATTGAGCTATTCTCCTTCATCTTGCAGACAAAGAATCTTGTTGGAGGTCTCATATCTCTCAACAAGGGCACGAGCCTGAAATCCCAATTTCAACTCTTGGAACATCTCATATGCTCCGTGACGTTCAAAACATCTTTGGAGCCTCAATTCTAAGCTGTAATGCATGACGCACTGAACTATCAAGTAGTCATCAGAACGTGTCTGTCAGATGTTCACAACATCCACAGACGACGCTTGAGGAGGTGGCGCACCGAGTGGTGCATTAAGGACATAAGCCTTCTGTGCAACAATGAGGACAATCCTCATATCACGGACCCAGTCCGCATAACTGCTACCATCATCTTTCAACTTACTTTTTCTCTAGGAACGTATCAAAATTTAAGGGAGCTACAGTGCGAGCTATCGATTTACAATATAATTTTGCAAATACAACTTTAGACTATGTTCATGATAATGAGTTCAATTAATCATATTACTAAAGAACTCCCACTTAAATTGACATCCCTCCGGTCATCCGAGTGCTACATGATCCAAATTCACCAACCCAAGTCCGATCATCACGTGAGATGAGGTGGTTTCAATGGTGAACATCTCCATGTTGATCATATCTACTATATGACTCATGTTCGATCTTTCGGTCTCTTGTGTTCCGAGGCCATGTCTGTACATGCTAGGCTCGTCAAGTTTAACCCGAGAGTTCCGCATGTGCAAAACTGGCTTGCACCCGTTGTATGTGAACGTAGAGTCTATCACACCCGATCAACACGTGGTGCTTCAAAACGACGAACTTTCACAACGGTGCACACTCGGGGAGAACACAATTTTATCTTGAAATTTTAGTGAGGGATCACCTTATAATGCTACCGTCGTCCTAAGCAAAATAAGATGCATAAAAGGATTAACATCACATGCAAATCATAAGTGACATGATATGGCCATGAACTTGTGCTTTTGATCTCCATCTCCAAAGCACCGACATGATCTCCATCGTCACCGGCTTGACACCATGATCTCCATCATCATGATCTCCATCATCATGTTGCCATCGGGGTTGTCGCGCCAACCATGCTTCTACTACTATTGCTACCGCTTAGCGATAAAGTAAAGCATTACATAGCGCTTAATAAGTGACACGCAGGCCACATAATAATTAAAGACAACCCTATGGCTCCTGCATGTTGTCGTATCAACATGCAAGTTGATATAAACTATTACAAAAACATGATCATCTCATACATCAAATATATATCATCATGTCTTTGGCCATATCATATCACAACATATCCTGGAAAAACAAGTTAGACGTCCTCTAATTTGTTGTTGCATGTTTTACGTGGCCGCTATGGGTATGTAGCAAGAACGATTCTTACCTACGCAAAACCACAACGGTGATATACAAGTTGCTATTTAACCTTCTACAAGGACCGCCTTTGTCGAATCCGATTCAACTAAGGTGGGAGAGACAGACACCCGCCAGCCATCTTATGCAACAAAGTTACATGTCAGTCGATGGAACCGGTCTCATGTACGAGGACATGTAAAGTTGGTCCGGGCCGCTTCATCCCACAATACCGCTGAATCAAAATAAGACTAAGGAAGGAAGCAATCTGAATATCAACGCCCACAAACTCCTTTGTGTTCTACTCGTGACGTCATCTATGCATAGACCTAGCTCATGATGCCACTGTTGGGGAACGTTGCATGGGAAACAAAAAATTTCCTACGCTTCACCAAGATCAATCTAGGAGATGACCATCTACGAGAGGAGAGATTGCATCTACATACCCTTGTAGATCGCTAAGCGGGAAGCGTTAAGAAACGCGGTTGGTGTAGTCGAACGTCTTCGCGATCCAATCACGATTCGTCCCGCGATCCAATCTTGATCCGTTCCGATCTAGCGCCGAACGGACGACACCTCCGTGTTCAGCACACGTACAGCTCGATGACGTCTCCGCCTCCTTGATCCAGCAAGCGAGGGCGGAGAGGTAGATGAGTTCTCCGACAGCACAACGGCGTGGTGGCGGTGGTGGTGGAGCAATCTCAACAGGGCTTCGCCAAGCGCTGCCGCAGATGCGTTTTCAGTGGAGAAACAGATCTAGGGAGAGAGGGAGGGCTGCACCTATGCCTTGGGATGCGGCCGCCCTCCCTGTCCCTCTCTATATATAGGAGGAGGGGGTAGATGGGGCGCATCCCTAGCCCTTACTCCAAGGAAGGGGGCGGCGGCCAGGAGGGAGGAGTCCTCCCTCCCCAAGGCACCACCTAGGTGCCTTCCCCTTTAGGGTTTCCTACCCCCTAGCCGCATGGGCCCTTGGGGGTGGCCCAATAAGGCTTGGACGCCCCCCTTACAGCCCATGCACGTCCTAGTGGCTGGAGGGACCCTTCCGGACTCCTCCGGAACCCTCTGGAACCTTCCGGAACCTTCCCGGTACAATACCGGAAAAACCCGAAACTTTTCCGGTAGCCAAAATATGACTTCCCATATATAAATCTTTACCTCCGGACTATTCCGGAGCTCCTCATGACGTACGGGATCTCATACGGGACTCCGAACAACTTTCGGTCACCAAGATACATAACTCAACAATACCAAATCGTCACTGAACGTTAAGTGTGCAGACCCTGCGGGTTCGAGAACTATGTAGACATGACTGAGACACCTCTACGGTCAATAACCAATAGCGGGACCTGGATGACCATATTGGTTCCTACATATTCTACGAAGATCTTTATCGGTCGAACCACGATGTCAAGGATTCAGACAATCCCGTATGCAGTTCCCTTTGTCCATCGGTATGTTACTTGCCCGAGATTCGATCGTCGGTATCTCCATACCTAGTTCTATCTCGTTACCGGCAAGTCTCTTTACTCGTTCCGTAATTGTCACACCCTGTGTTTGTATCTCTTAGCTATGCTATGGATTTATAAAATTTGGACCCAAATAAAACTTTTTGAGTGCAAGTGCTTGTTTGGATTGTTTGATGTTTGCATGTTTAGTTGATTGTGTTTTGGCACTCCAAGGTCTTCTTCAGTCTAGAACTCACTTCCTTGACCCAAACTCCCTGACCAATTATCATGCCATGTGTATAGTACCAAAAAATATTTTTATCAAATATTATTTTGGCCAAAAAGCATTTATTCAAATTAGGCTTCATAAAACCCCTGAAATGAGGTTTGTACTACAAGTCCTCAAATTGGGTGGTATGTTTTGCACCAAAGAGTTTATTTGTAACCCACTATATATAAGACTTCCCAAAACCACAAAATATTAATTTTAAAGATTATTTTACTATTTTATTTAAAGGCTTTTATTTAAGGCCAAAAATGGTCTTTCATAGGGAAAAAATATTTTTATGCTTTCAAAATACTTGAGAAAATTTAGGGAAACTCAGTGGACATATATTTTCCATATATATGAGTTTCAACACATGTTCATGTTCAAAATATTGGACAAAAACCTTCAAAACCCTTTCTGGCTGTTTAAAACATTTGAAATATTTCTACAGGAAATATTCTCAAATAATTCCAGAAAAATTCTAGCATGTCACACATGATATATGTGATGATCATGCAAAGTTTCATCTCAATCCTCTATGTTTTGATCCACCAAAATATTCCAAACCCCTCTCTGTCCAGATTCAAACTTGAACAACTCTACATTGCCAACTTTCTCCAATTGACCCGAAACTTTGTGGACAGGTTCTAATCCCTAAACAATGCTACTAAACCAAGTGGTGCATTTAGGAGAATAGAATTGCATGGATAGATCTACAGAAACCTGATTCTTTTGATTTCTAGGGTTACCAAGTTTACATTTCCAATTTCCTCAAATGAGCTCAAAGTTGGTGATCAAGCTTATTTATTATCACCATTTGCTCCTGTTAAATTTCACATCCATTGGAGCACCAGAGGTTACCAAACCAGTGATCAAACACCTTCTGCCAGAATACTAAAACCAATAATTGAGCCCCTTCCACCACTCTCCTTCACCTCAAATTTTTACCACAGCTCCTCCTAGTCCCCCAGCACCTCCAGTAAGATTCCTGGCGCCCAAGTCCATGATTGCATGGGGGAAAAGCCCCATTTCCCTCTCTGGACAGCCACATTTCTTCCTTCTCCCTCTGCTCTCTTTCACTCAAAGACTTTCCAGAGCACCCAAAGCTCCCTTGCAGCACTTTATTCCCCCCTGTAGCTGTTGGACATAAGTGGACACGCCAGAGCGCGTCAAAAGCTATGGCATGCCGGCCAAAAACGCGCTCTGGAGCGCACTACAGGACGGCCGAGCATTGAAGCCATGCCCTGCCCATACTCCCGACCACCTCGAGCCTCCCCTCGCGCCAGTCGATGCGCCTCGCCGTCCGCAACACGCCACGCCCATGTCCCCCTCCTTTCTCTCCCTGCAACGGCTCCCCTAGCACGCACCCGACACCGCTCGAGCCGACCAATGCATGGGCTCGCACGCGTGACGCCCCTGACCCCCCTCCCTCTCTCTCTCTTGCTTCCCCTGGACCTAGACCGACCCCAGGAAAGCCCCGGAGCAACCCCGTGTGCTCTCTTCCCCCTCCAGCGACCGATTCGACCTCACCGGCACATGGGTCTGCGGTGGACTCGCGCCCCGTCTATATAAGGGCCTCCCCGAGCCCTTCTCCCCCTCTGATCTCTCTCTCTCCATCCCAATCGCGCCCCCTGAGACCCACTTAACCTCCCAAGCCCTCTGCGCTTGGGATCGAGCAGAACTCCTCCACGTCGGGTCCGCCATCGTCCGGCCACGGTGAGCCTCCGTCGCCTCTTCTCTCTCTCGATCTGGAGCCACGGCAGTGCCGTGATCACTGATGAGGATGCCTACTATGGGTAGGGTCACATGCCTGACATCTAGGGCCCACCTGTGGTCCCACAATGTCATTAAAGCCCCTGGGCGAAGATTCATTCGGATGAATCTTATTATTCACTCGGACGATTCCAGTCACTCGGGTTCTACGGTGCTACTCGATCAGATGGGAGCTCAGGCGACCCGAAGACAAAGCCTCCGAGGAATTTGAGTAGTCATTCGTTGTGAAGTTAATTTCCCATTACCAGTAACGCCTAGTTAATCAGCCGTTCCTGTAACACAGCCTTCATTGGCATTTATTATCTTAATCATGGCGCTCGGACGGTGGTGGCGCACTCTATATAATCCACCCCCGGGCGCCAGAGCAAGAGGGCTGACCCTGTGTAATCTTCTACCATCCATATGTTGGAAATATGCCCTAGAGGCAATAATAAAATGGTTATTATTATATTTCCTTGTTCATGATAATCGTTTATTATCCATGCTATAATTGTATTGATTGGAAACTCAAATACATGTGTGGATACATAGACAACACTGTGTCCCTACTATGCCTCTAGTAGACTAGCTCGTTGATCAAAGATGGTCAAAGGTTTCCTAGCCATAGACATGAGATGTCATTTGATAACGGGATCACATCATTAGGAGAATGATGTGATGGACAAGACCCAAACAATAAACGTAGCATATGATCATGTCAGTTTATTGCTATTGTTTTCTGCATGTCAAGTATCTGTTCCTATGACCATGAGATCATACAACTCACTGACACCGGAGGAATACCTTGTGTGTATCAAACGTCGCAACGTAACTGGGTGACTATAAAGATGCTCTACAGGTATCTCCGAAGGTGTCTGTTGAGTTGGCATGGATCAAGACTGGGATTTGTTACTCCGTGTGACGGAGAGGTATCTCAGGGCCCACTCGGTAATACAACATCACAATAAGCCTTGCAAGCAAAGTGACTAAAGTGTTAGCCACGGGATCTTGTATTACGGAACGAGTAAAGAGACTTGCCAGTAACGAGATTGAACTAGGTATAGAGATACCGACGATCAAATCTCGGGCAAGTAACATACCGAAGAACAAAGGGAACAGTATACGGGATCAACCGAATCCTTGACATAGAGGTTCAACCGATAAAGATCTTCGTAGAATATGTAGGAACCAATATGGACATCCAGGTCCCGCTATTGGTTATTGACCGTAGAGATGTCTAGGTCATGTCTACATAGTTCTCGAACCCGTAGGGTCTGCACACTTAACGTTCGGTGACGTTTTGGTAGTATTGAGTTAGGTATGGTGGTGACCAAAGGTTGTTCAGAGTCCCGGATGAGATCTCGGACGTCACGAGGAGCTCCGGAATGGTATGGAGGTAAAGATTGATATATAGGAAGTCCCGTTTTGGCCACCGGAAAAGTTTCGGGTATTTCCGGGAGTGTACCGGGAGTGCCGAAGGGCCATCGGGAGGGGCCACCCACGCCGGGAGGCCACATGGGCCTGAGGGGGGGGGGGTGCACCAGCCCTTAGTGGGCTGGGCAAACCAGCCCCACAAGGCCCATGCAGCTAGGAAGGTGGGAAAGGAAAAACCCCAAGTGGGGAAGGTAAACTCCAAGTAGGAAAGGAGTCCTACTAGGAGTAGGATTGGAGGTGGAATCCTCCACCTCCTCATGGTTCGGCCGAACCCCTAGGAGAAACCCTAGGGAGGCTGCCTCCTCCCCCTCCCTCCTATATATACTAGAGGAATAGAGCCCCAAAGACACAAGTCCACGTGCTAGTTCTCTATTCCCTAGTTTCTCCACCAAATAGATTCCGACGGTGCTTAGACGAAGCCCTGTCGGAATAATTCCACCACCACCGCCGCCGCACCGTCGCGCTGCCGGAGAACTCATCTACCTCTCCGCTTCCTCTTGCTGGATCAAGAAGGCGGAGATCGTCATCGAGCTGTACGTGTGCTGAACGCGGAGGTGCAGTCCGTTCGGCGCTAGATCGTGATTGGATCGCGGGACGACTAGCGATTTGGATCACGAAGACGTTCGACTACATCAACCGCGTTTCTTAACGCTTCCCGCTTAGCGATCTACAAGGGTATGTAGATACACTCTCCCTCTCATAGATGCTCATCACCATGGATAGATCTTGCGTGTGCGTAGGAAATTTTTTGTTTCCCATGCAACGTTCCCCAACACCATAAGCAAACACCAAAGCCTCCGGGCTCGAGACGTAGGGCTGTTATCACTTCCGAGTGAGGCCTGAACTCATACATACCGAGTGCACACTTGCGCCGTAGTTAGACTTCGCCCCTCCTTTCGTATCCCCTAGTACTATTGTCAGGTTCATTCCCACGACAGTTGGCGCCCACCTTGGGGCTGCGCGTCTAGCGAATTCCGGCACAGGTGGAATTTCCACTTTCACGTTCATCATGAACACATTCGGCGGCGAGATCCTCTTTGGGTCCCTCAGCTTCGCCGTCGACGATTCGGCATGGCTGCAGTGTTGGGGAACGCAGCAGAAAACAAAAATTTTCCGACCTACGTACCAGCCCAGGATCACTATGGAGACTGCATACAAGGTTTGATCTGTTTCGTTACCGACTCGTAGCGCAGCGGAAGTAGAGTCGATGACGAACGGCGGTGCAGATCCCCGCAGCTAGGATTTACAACCTCCCAACCGCGAGGATGTACTCCCACGTCAGCTCACCGGACGGATCTCCGGGCAGCCCTTCGGGAGGCATCGGGACAGTCCCTCGGATAGTCCCACCGGACGGATCCTCGGACAACCCTTAGGGAGGCCCCTGGACAGCCCTTCGGGCGGGTCACTCGGACAGCCCTTCGGGAGGACACCCGAAACTCAAACTGTAACTCGGACAGCCCTTCGGGAGGCACTCTCGAACTAAGACCGAAACTACGATCTCTCTACAGAGTTGCACACATACGGTGTCATCTATCCGGCAGGGCTTCGCCGTCCAGAACTAGTTCCCACCGGAACCCAGACAGCCTTTCGGCTCTACGAAACTATTTCGCTGGGAGGGAGAGAGAAGCCAGAAATGTCATGGCATGTGTATGTGAGAGCAAGGATGAAGCATATGGGGCTGCCTCCTCCCCTCTATTTATAGGAAAAACAAGGGGTAGGATGGGCATATCCAAAATGCCATGTCATCCCAAAATATCTTGGGAAGATATTTGTGGAAAGCCAACTTCCAACCATATCCATAAATCTGATTTCACTATTCACGACGACATTTTTCAGCGTCCGGTCGAACTGAAAATATTTATGTGGGCTTAGAACAATTCTAGTACCCACTAAAATAAGTTTCAATGCGATCCGGAACAATTCCGGTTTAGTGATTTTCATCTGCGAAAAGCATCTAAAGCGGTTCCGGCAGCTCCGGAACATTTCCGGTTTTCATCCCGGAAAATTCCAGAAAGTTTCCAGAATGATTCTGGCACCCTCCAAGAATTATCAGGCATGTGCCGAAACCAATCTGACTTTATGGTATCCTCTGAAACAACTTTTCAGTTTTACCGGAACTATTCCGATATCCTCTCCGGAACGTTTCCGTTTCGTCCGAAACTTTTTCGGTGAATTTCTCTCAGACTCCCCGTCTAGTATTCAGCAGATAGATGACCCTTAAGCGTGTGACCCTATAGGTTCGGTGAAGTATAGACATGACCCGGAACACTTTCCGATCAATGATTAACATCGGAGCCGTGGACACCCATATTGACCCCTATACCCACACGAATGAATATTCGAGTGAACCTCCAGTTGCCGTGTGCTATTCCTGTTGCTTCGCGATATGTTACAAATACCCGAGGTGAGAAACATTGGCATCCTCGTGGATCAACACTTGTCCACAATGCCAGTTACCTCGTTGCCGGTATTGTTCTCTTTTCTCGTTCCCGTGTTCCGGCATCCCTGTGATCAAATCACCCTGTGTCTGGCCAGACGATGATGGATACCGTAACACCGAGAGGGCCCAGAGATATCTCTCCATCGTCGGAGGAGCAAATCCCAATCTTGAGCTATCAAGTCCCTTGACATACTTTTCCATGAACCCGTAAGCCGCCGTAATAGCCACCCATTTACGGATGACGTTTAACAAACCCCAAAGTTCATGAAGCAAGCATGAAGAAACTCGACACTCTCATGGTCTAAGGAATTATGCAAACATTAACTTCTCTGTGTTATTAACCATAAACTTATGACGAATGTATCTCATAGCATAACATCAATCGGGTCGATTCAACACAAGTGTTCTACCAACAATTGTGCCCTCAAAATTGCCGGCATAGCCATGCCCATGATCAGGAAAACAGGATCATCATGCAATACTTGAGCCAGTCATAGAGGCTTGACTAGGAATACATTTTACCGTTTATTATCCCACACGTGCATATGAGTCTTCCTCCGAGCCTCGTGGTTATTGTAGACTCGAGAACCATAGCAGTTATAGCATGGAACATAAACCTAATTATGAACAGGGAGATAATCAATAACATTTATTATTGCCTCTAGGGCATATCTCCTACATGCAGGAGGCACCGCTGGATGCTGAGGCACTGCCCACCCGAGGTGCGGTGCACTTCAGTGCGACGACATTCGGAGTTCTCCTCCGACAACCGTCTACGCCTTATCGGCCAACTTCTCCGACCCGTCTTGCGGCTTGTCGCCGGCGCTCCGGGCGCTCATGGCTGCAGCGTTGGATCAAGCACGCTGTGGCAGCCCAAGCTGCAGGACAGCAGGTGATCGCGCTCGAAGCCGACGAGTCCGTCCACTGCCTCTTTCCGTCTTCGGATGACGAATCTTCCGAAACAGCCGAGCACGAGAGTAGCGGCGACGTAGCGGAGGTCTTGATGGCCGGCCCAGCCCAAGGTGCTGCTCCTCCTGGGCATTCCGCAGGAGATACCCGCGATCGGGACGGCGACCGCAACAACGCCAGCTCCGACGGCTATGTTCCCCGACCCCTCACCCGGGAGCAACGGGAGGAAATCAGGTGCAGGAACGATCAGGTCCTTCTGACGCCCATAGCGGGGAATACCCCGGATGAGATAGGCCTGGAGGCTGCTCGCCAAGCCACCCTGGCTGAGTGCGAGCGACTCAAGCGGCTACAACGTTCACTCGACGAACGCGCGGCAAGAGACCTTCCCAGCTCCAGCCATAGCCGCCGTCAGCTATTCAGAAAGGATCGTCTGTACACCATCCCGGTGATGCGCACGCCTTTGATGAATCTGGCCGCGGCCACTCGGATTGTAGATTCGATCCAGCCGTCTGACTCGGCGGATGGCGAGGGCATTTGGCAAATCTAGGCTTTGCTGAAGACCGCCCTACAACAAAACTCAGAGGTGTCACAGTCTCACCAACGCATTCGCAATGAGTCCACTCGGGCAGACACTGTCCAGTCGGCTCACAGTCCCCTCACGCCGAGGAAAGACCCGCGAACTCCTCCCCTTCCGAGAGGTCCGCACGGAGGACGCAGGCACGACGACCGCGATTTCAGTCAGACTCCCCCTCCGAGGGGCGGTCTGCGTGGCCAACGTTCGTATGACGGAGGCTACCCACTCGGGAGGAACCGTGAGCGGAGCCTTGTTCGGCACAGAGGCTATGATGCCCGGTCTGACATCACTCAGCGAGTGGTCGATCGGAACCGACATGACAGAGACTGAGCGTGCGGCTGGGGAGTTACTGGTCTCGGGTGTTTCAATAGATACATCCGAGAGGCGGAGATACCCCCTCCCCCCCAATTATCGGCTGGCGACCGGAATTGGGAAGTTCAATGGCGAATCCAAGCCAGGGACTTGGCTCGAAGACTATCAAGTCGCTGTCCGGGTGGATTGACAGAATTATAGCACTGCGTCCAGAAGAGCAACGAGACTCTTCGAGAGTACATTCAGCGCTGGACCACGTTGCACAACACCGTGGAAAATGTGACCGAGCATCAGGCCGTGTGCGCCTTTAAGGCTGACACTCGGTATCGGGAGTTGATCTTGAAGTTCGGCCGGTCTGGGGATCTGTCCCTTAGTCGGGCCATGGAGATCGCAAACAAGTACACCAATGGCGAGGAAGAAGACCGCCTCCGTAGCGGCAAAGGGAGAACCGGCAACGCTCCTCAATCGGGAGGCAATGCCGGGAAAAATCAGAAGCGGAAGGTTGACGCCTCTGGCAAGGCAGAGGTGGCAGCCGTCCAAGGGCAAGGACAAGGCAAGCCGAAGCCCGAGAAAAAGAAGAAAGAGTGGATTCCTAAGAAGAAGTCTGACTCTAAGTCCGACATTCTCGATCAGCCGTGGCAGATTCATACCAAGACGGATGAAGAAGGCAACGTAGTGCTTCCGAAGCACACCACTCGGGAATGTCACCTGCTCAAGCAGGAGATGGGCGCGGAGCCCTCGAGTGAAAAAGTCGACGCTGAAGATGATGATGGTACTTCCGAGTACCCTCAGGTTGATAAAGTCCTCGTGATTTTCGCTGACGTTGAAAGTAAGAGGCAGTTGAAAGTTGTCAATCGGGAGGTCAACTTGGCAGTTCCGACTACCCCCAAGTTCCTCAACTGGACGAAGACGCCTGACACTTTCGACCAGTCCGACCATCCGCCTCACATCGCCACCCCTGGGAGGCAGGCGTTGGTCGTCGACCCGGCAGTGGGTGGCGTCCGACTGCACAAGGTCCTGATGGATGGAGGTAGCGGGCTCAATATCATTTATGCTGATACGCTCAAGGCAATGGGCATCCCGATGTCTCAATTGAGCAAGAGCAACATGCACTTCCACGGGATTGTTCCTGGGAAGAAGGCGGAGTCACTCGACCAGATCGCTCTGGACGTCGTATTCGGAGGCAAAAAGAATTTTCGAAAGGAAAGGTTAACCTTCGAGGTGGTCGACTTCCGCAGTGCTTATCATGCCATCCTAGGTAGGCCCGCCTACGCGCGATTCATGGCCAGACCATGTTACGTGTATCTCAAACTCAAGATGCCAGGGCCTAAGGGCGTGATCACAGTGACTGGCGACCGGAAGATCGTCGAAGAGTGCCTCTAGCAGGGCTCAAAGATCGCCAACGAGCAAGTGCTTGCAGTCGAGCTTGAAGGGTACAAGAAGGAAGTGGATACGGCTGATCTGCTCAGATCAAAGCGGTCGGCTTCAGAATCAGCTTTCCAGTCGGCTGGCGAGACCAAGCAAGTCCATGTTCATCCGAGTGATCCTAGTGCTGCTCCGACGAACATCTCCTCCTCACTCGGAGAGAAATAGGAAGCCGAGCTCATCCAGTTCCTCCGTGAGAACTGGGACATCTTCGCATGGACGCCGTCTGACATGCCTGGTGTGCCCAGGGAACTGGCTGAGCACCGACTCCGAACTGATCCCAAAGCCAAGCCAGTCAAAGAGTACTTGCGTCGATCCTCCGTCGAGAAGCGCAAGGTGATTGGTCAAGAGATAGCTTGGCTCCTTGCCGCCGAGTTCATTCGCGAGGTTTACCACTCCGAGTGGCTCGCGAATGTCGTCTTGGTGCCAAAGAAGGACAAATCACTCCGTATGTGTATTGACTTTAAACACCTCAATCGGGCCTGCCCGAAGGATCATTTCCCTTTACCTCGGATAGATCAGATAGTAGACTCTACTGCCGGATGCGAACGTATGTCGTTCCTGGACGCGTACTCCGGGTACCACCAGATCCGAATGTACGGTCCTGATGAAATAAAAACAGCCTTCATCACCCCATTCGGGTGCTTTTGCTACGTCACGATGTCATTCGGCCTGAAGAATGCTAGGGCCACTTTCCAGCGCATGATCCAGAAATGCTTGCAAAAGCAGATCAGTCGGAACGTGGAGGCTTATATGGACGATATCGTAGTCAAGCCTAGGAAAGGTTCCGACCTCCTGACCGACCTTGCCGAGACCTTTGCGAACCTACGGCGCTTCGGAATAAAGCTGAATCCAGCTAAGTGCACATTCGGAGTGCCTGCCGGAAAGTTACTCGGTTTTCTCGTTTCCGAACGAGGGATCGACGCCAATCCGGAAAAAATCGGCGCTATAGTCCGAATGAAGCAACCGGAACGCTTTCACGACGTGCAAAGGGTGACAGGGTGCCTTGCGGCCCTAAGTCGATTCATCTCAAGACTCGGAGAGAAGGCACTCCCCCTCTACCGACTGATGAAAAAGTCCGACAAGTTCGAGTGGACCAATGAAGCGCAAGCCGTGTTTGAAGAACTCAAGGCATTGCTTTCTACCCAGCCGGTGTTAGCTGCTCTGGGCAGCCAGGAACCTTTACTCATGTACATCGCGGCGACTAGCCCGGTGGTGAGCACAGTCCTCGTAGTAGAGCGCGAAGAGCCGGGAAAAGCATTCAAGGTTCAAAGACCCATATATTACATCTCAGAAGTGTTAACCCCTTCCAAGCAAAGGTACCCGCACTACCAAAAGCTGGTCTATGGTATTTACCTGACTGCTAAAAAGGTGGTTCATTACTTCCAAGATCATTCGGTCATGATCATCAGCAACACTCCCCTGTCGGAGATCCTGCACAACAGAGACGCTGCTGGCCGGGTGGCAAAGTGGGCAATTGAGCTCCTTCCGCTGGAGATCAAGTTCGAAGCCAAGAAAGCAATAAGTCCCAGGCATTGGTTGATTTTATGGCCGAGTGGATCGAGCAAGAGCAGCCAATTCCGAGTGTTCCCGAACACTGGACTATGTACTTCGACGGATCCAAGATGCTCAATGGCTCGGGGGCTGGTGTGGTTCTTGTCTCTCCCAAAGGAGACCGGCTGAATTATGTCCTCCAAATCCATTTTGATTCATCAAACAACGAGGCCGAGTACGAAGCCCTCCTGTACGGGCTCCGCATAGCCATATCACTCGGCATTCGTCGTTTGATGGTCTACAGCGATTCGGACCTCGTTGTCAACCAAGTGATGAAAGAGTGGGACATTCGGAGCCCAGCAATGACCGGTTACTGCAACGTGGTCAGAAAGCTGGAGAATAATTTTGAAGGTTTGGAGCTGCATCACATTCCTCACGCAAAGAATCAAGCAGCAGACAACTTGGCACAGATTGGGTCCACTCGACGACCAGTCCCTAAAGACATATTCCTCGAACATCTGCGCGCCCCAATGATTGCAGAAGATCCTTTCACAGAAAAGCCCCCACAAGCAGTCGGTCCATCTAATCCGACTGAGGTTGATGTTCCGGCCGTAGTGGATCTGGTCCACGAAATGCTGGTAATCACTCCCGAGTGGACTCAACCCTATTTGGCATACTTGCTCAGGCAAGAACTTCCCGAAGATGAAGAAGAAGCTCGCCGGATTATCCGTCGGTCCAAGTCATTCGAAGTTTTGGGGAACCAGTTATACAAGAAAAGCACCAGAGGAGTCACTCAAAAATGCATCTCCCCAGAGGAAGGGCTGCAAATCTTACACGAAATCCACTCGGGAACTTGCGGCCACCACGCTTCCTCTCGGACTTTGGTCGCTAAGGCTTTCCGAGCGGGTTTTTATTGGCCCCGAGCCAATGAAGCAGCAAGAGATTTGGTCGACCTGTGCGTCGGGTGTCAGTTCTATAAAAATAAGTCTCACAAGCATGCATCCTCGTTAAAGACGATCCCGCTCACCTGGCCGTTTGCAGTATGAGGCTTCGATATGGTCGGTCCCCTACGGACTGGGACGAGTGGATTCGCCCACCTGCTTGTGGCGGTTGACAATTTCACCAAGTGGGTCGAAGAGAAGCCCATCAAGAGTTTGGATGCGGGTACTGCCGTCAGTTTCATTCGGCAGATCATCTTTAGATTCGGCGTGCCACACGACATTATCACAGATAATGGGAAGAACTTCGACTCGGACGAGTTCTGTGAGTTTTGTTTCTCCCAAGGCACTCGGGTTAACTATGCCTCAGTGGCTCACCCGCAGTCGAATGGACAGGCAGAACAGGCAAATGGAATGATTCTACAAGGTCTGAAACCTCGATTGATGAGAGACCTGATGTATGCTGCGGGATCCTGGGTTGAAGAATTGCCGTCTGTCTTATGGGGCATTCGGACAACCCCGAACCGCTCTACGAAACGCACTCCTTTCTTCATGGTGTACGGATCAGAAGTTGTGCTGCCGAGTGATCTTCAGCACAGTTCCCCCCGAGTGGAACTATATGATGAAGCTGAAGCTGAAGCTGCACGGCAAGATGGTCTTGACCTTTTAGAGGAAGAGAGAGAGCTGGTCCTCATCAGATAGACGCTCTATCAGCAAGATCTGAGGCGTTACCATGACAGACACGTCCAGGGCCGAGCTTTTCAGGAAGGAGATCTTGTCCTTCGACTGGACCAGCAAAAACCCCACAAGCTAGCGCCTCCGTGGCAGGGGCCGTATGGAATTCCGAGTGCGGACCATGCCCACACTCGGGGGCTTAGTTGCGATCCCGCATCGCCTAAGTTATAAACCGTCTTGAGTGGGACATCCTCCACACTCGGACTCTAAGATGGACAGGACCATCATTACTAAGATGGACAGGACCATTATAGTTCTCTTGAACAATTCCGAGTGCGGGTCACACCCACACTCGGGGGCTTAGTCGCGATCCCGCATCGCATAAGTTATAAACCGTCTTGAGTGGGACATCCTCCCCACTCGGACTCTAAGATGGACAGGACCATCATTGTTCTCATGAACAATTCCGAGTGCAAGCCTCACTCACACTCGGGGACTTAGATGCGGTATCACATCGCCTAAGTGTAAACATTCAGAAATCAAAGGTCGAATGAAACCAAGGCAAACAAAAATTGCATCACTCGAAACGAGAGTACGGATAAAAGTCTTGAGGACAGGAGCCTCAGACTCATTCAAAGTCTTACGGTTACAGCTACCACTCGGCATTTCGAGGCAAAAGATTAAAGAGTTTTAAACCCGACGATCACTCGGGCTGAGGCACTGCTTCGATGAAGGTGTCCAGGTCGATGCTGTCTGCGATCCGAGTGGCAGCTTCCATGAACATCTCCATGAAGTCTTCGACCTTGGCATGCTTCCTGTTGGCGACCTCCAGGGACTTTAGCTTCTTCTCATCCACTCCCTTGCAGTGGACGCGGACGAGTGAGAGGGCAATGTCGGCTCCAGCCCAGGCTGCAGATTTTTTCCAAGCTTTCACTCGACTTGGTACGTCTCTCACTCGGGTAAGGGCTGATTCCAGATCCTTCGAGGGCTCTTCATCGGAGAAGACGTCTCGGTCAATCTCCGAGACGGCAGTGCTGAGCCTCTTCATATACGAAGTCACTTGATTGACACGTTCTTCCAAGCGAAGAATGACCATAGCAGCACTGTCCTTGAGCAGCTCTTGGGACGGGTCCAGCTCCTTCTCGATCTTGTCAGTCTCCTCGGCGACGTCATCACATAAATCTGGGTTTGCGTCAAATGAAGAAAAGAGTCAGAAGTGATCAGAATTCATTCGGCCGGACTAGGATCACTCGGGAACATTACCTTTGAGTTTTTCGCTCACGGAGTTGCCAGACTCCTCGACAAACTGCTCCAGCCCGTTCTTATTCGCGGTGATATGCTTGAGTTTGGTCTCCCACTCGGAGTATGACTTCTTCAGATCAGCGAGCTCCTCCTTGGACTTCGTCGCAGCAGCTTCCATAGCTTTCTTCTCTTCCTCCAGCTTCCCGACTGCCTTCAGCTTCTCTTCGGCCTCCTTGGTCTTTCGGCTGGCTTCCTTTTGAGCAGCCGCCAAATCCGTGTCCTTCTTCTCGAGGACCGTCTTCACAGTTTCCAAAGAAATAGAATTCTTCAGCCTCTCGACAAGTTTACGATTTTCGCCACGAAGATCTGGTGAAACAGACTCAGTCGGACAGGGAGGAACGACAGTTACTGCAGCAGTCGGGCAAGATGAGCATACCTTCAATTGCCTTCTTCTCCTCCTCCAGTCGGACATTCTTGGCCTTCTCGGCTTCAAGGCTGATGCGCAGGTCCTGCACCTCTTTCTCCAAAGCTTTGTAGTGACTTCCGAGCTCACAAACAGACTGCAAACAAGAATTAAAGCAAAAGGTATTGGTCAAAATTTTGACTCGGACTCTAAGACTCCCGCCGACTGTTTCAGTCGACGGCAGTCTCGGGGACTACACCCAGTGGGTGCGCTCAGCGCGCCCCCAGTGGAAAATCAAATACAAGGTTTTTTCTCCAGACTTAACAGACGGATCGAACATCAAATTCATTCGGACTCTTAGACTCCCGCCGACTGCTTCAGTCGACGGTAGTCTCGGGGACTACACCCAGTGGGTGCGCTCAGCACGCCCCCACTGGAACTCAAAGACACCCAGCAGGTGTGCTCGGATGCAAATCCTCACAAGACAGAAATAAAAATTCTGACTGAGGAAGGTACTTACAAGAGTACTTACTCGGACATTCTTCTTCAACGCCTTACTTGCATCGTACGCCGTCTTCAGTCGTTCACTCATCACCTCCAGCTGGATTAATGCCTCTTTGCTCGCTCCCACTTGGTTCTCCGGGACATAATGTAGCGCAAAGATGTTGGTCGCAGAGGGAGTCAACGAGGGGGATGATGTGCCAGTTCCGAGTGCTTCCCCGGCTCCCGAGCTGGCCTCTCGTGCTGGCACCAAAGTATCGGCAAGCGATGACTCCTGCATCATGACGTCCGCGTTGGCCAAAGGGTTCGGCAGGTCAACCTTGTCGTCCGCATCAATGTCGATCACTTCACACGGAGCTGCAAGCGTTCAAGGCACTCGAAGATGAGTAAAAAGTAAACACTCGGGAATGTCCAGAGTTACCGAGTGAGTCCGGAGCTTACCTTTTGAAGACGCAACGTCGGCGTTGGCCCGCTCTTTCTCCAGAGTGTGGGGATCAGGTGAAGCAGTTGAAGTATCAGCACTGCAAAGGAAACACTCAGATCATTTCATCACTCAGACAAATATAGACAACAATTGTTAGAAAGGAAATGCTTACGCTGAGGCCACGGGAATGGTCATCTTAATCTTCGGGATGAAGACCGCCTTCCGAGGCTTGGCCGTAGTGACTTTGGGCTGCTTCGCCGTCTTCTCAAGTGAAGAGACAAGCTCTCCACACCCGCGCTTCGAGCTGCGGGTCGGAAGGACAGACCCAGTCGGTTTGGCGGCTTTTGGTCCCTTGGGACCGCCACCACGGACTCCCGAGTCCTGGCGCACCTTGGTACGGGCTTCAGACACTTGGTCATCCGAGCGTGACAACTCCACCTCCTCGCCGCCCTCCGAGCCTTCCTCTTCATCTTCTTCATCGTCTTCGTCGTCATCGGGCTCTTCATACTCCCCTGCTTCGGCCGAATCTTCTGGATGATCGGTATCGCTCGCAACATCGATCGGGCCCCTGTCCACGATTGGCACCTGGCTTCTCATCTGTGTGAAGGCCTGCCGAATGAAGAGCAAGATCAGTCGGATCAACTACAATAGACACACAAATATCACTCGAATGATGGACCTTCGGAGTTACCTCATTCGACGGATTATCTGATGAAAGTGGAGCCACCAGCCTGCTCCCCCTAGGGTTGTCACGTGCTGGGATGATCGCCTTGATCTTAGCTTCCACCATGTCTTCAGTGAGCTCCTCCGGGTGAGTTCGAGTGGGGTCACTCGGTCCGGCATACTCCCACATGGGGTGAGCCCTGGCTTGCAGCGGTTGAATCCTCCTCTGGAGGAAAACCTTCAGCAAGTCGAGTCCATTGACACCTTTCTGCACCAGGGCCACCAGAGCTATCACCAGGATGTCCACTTCGGTCTTTTCCTCTTTGGTCACAGTCAGCCGAGGAACTGGCCGAATGTGCTCAGAGCTATACGGTGGGAGTCCCGACTGACCTTCATCGACTGGAATGTCCTGGCAGTAAAACCAGTTTTCCTGCCACCCCTTTACCGAATCAGGGAACGTCATTTGCGGGAAACAGACTTTCCCCCGCAGCTGGATTCCTAGACCACCACACAACTGGGCCACATTCGTCTTATCTTTCGACCGAGTGGGCTTTTTTACGGTCATCACTCGGCAAGTAAAGAGATGTTTGAACAAGCCCCAATGAGGATAACAGCCCAAGAAGTTCTCACAGAGAGATATGAATGCGGCTAGGTAAACGACAACATTGGGAGGGACATGATGGAGTTGAGCACCAAAAAAACCCAGGAATCTTCGGAAGAAAGGATGAGGCGGAAGAGAGAAACCTCGCTCAAGGTGGGTCACCAAGACCACGCGCTGACCCCCCTTCGTCGAAGGCTCGTCCTCGCCCGCCCCCGGCAGCCGCCATTTCCCCTCGGGCACAAATCCTTGGCCCTCCAACTCAAGCATCCGGGCCTTGGTGACCCGCGACGGCAGCCACTCGCCTTGTGTCCATCCTGCCGGCGCTCCGGCGCTGGAGGAGGAGGTGCGCGAGCTCTTCTTCGCCCGCTCGGCCTTCGCGGTCGCAACCGCCGCGCGCATCTTCACCGGCGAGCTCGGAATGATCTTCGACTAGGGGAAGGTGGGAGGAACGCAGACAGGCGTCAGAGAAGACAAGGGAGAGGGGGAAAGTGAGATCTGTTTCACCCCCCTACAGTGCCTCCAAGTTTTATACCAAGAATCCGGCGAAATCTCTATCCGTCAATCCGCAAACGGAGCGAGATCCGCGGATCTACTGTATAGAGCTTCGGGGACACGTGGCGAAAATCGTGGTGCAGTTATCGAGGCGTCGTGCCCACTACCCCAAATTACCGTGATGTGGCCGTTTTGCTACGCGCCCGCGCGCGGCCTTCGCGATTTCGAACGCGCGGAAATTTTTCCGCACCATAAATGAGGCAAGTTCCGCGCTTCGAAGGATTCGGCGACTTGCCCCTGCAAACCGAGTGGATGAATCACATCAGTCAAACACTTGGGTAAAATGACCAGACGTTCGGGTCGTTTCTTCCGAGAAACACTTCGACTTCATATGGCAGTACTGCTCTACCAAACAAGACAGTTCGGTCAAGAGATATCAATCCTGAATCCATCATGGTTTGAAGCCGAGTGAAGAGCCGCAAGACCGTTTCTCGGACTCTTCTGAGATGCCGTAGACGCTTCTGAGTGTCGGTCACTCGACCACTAAAACCTCATGGATTCGGGGGCTACTGATGAGGATGCCTACTATGGGTAGGGTCATAGGCCTGACATCTAGGGCCCACCTGTGGTCCCACAATGTCATTAAAGCCCCTGGGCGAAGATTCATTCGGATGAATCTTATTATTCACTCGGACGATTCCAGTCACTCGGGTTCTATGGTGCCACTCAGTCAGATGGGAGCTCAGGCGACCCGAAGACAAAGCGTCCGAGGAATTTGAGTAGTCATTCGTTGTGAAGTTAATTTCCCGTTACCAGTAACGCCTAGTTAATCAGCCGTTCCTGTAACGCAGCCTTCATTGGCATTTACTATCTTAATCATGGCGCTTGGCCGGTGGTGGCGCACTCTATATAAGCCACCCCCGGGCGCCAGAGCAAGGGGGCTGACCCTGTGTAATCTTCTACCATCCATAAGCAAACACCAAAGCCTCTGGGCTCGAGACGTAGGGCTGTTATCACTTCCGAGTGAGGCCTGAACTCGTACATACCGAGTGCACACTTGCGCCGTAGTTAGACTTCGCCCCTCCTTTCGTACCCCCTAGTACTATTGTCAGGTTCATTCCCACGACAATCACTTTCCCCCTTTTTCCCGTGTGATTCCAGCCAAGAACCACAGGCGGCGACCCCCATCCGAAGCTCTCCGCCGCGGCCCCCTCGTCGCCGGCGACCAGGGCTTCTCCGGCGTCCCCCTCCACCTCCACCCGAACGGCGGGTCCACGCTGGTTCCATCCCCGCCATCGCCAGGCTCTGTCGTGACCCGTAGCCGCAGGTGAGCTCCCTCGACCTCCTCTGGTCCGAGGAAGGTGATGACAAGCGGGCCCCGCTTGTCATTCTCCCCCTGGTCTCCCGCCTCTCCCTATGCTCTGGCCGCCGGGCCCCGCCCGTCAGGTTTGAACCTGGCGCGCGCGGGGGCACCGGTTCGCCTGGGCTGGCTGGCCACTGGGCCGGCCCAGCTACGGACAGAACTGGCCCAGGGCACTATGGCCCTTTTTCTTTTTCTTTTCTGTGGAGTTTTGCAAAAATTCCACAGGTCACAATATTTTCCCAATTCTAATAATTCTTCCACCATAAATCTTAGAATATTATGCAGTATTTAATAGTGCCACTTGTACCATTTTTTGAAAACATTTTATGTACTGGATTTATTTAAAACCTAGTTTAAATATTTTTAGCCTCTGTTAAAATAGTTTTAAAAATCTTTTTCACTTCAAAACCACAGACAAACAGTTTTAGTTCCTATTGTAGTATTTCACAGAGTAGGGTAACATTTTAGAAGTGGATTTTGTGCTCTGTTTTTGTGGTGATTCTTATTTTTGCCCGTTAATATTGCAACGATAGATTGCGTTGTTGACGAGGGAGTTGGACCAGAAGACTTCAAAGACCCCGAAGACTTTGTTGAGCCAGGCAAGCAGCCCTTTGACCATGTTTAAGAAACCATTTTATTGCATGGCATATAGCACTTCCTTTTGTTATGTTGATCATGATGATGTGGTGACCACTTTGGTGGATGCCTCTGTTACTTTTCCGTTGATACTTGCATCGTGCATGACCCTACCTTCCTATGAGGGTTATGCGGGTGGAAAGTAGTTAGGTTGCTAAAGTAGATGCTACGCAAATGGGATGGGGATATGCATGGTGTTGTACACAAATGCTTTCAAAGAACTTTTTTAACCCCCGTCGGGTGCCACTAATGCCCGAGGGAGATGATGATGAGCTAGGTAACCACTTGAGAAAGAAGTGGTGTACCAGAGCAAGAGGAGTGTGTGTTTTTGAAAACGGATTAGATTTAAGATCTGCTGATCGTCCCAACCTTACATGTACAACCACGATACCCCTTATGGGATGGGGCTTTGTTGATTACCTTGGTCGGTACTAGCAGAGAGCCCGCATTACTAGTGGCGAGAGGGCCAGAGTTACTCTCTCGATACGGGGTCGTGCCAGGTAGGGCGACCATGGACTGTATTTACAGACACCGGGCACACCGTTGGTCCCTTCATGGATGGTACTATGTTGAGCAAGGCTCATGCAATGTGCATCGTGAGGGTTGTGTACCAATCGAGAGGACTCTTTGTTTAGTGCTGTCAAGGGAAAGGCAATGTTCGGGTGCTTACCTCGGGTATGTGATATACCGCGAGTCGTGGCTTGACACGGAAGTTCCCTGAGTCTTGTGGGTAAAGTGTGCAACCTTTGCAGAGTGTAAAACTATTCGAATAGCTGTGTCCACGGTCAAGGACAGTTGGGTGGCCCTGCTTAAACTATGTCCAGGATGTTTTCACTAACTTGGCGTGTGTGTGAGAAAGATGGAATACTCGAGACAAGTCGGATGACTTGACATGATGATTGAACATGAGATGTTCAGACCTTGATTATATTGATATCTGTAACCTGTTCGTACGAATACTTGTATCCTCATGAGGCATGCTACATCAAGTTATTTTGATCATGACATTGCACTCAAAACTAGCTTTCCGCAACTTACCTTCTTAGTGCTAGATCATGCTTTGTTATACCTTGTTCCAAAACATGGGTTGCTTGCGAGTACATTCAAAGTACTCATTGGCTTGCCACTGGTTATTTAATTGGCCTGGCATGGAAGAGCAGGAATATGGTGAAGAATTAGTTGGAGACAAACATGCGAACTAGGACGCTTCCCAGTCAGAATGCCTGTAGGGTTAAGGCAGATGGCATGGGTTCACGCTTTCGTTCAAGATTTCCGCTGCTAGTTATGTTGGGTGTTTGGCCGTCATGGCCTTATCTATGTAAGACTTGACCTCAATGGTCTTTATTTGTGTAAGACGGTATGTATGGATGTAAGACTCTTGTTATTCAGCTTCTGTGTGTTCAGTGAGCATTGATCTGTGGGATCACTATACACGTGCATTCGGTGACCACGACTTATGAGTCGGGGTCCCCACAGTAATACAAGATCCCGCGACTAACTCCTTAGTCACATTGCTTGCAAGCTTCTTGTGATGTTGTATTACCGAGAGGGCCCAAAGATACCTCTTCGTCATACGGGGTGACAAATCCTAGTCTCAATCCACGCCAACCCAACAAACACCCTCGGAGATACCTGTAGAGCACCTTTATAGTCACCCAGTTACGTTGCGACGTTTGATACACACAAGGTACTCCTCCGGTGTCAGTGTGTTGCATGATCTCATGGTCATAGGAACAGATACTTGACACGCAGAAAACAATAGCAATAAACTTGACACGATCATATACTACGTTCATAGTTTGGGTCTTGTCCATCACATCATTCTCCTAATGATGTGATCCCGTTATCAAATGACAACTCATGTCTATGGCCAGGAAACCTTGACCATCTTTGATCAACGAGCTAGTCTAGTAGAGGCTCACTAGGGACATAGTGTTGTCTATGTATCCACACATGTATCTGAGTTTCTGATCAATACAATTCTATCATGGATAATAAACGATTATCATGAACAAGGAAATATGATAATAACTAATTTATTATTGCCTCTAGGGCATATTTCCAATAGACCAAAGGCGGCGGGAGGTTCTGCCAAAGTGGGCGAACAGGCAGTTGTTGTGATCGTCTACGTACAATCATTTCTTGTGCCAAGAACGCATCGACTGCGGGAGGTCAACTCGGAAGAACTTGGAGGAAGGTCACAACTCTAGACTCACCCCGCCAAGGTCGCGGATGACGTCGCCATTCATATGCGTCCTCATGCAGTAGAAATGGCAAAACAAATTGAGATCGGAAGCGATCCCTGGATAGCACTCACAAAAAGTGATGCGTCCTTATGAGTCGGGGTCCCCACAGAGCTGCTATCAGAGCCATCCTCACTGTAGGAAGCCTTAGTTAGCTTGGACGCTAGTTAGGACAGAACCATTTTTGAAACTATGCCTAGTACCTGCACTTAGGAGTTTATGCACTTCTTACCTTTTCTAAGTGTACTTTCAAAACTCTACTGACTCCTCTCCCCTAAACCATGTAGATGGCCATCGTACCCGAAGCCCTCCTAGCATCCGGCTTTCCCCTACTCCTTGAGGATAGCCTGGAGAAGTGCCAGTATCGCCGACCACCCGTTTTCCTCTACCACGAGCACTGGGTCGATGTCGTCACGAAGGAGTATGACGTGGCTTGAGACTGTGTCGGTATTTCCCCAAAGAGGAAGGGATGATGCAGCACAGCGACGGTAAGTATTTCCCTCAGTTATGAAACCAAGGTTATCAAACCAGTAGGAGGATCACCACCACCCAATAAGCAGCACCTGCCCACAAACAACAAATACTTGCAACCTGACGTGAAAGAGAGGTTGTCAATCTCTCTACGGTAAAAAGATAGATTAGGTAGTGATAGATAGGATAGATAGATCTCTCAAGAACACAAAATAGAAAAGGCAAATAAAAAGTGCAGCAATATATTTTTGGGTTTTGGGTTTTGTAGATCTGAAAACAAAGAAGCAAAAAAGATAGATCAGAAAGCAACATGTTGGAAAAGCAGACCCGAGGGCCGTAGGATTCACTAGTGGCATCTCTCATGAGTATAGCACACGGTGGGTGAACAAATTACTGTTGGGCAATTGATAGAAAATCAAATAGTCATGACGATATCCAAGGCGATGATCATTATATAGGCATCACGTCCAAGATAAGTAGACCGACTCCTGCCTGCATCTACCACTATTACTCGACACATCGACCGCTATCCAGCATGCATCTAGTGTATTAATTTCATGGAAAAACGGAGTAATGCAATAAGAACGATGACATGATGTAGACAAGATCTATTCATGTAGGAATAGACCCCATCTTGTTATCCTTAATGGCAACGATACATGCGTGCCTTGCTGCCCCTTCTGTCACTGGGAAAGGACACCGCAAGATCGAACCCATCACAAAGCACCTCTTCCCATGGCAAGAAAAATCGATCTAGTCGGCCTAACTAAACCAAAGATTCGAAGAAGAAATACGAGGCTATAAGTAATCATGCATATAAGAGATCAAAGAAGACTCAAATAATATTCATGGATAGAAACTGATCATGAACTCAAAATTCATCGGATCCCAACAAACACACCGCAAAAGTTTACATCAAATAGATCTCCAAGAGACCATTGTATTGAGAATCATAAGAGAGAGAGGAAGCCATCTAGCTACTGTCTACGGACCCGTAGGTCTATGGTGGACTACTCACGCATCATCGGAGAGGCACCTATGAAGAAGATGAACCCCTCCGTGATGGTGTTTAGATTGGATCTCGAGGTTCTGGAACTTGCGGCGGCTGGAATTGTGTTTCGTTGACTCCCCTAGGGTTTTTGGAATATTTGGGAATTTATAGGCATCAAAGGCAGTGGAGAGGGGCCCCGTTGAGGGCACAACCCATCAGGGCGCGCCGGGGGCCCCCTGGCGCGCCCTGGTGGGTTGTGCTCTCCACAGCCCACCTTCCTGGCTCTTCTTTGGCCCACTGGGTGTCTTCTGGTCCAGAAAAAATCTCCAAAAAGTTTCGTCACGATTGGACTCCGTTTGGTATTGATATTCTGCGAAGTAAAAAACAAGCAAAAACAGGAACTGGAACTTTGGCACTATGTAAATAGGTTAGTCCCAAAAAATGATATAACGTTGTTATAAAATGATTGTAAAACATCCAAGAATGATAATATAACAACATGGAACAAGCAAAAGTTATAGATACGTTGGAGACGTATCAGCATCCCCAAGCTTAATTCCTACTCGTCCTCGAGTAGGTAAATGATAAAAACAGAATTTTTGATGTGGAATGCTGCCTAACATGTTCATCTCATATTCTTTTCTTTTGTATAGCATGGACATTTGGACTTGTAAATGATTCAAAGCAATAGTCTAGTTTTAACATAATGACTTCAATACTCAAGCATGTCAACAAGCAACCATGTCTTTCAAAATATCAACACTAAAGAAAGTTATCCCTGGCCCATCACGCTCAATCATTGATCCATTCATGACACACACTCAAATATTAGCTATACCCTATGCTCAAGTACGATCATAGTGCCCCCTAGTTGGTGCTTATAAGAGAAGATGGAGACTCAAAGTAAAAATAAAAGTTGCATAAAGTAAATAGATAGGCCCTTCGCAGAGGGAAGTAGGGATTTGTAGAGGTGCCAGAGCTCAAAGTTTTAAATTGAGAGAGAAAAATATTTTGCGTGGCATGCCTTTCCTGTCAACGAAAACGACAAAGTAGCTCACAATATTTTCCATGCTAGATATATCATAGGCGGTTCCCAAACAGAAAATAAAGTATATTCCTTTTTCCACCAAACTTTCACTTTCCATGGCGGGCCGTATCCACGGTTCCCTTCGATACCAACACTTTCCAAGGAATTTATTATTTGACAACATAAAGTAAATATTTTTCCTTTTTCATTTCGGGAATGGGCATCCCTATTACCGCCGCACTCTCGTGTAATGACAAGTGAATAAACACTCATCTTGAGAATAACACATCTAGCATGGAAAAATATTGGACACTCCCCACCGTTTCATGAGCGGTACGAGCACCCAAAAGAGAAAATTTATTTTGAAAATTTAGAGATGGCACATACAAATTTGCTTGGAACGGCATGGAAATACCGCATCTAGGTAGGTATGGTGGACTCATAAGGCAAAACTTGGTTTAAGGATTTTGGATGCACAAGTGGTATTTCTACTTATTACAAATGGAGGCTAGCAAATAGATTGAGAAGCAACCAAACCAAGAAACGGAAATTCACATAAGCGAGCATTGAGCATAACTAACACCGAATAATGCACCATAAGTAGGATGTAACTTCATTACATAACTATTGACTTTCGTGCATGCATATGGAATCACAAACCTTAACACCAATATTCCTACTAAAGCATAATTACTCACTAACATGACTCACATATTACTATCATCATGTTTCAAAACTATTACAAGGAATCAAGTTTAATTTGTCCAATGATCTTCATGAAAGTTTTTATTATATCCTCCTTGGATATCTATCACTTTGGGACTAGTTTCATATATTGCCATTGCTTTTTTGACAAGCTCAAACAAATTTAAGTGAAGCACATGAGCATAGATATTTCATCTCTCAAAAAGGTATAAGTGAAGCATGAGAGGATTTCTTCAAAAATTTCCAAGCACACCGTGCTCAAAAAGATATAAGTGAAGCACTAGAGCAATTCTATAGCTCAAAAAGATTAAGTGAAGCACATAGAGCAATTCTAACAAATCATAGCATAATTTTGGCTCTCCAAAATAGGTGTGTTCAGCAAGGATACAAATGAAAAACTAACAAGCAAAGCAAGCAAAGATACAAGACGCTCCAAGCAAAACTCATGATATGTGACGAATAAAAATATAGTTCCAAGCAAAATACCGATGGTTGTTAGAAGAAAGAGGGGATGCCACTCGGGGGCATCCCCAAGCTTAGTTGCTTGTTTCTCTTTGAATATATCTTTGGGGCGCTGTAGCATCCCCAAGCTTAGGCTATTTTCACTCCTTATTCCTTCATCCATCGTGATCTCACCAAAAATTTAAAAACTTCAATCACACAAAACTCAACAAAATCTTCATGATATCCGTTAGTATAATAAAGCAAATCACTACTTTAGGTACTGTTGCAAACCCATTCATATTTTATTGTTGCATTATAACTACTGTGTTTTAACTTTACCATGGCTCATACCCTTCAATATAACCCATAGATTCATCAAAACAAGCACACAATGCAAAGAAAACAGAATCTGTCTTAAACAGAACAGTCTGTAGTAATCTGTACTCTAACTATACTTATGTAACTCCAAAAATTCTGAGAAATTAGTAAAACGTAAAGGATTTGTATAGAAACACTGTGTTAAAATTTCAGCTCAAGATCACGTTCCAGCAAAAAATGAAAATTCATATACTAGACACAAAGTTTCTGTTTCAGATTCAGCATTGCTTCTACTCATCTTATGAGCCATCCTAAAGGCTTTACTTGGGACAAATACTAAATAAACCATAAAAACACAATCATATCAGAGGCATAATTGTGTCAACACTCAAAAATAGAAAGGAAAAAGAAAAAATTATTTATTGGATCCATAGGATGCCTGAAACGACCAAGATGCGATCCTATCCTTATTTTGGCTCGAGGGCCTCGACAGGGATAGAAGCGCATCTCGTCGTTTTACAAGAATGGATATCATTACAACTACATGTAAGAAGAGATGAGTATATGGAATTGGCTTACACTCGCCACAAGCTACATCAAGATCACATCAATACAACAACATATCCAAACATCATACAGAAGAGCAGGTTCCGACTACGGACGAAAACAAACGATAAAATGACATCCATCCTTGCTATCCCAGGCTGCCGGCCTGGAATCCATCCTAGATTGATGATGAAGAAGAAGAACTCCAAATCAAGCAAACATCGCTCTCACGTCAAAGCATCGCATTACCTGTACCTGCAACTGTTGTTGTAGTAATCTGTAAGCCACAGGGACTCAGCAATCTCATTTCCAAGGGTATCAAGACTATTAAAGCTTAATGGGTGAGGTATGGTTAAGTGGTGAGGCTGCAGCAAGCACTAAGCATCTATTTGAGCGGCTAACTTATGAGTACAAGAATAAGGGGGATGATCGTCGCATAAATGGTCGTGAACTAGTAATGATCTCTAAGACATCCTAAACACCTACTTACGAACAAACATAACCCCACCATGTTCTCTCTCGGTTTAGAAAATCACGAGAAGATACAATCACGGTTACGCACGCGGTTGGTGTATTTTATTTGAGTTTACTTCAAGTTTGCTATGACCGGGTGTTAAACAAAGTTTCCAAGTTGCCACGTAACCGCGGGCACATCTTTCCGAAAGATTTAACCCTACAGGGGTGCTCCAAGTCATCCATCACAAACTAACCACACACCGCGGGAATAACCTCGACCACGAAACCCGTGATCTCCTTGGAAATTCCGTTGAAAAACCTCAACCTCGAGATAGCCCAAAGTATCCTCGGAATTCCGCGCACAAGACGTTCGAAAAAGGTAAAACAAATCCAGCAAGGCCGCCCGACGTGCCGACAATCCTGATAGGAGCCGCGTATCTCGTTCTCAGGGCACAACCGGATGAGCACAGCGTACAGTGGCCTGATAGGCATCTCCCGAGTTGCCCCGGGTTGGCCCCGCACACGACTCTGTTTTGGACCAGCACCAGCAGCACTGGCCCCCCTGTATTATGTTGAATAACGAACCTCGGGTAGCGCTAACTCCCTATGCGTCAAATTAATTATTAGTGTTATTATGTTGGGCAAATGTAGTACCAAAGTTGGGCCTTGCCAGACAAGTTTTATCCTAAAACGAAAATCAAGGGGGTCGCCATAACAACCCCGAGCATGTTAGGAGCGCTCAATATGGAACATAACACCGGTTCACAAGTAACTAGGGCGGCAAGAGTGGAACAAAACACCGAGCAAAAGGCCAAGCCTTCCACCCTTAACCAAGTATATATGTGCATTAAATTAAATAGCAATAATATTGTGATATAACAAAAGGATATCCATGTTGACACATGGATCAACTTGCACCTGCAACTAGCAACGCTATAAGAAGGGCTGAGCAAGCGGTAACATAGCCAAACAATGGTTTGCTGGGATGTGGTGGGGTTAGAGGCTTATCGTGGCATTTTGGGAGGCTTGACAAACAAGTGGTAGGCAGAGAGACAAGCGATAGAAAACGAGACAACTAGCATGGCAATGATAGTAGTGGTATCCAGGGAAATGATCATCTTGCCTGAGATCCCGCTTGGAAGAAGAACGAATCCGTGAAGTAGACCCTCGGGCGTAGTCGAACGAATCCTCACACTCCAAATGCTTTCGGAACTCTATCGAGAAGAAGCAATCCGGAAACAAACAATCAACACGCGATAAACACCACAACATATTCACGATATGATGTGCAATCAAGTATGATGCATGTCAAGTTCAATATATGCAAGGCATGGCAATCACAACAACCAATTACTACACATTAAGTGAAGTTCAATATGCAACGGGTTGCATATTGATGAAACTCCGCGTTCGAATCATTTAGTTCATTCACGTTTATTTACACATCAATATTAAATGTTGTTTAACATGGGTGGTCATGGCATAGGTTGAAGAAGGAATTACGCAATTTTAAATGGAGAGGGAGAACATACCTATAACAAAATAATAACTCTCCATGTTAAGAGAAATGCGGTTAAAGTTGTTTAACTACAGAATCATTTTAAATGTTGTTTAGCATGGCAAGAGGTGAAGCATGAACAACTACATCACCTAAGCATTTTAAGTGAGGTCGGAAATGACTTATAGTATTTCCAAAATGACCCCACATGCAAATTATTAATTTGGTCGAGATCTGTCCTAAGCATATTTTATGTTTATTAAACAGCAAAATAAAGCGTTCCATGAGAATCTACATGTTTTCTAGTCAAGTTACATATGTGGAACATTTTATCGGAGCTACGGTTTTGTAGTTATGAAATAAATCATTTTAACATGTCATTTACGCAAATTACATGAAAACAACAAGTTAAACATTTTAAACACATGTGAGAGTTGGAAATTGTGAATCAACATGAAATTCTAGTCGTTTTACATATATAAAGTTTTTACATATGTTGCACGGTTTGAAAGTTATTAAATGTATGAATTATGGTTTTTTTTCTGCAAATCTGTAATTCACTAGGTAATTGATAAATCGCAGAACGTGAAAAAAATTACAACGGGCTGAATCTAAGATCTGGCCCGATAGCATCTGGGCGCACAATATAAAAACACGCCCTCAGGCGTCTGACAGGGGAGACGAGTTGGGCTGGACCGGGGTCCTCACCATGCTGGGCCTGGCCCATTCGGAGAGGAGTCCGGGCGGTGCAGCGCTGGGCTGGGCCTTGGAGACGCTGTCCGGCCCAGCTGGCGCGCGAGGCGGCCCAGGCGAACGAACAGAGCGCTCGTCGTCTCGCTCCCTCGAGCGGACGAAGGCAGGGACCGGCGGCGGTTTCCAGGCGACGCGGCGGGGCTTGGAGGGCGACGGGGCAAGCCGGGGAGCGGCAGTGGGCGGATCCGGTGGATCCCGGCCGGATCTGGCGGGGGAGGCCGGCGGTGGAGCTTGGTGTCCTCGGGGCCGGCGGCCATGGCGGCTGCAACAGAGGGAGAGGGAGGTTAGGGAGAGGGAAGAAGAAACAGGGCAAGGGGAGGAAGGAGAGGGCGTGACCGGCGGCGGTGCTTTGCCTGGTGACGCTCCGGCGAGGTCCGGCGCTCCGGTGGCCGGCGGCGGCCGACGCGAGGCAGCAGCGAGGAGGAGTTCGGGGTCGGGGCGCGGGCGCTGGAGGGAGGAGCCTCGGGCTCTCGGGCGATGGAGCTGTGGCTTCCGGGCGGCGGCGCTTGGGCCCGGGCGCTGGAGGGAGGAGCCTCGGGCTCTCGGGCGATGGAGCTGCGGCTTGCGGGCGGCGGCGCTTGGGCCCGGGCGGGCCTCACATGGGCTCGCAGGGCCGCGGCGGCTGGAGGAGAGAGAAGGCTGCGGGTGGCTGTGCGGATTTCAAGACGGCGGCTAGGGTTTCTAGATTTGGACGCTAGGGTGTCCATATATAGCAAGTGGGGGTTAGGGTTAGCTGATTTGCTCCATTTTCAGACCGTTTGATCTCGATCGGACGGTCCAGAAGCGGAGGGGGGCTAAGCTGGGCTAGGTGGGCTATGCACAGGTGGTGGGCTGAGATGAGAGGGAGAATGGTGGCACGTGACACGAGTTTTGAAAACACCGAAAACGTCCGCTAATTAACAGATGACGACGACGCTACAGTTGAACGTTGGGGTATCAAACGACCTCTGATTGCGACGAAATTTGGAAGGCGGTCTACCTACAATATATTACGACCGCTCGCCAAGTTTCGACCCAATCCGAGAAAGTTCTATATGCACTTTTAAAAACAATATTTTAACGATGTCGCGGGCGCGTGCATGTGTGGTTGGTCTCGAAACGGTCGACGACACGAACGGAGAGAACCGGCAACTATGAACGGATGCGAGTTTTGAAAAATGACAGCAACGGAGTGCCGATGCAATGCGGATGATGCGATGATGAATGCGACAACCAAAAGAAACGCACGATGACAACAGAATAAAAGGGGAATCTTCTGGAGCGTCGGTCTCGGGCTGTTACAACTCTCCTCCACTAACAAGAGATCCCAACCCGAGATCTTAGAATGAGAAGGGGAAGAGAAAGAGCAAGAGGAAGAGGTAAAATTTAGTTGCTTCATTGACAAACGAGTGAAACCAACGGAACTTGAAGGACGCAAGAGATGACGAATGACACTTGGAACAAGCAAGAATTCAAAAGAAATTTGGGCAGCACTTCGGTAGAAAAGAGAAGCAGAACTTGATAAGACAGAAAGAACTTGAAGAGAGGACACAACACTCTGGTTAAATGGATGAGCAAGATAAGAATATGATCTTGATAAAACGAGATGATGGATCGAAGAGAGCAACATCACAATGCCTCCGGAAAAAGAATATAAGCTAGATCATTGAAAAGAAAAGAACGGAGAAGGAAATGACAACTTCTACACCAATTGAATTTGACAAGCACCTTAACAAAGAAGGGTTGAATGGAGTTGTTGGGAATCAACAACGAAAAGAATAAGCTTGTTGTGGGCTTATGGAGAACATCTCAAAATTATGAGTTGAAAACTAGGCACTAAACCAAACCATTGATTGATTGGGGGCAACAAAATCTGCAAAACTTCTTTCACCTAGAGGATACATAGAGAACTTGGATCAATGATAAGCACCATGATAGCAACAATCCTTAGGAAACGCTTTGGGTAAATCTATACCAAGATAACTCCGAGGGAGAATTGATGGGTTTACATAGCTCTTTCTTGACAAATTCTCTTTGAGACTCCTCATACTCAAGAATGATATAACACCATCTCAAAAGACAACGGAGATAGAATCACACTTCGGAATGCAAGACAACGAATACTTGGGCTCCTCGAACATGAATCTTGAAGAACACTTCGAGAAAGAAAGAAATTAACGAACCACCATGAAGAACCTCTTGGAAGAACACCGGAAAAGAAAGGATGATAGACAAGAATTGAAGGTTGAAGCAAACAAGATTGAAGCCCTCAATGATTTAGATGGAGCTTCGCAACGAGATGATTGAGAAAACATGGAACTTCGGAAAAGAAGGATGACCAACTTAGAATCAAGAATTTGATATCATGAACAACTCCGAAAGAAGGATTGAAATCACCTTGATGAAACAAGAATAAGAATTATGTTATGCTTACCCTTCATCAAGTTAAATTGATGACAAGCAACGGATTTGGCATACTACTTATTCTTCTTGCAAAGATTGGGGAGTATCACAAACTTGAAGAGGTCTTCAACGAAACACCGGTAAGAATTCACAAATGAATGAGGATACCATGAATGAATGAAGATACATGAGAATGAAGAGATCATGATCCGCCTAATAGAAAACTAGAACGAAGCCCCGGAATAATTGAGATATGAACGAAGGAACAACAATTGAGAAGAATTTGAGATCGAAAGCTAAAAGCCGAGAACGAAAAAAATCTTCTGAAATGATGGCCTTCGGAGGATCAAGAAATGAATACAACATTAAAATGCACCGAATAGATATAGATGAAATTACTCATGTTTAAAACAATTCAAGAGGATAGCATCAAGCTAAAACCACGAATCTTTAGAATAACGGACAAAGATTTGATTGAAACTCTCCTTCGGTCTTCAATGCAGAGAATGATGACGAGAAAACACCACCAAGAATTACTGAGACATTCCGGAACAACGAATAAGGAAAAGTTGAGCCAATGATGAAAATGATTTAGCAGCGATCTTCGAGAAGGGATATGACTGATGGAATTCATTCTTACGTCATATTGAAAAGAACTTGAGGACTCCGGAAAAGATTAGAAGAGCCAGGTAAGATCCTGGGGAAAAATCTATGGGTTATGGGCCCACTCAAAAAAAACTCCGTTGAAATGATTGCTTAGAAGAGGAGATTGCACCGGTACAAATTAAGAACTTGATGAGGTGAGACCCTAGAAATGATTGAAAGGATATCGAATGCAAACACGAAACTTCTGAGATATCTTCAGCACTCCGGATAGAATAGAGAGAGACGAATAAACAAGAGAGGCTTGAATAAGAATTTCCAACATGGGAAAACATTGAACGAATGAAAAGGATATGATGAACACCGAGAGGTTGAATTGAATTCACCGGAGAATAATAACAACGAGAACAAAGGATACGAGGATAGATCTTGAAACTGAAACTCCTGAGAATCTCCACAAGAAATCACCGGATACAAACGAAAGAAAAGATAGCGGAAGCATTAATGAAAAGAAAGGCACTTGGATGACGATTTAATCATTGAAGAAAAAGGGCGGGAGGGTGGGAAAAACAAAGACAACTTGAGACAGATGAGACGAACTCCGGAAAGAATATGAGGATTGATCTTGCAATATTGGAGAGGATATAATTAACTTAAAGAGAAGCACTCCGAACGGAAAAGAATTGACATGAAAATTTGATTGAGCAAAGGATTAGCATTCCCATAGAATTATGAGAACACCGCTTAGAAAAGATATGAAATCAACGTATGACATCGAAGCAACTCGAATTACTATATTCCAACAAAACAAAGGATGAGGCTTCTGAAACAAGCCGGAAACAAACTCATGACAGAGATTTTGTCCGATATTTTCGTGGTAAGGCTCGCACGGGCTCGATCTGACAGTAGCCATCATGTACAAGGCAGTGCACACGACATACAAAGCGTCCCCGAGTCGTAGCAAGCTACAAGGACTCTTTAAGACCCAACGAGAACCGATGTAAGAAAGACCGTGAACAAACAAACCACTAGATGTCGAACCCCAACCTCACATCATGATCTGTTGGAAGATAGCCTAGGTAACTACTTGAATTCCCACCTAAGAACTTCCGAAATCTTTGGTTATGCAATCGGGTCCACGGATACACTGAGTTTTTATCCATCACTCAACTCCTAGCAGTAATACTACTCTCCAGTGTATCACATCCCTCAACACACAACCAGAGATATCGGAAACTCATCTACCTCAGACCCTCGTAATCACAACGATACTAAAGATGGCAGTACATGTGATCCCGCTCCCCAGTACCGGGTGCTGCCACACTCTTCGCACCACGAATAGTATTGAAGCAATTTCGAACATCCGCGTCCTGAGATACTAAGGAAACTGAACGATACCGATGTGTCAAGAATCCCCTGGAGCTCAACTCCCCGGGTCCAATCCATACGTACGGGAGGCACCAAGAACAGCATCGATATCATAAAGGTTCCAAAATACCCGCGTGATCCTAAAAAAATTTGAGTGAGAAGAGGGGAAGAATTGAAATTCCTACGTCAGGATTCCTCACCAGAGCATAGAAGAGGAGTAAAAAGAATCCTACTCTCCAATATATAACTAGACACAAAATAGTTTTTTTTCTTCTAGACTCGACAACGGCCATGTTCGATCAATCAAGGGGCTCCTAGGTCGGTACAAGCTCCGATACCAACTTGAAACGCCCAAGATGCGATCCTATCCTTATTTTGGCTCGAGGGCCTCGACGGGGATAGAAGCGCATCTCGTCGTTTTGCAAGAATGGATATCATTACAAGTACATGTAAGAAGAGATGAGTATATGGAATTGGCTTACACTCGCCACAAGCTACATCAAGATCACATCAATACAACAACATATCCAAACATCATACATAAGAGTAGGGTCCGACTACGGACGAAAACAAACGATAAAATGACATCCATCCTTGCTATCCCAGGCTGCCGACCTGGAACCCATCCGATCGATGAATAAGAAGAAGAACTCCAAATCAAGCAAACATCGCTCTCACGTCAAAGCATCACATTACCTGTACCTGCAACTGTTGTTGTAGTAATCTGTGAGCCACAGGGACTCAGCAATCTCATTTCCAAGGGTATCAAGACTATTAAAGCTTAATGGGGAGGTATGGTTAAGTGGTGAGGCTGCAGCAAGCACTAAGCATTTATTTGAGTGGCTAACTTACGAGTACAAGAATAAGGGGGATGATCGTCGCATAAACGGTCGTGAACTATTAATGATCTCTAAGAGATCCTGAACACCTACTTACGAACAAACATAACCCCACCGTGTTCTCTCTCGGTTCAGAAAATCACGAGAAGAGACAGTCACGGCTACGCACACAGTTGGTGTATTTTATTTGAGTTTACTTCAAGTTTGCTATGACCGGGTGTTAAACAAAGTTTCCAAGTTGCCACGTAATCACGGGCACGGCTTTCCGAAAGATTTAACCCTGCAGGGGTGCTCCAACTCATCCATCACAAACTAACCACACGCCGCGGGAATAACCTCGACCACGAAACCCGTGATCTCCTTGGAAATTCCGTTGAAAAACCTCAACCTCGAGATAGCCCTAAGTATCCTCGGAATTCCATGCACAAGACGTTCGAGAAAGGTAAAACAAATCCAACAAGGCCGCCAGACGTGCCAACAATCCTGATAGGAGCCGCGTATCTCGATCTCGGGGCACAACCGGATGAGCGCAGCGTACAGTGGCCTGATAGACATCTCCCGAGTTGCCCCGGGTTGGCCCCGCACATGACTCTGTTTTGGACCAGCACCACCAGCACTGGGCCCCCTGTATTATGTTGAATAACGAACCTCGGGTAGCACTAACTCCCTATGCGTCAAATTAATTATTAGTGTTATTATGTTGGGCAAATGTAGTACCAAAGTTGGGCCTTGCCAGACAAGTTTTATCCTAAAACGAAAATCAAGGGGGTCCCCATAACAAGCCCGAGCATGTTAGGAGCGCTCAATATGGAACATAACACCGGTTCACAAGTAACTAGGGCGGCAAGAGTGGAACAAAACACCGAGCAAAAGGCCAAGCCTTCCACCCATAACAAAGTATATATGTGCATTAAATTAAATAGCAATAATATTGTGATATAACAAAAGGATATCCAAGTTGACACATGGATCAACTTGCACCTGCAACTAGCAATGCTATAAGAAGGGTTGAGCAAGCGGTAACATAGCCAAACAATGATTTGCTGGGATGTGGAGGGGTTAGAGGCTTATCATGGCATTTTGGGAGGCTTGACAAACAAGTGGTAGGTAGCGAGACAAGCGATAGAAGACGAGACAACTAGCATGGCAATGATAGTAGTGGTATCCAGGGAAATGATCATCTTGCCTGAGATCCCGCTTGGAAGAAGAACGAATCCGTGAAGTAGACCCTCGGGCGTAGTCGAACGAATCCTCACACTCCGAACGCTTTCAGAACTCTATCGAGAAGAAGCAATCCAGAAACAAACAATCAACACGCGATAAACACCACAACATATTCATGATATGATGTGCAATCAAGTATGATGCATGGCAAGAGGTGAAGCATGAACAACTACATCACCTAAGCATTTTAAGTGAGGTCGGAAATGACTTATAGTATTTCCAAAATGACCCCACATGCAAATTATTAATTTGGTCGAGATCTGTCCTAAGCATATTTTATGTTTATTAAACAGCAAAATAAAGCGTTCCATGAGAATCTACATGTTTTCTAGTCAAGTTACATATGTGGAACATTTTATCGGAGCTACGGTTTTGTAGTTATGAAATAAATCATTTTAACATGGCATTTACGCAAATTACATGAAAACAACAAGTTAATCATTTTAAACACATGTGAGAGTTGGAAATTGTGAATCTACATGAAATTCTAGTCATTTTACATATATAAAGTTTTTACATATGTTGCACGGTTTGAAAGTTATTAAATGTATGAGCTAGGTTTTTTTTCTGCAAATATGTAATTCACAGGGTAATTGATAAATCGCAGAACGTGAAAAAAACTACAACGGGCTGAATTTAAGATCTGGACTGATAGCATCTGGGCGCACAATATAAAAACACGCCCTCGGGCGTCTAACAGGGGAGACGAGTTGGGCTGGGCCGGGGTCCTCACCATGCTGGGCCTGGCCCAGTCGGAGAGGAGTCCGGGCGGTGCAGCGTTGGGCTGGGCCTTGGAGACGCTGTCCGGCCCAGCTGGCGCGCGAGGCGGCCCAGGCGAACGAACAGAGCGCTCGTCGTCTCGCTCCCTCGAGCGGACGAAGGCATGGGCCGGCGGCGGTTTCCAGGCGACGCGGCGGGGCATGAAGGGCGACGGGGCGAGCCGGGGAGCGGCAGCGGGCGGATCCGGTGGATCCCGGCTGGATCTGGCGGGGGAGGCCAGCGGTGGAGCTTGGTGTCCTCGGGGCCGGCAGCCATGGCGGCTGCAACAGAGGGAGAGGGAGGTTAGGGAGAGGGAAGAAGAAACAGGGCAAGGGGAGGAAGGAGAGGGCGTGACCGGCGGCGGTGCTCAGCCTGGCGACGCTCCGGCGAGGTACGGCGCTCCGGCGGCCGGCGGCGGCCGGCGCGAGGCAGCAACGAGGAGGAGTTCGGGGTCGGGGCGCGGGCGCTGGAGGGAGGAGCCTCGGGCTCCCCGGGCGGCGGCGCTTGGGCTCGCAGGGCCGTGGCGGCTGGAGGAGAGAGGAGGCAACGGGTGGCTACGCGGATTTCGAGATGACGACTAGGGTTTCCAGATTTGGACGCTAGGGTGTCCATATATAGCAAGTGGGGGTTAGGGTTAGCTGATTTGCTCCGTTTTCGGACCGTTTGATCTCGATCGGACGGTCCGGAAGCGGAGGGGGCTAAGCTGGGCTAGGTGGGCTGTGCAGCGGTGGTTGGCTGAGATGAGAGGGAGAATGGTGGCCCGTGACACGAGTTTTGAAAACACCGAAAACGTCCGCTAATTAACAGATGACGGCGACGCTACAGTTGAACGTTGGGATATCAAACGACCTCTGATTGCGACGAAATATGGCAGGCGGTCTACCTACAATATATTACAACCGCTCGCCAAGTTTCGACCCAATCCGAGAAAGTTTTATATGCACTTTTAAAAACAATATTTTAACGATGTCGCGGGCGCGTGCATGTGTGGTTGGTCTAGAAACGGTCAATGACACAAACGGAGAGAACCGGCAACTACGAACGGATGCGAGTTTTGAAAAATGACAGCAATGGAGTGCCGATGCAATGCGGATGATGCGATGATGAATGCGACAACCAAAAGAAACGCACGATGACAACAGAATAAAAGGGGAATCTTCTGGAGCGCCGGTCTCGGGCTGTTACAATGCCCTCATGATTGATTCATTTGGTGGCTTAATTCTTGTTCTAGGGAAGTGTTCCATACCCTTTCTCAAGGGAAATTGAAAACGAATATTGCCTTCTTTCATATCAATCACGGCACCTATAGTGCGTAAAAACGGTCTACCAAGTATAATGGGACAAGACGGATTGCAATCAATGTCAAGCACAATAAAATCTATGGGCACATAGTTCCTATTTGCAAGAATAAGAACATCATTAATTCTTCCCAAAGGCTTATTAATAGTAGAATCTTCCAACTGCAAATTAAGAGACAATTCTTCAATATTGGTAAGACCAAGCACATCACATAATGATTTCGGAATCCTGGAAACACTAGCACCCAAATCACATAAAGCAAAGCACTCATAATTTTTAATCTTGACCTTAATGGTAGGTTCCCACTCATCATGTAATTTTCTAGGAATAGAAATCTCCAATTCCAACTTTTCTTCAAAAGATTTCATCATGGCATCAACGATATATTTAGTAAAAGCTTTATTTTGCTCATAAGCATGGGGTGAATTCAACATGGATTGCAGCAAAGAAATACATTAAATCAAAGAGCAACTATCATAATTAAAGTCTTTGCAATCCAAAATAGTGGCCACATCACTAGTTAAAGTTTTGACCTCTTCAAACCCACTTTTATCAAAATTTTTATTAAGATTTTCACCCTCCAAATTATTGGGACGCCTTCTAGCTAAAGTTGACTCTTCTTCAGTCCCTTTATCATCAATCTTAATGTTACTAAACAAGGAATCAATAGAAGAAACACCAATCACTTTAAGATCTTCATCTTTTTTATCCTCTAGAGAGATTGGTTTAGCAGCCATTTGATTTATTAAAGTGGCTTGTGCATCAGAGATTTTACCAAGCAAATTTTCAGCATGAGCATAATTAGATTGGAGATTACAAACTTCTCTACTAATATCATCAAGTTGCTTTGTTATGGCATCTAGTACGATAGAGTGTTCTCTAAGCTCATCGGTAAAATATTTGTTATGCTCAAATTGTGTAGTCATATATTCCTTAGTACTTTTCTCAATTTCAAGCAAAATATTGGGGTAAGGAACATCATAATACTTTCGTTGAGGCATCATGACTACGCAAACAAGAATGCAAGCAAGGAAGAGATCCGGCGAGAAAAAGGCAAACGAAAAAGAGGGCGAATAAAACGGCAAATTGGTGAAGTGGGGGAGAGGAAAACGAGAGGCAAATGGCAAATAATGTAATTGCAAGGAGATGAGATTTGTGATTAGGAACCTGGTAGATGATGATGGAGTCTCCTCGGCGCCTGAGATAGGCACGTAGAAGAGACCGCTTCCTCCCCGGCAACGGCGCCAGAAATTCCTTTGACGTGGCTTGAGATTGCGTCGGTATTTCCCCAAAGAGGAAGGGATGATGTAGCACAGCGACGGTAAGTATTTCCCTCAGTTATGAAACCAAGGTTATCGAACCAGTAGGAGGATCACCACCACCCAATAAGCAGCACCTGCACACAAACAACAAATACTTGCAACCCGACGCGAAAGAGAGGTTGTCAATATCTCTACGGTAAAAAGATAGATTAGGTAGTGATAGATTGGAGAGATAGATCTCTCAAGAACACAAAATAAAAAGGGCAAATAAAAAGTGCAGCAAGGTATTTTTGGATTTTTGGAATAATAGATCTGAAAACAAAAGCGGCAAAAAGATAGATCGGAAAGCAATATGTTGGAAAAGTAGACCCGGGGGCCGTAGGTTTCACTAGTGGCTTCTCTCATGAGTATAGCACACGGTGGGTGAACAAATTACTGTTGGGCAATTGATAGAAAATTGAATAGTCATGACGATATCCAAGGCGATGATCATTATATAGGCATCACGTCCAAGATAAGTAGACCGACTCCTGCCTGCATCTACCACTATTACTCCACACATCGACCGCTATCCAGCATGCATCTAGTGTATTAAGTTCATGGAAAAACGGAGTAATGCAATAAGAACGATGACATGATGTAGACAAGATCTATTCATGTTGGAATAGACCCCATCTTGTTATCCTTAATGGCAACGATACATGCGTGCCTTGCTGCCCCTTCTGTCACTGGGAAAGGACACCGCAAGATCGAACCCATCACAAAGCACCTCTTCCCATGGCAAGAAAAATCGATCTAGTCGGCCTAACTAAACCAAAGATTTGAAGAAGAAATACGAGGCTATAAGTAATCATGCATATAAGAGATCAAATAAGACTCAAATAATATTCATGGATAAAAACTGATAATGAACTCGAAATTCATCGGATCCCAACAAACACACCGCAAAAGTTTACATCAAATAGATCTCCAAGAGACCATTGTATTGATAATCATAAGAGAGAGAGGAAGCCATCTAGCTACTGCCTACGGACCCGTAGGTCTATGGTGGACTACTCACGCATCATCGGAGAGGCACCTATGAAGAAGATGAACCCCTCCGTGATGGTGTTTAGATTGGATCTCGAGGTACTGGAACTTGCGGCGGCTGGAATTGTGTTTTGTCGACTCCCCTAGGGTTTTTGGAATATTTGGGAATTTATAGGCATCAGAGGCGGTGGAGAGGGGCCCCGTGGAGGGCACAACCCATCAGGGCGCGTCGGGGGCCCCCTGGCGCGCCCTGGTGGGTTGTGCTCTCCACAACCCACCTTCCTGGCTCTTCTTTGGCCCACTGGGTGTCTTCTGGTCCAGAAAAAATCTCCAAAAAGTTTCGTCGCGATTGGACTCCGTTTGGTATTGATATTATGCGAAGTAAAAAAACAAGCAAAAACAGCAACTGGCACTTTGGCACTATGTCAATAGGTTAGTCCCAGAAAATGATATAAAGTTGTTGTAAAATGATTGTAAAACATCCAAGAATGATAATATAACAGCATGGAACAAGCAAAAATTATAGATACATTGGAGACCTATCAGAGTACCACATTGATGTGGTCGTGAAGGCAAACGACTCCCCGACGAGTTGGTTCTTTCAAGGACCACAGATGGAGACCCTGGAGCTCGCAGTCGAGACGGCTGCACGCAAGGAAATTATCCACCTTCGAGACATCATTCCAGAGATGGCTGACGAGCCAGCCACTCGCCACCTCCCTTTCAAGAAGGATGAGAATGGCGAGAGTTGGACATTGATTCCATCCAAGGAGGATGGGATGCCACTCAGGTTCCAGACCTATTTCAGCCTCTCCGCCGACAGTCTGGCTCACAACCTGATTAATGAGTCTGTGAGGCTCCGCGAGGAACTTCGCCGCACCCAAGAGCTACTCCGCCAAGCCAAGAAGAGGCCAGACAAGATCAAGAAGGATGGAGCCCCCGAAGGACGACCAGCTGTTGCTTACAGAGGAGGAGTGTCGGGACCCCGATCCTAAGCCATATGAATCCAGCCTGTAACATGTCACACCACTTTGCGGCCTCACGCACGGTAACCCGCCGCTGCCACCTTACCTTGGCCGGGACCGTTTGCGCCTTTTGGCTCACGGAAATGAACATGTCGCTAGCATTCACACGTCAAAGAACCCGGGTCGACATGACTAGTCGTGGAACCCAAGTGGCACACTCGTACAGGGACAGGCATACGTAACCCAACAATGCAGGTGTCGGTCATCAGCGTGTGTAGACGAGTCGTAGCAAGCTACAAGGAGTCCATTACACCACGTGACATTTCCCCGTAGGGACAGACACAATAGCAAAGAAGGATACACGCCGGTCAATCAATGTGTCCGGAGCAGTAGCAAGCTACCAAGGCTCATGGAAGCACAAAGAGGCATTTCCCCGTAAAGAAGGCTACTAAAGGCACACAACTAGGTGTCGAATCCCACACATACCAATGCATTTCAATCATACACGCACTATGCACGATATGCGTAGATACAACATGGCATCACAACAAAACCCTACAACATAACATTTATTTAGGAGGCTCCGAAGAGCCAACATAGTATAATGTTACAAGCAGGAGGGGTCACATGACCCCACATTCAGAGCATACAAGCAACAAGCGGAAGTTACATGTCTGGGTACAGACATCTAGTAAAAGCGGCTGGAAGAGCCTGAAAAGCTACAACGACCCTACCAAAGGAGCCAGACCTCTGTCTGGGATTCCCAAGCTAATCTGGTCAACATCGAACTTCACGTCGTAAGAATCACTAATGAGACTGAAGTCTCATCTGCAAAAACATAGATTAAGCAACCGTGAGTACAACGGTACTCAACAAGACTTACATCAGAACTATCTACATATGCATCATTGTCAACAAAGGGGTTGTGGAGTTTATTGCAGCAAGCCAGCTTTGACTCTTGGCTAACCTGTACTACGACTACAAGTAGTATCTTTGAGGTGGGATAGCGCACACGAGTCCACATATTCACCAAATCAATACACCACTATGGATCCACTCCCGTCTCCCTACGAGAAGGCCATCCATAGCACTCACGCTTATCTTGCGCATTTTAGAGTATCCATTTCACTTGTCTATGAACCACATAAGTTCTCCAAGTAGTCCATATCCGAGGACGCGGCTATTCGAACAGATTACTTCACCCTGCAGGGGTATACTTCTTCACACACGCTCCCCCCACTTACCGCCATGTGCACGTAAAAAGGCACCTCGGCAACCTTCAAGCGGAAGCCCAGCAAGGGAGTCGGCCACGACCGTTAACCACACAAGACTCTAGCCCAGGTTTATCGCCTATTTGAGACTGAACCCGCAACGGAAGTCCGGCCGAAGTTTCCATCACGGCCCCAAACGATGTGTGCAGGGTTCCCAAGCCCACCTCGACGGATGGTACTACACTTGGTACACCGGGCCACGGTACATCTACCGCGCTATAGCCTACCCCTCCGGTCAGCACTATGCACGGCCGCCAGCACATCCTACAAACACCAGAAACTAGTTGCAACTCCTGGACAGAGATCTAGGCGATTAATAAGCCGAGAGGGTCCATTGGTTTCGGGCCCAATGCATGGTAGTATCTTGTCTTGGATAACAAACACAGAACTCAGTTCTTAAGGACGGTCCCAATGAGACAACCCGCCATGTACTCCTACATGGCCTCTCATCGCTACCTTTACCAAATCAGATTCACACACTTAGCTCTCACACAGTAGGACGTGAACACACCATTCTGATTCATCGCCCAGATGGATCAGACCCAACACGACTCTAAGCATAGCAGGCATGGTAAGCAAGCATGGATGAGTAAGCACAACAAAGGCTCAAGCAGTTGCTACTCATGCTAAGTGGTTTCAACTATTTACTGTGACAAAGACAGGTCATGCAAAGGAATGGGTTCAACTACCGAGAACATGTAACAGTTGAATCGTCATTGTCCTAATGCAGTATAAGAGAGCAGGAGCGAGAGAGTAGGATATTATCGGGATGCTCAAGGGGGTTTGCTTGCCTGACACTTCTGAAGATAACAATGAGTCTTCATCGGTGACAACGATCTCAACGTCAGAACAACGTCTACTGAGGGAGAACAACCACCGGGAAACAAGAAGAAACACATTCAATGCAATGCAACAAATATGATGTATGATATGGCATGTTAAAGCATTGAGTTGACCTAGTGCAACAGGTAGTCATATTAAGTGAAGTGGAATTCAAATATATACCAAATTCCAACTCCAACACTATTTATTAAATTGTCCTAATCATGAAATGTCCTACTTGGTGATGTTAACTTGCTCAAACATGTATGAACATGGCATAAACAGATTCTTCATATTTTTTTGATCATTTTTCATATATAAATTATTTCAATCTGAGTTACGGTTGAATTACTATGATTTTTAGAAGTTTTGAATATTTTCTGAAATTTATAAATCATTTTAGGTTTATTTTAATTCCAGAAATACTTTATTGCATCAGCATGATGTAATGGTGATGTCAGCAAGTCAACTGGCTGGTCCAGGTCAAACCTGACCAGTGGGACCCACTGGTCAGTGTCTCAGCTAATTAACAGGGTTAATTAGCATTAAGTTAATCCTAACTAAAACAGTTAGCAGGTCTGGGCCCACAGTCAATGGATGATTAGACTAATTAATTAATTTAATTAATTTATGCTTAGCACTAAGTTAACCAGGGCTGGACCCCACCTGTAAGTGACCCAGGGGTCAACCCCCGCGGTCAAACAGATTGTGCTTGTGGGGCATCGACTACCGCACGAGAACGGAGGGGAGAAGCATAGGGGGGGAGCGGGAGCTCACTGCGGATCGTCCGGTGGTCTTAGTGGGCTCGGGGACGACCGACAGACGATGGATCGAGCGACGGCGACCAGCAGAGCTGAAGGTTGAAGACGACCAAAATGCGGCGATGTAGGGCTCCTGAGCTTGCGCGCGTTGACGAGGGGCTTCAGGGCGATGGGGTGGAGCGGCTCGACTCACTGGAGGGGCTAGAGGTGGCCGGTGGTTGCGAGCGGCGGCGGCCATGGCGTCTCGGGTCCGAGGTGAAGAGGCGGGGAAGAGAGCGAGGGGGTCGGGATCGCCGCTCCGGCGAGCAAAAGGGCGGCCGAGGCCATCTACGGGCAGTTGGGGTTTGCGCACATCCAACGGGGCCATCAGGTCCACCGGAGATGACCTCCAGTGACGGCGGCGAGCACCACGGCGGTGGCCGGAGTTCGGCCATCGGGTGGCGCGGGGCTACGGTGCACGGGGAGGCCAGCTAAGCGGCTCGGCGGGCTCCTGGGAGCACCAGGAGGACGATGGTGCCACGGGACCGAGCGGAGGGGCTCGGGGGCAAGGGCCTCGTCGGCCATGGTGAACGGCGGCTCCGGGTGCTCGCGGGGCATCGACTACCGCACGAGAATGGAGGGGAGAAGCATAGGGGGAGGAGCGGGAGCTCACTGCGGATCGTCCGGTGGTCTCAGTGGGCTCGGGGACGACCGGCAGATGATGGATCGAGCGATGGCGACCGGCGGAGCTGAAGGTTGAAGACGACCAAATTGCGGCGATGCAGGGCTCCTGAGCTTGCGCGCGTCGATGAGGGGCTTCAGGGCGATGGGGTGGAGCGGCTGGACTCACTGGAGGGGCTAGAGGTGGCCGGTGGTTGCGAGCGGCGGCGGCCATGGCGTCTCGGGTCCGAGGTGGAGAGGCGGGGAAGAGAGCGAGGGACGAGTGGCCAGCAGGTGGGACGGATGCGGATGGCAACGTCGACGATATCCACGGCGTCGACGTGCCAGGGAGGCTAGCAGGCGAGCAGGAGGTGGCCCGACTCGACCGCACGCTCGCGACGCAGCTGCTCGAGCTGGCGCGAGGAAGAAGACCGTCCAGCTCCTGGCGGGCTGGGCCGGCTTTGTCTAGCTGGGCCGCAGGTGAGTCCCTCTTTTCCTATTTTCTGTTTTCTATTTATTTCAATTTGTTTTGATTTGATTCAGAACCAAATCATTTCCAAAACTCCTGGAAAATAATATGTGGGTCATATGGACTTAACCAGTGCCACATCATAAGTTTCGGGATTAATGGACAATTATTATATATATATATAGATATAAGTCCATTGCAAATAATTTTTGGTTTAACTCAAATGCCCAAGATATATATTTCTGTGATTCCAAAAATATTGGTTTAAGTTTTTATTCTTGCCAATATTTTCACAGAACAACAGGAACATTTTCTTGGAGTTGTTTGAGGCAATTTAATCTTGGTCATTTTTGTGAAAAATGCTATCTGAGGCTTACTAGATCCTCAATTCGATTTCAATTGAATTTAAAATGCATGCATGAATATGCTATGACAAGCAAGGTAAACTTGGGCTGTGACAACTCACCCCCACTAAACAAGAATCTCGTCCCGAGATTCAGGCGTAGGGTAAGATGACAGAGGGGACACTAAGCTATCGTAATCTTCATGATCCAATTGCCCTTCCCGAAGATGTTGATTCATGGCACCATGATGATCTTGACATCCTTTCCTTTGGGATCTTCAACCAAACATAAAGACAAGGGATGGAAAACTCTACAAGAATCGATCTTCTCAAAGATCGAGCAACTCATGATCAACTCATAGAATGAGACGTGGGAACGTCTCCTGAGCTAAGACACAAAACACATATTAAGAGTGATGGATAGAGGTAGATGACGAAGGTTCAATTTGGTAGGCAAGAATTCTACGCTAGAGCAGATGGTGACAAGGTTCCAAAGTAGCGAGGAGTTAATTGCCCTTCTTACCATAACGGGGCACCTTAGGGAGGTGACTCGTAGATTATTTCCTTAAGTGGCAAAAAGAATTACTTTTGATCCAAAGATAATTGAAACTCTGTATACCAGCCTAAGGCAATTCATGGGCGATCGTTTGAAGGGATTCGAATGAAATGGCTTACTCAGATCGGAGGGAAACTAGAGTTATAAAACAACTTGGCAACGGAAGGCACATCCAATTGATACCGAGGGTATAACCCAGTGTCTGAGCGTGCTCTCAAGAACTTGAGCATTTCCATATTCATCAGGGTTTTACCAACATCCGTGCCAGGAATCCTAGCAACACATCATACTACCATGATGAATAACAATGGAGAAATGCAGATGCAAAGGGAGACAACACTTTCTCAGATTTCACCTTAGCTATGCCAAAGAATGAAATCTGGATGATCGACCGAGAGACATTTAGCACTCCGCTTCTAATGTTCTCCTTAATGAAATAGCGTAACCCAATTAAAGGTAATGTGTAGGACATCAAGTAAAGGTCGGACTTCGGGATCTCAAAGCGTCCATGAGGAATAACTTCTAGAATAAGTCATATGAAATCCTCATGGTGAGGTGGCTAATGTTACTGATACAAGATATTGTAATAGTAGGTCTTCCGGCTAAGTGCGTTAGCCACAACATCACTTCACCGGGTCTTAGGTAGACCAATATTATAATTCTTGGGTAACGATCCAATCATTACATCTGCTTGAGATTCTGATATGATTGGTGTCAAGATACTTCAGACTCAGCATGTCCGAAAGGAAGGTTTGCAACACAAATCGACGAGATGATGTTGCGAGATCCTCAGGAAATGAACTGCGGAAGCCAACTCCAAAACATGAGCTGGATTGCAAGACCCATGTGGACTCATTGCCGAAGGCAAACGTGACCACATAGAAATCTTAAAACAAAACACTTCCGAGTTCTTGTTGGGAACCATCATTGCGGATAGCGAAGCAGGGTGCAAGTCCGTCTGGTACCTTCAGGAATAGCACATAACTTCTTTTCCTTAAACAAATCAGTCAGTGGCTTAGGGTGCTAGGAATACATATGGAATGGAGGTAGCGAGCCTATCAAACCATAGGATACTTCACACGCGCATGACTGAGTTGGGATGATTCCAAAGGGAGCAAAATAACTTTTCACGAATTCACGGCGGCAACTTCCACCAAATGCACATGAATTTCGAGTAAGTCACTTCTTACACCAACATAACTTCATGTACGGAACACGAAGATATTTCCTACAAAATTTCCAACACTAGCCTTATGTTCATCATGAATCATGGAGAGGATAAACAATGTTGTCGATGGGTTCAACAACAGTTCATCGGAACATCCATATAGATGGAAGCCCATAACTATGTGAACAAGGTGTTAGCATTGGTCAGACCAAAAGATATAACGGTGTATGCTCGAGGATACATCCACGAGTAAGACAACATTACGATGATCGATGGTTCTGATTTTGATTTGACGATAACCCATGCTCAAATCAAAGATTGGACAGGATACCAGATGCAACAATTGATCGCAAGGATCAATCGATGTAGTATCATATTTCTTCAACACATACATACCACATAGGATATCCCTTGGAACGAGCTAATTTAGGCAAAGCTTTTATCTTCCAACTCTCCAAGTTGTTGTTTTGGCTTAACCAACTAGCTCAGGGATATCCAACACAGATTCCTGGAGAAAGGGCAGTTTACAGGAAACCAACTTGATCACAATCTCAACATACCGGTCCGGGAACAACCTGGTAATACTTCCGAGAAGATATTCAGAAAATCACGATCCACCGATATGATATTGAGCTCGAGAACAATCTTGCTTTTCAGCACAAGACGATATGATCAAAAGAGCTTGGCACAAACCTAACTCATTGATCGAGGAGTGCACCAGGAAATATGGACTAGGTAGCACGATCAATCTTAGGATGGCAATTCAATGACCATCATACTAAAAGTGAAATTATTGTCCATTAACTTCCAAGCAATAGGATTGCTAGAGGTATTGATTTCACACATCATGGTTCACTTGGCGGCATTCCAGTTACAACCAACATGGATACCGAGGAATGAATAATGATGGCGGGAAGTACCACTGTATCAAGAATGCATAAGAGGCCGTGCAATTCTCATGACATTCTCGACATGAAGAGGGTAATACTTCAAGGTAGAACAGAGCAAATGCTGGATTGGCATTTTGATCTGCGAAATACAACTGCTTTGACCCAATCCAAGAAATGGATAAGGTACTGGAGTTTGTTTCTCCCAGTCATTCTAAAATAGAATGGCTTGACAGACCACAAGAATAATATGCATCGATGAATACGATTGCACCGTTACTCTTGACTATCCACTGATAGACGAGGGTCAGGATACAACTAAGAAGGGGCAACTCAAAAGCACATGATTTTTCTGAGTTGTGGATGCATAAGTTAGCATGTCGATCGAGTTCAACATGGTTCTTCCGGATAACCCATGCAGAAAGGTAGGATTGGCAGGCTCACAACTATGGAATGGAGAGCTCATCACGAGCACTCAGGTTGTGATCTTCAGTTCACGAAGAACTTCTGCCGTAATTAGTTCATGGTATTGGAAGAATGAGAAACCACAAACCTCGAGAGCTAGATCAAAGTCACTAATCATCCTAAAGGAACGAGCAAAGACTATCAACAGTAATGAGCAGAATGATCCTTGGGTTCAAGAACCCAGAAATAGAATACCTACTGACTAAGTAGCATCACATGATGCTTTCGATAATGATGGCCAGAATTATCACACTGGGAACACAAAATACAACTAGGCTATTGGGTGGTTCTTTGAGACAACATGGTTTCCTAACACTTCAACAAATACGTCAAGGTAATGGAGTACCTCAACACGATAATTGGTGTGTTTTGTATGGCCAAAAGACAATAACTCTGGAGGAAAGGATTTGCAAACGCATCAAATCAATTAGAAACCTTGGATAACTCGGACAGCATAACGGCTGTACGGGCATGAAATATGAGGCAACCCGCACAAGAAAACAGACAACATCACAATTGAATTCCTATGGAGACACTGATTCAGGAAGACAACAACTTGACTATAAGTCTCCAGCATAGTAACTCGTCATCCTAATAGATAGATGAGAAGGCCTAGTTCTTAACCCCGTAGAATAAAGAGGAGGGTGACTCAGAATAAGAATGACACGAGGAAAGGGAGTAAAAAGAATCTTACGTTCCCTTCCACAATCAACTCCCTTATATAACTCGAGCAGTTCTAGACTCAACATCGACCAGTTTGGCTTGGTAATCCTACAGGCAGTCAAGCTCTGATACCAACGCTGTCGGGACCCCGATCCTAAGCCATATGAATCCAGCCTGTAACATGTCACACCACTTTGCGGCCTCACGCACGGTAACCCACGGCTGCCACCTTACCTTGGCCGGGACCGTTTGTGCCTTTTGGCTCATGAATATGAACATGTCGCTAGCATTCACACGTCAAAGAACCCGGGTCGACATGACTAGTCGTAGAACCCAAGTGGCACATCCGTACAGGGACAGGCATACGTAACCCAACAATGCAGGTGTCGGTCATCAGCGTGTGTAGACGAGTCGTAGCAAGCTACAAGGACTCCATTACACCGCGTGACATTTCCCCGTAGGGACAGACACAACAGCAAAGAAGGATACACGCCGGTCAATCAATGTGTCCGGAGCAGTAGCAAGCTACCAAGGCTCATGGAAGCACACAAAGGCATTTCCCCGTAAAGAAGGCTACTAAAGGCACACAACTAGGTGTCGAATCCCACACATACCAATGCATTTCAATCATACACGCACTATGCACGATATGCGTAGATACAACATGGCATCACAACAAAACCCTACAACATAACATTTATTTAGGAGGCTCCGAAGAGCCAACATAGTATAATGTTACAAGCAGGAGGGGTCACATGACCCCACATTCAGAGCATACAAGCAACAAGAGGAAGTTACATGTCTGGGTACAGACATCTAGTAAAAGCAGCTGGAAGAGCCTGAAAAGCTACAACGACCCTACCAAAGGAGCCAGACCTCTGTCTGGGATTCCCAAGCTAATCCGGTTAACATCGAACTTCACGTCGTAAGAATCACTAATGAGACTGAAGTCTCATCTGCAAAAACATAGATTAAGCAACCGTGAGTACAAAGGTACTCAACAAGACTTACATCAGAACTATCAACATATGCATCATTGTCAACAAAGGGGTTGTGGAGTTTATTGCAGCAAGCCAGCTTTGACTCTAGGCTAACCTGTACTACGACTACAAGTAGTATCTTTGAGGTGGGATAGCACACACGAGTCCACATATTCACCAAATCAATACACCACTATGGATCCACTCCCGTCTCCCTACGAGAAGGCCATCCATAGCACTCACGCTTATCTTGTGCATTTTAGAGTATCCATTTCACTTGTCTATGAACCACATAAGTTCTCCAAGTAGTCCATATCCGAGGACGCGGCTATTCGAACAGATTACTTCACCCTGCAGGGGTATACTTCTTCACACACGCTCCCGCCACTTACCGCCATGTGCACGTAAAAAGGCACCTCGGCAACCTTCAAGTGGAAGCCCAGCGAGGGAGTCGGCCACGACCGTTAACCACACAAGACTCTAGTCCAGGTTTATCGCCTATTTGAGACTGAACCCGCAACGGAAGTCCGGCCGAAGTTTCGATCACGGCCCCAAACGATGTGTGCAGGGTTCCCAAGCCCACCTCGACGGATGGTACTACGCTTGGTACACCGGGCCACGGTACATCTACCGCGCCATAGCCTACCCCTCCGGTCAGCACTATGCACGGCCGCCAGCACATCCTACAAACACCAGAAACTAGTTGCAACTCCTAGACAGAGATCTAGGCGATTAATAAGCCGAGAGGGTCCATTGGTTTCGGGCCCAATGCATGGTAGTATCTTGTCTTGGATAACAAACACAGAACTCAGTTCTTAAGGACGGTCCCAATGAGACAACCCGCCATGTACTCCTACATGGCCTCTCATCGCTACCTTTACCAAATCGGATTCACACACTTAGCTCTCACACAGTAGGACGTGAACACACCATTCTGATTCATCGCCCAGATGGATCAGACCCAACATGACTCTAAGCATAGCAGGCATGGTAAGCAAGCATGGATGAGTAAGCACAACAAAGGCTCAAGCAGTTGCTACTCATGCTAAGTGGTTTCAACTATTTACTGTGACAAAGACATGTCATGCAAAGGAATGGGTTCAACTACCGAGAACATGTAACAGTTGAATCATCATTGTCCTAATGCAGTATAAGAGAGCAGGAGCGAGAGAGTAGGATATTATCGGGATGCTCAAGGGGGTTTGCTTGCCTGACACTTCTGAAGATAACAATGAGTCTTCATCGGTGACAACGATCTCAACGTCAGAACAACGTCTACTGAGGGAGAACAACCACCGGGAAACAAGAAGGAACACATTCAATGCAATGCAACAAACATGATGTATGATATGGCATGTTAAAGCATTGAGTTGACCTAGTGCAACAGGTAGTCATATTAAGTGAAGTGGAATTCAAATATATACCAAATTCCAACTCCAACACTATTTATTAAATTGTCCTAATCATGAAATGTCCTACTTGGTGATGTTAACTTGCTCAAACATGTATGAACATGGCATAAACAGATTCTTCATATTTTTTTGATCATTTTTCATATATAAATTATTTCAATCTGAGTTACGGTTGAATTACTATGATTTTTAGAAGTTTTGAATATTTTCTGAAATTTATAAATCATTTTAGGTTTATTTTAATTCCAGAAATACTTTATTGCATCAGCATGATGTAATGGTGATGAATGCAAGTCAACTGGCTGGTCCAGGTCAAACCTGACCAGTGGGACCCACTGGTCAGTGTCTCAGCTAATTAACAGGGTTAATTAGCATTAAGTTAATCCTAACTAAAACAGTTAGCGGGTCTGGGCCCACAGTCAGTGGATGATTAGACTAATTAATTAATTTAATTAATTTATGCTTAGCACTAAGTTAACCAGGGCTGGACCCCACCTGTAAGTGACCCAGGGGTCAACCCCCGCGGTCAAACAGGTTGTGCTTGTGGGGCATCGACTACCGCACGAGAACGGAGGGGAGAAGCATAGGGGGGGAGCGGGAGCTCACTGCGGATCGTCCGGTGGTCTTAGTGGGCTCGGGGACGACCGGCGGACGATGGATTGAGCGACGGCGACCAGCAGAGCTGAAGGTTGAAGACGACCAAAATGCGGCGATGTAGGGCTCCTGAGCTTGCGCGCGTTGACGAGGGGCTTCAGGGCGATGGGGTGGAGCGGCTCGACTCACTGGAGGGGCTAGAGGTGGCCGGTGGTTGCGAGCGGCGGCGGCCATGGCGTCTCGGGTCCGAGGTGAAGAGGCGGGGAAGAGAGCGAGGGAGGGGTGGCCAGCAGGTGAGACGGATGCGGACGGCAACGGCGACGATATCCACGGCATCGACGTGCCAGGGAGGCTAGCAGGCGAGCAGGAGGTGGCCTGGCTCGACCGCGCGTTCGCCACGCAGCTGCTCGAGCTGGCGCGAGGAAGAAGACCGTCCAGCCCCTGGCGGGCTGGGCCGGCTTTGTCTAGCTGGGCCGCAGGTGAGTCCCTCTTTTCCTATTTTCTGTTTTCTATTTATTTCAACTTGTTTTGATTTGATTCAGAACCAAATCATTTCCCAAACTCCTGGAAAATAATATGTGGGTCATATGGACTTAACCAGTGCCACATCGTAAGTTTCAGGATTAATGGACAATTATTATATATATATAGATATAAGTCCATTGCAAATAATTTTTGGTTTAACTCAAATGCCCAAGATATATATTTCTATGATTCCAAAAATATTGGTTTAAGTTTTTATTCTTGCCAATATTTTCACAGAACAACAGGAACATTTTCTTGGAGTTGTTTGAGGCAATTTAATCTTGGTCATTTTTGTGAAAAATGCTATCTGAGGCTTACTAGATCCTCAATTCGATTTCAATTGAATTTAAAATGCATGCATGAATATGCTATGACAAGCAAGGTAAACTTGGGTTGTGACAAGGAGTACCCCCAGCTAGAGGTGCACCCACAAGTCGTCATCGCATGAGTGCGAAGGAGTACCGTGAGCTCTTCACCACACCACCGGCGAAGCGCCGTCAGGATGGACCTCCTCATTCTCCGCCCCCCTCGACCGGAGACGACGCCCGTACGGATGATGATCAGGAGGAAGATCCTGAGGAGTGTGAGTACGAGACCGAGCACTCCACCACTTGAGTCCGAGAACCCCTAGGGTAGGATCAGTCATGTATCCCACATGCGAAGTCGAGTCCGTGTAATGGTTCATAAGGAACCATGTGTGCTTGTTGTTTGTTTTTCTTGTTTGTGTTCCGATGCAAGTCACGCTTCTGCCTTAGGCAACATGTAAGCGACTCCATCACCTATCTTATCTTAATAGAACATGTTTGGTATTTCGACCTATGTTTGATCACACTTGCACTATACCAACCCCCTTAGGCGTGCTTTGTCTATTACTGCTTTCCATCTCGTCGATCCCAGTTGTTTGACTTGGCTGCTCCAAACAGGATGGTGACTGCAACCTGCAACAGCTCCTTCACCAACCCTGAAGCCAGCAACTCCAGCCAGCAACAGGGAGATGGTGGGGCTGCTCACGCTAGAGATCACCCGGAGCAGCCACATGGCGACATTCCCCCGCCACCACCTCCACCGGAGAACATGACCATAGCTCAGTTTCTCCAAGTTCTCCGAGAGGAACGCTAGGCCAACTCTGCTGCTATCCAGTAGATGGCTCAAGTCCTTGCGAACAACCAGCAGCAAGGCAGGAACGGCAATGGTCGCTCCACCCTGTCTGAGTTCATGAGGAATTCGCCCCCAACCTTCACCGAGACTGCTGAACCCCTGGATGCCGATGACTGGATCCGCACCATCGAGGACCTCCTTGCACTGGTCAACTGCAACGAGGATCGAGAGAAGGTGCTTTATGCGTCTCACTGCCTCGGAGGTACCACCATAGCTTGGTGGGACGGATTCAAGGTCATGCAAGGCGACCGCGTGATCACCTGGGCTGACTTCAAGGAAGGATTCCGCACCGCCCACATTCCTTCTGGGATAATGGCTATCAAGAAGAGAGAATTCCGAGCGCTAAAGCAAGGAAGTGGCTCTGTCAAGGAGTATATGCAGAAGTTCAACCTGCTGTCGAGGTATGCCCCTGAAGATGTCAGCACCGAGGCCGCTAAGATGGAATGCTTCATGGAAGGACTCCAGCAAGCCCTGCAGTATCAACTCATTGTCTGTGACTGTCGGACCTTCTTCTACCTGGTGAACAAGGCTCTCATGCTCGAAGACAAGCGTCGTGCCATGGAAGACACTCGCAAGGGCAAGATGATCAACAAGGGTAGTTCCAGCAACCAGAAGCCTCGCCCCTAGCAGCCACCCCCAGCCAAGCCAAGCTACCAGCCTCAGCAACATGCCAATCCCAGGCCAGCCTACATCAACCCCAATAACAACAATGGTGGTAACAATAACAACTCAGGCCAAGTCACATGCTTTGGATGGTGGTCAGTCAGGACACTACTCTAGGCAGTGCCCCAACAAGAAGCCAGATGCAACGCGCCCCAATGCGCCGAGCCGAGGTCAAGGTTGTGGAGCGCCACCAAGGAACCAAGCTCCCCGCAACAAGCCCAACAATGGAAAGAGTCATGTGAATCACGTCACCGCTGAGGAAGCCCAGGAATACCCGGACGTCATACTGGGTACGTTCCTCGTCAACTCAACCCCAGCAACCGTTCTGTTTGATTGTGGTGCTTCACATTCTTTTGTTACCCAAAAGTTTGCACTAGAGAGTGGTATGAAGCCTACACCCCTGGATAGTCATATGTTGATACAAACCCCGGGATCAGTTATGAGGTCCAAGATAGGATGTAAAGGAGTTGAGATCAACATCAACGGGGTAGACTTCCTAGCAGACCTCATAGTTTTGAACTCGCAAGGCTTGGATGTGATCCTCGGCATGAATTGGTTAACCAAGCACCAAGGCTTGCTAGACTGTGCCAAGAGGATTGTTACCATGACCAATAGCCAAGGAGTTGAAGTCAAGTATGTCCCCACCCCTGCCTCCGCTCAAGCCCCTCAGGCTAACTGTCTGTCGGAAGTTCAGTTGGAACGAGTGCCTGTGGTATGTGAATACCCAAATGTCTTTCCTGATGAGTTGCCCGGAATGCCTCCTGACCGCGACATTGAGTTCATCATTGAGCTAATGCCCGGAGCAGGACCCATCTATAAGAAGCCCTATAGAATGGGATCCGAAGAGTTGGCTGAATTAAAGACGCAACTAGCTGAGTAGCTCAGGAAAGGATTTATTCGCCCTAGTGCCTCTCCTTGGGGATCACCTGTTCTATTTGTGTCGAAGAGGGACAGAACTATCCGACTCTGTGTCGATTACCGTTCTCTCAATGAGGTCACAATAAACAACGAGTACCCACTTCCCAAGATCGAAGACCTGTTCGATCAGCTAAATGGTGCCAAGGTGTTTTCCAAGATTGATCTCAGGTCCGAGTACTATCAGTTGAAGATCAGACCCCAAGACATCCCGAAGACGGCATTTGTGACCCGGTATGGCCTGTATGAATACACGGTCATGTCATTTGGGTTAACCAATGCCCTAGCCTACTTCATGTACCTCATGAACAAAGTCTTTATGGAGTATTTGGACATGTTTGTCGTTGTCTTCATCGACGACATACTCGTCTTCTCCAAGTACGAAGAAGAGCATGCGAAACACTTGAGAATGGTCCTAGACAAGCTTCGAGAGCACCAAATTTTTGCGAAATTCAGCAAGTGCGAATTTTGGCTGCATGAAGTTGGATTCTTGGGTCATGTGTTGACTGCAGAAGGATTGCAGTGGATCCTGCCAAGATCGAAGCCATGACTGAATGGCAATCCCCAAGCAATGTGAAGGAAGTCAGAAGCTTCCTCGGACTCGCGGGATACTACCGCAAGTTCGTCGAAGGATTCTCGAGCATTGCCCGACCCATGACTCCGCTCTTGAAAAAGGACAAGAATTTCGAATGGACGCCGAAGTGCGAAGAAAGCTTCCAAGAGCTCAAGAAGAGATTAACAACAGCCCCAGTTTTGGCCACCCCTGATATTCACAAGGAGTTTGTGATATATTGTGATGCATCAAGAACCGGGCTTGGTGGTGTTTTGATGCAAGAAGGCAAATTCGTAGCATACCTATCCAGACAGCTACGTCCTCACGAAGAGAACTATGCCACTCATGATCTTGAGTTGGCAGTCGTAGTTCATGCCTTGAAGACATGGCGACATTACCTTCTGGGAAAACGATGTGAGATATACACAGACCATAAGAGTTTGAAGTATATTTTCACTCAAAGGGAGTTGAACATGAGGCAACGAAGATGGTTGGAGTTGATCAAGGATTACGACCTCAGTGTTCAATACCACCCTGGAAAGGCTAATGTGGTAGCTGACGCCTTAAGCAGAAAGGCTTGTTTCTTGAATGCTATGATTAAGGAAAGGCTGCCCGCCCTGTATGAAGAGCTTGAAAGCTTTGGCCTGGAACTAGTTGCACCGGGTTTCCTAGCCAACCTCGGAGCAAGGCCTACCTTGATGGATGATATTAAGGAAGCTCAGAAGGGTCATGACAGTATTGAAGGCATCAAGAGGAAGATTAAGAAAGGCAAGGCCCCAGGATTCTCAGTGGATGAGCAAGGAGTTGTATGGTTTGGGACTCGCATCTGCGTGCCCAACAAAGTTGAGCTCAAGAATTTGATCTTGTAAGAAGCCCACGACACTCCATATTCCATCCATCCTGGAGGAACCAAGATGTACCAAGACCTCAAGGCAAGATTCTGGTGGCATGGCATGAAAAGAGAGATAGCCACTTTCGTCGCTAAAGGTGACATATGCCAGAGAGTCAAAGCTGAGCATCAGCGACCCGCTGGATTGTTACAACCTCTCAAAGTGCCTGAATGGAAGTGGGACAAAGTCGGGATGGACTTCATCACCGGATTACCCAGGTCAAGCAAGGGACATGATTCCATTTGGGTCATCGTCGACCACCTGACCAAGGTAGCCCACTTCATTCCCGTCAAGACCACCTATGATGGAAACAAGCTAGCCAGTCTTTACATCGGGCGTATTGTGAGCCTTCACGGAGTTCCTAAGGAGATTGTGTTAGACCGAGGTACCCAATTTACCTCAAGGTTTTGGAAGCAATTTCAAGAAGCCCTGGGAACCAAGCTATCTTTCAGCACAGCCTTTCACCCTCAGACCGGAGGACAAACTGAACGGGTTAACCAGATACTCGAGGACATGCTTCGTGCTTGTGTTCTGGCATACGGAGCCAAGTGGGAAGATTGTTTACCGTTCACCGAGTTTCCTACAACAATAGCTATCAGTCAAGTCTTCAGATGGCACCATTTGAGGTGTTGTATGGACGCAAGTGCCGCACTCCCCTCAATTGGTCAGAAACCGGAGAAGGATTAGTCTTTGGACCCGATATCCTCCACGAAGCAGAAGAGCAAGTTCAACTTGTCAGAGAACGTCCGGAAACCGCCAAGTCAAGACAGAAGAGCTACGCCGACTCACACCACCGGGACATGAGTTTCCATGTTGGAGACTATGTTTATCTCCGAGTCACGCCTCTCAAGGGACCCAAGCGTTTCCATGTCAAGGGAAAGCTCGCACCAAGATATATCGGCCCCTTCAAGATCACCGCAAGACGAGGAGAAGTTGCCTACCAGCTAGAGCTACCTTCCGAGCTATCTGATGTGCACAATGTTTTCCACGTATCACTGCTCGGAAGTGTCTCCAAGTTCCCAACCGCCCCGACCTCTACACGGACATCGATCATCAAGCCATCGAACTTCAGCCAGACCTCACTTATCGTGAGAGGCCAGTTTGCATTTTGGATGAAGCCGAACGTTGCACCCGAAGCCGCACCATCAAATACTTCAAGGTCCAATGGAGCAACCACACTGAAGCAGAAGCAACCTAGGAGCGTGAAGACTATCTTAGATCAGAGTTCCCTTATCTCTTTAGCGCTTAGCCTAGGAATCTCGGGGACGAGATTCTTTTAAGGGGGGAAGGTCTATCACACCCTGTGTTTGTATCTCTTAGCTATGCTATGGATTTATAAAATTTGGACCCAAATAAAACTTTTTGAGCGCAAGTGCTTGTTTGGATTGTTTGATGTCTGCATGTTTGGTTGATTGTGTTTTCGCACTCCAAGGTCTTCTTCCCTATAGAACTCACTTCCTTGACCCAAACTCCCTGCCCAATGATCATGCCATGTGTATAGTACCAAAAACTATTTTTATCAAATATTATTTTGGCCAAAAAGCATTTATATAAATTAGGCTTCATAAAACCCCTGAAATGAGGTTTGTACTACAAGTCCTCAAATTGGGAGGCATTTTTGCACCAAAGAGTTTATTTGGAACCCACTATATATAAGACTTCCCAAAACCACCAAATATTAATTTTCAAGATTATTTTCCTATTTTATTTAAAGGCTTTTACTTAAGGCCAGAAATGGTCTTTCATAAGGAAAAAATATTTTTATGCTTTCAAAATATTTGAGAAAATTTAGGGAAACTCAGTGGACATATATTTTCCATATATATGAGTTTCAACACATGGTCATGTTCAAAATATTGGACAAAACCCTTCAAAACCCTTTCTGGCTGTTTCAAACATTTGAAATATTTTAACAGGAAATATTCTCAAATAATTCCAGGAAAATTCTAGCATGTCACACATGATATATGTGATGATCATGCAAAGTTTCATCTCAATCCTCAATGTTTTGATCCACCAAAATATTCCAAAACCCTCTCTGTCCAGATTCAAATTTGAACAACTCTACATTGCCAACTTTCTCCAATTGACCCCAAACTTTGTGGACAGGTTCTAATCCCTAAATAACGCTACTACACCAAGTGGTCCATTTAGGAGAATAGAATTGCATGGCTAGATCTACAGAAACCTGATTTTGTTGATTTCTAGGGTTTACCAAGTTTACATTGCCAATTTTCCTCAAATGAACTCAAAGTTGGTGATCAAGCTTATTTATTATCACCATTTGCTCCTGTTAAATTTCACACCCATTGGAGCACCAGAGGTAACCAAACCAGTGATCAAACACCTTCTGCCAGAATACTAAAACCAATAATTGAGCCCCTTCCACCACTCTCCTTCACCTCAAATTTTTACCACAGCTCCTCCTAGTCCCCCAGCACCTCCAGTAAGATTCCTGGCGCCCAAGTCCATGATTGCATGGGGGGAAAAGCCCCATTTCCCTCTCTGGACAGCCACATTTCTTCCTTCTCCCTCTGCTTTCTCTCACTCAAAGACTTTCCAGAGCATCCAAAGCTCCTTTGCAGCACTTTATTACCCCCTGCAGCTGCTGGACATAAGTGGACACGCCAGAGCGCGTCAAAAGCTCTGGCATGCCGGCCAAAAACGCGCTACAGGACGGCCGAGCATTGACGCTGGGCCCTGCCCATACTCCCGACCACCTCGAGCCTCCCCCTCGCGCCAGTCGATGCGCCTTGACGTTCGCAACACGCCACACCCCTGTCCCCCTCCTCTCTCTCCCTGCAACGGCTCCCCTGGCACGTGCCCGACGCCGCCCGAGCCGGCCAATGCATGGGCTCGCACGCGCGACGCCCCTGACTCCCCTCCCTCTCTCTCTCTTGCTTCCCCTGGACCTAGACCGACCCCAGGAAAGCCCCGGAGCAACCCCGTGTGCTCTCTTCCCCCTCCACCGACCAATTCGACCTCACCGGCGCACGGGTCTGCGGTGGACTCGCGCCCCGGCTATATAAGGGCCTCCCCGAGCCCTTCTCCCCCTCTGATCTCTCTCTCTCCATCCCAATCGCGCCCCCTGAGACCCACTTAAGCTCCCCGAGCCCTCTGCGCTCGGGATCGAGCAGAACTCCTCCGCGTCAGGTCCGCCACCGTCCGGCCATGGTGAGCCTCCGTCGCCTCTTCTCTCTCTCTCGATCTGGAGCCACGGCAGTGCCTTGATCACTTTCCCCCTATTTCCCGTGTGATTCCAGCCAGGAACCACCAGCGGCGACCCCCATCCGAAGCTCTCCGCCGCGGCCCCCTCATCGCTGGCGACCAGGGCTTCCCCGGCGTCCCCCTCCACCTCCACCCGAACGGCGGGTCCACGCTGGTTCCATCCCCGCCATCACCAGGCTCCGCCGTGACCCGTAGCAGCCGGTGAGCTCCCTCGACCTCCTCTGGTCCGAGGAAGGTGATGAGAAGCGGGCCCCGCTTGTCATCCTCCCCCTAGTCTCCCGCCTCTCCCTCTGTCTCTAGCCGTCGGGCCTCGCCCGTCAGGTTTGAACCTGGCGTGCGCGGGGGCACCGGTTCGCCTGGGTTGGCTGGCCACTGGGCCGACCCAGCTACGGCCAGAACTGGCCCAGGGCACTGTGGCCCTTTTTCTTTTTCTTTTCTGTGGAGTTTTGCAAAAATTCCACAGGTCACAATATTTTCCCAATTCCAATAATTCTTCCACCATAAATCTTAGAATATTCTGTAGTATTTAATGGTGCCACTTGTGCCAATTCTTGAAAACATTTTATGTACTGGATTTATTTAAAACCTAGTTTTAAGTATTTTTAGCCTCTGTTAAAATAATTTTAAAAATCTTTTTCACTTCAAAACCAAAGACAAACATTTTTAGTTCCTATTGTAGTATTTTATAGAGTAGGGTAATATTTTAGAAGTGGATTTTGTGCTCTGTTTTTGTGGTGATTCTTATTTTTGCCCGTTAATATTGCGACGATAGATTGCGTTGTTGTCGAGGGAGTTGGACCAGAAGACTTCGAAGACCCCGAAGACTTTGTTGAGCCATGCAAGCAGCCCTTTGACCATGTTTAAGAAACCATTTTATTGCATGGCATATAGCACTTCCTTTTGTTATGTTGATCATGATGATGTGGTGACCACTTTGGTGGATGCCTCGGTTACTTTTCCGTTGATACTTGGATCGTGCATGACCCTACCTTCCTATGAGGATTATGCGGGTGGAAAGTAGTTAGGTTGCTAAAGTAGATGCTACGCAAATGGGATGGGGATATGCATGGTGTTGGAAACAAATGCTTTCAAAGACCTTTTTTTTAAACCGCGTCGGGTGCCACTAATGCCCGAGGGAGATGATGATGAGCTAGGTAACCACTTGAGAAAGAAGTGGTGTACCGGAGCAGGAGGTGTGTGTGTTTTCGAAAATGGATTAGATTTAAGATATGCTGATCGTCCCAACCTTACATGTACAAACACGATACCCCTTATGGGACGGGGCTTTGTTGATTACCTTGGTCGGTACTAGCAGAGAGCCCGCATTACTAGTGGCGAGAGGGCCAGAGTTACTCTCTCGATACGGGGTCGTGCCAGGTAGGGCGACCATGGACTGTTTTTACAGACACCGGGCACACCGTTGGTCCCTTCATGGATGGTACTATGTTGAGCAAGGCTCGTGCGATGTGCATCGTGAGGGCTGTGTACCAATCGAGTGGACTCTTTGTTTAGTGTCGTCAAGGGAAAGGCAATGTTCGGGTGCTTACCTCGGGTATGTGATATACCGCGAGTCGTGGCTTGACACGGAAGTTCCCCGAATCTTGTGGGTAAAGTGTGCAACCTCTGCAGAGTGTAAAACTATTCGAATAGCCGTGTCCACGGTCAAGGATAGTTGGGTGGTCCTGCTTAAACTATGTCCAGGATGTTTTCACTAACTTAGCGTGCGTGTGAGAAAGATGGAATACTCGAGACAAGTTGGGTGACTTGACATGATGATTGAACATGAGATGTTCAGACCTTGATTATATTGATATCTGTAACCTGTTCGTACGGATACTTGTATCCTCATGAGGCATGCCACTTCAAGTTATTTTGATTATGACATTGCACTCAAAACTAGCTTTCCGCAACTTACCTTCTTAGTGCTATATCATGCTTTGTTATACCTTGTTCCAAAACATGGGTTGCTTGCGAGTACATTCAAAGTACTCATTGGCTTGCCACTGGTTATTTAATTGGCCAGGCATGGAAGAGCAGGAATATGGTGAAGAATTCGTTGGAGACGAACATGCGAACTAGGACGCTTCCCAGTCAGAATGCCTGTAGGGTTAAGGCAGATGGCATGGGTTCATGCTTTCGTTCAAGATTTCCGCTACTAGTTATGTTGGGTGTTTGGCCGTCATGGCCTTATCTATGTAAGACTTGACCTCAATGGTCTTTATTTGTGTAAGACGGTATGTATGGATGTAAGACTCTTGTTATTCAGCATCTGTGTGTTCAGTGAGCATTAATCTCTAGCATCACTGTACACATGCATTCGGTGACCACGACTTATGAGTCGAGGTCCCCACAGTAATACAAGATCCCGCGACTAACTCCTTAGTCACATTGCTTGCAAGCTTCTTGTGATGTTGTATTACCGAGAGGGCCCAGAGATACCTCTTCGTCATACGGAGTGACAAATCCCAGTCTCGATCCACGCCAACCCAACGGACACCCTCGGAGATACCTGTAGAGCACCTTTATAGTCACCCAGTTACGTTGCGACATTTGATACACACAAGGTACTCCTCCGGTGTCAGTGAGTTGCATGATCTCACGGTCATAGGAACAGATACTTGACACGCAGAAAACAATAGCAATAAACTTGACACGATCATATACTACGTTCATAGTTTGGGTCTTGTCCATCACATCATTCTCCTAATGATGTGATCCCGTTATCAAATGACAACTCATGTCTATGGCCAGGAAACCGTGACCATCTTTGATCAACGAGCTAGTCTAGTAGAGGCTCACTAGGGACATAGTGTTGTCTATGTATCCACACATGTATCTGAGTTTCTGATCAATACAATTCTAACATGGATAATAAACGATTATCATGAACAAGGAAATATGATAATAATTAATTTATTATTGCCTCTAGGGCATATTTCCAACAGACCAAAGGCGGCGGGAGGTTCTGCCAAAGTGGGCGGACAGGCAGTTGTTGTGATCGGCTACGTACAATCGTTTCTTGTGCCAAGATCGCATCGACTGCGGGAGGTCAACTAGGAAGAACTTGGAGGAAGGTCACAGCTCGAGGCTCACCCCGCCAAGGCCGCAGATGGCGTCGCCATTCATATGCGTCCTCTTGCAGTAGAAATGGCAAAACAAATTGAGATCGGAAGCGATCCCTGGATAGCACTCACCAAAAGTGATGAAGTTGGTAATATGGAGAATTCCGATCGGAGTGAGATGATGGAGGTTTGCAGCCAAAGAAGAAAATAAGCCCCCGCACGAAGGGATGCAGGCGAAAGTTGAGCCCCCGACTAAAATAGTGGAGATGGAGCACACGCTCGTCAACGATTGGCGACGGGGAAACTTCACCGACAACAAGAATCCGGTACTTACGGTTCGGAGGGAACGACCCCTCATCTAGATTCCTAAGCTCCGCATCCGAGGAGATGGAAGGGAACCATTTCCAGTGGTGTCGTTGGTCACCCTCTTTGGCTCGTCAGCGGTGGGGGTTTCATGTTTCCTCTTTCGCTCAACGTCATTGGTTTCCTGAGCAACGCCCCTGCCATGACCCCGAGATGAGCTAGCCCTTGGCATCTCCTTTGGTTCAGGGAAAGAATCTAGTGACACAAATATCAAAAATGTCGCAATGGTGGGAAAGAAAGGTCACTTGCTTGAGCAGAGGCGTGAGGAATAAGAAGGAGACAGAATGGGGGAATTTTACCCCTACTTTTCCCCCTTTTATGGTAATGGCAATAATAGCCGATAAGTCTGGCGTGGCAACGCGACACGCGTCCCACCATCTCTGCAGTTACCGCTTCACGAGACGTGGGCACGGGAATGAAGGCGTCGTCGCAATAACAGTGGATGACCAACGGTTCCTTCAACCGCTTCGACAACACAAGATGGTGCAAAGATGCGACCTCTTTGAGACCGTGTTTTAGAATTGTGGTTCCCTGGCTAGGCGACCGAGAGGCTATGTGCAGACCCAAACAATCTTGGGAGCCATGAGTGGCAAGTTGTTCATTATTTACGCATCAGAAGCTCGACTATCTAGTCAATTCACAAAGGAAGGATGCTACAATAAGATGAGCCCACCGGAGGTCTCGAAGACCCACTCGCGCAACCTCCGCCACGCTTGGGGGCTACTGACGGTGTCACACACCGGGGGTAGCCCGACAGGAGGCCTGTTGGAGGGCCATGAGGCCCAACGACATGAGTGAGACCGAAGGAGAAGATAAATGCCATGTGGCCAACTTGACCTCCAAGTTGGTGCGATGACTATCCTAGATTGGTTTCCTCTCCCTGTAAACCCTAACCTCCTCGAGCATATAAGGGCTGGCTAGGAACTCTCAATCCCACCTACTCCCATAGAAACGACTCTCGGTAGTCAGCTCATACACACCATTGTAAACCCCTCGTACGAGGTATCCCTCCACCATGAATAACAAACACGAGCATGATGTAGGGTATTACTCTTCGGAGGCTCGAACCTGGGTAAAGCCTCATGCGACCTTCGCTCTGAGACTTTCAACTAAACGAGGACCCATACCGAGGGATCTGACGGTTTTCTGCACCGTCAGATCTAGCGGCAACACTCCTCTTGTGAAGCAGGAAAGACCCACTCCTCCTCCACGGGATGCTCCACCTCTGATACTGATAACCCACAAGTATAGGGGATCGTTTGTATCCTTTTTCGATAAATAAGAGTGTCGAACACAACGAGGAGCTAAAGGTAGAACAAATATTCCCTCAAGTTCTATCGACCATCGATACAACTCTACGCACACTTTAACGTTTGCTTTACCTACACAAGTTTGAAACTATTTTGTAGGTGATAGGATAGTTTGCACGAATAAAACTAGAAGTACTTTGCGGGAATAAAACTACGAGTAAATTGCAAGATAATAAAAGTTAGTTGTTTAGTAGAAAGCTTTTGTCAAAAAAGAAGGTTATTTGTCCCTAGGCAATTGATAACTAGACCGGTAATCATTATTGCAATTTTATATGAGGGAGAGGCATGAGCTAACATACTTTCCGCACTTGGATCATATGCACTTACGATTGAAACTCTAGCAAGCATCCGCAACTACCAAAGATCATTAAGGTAAAACCCAACCATAGCATTAAGTATCAAGTCCTCTTTACTCCCATACGCAACAACCCACCTACTCGGGTCTGTGCTTCTGTCACTCACGCCACCCATCATAAGAAAATCATGAACATATTGCAACACCCTACAGCGGGGATCCCTCACGTTTGCACGACATAGAGGGCACCATAAAACAGCACCAAAATAAAACATACAACTCATACCAACCACGATCATCAATTAGCCCATAGGACAAAACGGGTCTACTCAAACATCATAGGATAACCACATATCATTGGGAAATAATATATGGAGTTGAGAACCATGTTTAAGTAGAGATTACAGCGGGGAAAAGAGGTGTTACACCGCTGCATAGAGGGGGGAGAGTTGATGTTGACGGCGGCGAAGTTGTTGGTGTAGATTGTCGTCACGATGATTGCCCCCGTGGCGTTCCGGCGCCACCGGGAGAGAGGGGGAGAGAGCCCCCCTCCTTCTTCTTCTTCCCTGGCCTCCCCCTAGATGGGAGGAGCGTTCCCCCTCTGGTCCATGGCCTCCATGGCGGCGGAGGGGCAGGAGCCCCTCCGAGATTGGATCTCCCTCTCCGTTCTCTTCTGTTTCGCGTTCCTGTTTTCTGGCCGAAAACCGTTTCTTATATTCCCGAAGATCTGTAACTCCCATTACGCTGAGATTTTAACACGATTTTTTTCCAGATATAAGCTTCCTTGCTCCCGAAGTAGAGCAGCAACCAACTTATGAGGTGACCACAACCCACCACGGCGTGCCTTGGCCCTGGGGCGCGCCCTGGTGTACTGTGGGGGTTGTGGGCCTCCTTTTGCGTTGATTCCAACTCGCAAAAATCACATATATTCCAAAATAATTGTCCGTAATTGTTTATCGCGTTTGGACTTCATTTGATATGGATATTCTACGAAACAAAAAAACATGCAACAAAAAGGAACTGGCACTCGGCACTGGATCAATATGTTAGTCCAATAAATCATACAAAATGTTGCCAAAAATATGTGAAAGTTGTATAATATTGGCATGAAACAATCAAAAATTATAGATACGATGGAGATGTATCAGCATCCCCAAGCTTAATTCCTGCTCATCCTCGAGTAGGTAAATGGTTAAAAAAATATAATTTTTGATGTGGAATGCTACCTAGCATAATCTTGATCATACATCTAATCATGGCATGAATATTAAGACATGAGTGATTCAAAGCAATAGTCTATAATTTGACATAAAGACATTAATACTCAGGCATCCCAACAAACAATCATGTCTTTCAAAATATCAAGGCTAAAGAACGCTATCCCTACAAAATCATATAGCCTTGTTGTCGGTGTCAAAACCGGCGGATCTCGGGTAGGGGGTCCCGAGCTGTGAGACTAGAATCGATGGTAACAGGAGAAGAGGGAGACGATGTTTACCCAGGTTCGGGCCCTCCTATGGAGGTAATACCCAACGTCCTGCTTGATTATATTGATGATATAAGGGTTACAGAGTTGATCTACCTCGAGATCGAGTGACTAAAACCCTAGATGAGTTCTCTTGTTCTACAACCTAAAACCCTCCGGCTTATATAGACACCGAGGGTACCTAGGGCTTACACACAGTCGGTTGCACATTAAAGGGAAAAACATGCCTATCTATTGTCGACAACTTGGAGGACATGCCATGGCTCCTTGAAACTTCCACCTTGGCGACGGGGCCCCTGATCACCCAATGCTCATCCAGTGGCCCACATAGTCCGGCCCATGAGAAACAGGTCGGCTATCCGAGGACCCCTTAAACCAGGACTCCCTCACTTGTCATGCTCCATCTTCTTAACACAAAGTATAAATCATGTACTACCCCGGTGTCAGCCAAGCAATTGGTTCATACGTTTTAACGCGCTTCAGCATTTTCAACTCTCACGCAATACATGAGCGCAAGCCATGGATATAGCACTATGGGTGGAATAGAATGCGGTGGTAGACATTAATATAGAGAAGACAAAAAAGAAGATAGTCTCACATCGAAGCGGCTAATCAACGGGCTATGGAGATGCCCATCAATTGATATCAATGCGAAGAGTAGGGATTGTCATGCAACGGATGCACTGAGAGCTATAAGTGTATGAAAGCTCAAACTAAAACTAAGTGGGTGTGCATCTAACTATATAATGAGAAATTCCCACTAGTATATGAAAGTGACAACATAGGAGACTCTCTATATGAAAAACATGGTTCTACTTTGAAGCACAAGTGTGGAATTAGCATGCCCCTTATCTCTTTGTCTCTCTCTTTTTTTTCTTTTTTTTTCTTTTTATATTTGTCCGGAGCCTCATCCCGACTTGTGGGGAAATCATAGTTTCCATCATCCTTTCCTCACTGGGACATGCTCTAATAATGAATAATGATGATCATCACACTTCTATTTACTTACAACTCAATATTACAACTCGATAGTAGAACAAAGTATGACTCTATATGAATGCCTGAGGCAGTGTACCAGGATGTGCAGTGATCTAGCATAGCAAAGATATAAAAAACGGACAAGCCATGGAAACATCATGCTAACTATCTTACGATCATGTAAAGCAATATGACAATGAATGCTCAAGTCCTCAAAATGGAAGCGGTGGAAGTTGCATGGCAATATAACTCGGAATGGCTATGGAAATGACATAATAGGTAGGTATGGTGGCTGTTTTGAGGAAGATATAATAAGGCTTATGTGTGATAGAGCGTATCATATCACGGAGTTTGGATGCACTGGCGAAGTTTGCACCGACTCTCGAGGTGAGAAAGGGCAATGCACGGTACCGTAGAGGCTAGCAAATTGCGGAAAGGTAAGAGTGCGTATAATCCATGGACTCAAAACTATTGCAAGGAATCAAACATATCATATTCAGTGATCCATAAGTTTTATGTAGGATTTTATGACTAACCATGCAAATGACCAATTCCTGTTGACTCTCTTAATAGATATAAGTGAAGCAAGAGAGTTTAATTCTTTCTACAAAATACCATGCTATAATAAATATAAGTGAAGCAAAAAGAGCATTCTACAAATAACGGTTTTCTATGTGAAGAGAAACAGGCAATCCAAACTTCAAATTATATAAGTGAAGCACATGAAGCATTCTATAAAGCCATACTCAAAAGATATAAGTGAAGTGCAATGAGCATTCTATAAATCAACCATGGACTATCTCATACCAGCATGGTGCATAAAAGAAAAGTGAAAACTAAACACAAAAGACGCTCCAAGATTTACACATATCACATGAACGAAACGAAAACGAAAACATACTGATACTTGTTGAAGAAAGATGGGATGCCTTCCGGGGCATCCCCAAGCTTAGACGCTTGAGTCTCTTTGGATATTTACTTGGGGTGCCTTGGGCATCCCCAAGCTTGAACTCTTGCCTCTCCTCCTTCTCCTCATATCGAGACCTCCTAGATCTTTGAACACTTCATCCACACAAAACTTAACAGAAAACTGGTGAGATCCATTAGTATAATAAAGCAAATTACTAATTTAAGTACTGTTGCAAACCCATTCATATTTTATATTTGCATTATCCCTGCTGTATTATAACTTCTCCGTGGCTTATACCACCGATAAAATCGATAGTTTCATCACAACAAGCAAACCAATGCATCAAAAACAAAATCTATCTTAAACAGGACAGTCTGTAGTAATCTGAACTTTGACCATACTTCTGTAACTCCAAAAATTCTGAAACATTAGGACGAAATAAACATTTTGTATAGCAATATTCTATAAAAATTTCAGAAACTTTTGACGTTCCAGTAAAAAAATGTAAATTCACACACTACATCCAAAGTTTCTGTTTTTACACCGCACATACCAACAAGCAATCTAATCATCCTAAAGGCAAATCTTGGCACATTATTTTTATAATACAATGGATTTGTACAAGGGGATAATTATTTATGTTGAAAATTTCTGTGATTCAAGATTCACAAAGTTTCCATGGGCACGAACAAAGTTCAAGGAATTCCCCCACTTTCACGATGTTAGTCTCTCTTACTTTCACTTTTCTTTTTGTGAAGTTTTACGTTCGCCTCTATATTTTTTTGTTTTTAAACTTTATAAAAGCACTCAACAGAATAAAATGACTCTCTAAAACTTCCGGGTTGTCTCCCTGGCAGCGCTTTCATTAAAGCCATTAAGCTAGGCATAAAGTGCTCAAGTAATGGATCCACCCGGATCCCAAGGTATATCAAAGCCAATTTTAATTAATAATTATTTGTAATTTAGTAGTGAGCACAAATCAACATATATCATGCAATGACGAAGTCTAACTTTCTTCCTATGCATCGGCATGTCATAAAAGAACAATTCATGCGCATCAAGCAAAGGCAATGCATAGTATAAACAGTTTCTTGCAATTTTATCGTATATGAAACATAAAGAGGTGGAGATGTAGTTCCTCTCTCATAATAATTGAAAGTAGGATCAGCAAGCACATGCATATTATATTCATCAAAATCATCATGTGTAGTAGCAAAACGCAACCCATCAATATAATCCTTAATAAGAGCAAATTTCTCCGATATAGTGTGGTTGGGAGAATTCAAAAAGATAATAGGACTATCATGTGTGGGTGCAATAGCAACAATTTCATTCTTAACATAAGGAACTATATCAAGTTCATCTCCATAAACATAATTCATATTGGCATCTTGGCCACAGGCATAGCAAGCATCAAGTTCATCAAAAATGGACATTTCAAAAGAATCCACGGGATCATAGCAATTATCATAGCATTCATCCTTCGGTAGGCACAAAGGGAAATTAAATAATGTATGAGTTGAAGAGTTACTCTCATTAGAAGGTGGGTACGGGTAGCTAATCCGCTCTTCATCCTTTTGTTCTTCGCTCTCCTCCTCATCTTTTTCATCTAATGAGCTCACAATTTCAACAACTTCCTCTTCCATAGATTCCTGCAAAAATTTAGTCTCTTCCAAGGCAGCGGACATTCTCTCAATAAATTCAATAATATCATAATTGTATTCATAATTATCATAGCAATATTGAAGTATGAATAAATTTTCAGATTTGTAAGGAACATCATCATACTTTTCAAGCAAAGAAGCAATTTCATAAGCACCTTTAAAAGCAACAAATTCTTCTATTCGTTCCACATCATAGTAATCATAAATACCATTAGCATAAGAAGCCAAGGTTTCATTATCATTAAATAAACATTGGAAGGGAAGGTGTGGAGCCTTTATCTTAGAGCAACAAGTAAAGTCACATCTCAAGCATGCATCCCAAGCAAACCATTGCAATATTTTAATTTGATCCCATAAGTGTTTCCCTTTTAGAGACAAGCGATAATCATTAAAGTACTCACGTTGATCCAATGTGTCTCCCATTATAAAGTTTAATGATGATTTCTCAGGATTATCAAAGGAGTAATTAACGCGTTCCACATAACGAGCATCAAGGGTTTTAGGAGGTTCCCCATCTCCATCAGTAGCAAGTACAACTCATTTTTTTGGTGTTTCGTGTTCCATATCCATAACTAAAGATATAAAACAACTAATAACAGAAAATAAAAATTACTTAGTGATAAAGCAAACAAGCACACACGAGAATATCAACCACTACGCTATTGCTCCCCGGCAACGGCGCCAGAAAAAGGTCTTGATAACCCACAAGTGTAGGGGATCATTTGTAGCCTTTTTCGATAAATAAGAGTGTCGAACCCAACGAGGAACTAAAGGTAGAACAAATATTCCCTCAAGTTCTATCGACCACCGATACAACTCTACGCACACTTTAACGTTTGCTTTACCTAGAACAAGTATGAAACTATTTTGTAGGTGATAGGATAGTTTGCACGAATAAAACTAGAAGTACTTTGCGGGAATAAAACTATGAGTAAATTGCAAGATAATAAAAGTTAGTTGTTTAGTAGAAAGCTTTTGTCAAACAAGAAGGTTATTTGTCCCTAGGCAATTGATAACTAGACCGGTAATCATTATTGCAATTTTATATGAGGGAGAGGCATGAGCTAACATACTTTCCGTACTTGGATCATATGAACTTACGATTGGAACTCTAGCAAGCATCCGCAACTACCAAAGATCATTAAGGTAAAACCCAACCATAGCATTAAGTATCAAGTCCTCTTTACTCCCATACGCAACAAACCACTTACTCGGGTCTGTGCTTCTGTCACTCACGCCACACACCATAAGCAAATCATGAACATATTGCAACACCCTACAGCAGGGATCCCTCACGTTTGCGCGACATGGAGGGCACCATAGGACAGCACCAAAATAAAACATACAACTCATACCAACCACGATCATCAATTAGCCCATAGGACAAAACGGATCTACTCAAACATCATAGGATAACCACATATCATTGGGAAATAATATATGGAGTTGAGCACCATGTTTCAGTAGAGATTACAACGGGGAAGAGAGGTGTTACACCGCTGCATAGAGGGGGAGAGAGTTGGTGTTGACGGCGGCGAAGTTGTTGGTGTAGATTGCTGTCACGATGATTGCTCCGGCGGCTTTCCGGCGCCACCGAGAGAGAGGGGGAGAGTGCCCCCCTCCTTTTTCTTCTTCCTTGTACTCGCCCCTAGATGGGAGGAGAGTTCCCCCTCTGGTCCATGGCCTTCATGGCGGCGGAGGGGCAGGAGCCCCTCCGAGATTGGATCTCCCTCTCCGTTCTCTTCTGTTTCGCGTTCCTGTTTTCTAGCCGAAAACCGTTTCTTGTATTCCCGGAGATCCGTAACTCCGATTGTGCTGAGATTTTAACATGATTTTTTTCCGGATATAAGCTTCCTTGCGCACGAAGTAGAGCATCAACCGCCTTACGAGGTGACCACAACCCACCACGGCGCGCCTGGGCCCTGGGGCGCGCCCTGGTGTACTGTGGGGGTTGTGGGCCTCCTTTTGCGTTGATTCCAACTCCCAAAAATCACATATATTCCAAAATAATTCTCTGTAAATTTTTGTCGCGTTTGGACTTCATTTGATATGGATATTCTGCGAAACAAAAAACATGCAACAAATAGGAACTGGCACTGGGCACTGGATCAATATGTTAGTCCAATAAATCATATAAAATGTTGCCAAAAATATGTGAAAGTTGTATAATATTGGCATGAAACAATCAAAAATTATAGATACGACGGAGACGTATCAGATACTCCTTCTCATTGCGGGCCATCTCGACAAAGCGAAAGAGGACAAGAACATGCACCTTCTCCTTGAGCTTGGGCTCATCATGCTTGAGCTCCATCCCGACGAGCTCATGTGACTCAAGCTCTGCCCTAACAACTTCCTCGACCAAGGGAGACCTCACGGGTGGTAAATTTGCGACTCGCGGCGTTGGGGCGCCGCAAGGTGGCTCCTCCATGGCGACGATCCTCACCATCTTTCGTTGGGCGATTGACACGAAGGATAGGTGCGGGGGTTATTAATCAAAGATATTAAGAGGCAGAGGAGCATTGGTGGCCGGAGGTGACGCAATCAGGACGGTCTTGGCGTCGGGGGGGGGGGGTAGGAAAATGTCCTTCACACACGTTGTTAGCTTTCTGAGAGTGGGATTAAGGGCCAGTTTTTTTGGTAGCTTTTTTTGGGCTTCTAGAACAAGCTGCCCCTACTCAGCTTATTCTAGAAGCCCGACCAAAAATACTTTTTTAGAAGCCATTAGTCAACTCTTAATTAGTAGGCTTTTAAAAATATTTTTTGTTGGGCTTCTATAATAAGCTGGGTAGGGGACAACTCTTTCTAGAAGCCAGCAAAAGAACTGGCCCTAAGACAGGGGTCACACGCGCATATGTTGGTTGTGTGCATGTGTGTTTTTTGTGGCCGCCCCGAAATATCTGGAAGTTTCATTTCGAAAAAAAATCTGGAAGTTAAGACCGTTTTAGGCTTCGATTAGACTGAAGTAAACCCACAACACGGAACTTCTTTGGGCTCGGGGTGTTTTTGGAATTGATAAGGGTTGCCCTTAGGCAGGGACTGGAGTAGATAGATCCCGATAAATGCTATTTCGCAGGGTGGAAGCAAACACGCACCCTCCACGGCGATATTGGGTTGGCCCACTAAAGGACAACACACTGTTTTATTTCCTTCCTTTTTCCCTTTTATGTTTTGACTATTTTTTCTTTTCTTTTTGTATTTTTTGTTTTTATTATTTTTTGTTTAAAAATAAATAACATGAATGCCTTTTCAAATTTGTGAACAGCTCTGTTTCTGTGAACATTTTTAATATTTCTTAAACACGTTTTAGATGTGAGAACATTATCGTAAATTCTTGAATATTTTTTCAAAATTGCTATTTTTGAAGAATTTCATTTTCATGATTTTAAAAAAATCACGTTCTATTCTTAAGGGTGTGAACATTTTTCTAAGCCCGTGACAAAAAAAAAATTCATAAGTATTTTTCAGATTTCCTATTTTTTATTGTTGTAACTTGTAACCGAGTTTATTTATGTTTATCTAAGATTTATTTTAGAATAAGATTTTTCGCTCAACTAGTACATGGGCCCAATCCATGTTAGCTCCAACTTCAACAGAATGCGCATTTGGTCTACGCATGGGGTACGAGCTCTCATAGATCACCTAGAAAGGGCGTCAGCTGCAGGAAGTGAAGTGAAGCAAATAACCATGAGGTCTCGTCTTTCTGCAAGCGATAAAGGTTTGTGAGAAATACTAGAGCGCGAGTCCCTCAAGAAGATGAACTGGATGCTATAGTTTAAGTGCAGGCTAACGTTGGCTGCTGATTTATTTATTTATTGAGCTTGCTAATATTTAAATTTTGATACCTGATTAGACAATAATCAGTCCTTAGGGACATAATGTAAACTTCTGAAGGTATTAAACTCCCTGTCGTCGTTTTCTCATGGCAGATGCCATGGGGTGGCTTATCGAGAGTGGTTGGGGCCGAAGGACGCCGACGGGCTCCGGGAACGAGATTAGGCACCACTAGTACAAAACAGGGCATCGGTCCACCCCTGAGAAGCCCATTAGTCCCGGTTCACTCACGAACCGGGACCCATGGGGGCATCGGTCCCGGTTCGTGAGGCCAGGGCGCCGGCCGGGCCTCGTGGGCCATTGGTCCCGGTTCGTCTGACCCCTTTTGTCCCGGTTCCAGACACGAACCGGGACCAATGCGCCTCGCTCCTGGCCCACAACCATTGGTCCCGGTTTGTGGCTGGAACCGGGACTAAAGGTGACCCCTTTGGTCCCGGTTCCAGCCATGAACCGGGACCAATGGGCCTCGCTCCTGGCCCACAACCATTGGTCCCGGTTTGTGGCTAGAACCGGGACCAATGATTGGCCTATATATAGCCCCCGCCCGCGAGCAAAGCAATGCATTGCTCTGTTTTTTTGCCCGGCCGTGGGAGAGCTTTTGTGGTGCTCTAGCTCACCTCCTATGCACATGAGGTGTTCGATGAAATGCCCGAGCCACACTTAAGCTTTCTCCTCTCGAAGCTCCTTGTCCAAGCTCCATTTTCCTCAAGATTTGTCTAGGTTTGGCGGTCCGTCCTGTCCCGTCCCCGTCCTCACCGCCGTCGATCGCCCGCGCCCATCTCGGCGCCGGCAACACCGTGGTTAGCCTCTTCTTCTTATCTTCTTTCTAAAAGAAAAAAGTTCTTACTTGTGTGTTTTAATTAGATGCTCTAGAGAGTTATATGTTGTTCAATGATAAGAACTATATAACGCACGCAGATGAACCGGCAATGGATGTACGGTGACCGACGCACCTCCGAGTATATTAAGGGCCTGCATAATTTTCTCGAAGTGGCTGAGGCAAACAAGCAGAATGGTTTTATGCATTGTCCATGTACTGTCTGTGAGAATACGAAGGCTTTCTCCAACTCTAAAACCCTTCACTTCCACCTGCTTGAGAAGGGTTTTATGCCACACTATAATGTTTGGACCAAGCACGGAGAAAGAGGGGTTATGATGGAAGACAACGAAGAAGAAGAGGATGATGAAAACTACCCGCCCCCTGAATACGGTGATGCTGCAATGGGGGAAGCTGAAGATCAAGAGGAACCAGACGATGTGCCCGATGATGATCTTCGCCGGGTCATTGTTGATGCACAGAGAGAATGCGAAAGTGAAAGGGAGAAGTTGAAGTTCGATCGCATGTTAGAGGATCACAAAAAAGGGTTGTACCCAAATTGCGAAGATGACAACAGAAAGCTCGGTACCACACTGGAATTGCTGCAATGGAAGGCAGACAATGGTGTATCTGACAAGGGATTAAATTCGCTGCTGAAAATAATGAAGAAGAAGCTTCCAAAGGATAACGAATTGCCCGGCAGTACGTACGAAGCAAAGAAGGTTCTATGCCCTCTAGGATTGGAGGTGCAGAAGATACATGCATGCCCTAATGACTGCATCCTCTACCGCGGTGAGTACGAGGATTTGAACGCATGCCCGGTATGCGGTGCATTGCGGTATAAGATCAGACGAGATGACCCTGGTGATGTTGAGGGCGAGCGCCCCAGGAAGAGGGTTCCTGCCAAGGTGATGTGGTATGCTCCTATAATACCACGGCTGAAACGTCTGTTCAGAAACAAAGGGCATGCCAAGTTGATGCGATGGCACAAAGAAGACCGTAAGAAAGACGGGAAGTTGAGAGCACCCGCTGACGGGTCGCAGTGGAGAAAAATCAAGAGAAGGTGGGGGGACTTTGCAGGTGATGCAAGGAACGTATGGTTTGGTTTAAGTGCAGATGGCATTAATCCTTTTGGGGAGCAGAGCAACAATCATAGCACCTGGCCCGTGACTCTATGTATCTATAACCTTCCTCCTTGGTTGTGCATGAAGCGGAAGTTCATTATGATGCCAGTGCTCATCCAAGGCCCTACAACCCGGCAATGACATTGATGTGTACCTAAGGCCATTAGTTGAAGAACTTTTACAGCTGTGGAATGGAGAAGGTGTACGTGTGTGGGATGAGCACAAATAGGAGGAATTTGACCTACATGCGTTGCTGTTTGTAACCATCAACGATTGGCCTGCTCTCAGTAACCTTTCAGGACAGACAAACAAGGGATACCACGCATGCACACACTGTTTAGATGACACCGACAGTATATATTTGGACAAATGCAGGAAGAATGTGTACCTGGGGCATCGTCGATTTCTTCCGACCAACCATCAATGTCGAAAGAAAGGAAAGCATTTCAAAGGTGAGGCAGATCACCGGAAGAAGCCCGCCCTCCGTACTGGTGATCACATACTTGATATGGTCAATGATTTACAAGTAATCTTTGGAAAGGGTCCTGGCGGACTATCTGTTCCGACTGACGATGCGGGACGCGCACCCATGTGGAAGAAGATATCTATATTTTGGGACCTACCCTATTGGAAAGACCTAGAGGTCCGCTCTGCAATCGACGTGATGCACGTGACGAAGAATCTTTGCGTGAACCTGCTAGGCTTCTTGGGAGTGTATGGGAAGACAAAAGATACACCGGAGGCACGGGAGGAACAGCAACGTGTGCATGAAAAAGACGGCATGCATCCAAAGCAGTATGAAGGTCCTGCCAGCTACGCTCTTACCAAAGAAGAGAAGGAAATCTTCTTTGAATGCCTGCTCAGTATGAAGGTCCCGTCTGGCTTCTCGTCGAATATAAAGGGAATAATAAACATGGCAGAGAAAAAGTTCCAGAACCTAAAGTCTCATGACTGCCATGTGATTATGACGCAACTGCTTCCGGTTGCATTGAGGGGGCTTCTACCGGAAAACGTTCGATTAGCCATTGTGAAGCTATGTGCATTCCTCAATGCAATCTCTCAGAAGGTGATCGATCTAGAAATCCTGTCAAGGTTAAGGAGTGATTTGGTGCAATGTCTTGTTAGTTTTGAGCTGGTATTCCCACCATCTTTCTTCAATATCATGACGCACGTCCTAGTTCATCTAGTCGACGAGATTGTCGTTCTGGGCCCTGTATTTCTACACAATATGTTCCCCTTTGAGAAGTTCATGGGAGTCTTAAAGAAATATGTTCGTAACCGCGCTAGGCCAGAAGCAAGCATCTCCATGGGCCATCAAACAGAGGATGTCATTGGGTTTTGTGTTGACTTCATTCCTGACCTTAAGAAGATTGGTCTCCCTCAATCGCGGTATGAGGGGAGACTGACTGGAAAAGGCACGCTAGGAGCGGACTCAATAATATGTAGGGACGGGCATTCTTGGTCTCAAGCACACTACACAGTTCTACAGAATTCTACCTTGGTGACCCCGTATGTCGATGAACACAAGAATATTCTGCGCTCCAAACACCCGGAGTAGTGTGACGACTGGATTACATATGAACACATCAGGACTTTCGGCAGTTGGTTGCAAACACGTCTCATGGGTGACAACACTGTTTCTGATGAGCTGTACTCGTTGGCCAGGGGACCATCTTCGACTGTATTGACTTACAAAGGGTACGAGATAAATGGGAATACATTTTACACGATCGCCCAAGATCAAAAGAGCACCAACCAAAACAGCGGTGTCCGCTTTGATGCAGCAACCAAGAGGGGAAAGGACACATATTATGGTTACATAGTGGACATATGGGAACTTGACTATGGACATGATTTCAAGGTCCCTTTGTTTCAGTGCAAATGGGTCAATCTGTCAGGAGGCGGGGTACAGGTAGACCCACAGTACGGAATGACAACAGTGGATCTCAACAATCTTGGGTACACAGACGAACCATTCGTCCTAGCCAATGATGTGGCGCAGGTTTTCTATGTGAAGGACATGTCTACCAAACCGAGAAAAAGAAAAGATAAGGAAGCGAATACATCATACGATGAGCCAAAGCGCCACATAGTTCTTTCAGGAAAAAGAGACATCGTGGGATTGGAGGGCAAGACAGACATGTCTGAAGATTATGAAAAGTTTCATGAAATTCCTCCCTTCAAAGTCAAGGCTGACCCAAGCACCCTGTTAAACGATGAAGATTATCCATGCTTACGGCGCAATAAGCAAAGGACACAAGCGAAGAAAAAGTGAAGACTTTCTCTGCACAACTTTGTCCTTTTTGTACACGAAGTGCATCCAGTTTTTGCCGTAACCCTCTCAACTTTTTATAACATGCTATGTGGGTGAAATGATGATACCATGCCAACTTTCAACCTTTTCAGAGTTCATTTGTACTGCTTTTCAATTTCAGGGTCATTTAGCTTAAAAAATCAGTAAATGCATGAAAAATAGGAAATGAAGTCAGAAAGGGTTGAAAATTGATGATGTGGCTTTAAATGGTGCATTTTGAACACAGAAAAAGTCTGGAGTTCAAATAAGTTCAAAAAAATGAAATACCTTTGTAACAGATGAGTTTTCGTCCGAAACCCTGATACTTCGAAAGAGATTGTCCATTTTGTACACGAAGTGCATCCAGTTTTTGCCGTAACCCTCTCAACTTTTTTGAACATGCTATGTGGGTGAAATGATGATACCATGCCAACTTTCAACCTGTTCAGAGTTCATTTGTAGTGCTTTTCAATTTCAAGGTCATTTAGCGTAAAAAAATCAGTAAATGCATGAAAAATACCAAATGAAGTCAGAAAGGGTTGAAAATTGATGGTGTGGCTTTGAATGGTGCATTTTGAACACAGAAAAAGTCTGGAGTTCAAATAAGTTCAAAAAAATGAAATCCCTTTCTAACAGATGAGTTTTCGTCCGAAACCCTAATACTTCGAAAGAGATTGTCCATTTTGTACACGAAGTGCATCAAGTTTTTGCCGTAACCCTCTCAACTTTTTAGCACATGCTATGTGGGTGAAATGATGATACCATGCCAACTTTCAACCTGTTCAGAGTTCATTTGTAGTGCTTCTCAATTTCAAGGTCATTTAGCGTAAAAATATCAGTAAATGCATGAAAAATACCAAATGAAGTCAGAAAGGGTTGAAAATTGATGGTGTGGCATTGAATGGTGCATTTTGAACACAGAAAAAGTCTGGAGTTCAAATAAGTTCAAAAAAATGAAATCCCTTTCTAACAGATGAGTTTTTGTCCGAAACCCTAATACTTCGAAAGAGATTGTCCATTTTGTACACGAAGTGCATCAAGTTTTTGCCGTAACCCTCTCAACTTTTTAGACCATGCCAACTTTCAACCTTTTCAGAGTTCATTTGAAGTGATTTTCAATATCAGGGTCATTTAGCTCAAAGAATGAACTAATAGCAAAAAGAATGAACTAGAAAACCTTTATGAAACTTAATAGCAAAAATAATGAACTAAAAATAATCAATTAAAAAATTCTGTTATGATCAACTTAAATAAAACTATAATATTCTTCAATAGCAAAAAGAATCACTCAAAAACTAAGTATTTTTTCGTTAGAATTTTCATAAAGTATTTTTTCGTTATAATTTTTGTGACCTAAAGCAAAAAGAATCACTCAAAAACTCTAAGTATTTAGTTGTAAGTAGAAACAAAAGAAAATAAATAAAGCAAAAAAAAACAAAAGAAAATAAATAAAGCAAAAAAAATGCCGCCTACTGGGCCACCACGGCCTGAATACGACTGGAAACCCAACAAGCCAATTGGGCCAGGATTCAGGCCCGCAGAAGGCCCAGAAGGCCCACAGGCAGAGGTCATGCGATTAGGCCCGTAAGCCTGCTGCTGAGAGGAGCTCGAGAGGGTGTGCGTAGCAGCGCTTATAAACCACTCTCGAGCCCTCTCAGCTAGCGAGGTGGGACTAAACTTTTGGCCCCGGGCAGCACCACCCGTTGGTCCCGGTTCGTGGCACCAACCGGGACCAATACCCACCTTTGGTCCCGGTTGGTAGCACCAATCGGGACCAATGCCACCCTTTAGTCCCGGTTGGTGCCACCAACCGGGACCAAAGGTCTCTGCTTCCCGCCCTTTGGGCTGACGAAAAGAGACCTTTGGTCCCGGTTGGTGGCACCAACCAGGACTAAAGGTGGGCATTGGTCCCGGTTGGTGGCACCAACCGGGACCAAAGGTCTCCCTATATAAGCGGGAGTTGGGAAAATTTGCCAGTTTCCCCCGACGACGCCGAGCACATCGACGCCGCCAGGCTGCCCGAGCTCGCCATCGACGCCCTCGCCGCCCTCTGCCCCGTCGACGCCGTCAGGCTGCTCCTCATCGCCATCGCCGCCGAGCCCCCGCTGCCCCGACGCCCTCGACGCCCTCTGCCCCGACGCCGGCGCCGCTCCCCGCGCCCCTGCTGCCCCGACGCCGCCCGCCGTGCCCCCCTGCCCCTGCCCCGACGCCGCCCCCAGTGAGCCCCCCCCCCCCCTTCCCCCGCGCCGCCGCCACTGCTCTGCTTGCCGCGCCGTGCCCCTGCTCTGCTTGCCGCGCCGCCGCCCCGGCCGGATCTGCCTTTTTTTTTGTATGTATATGCAGTATGTATGTAAGTATGTCTGGATGCTGTATGTATGTATGTATATGCAGTATGTATGTATGGATGGATGATCCATAGAAAGTTTTTATATATGCATTGATACAATTTTATTTTTGTTCATAGATTTTTTTTTGTTCATAGATGTATGTTTTTTTTTGTTTATAGAAAGTTTTTATATATGAGCAATGATGATCCATAGAAAGTTTTTATATATGCATTGATATATGAGCAATGATGATCCATAGAAAGTTTTTATATATGCATTGATACAATTTTATTTTTGTTCATAGAATTTTTTTTGTTCATAGATGTATGCTTTTTTTTTATAGAAAGTTTTTGTCATGAGGGGGGACGTCGGACATGCATGAGAGAGAGGCGGTCCGCTCGTCGGACATGTCATGTGGATTTTTTTGTTCATATAGAAAACTCCGGTAACTTCGACATGAGGGGGGGAGACGTCGATCAACCCCCTCCCGCCCCTACCCGTAAAAGTTAAAATGTTCATATATTCAAAATGAGTTAAAATGAGTTAAAAGTTACTTACTCCCGGTCCGCTCGCCCGACCAACTCTCGAGGCCATATGTACCCCCTCCCCGATAACTTCGACATGAGGGGGGACATCGGACATGAGGGGTGAGCGTCGTTGTCGTCTACCCCCTCCCCGATAACTTCGACATGAGGAGGGACGTCGGACATGACATGAGGGGTGAGCGTCGTTGTCGTCTACCCCCTCCGGTAACATAGATAACTCCGGTAACATAGATTTATCAAGAATACCCCCATTATGGATGTGCACAAGTTGATCCAATTTTTTTCTGATCTCATATATATATATATTCTTCTATATTTGCAGAAACTATGGATCAAAGAGACTTGGAACAAGAACAGTTGTTGGGGGAGATAATCCTCGCCGAAGGTGATGCTGTCTTGTCGTTTCTCAACGACACCGATGGAACAATGGAGGAGGAAGGACATGATCATGATGGCTCCGGTGACATGATCATGATGGCTCTGGAGGTGCTGACTAGCTAATTGATGCATTAATTGTTTTGGTATGTACATATATTAACTCTTCTTTCTTCTTTTATAGCCCTCCGGATCGAGCCAAACTTCGGTAACGAGACGAGGCCTGAAGAAGAGGTTGCGCAAGGATGAAAGGTTCACGATCACAGCACTCGCGGACGATGGCCTACTGATTGAACCCAAGCGGACCAAGGACGCATTTTCTGCTCAGTGCGGAGCTATTGTTAGGGACAACATCCCGATCAGCATCAAGCAATGGAATAAGCCTAAGGACGACGCCCCTGAAGGTGATTATGTCACCGATAGACAGAAAGATGATCTTTGGACCTTGCTGAAGGCAAATTTCACCCTACCGCCAGAGGAGGATCCGAATAAGCCCGTTATAGAGCCACTGGTCAAGGCGTGTGCTCTTAAGAAGATGGCAGATCTATTCAGGAGGTGGAAGAAGGAGTTGAAATTAAAGTTTGTCGACAAAGGTGAGACTCCAGAATTCATCGGCCGATTTGAGAAGATAAGAGATCACTGGCCCGCATTTGTGGCCTACAAGACATCAGACAGGAGTAAGAAAATGTTAGAGACAAACAAGAACAACGCTGCAAAGAGGCAGTATCACCATCACACGGGGTCAGGTGGCTACCTCAAAGCCCGGCCGTTGTGGGACAAAGCTGAGAATGACCTGATTGCTAAAGGGGTCGAACCAGAGACATTGAACTGGCCAGACCGTTCAAGGACTTGGTTCTTCGGGGTTGGGGGAACTTTGGACCCTGAAACAGGGAAGTGCCGTTGGACGGACGAGCAACTTGCAATACCCGTCACGAAGCTTCAGAAGTATATCACCGCAGCGCAGGAAGGGACGTTCATTCCCGACAGAGAGAAGGACGAGCTGACTGAGGCCCTAGGGAATGCTGAGCACCCTGGACGAACACGAGGCACACCAGGCTCCGTTCCATGGAAGTTTGGGTTTCCCGACGCAGGCGGTTACAGAAGCCGGGAGAGAAAGAGGAAAGCGGAGCTGAGCGACATGCAGAAGATGAGTGCAAGACTACAAAAGCTAGAGGAAGCTGAGAGCCAGCGAGCTGCCGGCCAACTATCTCAGCGGCACGAAGCTACCCCAGAAGCTACCCCGCCATCTCAGCGGAGAAGCAGCGTGGCTTCCACGGAGCCCGTTCAGACTGACTTCACGGAGCCTATCTACCCCGTGGATACTATCACGGAGGCTCAAAATTGCGAGCTTATGACGAAATGCCATAACCTCACTTTCAAGGCGGCTCTCGGCTCTGTTGCACCTCCTCAACCCAACGGAACTTTTCACTGCCTTCCGATTCCACATGGCTATGCTGTTGTGATGGTGGATGAAGTAATGGAGGGATTTGAGGAGCTCGAGCTTTACCACTCTACAGGTGAAGGGGAGAATCAGCTGGTTCGTGCTCTGAGGAGTACATGTCTATGGCAGAAGGAGTACATCAAGCTTCCAAACTGGACGCCTCCGCCTCCTCCTCCTCCTCCGGCGAGTCAGGGCACTCCGCCTCATCCTCCTCCTCCTCCGGCGAGTGATCAGGGCACTCCGCCTCCTTCTCCGGCTCCTCCGACGCGTGAGGGCACTCCGCCTCCTCCTTCGCCTACTCCGGGGCGTCGGAGCACTCCGCCTCCTTCTCCGCCTCGTCAGCAACGACGGAAGACAGACGCCGCCGCTCCGGCGGCTAGCAGTACAAGCAGAGGCGGGAGGCAATTCAGATACGGTCCATCTCTCAAGCCTGTGGAAAAGTTACCATATGAGAGGACCGAGCAGGAAAACGAGGACATATGTCGTGCCCAAGTGAGGGACCATTTTGCAAAGAAAACTCCACCTCCGAAGGAGAAGCTAGATCCGGTGAAAGTGAAGCGCACTATCGATGCCCTGAAGCGACCACCACCGCCTCCGCCGGATTCCAACTATGTCCGCATTCTTAAAAAGACATATGAAGAAGCGCGGCGGTCGGGAAGTACTTCCAGTGATGCAAGGTTAGCAGAACGAAGAAGTGGGAAAACAATTCCCCAGCTCGGCGAACAGGAGAAGAAATCATGCCCCCCGCTCAAGGTGTCTAGCGATATCGTCGCTAATCATCCGGGGATGGTGCCTGGTACCAATCCTGGTGATTACTTGGGGGATGATGTAATTTTTCAAACGGCTGAGGTAACAAAAGAAGAATATAAATACATGCACGGGAAGCCTCTCGTGAAACCTGATCATCATCCTCTAACAACGATGATGTACAAATTGCATGAGTGGTACATGAAAACCTGCAGGGAGTCTGGGAGAGACACTATGTATATGGCAGTGAAACCAGAGCACGATTTCATTGGACTTCCCGTGATGCCTATTGAATTTGTGGAGTTATTTCAGTTATACAATCAACTGGCCCTCGACAAACAACTCATGACTTCCTACTGTCTGTAAGTATTACTTCTATAGTTAAGTCTCTAGCTCAGCTCGTTCATTGCATGTATATATAATTATCCTCACTATATTATGCAGATTGAAGATCTTCGAATGCAAAAAAATAGGAATCTTCGACGTTGGGTTCATTAGCCCAGATGCCGTAAATGAATGGACGGTACGAAACTCAATCAAAGAGACCGAGGAGAACTTGCTACAGTCGTTCCTTATACATCAAAACAAAAGGGAAATACTCTTTCCTTACAACTTCAAGTGAGTATTGCTGTCTTCTCTGTATACTCAGTTTCGCTTACTCGAGGTTAAGTAATGTAATTGATGAGTTATATATGTGTGTGCAGTTTCCACTTTATTCTTCTATCCATTAAGCTTGACGGGGCATTAGTAACTGTCTTAGACTCGAGACGTAAAGATCCCGAGAATTATGCGGACATGACTGCAATGCTCAAGAAGTAAGTTCAGTCAATACCGGGACCATATCGGCATGCAACTTTCGTTAATTTCCTGATATCAAGTAATCATTTTCTTTGCCTGGCAGGGTTTGGAAGAAGTTCACCCGAAAGGTTCCCGGTCTAAACAAAGAGTTGCGATTTACGCACCCCAAAGTAAGTAGTACTAGCTAGTTCCGCGCATCTCTAGTTGATTCAAATTTTCATCAATATATCATTACCATGCTTGCTTATCAGTTTGATTGAACTCTATTCTCGTAAAGTGCTTGTACCAGAAAGAAGGGACTGTTTTATGTGCATACTACGTATGTGAGTTCATTCGCCACTCGACCTCTGAGCGGGGCTTCTCTGACAAACAATTTGAAGTACGTAAATAATATTCACAATTTTATTTTATATATTACCATCAATTGTGTTGAGTTTTATTCATATATATGCATGTATTGACCCCCTTCTTTAAATTAGATCTGGCAGATGCGGGATGAACTCCTACCACATGATCGCATACGAGCAATTCAAGAGGAATTGGCGGGATTCTTTCTTGACCACGTCATACCTAAAGACGGGGAATACCATGCGGATTTGTGATTGGATCTTAGGTAGATGATGTTAGGGATTGTAAAAGATGTTATATTGTATATATGTAGTACCGTCGGATAGATATACGAAAACTTGTTGTTCGACCAAGCACGGAGAAAGAGATGTCACTTCTCTCTATATATGTTCAGCATGACGATCTTGTGTAATTAATGGTTTCCTTCATTTTCTTATTAGCTAGCATCGAGTTATCTCTATATGTATAGTAGCTACCGTCGACCGAGCACGGAGAAAGAGAGGACACTTCTCCCTATTAGCTAGCTAACACAATATGAAACCCCTAAATTAACCCTCCAAAACCCCCCAACCCCCCCCCCCTTCAAAAAAAAAAAAAACCCCAGCTGCTGCCGGATGCTCACGCGTGGATGACCTTTGGTCCCGGTTGGTGTGACCAACCGGGACTAAAGGTCCTCCTGCCTGGGCTCCCGCAGCGGCCACGTGGATGCCTTTTGGTCCCGGTTGGTGTTACCAACCGGGACTAAAGGTCCTCCTGCCTGGGCTTCCCGCAGCGGCCACGTGGAGCCCCTTTGGTCCCGGTTCGTAAGCGAACCGGGACTAAAGGTTTTGGGCTTTAGTCCCGACCCTTTAGTCCCGGTTCCAGAACCGGGACTAAAGGCCCTTTTTCTACTAGTGCACAAGCGGTGAGGGACACACGATGAACCCAGGTTCGGGGCCCTCCGTGGGAGGTAACACCCCTAGTCCTGCCGATCTAGTTAGGTGGTGGGTGATGTTACAATGGTGCTCCTTAAGCTGATGTCTAGGGGAGGAAGAAGGAGCAGCCGGCTCCTCTTCCCTTGCTACGTGGGAGTGAGAGTGTGAAGTGGGAGAAATCCCTTTTCGCTTGCTCGCCCGATGCATGGGGGCCTCGGGGGGTTTTATAGGCCAACCCCCGGCTTACCATATTCCTAAGGTACCGAAAGGGGGGACCCGGCTGGCGGCCTCTCCAGCCGGCCAGGGAGCCCACCGGCTGAGCCGTCTCGTCGCCCGTAGGGCCCGCCGGCTGCGCAGTCCCATTGCCAACTGGGGCCCGCCAGCCGGCTCTTCTATTGGCCCGCGCCTACCTGCCGCGGCACGGGCCGCCCCGCACGGCGTCGTCTTGCGCCCGCCGGCCGAAGTCAACGGTACGGCCGGCTGCGCTATAGCCACGCCGGGGCAGGTAATGGAGTGGACGGCGGCGCAACGGCACTATGGCCCCGCCGGGTCTCGATCAGTCTTGGTCAGCGGTACGGCCGCCCGGACTGTAGCCACGCGTGCCCGTGCGTCAGCGGCCGTTGTAGCCACGCCGGAGCCCATCGTGGGGGTTGCGTCCCGTCAGTGTACTTGGTCGCAGTGGGAGGGGACGGGTGCCTGTCCGCCCAGAGGTCAGCGGAAGAGCCGGTCGTGGAGCGGCCGGCTGTAGGCTGGCCAAGGGTTGGGCGGCCGGCTCCCGACCGGCCAGCCGCGGGCTAGCCGGCAGTAGGCCTGCCGGTAGCCCGTCAGCCGGCCCTAGCCCAGCCGGCCATGGGCCAGCCGGCAGCACGCCAGCCGGTCGCATGGTTTTTTCAGAAGGGGCTGGATTCCCTAGTCTTGGCCTACCTAGGGGTTATAACCCCGTCAGTAGAACCCGAAGCCGGCGGGGGCTCGCGTCCGCCCGACGAGGGGGAGCCGGCGGCTTCATCCGGCGGTGTCCGCCTATCGCGTGGGATCGATCGACCAGCCGTGCCGGCAACCGCTCCCGACGCCTCGGGCCCTGTCGCGCCGCTTTGGGTCCCGCGCCGGACCGCGGCGCGCCGCGCGGAGCGTAATGATGCTGAGGGCCCCGCACCTGGGGCCCGACGGGACGTCCTCCTGGGCCTAGCCCGATAGGCCACGGGCCTAGCCCAGTAGGCCTCGGGCCGTAGGCTGGGATCCTCTGTGCCCGGACCCCAGCGGCCGCGGCCCGCGGTGCCCACGTCCCGCGGATTCCCCGGGGGAGTGGGCGCTGTTAATCCCCACGTCCCCCGGGCGTCGCCCCGTATTTATAAGGGGAGGGGGAGGGGCGGAGGCAGTTCGCGCACCCCTCTCCCCATTGTCTTCCTCCTCTCGCAGTCTGTTGCTTCGGCTCGCGCTGCTGCTCCGCTCGCCTGTTCCCTTGCGCTCGATCGCCTCGAAGATGGCCGACGGACCCTCCGGCAGCTGGGGTGGCTCCGTCATCACCGAGGAGGACATTGCGCACCTCCGCCGTGCCCGCATGCTGCCGTCAGAGGACCGCGTCGCCGCCCGTCCGCCGGGCGGCGAGGTGGTGCCCGAGCCCCAGGAGGGGGAGTTCGTGGTGTTCGCGTAGCACTTCTCGCGCGGCTTCGGCCTGCCGGTGAGCCAGTTCTGCCACCTCTTCATGGACACCTTCGACCTCCAGCCACACCACCTCGGGCCCAACTCCATCCTTCAACTCTCGAGCTTCGTGACTCTCTGCGAGGGCTACCTCGGACTTCTCCCCTTCATGGAGTTGTGGAGGAAGCTCTTCTACCTCAAGGCCTTGCGGAACAACGACGAGCCCTACGCCTGCGGGGGTGCGGTGATATGCGTCCGGGGCCCGTTGTTTTCCCGCCTCACCCTCATCGAGTCCGTCAAGAAATGGAACCGGACGTTCTTCTACATGAAGAACGTCGACCCGGCGCGGGACTACATCCGGCTGCCGGCCTTTATCAACGCCCCATCCTCGGGGGTGAACTGGACGGGCGACGGGCCGTTCGCGGATGTCGTCGGGACGCTGGGCCGGCTCCAGACCATGAGGGCCGGAGAGGGACTGGTTGCGGCCGATTTGGTGGCCGCCTTCATCGTTCGTCGGGTGCTGCCCCTGCAGCAAAGGCCGCACCAGATCTGCGACATGTCGGGCCGGCGGGACCCCTGCTGGCTGTCCACCTTCGACCTGTCGACAGCCCAGGTGGCGAGGCGGGTGAACGCCATCACCAACTTCAAACTGAAGCCGGGGACCTGGAGATTCGGCAAGCTGCCGTATAGCCGGCACGACCCGGCGCCCTTGGTACGCTCCGTCATGGCGATTCTCTTCTCTTCTCTGTTCTTCCAGCCGGCCTCCCCTTGCTCACACGCCACGCTGACCGCAGCATTTTGTTCGACAGAACACGCCGGACGGCCCGCACCCCCAGGTATTCCAGGCAGAACGTGTCGAATCCGACCCAGAGGATTTCGAGCTGGGGGGAGGCGTCGAGGAGGAGGTCGACTCCTCGGGAGAGGTTGAGGCGGATGGGGCGATGGGCGACCCGGGAGCCGGCGGATCTAGAGCGGCTGGTGAGTTCCCCTCCGGACCCTCGATCAAAGATTGGACTGACGACGATGATGATAATGACGATGTACGGATCTTGGACGCGCCTCCCCCCACAGCTCGGCGGGAGCCACGTGGACGGAGCGAGGAGCAGCCGGCTCGTGGCCAGACGGCCGAGGCCTCCCGTCGGGAGAAGAGGCCGGCCTCGGGGCAGCCGGCGGTGCAGCCGGCGGCTCGCAAGAGAGTGCGGGCGGCCGCCGCGAAGCCGCCGCCCCGGGCCAGGCGGGCCCTCCCCGTCGTCGCCGGGTAAGTAATTTCCTAAATCTTATGGGTTTCTTCGAGTTTTCGAGCCGGCAAGCGCCTGAGGGCCCATCTTTTGTTTACCCCAGGGATGCCATCGAGCTCCATGACACGGAGTCGACCGCCAACCCGACGGAGCCGACCAGCCTGCAGGCCCAGGTGCACGCGGCCACGGCGCGGGAAGAGAAGAGGAGGCTCGCAGAATTGCGGGCCGCGAAGGCAGGGGCGAAGGGCGCGCCCTCGCGTTCGGGGGCCTTGAGCGACGGGAGGTGGAGGCGGCCTGCCGACCAGGCGCGTGCGACGGACTCGGCGGCGGAATCGACGCGGATGTCGAGGCCTCCGTCGAGCGAGTCGCGGGAGCCGGCTGTGGAAACGGCCATGGCCCCACCCATGGCGGAGGTGACCCGGCCGGCGGGAGCGGTTCCCGAGCCGGCTCCGAAGACGGCCCAGCGGGGGGAGACGGTAGTGACCCCGCCCACCGTCGAGCCGGCCGCGGCAGATGTGCCCGTCGCCCCAGCTGTGCCGGAGGCGGCACCGGAGACACCAGCCGGTGGGAGGAGTGAGCCGGCTCAGTCGGCTGTCGAGCCGGTCCGGCAGGTGGTGGAGCCGGCCATGCTGGTTGCGGAGGGGCTCGAGGCCGGCTCCCGAGCCCTGTGGTTGCCTCCAACCTTTCGCCGGCTGCCGCCGCGGCAGACACCGGGTCAAGCGGTGGGGCGAGCCGGTCGAGAAAGACCATGCTCGACGTGATCCAGGACTGGAAAGCGCTGGCCCTCGTCCCAGTCGTCCCGGCCCCGCCAGCCAGCAGCCAGGTCCTTGCGCCTGGGGAGCCAGGCCGCATCATGGCGCACTGCCGTGAGGGACTGGCTAGGTTTGCGGAGGCCGCCGAAAGCAATTTTCGGCGCGTGGAGGAGGCGGTGGAGGTGAGATTCTTCTGTCTTGCGTTGGACTTTCAGTGGGGGCGCTGTTGGAAATATGCCCTAGAGGCAATAATAAATTGGTTATTATTATATTTCCTTGTTCATGATAATCATTTATTATCCATGCTATAATTGTATTGATTGGAAACTCAAATACATGTGTGGGTACATAGACAACACTGTGTCCCTAGTAAGCCTCTAGTTGACTAGCTTGTTGATCAAAGATGGTTAAGGTTTCCTAGCCATGGACATGAGATGTCATTTGATAACGGGATCACATCATTAGGAGAATGATGTGATGGACAAGACCCAAACTGTAAACGTAGCATTTGATCGTGTCAGTTTATTGCTATTGTTTTCTGCATGTCAAGTATCTGTTCCTTTGACCATGAGATCATGCAACTCACTAACACCGGAGGAATACCTTGTGTGTATCAAACGTCGCAACGTAACTGGGTGACTATAAAGGTGCTCTACAGGTATCTCCGAGGGTGTCTGTTGGGTTGGCATGGATCAAGACTGGGATTTGTTACTCCGTATGACGGATAGGTATCTCAGGGCCCACTCGGTAATACAACATCACAATGAGCCTTGCAAGCAATGTGACTAAAGTGTTAGCCACGAGATCTTGTATTACGGAACGAGTAAAGAGACTTGCCGGTAACGAGATTGAACTAGGTATAGTGATACCGACGATCGAATCTCGGGCAAGTAACATACCGAAGAACAAAGGGAACAGCATACGGGATTAACTGAATCCTTGACATAGAGGTTCGACCGATAAAGATCTTCGTAGAATATGTAGGAGCCAATATGGGCATCCAGGTCCCGCTATTGGTTATTGGCCGTAGAGGTGTCTCGGTCATGTCTACATAGTTCTCGAACCCGCAGGGTCTACACACTTAACGTTTGGTGACGATTAGTATAATTGAGTTATTATGTTGGTGACCGAAAGTTGTTCGGAGTCCCGGATAAGATCCCGGACATGACGAGGATCTCCGGAAGAGTCCGGAGGTAAAGATTGATATATGTGATAATAGTGTTTCGATCTCCGGAAGAGTTCTAGAGTTCACCGGAATGGGTTCCGGATGTTTGCCGAAGTGTTCGGGTGCAGCAACACTTTATATGGGCCAAAGGGATAAAGCCCACAAGGTATTGGAAAGTGCAAAAGGTAGTTTTGCTGCCGCGTAAGCGGTACTACCGCTTGGTGAAGCGGTACTACCGCCCGAGCGGTACTACCGCTTGTGTGAAGCGGTACTACCGCCCAAGCGGTACTACCGCTTGTGTGAAGCGGTACTACCGCTTGTGCGCGGCTGTGCACGGTTCGGCAGGGATCCGAGTTGGACTCTTTCCCTGCGGGCCAAACCGACCTTGTGCGGGCAAAACCGACCTGGAGGAGGCTTTTACTCCAAGTTTAGACCCCAAGGCTCAACATATAAATAGAGGGGCAGGGCTAGCACACGGGACACATCAGGATTTCCCAAGCCGTGTGCCGGCAACCCTAGCCCTCTAGTTCCTCCGTCATAATCTCCGTAGTGCTTGGCGAAGCCCTGCAGAGATTGTTCCTCACCACCATCACCACGCCGTCGTGCTGCTGGAACTCAACCACTACTTCACCATCGCTCGCTGGATCGAGGAGGTGAAGGCGTCATCAAGCCGTACGTGTGTTGAACGCGGAGGTGCCGTCCGTTCGGCACTAGATCGGAAGGATCGTGATTGGATCGCGGGACGCTCGGCGATTTGGATCGCGAAGACGTTCGACTACATCAACCGCGTTTATTAAACGCTTCCGCTTAGCGATCTACAAGGGTATGTAGATTCACTCTCCCTCTCGTAGATGCTCATCACCATGGATAGATCTTGTGTGTGCGTAGGAAAATTTTTGTTTCCCATGCAACGTTCCCCAACAGTGGCATCTGAGCTAGGTCTATGCGTAGATGAGATCTCGAGTAGAACACAAACGAGTTGTGGGCGTGGGTGTATACATATTGCTTGCCGTTACTAGTTGATACTTGATTCCGCGGTATTGTGAGATGAAGCGGCCCGGACCGACATTACGCGTACGCTTACGCGAGACTGGTTTCACCGCTGCGTGCACTTGTTGCATAAAGGTGACTGGCAGGTGTCTGTCTCTCTCACTTTAGTTGAATCGGTTCAATGAAGAGGGTTCTTTTAGAAGATCAAAAAGCAATCACTACACCACGTTGTGGTTTTGCGTAGGTAAGAACGGTTCTTGCAAACCCGTAGCAGCCACGTAAAATTTGCAACAACAATTAGAGGACGTCTAACTTGTTTTTGCAGGGTATGTTGTGATGTGATATGGCCAATTACATGATGAGATATATGTGATGTATGAGATGATCATGTTTTGTATAGAATATCACGACTTGCATGTCGATGAGTACGGCAACTGGCAGGAGCCATAGAGTTGTCTTTAATTATTGTATGACCTGCGTGTCAATCATTAAGCGCTATGTAATGCTTTACTTTATCGCTAAACGTTAGCTATAGTCGTGGAAGCAACAGTCGGCGCGACAACCTTATGGCAACACGTTGATGGAGATCAAGATGATGGAGATCATGGTGTCATGCCGGTGACGATGGAGATCATGCCGGTGCTTTGAAGATGGAGATCAAAAGCACAAGTTCATGGCCATATCATGTCACTTATGATTTGCATGTGATGTTAATCCTTTTATGCATCTTATTTTGCTTAGGACGACGGTAGCATTATAAGGTGATCCCTCACTTAAATTTCAAGATAAATTGTGTTCTCCCCAAGTGTGCACCGTTGCGAAAGTTCGTCGTTTCGAGACACGCCGTGATGATCGGGTGTGATAGACTCTACGTTCGCATACAACGGGTGCAAGCCATGTTGCACGTGCGGAACACTCGGGTTAAACTTGACGAGCCTAGCATGTACAGACATGGCCTCGGAACACAAGAGACCGAAAGGTCGAACATGAGTCATATAGTAGATATGATCAACATGAAGATGTTCACCATTGAAACCACCTCAACTCACGTGATGATCGGACTTGAGTTGGTGGATTTGGATCATGTAACACTCGAATGATCGGAGGGATGTCAATTTGAGTGGGAGTTTTTAAGTAATATGATTAACTAAACTCATTATCTAGAACAATAGTCTAAGTTGTCTTTGCTATATTTATGTTGTAGATCATGGCTCGCGCAGTAGCACCCCTGAATTTTAATGCGTTCCTAGAGAAAGCTAAGTTGAAAGATGATGGAAGTAACTTTGTGGACTGGGCCCGTAATCTAAGGATTATCCTTACGGCTTCCCAGAAGGCTTATGTCCTTGATGCACCGCTTGGTGATCCACCCGCTCCAGTTGAGTCTCTAGACGTTGTGAACGCCTGGCAGGCTCGTTCTGATGATTACTCAATAGTTCAATGTGCAATGTTGTATGGCTTAGAACCGGGACTTCAAAGACGTTTTGAACGTCATGGAGCATATGAGATGTTCCAGGAGTTGAAGTTTATCTTTCAGAAGAATGCCCGGATCGAGAGATATGAGATCTCCGATAAGTTCTATGCTTGCAAGATGGAGGAGAACGGGTCTATCAGTGATCACGTGCTCAGAATGTCTGGGTACTCCACCCGTCTGGCTGAGTTAGGGATGCCCCTTCCGCCAGAGGCTATCACTGACAGAGTTCTTCAATCATTGCCACCTAGCTACAAGAGCTTCGTGTTGAACTATAACATGCACGGGATGAACAAGTCAGTCGCCGAGCTGTTTGCGATGCTGAAAGCCGCTGAGTCTGAAATTCAGAAGGAGCATCAAGTGTTGATGGTCAATAAAACCACTAGTTTCAAGAAAAATGGCAAGGGTAAGAAGGGTAACTCCAAGAAGAGTGGCAAAGCAGTTGCTCCTCTCGTGAAGAAACCCAAGGCTGGACCCAAACCAGAAACTGTGTGTTTTCATTGCAAGGGAACTGGACACTGGAAGCGGAATTGCCCCAAGTATTTGGCTGACAAGAAGGCGGCCAACAACAAACAAGGTATATATGATATACATGTTATTGATGTGTACCTTACCAACTCTCGTTGTAGTGCCTGGGTATTTGATACCGGTGCGGTTGCTCATATTTGCAACTCAAAACAGGAACTGCGGAATAGACGGAGGCTGGCAAAGGACGAAGTGATGATGCGCGTGGGAAATGGTTCCAAGGTTGATGTGATCGCCGTCGGCACGCTCGCTCTTCGATTACCGTCGGGATTAGTGATGAACCTAAATAAGTGTTATTTGGTGCCTGCGTTAAGCATGAACATTATATCTGGATCTTGTTTATTGCGAGACGGTTACTCATTTAAATCAGAGAATAATGGTTGTTCTATTTATATGAGTAATATCTTTTATGGTCATGCACCCAATGTGAGGGGTTTATTCTTATTGAATCTCGATAGTAATAATACACATGTTCATAACATTGATGCCAAAAGATGTAGAATTGATAATGATAATACCACTTTCTTGTGGCACTGCCGTTTAGGTCATATTGGCGTAAAACGCATGAGGAAGCTCCATGCTGATGGACTTTTGGAGTCACTTGATTTTGAATCACTTGACACATGTGAGCCATGCCTCATGGGCAAGATGACTAAAACGCCGTTCTCTGGAATAATGGAACGGGCAAGTGACTTATTGGAAATCATACATACTGATGTGTGCGGTCCAATGAGTATTGAGGCGCGCGGTGGTTATCGTTACTTTCTCACCTTCACTGATGACTTAAGTAGATATGGGTATATTTACTTAATGAAACACAAGTCTGAAACATTTGAAAAGTTCAAACAATTTCAGAGTGAAGTTGAGAATCATCGTAACAAGAAGATTAAATTCCTACGATCTGATCGAGGAGGAGAATATCTGAGTTATGAGTTTGGCAGTCACTTAAGACAGTGTGGAATTGTTTCACAATTGACACCGCCTGGAACACCACAGCGTAATGGTGTGTCCGAACGTCGTAATCGAACCTTATTAGATATGGTGCGATCTATGATGTCTCTTGCCGATTTGCCACTATCGTTTTGGGGTTATGCATTAGAGACAGCTGCATTCACTTTAAATAGGGCACCATCGAAATCCGTTGAGACGACGCCATATGAACTTTGGTTTGGCAAGAAGCCAAAGCTGTCGTTTCTTAAAGTTTGGGGATGTGATGCTTATGTCAAAAAGCTTCAGCCTGAAAAGCTGGAACCCAAAGCGGAGAAATGCGTCTTCATAGGATACCCAAAAGAGACAGTTGGGTATACCTTCTATCTCAGATCCGAAGGCAAAATGTTTGTCGCTAAGAACGGAACATTTCTTGAGAAAGAGTTTCTCTCGAAAGAATTGAGTGGGAGGAAGATAGAACTTGATGAGGTTGTTGAACCTTTACTTCAACCTGAGAGTAGCGCAGCGCAGAAAGTTGTTTCTGTGGAGCCTACATTAGCTGAAGAGGAAGTTAATGATGATGATCATGAAGCTTTGGATCAAGTTGCTATCGAACCTCGTAGGTCGACAAGGACGCGTACTGCTCCTGAGTGGTACGGCAACCCTGTCTTAGAGGTCATGTTGTTAAACAACGATGAACCTACGAGCTATGGAGAAGCGATGATGGGCCCGGATTCCGAGAAGTGGTTAGAGGCCATGAAATCCGAGATGGGATCCATGTATGAAAACAAAGTATGGACTTTGGAAGTATTACCTGAAGGGCGTAAGGCCATTCAGAACAAATGGATCTTTAAGAGGAAGACGGACGCGGACGGTAATGTCACCGTCTATAAAGCTCGACTTGTGGCAAAGGGTTTTTCACAAGTTCAAGGAGTTGACTACGATGAGACCTTCTCACCCGTAGCGATGCTTAAGTCCGTCAGAATCATGTTAGCAATAGCTGCCTTTTTCGATTATGAAATTTGGCAGATGGATGTCAAAACAGCGTTCCTTAACGGTTTCCTTAAGGAAGAGTTGTATATGATGCAACCAGAAGGTTTTGTCGATCCAGAGAATGCTGACAAAGTTTGCAAACTCCAGCGATCCATTTATGGACTGGTGCAAGCATCTCGGAGTTGGAATCTTCGTTTTGATGAGGTGATCAAAGCGTTCGAGTTTATACAAGTTTACGGAGAAGCTTGTATTTACAAGAAAGTGAGTGGGAGCTCTATAGCGTTTCTAATATTATATGTGGATGACATATTGCTGATTGGAAACAATATAGAAATGCTGGAAAGCGTAAAGGAATATTTGAACAAGAGTTTTTCAATGAAGGACCTAGGAGAAGCTGCTTTCATATTAGGCATCAAGATCTATAGAGATAGATCGAGACGCTTAATAGGACTTTCACAAAGCACATACCTTGACAAAGTTTTGAAGAAGTTCAAAATGGATCAGTCCAAGAAGGGGTTCTTGCCTGTTTTGCAAGGTGTGAAGTTGAGTAAGACTCAATGCCCAGCGACTGCAGAAGATAGAGAAAAGATGAGTGTCATCCCCTATGCTTCGGCCATAGGCTCTATCATGTATGCAATGCTGTGCACAAGACCCGATGTCAGCCTTGCCATAAGTATGGTCGGAAGGTTTCAAAGTGATCCAGGAATGGAACACTGGACGGCGGTCAAGAATATCCTGAAGTACCTGAAAAGGACTAAGGACATGTTTCTCGTTTATGGAGGTGATCAAGAGCTCGTCGTAAAGGGTTACGTCGATGCAAGCTTTGACACTGATCCGGATGACTCTAAGTCGCAAACCGGATACGTATTTATTCTTAATGGGGGTGCGGTTAGCTGGTGCAGTTCCAAGCAAAGCGTGGTAGCAGATTCTACATGCGAAGCGGAGTACATCGCTGCCTCGGAGGCGGCGAAGGAAGGTGTCTGGATGAAGGAGTTCATGACAGATCTTGGAGTAGTGCCTAGTGCACTTAACCCAATGACTCTGTTTTGTGATAATACTGGTGCCATTGCTCTAGCCAAGGAACCAAGATTTCACAAGAGGACCAGACACATAAAGCGACGTTTCAATTCCATCCGCGATTACATCAAGGAGGACGACATAAATATTTGCAAAGTACACACGGATCTAAATGTTGCAGATCCGATGACTAAACCTCTTCCAAAGGCTAAACATGAACAACACCAGAACTGCATGGGTGTTCGATTCATTACAATGTAAATCACATAGTGATGTGAACTAGATTATTGACTCTAGTGCAAGTGGGAGACTGTTGGAAATATGCCCTAGAGGCAATAATAAATTGGTTATTATTATATTTCCTTGTTCATGATAATCATTTATTATCCATGCTATAATTGTATTGATTGGAAACTCAAATACATGTGTGGGTACATAGACAACACTGTGTCCCTAGTAAGCCTCTAGTTGACTAGCTTGTTGATCAAAGATGGTTAAGGTTTCCTAGCCATGGACATGAGATGTCATTTGATAACGGGATCACATCATTAGGAGAATGATGTGATGGACAAGACCCAAACTGTAAACGTAGCATTTGATCGTGTCAGTTTATTGCTATTGTTTTCTGCATGTCAAGTATCTGTTCCTTTGACCATGAGATCATGCAACTCACTAACACCGGAGGAATACCTTGTGTGTATCAAACGTCGCAACGTAACTGGGTGACTATAAAGGTGCTCTACAGGTATCTCCGAGGGTGTCTGTTGGGTTGGCATGGATCAAGACTGGGATTTGTTACTCCGTATGACGGATAGGTATCTCAGGGCCCACTCGGTAATACAACATCACAATGAGCCTTGCAAGCAATGTGACTAAAGTGTTAGCCACGAGATCTTGTATTACGGAACGAGTAAAGAGACTTGCCGGTAACGAGATTGAACTAGGTATAGTGATACCGACGATCGAATCTCGGGCAAGTAACATACCGAAGAACAAAGGGAACAGCATACAGGATTAACTGAATCCTTGACATAGAGGTTCGACCGATAAAGATCTTCGTAGAATATGTAGGAGCCAATATGGGCATCCAGGTCCCGCTATTGGTTATTGGCCGTAGAGGTGTCTCGGTCATGTCTACATAGTTCTCGAACCCGCAGGGTCTACACACTTAACGTTTGGTGACGATTAGTATAATTGAGTTATTATGTTGGTGACCGAAAGTTGTTCGGAGTCCCGGATAAGATCCCGGACATGACGAGGATCTCCGGAAGAGTCCGGAGGTAAAGATTGATATATGTGATAATAGTGTTTCGATCTCCGGAAGAGTTCTAGAGTTCACCGGAATGGGTTCCGGATGTTTGCCGAAGTGTTCGGGTGCAGCAACACTTTATATGGGCCAAAGGGATAAAGCCCACAAGGTATTGGAAAGTGCAAAAGGTAGTTTTGCTGCCGCGTAAGCGGTACTACCGCTTGGTGAAGCGGTACTACCGCCCGAGCGGTACTACCGCTTGTGTGAAGCGGTACTACCGCCCAAGCGGTACTACCGCTTGTGTGAAGCGGTACTACCGCTTGTGCGCGGCTGTGCACGGTTCGGCAGGGATCCGAGTTGGACTCTTTCCCTGCGGGCCAAACCGACCTTGTGCGGGCAAAACCGACCTGGAGGAGGCTTTTACTCCAAGTTTAGACCCCAAGGCTCAACATATAAATAGAGGGGCAGGGCTAGCACACGGGACACATCAGGATTTCCCAAGCCGTGTGCCGGCAACCCTAGCCCTCTAGTTCCTCCGTCATAATCTCCGTAGTGCTTGGCGAAGCCCTGCAGAGATTGTTCCTCACCACCATCACCACGCCGTCGTGCTGCTGGAACTCAACCACTACTTCACCATCGCTCGCTGGATCGAGGAGGTGAAGGCGTCATCAAGCCGTACGTGTGTTGAACGCGGAGGTGCCGTCCGTTCGGCACTAGATCGGAAGGATCGTGATTGGATCGCGGGACGCTCGGCGATTTGGATCGCGAAGACGTTCGACTACATCAACCGCGTTTATTAAACGCTTCCGCTTAGCGATCTACAAGGGTATGTAGATTCACTCTCCCTCTCGTAGATGCTCATCACCATGGATAGATCTTGTGTGTGCGTAGGAAAATTTTTGTTTCCCATGCAACGTTCCCCAACAGGCGCGCACGCGCACCCACTGGGTGTAGCCCCCGAGATTCGGGCCGGCTGCTCGGCTGCGTGGCAGCCGGGCCGGATCTATCTCTTTTTAGTTTGTCTAACTTCTTGTCTCTTGGGGCGGAGCAGGCTGAGAACGCCAAGCAGCAGGCGCTCTTTGACGAGGCGGTTGCCATCCACAACCGCGGCAAGGTCGGCTTCTATCAGGTCCAGGAGAAGCTGCGGAAGGCGCAAGGTACGTTAATTCCAGTGGGGGCGCGCGAGCGCACCCACTGGGTGTAGCCCCCGAGAGTCGGGCCGGCTGCTCGGCAGCCGGCATGAATCTTCCGCACTCTTAAATAACTTGGGTTGATCCTTTCGCAGAGGAGCTGGAGGTCTTGGCCCCGATCCGGCAGAAGAGGGGCGAGGTGGCCTCCGAGCGGGACCGGCTGGAGCGGAATCTCCAGGCGGTCACGTCGGAGCGGGACCGGCTGGGCGGCCTGGTCGTGGATGGGCAGGCGGCCCGGGAGCGCCTGACCGCGGAACTGCAGAAGGAGGTGGCGGCCGGGAGGACGCCGCCAAGCAGGCAGCCGACGCCACCTAGCGGGCCGCCGCTCTTCAGGACGAAGTGGCTCGCCTCAGAGGCGAGCTTGCGACGTGCGGGACCGCCCTTGCCCAGGCGGAGGAGGCGCTAGAGCGAGAGCGGAGCGCGGGCCTTCAGTTTGCCCTTGAGATGGACGAGGCTTTCCAGTGTGAGTTTTGTTTTCGAGTCCTCTTCCTCCGCCGGCTGCTTTTCGACTTGCTTTTGGCTTGTTTGTTGATTCTTTTCTTTCCTTAGACCGGTTCCCAAAGACCCAGCGCCGTGCCGAGCGAACTGTGGCAGATCATCGGGAGTGCCTGCGGCAGCGAGGGCAGGAGGTTGAGGAGCACGCCGGCTGGGACGTGCCGGAGCTTGCGCTGGCCATCGAGAACCGGATGATCCACGTTCAGCGCTGTATGGACCGGCTCCTTACGGCCGGCAAGGAGGTGATTTCGGCCCTCTGGCCGGGTCGTGGAGCCCCGGTGGGCCGCGTGGCGCTGTGGCTGGAGAACGCGGTGGCCCGGCTCGAGGTTTGGAAAGCGTCGGCGGCCCATTCCGGGGCGCAGATGGCCCTTCGGTTCGTCACGTCGTGGTACCCTAGCGTCGACTTGGGCCGGCTAGCCACGATGCGCGAGGTTCCCGAGGCGGAACGGGTCACCCGCGAAGGCGCCCTCGTCCGTCGAGCCAACGAGCTGGCTTCGTATGTCGACTTGGACGAGCTCCTGCCGGCGCTTGGCAAGGACGGCGAGCCGGTTGTCGAGGACTCCTTCGGCAATCCCCAAGGACCCAAAGATGAGGAGGTTGCCGATGAGAGTACCGCTTCCGGCACCGGCAGCGACACCGAAGCCACGGAGGCCACGGAGGCGGATCCGAAGGCCGCGGCCTCCCCTGGGCGAACTGTTGAGCCGGCCGGCGACGCACCGGCAGTCTGAGCGGCCCTGCGCACTTTGTATCTTTTTCTTTTGCTGAAAAACTTGTTTATTTAAGAAGACGCATTTCCACCCACTAGGGGTGTATTGTAAAGAATCCTCGGCCTGTGGCCTTCTGTTTATGACTTGCTTGAAGTTCGAAGTGTTTGCGTGCCGGCTCCTCCTTTGCCCTTTTCCTTTTGACTCATTTTTTACGCAAGGATTCCTTCCGGCTTCCGCCCCGCTTGTCGGCCAGCCGGGAGTCGGACTGGGACAGGGATGGGGCATCGTCCTTGGGAAAAACGAGCGGGCCTTAGAGTCATCCGGCTAGGGTTAGGGCGAGCCGACAGAGGCTGGTTGCTAGAGGTAACACGATCCGGTTGGACCTGTCCGGCTGCTACTCGTCAGGCGGTGTTCGCGTGATAAGTTCCTTCCTACCCCATGGTTCCGCTAGCCGGACAGCCGGGAGCCGGTCTGTGGCTGGGTAGGGGGGTAGGAAAGGGTTGCTTGCTCACACTACTTGTCCGCCTCGGAGGAGAGCCGGCGAGCCCCCGGGCCAGGTAGCCGGACCCGGGTGCCTTGCTTAAAAAATGACAAGCCTTCGATGGAATTGAAAAGGGGCGTGCCCCAAGTGCCGGCTTGGGGCCCCCATTCCATTCATTAAGTTGCAACAGAAGGGAAGATACATACACACACGGGTTTTCTCTTAGCAGTAGAACGGTCGAAGGAGTGCTGCGTTCCATGGGTGCTCCGTCTCCTCGCCGGAGGCATCTCTTTTGCGCTTCTGCGACTTCTGGGCATCTACCAGGTAGTAGGCGTTGTTGTGCAACGCCTTGCTGACGATGAACGGGCCTTCCCATGGGGAGGACAGTTTGTGCTGGCCGGCAGTCTGCTGGATCCGCCTGAGCACCAGGTCTCCTTCGCGGAAGGAGAGTGGTCGGATCCGCTTGTTGTGGTAGTGCCGGGGCTTCTGCTGGTAGATAGCTGTCCGGCTCAGGGCCAGCTCACGTGCTTCTTCGAGCAGGTCGACGCCGTCTTCTCTTGCCTCCCTCGCGTCCTTCTCCGTGTACAGGGTGACCCGAGGCGAGTCGAACTCGATGCCTGTGGGGATGATTGCCTCGGACCCATATACGAGAAAGACGGGAGTGTAGCCGGTCGACCGGTTGGGCGTGGTCCTGAGGCTCCAAAGGACAGCCGGCAGCTCATCGATCCAGCAGCCGGCTGACCGCATGAGGGGCGCCACGAGCCGAGGCTTGAGGCCGGCCAGGACCAGGCCGTTCGCCCTCTCCGCCTGGCCATTTGACTGTGGGTGGGCCACCGACGCGAGGTCGAGCCGGATGCCTTCCTGGGAGCAGAAACGCGCCATTGCACCTTTGGCGAAATTCACGCCGTTGTCGGTGATGATGCTATGGGGAACGCCGTAGCGGACCGTGACGTCCTTGATGAACCGGACGACTGTGGGGTCGTCCAGCTTCTTGATGAGTCTTGCCTCTATCCACTTGGTGAACTTATCGACAGCCACTAGTAGATGCGTCGTGCCGCCCCGTGCAGTCTTGAAGGGTCCCACCATGTCCAGCCCCCAGACGGCAAAGGGCCACGAGAGTGGGATGGTCTGGAGGGCTGTGGCCGGCAGGTGGCTCTGCGTGCTGAAGCGCTGGCACCCCTCGCATTTATCGACCAGCCGCTTGGCCTCCTCCAAGGCCATTGGCCAGTAGAAGCCGTGGCGGAATGCCTTGGCCACCAGGGTCCTGGAGGCGGCGTGATGCCCGCACTCGCCCTGGTGGATGTCGAGGAGGATTTCTTGCCCTTTCTCCGGTTCGACGCAGCGTTGGAACACGCCGGTGGTGCTGCGATGAACCAGCTCGTGGTTGATGATGTTGTAGGCTGGGGCCCGGCGCTGGATTTGTCTTGCCGTGGCTTCGTCAGGGGGGAGCTCGCCGCGCAAGAGCAAAGCCAGAATGGGCTGGGCCCACGAGGGGGCCGAGACGGGAGCCGTCTTGAGCCCCTGTGGAGCGCCGGAGGCGGCCAGAGCCCCCGGGTCCGGCCGACCAGTCTCCGGGGCCGGAGCGCCAGTCCCCGAGACTGAGACAGCAGGGGGGCGTCGATCGTCATCATGACGGTCGCGGAGCCGGAGCCGGCCGCTGCGGGGGTGTTGGATGTGGGAGCTGACGGGGCCGGCATGGCAGCCGGAGCTGGTGGTGCCGGCAGAGCAGCCGGGGCCGACGGCGTCGGCTGAGTAGCCGGAGCTGATGATGCCGGCAGAGCAGCCAGATCCGGTGAAGAGCCGGCGGCGCTGGCCGGCACGAAGATAGACTCTGATTCGGGGGAGGGCTTGATTGAAGGCTTGAGTAGCCGTTCGAGGGAGACGCCGGCTGGGATGGCCTGCCGGGTGGAGCCGATCTTTGCCAACGTATCGGCCGCCTCGTTGTCCGCCCGGGGGACGTGCTGGAACTCACAGCCCTCGAAGGAGCCGGTGAGCTGCTGGACGAGGAAGCGATAGCTGGCCATGTTAGCGTCCCGGGCGTCCCATTCGCCAGAGACCTGTTGCACCACGAGGTCGGAATCGCCAAAACAGAGGATGCGCCGGATCCTGATTTCCTGGGCGAGCCGGAGGCCGTGGACGAGCGCCTCGTACTCGGCCACGTTGTTGGAGGCGGCGAAGAGGATCTGGAGGGCGTACTTGAGCTGGTCCCCTTTTGGGGATGACAAGACGATGCCGGCTCCCAGGCCGGTTCGCATCTTCGAGCCGTCGAAGTGCATGCGCCAGTGAGTGGAGTCCGGGGGAGGCGGTACGAACTGGGTCTCGGCCCAGTCGACAAGGAAGTTGGCCATCGTGTGCGACTTGATGGCGGTACGCGGTTCGTACCGAATCTCGAGGTCGGCGAGGGCGATGGCCCATTTGGCGATCCGGCCAGTGGCGTCTCGGCCGCTCATGATCTCGCCGAGCGACGCCGTGCTCACCACGGTGATGGTGTGCTCCTGGAAGTACTGCTTGACCTTCTTGGCGGCGAAGTATATGCCGTAGCACATCTTCTGGTAGTGGGGGTAGTTCTGCTTGGAGGCGGAGAGGACCTCGCTGAGGTAGTAGACGGGGCACTGGACCGGCAGCGCTTTGCCTTCCTCCGGTCGCTCCACCACCAGCACGACGCTGATCATGCGGGTGGTCGCCGCGATGTACGCGAGCATCGGCTCCTTCTCAGCCGGCGCCACCAGAACGGGGGCGCTGGAGAGCGCGCGCTTAAGGCCGCGAAACGCCTCGTCCGCCAGGTCGGTCCACTCGAACTTAGGTGTCTTCCTCATGAGCTGGTAGAGGGGCAGCGCCTTCTCGCCCAGCCGGCTGACGAAACGGCTGAGCGAGGCGAGGCAGCCGGCGAACTTCTGGACGTCGCGGAGCTTGGCCGGCTTGTGCGTGCGCTCGATGGCTCTGGTCTTCTCCGGGTTAGCTTCGATGCCGCGAGCGGACACGAAGAAACCCAAGAGCTGGCCGGCTAGCACACTGAAAAAGCATTTCTCTGGGTTGAGCTTGATCTTGTACTCACGCAGGTTGGCGAAGGTCTCTCGGAGGTCGTCGAGGAGGCTGAAATGCTTCTTGGTCTTGACAACGATGTCGTCAACGTAGACGTGGACGTTCCTGCCGATCTGAGGCAGGAGGCACTTCTGCATGCAGCGCTGGAAGGTAGCACCTGCGTTCTTCAGGCCGAATGACATGGTGATGTAGCAGTAGGCCCCGAAAGGGGTGATGAACGAGGTCTTCAGCCGGTCGGCTGGATCCAGCTTGATCTGGTGGTAGCCGGAATAGGCGTCCAGGAAGGACAACAGGTCGCAGCCGGCCGTGGAGTCGATGACTTGATCGATCCGCGGCAGGGTCAAAGGGTCCTTGGGACAGGCCTTGTTCAGGCTGGTGTAGTCGATACACATGCGCCAGGTTTTGTTTTTCTTCAGCACCAGGACTGGGTTGGCCAGCCAGTCCGGGTGGAACACTTCCATGATGAAGCCGGCTGCGAGCAGCCGGGCGATCTCTTCTCCTATAGTACGCCGCTTCTCCTCGGAGAAACGGCGTAGGGGTTGCTTGACTGGCTTTGCATCCGGCCGTACATGAAGTTTATGATCGGCGAACTTCCTCGGAACACCCGGCATGTCTTTTGGAGACCATGCAAACATGTCCCGATTCTCACGGAGGAAGTCAACGAGCTCGCCTTCCTATTTGCTGTCGAGGTGGGCGCCGATGGTGACGCACTGCTTGGAGTTGGCCGGGTCAAGCGGCACCTGCCTGGTGTCCTTGGACGGCTGGAACGATGCCTCGCTGGCTGACTGGGACGGAGGAGCCGGCACGGCCGACCGGTCGGAGGCGTGAGCCACGAGCCGGTCGAGCTGCCGCTTCTCCTCCGCTATCTCCAGTGCCTCGGCCAGCCGGCTACCGTCGCATGCGGACTCGACCGATATCTTGTAGTCGCCGGCGATGGTGATGATGCCCTTGAGGCCCGGCATCTTGAGCTTGACGTAGGCGTAATGGGGGATTGCCATGAACTTGACGAGGGCCGGCCTGCCTAACAGGGCGTGGTAGGGACTGTCGAGGTCCACCACCTCGAACCATATCGGCTCGCGGTGGAAGTGGCTCTTGTCGCCGAAGAGAACGTCGAGCTCAATCTTGCCGATGGGGGTGCAGGATTTTCCCGGCACGATGCCGTGGAAAACCGTCCGGCTCGCTCGCAGGTGTTTCTCTCGGAGCCCTAGTTTGAGCATCGTGTCGCGATAGAGGATGTTAATGCTGCTACCCCCGTCGATCAACACCCGCGAGAAACGGCAGGTGCGCCTCTCGGAGACGATGGTGGGGTCGAGGACAAGGGCGTAGCTGCCAGGGTTTGGCATTATGGTCGGGTGGTCCGCCCGGCTCCAGGTAACCGGCTTCTCGGACCAGTGCATGAATTGGGGGACCGAGGGGACGGTGGCGTTCACCTCGTGCCGGCGCTGGCGCACGCTGTGCTTGTCGGTTCCTTCGCTGGTGAAAACGACGTAGGACCCGTCTTGGTTGGGGAACTGGTCGTGGAGGCGGCCGTCGTTGGCAGCTGGAGCTGGCGCAGGGGGCTGGGCCGGAGCCGGGGCCGGCGCACGGGGGACCAGAGGCGGGGGAGCCGGGAGGCCCTCGCCTCGGGCCAGCCGCTGGGAAAAGCTACACTGTCGGAGCGTGTGTGTGGCTGGCTTGGCCCCGGAGTGGTGCTTGCAGGGTAGGTCGAGCATTTGCTCGAAGGTAAGCTTGGGCTGCCAGGCGGCCTTGCCAGTGCGCTGACGCTGGTTGGGGGCCTGGGCAGCCGGTTGTTCCTCTTCGACGGTGGCGACCTGCCGGCTCCCGTAGCGGGGATCCGGCTGGTCGGACTTGCGCTTGTTGTTCTGCTGCTGCCGGTTGTTGGCAGCCGCCCGCGGAGTGGCAGGCGGCGGGGCCGGCTTGGCTGGCGTGGCGACCTTCATCCGCATCGCGGAGTCGGCCGTGGCGTACTTGTCTGCCTTGGCCATCAGATCTGCCAGGGTTGCCGGCTCGGAGCACAAGAGCTTGTGCTTGAGGTGGGTGCCGTCGCGGTAGCCTTCGATGAAGTACTGGATGGCCTGCACCTCGTGCACCCCTTCGCAGGAGTTGCGAAGCTCGGTCCAACGCGTGAGGTAGTCGCGGAGGGGTTCCTCCGGCCCCTGGACGCACATGGCCAGCTCGCGGGGCCGGCCGGGCCGCTTGTAGGTGCCGGTGAAGTTGCGGACGAACGTTTCCTCGAAGTTCGTCCAGGTGTTGATGCTGCCGGCCGGCAGGCTGTTAAGCCAGATCCGGGCCGAGCCGATCAACATCAGGGGGGCGTAGCGTACGGCTACGCGCTTGTTCCCCCTGGCGATGCCGACTGCGGTGGTGTAGTCGATCAGCTAGTCCTCCGGCTTGGCGGTGCCGTTGTACTTCGGGGTGTCGCGAGGGAGAGTGAAGCCGGCCGGGAACGGCTCGTTGCGGATCCGGGGGCCGAAACACGTCGGGCCGATCGAGCTCTCCTCGAGCGCTAGCCGGTCGATGCGGGTCCGGGCGTCGTTCTCGCTCCGCGGAGCGCGCGGGCCGAGCCGAGCGGCTAGCTCGGGGCGGACGGCCGGCGTTGGTGAGCGAGCGCGCTCCCGCCGCGGGGGCGGGGTATGGTCCCGGCTGCGTCGGCTGCCGCCGGCCGGAGCGTCATTGAGCCGGCTCTTGACGGCCGGCTTCTCGTCTCGCAGCCGGAGGCGTCCGTTGTGAGACCCGGCGCCCCGCCGGCCGGAGCCGCGGGGGGGAAGAGGCTTGCTGGACCGGCCGGCGCTGGCCAGCAGTTTGCAGGGCGTCCCCTTCGGGGACGGGCATTTCGGAGCCGGCGTTGGCCCCATCGAGTCGGGCCTGCTGGGCGTTGGCAGTGGCGATGAGGTCTTGGATGTTCCGGTCCCGTTGCTCCTCGCCCACCAGGTCGGCGTAGGCCACGTGGGCGCCACGTGGGCGGCCCTTAGGTTGGCAGCCGGCGTGTCGTAGGTGGGGAGCCTGCCACCGAGGATTTCCGCGACCACACGGCCACGGTGGCGGACGTCACCGCGCCGGCTGGGCTCGTTGCCGACGGGGGTGAGGCCGTAGGCGGAGTTATATTCACGCTGCGCGGACTCCATCCGGCGCTTGGTAGTGGCGAGCGTGGTCGCCTCGTCGAACAACAGCCGGCGAGCAGCTTCCAGCTCAGCCGTAGCCGTAGCTGGGTTCGTGGTAGGCGCGACGGGGGTGCTGAGGCCCCGAAGCACGGCGCCGAGGGGGTCGGAGGGACCGGCGCGAGCGGCCGCGGCGGCCGTCTCCGCCTCCGCCCTGACGCGGCCGGAGGTCGTGGAGGACCCGGTGGCCATTACCCCCGCGCGGACGCGGGAGTCATTGGCCTCGCCCGGGGCGAGTGTGCCTACGAACGAGGGCGGGTCGAGGCAATTAAGTACCTGGCTAGGGTACTCGTCGGCAGCTGGCTCGTCGGCGAGGCTCAGCCTGCCGACGCGCTCGGTGAGGACGGCGATGTCGACCAGGGCGTCGCTGCCGAGGCACTCGTCGGAGAGGCCGGCAGCGTCGCCCGCAGGGCCAGCGGGAACGGAGTCCCGCCCTGCGAGAGCAAGCCCCACGAGCGCGCGGTTCCACCCGGACGCGGGGCTGCCGGGGGAAGTGGTGAAGGGTCCCGCCCGGAGCGCGACTCCGGCCGGCGCCGCGGACGGCCCCACGGTGGGCGCCAACTGTCGTCATTTTCTCACGGCAGATGCCATGGGGTGGCTTATCGAGAGTGGTTGGGGCCGAAGGACGCCGACGGGCTCCGGGAACGGGATTAGGCACAAGCAGTGAGGGACACACGATGTACCCAGGTTCGGGGCCCTCCGTGGGAGGTAACACCCCTAGTCCTGCCGATCTAGTTAGGTGGTGGGTGATGTTACAATGGTGCTCCTTGAGCTGATGTCTAGGGGAGGAAGAAGGAGCAGCCGGCTCCTCTTCCCTTGCTACGTGGGAGTGAGAGTGTGAAGTGGGAGAAATCCCTTTTCGCTTGCCCGCCCGATGCATGGGGGCCTCAGGGGGTTTTATAGGCCAACCCCCCGGCTTACAATATTCCTAAGGTACCGAAAGGAGGGACCCGGCTGGCAGCCTCTCCAGCCGGCCAGGGAGCCCACCGGCTGAGCCGTCTCGTCACCCGTAGGGCCCGCCGGCTGCGCGGTCCCATTGCCAACTGGGGCCCGCCAGCCGGCTCTTCTATTGGCCCGCGCCTACCTGCCGCGGCACGGGCCGCCCCGCACGGCGTCGTCTTGCGCCCGCCGGCCGAAGTCAGCGGTACGGCCGGCTGCGCTGTAGCCACGCCGGGGCAGGTAATGGAGTGGACGGCGGCGCAGCGGCACTGTGGCCCTGCCGGGTCTCGATCAGTCTTGGTCAGCGGTACGGCCGCCCGAACTGTAGCCACGCGTGCCCGTGAGTCAGCGGCTGCTGTAGCCACGCTGGAGCCCATCGTGGGGGTTGTGTCCCGTCAGTGTACTTGGTCGCAGTGGGAGGGGACGGGTGCCTGTCCGCCCAGAGGTCAGCGGAAGAGCCGATCGTGGAGCGGCCGGCTGCAGGCTGGCCAGGGGTTGGGTGGCCGGCTCCCGACCAGCCAGCCGCGGGCCAGCCGGCAGTAGGCCTGCCGGTAGCCCGTCAGCCGGCCCTGGCCCAGCCGGTCGCGGGCCAGCCGGCAGCACGCCAGCCGGTCGCGGACCAGCCGGCCGTATGGTTTTTTCAGAAGGGGCTGGATTCCCTAGTCTTGGCCTACCTAGGGGTAATAACCCCGTCACTCCCTATGATCAAAATTAATTGTCACTGCATCAGTACAACTTTACGAGGAGTACTGAGCTGTCGATTTGGGGTTTTCTTCTGGAAAGTGGACACGATTTCTCTGCCACAAGTTGGGTGATCTTATCATTAACGCTTATAAGGACGAGGAACGCCTATTATCAAGATTAAATGCAATACAGACCTTCATCCTATGACTCCGGTGTTCCTTTTGCTCTATGACAGCAATCTAAAGTTCAGAACTGTTGTGATGTATACACCTTGAAAAGCACGGTTGCGCTACTTGGTATTGAATCATGTGAATCGAGTAAAAGACACAAGTATAATTGATACTCCTTTTCTCCACCTATCAACATCTTATTGCCCATACTTGATAATGATTTTTTTAACTTTTCTTCACCAGTAAAAGTTTGCATAATTTTAGCAGGAGTGCCAAATTTTGGTTATTTTTTATTTTACAAAACTAGAGGATCTTTTTGTTGTGCACTTCAGCACTTGTGCATGTATCTTGCCTTCAGTTTTTTACTGGACCATCTCCTTGTATCAAGTGTTCAGTTTCATAATAGGTGTTCTTGAGATTGTTCATGTGTGAGGGTGTTGAAACCCGTAGGTATCAAAGGACGAATGTATTGAAAATATTGTAATGTGCCTATGGAATTATTTTCTATCGAAATGAGAATGGTTGTCTTCAGTTATTCTGCAAGGAACAGGCTTCTTTTATATGGGTGTATTTCAAATCCAGAAAACAAGTCACTAATTCACTGTGAATATCAATTCAACTTGATATACTTGCTGCATTGCTGTAGCATGTCCTCCAATGACAGATTATTATTCCTTCATCCAAACTGTTCTGGAGATCTCAAGATAATCTACAGGAAACTTGCTCGAATGCAATGCATCACAGCTATTCTCATTTTTCATCGTTTACTGGAGTTCACTTTTTAGGGATTCAAGCATTCAGATAAAACACTACAATATGACATATAATAACTTAGCGATCAGGTAATTGGTGCTAGAAGCTTGATGACCATTGAGCAAAGGTGTAACGTCGGCTATGCATCTTCAGTTATGGACCACCCTCCTATATTCTGCATCCATTTTGAGTCACACCACAGAGCGCCATTAAAAAATTTATCCCATCATAGAACTTATATCGTGCATCAGTAATAAACTGTATAATTTAAAATTAATTGTACGGTTCAAAAACATAAGTTTTTCTTGATTAAATAATACACTTTAATCAGTAATAAACTCCATTTTCCTACAAAATTAAATTCCAAGATGCTTGACTGTTCTGACATCAGCTTACCACCAGAAACATTCGGATCCCGCAGCAGTACTGTTGTAAACTGCCCAGAATGAGCGGTGTTTCGCATTAAGTGTGTGCGCGCTAGTTGATCGGAGAATATAGGCACCAAAAAATCGGCGTTGGTATTACTGTGGCAGCAGTTACCCCATGGGCAACCCCTAAAACTCTTTTAGAGATACTCCTACTGTACCTTATGATAAACACTTAATCAAGAAAAACTGTAGTTGGAGACATCCTTGTAACTTGTATTGTATAATCTCAACCCTGTTTTTTACTAGTTTTGAGATTATACAGCACAAAAGCAGGGTTGAGACACTTCCAGCACTGATGTACAGATGTACTGTTTGCGTAACTGGTAGTGGTAGATGAACAAAGCTGAACTGAACGAGCTCATTAACATCTGTTCATTCGGGTTCAGAGGCAACGAACCAGAATGGTGATTTCAAACTTTGACACTAAAACCGAAGCTAGCTACAACCGGCAGGACATTTCACATGTTTGAGATAGGACACATCTTCTCTTCACACTCCTGATTGTGTCCGTCCAATGTTTCAGCATACTCCATCCAAGCAATGGCCGATCCACTGGGAAGAACTGCAGCTTCGACAGTGGCAGAACCAGGAATAGCATGAGATTTTGTAAGTCTTCAGAATTTCCTGAACCTGTAAGATCTGAAGACAGGACACCAACTAAGTTGTACTATCAGTATGTACTTAGTGTAGAGCATGGTTCATAGATTTGCGGGATTGCAATATAATTAGGCAAAGTAGGGATGCTTTTCAACAGAATATATGCACTGAACATCAAACATACTGGCACCGTCATGCAACTGAAGACGAGCACACTAGTGGAGAAGCAATTTTCAGGTACCATCTCAACTGCTCGTTTGTTCGGGCTCAGAGGCAGCTAGTCAGATTACTCATAACAAAATTGACAGTCTAATGATAGTTAAGCTCAAAATCAGAGCAGAATAGAACAAGCTAGCTGAAACAGGCAAAAAAAATTAGAAGCTGGAAACAGTCATTAAAACGCAGAAGACTGAGAACAGAGGAGGCCAACATTTTCATTTCCATTGCTGATGGCAACAAGAAGGTACCATCAGGTTAGGCATAACACACCCACCATGACAAAAACAACACAGGAACAGTCTGAGACACTACCAGCACGCATACATTTCCACCGATGAACACAGCCTAACAGAGATCTGATAATCGACGCCGTACAGATTGCAGCCTAGGCCCTCTCGCCACGGATGCGGCGTGCGAGCTGGATGTCCTTGGGCATGATGGTGACGCGCTTGGCGTGGATGGCGCAGAGGTTGGTGTCCTCGAAGAGCCCGACGAGGTAGGCCTCGGCGGCCTCCTGCAGGGCGGAGACGGCGGAGGACTGGAAGCGGAGGTCGGTCTTGAAGTCCTGGGCGATCTCGCGGACGAGGCGCTGGAATGGGAGCTTGCGGATGAGCAGCTCGGTGCTCTTCTGGTACTTGCGGATCTCCCGGAGCGCGACGGTGCCGGGGCGGAAGCGGTGGGGCTTCTTGACGCCGCCGGTGGCCGGGGCGGACTTGCGGGCGGCCTTGGTGGCCAGCTGCTTCCTCGGCGCCTTGCCGCCGGTGGACTTCCTCGCCGTCTGCTTGGTGCGGGCCATGTCGGAGATGCGCCGGGAGGCAGAGGAAGAGAAGGTTTGGGAGATTGGATTGGAGTGAGGAAGAAGAAGGGGACGGGGCGGCTTTAAATAGAAGGCGAGCGCCGAGCGGGCGGGCGACTGGAGCGGGGAGCCCGCGTGAGTTTTGGTTTTTCGGGAGGGACGGTGGGGCGTGGACCGTTGGATGTGCGGTGCGTGGACGGCTGGGATCCGGGTTCGACGGGCGATCCGCGGGATGGGGTACCGCGTGCTCTGATTGGTTGGAGACGGGCCAGGCGGATCGCGGAGAAGCAAACGAAACGAAAATGGACTCCGATGAGGCGCGGCCATATTTTGCTCTTTGCCGCCAACGTCGCCAAACGAAAACCTCAGCCAAAGCGAGAACGTCTTGATGATTTGCTAGTAGAAACAATAGTTTTATTAATACTAGTGCATATGAATCATCTGTAATGCCCTGAAGCCCTGATGAATTATTTATGTGCCAATTCATCATAAACACTGATCTGTTAACTGATTTACATATAAATTGACCATTTTCGAAAAGCTTTTTTTTTCGGTGTAGCACACTCGCCGAACTACGGATGTTTCTGTAGTCGGTACTTCGAATTATTTTTCGATGGATTCGTGACAAGCACGTTCGGGAATCTGTCCATTTGCTTGGCTTTTTAGCAGCGGAAGCCATGAAAAAAAAAATCCCAACCAAACAGGGACTAATTCTTGATGTCCAATTGTTTTTCTTCCATTTCGAGAAGCATTCTTACTCACCAGATGAATTAACAAGCTGCTTGGCTCGTTAAGCTTTTTTTTTTTTTTTTTTTTGAAAGTTGGCTCGTTAAGCTTGTGGCCACCAAACTTGGTAAACCTAAAGAGGCAAAAAAAACTGCTCGATTATGTTCGTTTGAAGCTTGTAATCACTCCTGAGCGCTCGCTAGATTTCAAATCATCAACAATGTGGTCGCAAAATCAAATGCTACGAGTCTGGAACTAACGATATTGTGGCTTGTTTCAGTCATTCAGGAGTTCTAGCTTTTGTCCACCCTGTCTAAGTGTTATTTATTATCCTCTTGAGGTTACACCAAACTGAAAACACAATCCCGAATACGTAACGGGCGACATGGTACATTTCTATAATACTGCAAAATGGATATGCTTAGCAGAAAGAAAGCTGGCAGGATTTATTTATGTTGCCGGACAGCTGGAGCATAGTATCACTGGATACAGGTGAATAATTGCAGAAGAAGCGTATAGCTCAATTCAGCTAGTGAAAACATAACTGTCCATTGAGAATAAGTAGCAGAAATATTCCAGCTCAACTCGAGAACTGAGAGCTGCTGTCTGTCACTTGAGTTCTTCCAACGCGATAATTTCACATACATAGAGTTGATCCATGGCCACATCAGTTCAGTTCCCCAGCAGAATGCCCAAGTTCTAAGCACACATACGGGCCACCAACTTGGTCCCTGTAAGTTCCAGGATAGGAAGGGTAAGCAAATATTTATTTCATGGCAGTATTGTACGAGACCTCATGAATAGAAGAACATAATACAATCCCTAACACTATTTTTTTATTCTTTCTATTTGCAGTGAAGCACTGAGCTGGAACATGAGAGATCCGTGGATGCCTAATAATTATCACCGCGTCAAATAACAAAATGCAAGCACAAAGCGGTGTTCAAACTAACACAGTGCTACAATAAAGATCAAGCTAAGAGGAGAGTTACCAGAAACATAAAACATCATGAATGCCATTTACAGAATGAGTGGTTAAGATGTAGATGAGAGCAACAAACTGTGTCTAGTTAACGGGCTAGCCAGAGATCTAACTATTGGGAGCCAAAAGTAAAAATAAATAAATATAGGGAGCCAAAAAAAAGGTGAAAATGATTCAGGAGTCTAATTTACCTTCTCTATGAACACCATTCTCTTGCATTCTGGAACATGCGCAACCAAGGACTGGGACCACTCTTCTCAACCTGCCACTCCTTGGGATACCATGGGTATTGCCACATCATAAAGGAACGCTCCGGGTGTGGCATCAGAGCAAGGTGCCTTCCATTGGGGGAACAAAGGGCCGCAATACCAAGCGGGGAGCCATTAGGGTTGAAAGGATAGACCTCTGTGACGTTGTTAGCATCATCGCAGTACCTCAGAGGGGCCAGATTTGAATTGACAACATCAGATAAGACATTTTCATCTGGGAAGAAGGCTCTCCCTTCCCCATGGGCACTCCAAATGCCCAAAGTAGAGCCTTCCATACCTTTGAACATTATAGAAGGAGAATCCCCTATGGCCACACTGATAAACCGACATTCAAAACGGCCAGATTCATTGTGAGTGAACCTTGGCTGGGACATGTCTCCACCTGCACCAAGCGAGCCTCCAATATCGGGTCCTGGTACCCAACCAAGAAGAGCCATGAGCTGACATCCATTGCACACACCAAGGCTGAATGTGTCTGGCCTATTGTAGAACTCCTGGAACTGCTGTATGAGGGGTTGGTTGAACCTGATAGATGCAGCCCAACCTTTTGCAGAGTCAAGAACATCTGCATAGCTAAATCCACCAACAAATGCAATCCCACGGAATTCCATTAGAGAAGCCTTTTGGTTCAAGAGATCCGACATTGTGATATCCCACGGTTCAAAACCAGCAGCAAGGAATGCAGCAGACATTTCCCTATCACTGTTGCTCCCTTCTTCACGAATGATGGCAACCTTCGGTTTTGAGGATGCAGACAGTAGTTTCTTGTCTGTGAATTTGGGCGTAAAAGACAAATGCCATGAGGGTGATGTTCGGCTTTTTAAGCCTTCTTTCTCAAGCTTGACACAAGATTTCAGCCGCTGTAGCTCCTCAAGCTGAAAGCTTGTTTCCTCCCACAAATCTCTGAGGTCTGAAGTTCTTTCTTTCAAACACACCTCACCATCAACAAGCAGCTCTATTTCTGGTGCTGCAGTTACTTCTCCTATCACATTAGCAGAAACCCCTGCCGCATGAAGTTTCTGCTTCACTACATCAAGGTCATCCAAATGCACTTCAATTACAAGACCAAGCTCCTCCGCAAAAAGTGTTTGAAGAAGGTCATTATCTTTTAATTCTATGTTGAGGTTAACACCACAGTTGCCAGCAAATGCCATCTCAAGAATGGTGACAATAAGCCCACCATCGCTAATGTCATGACCAGCAGAAATCAGACGTTCGCTGAGCAATTCTTGAACAACCTCAAAGACCTTTTTCAAGTAAGGGACATCTTCTATGTCTGGGCAGTCATTTCCAATTTGATCAAACGCTTGTGCGAGAGCAGAACAACCAAGTCGTCGCTTTCCTTTAGCCAGGTCAACATGCAACAGAACCCCGTCCTTCACAAGCTTTAGATCTGGAGTAACCGTTAAGGTTATATCAGGACATGTCACATAAGCACTGATAACAAGATTTCCTGGAGCTTTGACTAGCTCGCCATCACATTGAGCTGCCATAGAAAGACTATCCTTTCCTCCATCAATTGCAATACCAAGTTGAATCATGCAGTCAGCCATTGCGACAGCAGCATCATACATATCTGCTCCCTCTCCATCAATCTTTGCAGCGTACATCCAATTGCCACTTGCTTTGACGTCAGCAAGAGATGTAACTTTAGCCCAAACCAGATTGGTCAATGCCTCCCCAACAGCAAGCCTTGCCATAGCCTCAGGATTAAGTAAGCCCTTTATTGGTTGTTCTCCAATGGCACAAGCACCACCAGTCAGATCTGTGTATGTCTGTGCAACTACAGCAACATCAGCAAGTGGAAGTTGCAGAGGGCCAACCGTCTGCTGTTGTGCCACAAGACCTGTTACACATCTGTCAACCTTAGTGGTCAAGAAACGCTTTGAACAAACTGAGGGAAGCTTCAATACTCGCTTAAGAACATCCATCAGTGTAATCTCGGGTGCTATGTCTAAGGGCTCACTCGATCGAGGAACTCGCTTGAAATCAAAGGTCTTCTGAGGCATATCTCCTAAAACCTTTTCAAGCTCAAGATCAACAGCAGGCGGTGGAGGAGGAAGGCCACTCAACATTGCATGCTCCACAGCAGCACTGTCAATTAAAACAATCTTTCCACTACCATCAATTTCACCAAGGACAGCCATTGAAACTCTCTCTCTCACACAAAGTGACTGCAACAGGTTTCTGCTCTCAGGCTTCACCAATAATGCATCTTGTTCTTGGTATTCAGCACCCCAGATCTCCAACACAGACAATGTGTGATCACCAACAACAATTGAGCGGATATCAATTTCAGCACCCTTAGGATAGATTATTTCTTTCACGACATTGCAGTTTCCTCCAGCTCCCTGATCATGAATGCTGATGATTGGATTCTTCTCTCCCATTTCTGCACATGCCCTGATCACGCGATATAATTTCTGTGCCATCTCAGCATCTCCCCGCTGCACTGCGTTAAAATCGAGCTCTGCATCATTCTGTCCACTAACCATACTTGAGGCAGCACCACCACCCATACCAATTCTGTATGCTGGACCACCAATCTTCACAACTAGCATGCCAATTTCTGGATCCCCTTTCGATATGTGTGCATGGTCAATCTGCCCAATTGCCCCACTGAACATTATAGGCTTCAGCCATTCACGGCGCTCCCCGTTTGGCAACCTAGAACCAAAATTTCTTGTAAATCCCTGAATTAAAGGTTCGCCAAACTTGTTCCCATAGTCAGAAGCACCGTCGCTAGCATCAATAAGAATCTGCAATGGAGAAGCTAAGTTTGATGGGTATGAAAAAGATGAATCCTCCCAAGGTGCATATGATTCTTCAATTTGAAGGTTTCCAACACAATAACCAGCAGTTGAAGCAACAACAAATGAGCCCTTTCCAGTGGCATGTGTGTCCCTTATGCGGCCACCTGCACCTGTTTCAGCTCCTGGGTAGGGTGCCACGGCACATGGAAAATTATGGGTTTCTGCTGTGAACAGAATGCCTAGTTCACGCATCATCAGGGATAGCGGTGAAGTGGAGCCTGGTAGTGCTGGGCGTAGGTGATTTACAAGAGTCCCTTTTATTGCACTCGAGTTATCCTTGAACCCAATAATAGAGTTATTAGGGTTAGCCTTCAAGGGACTCTTTACTAACTGGAACAAAGTACTTGGCATGGTCTCTCCATCTATCTCAAGCTTTCCATTAAAAAACCAATGTCTGCTGTGCTCACTGTTTGATTGCGCTATGTCAAAAAGTTCCACGGTAGTTGGATTGCGCTTGATGTCATCTCTGAATAGGTGAGTGTAGTACTTGATATCTTGTTCATCAAAAGCCAGACCCATTTTAAGATTTATTTCCTCCAGTGCTTCCCTTCCCTTTTCCATGACTGGTATAACACTGACAGGTTCTGGAACTGCATCTGACCGAAATGATGTGAGCTTGCTAGGATAAACACACTCTGTCATCCTGTCATGAATCAAAGCAGCAAAGCTGTTGAGTTGGCTTTCATCAAGTGGGTCACTACCAGGCTGAAGGCACAAAAGATATCTTCTAGACCTTTCCAGGCGAGTTACTTCCATTAATGATAGAGCTTTACAAATCGAGACAGCATTGGTTGAGAAAGCTGTCGAAAATGTCATCCGGGGACCAACCTCAACAAGGAAGCAATAAGGGCTCCTAGAAACTTCCTCCTCCAGAAAGCTCCCTGTTTGTAAGTTGTCAGGTTCATAAGTTTCTGCTAGGAGCCACTGAAGTGTTGCGAGCTTCGTAGAACCTAGTGCATCCTCCAACTCAACATTGAAGCATTGCTCAGTCTTTATATCAATAATACTAGAAGAAACCTTTGCCTGCACTTTCCTGAGTAACTCCTTGGCCTCACTCTCTTGAAGAAATGGTTTGCGATAAAAGTGAATAATCCTTGAAACTAATTCCATGTCATCGACAGATGCCTCTATCAATGGACTACTAACTCCCCTGGATACTGCAGCAGTGAGAGCAGGCATTGGTCGGATATTTGGAACAGTAGCCCTTTGATTAGGTAAATGGCAAAGATGACGCAGGTCCAGGCAATGACGAACCACTCGTGACCTTCTCAAAGAAGGGTGTCTTGTGGATATAAAACTATTCCTTTGTTTTCCCTGGTACAAAAAGAGAAGCACATGATAATGGTTACATGCCGAAAAGAGAAGCATATTTAGTTGACAGTTCAACTGGGTGCATACCATATTGCTAGGAAAGCTTTGAAGACGTAGCATATTGCTTCCTGTCATTTCAGCATGAGATGCCATATCCACGAAACCTAAGATACTCCAAGAACCTGTGAACCACAGAATTGGAAATCAAGCACTGAACCACTGAGCATAACTAAAATTTAATCTACAATATTAGAAACTACAAAATCGGTTCTAGTAATTAGCAAATGTCGAATTCAGGAATTTATTTAGCAGAAAGATAAATGCACACACAGACACACTTCAAGACAAAGGTCAATGTGTTTGTTCATTGTTCCCGATTGCAGATCACGTTGAATGAAAATACAGAGTGGACATGAAACCCCTTAGATTGTGAAACCATAAACAAACAACTACTCCCTCCGTTCCTAAATATAAGTCTTTCTAGAGATTTCACTACGGACTACATACGAAGCAAAATGAGTGAATCTACACTCTAAAGTATGTCTATATACATCCGTATGTAGTTCCTAGTGGAGTCTCTAGAAAGACTTATATTTAGGAACGGAGGGAGTAGCTTATTTCATCCAAATGTTCATGAATTTTTAGTAGTTTCAGCATTCACGTACATACATACTCACATAGACACGGTTGGTTCACTGAATCAGAGAGCTCTCTTATATGAAATGAATAAACTGGGATGAAACCATAAGATGGTCTATCAAATGCAAGATAGTTCCAACTGTTTTTGGCTATGAAGAACGGATACGGCGATACGGATACCCCGACACGGGATAGGGTGATTTCTAAAAACAACAATACGGCGAGTATATATACATAATTGATGTTATGAAGACAAAGGATTGAATGTGATGAGATCAAAATACTAGCCCATTTGTTGCATCCATGCCTCTTTTCATCAAGTCCCCGTCTCCTCGATGACTGAATGATGGTCAATTTACTCAATCCTCGATGACTGAATGGTCATTATTAATTTACTGAATCCTCGTGGTACTTGCATACAGCACTGGTCAGCGCCCAGCAGCAGCCAGCAAGCACGCACACAAGTACACAACGAGCACGCACACAGACACAGCAAGCACGCACGCAAGCGGCAACAAGCACACAAACAGCACGCACGCGTTGCGGGGCCAGCAAGCACACACACAGCAAGCACGCACGCAAGCGGCAACAAGCAAGCAAGCACGGGAGGACCGGACACCACCGGAGAAGAGCAGGGATTAGGAGAGAATGGGAATGATTTACCTCGCTGGCGACGGCTGACGGGCGGCGGCGGCGGCGGCGCGCTCGTGCGGTCGTCCGCGAATACTCTGTCCAATTTGCTGCCCGAACGATTTCTTTTCTTTTTTTGAGGGCTTGCCCGAACGAATTGAGTGCGTTGGCTGTTTAGGGTTTACGAATGGGCTTGAACTGGGCTTCCCGTGTCCCTGCGGCCGCGCTTGGTTTGGTCGTCTTGTTTTGCAGCCCAAAACGCCTGTAAAACATATCATACACGCTAACACGCTTCCCTAAAAAAAACACGCCAACACGCGTAAAAAAAAACTTGGCTGGTCGTTTCTGCTATGTAAAATACCTCCTTGTAAAATGATCTTATATTATGGGATAGAGTGAGTACAATACACCCATGCCACCCAAATGTTTCTAGTCATAACATCCTATGAGGCTATGACATCCAGCGTTACCTTCCTTTTTTCCATTCTTGAGTCCCCATCAAAATTTCCTGATCATAGAATTTATATGTTCACATGGACCACAAGGGAGTTTGAAACATCCCATGGAGTATACTGGAATAGCCTATACCATTGATTTAATCAAAACTTTCTTCCCTCTCATGGATAATAGCATTCTCAAGCCACCCTTAAATCTTATTTCACACCCTATCTTTCAAATATTTGAAAGTCCCATTTTTTTTTATCTCCCAACATCCGAAGGCATACCCAGGTACTTTCCATTTAAAGATTCATTTTTGCACGTTAAGACAGAGCTTTACCTCCATCTACTATCTCGAGATCCATTTGTTTTCTCTCACGCGAAGGTTGATGCATGCGTGCAGCCTTGGACCTGAGATTTCGAAGGCCCGGGACGAAAAATAGAAAATGTGCGCTGATTTTGTTTATTTTCCCTAGATACAAGACCACTTATATTTCCTCAAGGTAATGAACCCAACACTTCTTACACAATTTTGACCAATTGGACTTTGCAATATTTTGTACACAATTGCATATGAGGTGGTGGCAAAACGGTTGGAGCAAATCTTGCCTCACATTATTTCTAAAGAACAATCCACTTTTGTTCTTGGTAGGTTCACGACGGATAATATAATTTGTGCCTATGAGTGTGTGCGTTTAATGAAGCGCACCAAGTCTAAGACCAACAACTTTTGTTCTCTCAAGTTGTATCCCAGGACATCGTCACCGCCACACTGTCCCAACCAAAACACTGAACCTAACAAGAACAAGAGTGAATTCCCTCTCGTCGGCCCAAAGGCCATTGGAAGCCGGGTGGACGGGCTGCGACTCTGACAAGAAAAGAAGGAAACTAGCGCAGGGGGTATTTTCGTGGATTTTGTTGACGATGACCAAAAAAATTCACAGCGTTCACTTATAATTTGATCACAAATCCAAACACATCCATGGAGTTGGAGTGGATGTGAAGCATCCTACTATGACACATACTTCGGCATTGTAAAAGCATCTGCAGACGGGCGTATCAAATCGGCCTTAAACACCAAGGCAGATGACCTGATAAATAAACTCGCCTCGGGCTTCTCATACCGACCCTAAATGCTCGGGCTGACCGGCATTCCGCATATACAACCCAAATCTAGGATGGTACAAGGAAGCCCGGGCGCGTTCGCCACGTCACACTAGATAGTCCGACCCCACCACAAAATTGCATCAAATCCTTAAGTCCACCAAACACACTGTCCTCCTCCTGCATCTATCCACCATTTCCCACGTCCTAGTCGTTGTTGTCGTCCACCCTTTTGCTCCCCATCCTCGCCGCCGTCCCCCATATGTCGCGGTAGAAGTCGACTAGCCTGTCCCACACCACCACCACGGAGGCTGCTTCGGCGTCGTCTGTGGGTCTCCCATCCCTGGCTCCAGCGTGAAAGCCGGAGAACGTCGCTCGGATGTACCGACGAAGGAGGTAGCGGGAGAGGGAAGTGACATCGCAGGGAGCAGATGTGGACCTTGAGGAGTAGCTCTCCTCCCCCCTGAACCCCGTCCATCCAGCCATCGACAAGGATCGCGTCATCCGCCCTCAACGCACGTAAGTTTAACTAGCAGGTGGAAGGTGCGGCGACACACCGCACCCAAATATGAGCCCGTTGTTGGCTAAATTGCAGCTTAATTTGTTAGTTGCTCGTGTTTACTTTCTGTTGTTCAGTTTTACTAAGTAGCGTGAGAAGATTACGAAATGTCGAAAAGAGTACAAATTATTGGGTCGATTACAGAATCTGGTGACATACATACAAAGATGAACGGTGGAGTACAATGAAGCGAACATTGGACTAAAAGGTTATATACTTCATAAAGTATAAATAACTAGATTTTGTAGCTTGATAGCCGTCGGATTAGCCTCATGTGATTGCTCCCTTCCACTTGTCCACTTTGCTCATGATGCCGAACGACGGAAAGTATTATAGATGCCAATAAAATGAATGCTATCTATCGTTCATTCCTCTTTCATAATGCACCTTCAAATTCACAATGAACATGTGAATTCCATCAGCTTAGCATACTATAGACACATTTGATTTATTCAGTAAAAGCAAATATAATTACTCAGTATAGTAAGAAAGGAGAGCTTAATGCTTTGAATATACAGAAGGTAATGCAAAAATAATTCACTAACCTCAACTAAAGTTGACATGCCAAGTATTTCCCATATTTTCAGCATTCACTTGATATGGCGATCAAGTAACACGGTAAAAATTAGTAGAACATTATCTGCTCCTTTAGACCATGCATTATAAAGCTATCAAGCATCGATGTTTAACTCTCTGTACAGAAGAGGACACTATGTTCAAAACAACATATCATGAACCTTCCTTTCATTTGATTTCCGCGTTCAAAAGATGAGATCATGAGCCCTTCATGCGTTTAAACTATAACATGTGGCCAAGTATACAGTACCTTTACTACATTGTGCATAGCCCCAAGTAGTCAAAATTTCTCTGGTTACATATCATAAAGGTTTGCTTTGTTGTATGCGGGGATGAAATGTAGCTCGCATACTCATCCCAATCCTTTAATAAAACGGAGCTCCCATATTCATCCCAATCCTTTTTCAACCAGAACATCTGAAATAAAAAATCCCTGGAGTAGCTAAAGTGGGAAAAAATTATGCTCCAGAAGAGCCTCTAGTTTTGACTCAAATTTGTAATTAGCTGGTCAATAATGAAAAAGATGTGAGTACTGTCCTTCATCAACCTCGCATAGCTCATAGTAGTAGTACCATGTTTCTTTCTTTCTACGTTGGAGCATGCATTTTGTTTTTCCTTCCTCCTGACAATTTGTGTAATTGAAACTGGAGTTTGAAGTCGGGATGTAGATACTAATTAACCGAACTCCCGCTGAACCATTGCGCCAGCATAAAACATAGAGCAAGCTACGAAGTATATTTAGTGCAATGGTTAGTGTCTATCATCTATGTTATAGTTCAAAACTAAGTGACCAATTTGAAAAGAATTCGCGGGATTTTCTCCTCATGTATATCTATCACGAGTTTGCTCATGGACTTTCATTGGTGCAATATTTCACAATATTTTGAAGATGATAAAACAATTATGTTAGTCAAGGAACCTCTATGAGCTAACTATAAACTATCAAGGGATAAGCATCAAACTAAACACGTGTGCACGTCTTCTTTCTTAGGAAAGTAGCGTATTTAAATGTATATCCTACAAAATATGAAAAATTGTAGTCTCTGAAACTGGCCAAACATTACTTGCACCAAAACACATAGGAAGTAAGGGCGCGGGTCCCAGCGAGAAAAAAATTGTATGTGCTGGAATAGGAGGAAGAGGTTACATGAGTTGAAGTCGGGGATGCGAGAGTCACGATGTAGTGGAGGCAGTCGGCAAGGTGGAAGCGGGCGAGGCAAGGCGCTGGAGCCAGCGAGTCAGGGAGATGACCGAGGTACGGTGGGAGAGGTAGCTGAAATAGGCAACGGTCAACGGAGGGGTGTCGGGTACTGGAGGATGGCGAGGATGCCAACTTCGTGGCGTTGGCTCCCGCGACCAGCGGGGAAAGACATTGGCATAGAGAGCATGATGGTGAGGGCGGGCGTGAAGTCATGATGCTATGCGGCCCATCGCAAGAAATCCATGCCGGTGGCCGTTGGCTCCCATAGCCAGCCATGGTAGGCATGGAGGAGTGGGCGACGTCGGGGGCATGCAATGCTCTACCGCCATGAGGAGATGCGGGGCGTCGTTCGACGGTCACGGGAGATTCGACGCTTCTGATGCATAGGGAGGGGTGGATCGGAACCGGGAGGATGAAAAAGAGAAGAAGACGCGGTTGTGCCGGATCGATGTGAGAGGATAAATCGATAGTGTGGGACCTGCGCAGTTTCTGAAGTCCATGAGAAACATCAAGTCTAGTCTGAACCAATGGAAAAATCAGCAGGCTATAGCAAACCTTTAAAATGCACTATTAGCAAGAAATTATACACTAATTTATTTAGCAAAGCATTGGTCACAACGCTAGAGCGTGCTATTGGCAGTGTTGTAGTGGGATATTTTTTCAGTTGTCTAAATACACTACAAAAATGTTAGTGAATCGTGTTAGAAAAACCAAGAGTGGGCCAGAGGAAAAAATAGACACACGTCAGATTATATACCCAGGATTATCTAGGAAGGCATTGCTTAGAACGCTAAAGCGTATTATTAGTGGTGCTATAGAGTGCTATTTTTTCAGTGGTCTAAACACTGTACAAAATTGAGAGTAAACTATGTTAAAAAAAAACACAGGATTATCTAGGAAGGCATTGCTTAGAACGCTAAAGCGTATTATTAGTGGTGCTATAGCGTGCTATTTTTTCAGTGGTCTAAACACCGTACAAAATTGAGAGTAAACTATGTTAAAAAAACCAAGAGTCAACAGGAGGGAAAATGCTAGGGCGTGCTATTAGCGGTTCTACAGTGTACTAAGAGCATCTCCACCCGCGCCCCCAACAGGCCCCCCCAAGGCCCTTTTTTATCGCTGGCTGAGAAAAATCGGCCCAGCCGCGCCCCCAGAAGCCCAATTTTTGCCAGTTAGGGCCGAAATTAGCGTCGGCGTACCCAAGCCGAACCCGGCGCACTTGGGGGGCGCCTGGGGGCGCCGGACGAAACCTTTTTTGGCGTGAAAACGGGCGGGCCCGTCGAGTCAGCGACCGAGAGACGCTTCGTCGTCCTCATCGCCTCGGTTTCCCGCGGGGAATCAATGTGAAGGTTGCCTGCCTGTTAGCTTTCCATTGATGCCTTACGGGCGGCGCAGTCGCGGGCGGCGCAGTGGCTTAGGCGTTTTAATTTACCCGTTATATTATTTGTTTTGCTTTGCCGCATTATTGAGCTATTGAATTATGGTGAATTTGTGCTCTATGATCCACGTGCATGAATTGCATGGATGTAAGGATCCACATTTACCCGTCCGGCGTTGTCCGCAGATGCGCCGGCGTTTAGGGGTTTGGATTTACCAAGTCCGTCCGTAAATGCTCTAGCGCGCGCGCACACACACTTTCTATTTTCATTTTAAAGTGAAAAGAGGTAAACCTTTTGCTGATGTTAATCTTTTTTCAAATCTCACATGACAACATGTGTCACAATCTTGGCACGCGCAAGTTAGCAACACGCGGTTTCCACCCTCGACGAGCAGCCATGACTAGGACAATCTCCCCTGACACGCACCTCCGTTAGATAGATAGAAGAGTAGATATACAGGTCAGCATATCTGCCGTCTTGTCCGCCGCACACCACAAATATCTGAAAGACCGAAGAAATTCAACCAAGTTGTTAGAAGAAGAACGAGTGACTCGGAGGAGACGAGGAATTGGCAGCTGACAGTGCTCACCATCACCTGTCACGCTCCAAGGGATAGAAGATAGAGAGCACGCCAACTCTCTGCGGATAGAGCACGCCGCCATGCGCTCCGGACACGCAACGCAACGCAACGCCAAGGCTGCGTGCGAAGCCCATCCCGAATACCCGTCGCGCTCATCATCGCCTCGTCCCGCCGCCCGGCCCAACAAAACGGGGGCCCTCGCCCAAAGCGATGCGACCTACCTACCGAGCCGAACCACCCGACCCGGGCGACCGACCGAGCGACCCAGCGAAGCGAAACAAACTCATTCGTCGCCGATACAAGGAGCGTGAGCCGGGACGGGACGGCGTCGCGAATGAGCGAGGGGGCCGCGGCGGCGGCGGAGGATGGGGCGGAGGCGGCGCGGGCGGGGCGGGCGTGGGCGTTCAAGCGGGATCTGGCGGCGGGGGCGCTGATGGGGGGCGCGGTGCACACGGTGGTGGCCCCCATCGAGCGGGTCAAGCTGCTGCTGCAGACGCAGGACGGCAACGCCGCGCTGCTCGGCCGGTCGCGCCGCTTCCGGGGCTTCGCCGACTGCGTCGCCCGCACCGTGCGGGACGAGGGCGTGCTCTCGCTCTGGCGGGGCAACGGCACCGCCGTCATCCGCTACTACCCCTCCGTCGCCCTCAACTTCTCCCTCAAGGTTCAGAAACCCCTCACCCTTCTCCTTCTCCTTCTCCTTCTCCTTCTCCCCCGCATCCCATCCCTATTTACTGCTCCTGTTGATCATCAGCAGCAGTTGCATTCCGTTGAGCCGCCGCGCGTCGTTTCCCGTGCTGCCGCTGGTTGTTGATTAGACGCGATCTCGTCAGTGTTTCGCGAGATGCTGGCGCTGCGGATTTGGGGATCGTTGCTCCATTCTTCGCTTGATCGATTCGCTTTCTGTGCTTAGAATGATTTGTGATGCCAACGGAGATTGGAGGTACGGCCATGTCGTTGCGTGCTTGATACGGAGCATCCAGTGCTATTCGTCTCCATGTTCAACGGTGCCGTGCGAAGAGGTGAATTCTCAGGGTTGGAGAGATTAGATTCGGCCGTGACATGTCTTTACCGACAACAGATAAGATTTAGTATGAGATTTGGTGGGCTTTCGCTTTCCATGGATGAATGTCTGCCTCCCAAAATGGCAAAGAATCAAAGAATAAAGTGCTCTGCTGCTCGTGACTTGTCTCCAAAAGCCTTAGAGACCAGTGATGTATAAACACTACAGAGTGGTATTATTGGTGCATATATTCTTGCGCTTTTATAGGCTAGTTGTGGAATTCCATCAACAAGCGTGGCTGGTGAGGATCTATTTGGTCAAGTTTTTCTGTTGAGAATTTAGGAGGTAGGAATGACGCATTGGAAATATACCATTATAAGTGATGTCTGGTAAACCGACATATAATGAACATCTGCTTACATCAACTATAATACCACCTATTTTTTACATGCCATATGAAGCTGCCATATGACATCATCGACATGTTAGTACCAGTGGATTACAAGAGCCTAGTGCAGGATAAATTATGGAACGTCTTTCTCGCAAAACGACAAACAGTGATCGTGAGAGATAGCAGATGTCATCAATGCCAATGCATAACGAATTATGGAAACAGATATTCAAGCGGATATTTGACTTGCCATCTGGCACCTTAGGTTTTGAAAGGTAACAAACGACAATTCTCTGTGATGACATGTTATGTCGTCGGATATGCAGTGTGTACTGGCCTCCTAAGTTTGTTTTGTGTTTAACATACTGAATACCGGTAGGCCTTGTCTCGCTCGTTTTCTGTTTAACATACTGCTACCAGTAGGTCTTGTCTCAACATGAACAGAGAGTGATCTTGTGATGCAGCAATAACTATTAAGGCTAATGTACAACTTATCGTTTAAAAGTAACAAAAGTTGTGCCAAGTGCATGGTTAGGACACTAGATGCTCCCTCCGTTCCTAAATATAAGTCTTTTTGGAGATTCCACTACGAACTACATACGAAGCAAAACAAATGAATCTACACTCTAAAGTATGCCTATATACCGTATGTAATTCATAGTGGAATCTCTAAAAAGACTTATATTTAGGAAAGGAGGGAGTATATCATACTGAGTCAGCTGTTACCAGAAAAGTTCCTTGTCGTATGCTCCTGCTAATCTTCTTTAGGCTGATTGTTTCATTGGTACCAAGCAAGTAACCTATTGTTTGTCCTTTTAAAATACTTTTGAAAACAATGACGACAAGTAAGTTTAGAAGCACATATCTGCGATTTCCTTATAATTATGAGTAAGATGAAATTTTAGTGGCAAGCATGTTTGCTATACTTCAGTTAGCAGTTTACCATGATGTCCCCTTCTACTGCAGTAGTTCTGCTAACTTTCCTTTGAAAAAACATGCTTATTTATTTGTTTCTATGATGTGAACATGAATTGTAAACACTAGACAGGATATTAAATCTTGAATGCCTCGATTTTTGAACCCATTGGTGTTTTGTGTCATACTAGCTCAAAAAAACAGACATATTAGGTAATACTCATAAGCTACTGAAAATGAAATATACATGTATGGACAATGTAGATATATGTGGTCAATACTGGCCAAAATTATGCATTTGTCCTATGTTTCTATCTGAAGCTGGTCCATCTTACTTTCAATGGATACTACTTTACCTGGTTGCTGTTAAGAACTACTGTCAGGGGGTTCATGCATCTTTTGTTGGTGGGTAGTTAACCTCTGCCCAGATGTATCAGCTTATTTAATTTGATGACCTGTGTACTGATTTGAGAGGGAAGCAGTTGTGAGCTGAAGTTAATATTTTATATGTTTATCTTAGCACCTGGTTATAAGGAAGCAATATCTGCTCATGTTAAATCTTACTGCTGAACGAAATTGTGTACAACAACTCATAATGTCATAATAAAAATAACCAAGGGCTCAGAACAATTATTTGTGGTTCTGTCCATTCAATTTATTATAAATAGAGGCGTCTGCAATTTCACAGTACAGACATGTTCTTTTTTTTTTAGTGTTGCAAGCTTGAATGCATAGTTAATGAGTATCGAGAAGGGCGTTATGTACAGGGCCAAGCATGAAACAACACCCTGTCTGATAATGATGTGCAATTTGGAGTAACTATTAATTAACTCTGAAAGACCATCTTATGGTTATGTGTTGTCTATAATCCCTTGTGGTTATTCTTGCAGGACCTGTACAGGAGCATACTGAAAGATGCAGGAACCTCAGCAGACAATAAGTTCGCATCAATTGCTCTTACCAACTTCATCGCCGGTGCCGCTGCCGGATGTACTACTCTGGTCCTCATTTACCCACTGGACATAGCTCATACACGCCTTGCAGCCGACATTGGCCAAACAGACACCCGCCAGTTCAAGGGCATCCGGCACTTCATCCAAACTATCTACAAGAAAAATGGCATCCGGGGCATCTACAGAGGATTACCCGCGTCACTCCATGGGATGGTCGTCCACCGGGGCCTATACTTTGGAGGCTTCGACACCGCAAAGGACACGCTGGTGCCGCTGGACTCCCCCCTGTGGCAGCGCTGGGTGACAGCGCAGGCGGTCACCTCCACGGCAGGGCTCATCTCATACCCGCTGGACACGGTGCGGCGGAGAATGATGATGCAGTCAGGGATGGAGGCGCAGATGTACAGCGGCACCCTGGACTGCTGGCGGAAGATCTACAAGGCGGAGGGGGTCAAGTCGTTCTACAGGGGAGCGCTGTCTAACATGTTCCGGAGCACCGGCGCGGCCGCCATACTCGTGTTGTACGACGAGGTGAAGAAGTTCATGAACGGGGGTAGGTTGTGATAGGTATAGAGAAAGTGTGTGGTTCTCCACAGATTTTGGGGTTCGGCATGGAGATTAGACACGACCAAAAGGTACAGGGAGCAGCGGCGGCGGCTCGAATCAAGCGTTTTGTTTGTAGTAGGCGAGGACTGGTTTCCTGCTGTTCACCGCTAACAAAACCAACCAGTAGCAATGACTTCATCATGGTATCAGAGATTGTGGCTGTTGATTGTTTTGATTTTCGTTCCGTCTCTCTTTCTCTCTCTCTCTCTTCGTGTGTGGTTCGAAGTTCCAATGGATTGACTGCCTCTCTGCCTGTGTGACTTCTGGTGGTGTTGGAGCTCGGAAAGAGTGTTCCGTTAACACTGTTTGTTGGCCTTGCCATGAATATTTTGTACTACAGACTTGCTTGATGGCAGGGCAGGTGCAGGGCCTTTTGTCATGCATTAATCATTATCGTGCAGCTGAAGGAGTTCATAATCAGGTACGTGATTGCCACCCGGTGGAAAAATGGCCGGCAATTGGGTTTCAAAACTCATGTAGCACCCAGGATGTAGTCTGCTTTGAGCTCAGATCCGCAAGAGCTGGTTCAGGATGTAGTCAAGGAAAGTAAGATCAGTTCCTCCCTCTCCAAACCAGTATTCCCCACTGTAGAATGTAGACGACTACACTTTCTTGCACCATACAGACGCACACAAAAATGAAGACAGGCGTTCTCTGATACACCAAATGCGATTCGTTGGCAGCTGCAAAAGTATGATCCGCAGGTTTGATGTATTAGTTATTTTGATCTTCGTTCAAGACCTAAGAGCATCTCCAGCTGTTTGCCCCCCCAACGTGCCTGGCGCGGCCGCAAAACGTCCAAGCCAGCGCTATTTTCGCCCTGGGGGGATCAACTTCCCAGTCGCGCCCCCGAGGTTCGGCCAGAAAGCGCATGCAATTTAAACTTTTCATTTCCCGCTACCCAGAAAACGACGCGAGTTCGGCGATCATGCCATAGTTCGGCGTCGGTCATGCCACAAGTCGGCGTCTATCATTTGCTAGGCCCGGCGATCGCCACCACAGGTCCGGCGATCAAAACATGCCAATAGTCCGGCGTACAAAAAAGGCGGGAGACGTGAACATAGAACTCCTCAAACGCCCAGCTCCTCGTCGTCTCCCGGAGTGACGGGAGAGGTCGGCGTAGCGGTCGTCGTAGCGGTCGGCGTCGTAGCGGGCGCGTTCGGCAACGTGGGAGACGAAGGCGCGTTCGGCGACGTCGGAGACGAAGGCGGGCTCGGCGGCGGCGTGGGCGGTGCGGAGGGCGCCGGCATGAGGTTGAGGATGAGGTTGCGCTCCGCCAAGTACCACGCCTTGACCTGCGGGTCCATTTCCGCCGGGACGTCTCCCATGAGGAACGCGAGGTCGGTGTTGCGTTTCTTCGCGGCGACGTTGGTCCTGAGGAGGTCGAACTTGGCGTCCTGCTTCGCCATCAGCGCCGACCACCTCGCCTCCGCCTTCTCCTCCCTCAGGGCAGAGTGGGTCTTTGCGTCGCCAGGTCGGTGTTCTGGTTCGCGCCAGTGATAGGGTCCTGGCTGACCTGCTTCCATGCTTCGGCGAGGCACACATCCTCCATCGCCGTCCACTTGATGCGGGGCTCGCCCGGCTTCCCATTGGCAGACCTTGGCTTCTTCTTTTTCCCTTTGCCCTTCGCCGGCGGCGCGGGTTCCACCGGCTCTTCCTCCTCCATCTCCTCCTCCTCCGGCTCGCCGCCCTCGACGTCGTCCATGTCGCCGATGTCCTCCGCCTCTTGCGTACCAAACCCGGGGCACGACGCGGCCGTGGCGGAGCCGGTGTTGATGATCTCCTCCATCTCGGCCTCGGCGTTGTTGTACTGCGGGACCGCGCCAGGCGCGAAAGGTAGGGGGCCGCGCCGCAGAGCCGTCGCCGACGAGCCGGAGTACGTCGGCGAGGGCACGTAGCCGTACTGGGCGTTTGGGTGGCCGGCGGAGAAGGCGGAAGGCGTGCGCGGGAAGGTGATGTTGGGGTTGAATCCGCCGAGGGCGTCGCCGTCGACGTACTCCGGCGAGGACGCGTAACCGCCCCACGCCGGTGAAGGAAAGTTGGGGTTGGCCGGCGACGCGACGCTTTGTTGGCTACCCCACGCGCCTTGTGGGAACGGGCCCGCCTGCTGCCGTCCCGGGAAGATCGGCCGCTGAGACGACACCTCCTGCTCAACCGCCGCCGCCGCATCCTTGGCTTTCTTCATGAGAAGCCGGTTGCGGCGATCGGTGGTCACCGCCTCCCTTCGCTCGACATCGGCCTTCCACTCCGCGTTTGTCAAACCCGGCGGCCTTGCCATCGGCGCACGGGCCTTGCGCGGCTTGGCGACGGCGGGGGCGGTGGCTTGGCGAGGGGCGGCGTACTTCTTCGGCGGCATGGCGGCGAAGGGAGGGAGATGGAGGGAAATGGAGAGAAGGACCGGGGGGAAACGGCGGGAGAGAGAGGGAAAAGAAGGAAAAATGGCGGGAAGTAGCAGCCGGTCTCGCCGACAGCTCGGGCCCACCCAGCTTTTCGCTTCAGCCGGCGCCCCCCAACGCCCTAGGTTCGGCCTGGGTTCGCCGGTCCAAAAAAAAGGACCCAACCGACGAAAATCGGCGTTTTGGGGCCGCGGCTGGGAGTTTTTTCGCCCGATGGCGCTAAAAAAGAGGCCTGAGTTTCCTTTGGGGCCGCGGCTGGAGATGCTCTAAGCCACATGTTCATGTGGGCGGTGCTCCTCACCTCACCTCAAAGGACGAGGCGGGGCGGGCCATGGTCAAGTTCCAGCCCCCAGCACAGGTGGGGTGCGGCACTGACTAGGGTGGCGCGTTCACTTCGGCCATCTTTTACAAGTGGAATGGCACGGAGCATGCTCAAGGCTGTTTTGGGCAGAACGGCGACAACAGGGTTAAGCCTGTCGACCGAAGCACCATGATGGGGTAACTTGATTCCTGCCTTCACCAGTATCAGGCTAACCTACCAGGCGATTTTGCAGTCCACACACTGGACATCCAAAACAGTGAAACCAAAAGGTCTGATCATAGCATACAACGGCATTTCGACACAAGTTTGGTTTCAGCTTCAACCCCAGAATAGCCAAGGCAATGCAGATACGCATTTTGAAACAATGAATGTAGCTCACACAAGTACCTACATCAAAATTTCCCGGCAAAACAAGTAGGACTACCAAACTGGCAACATTGATTGATGATCACTCCAAGCAGCGGACAAAGTATTTCAACCCAATACAACAATTGAAATGCTACCAGCATATAATACCATGTCCCCAACAAAGAAACCCCCCATTGGTTCCACAAAACCAACTCAATCCATCCCCCACTGACTCCACAGAACCAAAACTCATCGACATAGCATCAAGCAGAACCAAGCATTCAGCCAAGAAAAATAGTCTTCATGTGTGAAGCACCTCACTGTTGCTTGCACTCAGCGGGCCGCTCCCCCTGCTGCCCTTCGCCTGCAGGAACTCGGCCGCCCTTCTGTTCAAATCAAGAAAGCGAAACGGCAAGATATTAGGTTCGGCAGAAACAATTCAATCTATAACAAGAGCATGAGACAACAATCAGGGGCTTTCATACCTTCTTATCACCATCCTCATCATCATCTTCGTCTTCCTCATCGTCCTCATCCTCATCTTCATCATCCTCGTCATCTTCGTCGTCGTCTTCATCGTCATCCATCATGCCATCGAAGTCCTCATCTTGAGCGGCCTCTCCAGTGAACCATGAAACAGCATGTGGAATAATCTTGTCTCTGATGGTAGATCTGGGAAACAAGAAAGGATGGATATTTAGAACAGATAACAAACATTGAAGCATAGAACTGCAGTACTGCATAGAACATAATATACATACCCAATATCGTAATCTTGCTCCATTTGGTTTTGCAACTGCTCAGCCTATTGAAATAGGAGATATATCAAGGCATGCACACAGAAGTTTCAAACATGACAGCACACATAAAGGAGCTCTAACTTACCGTATCCTCGTCAATTTCCTCATCATCATCAGGAACTTGAGGTGGACTGAAGAAATTAAAGAAGCTCTCGCAATTTTCGATTTTTGTGATAGGTTTAGTGTTCTTTGACCCCTTCTTTGGCTTCTTCTTTAGCACCTTTTGTGTCAAGCTCTTTCCAGGATACCATTCAATTTCAGTACTGAGAAATACCAAAACAGAAACATTAGTGGAACAATCAATAATAATACACAGAACATGTGAGTTACAATAATAATTACCCAATGGCCTTCTCTAGGATTGGTTCATCTTCATCGATCATGTGGTACGTCTTCGTAAGCACTTCATTCTTGAAGAACGGATTGGTATTGAAGTGGAACTCGAGCTTGAAACCCTTTGGCTCAGTAATTCGGTACCACTTGATGTCCTTTAGGTACTTAAGAGCTTCCTCATCCCTCTCTTGGATCTGGATACAAGTAAACCATATATTAGATTCCAAACAATAGAATTATGTGCAAATGGATCTAAAGACAAGTTATAGCAAAAAAAGGTGTAATGTCCCACCTCCTCAGCAAGGATTTCATGGTTCTTCATGGCATTCAACCAGAAATCTGGCACACCCACCTCCTCTGCAGGGAAGCATTATAAACAAAGTCAAAGACAGTTGGAGACTATTCTCTTTTTACTACGTATGATCTTCTTCCATCATAGAAAATTACTCAAAAGATCTTAGCACAGGCATCATATGCTCACCTTTCTGATCTGCAGCAGCTTCACCTGAATCATCCTTGGTTACACCTTCTACCTCAACCACACCATTGACAACATCATGACGCTGTCATTTTGCAGGTGCGAGAAATCAATCAGATGGATCATGGCATACCGCATCAAATATGATACAAGACAGAGTTTGTATTGTATGAACCATGCAAAACAGAAACGATTTCTTTATATACAAGTTTAGCAGTTATTATCATGGTACAGGTGAGAGTTAAAACACCCGTTACAGGAGTCAAAAGTGAAGTTTGGTAACAGGATAAAACAGAACAAGCACCAATATTGGTATCAATTAGTTTACCTTTGAGTACAGTGGTTCGTACATCTTCTGATATTTAGCTTCAAGTGCAGCTCTCTCCTCAAAAAACTTTGCCTCAAATTCATCATGTTGGCTCTGCACGGTTAGCAAACAAAGGTAAGAAATCCACCACAAGATACAACTAGATTATTTTGAAGTCCAGACATACTAGTTGTATTTTCCTAATATAGCCAGTACTGTTTTATATGATGCCATCCTTCTCTAAAAAAGGATATTACGCTACAATCTAATGAGTAGCAAATCAGTGATAGAACTGCGCACTATATCAAGTCGTTGGAAATATTCACGAAGTGTAGAAGCAGGAAAATCAAAACAAAGAATAAAGCTTCAAGTAAAGACAAGCTTATGGATGGTCAGTTTGGAAGATATGAAGGCCTATGGTCTCTCTATCACCCTGTTATCTAGCTTGCCCTACCCAGCCCCAATGTCCCATTGTTCAGAGTTGAAAAGTTAAAACAGTTAGCAGGGAAAAATAATCTAGACAGCTGCTATCATTTTCCCAGAATCATGGCAGGAATCTGCAGCACAGTCTGAAGTGTCCACCAATAAGCAACCGTGCAACCTATATTCAACAGTCCTTGCTCAGTCAGGACAGCAATCAATCATGGTACTACGCCTACGAACCAAGCTGTACCGGTACGCAAGCCGTCTTATCAATGGCAGTACGTGCCAAGCTGTACCGTCTAACGCAGGTGGCATCAGAGAACCACAGAAATCGCACTTAGGAACAGTTATTAATGATCCACGCTGCCCCAAATCACCTAGGCAGTAGTACCAAATTCATGCCACAAGGAACGCATGGCAACAGCACCGCGCAGTGGAACCCCTGTGGTTATACCTGGATCTCTCTGAGCGCCTCGACGCGCTGCCTGACCTTGGGCTCCAGGCTCTCGAGCACGTCCGTGTGCCGGGCCGCCAATCCCTGCAGCGTGTTCTGCACAACCGAGGCACCAAATCAGCGCAACTAGACCACATAAACAAGCCGGAGCCCGTTGAAATGGACGAGGAACGGGAAAAACGCAGAGCCGCCGCGGGAAACCTCACCTTAATCGACTCCACGAGGTTTGCCTTGTCCTCGGCGCTGAGCTCTGCATCGAAACCACCACCAGCGAGACCAATAAGACCTCACAGCACCGCGACAGCAACAGCGGCAAGGGGGGGAGGGGGAGCGGCGAACGAACCTGCGGCGTTGGGGACGGCGGCGCCGAGGGCGGAGAGGTCGAGGGTGTCCTTGCCGTCGCTCATGGCTGCTGGAGATTCGTGCTCCTCCTGCGCGGGAGGCGGCGGGGGCGGGGTGAGAAACCCTAGCGGCGGCGGCGCGTGGGGGGAGTGGAGGGGTGGAGGCGGGGGGGAAGGGATAAAAAAAGAGATCGAGTCGAGGGCCGCGATTTATAGCCCGGGGAAAGGAACGGGGCGCGCCCCGCCGGTTTGGACTTTGGACTTTGGACTCGAGAGCGGCGCGGTCGGGGGCCGCGGGGCCCGCGCGTCGGCGGGAGAGAGTGAGAGGGACGGTGCTCCTGCCTGCCGGAATACTCCTGGGGCGCGGTTGTGATTTTTTTTTTTTTTGAGTGTCGCGGTTGTGAAATTCTGTGAGCTGTGACATGACTGGCTACTTTCTCACTGGCCAGCCAGCCAGCCCATCGACATGAATTGGGGGATTGGACGGATTTTAGGTGAATTTACACGGCAATAAAAACGCTGGGATCCCTATCGGGACAGTGGTGACAGGGAATTTTCGTGTTTTTACATACTTCGTGATGGTACCGGATTTGCTAGGGCGCGCGGGAGAAATGGTACGATCCGTGCCAACATTATTGTACAACGTGGTTATTAGGGCCGTTTCGCGTCGATAGGGGAGCGACGGCATCGACACAACTGAGAAGGGGAGCTTCTGAGCAGCCGCTGACGTCGCCGGGGGGGGGGGGGGGATGTTGGGGAAGCCAAAGAAAGAGTGCTCACTACATTGCTAGGATTGTGGTCTTTGAAAGCATCAATGGTTGGGATCGGATTTGGGGGTGGGGGCGATTTGATGACCGGTCTTGTGATAGAAGTCACTGGACATACTGAGTTGAGGGGGGGGGGGGGGGGAGGTGATGTTGGGGAAGCCAAAGAAAGAGTGCTCACTAAATTGTTAGGATTGTGGTATTTGAAAGCATCATTGGTTGGTGTCAGATTTGGGGGTGGGGGCAATTTGATGCCCGGTCTTGCGATAGAAGTCACTAGGCATATTTAGTTGAAAGATAGAGATGAAAAACGAGTCAAAATTGGATGAAAGATGACAACGTTGGGCATGGAGGGAAAATACATATTATTTATGAAATTTATGTCAGGCAAACACCTTAATATAGGTGGTCAACGATGATTTCTGAAATTGAAGGTTTGGAAATTTGATGATGTTTTTATGTTGTCTCTGATTTTTTTAAAACATGCATGGCGACTGCATGTGATCATTATAGAAGAAGAGAAACGGAAATGGTTGAATATTACACGGCAAGAAGAACAACCACACACGTCACGACATGGCCAAAAACAACAACAAGGAGGAAGAAAACTGCAACCTACACCCAACAACCAGACTAAGCGGCTCTAGCTAAACAAGGACTCTAAAACTCGGCTCTTTAACCCAATTTAACGCATCACACTTAATCTTGAAATACGTCGTATTTGTAGAAGATAGGCTTTTTAGCCCATCTTTTTATAGAAAGTTGGATGTCCATTAGAGAGTTACCCATACAACAAAATAATAAAACATCCACCTCAACAATCCAAACACACAACAAAATGTTCGTTCATAAACATTATATACATGAAAAGGAGATGTCCACAACAACCCTACCAAAGTAATAAGATCGGCGTCGTCTTGGGCCATCAACCGGCGCCTCCTTGATCTACAACTACAGTTCAAGATCCACTGTTTGCAAATATAAGGCCCATCAGAAGCTAAGTTCATAGATAAGAAAACCTAATTTGAATTAAAACGACATTGTTGTGACCACCTCTCGGTGTTTCACTAGCAATATCACTTTCTGTTGGAAGACAAATAATGCATAAATCTAGTAGCCTTTTTTTCAGGTGTGAATTCAGTAATATTATTTTGTGGTGCCTGATCCTATGGCGTGTTGGTCAAATTTGAACTTGAAAATTTTGAGACAAATATTAACAATCAAATCATCTCATGTTACTCAAATTGCCCGGGTCACTCGAGACCAAAACAACTATTCCCTCTATAAACAAATATAAAACTTTGCATACTTCCTTTGTTCCTAAATATAATACTTTTTGGTAGTTTAGTACTCCATCTGTTCCACAATATAAGGACATTTTCGACACTAATGTTCAGGTAGGCCGGCGACAATATAAATGTATGTATATATTTGATAAGTTTAAAGAAATAACTGATTCGCTAGGTTTGTTTTTTATCGATAATATTTACTTAAGGGATACTTTTGATGTTATTCAGCGATTCTCACATAGTGGTCTTGGTTTGAAATCCCTTTTGAAACGTGAAATCATAAACAAGTTGGTTGAAGTAGTAATACCATTTTCCGATGAGAATTCTAAGTCGTATGTGTACGGTTATTTTGCTTTTCTAGTATATGCAGGGTTATTTTGTACTTCTGTTCCACAATATAAGGACATTTTTGACACTAATGTTTGATTACACAGAGAGAGTCATTGCTTATTTATTTTCCGGTTCAGCATCACACATACGAACACCTATTTTCGGGGCACACATATAAATACCAAACATCTCTAATTGAAGGAGCTCTAGCACAACCCGGACCATCTATAATTCAACACTAAACATATTATCACTGAAAAAAGGAGCAGCTGCAGTTGCAGACTGTCTGTCCCCGCTTCCCATTATGTTTCAAGCGAACCAGCGGTCGTGCCGGAGCCACTCTCTTTGCCAGGAAACATGGGCGGGAAATGATGCCGCTTTCCTAAATGTTGGCATCGTGCTGTGTAGCTCCCACGAAAACAGTTCAAGATACCGTAGATAGAATGTTGAGCTGTTGGCAGGTTCAGGCGCTCGCCGATGGACAAGCTCTTGGTAGTAGTACTGTCTGTAAAGGCAAAGTGGTCCGTGGCCAGCACAAGTATTCTCGGCTTGCGGGCTGGAGGCTCCCTGTCTTGCTTCCGACGACATACCTTTCGTGCCGGCCATTTGATTCAGGGAAGAACGTACTACACAGAAGAAAGGCACAGGTTGACGAAAATCCAACTCTGAGCTCGGGCTCAGCTGCTCCCGCTGACGAAAAAAATAAAAAAAAATACTAGAAAAATTCAAAAAATTCCATTTTTTTTTTGTATGGTAGATATTTTGATGCGTGAGGTTCGCTCCAAATTTCAAGTTATTTGGACATCTGAGCAGCTCTCGGCAAAAAAGACAAATCGGGGTCTATAAAAAAGGTTTACTGTTCACGAACTTTTCTGACCCGATTTGTCTTTTTTGCCGAGAGCTGCTCAGATCTCCAAATAAGTTGAATTTTGGAGCGCTCCTCACGCATCAAATTACCTACCATACAAAAAAAATTGGAATTTTTTGAATTTTTTTAGTATTTGTTTTGATTTTTTTCGTCGGGTGCAGATGCACCCGAGAGCTGAAACGCCGCACTCACAGGTTGATTCCTTGCCTCTCGTTTCGCTGTCGGTCGGTCGACCCGTCGATCGTGCAGCCGGTGTCGATGCAGCCGGACGATCGATGCTTTATGGCGCGCTACGGTTGCACGTGAGCCGGAGACGGTGGATCGGTTCACGCACGCACGCACGCACGAGGCCGGGCGGCACGGCGGGAATGAGTAGGCGTTTTTTTTTTTTTTTGAGGGGATGGGTAGGCATATTCTGCTTCTCTCGAGACGAATCAGGGGTATGGCCACCGACACGTGACGGGATCGCTCGTGGGTAGTGGACCTGATCATACCTCGGGCCGGGCTGGGTTTTTAGACGGGCTTGACAAAGCCCAAATCGAGAATCCCAAGCCCAAGCATGGCCGAGTCAAAAACAGGTGAACACTGAACAACCCCTTAAAAAAGGGTGAACACTGAACAGTATGCTTTATTTATTTATTTAAAACAATGGAAAGATTAAATGGCGAACAGTCGCCTATTTGGGATAGACCCGCGAACGGTCTCGGACCGGACGCCTTTGATGAATCACGATTAATTACAATTAATGAATCATGATGCGTTGTGCGCGTCGATCAGGATTTGTTTTCATTTTTACGTGTGCGCTTCCATACATGATGTTTTCTTTTATAACACCATATGTGATGATCATGTGCTGTTGATTGAAACTTTTCTACTACTATAATTTTCATTTGTTGCTCCAACTGAAATCTATCAATATATTTAGGTAGACTAGCTAATAGGCGAGTGTCCGTGCGTTGCAACGGGAGAACACTGATGTATGCATGGATGATATATTCAAGTGAAGCTATCCAGAATCAACTCAACCAAAATCTTTATTTCACCTTTGCTCCCTTTTCTTACAACATGCATCTGTCTTCATAGATCAGTTGTCTAGGAATCTATTTTCCTGAGAGCCAACTCAACAACATTTCCGCCAAAAAAGCAATACAATATATGGAATAGGTATCATGAATTTCTAAAATTCCACCCAGCAGGAGCAACCACTTGAGATATCCATGTGACCTTTTTCGCGTCTGTCTATTTTTCGGCATGTCTCCTCACCTTGAATCTGCAACCATGTCCGGAAAAGGTAATTATTATCAAGAGTATTTAGTTAGAGTCAAGTAGCTGAAGCTTTTTCTTTAGAATTGTGGCAAGTCGTGTGTTCAGGTCAATAAAGTGGGATGTCATTAAGAAAATTGCTAGACCATATTGAATCTTCTCCCCTTAGAAAAAGATAGGGAATCTCTACTACTTAAATTTTCAGTGTAACAATATCACAATTGAAGCAATAATCGATGCTATAGATGAAGCAATATGTGTGTTTGTGCTTATAAGGTGAAGATATGTGCCGATGTTTTATGTTCTTAGTTTGGTGTGAAGGACACTCAATTTCAGGATGACAACATCCATTTTCAAAGCATATGTTAGTTGGCAGAAATAGCTGAAATGAACATAAACACTTACCTGTTTTACCATTTGTACTTCACAAAAAGCGTTAAGCATAAACTGAGAAAAAGAATACCTAGTCTGCAGTGTTTCAAAAGCTGTAAGTATTTTACCAGTAATGATTTAACATTTTATCCACCGAAGACAGTCCCAAGTCTTCTAGTGATAACATGAACATTCCGACAAGGTAAACTGAGACAATTTGCAATGTTAGAGCATCTACAGCCGGACTGGGCAAATCCGGCCCCCTATACGCCCCCGGGCACGCCCGCGGACGCATCCGGACGGCCCCTCATATTTCGCTCCGTGCATCTACATACCTCATATCCGGACTCTCAAATCCATGCAAAGCCATGCACGTCGATCATCCGATACTAAACGTCGCACGTAAAACAAATGTTGGTACAGAACATAAGAAGTGTTTACATCAAATTTATTTGAACTGCACAATCAATCATCTGCTCTTTGATTTCCATTGTGGGTCCACATATGCTCCACCAGATCATTGAGTAGTTGCGTGTGCACGTGATGATCTCGGAGGTTCCGATGCATCTGCAGAAAGTTCATAAGCTGAACTGCATCTTGATCTTCAGGGATTTCAACTTGTTCTCGAGGTGCTTCAAAATCATTGGTTTGGGCTACACCCTCACCCTCATCCTCGACGATCATATTGTGCAAAATAACACAACATCTCATCAGCTTCCATAAAGTTTCTTGTTCCCACATCATTGCAGCCCCACGAACAATTCCCCAACACGCTTGCAGCAATCCGAATGCCCTCTCCACATCCTCCCTACACTACTGGAATCAGAAGATTTGCCGTCTGCCAATTCTTTGTCGTCAGCTGGCAGACGGCAAAGAAGTCTTTTGCCGTCAGCTTCCAGAAAACGGAGGGCAAAGAACTGACTGATGGCAAACATCTTGTTTGCCATCAGTCAGTTCTTTGCCGTCTGCTAGCTGACGGCAAAGAGTATAAAAGCAAACGGCAAAGACCTACCTGATGGCAAAGAACCTGGGATAGTTCAGGTCAAACGGGCCGTCTGCTACTATACTCTTTGTCGTCTGCTAGCAGACGGAAAAGAGCATCTATACCTAACGTCGTTAACGACCCCCACCCCCCCTCTCTCTCTCTCGCCCCCGAGCGCCGCCCCGCCCCACTGCTGCCCCCGCCGCCCCTGCCCCCCGCCGTCCGGCCGCCACCGCCGCCCCTGCCCCCCCGCCGCACCGACGCCCCCTGCGCCCCTGCCCCCCGCCGCCCGGCCGCCACCGACGTCCCCGACGCCCTGCCCCCGCCGCCTTGACGCCCCCGCCGCCCCTGCTGTCGGTGTCGAAACCGGCGGATCTCGGGTAGGGGGTCCCGAGCTGTGAGACTAGGATCGATGGTAACAGGAGACGAGGGAGACGATGTTTTACCCAGGTTCGGGCCCTCCTATGGAGGTAATACCCTACGTCCTGCTTGATTATATTGATGATATAAGGGTTACAGAGTTGATCTACCTCGAGATCGTATAGCTAAAACCCTAGATGAGTTCTCTTGTTCTACAACCTAAAACCCTCCGGCTTATATAGACGCCGAGGGTACCTAGGGCTTACACATAGTCGGTTGCACATTAAAGGGAAAAAACATGCCTATCTATTGTCGACAACTTGGAGGACACGCCATGGCTACTTGAAACTTCCACCTTGGCGACGGGCCCCCTGATCACCCAATGCTCATCCAGTGGCCCACATAGTCCGGCCCATGAGAAACAGGTCGGCTATCCGAGGACCCCTTAAACCAGGACTCCCTCAGTAGCCCCCGGACTAGCCTCCAACGCCGAGGTATATCCGAATAATCTTGTACACCGAAGTCTTCGGCTTGCGAGGCGAGTCCCTCCATCCCTTCTTGTTCGGCAACCATCCTGTCATCGGTGAAATCCCAAACGTCACGGGATTGCTGGGTCCATAGTAATAGCGTTTCTTGATCTTCACGCGTCGTGGGGAGACGAGCGGTTCAGTAGCTTTTTACAAAACTATCCCTCCCACAAAAGAGGCACCACCCATTTAAACAAACTGAATCGTGGTCCAAGCCACATCTTCTTCTCCCCCATCGGAAAAAGCCTCCAGCGAAAGGTCTCCACCAAAAATGGTGAGCGCCCCCAGCTCTTCCTCGCATCCTTACGGATCCCGTCCCGGGGACTGGACAAGTTGCTCCGTATCCCTCCTTCGACTACGCGACCTCGAGACCCAAGGGTACCTTCCCTTCTCGGATCTGGCAGCGATCCGCGCCGGTCTGTCTTCATTCAACGGCGAGGCCCTCGCAGAGAATTTCCCCAATCCTCAAAAGGGGGAGCGTATATGTCTCATGCCCTTTCTCCTGCGGGGTCTCGGGTTTCCCATTCATCCGTTCTTGAGAGGGCTACTGGAGTTTTACGGAATCCAGCTCCACCACCTCACCCCAGGGTCTATTTTGCACATCTCGGGCTTTGTCGCCCTCTGCGAGATGTTCCTGGGCTGTGAGGCACACTTCGAACTGTGGAGGAAGTACTTCTGCCTTGTCCCTCGCACTCGAGACAAGACAATTTATGAGGTCGGCGGAGCCGAAGTATGTCGCATAGCGGGGACGGGATATCCCGTGGGGACGCCAAAGGAATCCGAAGAATGTCCTTCGGAATGGTTCTACATCGAGGACGTCCCCCTATTTGATCCAGCTCGGAGGGGTTTGCCCGAATACTCCGACGCCCCTTTGAAGAAAAGGTACAATTGGCGCCCGAAGAGCCTGTCCCAAGAGGACAACGTTGAAGTGCAGCGCTTAGCAGCCCGTGTGAGGGTACTAGCCCATCACAAGCTGACCATGATAGACGTCATGGCCGCCGCCATCACCCGGTGCGTCCAACCCCTCCAACAGAGGATACACCCCCTGTGGTATTACAACGGGACAAGCGACACTACTCGCTCCCGAAGACTGGGCCATGCCGATCAAACAACATTTGCCGCCGCACTTGCCGACCTATATAAAGGGGAGCAAGAAGATTTTATTCGGCGGTCGACAAAGGAAGGATACTCAAGCCACAATCCTATCGAATGGGTGAGCCTTTCAACCCCGTGACCACAATTCGGGTTCTCAATTTGTCCCTTTTTTACCGAAGCCTTTAACTTTATGTGAACATGAATGGAGGAGCTTTATCGAGACAGTTTACTGTCCGGCCCCTCAGCCCGAGGACTATTCCCGTGATGATGATCCGGGCTTCCATGATGACCCGGATTTGTCAATCGAGCTCGAAGACGGGGTTTTCTACCAGGAGAGCCTTGACGGTTCCAAGGTGGCTATCATAGCCGATTACCCCGGATCCTTCCCTTCTCCTGCGATAAGCAAGAAGAAGAAAATTTTGTCCCGCAAAAAGCAAGTATCCTCCAATGGCCCAAACGCGCCGGCTCCTACTCCCAAGCGCCGTAGATCCGCGCGACATACATCGGCAACGGCGGCAGTGCCTGGGTTGGAAAGCAACAGGGATCCGACAAATGAGCCGGTCGCGGGGACGAGCCCGCTCACGAGTTCATCCCAAAGGTATTTCGCTCGACCGTTTGATTTAGTATCATGATTGATAAAGCCTCACAAGAGACCTCTTGTAAAAATATTCAGGCAAAGAGTTCGGCCGTCCCCCACCGAGGACGTCGCCAGGATGTCCGGCGGTGCTCAAGATGCCAGGCCTTCCGCTCATGCTGAACCTGCTACGGAGGTTCCCATGGTCAATCCAACCCCAGCCGATTCCGGTGACACCATATCCGTGACCAAATCCGAGGTTGGAAGCGCTATGCATCATCGGCGGCGACGAGAAGCCCTGCGTCACCCAGCCTTCTCCGAACAGGAGTTCAGTGCTCTGCGCACGGCGGACGCGCACATCGGAGCTGCCCAAGCTGTGTTCGGGGAGGCCATGAGATTGATATCGTCCAGCCTGCAGGTGAGTAATCGGTTATTAGAGTCCGAACACTCGTGTGAACCCATTAGCCCCCGAGCCTTGAATTGGTCGGCACGACCAAATTAAGGATCCTTGTATATTATTTTTGTTTTACTGCTAATGCAGGCCTCGAAGCAACAGAACGAGCAACTGGCCAAGGAACCGGAAGCCAGCCGAACACAAGTGGAATCTGTAAAGGCCGAATTGGAGCAAGTGAAGAGCTTTACTCGGGAGGCACATGGTGAGTATATCTGTTCTGCTGATCTTAGTATATTCCCAAGCTGACGCGAGGGTACTATGTAGCAGCTGAATCAATAGGGCAATTACAAAGAGATTTGGATGTAGCCCGAGAATCTCAGCGATATGCCGAGTCCCAGCAGGAGGCTGGCTGTCGTGTTTTGCAACGACACCTTGAAGAGAAGAATCGCCTAAAGGAGGAGAACAAACAGCAGGCCGAAGAAATTGAGAGCTTAAAGACACAATTGGCCTAGCCCCAAGGAGAGAACCAAAAATTACGGAGGGGCATGTTCGGTAAGTGTGATTCTAACATCAGAAGGTATTTCTTATGAATGAAGCATAATACGCATGCCGTGACTCATGTACAGGTCTCCTGTCTGGGCGACCCGAAGAAGAGATCGGATCCTACCAGGGAAGCCTTCTGAAAGAGCTGTCTGCCCTTCATGAGCGGGCTCGGAAGGCCATGAAGAACATGGTGAAAGCATTGTGGCCCGCCGAGCAACCTCCGGAGGGGATGACCGAACTAGTCGATCGGTTCAAGAGAGCCCGAAGTATGTTCGAGCTGTGGAAGACATCGGCTTGTCGAGAGGGAGCACGAGAGGCGTGGGCGATGATCAAGACCCACTATACCGGACTTAACCCCGAGCGTATGGCTCAGGTTAGGCCAGTAGGGTCAGATGGACAAGAAGTGCCGCTCCACCTGGTATACGACCAAGTGATGCCTGCCGCTCGTCTCTCACAAGAAGATTGCTCCCTGGACACCATAATCGACAATCTCGATAGGCAGCCAGATGTTTGATTATATGTAACTATGTACTAATAATCGAGGAATTGCTCCGTCTGTGTGTAAACTTTGTCTTAACCGGCCATCGACTTCGGCCTCCCGCGCTAAAAGCTTGGGAGTGTTCCTTATAAATTATCATCCTAGGGGAGTGGATTATGTTCGGGGAACCAGGCAATCCGGCCATGTGGTGCGAACAGACAGAAAGCACACAGGGAGATATGTTATATTACTGCTTAGCGTAAGAAACATCTTCCGAAGAAAATAGTACCTCTATCGATACCTTTCTTCAGGGTGCTACGTAAATCGTAGGTAGAAGGTCGTATACTGTTAGTATGCGACTAAGGGCTTTTGTGAGAGAAGAAACCCGAGTAATGGTCATAACGACCATAGTCTTATTAGTTGATTCCGTCGTAGCCGATCAATTGTCTACTGAAGATAGCTAGCTTTTGGCTTCACCCGTCTGAGGTACGTATCCGGATGACCCGGTCGTAACAATTGCAGAGGTGCTCCCTTTACCCTCTAGCCGAACAATCGGGAACGTAGAGGGTAAGCACAGGAGCGAGGCAACCCAGCTTGGCAAAGTCTTAGTTCGAATTGATGCATATGCTGGCTTTAAAAAACGACAAGGAAAATATGCGTACACAATAAATGTGAATAAGTGCTCATAATATAAAAGCATTGGCTTCGGAAAGAAGCCCCCAGGTGTTGTGTTCGGATTTAACACTTAAGGGTGTAGGCCGAAAATCTTAGTACAAGATCGGTTGAGCCGAACATAGAGTTGGGAAGAAAAGGGAAGAATTCAAACCTGCCAAAAATCAAGGTGGGAGGGAAAGTAGAAAATAAAGAAGGAAAAAGGAAAATGAAATAAAGTGTAAAGAGTGCGACGACACCGGTTTATCCGTAGAAGCGCCGAAGACGAGCTGCGTTCCATGGGTTTGGTTCAAGGCGGTGATCCGACGGGTCCCGAAGACGGTAAGCCCCTCCCGTGAGTACTTCATCGATTATGAAGGGGCCCTCCCATTTGGGTTTGAGTTTATGCTTCTGCTTCTCCGGAAGCCGTAAGACGAGCTCACCCACGTTGTACGCCTTTGCCCTGACCTCCCTACTCCGGTAACGTCGAGCCTGCTGTTGGTAAAAAGTGGAGCGAGCCCGAGCTATGTCACGCTCTCCTTCTAGGGCATCCAGGTCGTCCTGCCGATCTAACTCGGCCTCCCTTTCTTCATACATGCGCACCCTTGGCGCATCATGAATAATGTCGCAGGGGAGGACTGCTTCTGCCCCATAGACCATGAAGAACGGCGTATATCCCGTTGATCTATTCGGGGTGGTGCGCAGGCCCCATAGAACGGAGTCGAGCTCCTCAACTCAATGACAGTCGGACTCGTGAAGAGACCGGACCAAACGTGGCTTAATGCCGCTCATAATGAGGCCGTTTGCTCGTTCGACTTGTCCATTGGTCTGCGGATGATAAACTGATGCGTAATCGAGCTTAATGCCCATTTTTGTGCACCAGTCTTTGACCTCTTGGGCCGTGAAATTGGATCCATTGTCCGTTATTATACTGTGCGGAACGCCGTAACGGTGTACCACGCCGGATATAAAGTCGATTACTGGTCCGGACTTGGCTGATTTGATAGGTTTTGCCTCTATCCATTTGGTGAACTTGTCCACCATGACCAGTAGGTATTTATTCTTCTTGGTCCCCCCTTTAAGTGGTCCGACCATATCCAGCCCCCAGACCGCGAAGGGCCAGGTAATCGGAATAGTCCGAAGAGCTGTTGGGGGCATGTGACTCTGATTTGCGAAAAGTTGGCATCCCACGCAGTGCTTGACGAGCGACTGGGCGTCTGTCCGAGCTGTGGGCCAGAAAAAACCAGCCCGGAAGGCCTTGCTGACCAAGGCTCTTGCTGCGGCGTGATGGCCGCCCATCCCTGCATGGACTTCGGCTAAGAGCTGTCGACCTTCTTCCTCAGATATGCACCGCTGTAGTATTCCGGTGGTGCTTTTCTTGTATAACTCACCCTCGTGTACTTTGTAGGCTTTGGATCGCCGGATTATGCGCTGTGCCTCCGTCTGATCGTCGGGGAGTTCTTTGCGAAGAAGGTAGGCGAGGAAGGGCTCGGTCCATGGCGTGATTACTGCCATGACCTCGTGAGCCGAAGGCGTTTCGTCCATTACGGAGCCGCCAATGATTTGATCGTCTGGTTCGTTTATAGGGGGAACAACCTCGTCCGCACTGGTTAGATCGGCGCCCTTGTGATCGTCCTGCCAAACCACGGATGGCTTAAAGAGCCGTTCCAGGAAAGTGTTTTTTGGGACAGGGTTGCGTTTGGCTCCCAGACGAGCCAGTATGTCGGCGGCTTGGTTGTTGTCTCTAGCGACGTGGTGAAATTCCAGCCCCTCGAACCGTGCGGATATTTTGAGGACAGCGTCTCTGTATGCCGCCATCTTTGAGTTTTTGGCATCAAATTTGCCGTTGATTTGGGAGATGGCCAGGTTGGAGTCTCCCCGGACCTCCAGCCGGTGTATGCCCATTGATGTTGCCATCCGAAGACCGTGCAATAGTGCTTCGTATTCGGCTGCATTGTTGGAATCGGCATACATGATCTGCAACATGTATCGGACGTTGTTGCCTGTGGGGGATGTGAGGATAACCCCAGCCCCCAGTCCGGCCAAAGTTTTGGACCCATCGAAGTACATTGTCCAGTGGGAGTATGTACTGTATTCCCTTGGGAGCTCGGCCTCTGTCCATTCAGCGAGGAAATCTGCCAACACTTGAGACTTGATAGCTCGTCTTGGCTTGTAAGCGATTTCGAAAGGAAGGAGCTCAATGGCCCATTTGGCTATGCGGCCGGTGGCGTCCCTGTTGTTGATTATATCGTTCAGGGGTACTTCGGATGCCACCGTGACCGAACACTCTTGGAAGTAGTGTCTCAGTTTCCGTGATGCCATAAATACTGTATAGGCTATCTTCGGGTAGTGCGGGTATCTTGACTTGCATTGCGTTAGTACTTCTGACACGTAATATACCGGCTTTTGTATCCGGAATTTGTGTCCCTCCTCCTCTCGTTCGACGACGAGCACTGCGCTAACAACTTGGTTGGTGGCCGATATGTATAATAACATGGGCTCACCCGCGCCTGGTGCTGTGAGTATGGGGTTACTTGCCAGGAGTGTTTTAATTTCTTCTAACGCAACCTTTGCTTCATCGGTCCATTCGAAATTCTTGGTCCGTTTCAGCAATTTGTAGAGCGGTAAAGCCTTTTCACCGAGGCGGGAGATAAAGCGACTTAACGCTGCCACGCAACCAGCCAACCTTTGGACATGCTTTAGCTCTGTGTGAACTGCAAGTTCTGATAAGGCGCGGATCTTGGCCGGATTCGCTTCTATTCCTCTATGGGAAACGATGAATCCGAGCAGTTTACCAGCGGGAACTCCGAAGACACACTTCTCCGGATTGAGCCGTATATCGTATTTGCGTAGGATGGCAAAGGTTTGCCTTAGGTCTTCGATCAAATGGTTGACGTGTTTGGTTTTGATTACCACATCATCTACATATGCCTCGACTATTTTACCGACTTGTTTTGAGAGACAAGTCTGGATCATGCGCTGGTACGTAGCCCCAGCGTTTTTTAGCCCGAAGGGCATGGTGTTGAAGCAGAATGGCCCATAAGGGGTGATGAATGTTGTTGCCGCTTGATCGGATTCCTTCATTTTAATCTGATGGTATCCGGAATAAGCGTCGAGGAAACACAACGAGTCGTGTCCGGCTGTGGCATCAATAATCTGGTCTATGCGTGGTAGGGGGAAAGGGTCCTTATGGCAGGCCTTGTTGAGGTCTTTAAAGTCGACACACAGCCGCCAGGATTTATCTTTCTTTGGCACCATAACCAGGTTTGCCAACCATTCGGGGTGCTTAATCTCCCTAATGAATCCGGCCTCTAGCAGTTTAGCTAGTTCTTCACCCATAGCTTGTCGTTTGGGTTCGGAAAAACGGCGCAGAGTCTGCTTGACGGGCTTAAAGCCTGTGATGATGTTCAGGCTATGTTCGGCCAGCCGCCGCGGGATTCCGGGCATGTCAGAAGGATGCCAGGCGAAGATGTCCCAGTTTTCTCATAAGAATGTTCGCAGCGCTTCGTCCATGGTGGGATCGAGCTGGGCTCCGATGGACGTTGTCTTGTTGGGGTCCGTCGGGTGCACCTGAAATTTAATGACTTCCTTTGCCGGTCTAAAGTACGTGGGTTTGGGCCTTTTACTGAGGATCACATCGTCCTTGTCTACTGTTGACCGAAGTGCGGTCAGCTCTTCTGCAGCAAAGGTCGCAGCTAGAGCCTCGAGGGCAAGCGCTGCTGTTTTGTTTTCGGCCCGTAGGGCTATATTCGGATCACTGGCGGTTGTGATCACTCCGTTTGGTCCTGTCATCTTAAGTTTCATATACCCGTAATGTGGTATAGCCTGGAATTTTGTGAAGGCGTGACGTCCCAACAGGGCGTGGTAGCCGCTGGGGAAGGGCACGATGTGGAAGAGGAGTTCTTCGGATCGGTAGTTGTCGGGCGTGCCGAACACTACGTCCAGGACGATACGCCCTGAACAGCACGCCTCTTTCCCAGGGATGATTCCCCGGAAAGTTGTGTTGCTATGCTCGACGCGAGATCGGTCGAACTGCATTTTCTCTAGGGTGTCTTCAAAGATCAGGTTCAAACCACTGCCGTCGTCCATTAGCACCTTGTGTAACTTGAAGCCATCAATGATGGGGTTCAGGACTAGTGCGGCCGGTGAATGACCGGGAAGAATGGCTGGTCGGTCAGTATCTCTGAAGGTAATGGGTATGTCTGCCCATGCACTTGTTGCTGCCACATGATATACCTGCTCGAGTTCTTTAAGAGCTCTTTTCCTCTTGTTCCTCGAGGGGAACGTTTCGTGGATCGTCAGGACTTCGGCATTGTATTCTGGTGGCGATGTAGAGCGCCTGTTCGGCGGTGGTGCCTCAAGAATGGCTTCACCGCTTTTTGCGATCTGCCTGACGACCCAGCAAGCTCTAAGGCTGTGAGTCAGAGCTGTGTTCAGCAATACGGAGTGTATAGGGCAAGGTTTATCCAGTAGTCCATCCAGGACAGTACTGTCCCCTGAAAGTGGCCTGTTTCTCTTTTTGGCGGGCGCAAGTTTGGCTGGACGCTTCAGAGGTATCCACTTTTTCTGATCTCCTCTAGGGTATTCGGTAAAGGTTGGTTCTGAAAACAGTCGATCGGTTTGCCAAGCGCTTTCCATGGCACAATACTTTTCTACCAAAGCTGACAGCTCGGTGAAGTCGTGGATGTGTCGACGCGCCAGGGCATTGAGAATCCCTTCGTCATGGCAGTTGCAATTGAAGGTTGCCATTATCTCCTGATCACTGAGGCCCCGTAGGTTGTTCCTAGCGAGGAGGAGTCTAGCCCAGTAATGATGAACCGACTCTCCTGATAACTGCTTAATGTCCTGTAAGTCCGAAGACTTGGGCTCTGCTGCGGTGCTTGAGTGATCGGCTTGGGAGGTGGGTGGGAAAAGATTTAACTCCACACCACGGGGGGAGTTCGGAATCTAACTATGTGATAGATCAGGGACCGATACCGGTCTGTTTCCGGAGCGAACTCCAGAGTCTGGGTTGCCGGCGAGGTCTCGGCGATCGGAGACTGGAGTATAAACCGTTTTTAATTCCGATCGCAGGGAGGACGAGCCCCCAGCCGGACACTCGATGATGGCGACGAGGTGGGTGACCGTGGGGATGTGAATCTCCCTATCGCCGGGTTTAAGCCCGAGCCGGTCATAGACCGGGATCTGGTCATCAGCCATACGCATGATCTCGATCCGATCAAATAGCTCGTTCAGAAACGAGGCGATGGTAGGATGCGTGTCGCCAAAGCGAGTGGGGTCGTTATGCGGCGTCGCAGTTCCGGAGTCGCACGAAAGCCGATCCGGGTCCTGTTTAACCATGGCAAATCCGGTCATAACGACCGGACTGGGCGGTCCAGACGGCCCGGGGATAACGACTTCATCATCGGAGGAGGGGCCCGCTGTCTTCGGCGTCATGGCGTCGGGATCTGCGGGCTCCTCCGTAGGAGTCGAGGGTTCTATCAAGACGAGTTCTCCCCGTGAATCAGCGACGAACTCTAGGGTTCCGAGCCTGATTCCTTGATCGGGGGAAAAGTTTCCGATCTGGCCTAGACGGCCGATCGGGTAAGCGTGCGACGAGATGTCGCCGCTTGCGGGGATCTGATCCGGGGCGAGAGTCCCCTGGGTGCAGATCACGTTGCTTGTGACAAGGCGGGCCATCGATTCCTGTGGCGATCACAGCGGAACTCTCAATGAAAGCACCAATGTCGGTGTCGAAACCGGCGGATCTCGGGTAGGGGGTCCCGAGCTGTGAGACTAGGATCGATGGTAACAGGAGACGAGGGAGACGATGTTTTACCCAGGTTCGGGCCCTCCTATGGAGGTAATACCCTACGTCCTGCTTGATTATATTGATGATATAAGGGTTACAGAGTTGATCTACCTCGAGATCGTATAGCTAAACCCCTAGATGAGTTCTCTTGTTCTACAACCTAAAACCCTCCGGCTTATATAGACGCCGAGGGTACCTAGGGCTTACACATAGTCGGTTGCACATTAAAGGGAAAAAACATGCCTATCTACTGTCGACAACTTGGAGGACACGCCATGGCTCCTTGAAACTGCCACCTTGGCGACGGGGCCCCTGATCACCCAATGCTCATCCAGTGGCCCACATAGTCCGGCCCATGAGAAACAGGTCGGCTATCCGAGGACCCCTTAAACCAGGACTCCCTCACCTGCCCCCCGCCGCCCGGCCGCCACCGCCGCCGCGACGCCCCCGGCCTCCCTGCGTCGTCCCCGTCGCCCGGCCACCCCCCTCTGGTGAGTCCCCTCTTTTCCCCCTATTTCCCCCCTTTTTCGTTTAATTTGTACTTTTAATTAGCTATTGTTAATTAGGTTAGTTAGGTTAGTTGTTAATTAGCTACTGTTAATTAGGTTAGTTAGTTGTTAGTTAAGAAGAAGAAAAGAAGAATAAGTAGAAGAAGAAGAAGAAGAAAAAGAAGAAGAAGAGGAGGAGGAGGAGGAGGAGAAGAAGAAGAAGAAGAAGAAGAAAAAGAGGAGAAGAGGAGAAGAAGAAGAAGAAGAAGAGGAAAAAGGAAAAGAAGCAAGAAGAAGAAGAAGAAGAAGAAGAAGAAGAGGAAGAAGAAGAAGAGGAAGAAGAAGAAGAAGAAGAAGAGAAGAAGAAGAGAGGAAGAAGAAGAAGAAGAAGAAGAAGAAGAAGAAGAAGAAGAAAAGGAAGAAAAGGAAGAAGAGTAAGAAGAAGAAAAGGAAGAAGAGGAAGAAGAAGAAAACGATACCCTAACACCCCGACACGACGCCCCGACACCCCGGCACCCCGACACGATGCCCCGACACCCCGACACCCCGACACGACACCCGACACGACGCCCCGACACGACACCCCGACACCCCGACACGACACCCCGACACGACGCCCGCCCCGACACCCCGATACCCCGACACGACGCCCCGAAACCCCGACACCCCGACACGACACCCCAACACCCCGACACGACACCCCGACGACGCCCCTCCCGTGAGCCCCCGACACGACACCCCAGCACGACACCCCGGCATGACACCCCCGGCGACGCCCCTCCGGTGAGCCCCCTGCACGACACCCAGGCACGACACCCCGGCGCCACTGACACCCGACCCCCGACACCTCTTCGGCCTCCTATTGACCAAAAAGGTGCTCTTCGGCCTTCCAGAGGCCGACGGGGTCACAGTTTTGTAAATTATGAGTTAGGTCATATATTTTCCGATTTTGTTATAAAAAAACATCATATTTGTGTTGATCGGGTGGATTTCAATGTGCAGTTGTTTCGTCGCTGCGAGGGTCTGGTGTTCGACGACCTCCCCGTGCGTTGGACGAGCTCCACCCCTGCGTTCGTGGGTGAGCACAAATGACATCTCCTCCTCCCCCTTCATTTGCTTTGTTCCGGTATTCGTGCCGATGAAACTTGCTAGCTATAGGTAGATTGAATCATCAGTATGCGTGACCAGTATGTGTCTCCCGTTCGAAAGGGTTACAGTTATAAATATGCATGCATTTGCATATTTATAACCGTGATTCTTTCGAATTGTTCAACGTTATCCATGGACAGCCCGAGTATGTGTAGATTGGGTTCGTTTTCCCATATGCTCTGCTCCGGATCCAATGCAGAATTTCGTTAGTGCCTCCCTGTTGTTCTCCGGGTACACATCCTCTTTGCTTATTGCCGAGACGTGTATCAGGAGAACATCGGGGAGGTGCTGCCGAAATTCTGCGCGGATCCGGAGCAGAGCATGGGAAAACGAACCCAATCTACACATATTCGGTGGGATTAGGACCTATCTTTACCTATTAGCGTGTAGGTTGCATGGACGTAATAAAACTGACAAACTTGATTAACTGATGAATATACATGCTGAATTATATATTTTTTGTGTGTCCAGTAGCTAGGCAAGATGAGTGATCGTGCGTGGATGTACACCGGTCACACTAGTCAGGAAGACATGACCAATGAATGGTTAACAAAAACCAAGGGGGTTGTGAGAGCCGCATTTGCAAATGGCCAGGAAAGAACCTGGTGCCCATGTGTCCGGTGCGACAACTTCAAAAAGAGGACAGAGGGTGAAATGGATAAACACCTGCAGAAGTGGGGTTTTACGCCTGATTATACATTGTGGACTTTTCATGGTGAGTCTGCCCAACGTGCCAGAGCTGAGGTGGTTCGTCGTCGCACCGATGAGCATGGTACCGGGATCGAAGACATGGTGCAAGACTTTGATGATGCTCGGGATTCGAACGATGAGATGGCGGAATCTGCAAAGGCCTTCTATGAAATGTTGGAGTCTTCAAAACGTCCTCTCCACGAGCACACTGAGCTTTGTTAGCTGGATGCCATCGCGGAAGTAATGGCTCTGAAGGCTCAATTCAACCTGGGAAGAGAATGCTACGACGCGATGATGACAATATTTGGACGCTTTCTACCCAAAGGCCATGTAATGCCTGCAAACATGTACCAGTCGGACAAAATCCTCCGTGTACTTAAGATGCCCTATGAGAAGATAGATGCATGTGAGAATGGATGTGCCTTATTTAGGCTTGAGTATGCGGACTTGAACAATTGTCCCATTTGCAAGTCTTCCAGGTATATTGTGGTAGACAACGGTATGGGTGAGAAGATTCAGACCAAAATCCCCGTTAATGTTCTTCGGTATATGCCAATCATACCAAGACTTCAACGTGTTTTCACGGTCGAAGAGACGGCCAGACAGATGACATGGCACAAATTGGGCAAAAGTACCGAACTAGATGCAGATGGGGATCAGATGTTGGTACACACTTCAGACGCTTTTGCGTGGAAGCACTTCGATGCATTACATAAGGATAAAGCGGCAGATCCAAGGCATCCTCGAGTCGCCATCAGCACGGATGGGTTCAATGTTTTTGGTATGATGGCAACCCAATATAGTTGTTGACCTGTATTTGTCATTCCACTCATTCTCCCCCCCCCCCCGGACATATTATGCAAAGAAAGAACATTTTCCTGACGTTGATAATTCCAGGGCCCAACTATCCGGGGAATAATATGAATGTGTACATGCAGCCGCTTAAGGATGAATTGCAAGAAGTTTGAGATAATGGGATCAAGACATACGACGCCGCTACAAAACAAAACTTCATGATGCATGTGTGGTACATGTACTCGATGCATGACTTGCTGGCGTATGCGCTATTGATACGTCTCCAACGTATCTATAATTTTTGCTTGTTCCATGATGTTATATTATCATTCTTGGATGTTTTACAATCATTTTATAACAACTTTATATCATTTTTTGGGACTAACCTATTGACATAGTGCCAAAGTGCCAGTTGCTGTTTTTTGCTTGTTTTTTACTTCATAGAATATCAATACCAAACGGAGTACAATCGCGATGAAACTTTTTGGAGATTTTTTCTGGACCAGAAGACACCTAGTGGGCCAAAAAAGAGCCAGGAAGGTGGGCTGTGGAGAGCACAACCCACCAGGGCGCGCCAGGGGGCCCCGGCGCGCCCTGATGGGTTGTGCCCTCCACGGGGCCCCTCTGCACCGCCTCTGATGCCTATAAATTCCCAAATATTCGGAAAACCCTAGGGGAGTCGACGAAACACAATTCCAGCCGCCGCAAGTTCCAGAACCTCGAGATCCAATCTAAACACCATCACGGAGGGGTTCATCTTCTTCATAGGTGCCTCTCCGATGATGCGTGAGTCGTCCATCATAGACCTACGGGTCCGTAGGCAGTAGCTATATGGCTTCCTCTCTCTCTCTCTCTTATGATTCTCAATACAATGGTCTCTTGGAGATCTATTTGATGTAAACTTTTGCGGTGTGTTTGTTGGGATCCGATGAATTTTGAGTTCATGATCAATTTCTATCCATGAATATTATTTGAGTCTTCTTTGATCTCTTATATGCATGATTACTTATAGCCTCGTATTTCTTCTTCGAATCTTTGGTTTAGTTAGGCCGACTAGATCGATTTTTCTTGCCATGGGAAGAGGTGCTTTGTGATGGGTTCGATCTTGCGGTGTCCTTTCCCAGTGACAGAAGGGGCAGCAAGACACGCATGTATTGTTGCTATTAAGGATAACAAGATGGGGTCTATTCCTACATGAATAGATCTTGTCAACATCATGTCATCGTTCTTATTGCATTACTCCGTTTTTCCATGAACTTAATACACTAGATGCATGCTGGATATTTGTCGATGTGTGGAGTAATAGAGGTAGATGCAGGCAGGAGTCAGTCTACCTATCTTGGACGTGATGCCTATATAATGATCATCCCCTTGGATATCGTCATGACTATTCGATTTTCTATCAATTGCCCAACAGTAATTTGTTCACCCACCGTGCGCTATACTCATGAGAGAAGCCACTAGTGAACCCTACGGCCCCCGGGTCTACTTTTCCAACATATTGCTTTCCGATCTATCTTTTTGCAATCTTTGTTTTCAGATCTATAAAACAAAAAACCCAAAAATATATTGCTGCATATTTTATTTGCCCTTTTTATTTTGTGCTCTTGAGAGATCTATCTCTCCTATCTATCACTACCTAATTTATCTTTTTACCGTAGAGAGATTGACAACCTCTCTTTCGCGTCGGGTTGCAAGTGTTGGAAATATGCCCTAGAGGCAATAATAAAATGGTTATTATTATATTTCCTTGTTCATGATAATCATTTATTATCCATGTTATAATTGTATTGATTGGAAACTCAAATACATGTGTGGGTACATAGACAACACTGTGTCCCTAGTATGCCTCTAATAGACTAGCTCGTTGATCAAAGATGGTCAAGGTTTACTAGCCATAGACATAAGATGTCATTTGATAACGGGATCACATCATTAGGAGAATGATGTGATGGAAAAGACCCAAATTATAAACGTAGCATGTGATCGTGTCAGTTTATTGCTATTGTTTTCTGCATGTCAAGTATCTGTTCCTATGACCATGAGATCATGCAACTCACTGACACCGGAGAAATACCTTGTGTGTATCAAACGTCGCAACGTAACTGGGTGACTATAAAGATGCTCTACAGGTATCTCCGAGGGTGACTGTTGAGCTGGCATGGATCGAGACTGGGATTTGTTACTCCGTGTGACAGAGAGGTATCTCAGGGCCCACTCGGTAATACAACATCACAATAAGCCTTGCAAGCAAAGTGACTAAAGAGTTAGCCACGGGATCTTGTATTACGGAACGAGTAAAGAGACTTGCCGGTAACGAGATTGAACTAGGTATAGAGATACCGACGATCGAATCTCGGGCAAGTAACATATCGAAGAACAAAGGGAACATCATACGGGAATAACTAAGCGGATAGGCAAAAGTGTTTTTAGCCCCAAAAGACGTAGTAAAGGATCATCCTTGACATAGAGGTTCAACCGATAAAGATCTTCATAGAATATGTAGGAAACAATATGGGCATCCATGTCCCGCTATTGGTTATTGACCGTAGAGGTGTCTCGGTCATGTCTACATAGTTCTCGAACCCGCAGGGTCTGCACACTTAACATTCGGTGACGTTTCGGTAGTATTGAGATATATGTGTTGGTGACCGAAGGTTGTTCGGAGTCCCGGATGAGATCTCGGACGTCACGAGGAGCTCCGGAATGGTCCGGAGGTAAAAATTTATATATAGGAAAGTGGTATTTGGGTTCCGGAAAAGTTTCGGGTATTTCCGGTAGTGTACCGGGAGTGACGAATGGGTTCCGGGGGTCCACCGGGTGGGGCCCACACACCCCGGGGGGCCACATGGGCCCAAGAGGTGGCGCACCAGCCCCTAATGGGCTGGGGAACCGACCCCATAAGGGCCCATATGCCCAAGAGGAAAAAAGGTGGAGATAGGAAGGAATAGGACTCCTTCCTAATATGAATCCACTTCCTAGTAGGAAGTGGATTGGAATCCTCCTTGCCCTGGTTCGGCCGACCTCTAGGGGAAACCCTAGGGAGGCTGCCTCCTCCCCCTCCCTCCTATATATACTAGAGGAATAGAGCCCCCAAAGACACACGGCCACGTGCTAGTTCTCTATTCTCTAGTTCCTCCACCAAATAGATTCCGGTAGTGCTTAGGCGAAGCCATGCCGGGACAACTCCACCATCACCACCACCACGCCGTCGTGTTGCTGGAGATCTCATCTACCTCTCCTCCCCCTCTTGCTGGATCAAGAAGGCGGAGATCGTCATCGAGCTGTACGTGTGCTGAACGCGGAGGTGCCGTCCGTTCGGCGCTAGATCGGGACGGATCGTGATTAGATCGCGGGACGGCTTGCAATTTGGATTGCGAAGACGTTCGACTACATCAACCGCATTTCTTAACACTTCCCGCTTAGCGATCTACAAGGGTATGTAGATCCACTCTCGCTCTTGTAGATGCTCATCACCATGGATAGATCTTGCGTGTGCGTAGGAATTTTTTTGTTTCCCATGCAACGTTCCCCAACAGTGGCATCATGAGCTAGGTCTATGCGTGGATGAGATCACGAGTAGAACACAAAGGAGTTTGTGGGCGTTTATGCTCAGATTGCTTCCTCCCTTGGTCTTTTCTTGATTCAGCGGTATTGTGGGATGAAGCGGCCAGGACCAACCTTACTCGTATGCTTTGGAGAGACCGGTTCCATCAACTGACATGTGACTTTGTTGCATAAAGATGGCTGGCGGGTGTCTGTCTCTCCCACTTTAGTTGGATCGGATTCGACAAAGGCGGTCCTTGAGAAGGGTGAATAGCAATTTCTGTATCACCGTTGTGGTTTTGCGTAGGTAAGAATCGTTCTTGCTAGATACCCATAGCAGCACGTAAAACATGCAACAACAATTAGAGGACGTCTAACTTGTTTTTGCAGGGTATGATGTGATATGATATGGCCAGAAACATGATGAGATATATGTGATGTATGAGATGATCATGTTTTGTATAGATTATCACGACTTGCATGTCGATGAGTACGGCAACCGGCAGGAGCCATAGGGTTGTCTTTAATTTATTTTCGCCGTTTTTGCTTTACTTTATCGCTATGAGTTAGCAATAGTCGTAGAAGCAACAGTTGGCTCGACAACCTCATGGCAACACGTTGATGGAGATCATGGTGTCATGCCGGTGACGATGGAGATCATGCCGGTGCTTTGGAGATGGAGATCAAAAGCACAAGTTCATGGCCATATCATGTCACTTATGATTTGCATGTGATGTTAATCCTTTTATGCATCTTATTTTGCTTAGGACGACGGTAGCATTATAAGGTGATCCCTCACTAAAATTTCAAGATAAAATTGTGTTCTCCCCGAGTGTGCACCGTTGCGAAAGTTTGTCGTTTCGAGACACCACGTGATGATCGGGTGGGATAGACTCTATGTTCACATACAACGGGTGCAAGCCAGTGTTGCACGTGCGGAACACTCGGGTTAAACTTGACGAGCCTAGCATGTACAGACATGGCCTCGGAACACAAGAGACCGAAAGGTCGAACATGAGTCATATAGTAGATATGATCAACATGAAGATGTTCACCATTGAAACCACCTCATCTCACGTGATGATCGGACTTGGGTTGGTGAATTTGGATCATGTAACACTCGGATGACCGGAGGGATGTCAATTTGAGTGGGAGTTCTTTAGTAATATGATTAACTGAACTCATTATCATGAACATAGTCAAAATGTCTTTGCAAATTATGTTGTAGATCAATAGCTCGCGCTGTAGCTCCCCTGTGTTTTTTATACGTTCCTAGAGAAAATAGAGTTGAAAGATGATGGTAGCAATAATGCGGACTGGGTCCGTGATCTGAGGATTGTCCTCATTGCTGCACAGAAGGCTTATGTCCTTAATGCACCGCTCGGTGCGCCACCCCCTCAAGCGTCATCTGTAGATGTTGTGAACATCTGATAGGCATGTTCTGATGACTACTTGATAGTTCAGTGCGTCATGCATTACGACTTAGAATTGAGGCTCCAAAACGTTTTGAACATCACAGAACATATGAGATGTTCTAAGAGCTGAAATTGGTATTTCAGGCTCGTGCCCGTGTTGAGAGGTATGAGACCTCCAACAAGATTCTTTGCCTGCAAGATGAAGGAGAATAGCTCAGTCGGTGAGCATGTGCTCAGATTGTCTGGGTGCTACAATCGCTTGAATCGAGTGGGAGTTGATCTTCCAGATAAGATAGTGATTGACATAGTTCTCCAAGTCACTGCCACTAAGCTACTAGAGCTTCGTGATGAACTATGAAATGCCAGGGATAGAAATAATGATCCCCGAGCTATTCGCGATGTTTGACACCACGAAGGTAGAAATCAAGAAGGAGCATCAAGTGTTGATGGTTAGTAAAACCACTAGTTTCGAGAAGGGCAAGGGCAAGGAGGGAAACTTCATGGATGGCAAGCCAGTTGCTGCTCCAGTGAAGAAACCCAAGGTTGAACCCAAACCCGAGACTAAGTGCTTCTATTATGAGGAGAGCGGTCGCTGAAGCGGAACAACCCTAGATACTTGGTAGATAAGAAGGCTGGCAACGTCAACAGAAGTATATTTGATATACGTTTTATTCATGTGTACCTTGCTAGTGCTCCTAGTAGCACCTGGGTATTAGATACCGGTTCAGTTGCTAAATGTTGGTAACTCAAAATAAAAGCTACGGAATAAACGGAGACTATCTAAGGGCGAGGTGACGATGTGTGTTGGAAGTGTTTCCAAGGTTGATGTGATCACCATCGCACGCTCTCTCTACCTTCGGGATTAGTGATGAACCTAAATAATTGTTATTTGGTGTTTGCGTTGAGCATGAACGTGATTAGATCGTGTTTATTGCAATACGGTTATTCATTTAAGTTAGAGAATAATGGTTATTCTGTTTACATGAATAATACCTTCAATGGTCATGCACCCAATGTGAATGGTTCATTGAATCTCGATCGTAGTAATACACATGTTCATTGATGTCAAAAGATGCAAAGTTAATAATGATTGTACCACATACTTGTGGCACTACCGCCAAGGTCATATTGGTGTAAAGCGCATGAAGAAACTCCATGCTGATGGATCTTTTGACTCACTCAATTTTGAATCGGTTGAGACATGCGGACCATGCCTCATGGGCAAGATGACTAAGACCCCGTTTTCCGGTATGATGGAGTGGGCAAGTGACTTATTGGAAATGATACATATTGATGTATGCGGTCCAATGAGTGTTGAAGCGTGTGGTGGATATCGTTATTTTCTTACCTTCACTGATGATTTGAGTAGATATAGGTATATTTACTTAATGAAACACAAGTCTGAAACGTTTGAAAAGTTCAAGCAATTTCAGAGTGAAGTTGAAGATCATCGTGACAAGAAGATAAAATGTCTACGATATGATCGTGGAGGTGAATATCTGAGTTACGAGTTTGGTATGCAACTTAAGACAATGTGGAAATTGTTTCACAACTCACGCCACCTGGAACATCATAGTGTGATGATGTGTCCGAACATCGTAGTCGTGCGCTATTGGATATGGTACGTACTATGATTTCTCTTATCGATTTGCCACTATCGTTTTGGGGTTATGCATTAGAAACAACTACATTCACTTTAAATAGGGCACCATCTAAGTCCGTTGAGATGACACCGTATGAATTTTGGTTTGGCAGAAACCTAAGCTGTCATTTCTCAGAGTTTGGGAATGCGACGCTTATGTCTGATAAGCTCGAACCCAAAGCAGAAAAGTGCATCTTCATAAGATACACTAAGGAAACAGTTGGGTATACGTTCTATCTCAGATCCAAGGGCAAAGTGTTTGTTGCTTAAAACGGGTCCTTTCTCGAGAAAAAGTTTCTCTCGAAAGAATTGAGTGGGAGGAAAATAGAACTTGATGAGGTTGTTGAACCTTTACTTCAACCAAAGAGTAGCGCAGCGCAGAAAGATGTTTCTGTAGAGCCTACATCGGTTAAAGAGGAAGTTAATGATGATGATCATGAAGCTTCAGATCAAGTTGCTATCGAACCTGGTAGGTCGACAAGGACACGTACTGCTCATGAGTGGTACGGTAACCATGTCTTAGAGGTCATGTTGTTGGACAACGATGAACCTACGAGCTATGGAGAAGCGATGATGGGCCCGGATTCCGAGAAATGGTTAGAGGCCATGAAATCCGAGATGGGATCCATGTATGAAAACAAAGTATGGGCTTTGGAAGTATTACCTGAAGGGCGAAAGGCCATTCAGAACAAATGGATCTTTAAGAAGAAGACGGACGCGGACGGGAATGTCACCGTCTATAAAGCTCGACTTGTGGCAAAGGGTTTTTCACAAGTTCAAGGAGTTGACTGCGATGAGACGTTCTCACCCGTAGCGATGCTTAAGTTCGTCAGAATCATGTTAGCAATAGCTCATTTTTCGATTATGAAATTTGGCAGATGGATGTCAAAACAGCGTTCCTTAACGGTTTCCTTAAGGAAGAGTTGTATATGATGCAACCAGAAGGTTTTGTCGATCCAGAGAATACTGACAAAGTTTACAAGCTCCAGCGATCCATTTATGGACTGGTGCAAGCATCTCGGAGTTGGAATCTTCGCTTTGATGAGGTGATCAAAGCGTTCGGATTTATACAAGTTTACGGAGAAGCTTGTATTCACAATAAAGTGAGTGGGAGCACTATAGAATTTCTGATAAGTATATGTGAATGACATATTGTTGATCGGAAATGATGTAGAATTTCTGGAACGCATAAAGGGTTGTTCGAAAGAAGTTTTTCAAAGGAAGACCGGGAATGAAGCTACTTAAATATTGGGCATCAGGATCTATAGAGATAGATCAAGACGTCTGATGAGACTTTCAATGAGTAGATACCTTGACAAGATTTTGAAAGAGTTCAAAATGGATCAGTCAAAGAAAGAGTTCTTGCCTGATTTGTAAGGTGTGGAGTTGAGTGAGACTCAAAGCTCGACCACGGCAGAAGAAAGAAAGAGGACGAAGGTCGTCCCCTATGCCTTATCCATAGGCTCTGTATAGTATGCCATGCTGTGTACCGCACCTGGTGTGTGCCTTGCCATGAGTCTGTCAAGGGGTACAAGAGTGGTCCAGGAGTGGATCACTGGACATCGGTCAAAATTATCCTTAGTAACTAGAGAACTAAGGAAATGTTTCTCGATTATGGAGGTGATAAAGAGTTCGTCGTACAGGGTTACGTTGATGCAAGCTTTGACACCAATCCGGATGACTCTGAGTAGCAATCCGGATACGTATAGTGGAGCAGCCATTTGGAATAGCTCCAACTGGAGCGTGGTAGCATCTGCAGTATGACATATAGATTTGCAAAGAACACACATATCTGAATGTTGCAGACCGTTGACTAACACCTCTCTCACATGCAAAACATGATCGAACCCCAGAACTCATTGGGTGTTAGATTCATAACAATGTAAATCACATAGCGATGTGAGCTAGATTATTGACTCTAGTGCAAGTGGGAGACTGTTTGAAATATAGCCTAGAGGTAATAATAAAATGGTTATTATTATATTTCCTTGTTCATGATAATTTTTTATTATCCATGCTATAATTGTATTGATTGGAAACTCAAATACATGTGTGGGTACATAGACAACACCGTGTCCCTAGTATGCCTCTAATAGACTAGCTCGTTGATCAAAGATGGTCAAGGTTTACTAGCCATAGACATAAGATGTCATTTGATAACGGGATCACATAATTAGAAGAATGATGTGATGGAAAAGACCCAAACTATGAACGTAGCATATGATCGTGTCAGTTTATTGCTATTGTTTTCTGCATGTCAAGTATCTGTTCCTATGACCATGAGATCATGCAACTCACTGACACCGGAGGAATACCTTGTGTGTATCAAACGTCGCAACGTAACTGGGTGACTATAAAGATGCTCTACAGGTATCTCCGAGGGTGACTGTTGAGCTGGCATGGATCGAGACTGGGATTTGTTACTCCGTGTGACAGAGAGGTATCTCAGGGCCCACTCGGTAATACAACATCACAATAAGCCTTGCAAGCAAAGTGACTAAAGAGTTAGCCACGGGATCTTGTATTACGGAACGAGTAAAGAGACTTGCCGGTAACGAGATTGAACTAGGCATAGAGATACCGACGATCGAATCTCGGGCAAGTAACATACCGAAGAACAAAGGGAACATCATACGAGATTAACTGAATCCTTGACATAGAGGTTCAACCGATAAAGATCTTCGTGGAATATGTAGGAACCAATATGGGCATCCAGGTCCCGCTATTGGTTATTGACCGTAGAGGTGTTTCGGTCATGTCTACATAGTTCTCGAACCCGCAGGGTCTGCACACTTAACGTTCGGTGACGTTTCGGTAGTATTGAGATATATGTGTTGGTGACCGAAGGTTGTTCGGAGTCCCGGATGAGATCCCGGACGTCACGAGGAGCTCCGGAATGGCCCGGTGGTAAAAATTTATATATAGGAAAGTGGTATTTGGGTTCCGGAAAAGTTTCGGGTATTTCCGGTAGTGTACCGGGAGTGACGAATGGGTTCGGGGGTCCACCGGGTGGGGCCCACCCACCCCGAGGGGGGGGCACATGGGCCCAAGAGTTGGCGCACCAGCCCCTAATGGGCTGGGGAACCGACCCCATAAGGGCCCATATGCCCAAGAGGAAAAAAGGTGGAGATAGGAAGGAATATGACTCCTTCCTAATATGAATCCACTTCCTAGTAGGAAGTGGATTGGAATCCTCCTTGCCCTGGTTCGGCCGACCCCTAGGGGAAACCCTAGGGAGGCTGCCTCCTCCCCCTCCCTCCTATATATACTAGAGGAATAGAGCCCCCAAAGACACACGGCCACGTGCTAGTTCTCTATTCTCTAGTTCCTCCACCAAATAGATTCCGGTAGTGCTTAGGCGAAGCCCTGCCGGGACAACTCCACCATCACCACCACCACGCTGTCATGTTGCTGGAGATCTCATCTACCTCTCCGCCCCCTCTTGCTGGATCAAGAAGGCGGAGATCATCATCGAGCTGTACGTGTGCTGAACGCGGAGGTGCCGTCCGTTCGGCGCTAGATCGGGACGGATCGTGATTAGATCACGGGACGGCTTGCGATTTGGATCGCGAAGACGTTCGACTACATCAACCGCATTTCTTAACGTTTCCCGCTTAGCGATCTACAAGGGTATGTAGATCCACTCTCCCTCTCGTAGATGCTCATCACCATGGATAGATCTTGCGTGTGCGTAGGAATTTTTTTGTTTCCCATGCAACGTTCCCCAACAACAAGTATTTGTTGTTTGTGTGCAGGTGCTGCTTATTGGGTGGTGGTGATCCTCCTACTGGTTTGATAACCTTGGTTTCATAACTGAGGGAAATACTTACCGTCGCTGTGCTTCACCATCCCTTCCTCTTTGGAGAAATACCGACGTAGTCTCAAGCCACGTCAGCTATTCGTTAGCTGGTGTGTGCATGGAAGGTTCCCGTACCCCACATGTAAGGCAGCTCTTCAGTTCCGTTGGCTGCAGGCGGGTCGCAAGTTTTCTTGCTTCGACTTGCATAGACAGTTCTTGGATCCTAGCCATAAGTTCAGAAAAGACAAGAAGAATTTCATCAAAGGTAGAGTTGTCAAAAACTCTGCACCACCTACGTTGACAGGCCAACAGATCCTGGATCGGTTAAACGCTCTCGAGCCTGATCCAGAGCGTCCAGGGTATTTCAAAGGGTATAATTCGGAACACGCCTGGACTCACAAGACATGCTTATTGGATCTGCCTTACTTCAAAGACCTCCTTTGCCCACACAACATCGACGTGATGCACACTGAAAAGAATATCGCCGAGGCCCTTTTTGGTACATTGTTCGGCATAGAGGGGAAGTCAAAGGATAATCCTAAGGCTAGAGTTGATCAGGAGGCTCCATGTGATAGACCGTTGCAAAACATGCGACAACCGAAAGGAAAGCAGAATTGGACGAAGGCAAAGGCATGGTTCAATCTTGGAAGGCCAGCTATGAGGGAAATGATCTTGTGGGTGAAAATGCAGTTGATGTTCCCCGATGGGTATGCAACGAATCTAAAGAGAGGAGTGAGTCTTGACAAATTGAAAATATTTGGTCTCAAGAGTCATGATTGGCACATATGGCTTGAGCGGGTAATGCCGGTGATGTTGCGTGGCTTTATCCCTGAGGATGAATGGCTAGTACTGGCAGAGCTGAGCTATTTCTTCCGTTCTCTTTGTGCGAAAGAACTATCACCTGACGTGCTAGATGAAATGGAAGAATTGGCGCCGGAGTTGATCTGCAAGTTAGAGAAGATCTTTCCACCGGGCTTCTTTAATCCAATGCAGCATTTGATATTGCATCTCCCGACCGTGGCAAGATTGGGGGGGGGGGCATGCAAAATCGTTGGTGCTACGCAACTGAGAGGATGCAGAAGACGCTTCGAGCAAAATGTAAAAATAAACGTAGAATTGAAGCATCGATGGCCGAGGCATTCATTACTGAGGAGGCAGCAAACTTCGTGACAGCACATTACGAAGCCAAAAATCGTCATTTGCATAATCCGAAGCCTCAGTACAACGTCGGCGACCCTAAAAAAGGTCGATCCAACCCCAGCCTATTCAAAGGGAAGCTCACACCAGCCGGTGCTTCGAAAGCAATAGCGTTGGATGTCGAAAAATGGCGGACCATTTCGTTGTATATCTTCAACAACCTAACAGAAGTGTGGCCGTACATCGAGTAAGTTCACAGTACATTGTTTCACAACTTCTAATTCCTTTGAACTGCTCTTATTCCAGGATATTTGATACAGTCGATACATCGCCGAATTCTCGGATGGAGCGGTGATCCAAAAGGATTCCATCGAAGAGTATGAGCTTCTGGCAAAGCATGGAGGCGGCTATCCCGGTTTCATCTCTTGGTTCAAACAAATGGTAATTTCCATTAGACCATTTCATTTCTTCGTCTAATTTGCGGCTAATGCAACAATCCTTTCATTAAACTTGTAGGCTAATTCAGAGTCTATGGACGTCGAATTGAGACAAGTCGCTAATGGTTTTGACTATAAGGTCCGTTCATTTGACAAATATGACATCAACGGGTATCGCTTTCGTACCTTTGGCAAAGAGCTATCTATGGCCGACCGAAAGTCTACAAATTGTTGTGTCTCTGCTATCGGCGAAGGAGGTACCGAGTATTATGGAAGAGTTGAAGCAATTTATGAACTTCTATTCTATGATGAAAACCCACCGAACGTCGTAGTCTTCAAATGTTATTGGTTCCAGCCGAAGGAGACTAGAAGGACTCATGAACATATAGGGCTAGTCGAAATCAAACAAAGCACCCATTTAGATGTTCCCGATGTCTATATTACGGCTCAACAGGCGACCCAAGTTTTCTATCTACCGTGGGCCTGCCAAACTGATCCAAATCTGAATGGTTGGGATGTCGTTTATGAAGTGCCGCCACGTTTTATACCACCTCCCCTCAATGAAGAGGATTATGAACCTCACATTAATCGAGACACATATGAAGGAGAATTCTTCCAAGAAACACGTCTTTCCAAAAAACATTTCAAGAACCGCTCTACTTCACCCCAGAACATTGAAGTAAACAGCGACAGTGAATCCGACTTCACCCCTGAGCCGGAACAAGAAGAGCTGGAAGAAGAAGAGGTTACTGCTGCGGATGACCTATCAATGCTTGACCGATTACATAAAGGAGGCCTTCCACATGTTGTTCCCGATAGTGATGATGATGATGCATTTATTCATGATAGTGATGATGATGATGCATTTATTGATCCCGGAGCATATATAGACGATCAAGATTATTATTAGTTCATGTCAGGTATTCAATTTTTATTATATACATGATGATGATACACTTAAATTATATACATATTATTATTCATGTCGGTATTCAATTTTTTTATGTTGTACTAATTTCGTTTACTCTTTGTCATGGCAGGTGTTGAAAGATGGTGGGCACGAGTCCAGAGCGATCCGCGGCTTCTTCGTCGGCGCGTGGTGGGAGAGGTACTTCCATTCCACCCGATTCTCTCCGGAGAGCGTTGCTCGCCAGTTTGCAGACACGGGCGGACGCTTCTTCGTCGGCGCCGATGCCCACCGGGAGAGGAGGTCGGGGCAAGAAGAGAGGAGGAGGTAGAGGTACACGTGCCCGCGGGAGACGTACGGAGGCTGCTATGCCTTCCTTGCCGCTACCCCCAGCTGATTCACCCGAGCACAGGACTGCTAGGGTGGACCCGTCTGAGGTGGAGGATACGCGGACTCCTGTCCACGAGCATCGGGTCGACGAGCCTTCGACCCATGAGACTCCTGTCCCAGATGCTTCGTCCCACGAGACCCCGGAGCAGAGCAGGGATCGGGCTACGTCCCAGCAGACCCCATGGGATTCCTGGCCGGATCTGCGTCAGCAGGAGCCGAGTGGCCATGCTGATGGTGGCGGGGATAGCGAGGATGAGGTGGTTGAGGGGGCCACCGTCTACCAGCGTGGTAGTACACGGCTCCCGCCCGTGCCGGCGACCCACGAGCAGAGGCCGATGATTAGGCCTAATGGGGAGAAGTAAGTGCATTTACTCTTTTTTAACCTTTTGCCTTCACGTTTCTTCGAATATCTAATGCGTTGGCTTTGTCATACTACAGGGGTTGGGATCACGCCGATGGAGTCCGCAGGCCCAGCACCGTCCTTGGTGTGCTTTGCCGGCAAAACTTCCCGGGGTTTGTCACGTTGCCCGGTGAGGGTCAGCTTCCAGAGCTAGGATTGACCTGGGAGCACTACTTGGCTGCCCCGGCCCCGCCGGAGGAGATGATCGACGGTGTCTTGTGCCACACGAGGGCCGACATGGTGATCAGACAGTTTTGGTTAATTTCTCCTTTACACAATTAAAAATCAACAATAGCTAGTTATTGTACTAATCAGTGTTGTCTCGTTTGATTGCAGACCTTCTACAGGTGTGAGGAGGGACATGAGGAGGCCGCGGCAAAGGTTATCGATGGCGAGTGCAGGCGCCTACTACAGAACTTACGTCACGAGGCTCGGCCGCAGGCTGTTCGAGACTACTACGCCTCGCGTGGTGTTAAGAAGGACAAGTCATCGTGCCGCGGAAAGTTTCTGCAGAAGGAGCAGCACATGAAGGTAATTACCTATTCTTAAGGCCTTGTACTTAGTTTCCTTGATTTGATTTGTAGGCGTAGTGCTCAAATTTCTCTTTACTAACTTAGGTGCCCCCGAGATGGTGTGCGGACAAGATGGATTGTTGGGAGGCGTTGGTGGATGAGTGGTGCTCAGACGAATGGCTAGCCGTCCACAACAATGCCAAGGACCGGCGTGCCAAAATGGTTGGTGTGCCACACCATCAAGGCAGCGCCAACTTATATCAGTTCGGGCGGAACTGGGTATGTGGTTTGCTTCATGATTCATGCAATCCATTCTTGATGCTAGCTTGAGCCCTTTACTAATACTTTGTTCCTCTGTCTCTCTTTTAGGCGCATCACAATAACATGGAGGTGCCAGAGGTGTACGACCTCTATGCCATGGCCCATACTGCCTCGTACAAGAAGGCCAAGGCATTCTCGGAGTCTGACCTCGATCATCCCGAGAACTTCACCAACATCTCCTCCCACCACAAGCTCGTGAGGTACAGAGATGAGGGGAAGGCGAGGAAAGGGGAGGACTTTAACCCGAGCCAGCATCCTATTGATCCAGAGCTGGTGATGATAGCTGGCGGCAGGAGGCCCCATGGCTCGATAGCCATTGGAGATGGACTTATACGGTCTTCTTGCACTCTCCGGGAGATCAAGGCGTGCCAAACGAGCTCCTGTCCTGAGACAAGGCCTCGTCCACGGCCAGTCGAGCTCGCCATCGAGGTTAGTCATACAGACTCAGATAGCTTTCCTCCATTACATTGTGTGTGCGAACAAAGATGATTACAATGCTAACGAGGAGTTGTGTTGCAGGCTGCTCTTTAGAAAGAGAGAGAGGCAACCCAGTCGCTTCTGGAGGATAGGGACCGGCAGGCGGCGGAGAAGGAGAGGGAGTTCGAGGAGAGGACGGCTAGGTTGTTGGAGGAGGAGAGGGCACCGAACGAGGCGTCTCACCGGGCCATGTACGAGCTCTTCGTGGTAAGTTTCTTCTTCATATTAGCCAAATCATGCATGTAATGTTCGTTTCATTAATAACTAATATGATTCACTTGTCAAAACCAAATGTGCAGTCTATGTGCGAGAAGTCCGGCCAGACCCCTCCGCCGATGCCAGTCATTACCACGGCGGGAACAGTGAGTTTCATTTGAATGGTCATTAGTTACTAGTCTTAACATTTCAGTGTCATCATGCTAACGAGACATTGCAAATGATCTTTGGTGCAGCATAACTCCCGAGCCGCATCGCACGACCCTTCTCCAGGGAATCCTTCTCCAGGTGAAACCGGCCCGAGCAACCCCGGTGCTTCACCTCCGTGATGACAAGGACGGTAAGTTTTCTCTAGTGTTTTGCTTAACAAATGCATAATGACCTATACTTAGCTTATTTAGTTCATTTATGACACAATTAGCTTACTTAGCTCCAAAATGGCATAATAACCTTGGTTAGCTCATAAATGTCATATACTTAGCTTATTTTCCTCCAAAGGGACATAATAGCTCTAAAATGACCTATACTTAGCTTTGTTTCCTCCAAAATGACATAATAAGCTTACTTAGCTCCAAAATGACATATTTTACCTAAGTTAGCTCTAAAATGACCTATACTTAGCTTTGTTTCCTCCAAAATGACATAATAAACTTACTTAGCTCCAAAATGACCTATTTTACCTAAGTTAGCTCTAAAATGACCTATACTTAGCTTTGTTTCCTCCAAAATGACATAATAAGCTTACTTAGCTCCAAAATGACCTATTTTACCTAAGTTAGCTCTAAAATGACCTATACTTAGCTTTGTTTCCTCCACAATGACATAATAAGCTTAGTTAACTCAAAAAGGCATAATTACCTAGGTTAGTTCAATAATGACTTGTACTTAGCTTACTTATGTCAAAATGGCATAATTAGCTTACTTAGGTCAAAAATGGCATAATAACCTTGGTAACCTCATAAATGTCATATACTTAGCTTATTTTCTTGCAAAATGACACAATAAGCTTAGTTAGGTCAAAAATGGCATAATTACCTAGGTTAGCTCTAAAATGACACAAATAAGCAATAAGAAGAAGAAAAACAAGAGGAGAAAGAGAAAGAGAAGAAAAACACTTCTTCTTCTTCTTGGGTTCGGATCAAAGTAATCCTTCTGCAGTAGCTTTGCTCCAGATACCCTATCCCGATTGATGACTCTTCTTCCTTTGATTGAGCCCTTAAAATTGAGAGTATGCTCCACTTCCCGGTCCATTTCCTCTTGCATACTCATGAGCATGATCATGTCCACTTCTTCGTCTGAATCCGATGAATCGGAGAACTCTTCTTCAATCAGTTGATCAAGCTCCGTCAGTCCATACTGCTCGCCGGATGAAGCATCGGAATCCATCGTTTCCCTTACAAATTTGACGAGCAAATCCGGTGAGACATTCTGTCAAACACATCCGGCGCAAGGCAGAGCCAGAGAGTTGCCGGACGTACCGCGGTGTCTTCCGGGCCGGGGACGGCGTCCTCCGAGGCGAGGTCGGGAGAGATGATCCCTCTGACCGAGCGGCCGGAGGGACATAGGCTACTAGGCGAAGGAGTGCACGCGGCGGCGGAGCTGGGAGACGGACGACGTGAGGAGGAAGAAGAGAGGATGACAACAAATGGATCCCGCACTTCTGCGGGGTGGATTTGGGGGCAATTTGAGGTGGGGTCGGGCTGTCGGGTCCGACGTGGCGGGCGTGCCTGGGCGCGCCAGGGCTCCCCCATATCTGCCCCATATTTGGGCTGGAAATGAAGGGTGCCGGTCAGTCCGGGCATTTCAGGCCGGTTTGAGAGGCCCGTCTGGGTCGCATTTTTGTGACCGGGCGGCCTGCCCGGGCGTTTTAGGCGGGTTTGAGGGGTCCGACTGTAGATGCTCTTATTTTCTGTTTCCTCAGTGCACTGGACATGTACGGCTAGAGCAGTTTGTGTTTCCATGTATAGAAGTACTGATGTGCAACTATGTAGTCTATCAAGCTCCCCCACAACACTTTGTGCTCACAGTTTTCACCAGCAAGCCAAGGTTAATGGGTATTAGTACAAAAATATATCACATTAAAAAAATGTTGAAGATGAGCCAATACTATTTGACAGACCAAAAGTGCAGTAGAATATTTGATACAAATGCTTAGTAAAACATACAACATGAATATAAGCAGTCCGTACGAAAGGAGGTCACCTCGTCACCTCAGTGTTCTTTGGATCAGCACCTGCTTGGATTAAACCCTTCAACTGGCTAAAATCACCATAAAAGCCAGCACTATTTACTCTTAAGGTCAACTCTTCCTATTGCTACCCTATGTCGAATGTGATTTTATTTGTTTGACGTGCCAAAGGCAAGCAGGCAGCACATCTCTGGTTTCTTCCTTGAACTGCCCCCACACCCCTCGGTCGCCCCTGCCCGGCGACGCGAGGGCGACTCTTCTACCTGCAACCGCCGCCACCCTTCCTCTCTCCCCAACCGCCCCCCTGGGCGAAGCCCGTGTGGCTGATGACGGCGGCGAGGCTCATCTCTCACGCCCCCTTGCTCTATGGGCGACGGGACCTGGTGGCGGCTGGTGGCGGCCCGGATAGATGCGCATGACGACGCTCTCCGGCCAAATCGGGGTGATTCCGTGCTTGCGGCCATGACCAGGATGGGGACGGGTGCGGCACGAAGGCAACTGGGCGGATATTGATGGGTTCTTCTGATCATGTCAGGATTCAACCCTTGTCTGGTCCTTAACAGCGCGGGCAACTCCGGGGGAGACCCTATATCTCCTTGGGATCGAGCGATGGCAGTACTTTTGCATCGTAGTCCCTCTTGAGGGCATCATTTATGGAGTTTGCTCCGGTTGAAGGGACCAGCGGTGCCGGTGGGGCACAACATGGTGGCGCGACTATCGATGGAAATCGGGTCGACTATGATCATGGAGGACGTGGCGGCGTCTGTGACGCCGTTCCCTTCTGAAGGCATCGTTGTTGCAGGTTGCGAAACCACGCTCCGGGGAAATCCTAAATTTGGGGCTTCTCGGATCGGACGATGACGACATCTTTGATGTCGTTTTCCTTCCTGGGGGCATCGTCTTGGAGCAGGTGCTGACTGTGAGGGCCCAGAGGTGGAGCGATGTTACCTCATCCACATCAACGACGACGGTTCTCGGCAGCGTGGTGCAGTGGAGTCTCGACGTCCGATGCGTGTTGATAAACTCGCGCAGGAGGATGGCGTTGTATGGCGTCGTGGTGACGTCGACGGCAGGCCTGGAAAGGTCGATGCGTCCGTACCTGCTCTGAAGATGGATCGGTGGAAGACGGCGGCGGCGGCCTCTGGGAGTGCGTCGGACCGGTGTGTGCCCCAGACCCTACAATGTGACTTGGTTGGGCCTCCAGTTTTAGATGTTAGGCTATGGTGCGAGGTCTGTTTTGTATTTGGCTCGGACTGTCAACACTCCTTCATCAAGTGGATAGGAGTAACGACATATGTTGCCAAGATGGCGACTTCAGACTTACTGATGTATTACTTTGTAAGGTCTTTATGAATAATTAATAAAGTGACTACATGGATTGTTCAGACTTACTGAGGATGCATCCATCATTGAGGGGCTGATGGACAAGTTCAAGATCCTCGCGGCCAAGCTTCGACGTTGCAAGGAGTTCGACGTCCAACCTGGTGGTTGATTGTGCATCGCCGCATGGGTTACGTTTGCCTATGATGCCTTAGTGTATTTCGCCCGGCCTCGTGCGTTGGCCCTTTGGGTCTATATCGAACTTCGTTATTTTGTTGCTACCTTTTATCTTATTAGTTTTTTCGACAAAGGGTGTTCTTTATTGACTCAAGATATAGCATCGAGGGATACAATTATAGTGAGTACACACCCGGCTTCTGCATAACAAAGATGCACACAGCCAACACTAACACACGCACACAAAGTATCACGCCAGCAAATAACAAAGTCATTAAAGACCGAAGCTATGCATAGGCGGAGGCAAAAGAAGGTAAGAAAAACCCGAAAGCAATGAAAACAACGATTGATGACATACACCAATGACCATCAGCACAAATCATCTCTTGACAAGATAATAACTACAACGAAGATTCTCCAAAAGCGACGCCGTCAGGAAGAAAACGACGCGCAAGCGCCGCCTTCGCCCGATCCAACCACCAAGGTTAGACCGTGGGTTTTCACCCTGAAGATCAAGTCCGAGTAAACTCCAAGCAATGCCTTCATCAGGGTAACGACGCCAAGAACGCCACCATTGCCTGGTATAACCAAGGGTCAGGCCTAGGGTTTTCACCCTGGAGCTCGAGACCATCCAATCGAAGTCATCATATGTTGTCTCCTTCACTTGCCTCGATCCCAGCAGCTGCATACGCGCATGGTCTTGACGACGTGTCGAGGAGACACGGTGCGAGCTGGTCATGACAACACGAAGAAATATTTGACGACGGAGAGGAAGGATACCGGCACCGCCAAAATACCGATTCATGGGATGCTTCGGAGACCCCGTACCGTCCTCACAAGTAGCAGTCGATTGCTGATCTGCATCAGACAACACCACCGCGCGCTGCTACTAGCTCTGCCGTCCTTATCATGAACCATGTGACGCAGGAAATTGCCGTTGTCACCAAATCAGAAGATCAATACCGCAGGCCACGCCGTCTAGCCGCTGCCGCAACCACTTGGGTCTAGGGCAATGCCATACACAGCATACGGCAAGATCCATGGCGCCTCCAGCCTTGAGTCGGAGCAGAAGACCATCATGGTCGACACCTCCCGACGGGCAGCTTGGGCTACGATTGCCACCTGCAGTTTGGCCACCGCCTAAACCCGTTGCACCCCAAGATCTGGTCATCATGGTGGCTGTAGCTCCCGCATCTCACTCGCGTGATGCACCCGCGCCTTCACGGAAGAGAAGGGGAATACGTCCACTCGTTGCTTCGAGGCCGCCGTCCAATCCCGATCCGGCGCCGTCGCTGCAAACTCCACCTTCACGGCATCCGGTCGATGTCCGTACGCCACCAAAGCATTGCCTAAACGCCAGGGGAACGAGGCCCCGCCGCCGCCGTCGGCCGCGCAGGCAAGCCCGGCGGCGCCGACCGGCGACAACGAGGAGAGAGCACCCGGTGAGCGCGGCCGGAAAAGGGGATCAGGATCCGCCCGAGCTCGCCCGAGCCGCCCAGAGGACGACGCGGGGGTAGTTAGAGGAGTGTGTTTAGCTCCAAGAGGATGTATGGTCCTATTGAGGAGCTGTTGTCCTATCTTATTAGTTGTAAACGCTGTAAGGACTTCCGTTCGCTAAAGCCGGGTAAGCGCTTCATTTCTAAAAAAGATGTAGAGGCCTGTCTTCCTCCTTTTCCAAAAAACTAAAAAAGCTCTGAGGTTGCTCAATTTTTTCTTCCATCAAGAAAATAAATCTGCAGTATGTTTGCAAAGGAATGTTTATTGGGTCGTACGAGCCTGCAAAGTTCACAAACATGAACAGCAGTGGCCGTCGTCAGCCTGGGCATGACCTGGGCTACGATGCGGCGGAGTCAGGATTTGAGTATAGGGGGGCAAGCCAGGTAGATAAGAAAAATCTAGTGCAGAAGATCATCATCAAGAACAAGATTAACTTTCACATCGGCTTCATTGAAAATTTCAATACATTGAAAACTCCAGCTTAGAAAACAACATAACCTTAACACTGTTTGACGGCGTTTTTATAATCATAGTTGCTGAGTTTTGATCTTAGAATTTAGCTATATTGTATATGTTCGACATAGGAATTTTTTTGCATCACAAATAGGAACTCGTGCAAAATAATTTACATCACGATAATTTTTAAGACACGAGCAGGATATGAATTCTTGATAGCATCTCAAATCACACAACAAAACAACTAAAATCTGATGTGTTAACCTTGGCTAATTCGAGGATTGAGCAGTGACGTAGGCTGCATCCCCGACTGCGCTTATGAATCAGATGATGAGCAGCACAGGGAGAGAAGAGGCAGACGAACGGGAAGGTCACTCGACGGCGCCTAATCCCAAGTACACGCTAATCACAGGAGACTAGAGCGGATGCCAAATGCTATTCGGCGCCTTAAGCGTCCCTTTCTTTCATTCTCGCAAACGGGCGTACACCCCCTCCGCCGTGCTGGGCTGGCCATATTACTTTTTTTCTAGTTTCATAAACGCAAAACACTGTGCGATTGCTATGATCCTGATTCATTGTACGATGCACTAAGCCACTAACCACCCGACCAACCTACCATGATGGGTTTAGTTACATCTTTTTCGGTCTTTTCTTCTTTCTTCTTTCCTTTTTTTGGAATGGTTTCGTCTTTTCTCTTTTTAATTTTTCTTTTCCTTTTTTTTGTTTTCTCTAAATATGTGAACTTTTTTTAAAAATGGATGAACTTTTTTCAAATAGATAAACTTTTTTCGAATTCTATGATTTTTTTTCAAAATTGATGATATTTTTTTATTTGTGATTTAAAAAAAAAACGATGAACTGTTTCTCAAACTCGATGAACTTTCTTAAAAATTGATGATTTTTCTTCAAATTTGCAAACTTTTTTAAAATGGATGAACAATTTTCAAACTTGACGAACTATTTTGTCAACATGATGAACTTTTTGTAAAATTAAAGAACTTTTTAATATTGAGGAACTTTTTTTTTCAAAATTGATGATTTTTTATAAAGTTTGTGAACTTTTCTTAAAAAATGATGAACTTTTTCTATAAATTGATGAACTTTTTTGAAGTTTGTGTACATTTCTTAAAAAATGATGAGCCTTTTCCATTTCACGATTCTTTTAAGTAAATCAAAAATAAAAATAGCGCGACCACACCTGTTCTTATATTATTAGCGCTATTAATTATCAGTTCGCCTGGGGGGAGGGGGGAGGGAGGGAGGGACATGCCCCACCCTACCGAGTCATCCGCCTGTGGCTGTGGGCCTAACATCTTTGCCGCCGGTTCCATAGTTTTGCGAGGCATTGACCTTTATTTTTTGCGTTTTTCTGGCGTTATTAGTTCGTTTAGCTTTGCCTTCGCGAGACGATCCAACAAGGCACTGCAGTGGGCGCTAGCATCGGGCGCTTAAGGTGCCGAACAGGAGCTCTCAAAGCGGAGGCTAACTGGGCGAAAATATGGATGATGGTGGGCTTTTACATGGGCTCTTTTTTTTCCTTTTTCCAAAATACACGTTGATAGAGGGGGGCGATATAATCTGCACGTGTGATTATATCACTAGTTACATATACGTTTTGCATGTCCGCTTTACCGTTGTGGGGGGGGGGGGGGTGGCAGGGGCCTGCCTCCGCCACTGAGCCCAACCTCACTGTACCACGTCCTCTATGGGTGGGTGTGGGCGTAAAATCTCTACCGCCGGTTACGGAGTTTCGCGAGACATCGACCTTTTAGAGCATCTCCAGCCGTTCGGCCCCCCAGGGGCCCGAAATAGCGCCGCCTGGGGGCCAACCGGCGCTATAATCGGCCTGGGGGGGGGGGGGGGGGGGGCTCGGGTTCCCAGCCGTCGCCCACGAAACGGCGATTTCGGCCTAGTATAGGCGGTGATTAGGCCCAAATTCGGCGCTCTTTCGGCTTAAATTCAACAATATCGGCGCTCTTTCGGCATAAATTCAACAATTTCGGTGCTCTTTCGGCATAAATTCAACAAAAACTAAATGTTCATACCTAAGTTCATCACATAAATTAATACAAAATCAAATAGTTCAACGATGCAAGCTCATAATTTCAACATAAATTAAAACAAATCGAACTAGGCGTTGCCCTTGAGCCTTCATAGGTGCTCCACCAGATCGTCCTGCAGTTCTTGATGCACATGTGGGTCTCGGATCTCCTGACGCATATTGAGGTAGGCAGCCCATGTTGCTGGTACCTGGTGATCAACGACTACAAGAGGTCCCATCCTGTGATATGGTTCAGTGTCAAACACTGGCTCTTCCTGCTCGCTCTCAATGATCATGTTGTGCAAGCATACACATCAATTCATGATCTCCCACATCTGCGATTTCGATCAGGTCAGAGCGGGGTACCGGACAACAGCAAATCGAGATTAGAGCACACCAAATGCTCGCTCGACATCTTTCCTGCAAGCCTCCTGACACTTAGCAAAGTGTGCCTTCTTTGGCGCCACAGGTTTTGAGATAGTCTTCACAAATGTGGACCATCTCGGGTAGATACCATCTGCTAGATAGTATCCCTTGTTGTAGGGGCGTCCATTAACCTAAAAGTTCACCGGAGGAGCATGACCTTCAACAAGCTTGGCGAAGACATTCAAGCACTGCAATACGTTGATGGCATTGTGAGTTCCTGGCATACCAAAGAAGGAGTGCCAAATCCATAGGTCATGTGTGGCTACTGCCTCAAGTACCACGCTGCAACCTCCTTTGGCGCCTTTGTACATCCCCTGCCAAGCAAATGGGCAGTTTTTCCATGACCAATGCATGCAGTCGATGCTTCCAAACATCCCAGGAAATCCTCTTGTTACATTTTGTGCTAGGATCCGAGCAGTGTCTTCGGCATTGGGTGATCGCAAATACCGTGGTCCAAACACTGCCACCACTGCCCTGCAGAGCTTGTATAGACACTCAATGGTGGTGGACTCGGCCATTCGTCCATAGTCTTCTTGTATGTCAGCGGGAGCTCCGTATGCAAGCATCCTCATAGCTTGGGCGAGGCGAGTATCATGAGGTGTTCCTCGTCGGCGGTGTCGGCCTCGGCTTCTTCCTCCAACAGAGCCGCGAACGCCTCCTCGTCGCCCGAGTCCATGGCCGGCGAGATGGTGTCCAGGCAAAACGCCGAACACCTTGTGGGCGCGGCGACCTTGTGGGCGTGGCGGTCCTGCCAGCGTGGCTGTTCGAGAACGGCGACGGGGCGGGGGGATGGGGAAGCGAAATCCGGCGGGCGGGGTTGAATCGGCGGTGAAAATGGCCTTCTAGCGGTGGCGCAGTGGTCGTGAACAGGAGGCGAGAGGCGCCTGCGCCGGAATCGGCATGGTGGAGAGACGCGAGGGGGGCGGGTCGGGCGAGGAAAAAGGCGAGATTCGCCTGACAGTGGTGTCCCACACGCCGTTTTGTTTCCGCCGGAGCCCCCCAAGTGCCCCCCAGCGCGCTGGGTTCGGCCTGGGTTCGCCGGCCCAAAAAGGGGTCCAACCGGCGAAAAACGGGGTCCTGGGGCCGCGACTGGGGCGATTTTTCGGCGCCGGCGATAAAAAACTCGCCCGGGGGGAGGGGGGGGGGGCTGTTGGGGGCGCGGGTGGAGATGCTCTTACCATCGAAGCATGCTCGTTGCCACTCCCGTGGTACCAATAGCTTCGTGAGAAAAAGCTCCCTGTAGACATGCAACAACAATGCGCCATCAGGGGAGCTTTGTTGCGGTGATGGGAGATAAAAGCAGATGAATGCTATTTAGCGAGCAGACGAGATGAAACACCGACGATTGATTTTGCTCGCGTGGACAGAGGAGCTGGCGCAGCTGATAAATGGTGCGGGATGCGGAATCATATTCGGCGCATGTAGAGCCAGTTACACGCAAAACTGCAAACCAGCGTGCATCCGTGCCCCTTGGATAGATTTTTAGTGGGCTACCTTTATACGGAAGCTCGTTTTGTGAGAAGCTCCCAACAAGTTTTGGGAAGCTTCTGGAAGCTTCCTGTCGATTAGTTTCGTTTAGCTTTTTTCTGGACCGGTTTTGTTCGGGGTTTTCTTTCTTTTCTCCTTTTCTTGTTTTTCTTATTCCCTTTTTAGATACATGAACTTCTTTTAAATTTATAGCTTTCTCCAATTTTTGTAAGTTTTTTTTTAAATCCGTGAACTTTTTTCAGTTCCTTAAAGTTTTCTTCAAAATTGTTGAACTTTTTTTTCAAGTTTGTGAATTTTATTTTTATCAAAATCGATGGACTTTTTTCAAAGCTGCCTTTCTTTCCCAAAATCCCGTTACTTTTTTAGAAATCGTATTTTCTATGAAATGAAATTATTAAAAAATTGGCAATGTTTTTATTTCAAAATCGATGAACTTTGGTCATTTCAGTATTTTCTTTAAATATTTTTTTCTCAAAACCATGATTTTAATTTCAACATCGCTATTTTTTAAAATATGCATTTTCTTTAAAAGCTACAATTTTTTTAGAAATGTGTGTACTCTTTTTCAGTATTGATGAACTTTTCGTAGTCATGTACTATTTTAAATTTTGTGGTTACTTTTCAGTTCATGAATTGTTTTCAAATTCGTTAACTATGTCCTCAAAATCACGAACTTTTTTGAATTTCTATTCTTTTTTGGATTTTGTTATTTTTTCAAATGCCTGGACTTTTTTGAATCTACATTGTTTTTTTAATACCCCGTTTTACAAAAGTCAACGGTTGATCGGTCAACCGGACAACCATTGACCGAAAGGGAACAAGGTCACGCATGTCAAGAAATTGCGTCACACTGATGGGCCGACCCAAATGTGTAGGCGCGTGGGTGACGGAAGCCCGGAACCCATAACTGGTGCAGAAGGCGTCGAGGTCTCGTGGGGGATTAAGAATTTTATGGGAAGGACGAAGACGAGAGACCACCGGAAAGAAACATATAGCGACACATACCTGAGCCCCCACATTACGCAACACGTGTGCAAGTGACCGACCCACTGTTGCACTGACAATCTAAGTTTAGGGCTAGTGTTTTGGGGGCTTATGGTTGGCCGTGAAAATAAGTTGCCTCCTAGTCCTCCCAGCTTATTCTGAAAGCCCAAACTAAAATTTTATTTTAGAGGTCTATTAGTTAACCCTGAATTAGCAGGCTCCTAAAATAAAATTTTAGGTTGGATTTTTAAAATAGCCTGAGTGGGCAGCTTATTTCCATAACTAAGCATAAGCCTCCAAAGAACTGACCCTAATCTTCAATTATGTCCTCAAAATATGGGCCATTAGCAATAGAAGGCATTTAGCTATCACCTTAGCTCGCAAGTGAAAGCAATCATATGGGCCATTAGCAATTTTATTTCTGTCTTGCTGGTAAATGTACTCAACTGTTGGACAAATATGTTCACAAAAACTAAAGCTGTTGATGGATCAATAAAAACCCGCCAGCAATTTTAGAATGATTTGGGGATAATGACTCTCAAATCAGAAAGCCACATATCACATGGATCACAACGATGTGTAGTCCTAATATTAGATAGGAAAAAGCATGTGCTCTTAATAAAAAATCAACAAAAGCACTCAACTGCCATATCCCAATACTTTGATTATTTCTTGCAAAAGTAAATATAAACAGTACTGCTAAAAATATATAATCATTGTGCCAGAATCTCCTACAAAGATCAAAAGGGGAAATCAGTACAGAAAATTTAAGTGGTTCTGGAGTAAGAAAACAATCTCATCTGTTTTGCCGACTTGCATTGCACGTAAAGTTATGCTCAAAATATTATGCTTGACCTGGGAATAATGTAGTGTTGTAGTATATTGCCAGTAAATCATGATAAGTGTACTGGGAGCCAATATACTCCATAAGACCCATGTTGACAGAACTAAATTCTGAATAAACTGTACTACATAGTCATCAACCTGTAGCATTTTCGCAGTATGTTAGCAAATCAGCACATCAGGTATTTATATGTTTGAACATCATGTGCAATTAAACCGGAATTCCTTCGATCCATGAAACGGAACACAGCGTAATAGAGAGATCAAGAATAAAAATGGCTTACCAATTACCATGTTATATTAGAGATGCAAATCATGGACTTTTTGCACATGCAGGCAGGAGCTGGACCTCCAAATCTGTGTCGTCCGCACAAATCGGCACGCAAATACCTGATAAACCATCTGTTTAGATTAAGAACCAGCTGGGTATACAATTTTCTGTACTATATGCACCCACCTTTATATCTGAATTTAAAAGAAATGACAATTCATCTAATTGTAGAACTAAAACTTGCTGCAACGAGATATCACAATGAAGAATGAAAAGAGTCCCCTTCCACATGTTTTTTTCTTATAGAAGTAAGAAATAACAGTCTAGGAAATAAAAATTGTCAGTAATCGTTATGATGTGGGTGCTAATTACTAAGCATGTGCTCAGACAGAGTGAAAAAGAGATCAAAAGTACACAAACCAGCAAAGATGAAACAGCGATGTGACATGTACCAAGGCTAGAGAAGTCGCCACCGTGGTTCCACTGGTGTCCACCACCATCCCATCAAGTGGCGGCGACCGTGGCGAACGGGGTGACATGGGTCGGTCATCCAATAGGTGGGGGTTATATACTCCTAAAATAGCGGTCCAGAAGATTCAGGAAGAGGCGTTTGAAGTTGTTTCCATAAAATTCAGAATGAACCTCCTAACCCATCATAATCGCAAGATGAACGTGTGAATCATACCATTGCTCCTCCCCAAAATTACACACGTCATCACTCAAAAATCCACCGAGAGGCTGAAATGAACTTCAAGAAAAAGGAGAAATTGATTCCTAGGGGAGATTGAGCCATACATATTGTCTCTTGTCTGGATCTCTGCACAAAACAACAGTACACACAATAATTACTAGTAACTAATATAGAACCAAATAATAAGTTAACAGAAGTGAACAACGTCCCTCCCATTGGCATTGAACATTACCACTTTACAAGATGACAAGTTCATAGTTCGGTCTAGTTACAGGTTAGTAACTAACAACCTAGCAGGCCAGCACTGTTTGGCACATAAAAAATCAATCGATTGTGTACTGTGATGATCTGAACATGAACGCACAAAAAAAAGAACGTGGACTGTGTATCACTAACAGATAGAGAAGGACGGTCTCAGGACACCCTGGAGCTGCACATACGAACGGGGGGCATCACGCGAGGGCAGGTGCTGGTTTGGTACCCGTGGAAGGGGAGGCAGCAAGCAGCTGAACAGGCTACGCGCCGCTACTTTGATTGATTGATGGTAAAAACTGTACAGGATATGGGATTCAAGGGATTACCTGATGGCGGGGCGGTGCAGCGACGGAACACGCGGCAGATCTTCGGCTCCCGGATGACACCAACGTGGATGCGGCTAGGTGACGGTGAGGACAACGTCGGGAGGAGCGCGGCATGGCGACTATGAGGACGACGAACGCCGATGCGCTCCAACTACCAAGATTGCTGATGGACGAGAAAGGGATTCGACGGTGGGCGGAGCAACCGGCGGAAGCTAGCGCTTCGGGCTAGGGCTGGTGCCGCACGGGGAGGGGGAATGGGCGGCGCGCGTGGTGGGCATGACGCCGGCGTAGATTGGAATCTGGAGGTTGGGAGATGGCGGCGTGCAGAAAATATCTGGGATTATACGGAGAGAAAAAAATCGAGAGGCGCGGGAAGTCTTTGGCGGTAAACAAAATATAATTTGCCGCGCCAAATTTCGTTAGGCGAAAATAGTTTAGGAGCCCCAAATTTGGTTAAGCGAAAAAAAATCCCAGAGAAAATGGAGATTTCACTGATTAACCATGTATGTATATACACATCCAATGTAATATTCACATTGTTTAATAAAAGAATATGTGATAGATCAAACGGGGGGAGTGATACTCAGAATAATGATGGTGGCATCCTCAATCTTTGAGTGCGACGCAGAGCAACCCGACCATGCATCACATCACTGTAACGTCTCTGGATATTGGTATTATAGCAACAATGTCTGGTTGACAAACTCAGTTTGGTATGGAGAAACAAAAATATTGGTTGTAGGTTTTCAAAAAGAACTCCCGCAAAAAAAAGACAAATTAAGCAAAAAAGGGGCTGACATGCGAAAATGCCTTTTGGAGCTCGGCCTCCATGGAGGCCGGTTTTTGAAAAGTTCAAAATTCATCAAATTTCATATTTTTACATTTCAAAAAAATCTGAAAAAAATACGGATGTACATGAAGGCATAACACACATGTGTGTAAATTTTCAGGACGAAATTCATTTAAACAAGGCCTGTGCAAAAAAGACAAATTTGTGGCTTTTTAACACATGATACTATTCATCCCAAAAGTCCATGAATTTGTTCTTTTTGCACAGATTGCATCTCAAGGTATTTCATCCTGAATTTTTGCACACATACACATTTCATCCTTGTGTACTTGCATTTTTTTTTCATTTTTTTTTGAAATCAGGAAATTTGAAATTTGAATTGTTCAAAAATAAAGGGCTCCATGGAGCCCGAGCTCCAAAACGCCCTACTCGCTGACATGGCTCTATGTCATCTTGCCAGATGACACGTAGAGATGGGAAAGGTCATGAAAATCTTATCTCTTCGAGACACTGCCACGACCATTGACGTGCTACTGCAATATTCTAAATTTCACATATCTAGGAGTCGGAACTAAGGCACTCGGCCTCTCCCCTCCCCTCCCATAACACCAAGAATGAAAGCAGTGCCCACGGGCTCGACATGGGTGGTGGTCGGTGGGAAATAATAGCATGAATTTATCGCCTCATGTAATTACTTAGTCGCGTGTTTGAATTTTAGCATGATTGGTTTTAATAGCTATCCATGGTATAAAAAATATGTGATTATTTAAAGTTTTCTCAACTCCGGAAATAGATATGCATACTAAAACGTGTCAAAAATCGTCTCTATATTAATTAAAAATAGATATTTTCCTTTTAAATGTCTAGTTATATGAAAAGGTTTGTGGCACTTTGTAAATGTCTTAGGAAGCGTCTCTAGTCTCCTAGTGTTCATGAGCTTAGAGACGAATCCAAAGAGCGTCCCAGAAAAAGCGACCATACGTTGCCTTTTTGTTGTAGTGAGGGTCGTGGCCTACCACGACCGCTGAACTAGTTATGACAACTCGATTCGCGGTTCGAGGCTATTTTCACATTGACACGACCCATCAATGTATAGATTGTGCTCCGTTTCATACGGGATGTAATCATAACTCCGGGCTTATTTTGTGCGTTTATAACGGCACGCACGCCTTGGGAAGCGGAGAGACTCGCGGCGCGGTAAAGGGAGGCTAATCGGCGTGACGCCTCATAAAAGGGAGAAAACCCCCCAGGATTGCTCACGCTTTCTCATTCGCCTCCTCTGCTTTCCCAATCTTCCCAAGCTCCAAGAGCCCAGATCTAGTTTCTCCTCAACTTCCCCTCCGAGCTTAGTCATGGCGGGTTCAGGCTCCATGGGCAAGTGGGAGGCCTCCACGGTCACCGACCAGGATATCCGGGAGCTAAAGCTCGCCGGCTACCTCCCCGCCAACGTCTTTCACCGCGCCCCAGAGGCGAAACAGGTCGTCCCCACCCCCAAGCCAGGTGAAAGGGTAGTCTTTGTCCCCCATTTCATCCGGGGACTGAGCTTCCCACTCCACCTCTTCGTCAGGGGCCTTATGTTCTTCTACGGGTTGGACTTCCTCGATCTTCCTCCGAATTCTTTTATGCATATTTCGGCTTTCATCATCCTCTGCGAAGCCTTTCTGCGGGTCGAGCCGCACTTCAGCCTGTGGCTCAAGGTCTTCAACGTCAAGCCGAAGACCGTGGCAGGCGAGCACGCAGACTGCGGAGGGGCGGTAATCAGCAAGCTCCCCCGCGTCGAGTGGCCAACCGGCACCTTCATCGACACAATCAAGATCTAGCAGAAGGAGTGGTTCTACATCACCGAGCCAAGGGACGAGAGCTGGGCGGCGCCTACCGAGTTCAGATCCGGACCCCCCACGAGGTTGACCTCGTGGCTCAGGAAGGGCCTTGACTCGGGGTCGGATGCTGAGGTGAAGCTACTGCAGAAGCGCATTACCTCGGTGATCGAGGCCAAGGTGGAGCTGGTTAACGTAGTCCAGGTTATGCTCCACCGCCATATTCTTCCTTGCCAGCGCCGGGCTTCCCCCATGTGGGCTTACCGGCCTGAGGACGAGCCTACCGTGCGCCAACTCTTCCGCACCACCCCTGAGAAGCTGTGGAAGGCTTTGTTCAAGCCTCGAAAAAGCTGGCCGGCCAAGGAAGAGGATTCGGGCCTAAGCACCGATAACCCCCCCACCAAGGTATGGCATAATTTTAATCCGCTGACTCTACTTCTTCGACCAAAAGACTGAACGCCTTCTCCCTTACTTTCGCAGAAGCGGTTGAGCAAAGCCGCGAGAGTTAACTGCCCGACTCCACAACCCGAAGACCCCAGGTTAGAGTTGTTGACGGCGATGCTCGTTGTGGCGCCGTACTCGGCGCCCGAGAAGAAGGAGAAGAAAAAGAAGGCCAGAGAGGGTCACCGCATAAAGGACCAGCCGGACGCCGCGTCCGAGGAAACCCATGCCTCCTCTAGTCATGAGGAAGAGCATGAAGACGGGGGGAAAGGCGTGTCCCCCCTCACAAGAAAGAGGGCGGCATCATCGGACGCCGCGGAGGATGCAGCTCCTCCTGCCCTGAAGAGGGCGCGCCGGGCGAGGTTGATCCTGCCCGACGATAGCTCGGATTCTGACATAGAATCCGAGGAATTTGAGAGGGTTCCCCGAAGGAACTTAAGGGTCAAGCCCCCCGCTCAAAGGTATGAATCCGAAGACTCCCGGGTTATTTATGCAAAGTTTTCAATGTTTTAAATACAAGAACGTCTTTTAATCTGCAGCCCACCGCGTGTTCTCCCTACCAACCAAATATCGGATGGGGAGTCTCCACCCGCCGAGCTGGCGGAGAGTGGGACTGCATCGCACCCCACACCTCCAGGGGCCGCGAAGGATGCCGCGGAGGTGTCATCCAGCCAGGCTCCGTTGGAGCCAAACACGGGCGGTGGGGGTGACCATGCCATGGCCGAGGTTGACGCCGCGGCCGCCGAAGGCCAGGGAGAGGAAACTGCCCAGGCTGCTGAGGACCAGGGGGAGAATATTCCCTTGGCCGCCGAAGAGGAAGGGCGAAGAGACGCCCAGTCCCCTCCGAGGACGTCTCCGGAGCACACTGTGCCTCCGGAGCTACCGGCTCAGTCCCCGGTCAGAGATCGGACTGTCCGGTCACCACCGATGCCACCGACGGCTGGGTGGCCGGTTATGGAGGAGGCGCTAGCAAGCGCCCCCATCTCCGAGGATCACCGCACTCTTATGGGTGCGGTTTTACAAGGAATTAAGTCCGTTGATAACGGACTGAAAGAGGCCTTCAATGGTCTCTTGGCGGGCTTCAAGGTGAGTCACGTAATACCCTTTTCCCGAACAACGTTAATTTTAAGTTTGTGCTATCTTTATATATGTAGTAGCCCCCGAGCCCCGGATGGGTTTGCAAAAACGCATCCGGGGGTCAAATAATAAGGAATGAACAATGATGCACAAGGCACCATTTAGTCCTGCCATGTTCTAAAAGCCCTTAAAAGGACCGAACAGAGAGTCATATCCTTGACAGTTCGGAGGTTGGAATGCACATAACTGGATGCATATTTTTTGTTTTTTGTAGGCCTCGTCATCGGCGGCGGCCGTTATTGCCGCTGAGCTGACCGAGCTAAATCGGAAGCTCAAGATCTCCGAAGAGGAGCTTGATAGCCTGAACAAGAGGTTCGACGAGGCACAAGGTAAGCCGAATTCTAATATCCGGGCTGTTTAATGATCCGTACTGGTGACCCAGTGTAATTAGTTAGTTATTGCTTCTACAGCTTCCGCTTTGGAGGTTGAAAAACTCAAGGACGAGCTCCAGAAAATGAAGCAAGAGGCCGCGGATGAGAAGGCGACCGCCGAACAAGCAGCAGCCGCGCTTTCCGCTTTGAAGGCTGCAAGTGCCAAGCATGAGGCCCGGGTGGAGGAGGTGCATCAAGAGCTCAAGGATGCCGGCACGAAGTGCGAGGCCCTTGAGCAGAAAGGCAAAGAACAAGCCACCGAGCTAGCTGCGCTAAAATCTGAGCTCCAGAAGGAGCGGGTGGGTAGGCGGTCTTTTGAAGAGGAGGTTCGCCAAGTCAAGGCTATCATAGATGGTAAGCCGTATTCACTACAATGCGCCTTTGGTGGTAGCAGGTTTGCTTTGCTCACCCAGATGTGGCGTTCCTTAGGCGTCTGTGCGGATTTCCAGAAGAGTGCAGCGGACGTGAACAGGTTCTATGCTTCGCGGGAGGAGGATGATCAGGCTCGGCTGTTCTGGGCACAATTTGACTCCCCCGAGCGCTCTCCTCTCCTCATCGAGCAAATGAAGCAACTGATGGAGCTGCACAGGATGGCGGAGCCGGCCATGAAGGACCTCTGCATCCGGCTGTGGCCTGGGGAGCCATTGCCGAGCAGCTACTTCGGCCTGGTGCAGATACTATGCGATGCTGCGCCTCGGGTTGATGTGCTGAAGCGCTCTACATGCATCGAGGGAGCTCGGATGGCCTTTGCAAAGACCATGGTGCACTGGCCGAAGCTCCAGCCGACCAAGATGGCCACCGCACCTCCGCCTCCTGACAAGGGGCATAGGCGCCCCGAGCTATACTTCCCCGCAGTGATGGAGGGTGCTCGGGCAATAGAGGCCCAATGCTCCAAAGATGTTTTGTATGAATGAGCGCGTTGTAGTATGTCCGAGGACTTGAACGCCTTATAATCAGTGTTGCATGGTTTATCATGTCTTATAAGTATTTAACTTTTATTTTGACTCCTATGTGGCCGGTTTAACTAAAAGTTGCGAGTCGTCGGCTTCAGCCCCCACGTAGATACTATGCGGGGTGTCTTTGTATCCGCACTGAGACCCTTAGCCGAGGTTTCGGTTCCCGAAGGCGGTAGTGCGAGGGAGACAAGGCAATCGGACTATGATGCTTTATCGCTTTCACTTAGCCGTGGGAGCATAGAAAAAATGCGGGGGCTGATGACCAGCCCCCAGTGTGGTGTGATGTTCGGATGTACCGGGGCCGAAGCCAGCATCACATGGTTTGTACAATAACGAAACCCATCGTATAACAGGGCATAACCTCTATCGATCTTTTAGTATGACACTTATGCTCGGATTTGCAGACCGGTTCTCGCTTACTATGACGGTCAGTTTTCGGCTTTCTCCCCTGAGGTGCTTGACCAGGTGAACTGGAAACACAATCGCAGTGGTTCTCCCTTTGCCCCTTTAGCCGAACGAGCGGAACGTAAGGGGGCAATCACAGGAGCCGGGCAACCCAACTATTGACCCAAGACATAGTTCGGATCCGATGCATATAAAGCGAAATCAAAGACGCCGAGCACATGACCCGCTGTGTTGGGGTGATGCTCAGGGCGATTTTTTAATTTCAAGTCCCCGGTCTATTAGCCGGTTGCCTCATGATGTATACCGAACAGTTGTCGCAAGAAGATTTGATGAGGGAAGAACAGAGGAAATATAAAATACAACAAAGTGGCCATGTATAATGGTCTTGTATTTGCTCAATAATTCTTATAGCTCCGTTTGCCGAAGCAATTGTTTACTGGTATTTGAGGGTGAAATATAAAATTTACAGAGGGGAGGTTGTACCAGGGGTCTTCGATTGGTGGCATGACGTCCTCGATGTGCCCTATCACCTGTCCGTTCATATTCCTCTGTGGGGGTTGCATCCCTTTAAGGGTGATGCTGTCGCCGAGCGGACCTTGGGAAGAAGGTCTTGAGAAGTTGCCGAAGTGTGGATGAGCTTTATGCTTTAGCAGGTCCTTGATGGTGTAGGGTAACGCAGCAGAAAACAAAAATTTTCCGACCTACGTACCAGCCCAGGATCACTATGGAGACTGCATACAAGGTTTGATCTGTTTCGTTACCGACTCGTAGCGCAGCGGAAATAGAGTCGATGACGATCGGCGGTGCAGATCCCCGCAGCTAGGATTTACAACCTCCCAACCGCGAGGATGTATACCCTCATCCGCCCCCGGACAGCCCTCCGGGAGGCGGTCGGACAGTCCCTCGGACGGTGTCACGGACAGCCCTTCGGGAGGACCATCGAAACTCGGACAGTCACTCGGACAGCCCTTCGGGAGGACCATCGAAACTCGGACAGTCACTCGGACAGCCCTTCGGGAGGCACTCTCGAACTAAGACCGAAACTACGATCTCTCTACAGAGTTGCACACATACGGTGTCATCTATCCGGCAGGGCTTCGCCGTCCAGAACTAGTTCCCACCAGAACCCAGACAGCCTTTCGGCTCTACGAAACTATTTCGCTGGGAGGGAGAGAGAAGCCAGAAATGTCATGGCACTTGTATGTGAGAAGGAAGTGAGTGTGGAGGCAGCCCCTCCACCTCTATTTATAGGAAATCCAAGGGGTAGGGTTTCTTGGCCCCCAAGCCTTCTAGAAACCTTTTTGGGAAAATATCCCAAAAGGTGACTTTTCCATAAATATCCCAAAAAGCACTTTCACTATTCACGACGACATTTTTCAGCGTCTGATCGAACTGAAAATATTCATGTGGGCTTAGAACATTTCCAGTACCCACCAAAATAATTTTCAACGCGAGCCGGAACAATTCCGGTTTAGTGATTTTCATCTGCGAAAAGCATCTGAAGCGGTTTCGGCAGCTCCGGAACATTTCCGGTTTTCATTCCGGAAAATTCCAGAAAGTTTCCAGAATGATTCTGGCACCCTCCAAGAATTATCAGGCATGTGCCGAAACCATTTTGACTTTATGGTGTACTCCGAAACAACTTTTCGGTTTAGTGATTTTCATCTGTGAAAAGCAACTAAAGCGGTTCCGGCAGTCCGGAACATTTCCGGTTTTTGTCTCTGAAAAATCTCAGAAGTTACCGGAACAATTCTGGTACCTTCCAATAATTTTCAGGCATGTGCCGAAACCAATTTGACTTTATGGAATACCCTGAAACAACTTTTCAGTTTCACCGGAACTATTCCGATATCCTCTCTGGAACGTTTCCGTTTCGTCCGAAACTTTTTCGGTGATTTTTTCTCAGACTCCCCGTCTAGTATTCAGCAGATAGATGACCCTTAAGCGTGTGACCCTATAGGTTCGGTGAAGTATAGACATGACCCGGAACCCCTTCCGATCAATGATCAACATCGGAGCCGTGGACACCCATATTGACCCCTATACCCACACGAATGAATATTCGAGTGAACCTCCAGTTGCCGTGTGCTATTCCTGTTGCTTCACGATATGTTATAAATACCCGAGGTGAGACATGTTGGCATCCCCGCGGATCAACAACTTGTCCACTATGCCAGTTACCTCGTTACCGGTATTGTTCTCTTTTCTCGTTCCCGTGTTCCGGCATCCCCGTGATCAAATCACAAAGTGTCTGGCCAGACGATGATGGATACCGTAACACCGAGAGGGCCCAGAGATATCTCTCCATCGTCGGAGGAGCAAATCCCAATCTTGAGCTATAAAGTTACTTGACATACTTTTCCATGAACCCGTAAGCCGCCGTAATAGCCACCCATTTACGGATGACGTTTAACAAACCCCAAAGTTCATGAAGCAAGCATGAAGTAACTCGATACTCTCATGGTCTAAGGAATTATGCAAACGTTAACCATCTTTGTGTTATTAACCATTAACTTATGACGAATGAATCTCATAGCATAACATCAATTCGGGTCGATTCAACACAAATGTTCTTCTAACATTGTGCCCTCAAAATTGCCGGCATAGCCATGCCCATGATCAGGAAAACAGGATCATCATGCAATACTTGAGCCAGTCTTACAGGCCAGACTAGGAATACATTTTACCGTTTATTATTCCACACGTGCATATGAGTCTTCCTCCGAGCCTCGTGGTTATTGTAGACTCGAGAACCATAGCAGTTATAGCATGGAACATAAACCTAATTATGAACAGGGAGATAATTAATAACATATATTATTGCCTCTAGGGCATATCTCCTACAGACTCCCACTTGAACTAGAGTCAATAATCTAGTCAATGCTAATGCACTTTACACCTATGGCATACTGGTGTAAAATATGCTTCGCTTGTGGTATAGCCTGATGTCCAACGGATCTGACAACTTCAGCTCCGTGTGTAACTTTGCATATCCTCGCGTTTTCACGCTTTCACAAAATTCATATTTTGTGTGGACTTGGCTTTGCATATGTGTGAATCATTGGTCAAAACCTGATTCCTCAGACTGAGCTATGGAGCAACTATCTGCAATAGTGTCCCATAGACCAAAACCATCTTGGAACCATACTAAGTTCATGAATGAACTATATGATTCAACAACTTCTTTGTCGCTTCTTAAGCGTCAACATACTCAGCCTTTGTTATAGAATTCGCCACAGTATCTTGTTTGGAACAATTTCCAACTACCGTGCCACCATATTGTGTATTACAAAAAACCCTTAACTTAAATCGAAAATCGCATGGAGCATTGATGAAGACTGTATCGATGTAATTACTTACAACGAGCACTTCATAATCTCTGCTTGCGAGAAAACATGTCATCACTACTACTCTAGTACTCAATGACATCTTTCACTGTTGTCCTATGATCAGTACTTTGATCACTTTGGTATCTATACTCGCAACAACTTTGGAGTATTGGACATATCTGGTTGTTTTTACATACCATGGAATACATGATTAATCCAAACACAAGAGTGTGTGGAATCACCATCATGTATTTTGCTCATCAGTGTTTTGGGACACCGAGTCTTGCAAAAACTCTTTCCATGTGACTTTGGCAAGAATCACTCCTTGACTTTTTTTAATGCTAAAAAGTTTTAGCATCTTGTCAATATGTATTCATAGCTTAGCCCCATTAGGTAAATCTATCTCCATAGATCATCATGCCTAATATTGAGGCTATTAAGCCTAAGCACTTCATCGAAAAACTTTTTTTTCAAATGAAGTCCTAATTCGTGTCAAGAAATTTATTTCCAATTAACAATGTGTCAAGCACACAATGTTTCTAGAAATATTATTATGCTCCCACTTACTTTCTTGAATCACAAGCATCTTCGATACCCATTTGATGAAGTCAAACCCCTTTGACCATTCCATCAAAAACGAAGATTCCAACTCCACTTTGCTCTCTTCTGTCCATCGCGGGAACTCTGAAGTTTGCATACTTACTAGCATCCTCTGGATCGACAAATTTCTTTGGACTGTATCACATACAAGTCCTAGGTTTCATTTCCATCAGATGGAAATCCTTTTGTCATCCATGTTTCATATCTCATGATTGAAATATGTATTAATTGCTAGTTCAACCCGAACCGACTTCAAGCATCGCTACGGTGAGACAATCTCATCGTAGTCAACTCCTTGAACTTGTTATTGCAACAAGTCGAGCTTTATGGATAAAACATTTTATCCGTATCAGTTTTTAGTTCCATAAATATTCGTTAGACTCTAAGTCTTCCGAAAGGTGTATCAAGATTTTAATCTCGAATCACTTATATGGAAACTATCTCGGATTGTATTGGCATTTAGCCAATTCCGGAGTCAGGGCCCATCAACGCTTCCTTGTGTATTGTAGGTATACTGTTGTCTAACAACAATATCTCGTTTGCGCACCTGATAGGTTTGCACGAGCTTTGCCTACGTGGTTCAGCTGCAAGTTCGACCGAAGTCCATACATTTTATTGTAGAGACTTCCGTATCAGTCGCAGTAGGAAACTCCGGAATCACTTCCAAGGTTTCTTTCCTTTGATATGATGACGAAGATACTGATTATCTCGTCGAGTTGCACTGTCCTCCCACTCACCTTTTGAAAGAACTATTCTCTTTAAAAGCATACCGTTTTGCGGCAAAACCCTTTGCCTCGGTATAGTGGTGGGGGAATACCCAATGACTTGGGATAACCTTACAAAGTAGCACTTGTCTGATTTGGAATAGGTTTGTAACCTTTTACACAAGCCCCATATTCCAAATGTTAAGAAAAGATATAACATGGTTGGGCGTACCACACCATGGCGTCATTTCAACAGACCTGATGGAGCTCTTTTCAGTGTAAAAGCCGCAGTCTCTAAAGCATCACTCTATAAAAGGGATAATGGCAAATTTATTTATGTCATCTTTGATCTTACCATGTCATAAATGGTTCGATTACATCTTCACGGACTTTTCACTTGCAGTGGTGTTCCGGGAGGTGCAAGTTATGAAACCCCTTTCATAACTCATCAGACATTCGCTAAACTTGTAACTCAAATATTCCTTTCTGCAATCGAATTGTAGAAACATAATTTTCTTGTTACAATAACTTGTACTTCATTTTTGAAAACCTTATGAATGAATTCAAAAGATCCAGACTTCGTCTCCACAAGTAAATATCCATATATCTACTTGAGTCATTTCTGAAGATAGATAAATCCACTACTTGCAACAACATTTATTGGACTACACACATCACAATGTATGATCACCAATATGTTCTTTGTTCGTTCCTTATGGCCTGTGAACGGTATTTCAGTCACTTCACTTTTCAGAGGAAAGTTGCAAGTGTCAGATGATTCAAAATCAAACGACTTCAAAATCCATCATAATGGAATTTTCCATGCGGGTTTCTACAATGTGACCAAATGCAGTGCCACACTTGTGTGGTATTCTTTTAGTCTTGCGACATTTAGCGTCAGTGTTATGGATGTATCATATTTTCCATCAATATTCATAACATACATCCCATCTAGGATGGAAGCATGGCCCTTCATGTTATTCATAATACTGAACAACAATTGTTGTTTTATGAACAACTGTTTTGCAACAAACATTGTGCAATGGGCTAGAGTGTATGAAACTCTAAAATGAATTATGAAAGTAAACCCAGAGGTAATGTATTATTATCAATATTCATAACATACGTCTCATTCATAATAAAAGTATGGCCCTTATGTTATTCATAACACCGAACATCAAAAGTTCTCTTATGAACAACCTTCTTGCAAGATACCTTATGCAAAGGGCTAGATTGTGAAACTCTAAAATGAATTATGAAGGTAAATACATAGGGAATACACCTATGGAAGGCATAGTAACATTTACTATGTTCCCTGCGTGTATCTAAACCTCATTCCTGGCTAGTCTTTCAGGCCATAGTAGTTCTTACATCGAGTTGCAACAGAATGCAATCGAGTGGGTATCTTTGTGATTAACTCACAATACCCAAGAATTAGTGATTAACATGTTTAACCATAATTCCCAAGAACTATATCTTTGACCAGCCTTCTATACATCAAAAACCTGTATGACATTCATACATGAGCTGGATATTCCAGTCTTCTATCCTTTTGCCTTTATACTTCTAACAGTTTAACTTTTAGTATTTCTCCTACTCTCAGAAGAAGCATCCAACTTAAGAGTGGCGTTAGCCCCGGACTTCCTAGGCGTGAAAGTTTCACTAACACCCTTCCGGATACTTCCTTTCTCTTTAAGTTGTTGTTTTATTCACCATCATCATATGACAGGCGTTCTTCTGGATCCCTCTCTTATCAGTCTAATGCATAGTAAACTCCTTTACTAACAGTTTGCAAACAAACATTGCTTTGGATATCTCATATCTTTTAGCCTTTGTCTGTCTCTGAAAATGATTTTCAGATTCCATGAATATCACATAACTATCCAAACTTTCGAAGTTTGGGTCTCATGAAAGCAAACGTATTGCACTTGACTGAAACATAATTCTAGCTTTTGGATCGAAGGACGAGAGTCACATGATCCATAGCATTAGCGGGAGAATACCGAAAGTATGCGATAGGACAAAGTCCTTCTCGGCACTATTGAGGACAATCCTCACATTACGTTACCAACCGTAAAGTTTTAACCAGATATTTAACAGCTATTCAATTTTAATAGGGAAGGTGGAAACGCGAGCCATTATTCTACAACTATTATGCAAACCACACTTAGACAGTGTTCAAAATTAATTGCACTGAGAATTAAACAAGTTAATTCAACAGTGCGCTCCCACTCAAATCAATATCTCTCATAATTGATTATGAATGATTCAAGACACGAATTTCAATTCAACGCCATTGATGGTGAGCATCACTGATGACGAGAACTTCAATCGTTAGGCAAACTTGCCGATCACATCTCTATGTGACTCTTGTTCATCTTTCGATGCGTGTGTTCCGAGCTCATGACTTTCATGCCTGAACGTCAAGACAACCAAGTGATCTCGCTGCGAGGTCTTAACTCACCCGCCTCACACATCCCTAATCGTTCGTACCCATGTCAGCATGGCGCACCCCGAAAAGTTAGGTGCCGTGACGGTGCTACACTTGGGAGAACACTAACTACTTGATATTTTTGTGAGAGATCACCCTAATAAAAAGCGACTACCGCGCAATCAAGAAGGGTGCATCATAAGGGATAAACATCTCAAGCAATTCATAATAGCAAGATATGGTATAGCCCTTTCTGATGGAGAAGTCTTTCATTTCTTCGTCTTCGGCATTCGCGTCGGTGTTCACCTTCGCGAAGATTGCCACCACCTAGTCGATGCACCAGATAATATTGCTATCTCTATAGCTAATAAAATAAGTGCATTACATAAGGTTGACACGCAGGTCATTAAAGTGCAATCATATGGCTCCAACCATCATGCCGAATCATGACACGCAGGTCATGTTAATATTACATCATATAGTCATCTCATACATAATCAAATTAATATGAGCACTGCTATACCACATCATATGCACATGCAAACCATCCTACAAAACCAAGTTAGACGCCTCTAATCGGTTTATACAAAATTTTATTTTTCGTGGCTTCTAAGGTTTCGAAACAAACCGAAGCTACCAACGTCCATCATCAAGTATGATAATTCAAGTTGCTAGATTAACTTTCCAGGGTGTATGAAACACGAGATAATAAAATCTCGAGCCCCATACTAAACTTCGTCATACGCGTGACCCCCGTGCAGATCATATCTGCATTGCCCTTTCGTCTGCGAATTTCATCTTTCTTTTGACTATGGCGGAACCCAAAGAACTGAAGCACTTCGTTGATCAATCAGGATCGCAGATTGCCAGAACTTTGTGAAATTCCACCATACTGTCTCGAGATTGAGCAAACGCAAATTCTAGGGAAGCAACAAGAACATCGGGTAACAGACTTCATCTGTCATCCGCACAAATAATTTTCAGCAATAGAACTCATCTACTACCTAATTATATTGTGCAACACCCATACATCTCTATGTATTCTAGATCGCAACCTGCATCTACGCATAGCACGGCTCTGATACCACTGTAGGGTAACGCAGCAGAAAACAAAAATTTTCCGACCTACGTACCAGCCCAGGATCACTATGGAGACTGCATACAAGGTTTGATCTGTTTCGTTAGCGACTCGTAGCACAGCGGAAATAGAGTCGATGACGATCGGCGGTGCAGATCCCCGCAGCTAGGATTTACAACCTCCCAACCGCGAGGATGTATACCCTCATCCGCCCCCGGACAGCCCTCCGGGAGGCGGTCGGACAGTCCCTCGGACGGTGTCACGGACAGCCCTTCGGGAGGACCATCGAAACTCGGACAGTCACTCGGACAGCCCTTCGGGAGGACCATCGAAACTCGGACAGTCACTCGGACAGCCCTTCGGGAGGCACTCTCGAACTAAGACCGAAACTACGATCTCTCTACAGAGTTGCACACATACGGTGTCATCTATCCGGCAGGGCTTCGCCGTCCAGAACTAGTTCCCACCAGAACCCAGACAGCCTTTCGGCTCTACGAAACTATTTCGCTGGGAGGGAGAGAGAAGCCAGAAATGTCATGGCACTTGTATGTGAGAAGGAAGTGAGTGTGGAGGCAGCCCCTCCACCTCTATTTATAGGAAATCCAAGGGGTAGGGTTTCTTGGCCCCCAAGCCTTCTAGAAACCTTTTTGGGAAAATATCCCAAAAGGTGACTTTTCCATAAATATCCCAAAAAGCACTTTCACTATTCACGACAACATTTTTCAGTGTCTGATCGAACTGAAAATATTCATGTGGGCTTAGAACATTTCCAGTACCCACCAAAATAATTTTCAACGCGAGTCGGAACAATTCCGGTTTAGTGATTTTCATCTGCGAAAAGCATCTGAAGCGGTTTCGGCAGCTCCGGAACATTTCCGGTTTTCATTCCGGAAAATTCCAGAAAGTTTCCAGAATGATTCTGGCACCCTCCAAGAATTATCAGGCATGTGCCGAAACCATTTTGACTTTATGGTGTACTCCGAAACAACTTTTCGGTTTAGTGATTTTCATCTGTGAAAAGCAACTAAAGCGGTTCCGGCAGTCCGGAACATTTCCGGTTTTTGTCTCTGAAAAATCTCAGAAGTTACCGGAACAATTCTGGTACCTTCCAATAATTTTCAGGCATGTGCCGAAACCAATTTGACTTTATGGAATACCCTGAAACAACTTTTCAGTTTCACCGGAACTATTCCGATATCCTCTCTGGAACGTTTCCGTTTCGTCCGAAACTTTTTCGGTGATTTTTTCTCAGACTCCCCGTCTAGTATTCAGCAGATAGATGACCCTTAAGCGTGTGACCCTATAGGTTCGGTGAAGCATAGACATGACCCGGAACCCCTTCCGATCAATGATCAACATCGGAGCCGTGGACACCCATATTGACCCCTATACCCACACGAATGAATATTCGAGTGAACCTCCAGCTGCCGTGTGCTATTCCTGTTGCTTCGCGATATGTTACAAATACCCGAGGTGAGACATGTTGGCATCCCCGTGGATCAACAACTTGTCCACTATGCCAGTTACCTCGTTACTGGTATTGTCCTCTTTTCTCGTTCCCGTGTTCCGGCATCCCCGTGATCAAATCACAAAGTGTCTGGCCAGACGATGATGGATACCGTAACACCGAGAGGGCCCAGAGATATCTCTCCATCGTCGGAGGAGCAAATCCCAATCTTGAGCTATCAAGTTACTTGACATACTTTTCCATGAACCTGTAAGCCGCCGTAATAGCCACCCATTTACGGATGACGTTTAACAAACCCCAAAGTTCATGAAGCAAGCATGAAGAAACTCGATACTCTCATGGTCTAAGGAATCATGCAAACGTAAACCATCTATGTGTTATAAACCATTTAACTAGTGACGAATGTATCTCATAGCATAACATCAATTCGGGTCTATTCAACACAAATGTTCTTCTAACATTGTGCCCTCAAAATTGCCAGCATAGCCATGCCCATGATCAGGAAAACAGGATCATCATGCAATACTTGAGCCAGTCTTAGAGGCCAGACTAGGAATACATTTTACCGTTTATTATTCCACACGTGCATATGAGTCTTCCTCCGAGCCTCGTGGTTATTGTAGACTTGAGAACCATAGCAGTTATAGCATGGAACATAAACCTAATTATGAACAGGGAGATAATTAATAACATATATTATTGCCTCTAGGGCATATCTCCTACAGATGGTACCTGTGTTTTGTCCGAGGACATGTACTGGTAATGGTTCGGTCCGGCCGAACACTTACGCTTTGATGGTTGTTCCCCACTGCTGCCCATGGAATCTTGAGTGCGAAGTTGTGCTTTCTTGGCACGTGTTTGACGATCGTTAGGGCTGTGCAATGGGGGGCGTGTCCCTATTTCTGGGGAGAAGAAGAATCTGGGAGTTCGGATTGAAACCGAACTCGTTTGTCGACCTTACGGGCCTTTATGGCAGATTTAGGTGTTTGCCGACCGTCCTCATAATGGAATTCGGCCGCCAGGGCCAATGCATGTTCCTCAGTTCGGAGGGAACGCTCTGTGTTGCCGTTGACGGTGATGACCCCCTTGGGCCCAGGCATCTTGAGCTTGAGGTATGCGTAGTGTGGGACGGCATTAAAGCGAGCGAACGCTGTATGGCCCAGCAGGGCGTGATAGCCGCTGCGGTACAATGTCGAAGATCAAGTCCTCGCTACGGAAGTTATCGGGCGAGCCGAACACCACTTCCAGGCTCACAGAGCCCGTGCACCGGGCCTCGACGCCTGGGATGACTCCTTTAAAGGTAGTGTTGCTGGGTTTGATCCTTGATGGATCTATACCCATCTTTTGCACCGTATCTGAGTAAATCAGATTTAGGCTACTTCCTCCGTCCATTAGGACTTTAGTGAGGTGATACCCATCGATAATGGGGTCTAAGACGAGGGCCGCCGAACCTCCATGACGGATACTGGTCGGGTGATCTCGTCGATCAAAAGTGATCGGGTAGGCCGACCATGGGTTAAACTTTGGGGCTACAGGCTCTACCGCGTAGACCTCTCGAAGGGCGTGCTTCCTCTCCTTTTTTCGGTATATGAGTGGCGTATATCATGTTCACAATTTTTACCTCTGGAGGGAATTGCTTCTGACCTCCATTGCTCGGACCGCGGGGCTCCTCATCGTCCTCGCTGGGTGGGCCTTTGCCCTGGTCCTCGGCTGCGAGTTTGCCGGCCTGTTTGAACACCCAACAGTTACGGTTGGTGTGGTTGGCGAGCTTGTCTGGAGTGCCATGGATCTGGCAAGGCCTCTCCATGATTTTGTCCAGCGGGGTGGGTCCGCCGTCGTTGCCTTTAGGAGGCTTCTTCCGCTGCCCAGATCGAGGGTTGCGGAAGCCGGCGTTTACGGCCGTGTCGTCGGCGTCGCTAGCGCTGTGCCGGCGTTTGTTTTTGTTGCGTCGTGGTTTCCCGTTTCCATCCCGAACTTCGGAGATGCCGGGGTCTTCGGGGTTGTGGCTTCGTCTCGCTAGCCAGTTATCCTCGCCTGCGCAAAAGCGGGTCATGAGTGATGTAAGGGCGGACATGGTCCTAGGTTTATCTTGACCGAGCTGGCGAGCCAGCCATTCGTCCTGAATATTGTGCCTGAAGGAGGCTATAGCCTCGGCATCTGGGCAATCGACGATCTGTTTTTTCTTGGTCAAGAACCGATTCCAGAATTGTCGAGCGGACTCTCCTGCCTTTTGGACGACATTCCTTAGGTCGGAGGAGTCCGGAGGCCGCACATAGGTTCCCTGGAAGTTAGATCGGAATGCATCCTCGAGGTCCTCCCAGCTCCCGATAGAATTTTCGGGGAGACTGTTTAACCAGTGCCGAGCTGGTCCCTTAAGTTTAAGGGGGAGGTACTTGATGGCGTGGAGATCATCTCCTCGTGCCATGTGAATGTGGAGGAGGAAATCCTCGATCCACACTGCTGGGCCAGTTGTGCCGTCGTATTGCTCGATGTTCACGGGTTTGAACCCTTTCGGGAACTGATGCTGCATCACCTCGTCGGTGAAGCACAGTGGGTGGGCAGCGCCTCTGACCCGGGCTATATCACGCCGGTAGTCGGCGTCTGTTCTGGCCCGGTTTTGGTCCCGAACTCTATTTTTTCGGTCGAGCCAGGGCTGGTACTCGTCCCGTCTATCGGGGGAGTACCCTCTAGATCCGTAGATGGATCTCGTGCGGCCTGTTCTATAATCCAGGTCGCGTCGCAGGTCGTGCCTGTCCTCAGGCTCCATTCGCTCCTTTCCCCTTCTGCGGGGTATCGCCGCCCTATAACCGGCATCGCCAGCCGTCCTATCTCGTCCTCGGGGAGGGCAGTCCGGCTGGTCGTATGGAGCGTGCTTAGGGGACGGCGTATTAGGGAGCTCGTCATCGAATTGTGGCAGCAGCCGCCGGCGTGGATAGCTCTTGGGTTGGTCCAATAGACCGGCGCCGTATTCTTCCTCGGCTGATAGGACCCTTGTCCATCTGTCGTTGAGGGTGTCTTGTTCGGCCTTGAGCTGCCGTGCTTTTGCCTTTAGGCTTCGGGCAGTGGCTAAAAGCTGTTGTCTAAACCGTTCCTGATCCTCAATGTTTTCGGGGACGGTGAAGTCTTCGTCTTCGGGGCTATCCTCCTCCTCTACAGGGGGGAGGTAGTTGTCATCCTCGGAGTCGTTCGGGTCTTCGGGGTAGCGCTGGTCCTCCGGTCTTTCCTGGTCCTCTAACGGATACTCGGGGATATCGGGATCGCCGAGGTCGTCCGGGGTATCGTTTTCTCCGGTGCCAGCAATAGCTTCCCTTCCCTTTTTTGTCTTTGATCGCTTACACGGTTTCCGGCGCCTTGACGGCGCCTCACCCGATTCATCACCATTATTTGCGGGTGTGTGCTCGCCGTTATCGGCTGGAGTATCCACCATGTAGACGTCGTAGGTGGAGGTGGCAGTCCATCGCCCGGTGTTGACGGGGTTGGGAGCGCGATCCTCTTCCTCCATGTCTTCTGCCTCCTCGGAGGCGTAGTCCAACATATCGGTTAAGTCTTCGATAGTGTCTACGAAGTGGGTGGTGGGTGGGACGAAAAATTCTTCTTGACCCACCTCAAGGCTGATCTGAGCGTGGATCGGGGTTGGGTCGTCAGGAATTTTCATCGATAAGATCCGATCTAGAGCTTCGTCGAGTGTCGAGAGCTCGATCGGGTCAATCTGCCCGGCGCGTTCGGAGTTAACCTCCGATGCGTCCGCACGAGAAGTGTATTCGGCAGGAGTTGATGCCCGGCAATCTGGCGCTATAGCCGGATCCGGATTGAAGTCCAGATCATCATCGGGGCGGGTCCCGTGGACGGAATCGTAAGTGAAATCCGAGGTTGAGGCCTCGGAGTCCTCGGGCGCGTCGGGTAAGACTGCGAGTCCGGTGAGCGAAAGATCGCCCCGAGAGTCTACGGAGAACTCTAGGTTCCCGAATCTGACCCCTTGATTGGGGGCGAAACTCCCGACCCGGCCCAGACGGCCGGTCGGGTCAGCGTGCAGCACAATGCTGCCGAAATCGAAGATATGTCCAGGGACAAAGGAGTCCATGCTACGGACTTCTTCGTTGATGACAACACGAGCCATCGATTCCTTTGGTGATCACAGCGGAACTCTCAATGAAAGCACCTATGTCGGTGTCAAAACCGGCGGATCTCGGGTAGGGGGTCCCGAGCTGTGAGACTAGGATCGATGGTAACAAGGGGACGAAGGAGACGATGTTTACCCAGGTTCGGGCCCTCCTATGGAGGTAAAACCCTACGTCCTGCTCGATTATATTGATGGTATGAAGGTTACAGAGTTGATCTACCTCGAGATCGACTAGCTAAAACCCTAGATGAGTTTCTCTGTCCTACATTCTAAAACCCTCCCGGTTTATATAGACACCGGAGGGGTACCTAGGGTTTACACATGAAAGGTCTCCTACCGAGGATGGGAATGCCGATCTCCTCATCTTGACTTGGAGTGCACGACGCGCCTTCGAGGCTTCCTTCTGAAACGTGGGGTCTTCGATACATTCGGCCCTTCCCATGATGCCCAGAGAGCGGCCCATCGAGCCGGCCTATTGGAAGATAGGCCAGCGGCCCGAGGACACCCTAGTACAAGACTCCCTCAGGGAGCTTGGGCAGGAGCTCGTGCGTTGTGTGTGTGTGAGAGAGAGGTAGGAGAGGAAGAGGGGAGGAGAAAGGGGCTGGCGACGGGGCGCAGCTTTCTCGGGGAAGTCTATCCATGGTGGATCCATATGTAGTGAGAGGAGAGAGAGAGAGTGTGAGGAGGTAGATGACCAGATGTAACGAATGGCTAAGACAGATCCACTCTTTGACAAAGAGATAAAGGAGGAGGACGAAGGTGGTGTGCGGGCCGCACGAGGGCACGTACGTGGATCTTGCCTCATCCAATGATGCACCGAGCGACGGATCAAATAAGTAGATCGGTCGGCTGACGCTAACCATTTTCCAAAAGAGAAGTCAAGTAATCTACCAGCAGATGCACCGGATATGTAAAATCTCACGAATTAATCGTCGCCCGCACCCAAAACTAATGGCAAGGATATTTCACCGAGCGCATGTCGATTCAGTACCGTAACTACGCGATCCTCTCTCTATATATATACTCGCCTATGAGCGGGAGCAGCCATCGCCGGCCTCACCTACTACCTAGCAATCTAACAGTCTAACTCGCTCGTGATATAACATATTTTTCCATCTAGACTAGAAGACTAGAAGAAGCATGAGGGAGTACGTGAATGTGATGATGACCGTCGTCTTGCTCGTCGGGTGCCTGGCGGTGATCGGCCACTGTAAGCACCGTCGCCTTGCAGCTCCTTAGATCATTATTTTTCCGCTCACAGTCTAATTACTTAGCGAGGTTGCATGCAGTGGGTCGCGCGGAGGCCGGGAGAATCTCTCCAGATGGGCGGCGAGCCGACGGCGAGGCGAGCAAGCTTTCGCTCAAGTTCTGCGTCCGTCGGGACTGCCACACCAAGGCTGAGCCTATCTTCACCGCCTGTTTCTGCTGCTTGACCTTGCCGGACACACCGTGCTATTTTGAGCGGGATGAGTGCAAGGAGGAATGCCCCAACACGCCATCTTCCGCACTGCCCGCCTCCGCCGTCGGAAGTACCAACGTTTATGAACAGATGGATGGCAAATGATGCAGTGAGGTGTACGCAAGAGCTGCGTGGTCGCAAGGTGATCGTGGTTGAGAAGTTGGCATGTCTCTTGTCTTAGGAGACTAATTTGTGCTAATTCTGCCCGCTTGGGGGAATGGAATAAATTTACACATGTATTACTTTAGGCCGGATAGTTGAATGTCCATGCGTTGTCACGGAATAACGAAAGAAATATTGATCAAATGTTTTTTTAATTCAAAAATATGTGTCATATATGATATGTGGTTTTCATTTATATAGTGCCAAATACCGATTATCTTCCCTACTTGTTTTCTCCTCACAATCGTTAACCATCCTCTCCTTGCAAGAAGACAAAACATCTTTCTCCCCGTCCTTACTCCTTACCTCCCTTGACCTTTTTTTAAGAAAAAGCGATAGTGTGACTTTATGAATATAAAGCAAACCACATAGTTCACAAGCACATAAGTTTACCCCAGCACATATAAGCAAAAGTACGGGTTGCACAGCAAACAAAAGGAGACTAGAAACAGGCATGCAGGTCAGCAACCTACAACCTACAAAATGAACAAGATAGCAACGGCGCCATGCCATCTACGTCGCCGAGGACTGAGCTTTTGGAGAACCCGAGAGATCAACAACTCCGTTGCGTCGAAGATCACATATTTAAACCAGCGGTTTCCACTGCTACAAGAAAATCATAGATTTGTAGATAACGTCAGCACAATTTAGAGCGGATACTTACAATCGGTTTGGATAATTGTCCAATAATAGAATAGATGTCTAGTCATCTTACCATATTTTCGTCGGTTGTGGCAACTTTTAATTTTTTGACTTTCGTCGTATTGTTTGAGACCTTGTTTTGAACCTAGAACTTTATTCAATAAAATTGTTGTGTGCATCATGCGATGCAGAGGCCGGGGGTATTCCTCCTTTCCGAAAAGATCAGCACGATTAGATGGATAGATACGCTCGATAATGAATTTATTCCTAATAGTCCACATAGCCCAACTAACAGCAAATAGACGCCTAATCAGACCAGACAGAGAATTAACCAGACACTTCTGCTTCGGTACACCCCCCTAAACACAAGAATGACCCAGATTAATAGATACCTCTACATAAAAAAGGGCAAGTTGTATTTTTTTTCATACATGAACGCCCTCCCCTGCTGGGCCGGCCCATTCATGCTTTCTTTATTTTTAAAACCCACGCACACCCTCCCACGCTGGGCAAGCCCATTCATGCTTTCTTTATTTTTATGAAGAGGTTGGGTGAGATTGGGTGCCGCAGGATTCCAACCCTGCACCTTATGGGATTAGAACAGCCGCATTAATAAACTAGGCAACATGACCTCACATGCTACAAACATTTTTTTAATTCTAATATAACACTGCGAAAACGTGCTATTCTCTGTTTGGTTTCCTTTTCTCTTTATTTTTTCCTTTCCTTTTCTTTTGTTTCCTTTTCCTTTCTAAATGCGTGATCTTTTTAAAACTCGTTACATTTTTTTCAAAAGTGATGATTCAAATTTTTCATTTTTTCTTCAAAATCGGTGAGCCTTTTCCCAAAATTGATGAACTTGTTTTTTAAAAAAATCGTGAAATATTTCTCAAATAGGTGAACTTTTTTTGAAAGCTAATGAAGTTTTTATAACATTAATGAACTATTTTTTTAGAAAAAATTAACCTTTTTTCAAAATTGTTGAATAAAGTTTATGAACTTTTTTCTAAAAACTTTATGACATTTTTTCGAATTTGTGAACTGTTTTTCAAAATTGATGATGTTTTTACAAAAACAATTCAGATCAAAGAACTTTCTTCAAAATCCAGTGCACTTTTTGATTTCTTTGTGAACTTCCTTGATTTCCTAATTATTTTTTAATAAATTATGTAAAATTCAATGGTCAACCCATTAAAAGTCAACTTGTAATTAAACCCCCTCATCTTTCTTAACGAGCGTTCTTTCAAAAAAAACACAATAGGAAATAGCAAACAAAAAACGCTCGTGAGCGAGCAATGTGTTTTCGAACAGACCCTTTTCGTCCTACCGAAACACCATTCGTTGCACATGTTTTATTTTTGGACATTATTAAAATGACCTTAACTTTTGCAACCACGTGGGCTGCAATGATAGGCATCTATGCCTGATTTGAACGACTTTCGACGTCATATGCAAGTTGCAACGCGTCGGTAATTTATCAGCATTTTTATGAAGAAAACTTCAGTAAATGCAAAAGCTGACGAAAAATCAAACAACTTGGCATGGTGCCTTGAATTGGTCATACAAGGCAATGAAAGTAATTGGGTCCATCGAAGGGATGTCGAGAAACAAGGTGCTCCCAAACGGACCCTTCTCGCCTATTCGAATACTCTTTGTTGAACATGGTCTAGTTTTGGACATCCTTAAAGTTAACCCAACTTTTTGCAGGATGGTGGGCATGCCCATCGTAGGAATCAATGCCAGGTTTGAACGATTTTCGACACCGTATGCAAGTTGCGACACGTTCGGCCATTTATCGGTCTTTTTCACCGGGAAAACTCCAGAAGATGAAAAATTTGTCGAAAAAAATGAAAAAACTTGCCATGGTACTTTGAATTGGTCATACAAGTCGATGGAAAAAAATGAAGCCATTTCAAGGATGTCGAGAAACAACGTGCTCTCAAACGGAGCTTTCTGGCCCACTCGACACCCTACATTACATGGTATTTTTTGTCACGTTCTTCAAATGACCCCAACTTTTGTTGTATGTTCACGGATTTGGAAAAAAATGTTCATGGTTTTCGGAACCTCAGCTAGACAGCCGATTTTTGAAAAACAAATCATCAATTTTTAACAAAATTCATCGTATGTGAAACAAAGTTCATCAATTTTTAAAAAAGATCACGTGTTTTAGAAAAAATTACGCATTTGAAAAACAGTTCACACATTTCACAAAAAATCACGAATTTGAATTATCTTTCTTGAATTTAAGAAAATTTCACGATTTTTTTAAAATTTTAGGAATTAGAAAAAGGGAAAAGATAAATGGAAAGAACAAAAAACTAATGAAAACTTAGCCAAGAAAAAGGAAAACCACTGCGTTTTATAAATAAGAGTCGTGTCATACCTATAATTGTTGCGTGGTGGTTTGCACGGTATGTAGCCTAACTGGAGGTCACTAGTTAGAAGCTTGATAGGTGCATATTTTTTTGTAACTTTAACAAAAAGAAAAAAAATGGTGAAACTTTAAGTGAAAAAAAAAAGATGAACGTACGGGGCCTATACGGGTGACTCACGATTTATACGAAAATGGGTTAAAAGTCCATATTACCATTTATACCCTTTGTAGGGGATGTACCAAAGCGAGCTCAAATAATAATTGAACAAAGGAAGAAGGCGCCCGATTAACATCCATCCATGAACGTATGCAGCTCTAGATCAAAGTCACAAGTCACAGTTAAATAAAATATGGTTCGCATTCTTAGCACGCAAGCAAATAGAACACACAAAGGAAGCCGTAAACCACAGGAGAAATTTGGTCAGGTCACCGTATCCGAAGTCTGTGAGAGTGTAGGAAAAATGGCAGCAAGACGTGCCAATTTTCCAACTCTGCAGGTGATAAGGAACGGTGAAAGCACAAATCCCGATTATTCAGGGCAAGATCTGAGACGGAAATACCATGATTGCCGTAGAAAGAAACAACACCAGGAAAAGAGAATGGAAAGGATCTCTCCAACCCACCAATCCAACCAGAACCAAGTAAAATTGCCATCGTTAACAACAAATTTGACATTAGCTCGAAAGCCATCACGCACCGTATCAAAATCACACAAAAATTGGAAGCCATTAGAAGCAGAAGCAAACATAGGACTCAAAGAAGGGAAGTATTTAGCTTTTAGGATGTCGAACCAAAAAGTGCCAGGAGACGTATGCAAGATACGCCATCACCATTTGATGATTAAACATTTATTCAGTGAAAACGTTAATAATGCCCAACCCACCATGACTCTTTGGTTTGCAAATGATCTTCCACTTAGGCAATCTATATTTGTTTTCTTGTTATCAGATGAGTTCCGATAAAAGACACTTCGATGTTTATCGAAGCCAGCGTGAGTGTCTTCCGGCAGCCAATAAAAACCCATGAGAAACATAGGGAGGGAAGAGAGGCAAGATTTAGTGAGGATGGCTTCCGCAACACCAGTATTGTACCTTCCATGTCAGCGCATAACCGTATTCCCAACTTTCAGCACACTAGGAGCAAATCCTAGCAAAGTACCCTACCAAGGGTACTAGACGATTTTCCGGTCAGTCAGGGGGTTGGCGCAATCTTCTTGGTAACAGCCAGGACACCTGCACTTGAAGCAATCAGCAGCCGCGGCCGAAGGGAAAAGCGCCTTGCTAGATCCAGAAGAAGCTGACCCCCATGGTTTTTCTTTTGCCAAGAAGAATTGTCGAACCCCTCATTCTTGCGGAACTTTGAGGCATTCATATTGCCCCCACCGGAATTATTGTTGAAAGAAATGGATCTGCCTCCACCACCATAGTCGACACCACCCCAACCGCCATCTCGCCCTGACTAGAACCGGGCATCTTCTCGCGGCCCAGTCTCAGATCTGGCGCCACAGAACTCAGCATCCACCCCCTGGACAAAGGCGACACGTCACGCCGCCTGGCAGCGTCCTGTTGAAATTCTCCTCTGCCTAGCACGATCTTCATCAGAGACGAACTCACCGTAAATGAGTTTGGAGCATCAGCCCTCGTCATGGCTCCCAATGGCCACCACCTACTCGAAGGAGAGCGTGAGGGGTGAGGAGGATGGATACGACGAATAGATCTAACCGACAAGCGCTATCGCAGAATATCGGAGCGTGATGCGAGAGACCCTAGATCGAGCGAAGACACGCCATTGGGAAGCAAGAGCCAACCTATATAGGGGCTGGGAGCTTGTGTGGTTGCACCGACCGGCCCACCCGACACCTCGATCGGGACCGTAAAACACGCAACCGACACGCAATGTGCCTCAATTGAACCCAGAGGCGGATCGAAACCAAGCCCACCCGTCCACCCGGACGAAACTGAATCAACCGAACCTGACACGACATCAGACCCGACAACACATGAGAGCGGCGTGATCACACCCAACTCACCCACTGGTGCTGTCGGACCACCTTCCAATACGTGGCCTAGCACGAGACTGGCAAAACTCGGCCCACCAGACAAAAGGGCCGCTAGGCACACCACCGCCTAACCCACTTGGGACCCACCCGACCCAACACCACGTGCCTCCCGCACCTTCGAGTACGTCAACAAAACCCTAGATTCTGTAGATTCCGCCGCCGCCGCCAACACATCTAGATCCATCCACGCACCCCCTCCCACCAAGGATTAGAGAACTGCCTCCCTACCGGCAGACGACAAAGAGACGTCGCCTCCCTCCTAGGGAACAAGCAGAACTCTTGCACGAAGGCGGCGTCGTGACTCGCATATAAGCCCAGATCTGATGCGAGCACCGCCACCCAGCAAAGCGTGGCGCTTAAACTTCCTAAGGGTCACCTCTGGCAAGATTCCTGCACAGTAGTGGCCGAGAACCGTATATGGAGTTGGCGTCACCCTGCCCGAGCTTGGCGACGAACCAACGGCCAGATCTGGTTCCCCTTCTTCTTCCTCGTCATCAGACGGCACGAGCACCCAAAAGGAGCCTCCCATGCTAGCATGAGGCCCGATAGAGCACTAGCAGAAGACGGCCTCGACGGGGCACCATTGTCAGAACCGCTAGACGGCAGGCCGCCCTGCGGTCGCCTCACGAATCGTCGGAGCGTAGAGAAAGAGCGTACTAAGCCTAGGCATCCTCTGCCCCCCGAGCCGGGCCTGGTTTGGGCCGAGCTTTGCAAAGCCCGACCTCAAAATCTCAAGCCCGAGCCCGGCCCAACCCAAAACACATGAACAATGTGTTTTAATTAAATAACGCATTTTGGAATATTGAAATGATATATTATACCTATATTTCTAATAAAATAGCGATTTAAACCCTGTTCAAGCTTTTCTTTGGGCTTTAGGGCTGGGCTTCAGGCGGAAAAGCTAAGCCTGAGCCCGGCATGGATGTCGGGTTGTCCAGGTCGAGCTGTCGATGCGCGGGTCTAGAGCGTGCCCTTTCGCCATCGTACCCGCACTCGAGAGGATTAATTACTAGGAGATTATTGTATACTCCAGATGATTAATTACTATAGGATTACTGTAAAAACGGCAACCATTAGTTACTAGAAGATGACTATTGGCTATGTACAACCTCGTGGATTAATCTCCCGCACCCAAGTAATGGTAAGGATATCTCACCGAATCGCGTATCGATTTATTAGTATAGTAAGTATGGGATCCTCTCTCTCTACATATAAATGGAGGAGCTGGGTATGTTGAATAGTAGTTTACAAAATACAGCGTTGTCAATTGGTTAATAATTGAAGTATTTCAGAAATACAATGAAGATAAACAATAATAGTGTGTGCTTGTGGTGCAGAATGAACATACATAAATTTACACAATAATTTTTAATATAGGTTGAACTATTTCAATCCCCATTTTTTTTTAAAAGTCCATGTCTACCTCTTCAAAGTATAAAAAAGAAAAATATTCAAAATAAAAAATACAATATGCAATTATTTTTTATTACATGGGAAAATTTACATCCCATGAAACTAAACAGGAACTTGGAAATAAATAAAATAAAAATTAGGAAAATGGTAGAGCGATACGTGAAAAGAGTCAGGTTTCTAGCTAAGAGGTGAACGCATGGCATATTTTGGCCAAGTGGACTGATCGAGCCGTAATTGACCAGGAGGTGCTAGGTTCGAAACTCTTCTCGCTGTTAAATATCTTGTGTAACAAGGAGTTAGAGATAGATAGAATCAGGACTCCTTTTAAACCTAGTTCTTTTCTATCTCTTCTTCTGTTATCCGACTGTGTCTCTTGTTCTCTCCCGGCCGACTCGTTATTGTAAAGCCACGAGACTTCTCTCGATCTACCATATATATATACGTGCGGGCTCTCCTCGTTGAGAGTAAGACGCTAACAATTCTTTCATGGTATACAGAGTTGTTTCTCTTCCATCGCATCTAGTCTAAGAAAACTCCATCGTTCTTCCTCCATGGCGTCCTCCAGCTCGTCTTCCACCTCCAGCCTAACCTCCCAGGTTTCAGAAAAGCTTACCCGCACCAACTTCGTCCTATGGAGAGCCCAAGTGCTATCGCAGATCAAAGCTGCGGGCATGTATGGCAATCTCGACAAAACTCTTCCCGAGCCACCAAAAACCACCGTCACAAAAGATTCTGCAGGCAAGGATCTGACCATCGCCAATCCAGAGTACACGGTGTGGATGAGAGAGGACCAGCAGGTGCTGCCGTATCTTCTTAACAATCTATCAAGGGAGGTACTCGTCCAAGTTGCTGCTCATGAGCAAGCTCATGCTCTTTGGGCGGCAATTGTTCATATGTTTTCTTCTCAATCTCGATCTCGTGTTAACAACATCAGAACCAATCTCATCAACGCCAACAAGGGTTCCCAATCTACTGGTGCATACTTTGGCTACATGCGTCCATTGGCTGATGAGCACGCAGCCGCCGGCAAGCCCATCTGAGAGGAAGAACTGATGTCTTTCATCATTGGGGGACTTGACATGGATTACCAATCTATTGTTTATGCCCTTGATGTTCGTACTGATGCCCTATCTGTAGATGATCTATACAGCATAGTGGAGAACTTCAATCAGTCCGTGGAGTTGTTCCAAGGATCCGGTGCTGGTTCCTTCAAGTCTTCGGCAAACACAGCTTCAAGAGGAGGTCGCCAAGGGGCTCCCAAGTCCTACCGCGGTGGGCGTCAAGGCCAAGGTGGTGGTGGCCGTGGCAGTGGTGGCAACGGCGGCTACTACCAGGGCAACAACAACGGTGGTCACTACCACAGTAACAATGGTGGTGGCGCCTGATGTCTACTATGCAGCTTTATTCTTGTAGACTTTGTTGGGCCTCCAAACGCAAAGTTTTGTAGGACAGTAGCAATTTTCCCTCAAGTGGATGACCTAAGGTTTATCAATCCGTTGGAGGTGTAGGATGAAGATGGTCTCTCTCAAACAACCCTGCAATCAAATACAAGAAATCTCTTGTGTCCCCAACACACCCAATACAATGCCAAATTGTATAGGTGCATTAGTTCGGCGAAGAGATGGTGATACAAGTGCAATATGGATGGTAGATATAGGTTTTTGTAATCTGAAAATATAAAAACAGCAAGGTAGCAAGTGACAAAAGTGAGCACAAACGGTATTGCAATGCTTGAAAACAAGGCCTAGGGTCCGTACTTTCGCTAGTGCAATCTCTCAACAATGCTAATATAATTGGATCACATAACCATCCCTTAATGTGCAACGAAGAATCACTCCAAAGTTCTTATCTAGCGGAGAACATAAGAAGAAATTGTTTGTAGGGTACGAAAACCACCTTAAAGTTATTCTTTCCGAGCAATCTATCCAAGAGTTCGTACTAAGATAACATCAAGTTATCCTTTCCGATCAATCTATCTAAGAGTTCGTACTGGAATAACACCATATGATACGCATCAACCAACTCTAATGTCACCTAGATACTCCAATGTCACCACAAGTATCCATGAGTTAATTATACGATACGCATCAAACAATTTCAGATTCATAATACTCAATCCACACAAAGAACCTCCAAGAGTACCCCAAGATTTCTATCGGAGAAAGTAGCAAAAATAAAAATTGCATAAAGTAAATAGATAGGCCCTTCGCAAAGGGAAGTAGGGATTTGTAGAGGTGCCAGAGCTAAAGGTTTAAATTGAGAGAGAAAAATATTTTGGGTGGCATGCTTTTCCTGTCAACAAAAACGACAAAGTAGCTCACAATACTTTCCATGATAGATATATCATAGGCGGTTCCCAAACAGAAAATAAAGTTTATCCTTTTTCCACCAAACTTTCACTTTCCATGGCGGGCCGTATCTACGGTTGCCTTCCATACCAACACTTTCCAAGGAATTTATTATTTGACCACATAAAGTAATTTTTTTTTCATTTCGGGAATGGGCATCCCTATTACCGCCGCACTCTCGTGCAATGACAAGTGAATAAACACTCATCTTAAGAATAACACATCTAGCATGGAAAAATATTGGACACCCCCCGCCGTTTCATGAGCGGTACGAGCACACAAAAGAGAAAATTTATTTTGAAAATTTAGAGATGGCACATACAAATTTGCTTGGAATTGCATGGAAATACCGCATATAGGTAGGTATGGTGGACTCATAAGGCAAAACCTGGTTTAAGGATTTTGGATGCACAAGTAGTATTTCTACTTAGTACAAATGAAGGCTAGCAAATAGATTGGGAAGCAACCAAACCAAAAAACGAAAAATCACATAAGTGAGCATTGAACATAACTAACACCGAATAATGCACCACAAGTAGGATGTAATTTCATTGCATAACTATTGACTTTCGTGCATGCATAGGGAATCACAAACCTTAACACCAATATTCCTACTAAGCATAATTACTCATCAACATGACTCACATATTACTATCATCATGTTTCAAAACTATTACAAAGAATCAAGTTTAATTTGTCCAATGATCTTCATGAAAGTTTTTATTATATCCTCCTTGGATATCTATCACTTTGGGACTAGTTTCATATATTGCCATTGCTTTTTGGCAAGCTCAAACAAATTTAAGTGAAGCACATGAGCATAAATATTTCATCTCTCAAAAAGGTATAAGTGAAGCATGAGAGGATTTCTACAAAAATTTCCAAGCTCACCGTGCTCAAAAAGATATAAGTGAAGATCAATGAGTAGTCAAACAATTAAGTAGCTATGTGAGGACTCTCTCTCTCTCTCTCAATAAAGATTTTCAGATCTAAGTATTTTATACAAACAGCAAACTAAACAAAAATAGAACTCCAAGAATAGCACGCATCATGTGAACGAATAAAAATTTAGGCTCAACATAGGCTAACCGATAGTTGATGAAGAGAGGTGGGATGCGTAGCATCCCCAAGCTTAGATGCTTGAGACTTCTTGAAATATTTACTTGGGGTGCCTTGGGCATCCCCAAGCTTGAGCTTTTGTATCTCTTTCAATCCTCTCATATCCCAGTTTCACTTATTCTCAAAAACTTCATCCACACAAAACTCGAAAAGAACTCGTGAGATAGGTTAGTACACATAAGAATAAATCAATGATACGTCTCCAACGTATCTATAATTTTTGATTGTTCCATGCTATTATATTATCTGTTTTGGATGTTTTATATGCATTAATATGTTATTTTATATTATTTTTGGGACTAACCTATTAACCTAGTACCCAGTGCCAGTTTCTGTTTTTTCCTTGTTTTTGAGTATTGCGGATAAGGAATATCAAACGGAGTCCAAACGGAATAAAATCTTCGCGATGATTTTTCTTGGACCAGAAGAAACCTACCAGACTTGGAGAGGAGGGCAGGAGACCTGCCGGGAGGCGACAAGCCTGCAGGGCGCGCCCTAGGGGGGGCGCCCCCCTGGCTTGTGGCCCCCCTGCAGGCCTCCCAACCATAATCTTCCGCCTATAAATTCCCAAATATTCCCCCCAATACCAAAGAGAGCCACGATAATACTTTTCCGCCGCCGGAAGCCTCTGTTCCCGTGAGATCCCATCTTGGAGCCTTTTCCGGTAATCTGCCGGAGGGGGATTCGATCACGGAGGGCATCTACATCAACTCCATTGCCCCTCCGATGATGCGTGAGTAGTTCACCTCAGACCTTCGGGTCCATAGCTAGTAGCTAGATGGCTTCTTCTCTCTCTATGTTCTTCAATACCATGTTCTTCATGATCTTCATGGAGATCTATCCGATGTAATAATCTTTTGCGGTGTGTTTGTCGAGATCCGATGAATTGTGGGTTTGTGATCAGATTATCTATGAATATTATTTGAATCTTCTTTGAATTCTTTTATGCATGATTTCATATCTTTGCAAGTCTCTTCGAGTTATTGGTTTGGTTTGGCCAACTAGATTGGTAATTCTTGCAATGGGAGAAGTGCTTAGTTTTGGGTTCAATCTTGCGGTGTCCTCACCCAGTGACAAAGTAGGGGTAGCGAGGCACGTATTTGTATTGTTGCCATCAAGGGTAAAAAGATGGGGTTTTCATCATATTGCTTGAGTTTATCCCTCTACATCATGTCATCTTACCTAATGCGTTACACTGTTCTTCATGAACTTAATACTCTAGATGCAGACAGGAGTCGGTCGATGTGTGGAGTAATAGTAGTAGATGCAGAATCGTTTCGGTCTACTTGACACGGACGTGATGCCTATATGCATAATCATTGCCTTGGATATCGTCATAACTATGCGCTTTTCTATCAATTGCTCGACAGTAATTTGTTCACCCACCGTATTATTTTCCTTCAAGAGAGAAGCCTCTAGTGAAACCTATGGCCCCCGGGTCTATTTTCCATATTATATTTTCAGATCTATAAACCAAAATACCAAAAATACTTTGCTGCAATCTTTTTACTTTTATTTTACTTTTCGTTTTAGTAATCTTTTATATCTATCTCTATCAGATCTCATCCTTGCAAGTAACCGTGAAGGGATTGACAACCCCTTTATAGCGTTGGGTGCAAGAGTTTGATTGTTTGTGTAGGTGCAAAGATTGGGGACTTGCTTGTATCTCCTACTGAATTGATACCTTGGTTCTCAACAACTGAGGGAAATACTTATCTACTTTGCTGCATCACCCTTTCCTCTTCAAGGGAAAACCAACACAAGCTCAAGAAGTAGCAAGAAGGATTTCTGGCGCCGTTGCCGGGGAGATCTACATCAAGCCTACCAAGTACCCATCACAAACTCATCTCTTGCATTTACATTATTTGCCATTTGCCTCTCGTTTTCCTCTCCCCCACTTCTAAAACGATTTTCAGAAAAAAAACAAAAAGATTTACCTTTTTATTCGCCCTTCTTCCGTTCGTCTTTTCGTTTGCTTTTTGTTTGCTTGTGAGCTAGATCGATTCATTGCCACCATGTCTGAATCTGGAAAGGTTGTCATTGAAAATTTTGAGGGTATTGCTAGTACAAATCTTGAGGAAAATTTTGGATCTTGCTCTCTAGATCATGAAACTGAACCTCCTCCTAATTATAAAGCTAAAACTTTTCAAGTAGGAGACGGTAATATTATTGGAAAAAGTGTTATTCAAGAGTTCTTTGATTGTACGGGAACTATGCCTATCAATAAAAGATCTATTCTTCTCGATACAAACTGTTATTCAGATGCTATTGTCATGCTCATTGAAAAGTTAGAAAGAACATTTGTGCATATCCATCCTGCTTTACAAAAGGTGTTTTATGAACTTCCCAATATTAATCATCCTAAATCTAAAAAGATTGCTACTATCATCCTTATGCGAGAATTTGATTTTATTGTACAAGAAGCTAGGGAGATTTTTGCTTTCTATAATAAAGATGTTGAACACCCTCCAATTGAAGAAATTCTCCATGATAAAGAAACTTTGCGTAGTCTGGAATCTAGAGACTATCAATCTTATAGTGAAAATCTTAGGAGGAGAGTTCCCTACGCGGAAGTCACTCAAACCTTGTATCTCGAGACTTATGATGAATTTGATTGGATAACAAGGGGAATTTTCGTAGGGTATAAGGATGATTGGTTGGAAAAGATGGCTAAGGAACCCGTTAGAAATAAGATACGGGTTTTATACGATGATATTTATGGTGATGATCCAGATTACGGGTTTATGAATGTTAAAATTACTAGTCAAAGTCCTTTTCATGAATTAAGTTCATCTACTAGAAGAGAAATAAAGGAAAGGATAGATCTATTTAGAAAAGCTTTTGTGGGTTTAATCAAGTATGGATTGCATACCAAAGATGACAATACCTAGATCTATTGCATTATGCCTAGCTAGGGGCGTTAAACAATAGCGCTTGTTGGGAGGCAACCCAATTTTATTTTATGTTTTTGTTTGTTTTTGTTTCTGTTTTTAGGTGCTTTACACATTATTACCTCTGTAGTAATTATGTTTTATTGTTTTAATTAGTGTTTGAGCCAAGTAAGACCTTTGGGATGGTCTACGGTGATTGTTGATTTGATTTTGCTGAAAAACAGAAACTTTTGCGCTCAGTCCAGGAATTTTATAAATTCACCAGAGCGTCGAATGAGTCTGAAATTTTTACACAAGATTGATATACAAATTTCCCATATTTTACTAATTTTTCAGAATTTTTGGAGTTACATAAGTATTCGAAGTTTACAGATTGCTACAGGCTGTTCTGTTTTTGACAGATTCTGTTTTCTTTGTGTTGTTTGCTTATTTTGATGTATCTATGGGTTGTATCGGGGGGTATGAACCATGGAGAAGTTGGAATACAGTAGATGTTACACCAATATAAATAAAGAATGATTTCACAACAGTACCTAATGTGGTGATTTATTTTTCTTATACTAACGGATCTCACGAGTTTTCTGTTGAGTTTTGTGTTGTGAAGTTTTCAAGTTTTGGGTAAAGATTTGATGGACTATGGAATAAGGAGTGGCAAGAGCCTAAGCTTGGGGATGCCCAAGGCGCCCCAAGCCATATTCAAGGATACCAAAGAGCCTAAGCTTGGGGATGCCCCGGAAGGCATCCCCTCTTTCATCTTCAATCCATCGGTAAATTTACTTGAGGCTATATTTTTATTCACCACATGATATGTGTTTTGCTTGGAGTGTCTTGTATGATATGAGTCTTTGCTTTTTAGTTTGCCACAATCATCCTTGCTGCACACATCTTTTGAGAGAGACACGCATTAATCGTGAATTTATTAGAATACTCTATGTGCTTCACTTATATCTTTTGAGCTAGGCAATTTTGCTCTAGTGCTTCACTTATATCTTTTTAGAGCACGGTGGTGTTTTTATTTTATAGAAATAATTGAACTCTCGTACCTCACTTATATTATTTTGAGAGTCTTTAAACAGCATGGTAATTGGTTTAGGTTATGAATTTAGTCCTAATATAATGGGCATCCAAGAGGGATATAATAAAAACTTTCATATAAAATGCATTGAATACTATGAGAAGTTTGATTCCTTGCATATAGTTTTGAGATATAAAGATGGTGATATTAGAGTCATGCTAGTAAGTAATTGTGGATTGGTAGAAATACTTGTGTTAAAGTTTGTGATTCCCGTAGCATGCACGTATGGTGAACCGTTATGTAACGAAGTCGGAGCATGATTTGTTTAATGATTGTCATCCTTTGTGTGAGGGTCGGGAGCGCGCGATGGTTAACTCCTACCAACCTCTCCCCTAGGAGCATGCGTCTAATACTTTGCTTCGATAACTAATAGACTTTTGCAATAAGTATGTGAATTCTTTATGACTAATGTGAGTCCATGGATTATACGCACTCTCACCCTTCCACCTTTGCTAGCCTCTCTAGTACCGCGCAACTTTCGCCGGTGCGTTAAACCCACCATATATCCTTCCTCAAAACAGCCACCATACCTACCTATTATGGCATTTCCATAGCCATTCCGAGATATATTGCCATGCAACTTCCACCGTTCTGTTTATTATGACACGCACCATCATTTTCATATTGCTTGCATGATCGTAAGACAGCTAGCATGATGTTTTCATGGCTTGTCCGTTTTTTGATGTCATTTGCTATGCTAGATCGTTGCACATCCCGGTACACCACCGGAAGCATTCATATAGAGTCATATTTTGTTCTAGATATCGAGTTGTAATCCTTGAGTTGTAAGTAAATAAAAGTGTGATGATCATCATTATTAGAGCATTGTCCCATGAGAGGAAAGGATGATGGAAGCTATGATTCCCTCACAAGTTGGGATGAGTCTCTGGACTTTACAAATAATAAAAGAAGCCAGTGAAGCCCAAATAAAAAAAAAAGAGGCCAAAGATGCCCACCAAAAAAAATGAGAGAAAAGAGAGAAGGGACAATGCTACTATCTTTTTTTCACACTTGTGCTTCAAAGTAGCACCATGATCTTCATGATAGAGAGTCTCCTATTTTGTCACTTTCATATAACTAGTGGGAATTTTTCATTATAATGCACACCCACTTAGTTTCTTTTTGAGCTTTCATACACTTATAGCTCTAGTGCATCCGTTGCATGGAAATCCCTACTCACTCGCATTGATATCTATTGATGGGCATCTCCATAGCCCATTGATACGCCTAGTTGATGTGAGACTATCTTCTCCTTTTCCTCACAACCTCCACCATATTCTATTCCACCTATAGTGCTATATCCATGGCTCACGCTCATGTATTGCGTGAGAGTTGAAAAGGTTTGAGAACATAAAAGGTGTGAAACAATTGCTTGACTTGTCATCGGGGTTGTGCATGATTTGAATACTTTGTGTGGGGAAGATGGAGCATAGCCAGACCATATGATTTTGTAGGGATAACTTTCTTAGGCCATGTTATTTTGAAAGGACACAATTGCCTTATTAGTATGCTTGAAGTATTATTGTTTTTATGTCAATATTAAGCTTTTGTTTTGAATCTTATGGATCTGAACATTCATGCCACACTAAAGAATATTACATGGATAAATATGTTAGGTAGCATTCCACATCAAAAATTCTGTTTTTATCATTTACCTACTCGAGGACGAGCAGGAATTAAGCTTGGGGATGCTTGATATGTCTCCAACGTATCTAGAATTTTTATTGTTCCATGCTATTATATTATCTGTTTTGGATGTTTTATATGCATTAATATGCTATTTTATATTATTTTTGGGAAAACCTATTAACCTAGTGCCCAGTGCCAGTTTCTGTTTTTTCCTTGTTTTTGAGTATTGCAGATAAGGAATATCAAACGGAGTCCAAACGGGATAAAATCTTCGCGATGATTTTTCTTGGACCAGAAGAAACCTACCAGACTTGGAGAGGAGGGCAGGAGACCTGCCGGGAGGCGACAAGCCTGCAGGGCGTGCCCTAGGGGGGGTGGCACCCCCTGGCTTGTGGCCCACCTGCAGGCCTCCTAACCCTAATCTTCTGCCTATAAATTCCCAAATATTCCCCCAATACCAAAGAGAGCCACGATAATACTTTTCCGCCGCCGGAAGCCTCTGTTCCCGTGAGATCCCATCTTGGAGCCTTTTCCGGTAATCTGCCGGAGGGGGATTCGATCACGAAGGGCATCTACATCAACTCCATTGCCCCTCCGATGATGCGTGAGTAGTTCACCTCAGACCTTCGGGTCCATAGCTAGTAGCTAGATGGCTTCTTCTCTCTCTATGTTCTTCAATACCATGTTCTTCATGATCTTCATGGAGATCTATCCGATGTAATACTCTTTTGTGGTGTGTTTGTCGAGATCCGATGATTGTGGGTTTATGATCAGATTATCTATGAATATTATTTGAATCTTCTCTGAATTCTTTTATGCATGATTTCATATCTTTGCAAGTCTCTTCGAGTTATTGGTTTGGTTTGGCCAACTAGATTGGTAATTCTTGCAATGGGAGAAGTGCTTAGTTTTGGGTTCAATCTTGCGGTGTCCTCACCCAGTGACAAAGTAGGGGTAGCGAGGCACGTATTTGTATTGTTGCCATCAAGGGTAAAAAGATGGGGTTTTCATCATATTGCTTGAGTTTATCCCTCTACATCATGTCATCTTACCTAATGCGTTACACTGTTCTTCATGAACTTAATACTCTAGATGCAGACAGGAGTCGGTCGATGTGTGGAGTAATAGTAGTAGATGCAGAATCGTTTCGGTCTACTTGACACGGACGTGATGCCTATATGCATAATCATTGCCTTGGATATCGTCATAACTATGCGCTTTTCTATCAATTGCTCGACAGTAATTTGTTCACCCACCGTATTATTTTCCTTCAAGAGAGAAGCCTCTAGTGAAACCTATGGCCCCCGGGTCTATTTTCCATATTATATTTTCAGATCTATAAACCAAAATACCAAAAATACTTTGCTGCAATCTTTTTACTTTTATTTTACTTTTCGTTTTAGTAATCTTTTATATCTATCTCTATCAGATCTCATCCTTGCAAGTAACCGTGAAGGGATTGACAACCCCTTTATAGCGTTGGGTGCAAGAGTTTGATTGTTTGTGTAGGTGCAAAGATTGGGGACTTGCTTGTATCTCCTACTGGATTGATACCTTGGTTCTCAACAACTGAGGGAAATACTTATCTACTTTGTTGCATCACCCTTTCCTCTTCAAGGGAAAACCAACGCAAACTCAAGAACTAGCAAGAAGGATTTTTGGCGCCGTTGCCGGGGAGATCTACATCAAGCCTACCAAGTACCCATCACAAACTCATCTCTTGCATTTACATTATTTGCCATTTGCCTCTCGTTTTCCTCTCCCCCACTTCTAAAACGATTTTCAGAAAAAACCAAAAAGACTTGCCTTTTTATTCGCCCTTCTTTCGTTCGTCTTTTCGTTTGCTTTTTGTTTGCTTGTGAGCTAGATCGATTCATTGCCACCATGTCTGCATCTGGAAAGGTTGTCATTGAAAATTTTGAGGGTATTGCTAGTACAAATCTTGAGGAAAATTTTGGATCTTGCTCTCTAGATCATGAAACTGAACCTCCTCCTAATTATAAAGCTAAAACTTTTCAAGTAGGAGACGGTAATATTATTGGAAAAAGTGTTATTCAAGATTTTTCAATAATTTTCAAAACATCATCTACTGTTTACTATCGTTTCCACAATTTATATCTACCCATATAGGCTATGGAAACTATAGGATAAGTAGATAACGAAACTATGACAGCAATCTGTCCAAACAGAACAGTCTGTAGTAATCTATTAAACTAGTTTACTTCTGTAACTCAAAAAATTATGAAAATTTAGGACATGCTAAATAATTTATATGCCAATACTGTGTAAAAATTTCAGAAACTTTCCACGTCCAGTAAAATATGAAAATTCAAACACTACAGCAAAAGTTTCTGTTTTTACACAGCACACATCAAAACATGCAGTGCAAGCATCCCAAGACAATTCTTGGAAATTTTTATTGAAAAACAAGATTATAAATAACACCTAACAGAGACCAACAAAATAAAATGACGCTGCAAGCAAAGCACATATTATGTGACGAATAAAAATATAGCTCCAAGTAAGATATACCGATAGTGTTGAAGACGAAAGAGGGGATGCCTTCCGGGGCATCCCCAAGCTTAGACGCTTGAGTCTTCCTTAGATATTACCTTGGGGGTGCCTTGGGCATCCCCAAGCTTAGGTTCTTGTCACTCCTTATTCTCCTCATATCGGTGTCTCACCCAAAACTTGAAAACTTCAATCACACAAAACTTAACGGAACTTCGTGAGATGGGTTAGTATAATAAAGATAGATCATTCACTTAGGTACTGTCAAGAAAAGATTCATAATTGTTCCCACATGATACCTACTGTATTCTACCATTCCCATAATTTATACCACTAAATATAAGCTATGGGAACACGAAAACAAGCAAACTATGCATGCAAAAACAGAATCTGTTAAAAACAGAACAGTCTGTGAAGATCTGTAGTGTAACCATACTTTCCTGTCTCTACAAATTCTGAAAAATTATGAAAACCTGAATAATTTATATATCAAGACTGTGTAAAAATTTCAGAATTTTTTGATGCTCCAGTAAAATCAGAGAAATTCTTTACTGGAGGCAAAAGTTTCTGTTTTTGCACAGCATCAATTCTACTCATCTGGTGAGTCATCCCAAAGGATTTACTTGGCACTTTATTGAAATAAAAGACACAAAACATGATTAATACAGTAGCTAATCATGTGAACACATCAAAACAGAAAGTATAAGTGTTGGGTTGTCTCCCAACAAGCGCTTTTCTTTAATGCCTTTTAGTTAGGCATGGTGATTTCAATGATGCTCACATAGGAATAGTATTTGAAACATGTAAGAGAGCATCATGAATCTCACGACAAGCACATTTAACTCTAACCCACTTCCTATGCAGAGGGATTTTGTGAGCAAACAATTTATGGGAACAAGAATAAACTAGCATAGGAAGGCAAAACAAGCACAACTTCAAAACTTTGAACACATAGGGAGGAAACTTGATATTATTGCAATTCCTACAAGCATGTGTTCCTCCCTCATAATAATTTTCAGTAGCATCATGAAGGAATTCAATAATATAACTATCACATACAGCATTCTTTTCATGATCTACAAGCATAGAAAATTTATCACTCTCCACATAAGCAAACTTCTTCTCATTCGTAAAAGTGAGAGCATCAAATGAAACTCGAATACTATAAATTGTTTCCACATTAAAAGAGTAATCTTCAGTAAAGGGATATTCAAAATTATGACAATAATTATCACTACATTTTATAACATAAGTATCATCACAATAATCATCATAAGTAGCAACTTTGTTCTCATCATAGTCAAGTGAAACCTCTTCCGAAATAGTGGAATCATTACTAAATAAAGTCATGACCTCTCCAAATCCACTTTTATCATTATAATAAAATTTAACACCCTCCAAGATAGTGGGATAATAATTATCTAAAGTCGACACTCTTCCAAACCCACTTTCATAAATATCACAATCATCATAAATAGGGGGCATGCAATCATCATAAAAAATTTGAACATTCAAAGTAGGGGAACTAAAAAGATCGTCTTCATTAAGCATAACATCCCTAAGCTTGGGACAAACATTAATTGCAGCAAATAAATTCTCAAACATGTCATTCTCATCAAACATAGCATCCCCAAGCTTGTGGCTTGGCATATCATAAGGATAATCACTCTCATCATTAATAGTATGAATAGCATCAATAGCATAACAACTATTATCATCATAATTTACCAAGTTGGTGCCAAAAAGATTTTCAAGATTATAAGTAGTATCATTATTTTCCCAATCATAGTCATCACAACAAGCAATAGGCATAACAAATTCATCATCAAGTAGATCATCTTCCAAAATTATTTTTGATTCATCCTCGTGAGGCACAACAATAATAGGAGCAACATCCTTTGGGAGAGATACCTTTATACCTTTACTCTTTCTTCTTCTCTTCTTCTTCACCACATCATGTGTGGGTTTAATTAATTTTTTCGAGCTTCTTATTGATGAGATTGGTTGAATAGGGAGCTCCTCCTCGTCACCTATTACATCATGAGAGACAATAGGAGGGAAAGTGGAAATCTTTACCCTTTCATTAGTATTCCTTTTATATTCTCTTGGTTTTCCCATCTTTCTATAGTTGGCAATATAAGCATTCTCATTGCAATTTACCATGCAAAACATATAGATATTTTTTAGATTAGTTTCAATGTCGTCCATGAGAATGAATACTTCAAACCAACTATTTTTATGTGTAAATTCTTCACTCCCCAAAAATATAGAAAGCTCATCAGAAAGTTCAAGGGTGATCAAGTCATTACAATATTTGGCCATGATTTGATCATGAAAAGGTTTGCATTGGAAATTAAGATGACCAACTTTATTGCAAAGTTCACAAGTGATAGGACAAAGAGAACATAATTCTGTAGCAAATTCATCTATCACTTTGAGAAAAGAATTGGTTCTATCATGTTTATGCTTCTTACAAAATCTATCATCCCTATAAGGCACGTCTTCACAAACTTTATGCACTCCACAAAAATTGACATGCTTATAAGAAACATTTTTATCATGACTAGTGCAATCATCATTAGTATTTTGGATATTTAGAAAATTCATGCTAACAATATTTCTATCATGCTCATCATTCAAGGAATTCTCATTAAGTATTTTCATAGTTTCTTCCTCTACCAATTGAGCACAATTTTCTGAATCCTTATTTTCACGAAAGACATTATAAAGATGAAACAATTGATGCAACCTAAACTCCATTTTTTGTAGTTTTCTTTTATAAAACCAAACTAGTGATAAAACAAGAAACTAAAAGATTTAATTGCAAGATCTAACGATATACCTTCAAGCACTCACCTCCCCGGCAACGGCGCCAGAAAAGAGCTTGATGTCTAGTACGCAACTTTATTCTTGTAGACTTTTTTGGGCCTCCAAGCGCAGAATTTTGTAGGACAGTAGCAATTTTCCCTCAAGTGGATGACCTAAGGTTTATCAATCCGTGGGAGGTGTAGGATGAAGATGGTCTCTCTCAAACAACCCTGCAATTAAATACAAGAAATCTCCTGTGTCCCCAACACACCCAATACAATGGCAAATTGTATAGGTGCACTAGTTCGGCGAAGAGATGGTGATACAAGTGCAATATGGATGGTAGATATAGGTTTTTGTAATCTGAAAATATAAAAACAGCAAGGTAGCAAGTGACAAAAGTGAGCACAAACGGTATTGCAATGCTTGAAACCAAGGCCTAGGGTCCGTACTTTCGCTAGTGCAATCTCTCAACCATGCTAATATAATTGGATCACATAACCATCCCTCAATGTACAACGAAGAATCACTCCAAAATTCTTATCTAGCGGAGAACATAAGAAGAAATTGTTTGTTGGGTACGAAACCACCTTAAAGTTATTCTTTCCGAGCAATCTATCCAAGAGTTCGTACTAAGATAACATCAAGTTATCCTTTCCGATCGATCTATCTAAGAGTTCGTACTAGAATAACACCATATGATACGCATCAACCAACTCTAATGTCACCTAGATACTCCAATGTCACCACAAGTATCCATGAGTTAATTATACGATACGCATCAAACAATTTCAGATTCATAATACTCAACCCACACAAATAACCTCAAAGAGTACCCCAAGATTTCTATCGGAGAAAGTAGGACAAGAACGTGTATCAACCCCTATGCATAGATTACCCCAATGTCACCGCGGGAATCCGAAAGTTGAGTACCAAAACATATATCAAGTGAATCAATAGAACACCCCATTATCACCACGGGTATCCACATGCAAGACATATATCAAGTGTTCTCAAATCCAATATTCAATCCAACATAATGATATCTCAAAGGGAAAGATTCAATTCATCACAACAAGATAGAGAGGGAAACACATCATATGATCCGACTATATTAACAAAGCCCGTGATACATCAAGATCATGACATCTCAAGAACACGAGTGAGAGAGATTGAACACATAGCTACTGGTACATACCCTCAGCCCCGAGGGTGGACTACTCCCTCCTCGTCATGGCCTCCGCCGGGATGATGAAAATGGCCACCGGAGATGGATTCCCCTCTCCGGCAGGGTACTGGAACGTCTCCAGATTGGTTTTTCATCGATACAGAGAGTTGCGGCGGCGGAGCGGAGAGTCTAGGGTTATTTCTGATGGTGTCTATATTTATAGGAATTTTTGGCGTTGGTTTCACGCGAAGGTGGGCCACGAGGTGAGGAGCACCCACAAGGGCATGGGCAGGGGGGTCTGGCGCGCCCTGGTGGGTGCTGGCCACCCTGGGCCCCCTCTTCTGGTGTTCTTTGGCCCATCTTCTTTCTTCTGGTCCGTAAAAAATCCACAAAAATCCCCGCGGCGTTTTGTCTCCGTTTGGTACTGATTTTCTGCGGAGTAAAAAACAAGCAAAAACAGCAACTGGCACTTTGGCACTATGTCAATAGGTTAGTCCCAAAAAATGATATAAAGTTGTAATAAAATGATTGTAAAACATCCAAGAATGATAATATAACAGCATGGAACAAGCAAAAATTATAGATACGTTGGAGACGTATCAGCGCCTACAACAATGGTGGTGGCTCCTACTACAACCACAACGACGGCGGTGGTGGCTATCACAATGGTGGTGGCTATCACGGCAACAACAATCAAGGTCGTCCCTTCTACAACAACAACAGGGGGCGACAAGGCGGCAAGAACAACAATTTTTCAGGTTATGAGGAGTATGAGGGCAAGTGCCAAATCTGCAAAAAGACCAATCATATAGCTAAGGATTGTAAGTGGCGTTATGAGGATGCCCAAAGGAAACGTGTTGCCGCCGCAGCCGATACATCCTATGGTGTGGATACAAACTGGTACGCCGACACGGGTGCCACAGATCACATAACCGGAGAACTCGAGAAAATGACCGTGCATGAACAATATCGTGGCCAAGATCAAGTCCACACCACGGCACATGGTGCAGGTATGAGGATAAGTCATATTGGTCACTCAATTATTAAAACCCCACATAGATCCCTTCATCTCCAAAAAATTATACGTGTTCCTAAGGCATCTAAAAACCTTCTTTCTGTTCATCGCATTACTCTTGATAATGGTGTTTTTCTAGAATTTCACCCATATTTCTTTTTGATCAAGGATAAGGTAACGAAGCAAATTCTCTATCGAGGTAGATGTGTGCGAGGCCTACATCCGTTGATTCCCCAGTTTCGTAGATTCAATAAGCAAGTGTGTAGTGCCATCAAGCTTTCTTCAGAACGATGGCATAGTCGTTTAGGACATCCATCATTTTCTACCGTTCAGTTAGTTCTTAGCAAAAATAAACTCCTAGTTGTTGGTGAGCGAAACCCTGAAACTATTTGTGATTCATGCCAGAGAGCAAAAAGTCATCAGTTGCCATATCCAGTTTCTACTAGTGTGTCTGTCAAACCATTACAACTTATTTTTTCTGATGTATGGGGTCCAGCTTCTTCTTCTGTTGGTAGACATACATATTATGTGAGTTTTATTGATGACTACAGTAAATACACATGGATTTATCTTCTTAAAAAATGTTCCGATGTTTTTCAAGTGTTTCATAATTTTCAAGCACTTGTTGAGCGCCAGTTTGACGGTAAAATACTTGCTATACAGTCAGACTGGGGTGGTGTGTATGAGAAGTTGAATTCCTTTTTTCAACAAATAGGCATCTCTCATCACGTGTCATGTCCTCATGCTCATCAACAAAACGGCTCCGCCAAACGCAAGCATCGACACATTATTGAAGTAGGGTTTGCCCTTCTAGCTTCTGCTTCTATGCCTTTCAAATTTTGGGTCGAAGCTTTCCTTCCTGCTGTTCATCTCATCAACATGTGGCCAAGTCGTGTTATTAATAATGAAACTCCCACTGAACGTCTACTTCATACTAAACCAGATTACACTTCTCTTCGTGTTTTGGGTTGTGCATGTTGGCCTAATCTTCGTCCGTTCAACAAACGCAAGCTCATGTTTCGTTCTACTCAATGTGTTTTTCTTGGCTATAGTGCTCAACATAAGGGAGTCAAGTGTCTCGATGTCTCTACTGGCGTGTTCTACTGGCGTGTTTACATCTCTCGCGATGTCGTTTTTGATGAAACACAATTTCCTTTTGAAAACCTTCATCCAAACGCCGGTGCCCTTCTTCGTAAAGAAATTCTCCTATTACCTACACATCTTTCCGGCGTTGACTATGGGGGTATTAATAATTGTACTGATCATTCTTTGACTAATCCTACTAATACCTTGCCTGAGATTACTGTTCAGAAAATTGTGCTCAAAATAGTGAAGAAAATGATGCAAATTTTGGACAAAACAGTGCACCGCAGCGATATTTCATGCACGACACGGAAACTGGTGGTGTATCTGCTACGGGATTGCAGCCGCTGCAGTCTGCGTTGCGATTCCCTTCAGGATTCGAGCGGTCAATCCTACGGTCGCCTTCGGGATTTGAGCGTGCTAGCGCTGGCTCGCCTGGATTTCAGCATCGTGCTGGTCTAGCCGCTCCTCCCGTCATCACGTGTGGACCTGGCCCACCTTCGATGCCAACTTCCACGCCCGATCCACCCCAGCGTCCAACGGAGCCGCCCCGAACGGACAGCCACTATGCGCCTACCAGCCCGGTGATTGGCTTGGGGACTGCAGCGCCCGCTGACGCGTCTCGTGCGGTTGCCTCCGATCTGGGATCTTCTACGGCTCCTTCACCTGACGAGGGATCTTCTGCGGCGGTCTCTCGTATTCATGCTGTTGCTCCGATTCCTTCACCACCCCACACTCGTCTGCAAAGGGGAGTCACACAGCGTATTAATTACAAACATGTTTCCAAATTTGGTTTGGCAGCAAGTTCGACTAATGTAGAACCCAACAGTTTGCATGAAGCGTTTGCAGATGACAAATGGAGGCAAGCAATTGAAGATGAATACATGGCACTTCAAAGAAATAAAACATGGCACCTGGTTCCTAATCAAGCAGGGAAGAATCTAATTGACTGCAAATGGGTGTTTCGAATCAAAAGAAAATCAGATGAAACGATAGACAGGTATAAAGCTAGACTTGTGGCCAAGGGCTTCAAGCAAAGGTACGGCATAGATTATGAGGATACCTTCAGTCCAGTTGTTAAAGCTGCTACTATTCGTCTAATGTTATCTATTGCCGTATCCAGAGGATGGAGTCTTCGACAGTTAGATGTGCAGAATGCGTTTCTTCATGGTGTTCTGGGAGAGGAGGTTTACATGAAACAACCACCCGGGTTTGAAGATAAAAATGCTCCGTTTCATGTCTGTAAGCTAGACAAATCCTTGTATGGTCTGAAACAAGCTGCATGGTACTCTCGGTTGAGTCTGAAGCTTCAACAACTTGGGTTCGTTCCTTCCAAATCTGACACTTCACTGTTCATCTACAGTAAGTCACAAATATCCATATTTGTTCTCATGTATGTTGATGATATTATTGTCACGAGTTCCTCAAATAAGGCAGTCACATGCTTGCTCAAAGATCTAGGATCAGAGTTTGCTCTTAAAGATTTGGGAGATTTGCATTTCTTCTTGGGCATTGAAGTTCAGCAAATCAACAATGGCATTCATTTGTCTCAAACAAAATATGCAACTGATCTGTTAGCTAGAGTTGGTATGCAAGGGTGTAAACCTTCTCCAACTCCACTCTCTAGCTCTGAGAAATTATCTGTGACAGGAGGAGAACCCTTGAATCAGGAGGATATCACCAACTATAGAAGCATTGTTGGCACTCTTCAGTACTTGACCCTCACCAGACCTGATCTTTCCTTTGCAGTAAATAAGGTTTGCCAGTTTCTTCATGCACCTACCACTCTTCATTGGACAGCAGCTAAGCGCATACTCAGATATGTCAAGCACACATTGACCATTGGTTTAACATTCAACAAGTCATCCTCAAATCTTGTTAGTGCCTTCTCTGATGCGGATTGGGCTGGTTGTTTGGATGACATACGGTCAACTGGTGGGTTTGCAATTTTCTTTGGACCAAACTTAATATCTTGGTGTGCAAAGAAACAAGCTACTGTTTCCAGGTCAAGTACAGAAGCAGAGTATAAGGCTTTAGCAAATGCAACAGCTGAAGTTATCTGGATTCAGTCTATACTGAAGGAACTTGGGGTGTCACTAGCTCAACCTCCTTTTCTTTGGTGTGATAACCTCGGTGCGACTTATTTGTCTGCTAATCCAGTCTTTCATGCGAGGACTAAACATATTGAAATAGATTTTCACTTTGTCAGAGAAAGAGTTGCAAATAAACAGTTGGAGATCAGATTCATACCATCTAAGGATCAGCTTGCAGATGGGTTCACAACCTGTTAGAAGTTTAGAAGAGTTTAAGCGTAATCTCAACTTGCGCAGTTGTGATTAAGGGGGGGTGTTAAATATCTTGTGTAACAAGGAGTTAGAGATAGATAGAATCAGGACTCCTTTTATACCTAGTTCTTTTCTATCTCTTCTTCTGTTATCCGACTGTGTCTCTCGTTCTCTCCCGACCGACTCGTTATTGTAAAGCCACGAGACTTCTCTCGATCTACCATATATATATACACACACGTGCGGGCTCTCCTCGTTGAGAGTAAGACGCTATCAATTCTTTCACTCACTAGCATACACTCTATTTGAGGTCTTTCCTATGTGATTAAATAAAATAGAGTGGTTTTTTATTAAAAAAATCCCATGCGCGGGGTACCCAGCACTTTCCTCGCTCTCAACTACTTATAGGTGGGCCACCGCCATGCTGGCACGCGAAGGGAGCTGGACGTATGTTTGGATATGGAAGGAGATACCGTATCTGCACGGCCGGTCAAGTTTGAGTGCCAGTTTCATGTGATTTGTAGGCATCAAACTGACCGCACTCTACAAATTGAGGCACATCTTCTGTATTTAACTCAAGATTATTGTATATATGTAAAAATGGCAACCATTAATTACTAGCAGATGATATGTACGTACAAGAAATTAATGGTAAGGATATCTCACCAAACGCATATTGATTTATTACCGTAACTACGCGATCCTCTGTTTGTACATATAAATCGAGGAGCTGGGGAAGCCATCGCAGGCCTCACCTCCTACCTAGCAATCGAACTCGCTCGTGATATTACATATTTTTCCATCTAGACTACTAGTAGAAGAAACATGAGGGCGTACGTGAATGTGATGATGACCGTGATCTTGCTCGTCGGATGCCTGGCGGTGATCGGGCAGTGTAAGCACTCATGCCTTGCTCCTAAGATCATTATTTTTCCGCTCGCGGTCTAACTTGTGATGTTGCACGCAGTGGGTCGTGTCGAGGCCCGGAGAAGCTACGGGGATGGGCGGCGGGCCGACGGCGACGCGAGCAAGCTGGCGGTGAAGTTCTGCGTGCATCGGGACTGCCAGACCAAGGGTGAACCTATCGCGACCGAATGTTACTGCTGCATGAACTTGCCGGACGCTCCGTGCTATGCTCGTCGGGATCAATGCCAGGCCAATTGCCCCAACCTGCCACCCGCACTGCCCGCCTCCGCCGTCGGCGATGGAACAACCTACGCGCATGAACAGATGTATGGCAACTGATGATGCAGTAAGGTGGAGCACGTCAAGAGCTGCGTGATCGTAATTCGTATGGTGATAGTGGTTGAGAAGTTGCCCGGTCTTTTCTCAGGAGACTAATTTGTTGTAATTCTGCATATGTCAGGCATAATGGATTTCACTCTTAAATAGCTGCACGTATCTGAATTTATGGGGTGATTTTGATTGCGGGGAAAAGTTTATGAGGTGATTTGATATATTTTTCTATCTTTTCTATCTAAGAGCATTTACAGCCGGAGTGGGCAAATCCGGCGCTCTATACGCCCGCGGGCACGTCCGCCCGCGGACGCATCCGGACGGCCCCTCATATTTCGGTCCGTGTATTCACATACCTTATATCCGGACTCTCAAATCCATGCAAAGCCATGCACGTCGATCATCCGATACTAAACGTCGCACGTAAAACAAATGTTTGTACCGAACATAAGAAGTGTTTCCATCAAATTTATTTGAAGTGCACAATCAATGATCTGCTCTTTGATTTTCATTGTGGGTCCACATATGTTCCACCAAATCATTGAGTAGTTGCGCGTGCACGTGATGATCTCGAAGATTCTGATGCATCTGCAGAAAGTTCATAAGCTGAACTGCATCTTGATCTTCAGGGATTTCAACTTGTTCTCCAGGTGCTTCAAAATCATTGGTTTGGGGTACACCATCACCCTCGTCCTCGACGATCATATTGTGCAAAATAACACAACATGTCATCAGCTGCCACAAAGTTTCCGGTTTCCACATCATTGCAGCCCCACGAACGATTCCCCAACGCGTTTGCAGCACTCAGATTGCCCTCTCCACATCCTTCCTAGCTGCTTCCTGCATTGTTGCGAAGTGCTTTTGTTTGTTGCCATGTGGTTCGGATATGGTCTTCACAAATGCAACCCACTTAGGATATATGCCATCGGCAAGATAGTATCCCATGTTGTAATCTCGGCCGTTGACGGGGTAGTTGCACGGAGGTGATTCCCCGTTGCAAAGCCTCTTGAACACCAGAGATCGTTGAAGCACGTTGATGTCGTTGTGAGAACCTGACATTCCAAAGAAAGCATGCCAAATCCATAAGTCATGTGATGCCACCGCCTCTAGTATGATGGTGGCCTCTCTTGTGTGACCTTGATACATTCCTCGCAAACCTTTGGGGCAGTTCTTCCATTGCCAATGCATGCAATCGATTGATCCGAGCATTCTTGAAAACCCTCTGGCCTCTCCAATAGCCAACAACTTCTCCGTGTCCTGTGCATTTGGCTCTCTCAGATACTCTGCTCCAAACACCTCCACCACAGCACGGGCAAACTTGACAGTAGTCTTCAGGCATGTGCTCTCTCCCATCCTGACCATCTCACCAATGGCATCTGCCACAGTACCAAGTGCAAGCATCCTCATAGCAGTCGTGCACTTCTGCTCGGCAGAGAAAGAGAGTTGATCGGAACAATTCCTTGTGAGCTTGAAGTAGTCATCGTGTGCCTCCACTCCCTCCACAATGCGCAAAAACAATGGTTTTCGCATGCGAAAACGACGACGAAACCATGGATCATCCGGGAAAGTTGGGTTCGGAGCAAAGTAATCCTTCTGCAGTAGCTTTGCTCCGGATACCCTATCCCGATTGATGACTCTTCTCCCTTTGATTGAGCCCTTGCAATTGAGAATGTGCTCCACTTCTCGGTCTATTTCCTCTTGCATGCTCATGAGCATTATCATGTCTACTTCTTGGTCCGAATTCGATGAATAGAAGAACTCATCTTGAATCAGTTGATCAAGCTCCATCGGTCCATACTTCTCGCCGGACGAAGCATCGAAATCCATCGTTTCCCTTAAAAAATTGACCAACAAATCCGGTCAGACATTCTGTCAAACACATCCGGCGCAAGGCAGAGCCAGAGGGTTGCCGGACATACCACGGTGTCTTCCGGGCCGACGACGACGTCCTCCGCGGAGAGGTCAGGAGAGATGATCCCTCTGATCGAGCGGCCGGGGGGGAGGGGGTAGAGGCTACTAGGCGACGAAGCGCGCGAGGCGACGGAGCTGCGAGACGGACGAGGCGAGGAGGAAGACACTACACCACAACACTGCATCCCCGACAGACAAGTTGGTCGGGAAAACAGCTTCCACCAACAGATAGTCGGTCGGGAAAGACTATTGCCGACCGACCATGTCTGTTGGGGAAAGTCCAGACGGGAAAACCCTTTCCCGACCGACAGGCCGACGACTATTTCAAGTATTGCCGACCGACAGACCGATGACAATATCATGAACCTTTCCCAACCGACGGTCCGATGGTGTTTTCTTTGCCAACTGACTTTTCGTCGGCCCTGTTACAAACTTGTCCCGACCAACGACCTGATGGTGTTCCTTTGCCGACCAACAATCTATTAGTACTACATGGTCCTTTGCCAACCAACAGTGAGACGACATTTCCTTTTGCCGACCCATAGTTTGTTAGCTTTTTGTTTAGCTGACCAAAGCAATAATTACCCTCCCACATTTGCCTTACTAACACAATATCAATCAAGTCACATACAATATCTCATTACAATAACATCAACACAATATCAATCAAGTCACATACAGTATCCATTACAATAACATCCAACACAATATCAATCAAGATACAATAATAGATGTATGTCATTGATTTTGCCCTATTACACAGAATATCCAGTTGACAAGACAACATAAAGGCTTCAAAATGATAGATAAACGATGCATTGTTTAGCTCCATTAGACAAACTATCTAGTTGACGCAAACTATCTGCATAGTTTCTTCCTGGTCTTGTATGTCTTTCCTACAAAGGGTAAACAAGCATCCAGTAAATTCATACATTCATAGGCAATGGCAAAAACAATTATAAAGCTTCAGTACAGGCCCAGTTTTTTTCGCGGAAATATATAAAAACTTTGGCACTCATAACTCCCCTAAAAACACATCATAACATTCCAAAAAATACCGTATGCAAGAACATAAAAAATAAATCTAAAAGGCATAAATATAGTGAAATAGTTACCACTGATTCAAATCTAAAACTTACCTCTACGACGAGGTAAAATTCATTTGTGATCCTTATAGGCTGGAAAGCAGTATAAGATATCATCATCAACAATACTTGCAAATACATATCGCTCGGTCCTCTTAGCCCCTTGATGCCCTCAAGCTGAAACCCCAGGTGTAGATCCTTCTGTTACGGACACATATTAAAAATATATCTTCATCTTCTACTTCTAGAATAAAAGAAATTGGTATCAAAATGCATTCACTTTTAAATGACCAAATCAACAATACATACACTAATTATCATACATACACATATACACTGACCGTCCACGGCGCACTGACGGCAGCCGCGGGAGGCAAGAGATTGCCGCCTCCCGTCCTGTGTGTGTGTCGTGCGTGGTGGTTAGGTACTTAGGTTGTGTAGCTGGGTTGAGCTGTGTTTGGTTCGGCGAAAGGAGCAGTGTAGCTGGGCTGGGTTGTACGCTGTGCTAAGCCCCAGGCCTATGCAAAAATACAAATAGATAATAGCTATAAAAAAGGCCATGCCCCGGGCCTGGGCCTGGGGTGTAGATCCGCCCCTGATCTATGTTATATGTTAGTAGGATTAGAAACTCGATAGTATTCTAAGTTCACAAATATGCAAGTGGTCCTGTTCGGCCCATCAAAGCACAGATATTAACAAAATGTGTCCTCGGATGAAGGTTTCACGTTTCTTCCAATTTGCTATGTAACACAGCCTGAACCTGACCCTAACTCTTTTGGATGATCTAAATCGAGTAGTTGTATGTATGACAACTATTACTCTATGGGAAACTACACCTGTAGTTTTTGCTATATGATTTAAGAGCAGCATCGTTCAGTTCCATCTCCAAAATTTTCATTTAATTAAGGCCAGCATGCAAATATAATATTCATACACAACAACAATGCTATAAGGCTGAGTGTAGCATAAAATCTGAAAATAGGTAACTGTACTTCTACAACTAAAAAGCTAAAATAGGTAACTGTACTTCTAAAAAAGCTAAATAGGTTCCATTTTACTTTGTCGTTAGACTTTTTGGCAACAACTTCTACAACTAAAAAATTAGGTCAACATATTTATCAATCCCAGACGGTTTGTAGAACAACATATTTATTAATGAACTTAGTAGCTGTTAATGTATGCAGGAGTCAATTAAGATAAATTGAAATTTCAGCAAGAATATCAATACAAGTGATTCAGACTGAAAAACATGAGCACAAATTGTAACTGTGCAAAGCCAACACCTGGTGTGGACTCTGTTTAATACCTGTAGTAGATTCTTCTTCAGATAATCCACTTTCTAGGAAGATATTGGGAGTGCGTGCTATTCTTTTCGTCATTAGAAGTGCATCACCCATACCAGAGTACAGAGACATCAAGTAATGTTTCCAGAGCCTGAAAGCACTTCTATAGATGAGTGGAGAAGAGGAAGACACTGATCAAGGGAGTCAGGTGTTGAGGCTGACCTGCATGAACTGCCTACTCGCCTGCTGCCACAAGTAAGAAGCTCTGTTTCCACACCCCTCCCACCCAATTTCTGTCATCTCTTCTATTTCATGCAATCCAAGAAGGATGAAAGCTCCCCATGCTCTGTGCAAAAGTAATGAAGCAACATCAGCACGCTGCCTATGGGAAAAAGAACAACTCACTGTAGCAATGAATGAGAGTGAGATATATGACTAAGGAACTCAAAAGGAGAAACTCGGAAAAGAGAAAATGAAGGAGAAAAGCTAGAGACACTAAAAGAATTAAGAAAAATAAACTGAAGTGCTAGAAAAATAAAAGACCTAATAAAACTGAAAACCGATAAAGTAAAGTTACCATATGAACTAGAAAATTAAAAACGTAGGGAAAACTAGCAGAGATGATGATCAATCACCTTTAGTTACCTTCAGTCATAGCATTATAAAATGACACTTAATATGAATCTTAGTGCACAAATACATTAGGGGCAGCATGCATTAAACTAATGGCTCTTCAACCAATGAAGCTGACCATGACCATAGACCATCTACTGATCTACAAATATAGTACTCAACCATCTACTGATGTACAAAAATACAACCTAAATTATAAAACAGTAAAACACAAACTAGAGAAAGAGAGGGAGATGGTACCTGTGCTAGGGAGCAGGGGGTGGCGGGAGGAGCTGCTCCTGTTGTGGCTGGGGACTGCGGGCAGCATAGATCTAAAAGAAACAATAAAGGACTTTAGTGCTTCAAAGGCTTCTCTAATTCCATGAATCAAAGCAGCACTAGTTTTTTTAAGATAAATTCGCTGGGCCGATGTAGTCCGTGAGTCTGTAGCTGGGGGTTGAAATATGACACTGCAGCAGAGAAGGGAGGAGGGAGACCACATGAGGGAGAAAATAATCTTACCCATGTTGTTGCTGCCACGGATGGCCACTCCTGGTCAGGGGGCAACTGCCGCCATGCTCCTGGTCGCTGGAAGCGGAGGACGCAAAGGCCGCCTGCCTCGGTCCAGACCACCAGGAGCGAAGGGCCTTTGTCCCCCTCAGATCTGAGGGAGGGAAGATGGCTCGGGTATGGGTTGGGGCACGCTCGCGACTTCGGTGGCTGGTGGTGGAAAGAGGGACGCCTTGGGCGGTGGATCGACGTGGATAGAGGGACGGCCCCTGCGGTGGCCGTCGGCGGCGGCGTGAATCGGAACCCTAGGCGGCACCATACGAGAGAGAGGGTGGATCGAGGCGAGAGAAAGGGGATTGAGTGAGGCGTCTGCGTAGCATTAGGTTTTTGGAAAAATTCGCGGGCTGGGCCGGGCTAAATGTTTTCGTCCGCGCTCGCGCAGGCCCATTTAGCTACCAGCTGTTGGTCGGCATTATTTGCCGACCGATCGCTGGATGGGCATACAATCTTTCCCGACCGACTGCTAGGTAGGAAAGATTCTTCTATTCCGGACCGACTGTGTGTGAGTGTACAATGGTTTTCCCAACCGACTGTCACTTACAAGTTTTTCCAACCAACTGTGGGTCTGCGAAAGTGACTTTTGCCGACACACGTCAGTAGGGAATAAAGTGTCGTGGTGTAGTGAGAAGAGAGGAAAACAGGAAATGGATCCGGTAGTTCTGCGGCGTGGATTTCGTGCAATTTGCGATAGGGTCGGGATGTCGGGTCCGGCGTGACGGGCGTGCCCGGGCTCCCACCATATCCGCCCCATATTTGGGCTGGATATGAGGGGTGCCGGTCAGCCCGGGCGTTTGGGGCCCGTTTGAGAGGTCCGGCTGGGTCGATTTTTCGTGACCGGTCAGTGACCGGGCGGCCTGTACGGACGTTTGAGGCGGGTTTGATGGGTCCCGATGTATGCTCTAACTGAACAAAAAATAAGTATGTGACGTAGAGTTCCTCCTAACGTTCGTAAACTCTATTTATTTAGATTCGGTCTCCCTCGGTCTTTTTCTCAAGTAATTGGTCACTCCTCGACGACCTTGTTATTAGTTGTTTGATTTTTCGAGCATGCCCAGCAGAAGGAAGTGCCATACTTGGCGAGAGAATGAGCACCCATGCATAATATGGTGCAGATCCTCATTTGCTTGGTCGTGCTACCTGCAGTAAGGTGGGTGAGGAAGACTGCGACGAGCAAGACGGTCCGCAATATGGATTCGTCCCTTGAGCACGAGGTAGATTCAGTACATACCGTCATAGATCATTACTTTTCTTTTGAGACAAGTCATAGATCATTACAGTTCAGCGCCCCTTTTTCAAAAATCAAACGAGGTCCAGAGAAACCTACCAGCGCATGGGCCATGGAATCATTCTTGCAGCAGGCTGGTGAAAACACTAGGAGCAACTAATCAAGGGATGCCAACTGATGTGGGCTCATCTAAGAATATGGTAAGGTCTGTGAAGTTTTCAGTTTTGTTTAATGGGAGGAGATTACAGGAGTTTAACCCTTCACGAGGGATACGACAGGGAGACCCAATTTCTCCATATCTTTTCTTGATAGTAGCAGAGGGCCTTTCGTGCTTTTTGAAATCCTTTAATGAGTCATCCAATTTAGGGGGTTTACAGGTGGCACCTTCGGCACCACCAGTTAACCATCTACTTTTTGCTGATGACACCCTGCTGTTCTTCAAGGCCAGTGTGGATGGAGCAAATGAGGTAAACCAGTTATTGAACTCATATTGTCAGGCTTCTGGGCAACGCATAAACTATGAAAAATCTTCCATATTCTTCAGTAAGGGGTGTCCTGAGAGCATTAGAGTGGAAGTTAAAGGTGTATTGCATGTGCCAAATGAAGCATTGAGCGAGAAATACTTGGGCATGCCAACTGATGTGGGCTCATCTAAGAATGGAGCCTTTAAATATTTGAAGGATTATCTGTGGAGCAAGGTACAAGGGTGGATTGAGAAAACTATGTCTTCTTCTGGTAAGGAGGTGCTAGTAAAGGAAGTGGCCCAAGCTGTTCCACTATTTTCTATGTCCTGATTTAAATTGCCCCGAGGTCTTTGTGAGCATTTGAATATGCTCATAAGGAAATTCTGGTGGGGAAGCAAAGATGGGCAACGTAAACCAAGTTGGGTCTCATGGGAAGGGTCAGCCAAAGAACATGGGTGGACTTGGCTTTAAGGATTTTGAGTTGTTCAACTTATCTCTTTTGGCAAAACAATCATGGAGAATCCTTCAGAACCCGGAAACCCTCAGTGCACGAATCCTTAAAAGTGTATATTTTCCGACAAACACTATATTGTCTGCTGATTTGGGCAATCACCCTAGCCAAATATGGAGAGCCATTATCGAGGCCGGGATGTGTTGAAGCAAGGCCTAATAAGAAGCGTGGGTAATGGTGTGACTACAAAAATCTGGTTTGACAACTGGATCCCAAGGAAGGAAATGTTGAGGCCCTTTGGGTGCCTAACCACTAACCCACCTGAACTAGTCTCCGACTTGATAGATCACACATCGGCCGTATGGGATGTTTCAAAGCTGTAGAACATTTTCTTACCAATCGACATACCCGCTATTCTACGGATTCCACTCTGCACGACGAACATTGTTGATACTTGGTCGTGGATGTTTGAGAAAAATGGTTTATTCTCTGTGAGATCAGCTTATAGAATGCTAGCAGATACAAAATACAGAAGAGGTGTCTGGATTGATAGTGTATCTGGTTCATCAAGCAACGACAGAAACTCTGAATCATGGCAACTTTTATGGAAAACCCAAGTCCCTAACAAGATTCGGATGTTTCTTTGGCGACTCGCAAAGCATTCTATTCCCACCGAAGATGTTAGGATGCACAGAAATATGACTACATCAAACTTATGCGCACTGTGCGGAGCGGAGGATTCATGGTGTCATTCCTTGTTGGAGTGCAATATGTCGAGGTGTGTTTGGGCTATGGTGGACGGCGAGCTTGCTGAACATTTATGCGAGACTACAGAACCAAGTGCTAGACAATGGTTATTTGCTATGATTGAATCTCTATCACGTGATGCTTTTATCAGGATGGCGGTCACACTTTGGGCGTTGTGGTGGGCAAGAAGAAAGGCAATTCATGAACAGATCTTCCAAAGTCCGTCAGCTACCCATCAATTCATTAAACGCTTCATGGATGGTCTGGAATTGTTACCGAAGAAGATAGAAAAGCACAAGGTTGTGCCAAGGACATCGGACACAAAGCTCAAGGCGCCTCCCCAGGGCTTTGCCAAGATCCACGTGGACGCTGCTATTGCAAAAACTCAAGTCCGGGGAGCGGCGGCGGCAGTGTGTCGAGATGAGGCTGGTAATTACATGGGAGGTTCGGCCTTGGTTATCTCAGGGATAAAGGACGTTGCGACACTTGAGGCGATTGCATGCAGAGAGGGTTTATCACTCGTCGAGGATCTAATGTTGAACAGCTTCATCATAGCTTCTGATTCAAAGCAAGTGGTCAACGATATTGATAAGCAAAATCGAGGGGCATATGGAGCGATCATAAGGGAGATCAGACAAAGAGCAACCGTTTTTAATTGTACTTTTTCTTTTGAAGGTAGAGCATCTAATATTGATGCAGATAGGTTAGCCAAGTATGCACATTCTCTCGATCAGGGGCGTCACATCTGGTTAGGCCAACCCCATGATCCGATTTGTATTCCATACCATATGGATTTTGAATAATAAAGCTTGGTTTTAACCCCTCAAAAAAAACTAATCAAGGGATACCCATGTGGGCACTTTGGTGTGCTCGGAGTGCGTCACTTGGCGCGCTTTCAGCTGTCGTCAGCATGATTTCTAATTTTAAAACAAGTTCGCATATTTTAATAAAGTTTATGTGTTTGTCAATTTGTCAACAGATATATTTTCAAATAAAATAAAATTTTAAAATATTTCCAAAAAAAAATGTACTAATGTGCCCCCAAGATTATAGATCCCAAGAAAACGTCGACTTAAAAGTTTGGAGAGGTGAAAATTGTAATACCAAACTAATTTTATCTATATTTCAAGTTTGAATTTTAAAAACACTAGAAGATTTCCCAAACACGTCAATAACATTTCTCTTGAAATAAAAGTATATGTTTTTTCTAATGCATTCTTCATATAGGAATTCACTGCGCTACCATGGTTTGATACGAATATTAAAAAAGGTTTGACATATTCCCACTAGACAAGTCAAATATACTTTTGAAAATTACATGATAATTTTTGGGTCTCGATATTCACCATACGTGTGGTATATTAGATATCCGTCCACCCACCGTGTGGCATACCTAGGAGGCAGTCCACACGGTATGTGTGGGCGAAACATTATAACTGCCCACACGTGTGGACGCAACTACTTCGTGTCACACGCCCAACAACTACTACTCATCCCCACCCCACGCGTGTGGCACGAAGCAAAATCTGCCCACACGTCCTGGCAACAACTTTAGTTACCTAGAGGATGGCAACTTTAGTTACCCGGAATGACAATTGTAGTTGTAACGTATGGCAACTTCTCTGTTTTGGTTAACTATAGTTGTCATCTCTAATTAACGGTAGTTGCCGCGTGTAATCCAACCATAGTTGCCATGTATGGTTAACTATTTGTCACATGTGGTCAAACAATAGTTGCCATGCGTGATTAATTAGTTGCCACGTGTGGTCCAACCACAATTGCCATGTATAGTTAATCATAGTTTTCATGTGTGATTACGTAGTTGCCATCTAGCACCGTACTAGCGTCGTGTGGGCGAAGAGACAGTTCACCCACACGCGCGCGGACTGGGTGGTGACTGTGTGGGCGGGAACTGGTTCGCCCACACGGCGCAGCTGGCAACCGCGTGCTGCATGTCATGTGGGTGAACTCTCCAACACCCACACACACGATGATGCCTACGTGACACACAAAAATCGTCAAACGTTGTCAAGAATCGAGCAAAACAACATCAACGGAGATCGATGCGTGTGGACGAAGTGCAAACATGCCACACGCGTGGGCGTTATCATTTGGGTAATTTTATTACAACATAGGATATTTACCTTTTAACTTAAATGATTTAGTATTGTAATCACACTCAGACATAAAAATCTAACGTGCAAAGCACGTACAAATTACTAGTTAAAGTATGTCAAAAATTGTAAATTTTCCGTTCGGTTTGTATAAAATTCATCGTATTTGTACAAATTTAGTTCGGTTAGTTCAGATGGTGTTTAAAGTGTATGCGGATAGTGTTGGATTAGATGCCCTAATCGTCCGGTCAAGTGAAAGCTTTGTGGAAAAAAAAAAGAACCTGGGTAAGAGCATCTCCAATAGCCTTCCTATAATGGATTGCTAAAAACTGGTTATACCAGGAGGAGAGAGAAGGTATAGCAATCCACAACAAAATTTGCTTTTGCAGCATTCCTATAACTGGGTTGCTAAATTTGTCAACACACACATTGACATGTGGGGACAAGACACATAGCACACATGCACAACAAACCGGACCCACATGTCAATGGCACACCGGAGGCTTTGTAAAATTATAGCAAGTGGCCTCTCCACTTTGCAAATATGCAAAGTGTGGGTGAAAATATAGCAAGCTTTGTAAAAAATTTGGGTGGGGACCACTTATACAAAGACTGCTGGAGGAGGTTTTTTGGCCAAAGTTTGTATAATAGCAATTGGGTGCAAATATACAAAGGCCGTTGGAGATGCTCTAAGAAGTAAAAATCCAGAGCACGCTGAAAGCGATGGCGATGCGGACCGCGCGTACATGCTCCGGGACACACGCACGCGCTCGCGCGGCGCTCCAACGTGCTGCGTGCAAGTTGCGAACGCGATGGGCGGCACGGTGGGCGCTCTGAACCGAACTCTGGAGCGAGCGGGCCAGGGCCAATGGTGGCGCTCTGAACTCTGTAGCGAGCGGGCCACGCCACGCCACCCACGCCGGATCGATCGTGGAGGCGCGAGCCACGACCGCAGTCAACCACGTGACGCCCTGACCTCGGCCCTCGGGAACCCGAAGCGAAAAAGCAGCGCCGCACGGCGGACGATACAGGACGCACGAGCCGTCTTCTTTGACGAGTCCGTGCACCTGCGTAGCGGCACCACCGTTCCGCCCGTGCTCCGCTCCAGAAGATGAACTGCAAACCTTTTTTTTACAACTGATGATGAACTGCCAGCATGCCATATATCTTTGCGATAAATCCACCGCTGTCTTGGGCTGCACTGGTTAACAAAGCCTCGTTACTCAGTAGGCCCGATGGTTAACTGCCTGCCACTGCCATGTGAACGAGCTCGAATCCTGCAGGAAAAACCGAACGACCAGCTGTTCCATCTAGTTCTCCAGGCAGGAAAGAAAAAATGGAAGCAGAGACGCAAATATTACTCGGGTCTCGTGGCTCTGTCTCTAAGAGCATCTCCATCTCCAGCACCTCCAATAGCCCGCCAAGGCGTCTTTTTTATCGCCGACGTGAAAAAATCATCCCAATCATCCTTTCAAGACGCCGAATTTCGCAGCTTCGGCCCATTTTTGGGGCCGGCGATCCCAGGCCGAACAAAGCACACTGGGGGACACTTGGGGGCTCCCGCGGAAGGAAAATCGACGCGTGGGCCACCACTGTCAGACGAGAAACGCCTTTTTCCTGCCCATATTCGACCCGCGCGCCATAGGACGTCACTTCCCCGATCGCCGCCATGCCGATCCCGGCGCCGCCCATCTGCCCATAGTCGTTGCCCCGCTGCTAGAAAAGGTCATTTCCCCGTCGGAAAGAGAGGGTTTCGCCGCGACAGCCTCCATCCCGCTCCTCGGCGAGCTTTCCAGGGCCCCGACGGCCACGCAGGCGGGGATACCGGCGGCTGCCCGCCCACCACGCCCGCCAGGTGTTCGGCGATTTGCCTGTTCGGCAATGGACTCCGACGACGAGGAGCGTTCGCGGCTCTAATGGAGGAGGAAGCCGAGGCTGACACCGCCGACGAAGAGCACCTCATGATCCTCGCCGCTCTGGTTGGCCTGTTCGCGAACAATGCAAAGCCGCGACGAGGTGGCTCGACGCCGGGACGCCGTAAGAGCAAGCAGAATCATTGAATGCTTGTACAAGTTCTGGAAGACTATGGACGCATGGCCGAGTCCACCATTATTGAGTGTTTGTACAAGTTCTGTAGGGCAGTGGTGGCAGTGTTTGGATCACAATACTTGCGATCACCCAATGCTGAAGACACTGCTCGGATCCTAGCACAGAATGCAGCAAGAGGATTTCCTGGGATGCTTGGAAGCATCGACTGCATGCATTGGGCATGGAAAAACTGTCCATTTGCTTTGCAGGGGATGTACAAATGCGTCAAAGGAGCTTGCAGTGTGGTACTTGAGACAGTGGCCACATAGGACCTCTGGATTTGGCACTCCTTCTTTGGTATGCCTAGAACTCACAATGACATCAACGTATTGTAGTGCTCGAATGTCTTTGCCAAGCTTGTTGAAGGTCATGCTCCTTCGGTGAACTTCGAGGTCAATGGGCGCTGCTACAACAAGGGATGCTATCTAGCAGATGGCATCTATTCGAGATGGTCCACATTTGTAAAGACTATCTCAAACCCTGTGCCAGGAGGCAAGAAGTCACACTTTGGTAAGTGTCAGGTGGCTTGCAGGAAGGATGTCGAGCGGGCATTTGGTGTGCTCCAATCTCGATTTGCTGTTGTCCGGTACCTCGTTCTGACATGGTCGAAATCTCAGATGTGGGAGGTGATGAATTGTTATGTCATCTTGCACAACATGATTAGTGAGAGCGAGCAGGAAGAGCCAGTGTTTGACACTGAACCATATTTCAGGCAGGGTCCTCTTGGAATTGTTGATCACCAGATACCGGCAACATGGGTTGCCTTCCTCAATATGCGTCAGGAGATTCGAGACCCACAGGTGCATCAAGACCTGCGGCACGATCTGGTGGAGCACCTATGGAGGCACAAGGGCAACACCTAGTTCGATGTGTTTTAATTTGTGTTCGAATTATGAGCTTGCTTCGTTGAACTATTTGATTTGTATTGATTTCTGTGATGAACTATGTGATAAAAATTATTTTTTGTTGAATTTGTGCCGAAGTGTGCCGAATTTGGGCCGAACTCGGCGGTCGGGGGGCAAACTTAGGGGGTCGACTGGGAACCCGAGCCCCCCCCCCCCCTGATGTCTACTACGCAACTTTATTCTTATAGACTATGTTGGGCCTCCAAGCGGAGAGTTTCGTAGGACAGTAGCAATTTTCCCTTACAGAAAAAGTTTCTGTTTTTATACAGCACACATCAAAACATGCAATAGAGGCATCTTATGGAAATTCTTGGAACTTTTTATTGAAAAACAAGATTATAAATAACATCTAACAGAGAAAAACAAAATGAAATGACGATCCAAGAAAATCACATATTATGTGATGAATAAAAATATAGCTCTAAGTAAGATGTACCGATAATGTTGGAGACGAAAGAGGGGATGCTTTACGGGGCATCTCCAAGCTTAGACGCTTGAGTCTTCCTTCGATATTACCTTGGGGGTGCCTTGGGCATCCCCAAGATTAGGTTCTTGCTACTCCTTATTCACCTCATATCGGTATCTCACCCAAAACTTGAAAACTTCAATCACACAAAACTTACCGGAACTTTGTAAGATGGGTTAGTATAGTAAATATAGATCATTCACTTAGGTACTGTCAAGACAAGATTCATAATTGTTCTCACATTATCCCTACTGTATTCTATAATTCCCAGAATTTATATCACCAAATATAAGCTATGGAAACACTAAAACAAGCAAACTATGCATGCAAAACAGAATCTGTCAAAAACAGAACAGTCTTTGAAGATCTGAATGGACACCATACCTCCCTGACTCTAAAAATTCTGAAAAATTAGGAAAACGCAGAGAATTTGCATATAAATACTGTGTAAAAATTCTAGAATTTTTTGACGCTCCAGTAAAATCAGGGAAATTCTTTACTGGAGGCAAAAGTTTATGTTTTTGCACAGAATCAAATCAACAAGTATCCATACTATCCCAAAGGCTTTACTTGGCACATTATTGAAATAAAAGACACAAAACATGATTAATACAGTAGCTTAATCATGTGAACACACAAAAACAGAAAGTAAAAGTGTTGGGTTATCTCCCAACAAGCGCTTTTCTTTAATGCCTTTTAGCTAGGCATGATGATTTCAAGGATGCTCGTATAGGAATAGTAATTGAAATATGCAAGAGAGCATCATGAATCACATGGAAAGCACATTTAAGTCTAACCCACTTCCTATGAATAGGTATTTTGTGAGCAAACAATTCATGGGAACAAGAATCAACTAGCATAGGAAGGCAAAACAAGGATATCTTCAAAATTTTCAACACATAGGGAGTAAACTTGATATTATTGCAATTCCTACAAGCATATGTTCCTCCCTCATAATAACTTTCAGTAGCATCATGAAGGAATTCAACAATATAACTATCACATAAAACATTCTTTTCATGATCTACAAGCATTGATAATTTATTACTACCCACACAAGCAAAATTCTTCTCATTCAAAGTAGTGGGAGCAAACTCAACAAAATAACTATCATGAGATGTTTGAGTGGCATAATCCAATTGAAAACTAAAATCATGATGACAAGTTTCATGGTTATCATTATTCTTTATAGCATACATGTCATCACAATAATCATCATACATAGAAGGCATGCCATCATCCTAATAAATTTGCTCATCAAAACTTGGGGCACTAAAAATATCATCTTCATCAAACATAGCATCCCCAAGCTTGTGGCTTTGCATATCATTAGCATCATGGATATTCAGAGAACTCCTACTAACAATATTTCTATCATGCTCATCACTCAAGGAATTCTCATCAAGTATTTTCATAATTTCTTCCTCTACCAATTGAGCACAATTTTCTGAATCCTTATTTTCACGAAAGACATTATAAAGACGAAACAATTGATGCAACCCAAACTCCATTTTTTTATAGTTTTCTTTTATGAAACCAAACTAGTGAAAAACAAGAAACTAAAAGATTTAATTGCAAGATCTAAAGATATACCTTCAAGCACTCACCTCCCCAGCAACGGCGCCAGAAAAGAGCTTAATGTCTACTACGCAACTTTATTCTTGTAGACTATGTTGGGCCTCCAAGCGCAGAGTTTCATAGGACAGTAGCAATTTTTCCTCAAGTGGATGACCTAAGGTTTATCAATCCGTGGGAGGTGTAGGATGAAGATGGTCTCTTTCAAACAACCCTGCAATCAAATACAAGAAATCTCTTGTGTCCCCAACACACCCAATACAATGGAAAATTGTATAGGTCCACTAGTTCGGCGAAGAGATGGTGATAAAAGTGCAATATGGATGGTAGATATAGGTTTTTGTAATCTTAAAATATAAAAACGGCAAGGTAATAAATAGTAAACAGCGAGGAAAACGATATATTAATGCTTGGAAACAAGGCCTAGGGTTCATACTTTCGCTAGTGCATTCTCCCAACAATGCTAACATAGTTGAATCATATGATCATCCCTCAACGTGCAACAAAGAATCACTCCAAAGCTCCTATCTAGCGAAGAACAAATAGATGAAATTGGTGTAGGTAGTAGAACCGCCTCAAAGTTATTCTTTCCGATCAATCTTTTGAGCTATTCCTATAAGTGTCACAAACAGCCCTCGAGTTCGTAGTAAAATAACACCAATGATACATATCAATCCACCCTAATTTCACCTAGATACTCCAATGTCACCTCAAGTATCCATGGGTAAATTATGCGACATGCATGAAACAATTTCAGATCTATCATATTCAATCCAACACAAAGAACTTCAAGGAGCACCCCAAGATTTCTATCGAAGAATGTGGTATGAAAACGTGCAATCAACCCCTATGCATAGATCCCCAAGGTCACCGGAATCCACAAGTTGATGCCTCAATATATATCAAGTGAATCAATAGAATACCCCAATGTCACTACGGGTATCCCACGCAAGACGTACATCAAGTGTTCTCAAACCATAATATTCAATCCAACATAACGAGATCTCAAAGGTAAAGATTCAATTCATCACAACATGATAGCAAGGGACAAACATCATATGATCCAACTATATTAACAAAGCCCGTGATACATCATGATCGTGCCATCTCAAGAACACGAGAGAGAGAGAGAGAGATTGAAGACATAGCTACTGGTACAAACCGTCAGCCCCGTGGGTGGACTACTCCCTCCTCGTCATGGCCTCTGCCGGGATGATGAAGATGGCCACCGGATGATGATTTGCCTCTCCGGCAGGGTACTGGAATGCCTCCAGATTGGTTTTTCATCGATACAGAGAGTTGCGGCGGCGGAACGAGGAGTCTCTCTTTATTTCTGGGGTTTCTGGGATTTATAGGATTTTTCAGTGTTGGAATCACGTCGAACGGAGCCATGAGGGGCCCACCACATATCTGGCCGCGCCACTAGGGGCGGCCAGATGGCTTGTGGCCCAAGGGTGCCCCCCCTCCGGTGGTTCTTCGCTCCAATGTGGCTTATTTCCTCCAGAAAAAATCACAAAAAAGTTTTGGGCGATTCCGAGAACTTTCATTTTCTGCACAAAAAAACAACACCACGGTAATTCTGCTGAAAACAGCGTCAGTCCGGGTTAGTTCTAAATAAATCATATAAAGTGCATCAAAACCATATAAAAGTATTGTAAACATAGGTGAATATGGCATGAATACTTCATAAATTATTGATACGTTAGAGACGTATCACCCCCCCACGCCGAATATAGCGTCGGTTAGCCCCCAAACGACGCTATTTCAAGCCCTTTGGGGAGCGAACGGGTGGAGATGCTCTAAGGCTGGTCATAGTGGAGGTATCTTAGCTAGTATTAGGCATTTGGGAATAACAAACATGCTGATGTGGCAGACAATTAAAGAAGAGAGAGAGGGTTAGAGTAACATAGGTAGATATCGTGTCATGTTAAATGTTATACTACTATGTGTCTTGCATGTCAATAAATGAGATCACCTATGATACTTGTTTATATTACTATGCATTATGAAGGTAGTATAATGCAATAGTATCATATGTATGATACTACTATGTGATACTCCCCACTATGAGTAGCCTAAAAGCATCGCGCAACTATAATGGCAAAGCAGGCACTCGCACAGTACATGTGATCCAGCCGAAGAGGAGAGAGGTGGCCGATAACGTGCATTGCTCCATTTTTTTGCGATTATATTGCTGCAGTTTTGCTCTCCTCCTGCAAACACACACACACACACACACACACACACACACACACACACACTTGTTTGATCGGGCTGGGAGCACACGTGACAAAAAAAATGATGTGGAGTTGTGCTGGTGCCTGGTCCTAGTAGTGGTGAGCCAGTGGCAGAGCCAGGTTTTTTCTTTCAGTGGGTGCACTTATGACTTGAGTATAAGCTAGCCATAGTACAATCTCAGGGCATCTTATAATAAGACTATAAATAATGTCAAATCTATGTGTATGTGGCAGGAGGGGGGCAATTGGCCCCAACCTTCAAAATAATTTCAAGTTGAGAAAACTTGTAGGGCTTCCATTTAAATTTTTATTGTTTGCCCCTCTCATATCTGCATATTTTACTATGTCTTCTTTTTCTCTAGCTCCACCACTCACTATAGATAACATTCAAAGATAGTATGAACAATCAAAATATATAATCACGTATAACCGTTACATTATAACCAAATAACGAAGACATACCAATTTAATGCAATCCTCACACCACTTGCTTACATATTCCTAATAGGTAGTAAATAATAACTTTGTAGCTTCATAGGCAGCTTCGTTCTTTCTAGAAAGATTTAACAAAATTAACATGTGAATTTCACAAGCTTTTAACAAGTACATTAAGCAAAACATTTTAAAGTTTTCTTTTCTTTGATTGCTTTTGTTTTTTGCGTGTCAATGAAGTGCTTGCATCATTTTAGAGATGATTAAGATCAATGAAGGCCCATCTCACCCTTGCGAAAATTATGCGGCCAGATTTGTCCTTTAGGCTTTGAGTTATTAAAATCCAATAGTGGTTCACATCTAGTTTTGGTCTCTTGTGGTTTTCGGCATGTCCCTCTTCAAACATGCCAAAATCTACATATTTCCTCTTTAGTGAAAAAACAGTGCGCGTGCTGTTTTTTCAAAGGAAATATACCATGAGTATGGTAATATGAATCTCTTACCGAATATTTGTTGTGTATAGGATTGCTTCATTTTACTTGTGGATTATCAATACTAGTTTCAGTCTTTCAAAGGTTGATACATCAAAAAAACAAGTAATATGAAAAATTTGTCCGCATGAGTAATATGTGAAGATCATTAATCCTATCCAAATTGATGAACCTCCAATCTACTCGTACATTGTTCTTGTGATTGTGAAGTTCAAGACCTAGACCATCTTTTTTTGTGAATAAAAATTATCTAAACTAGTTTATTTCTGGATAGAATGGTTTGGGAGAGTATTTGAGGTAATGGCATTTGATGGACTTCGCTTATAGAGTGGCCTTGAAGTGCCAACATCGTTATCTGAATTTGGTGGTCTATTTCTTTTGTATGAAGTATACCGCTCCATAACCTAGATTAATCAAAGCTTACACTAGTGCAGAAAAGCCTAGATATGGCGTGGCAAAAAGGGACCTGCTGGCGTGGACACCCGACGCCACCAATATGGCGCCACTGTTAGAATTTAGTGGTGGTGTTGGAGTCGACGCCAGCACTATTTTGAATACCTGCTGGCATTGGACAGAGTTGCACACCGGCACTGTCATATTTAGCTAATAAATAAATACCAGCTTCACAAAAGATACTAAACATTTCAGTAATTCACAAAAGATACTAAACATTTCAGTAATTCACAAAAGATACCAAATTCACAAAAGGAAGTACCAATTACTTCTCACAATGTATATATATCGATCTCCCCCCTCTCTCGATCGACACTACCTAGTTTTTCCTAATGACTATCTTAATCTCACGAAGCTTATTCCTATTTGTCTGCCCCTCCTTGATGTAATGCGCTTTCTCCGTCTTCAGTTGAGTCCTCTGGGCCTTTAGGACTTCTATCTCCTTATTGATCTCAGTTATGTGGAGGTTCAATGTCGCGATCTGACCTTCGAGACTGAAAACCTTATCGTAGACAATAGCATTGTCATCGATAACTCTGTCCTTCACCTTCATCAGGAAGTCATTCCACTCCTGCACGGCCTTGATGGTACTCTGACGTGACGCGATCATCTCATGACTAAGCACGTCCACGTTGTCGGTGTCAAAACCGGCGGATCTCGGGTAGGGGGTCCCGAGCTGTGAGTGTAGGATCGATGGTAACAGGGGACGAAGGAGACGACGTTTACCCAGGTTCGGGCCCTCCTATGGAGGTAAAACCCTACGTCCTGCTTGATTATATTGAGGTGTATGAAGGTTACAGAGTTGATCTACCACGTGATCAAATAGCTAAAACCGTAGATGAGTTTCTCTACCTTACAATCTAAAACCCTCTGGCTTATATCGACGCTAGGGGTCCCTAGGGTTACACATGGTCGGTTGCCCATCGAAGGAAAAAACATGCCTATTCTACTATCATAAACTTGAAAGACACGCCACGGCTCCTGAGGTCTCCTCCCTAGCGACGAGGCCTTCGATCAGTCCAATCCTCAGCGAGCGGCCCATGAGTCCGGCCTATAAGAAATAGGCCGGCAGTCCGAGGACCCCTTAATCCCGGACTCCCTCAGTAGCCCCCGGACTGGCCTCCAATGCCGAGGCATATTATCCGGACAATCTTCCGCGTCAAAGTCTTCGGCTTGCGAGGCGAGTCCCTCTATCCCTTCTTGTTTGGCAACCATCCCGTCATCGATGAACTCTCAATCGTTGAGAATTTGCGGGACCCATTGTAGTAACTTCGACGTCCCTCGATCCTTGTGCGCCCAGGGGAGACGGGTGACCCAGCAACTTTTTATAGGACTACCCCTCCCACAAGGATGCACCACCCATTTAAACAGGCGGAATCGTGGTCTGGGCCACCCCTTCCTCTTCTTCCCATCAGAAAAAGCTTCGAACGAGAGATCACCTAGAAAACATGGCGAGCGTCCTTGGCTCTTCCTCGCATCCTTACGGCACCCTTCCCGGGGATTGGGCAAGTTGCTCTGTATCCCTCCTTCGGCTGCGCGACCTCGAGACCCAAGGTTATCTTCCCTCCTCGGATCTGGCGGCTACCCGCGCCGGATTAACTTCTTATGGCAACGAGGCCTTCGCAGAGAACTTCCCTAACCCTCACAAGGGAGAGCGGGTATGCTTCGTGCCTTTCCTCTTGCGGGGCCTAGGGTTCCCCATTCATCCCTTCTTGCGGGGATTACTGGAATTCTACGGGATCCAGCTCCATCATCTTACCCCCGGATCTATTTTGCACATCTCGGGCTTTGTTGCTCTTTGCGAGATGTTTCTGGGCTGCGAGGCCCACTTTGGATTATGGAGGAAGTACTTCTGTCTCGTCCCCCCCACTCGGGGTGAGACAATTCGGGAAGTCGGAGGAGCCGAAGTATGTCATATAGCCGGGACGGGGTATCCAGTGGGGACTCCGAAGAAGGAGTCCGACGAATGGTCCTCGGAGTGGTTCTATATTGAGGACGTCCCCCTGTTCGATCCAGCTCGGAGGGGTTTGCCCGAATACTCCGACGCCCCTTTGAAGAAAAGGTATAACTGGCGACCGAAGAGTTCATCCCAAGAGGAAGATGCCGAAGTGCAATGCCTGGCTACCCAAGTAAGGCTGCTAGCTCATAACAAGCTGACCATTATTGATGTGATGGCCGCCGCCATCGCTCGATGCGTTCAACCCCTTCAGCAAAGGATACACCCTTTGTGGCGTTACAACGGAACAAGTGACACCACTCGTTCCCGACGGCTAGGCCCTGCCAATCAAGCGGCGATGGCGGCCGTACTGGCAGGCCTGTTCAAAGGGGAAGAAAAAGACTTTGTTCGGCTACCGGTTAAGGAGGGCTACTCGGGTTATAACCCCATCGAATGGGTAAGCCTTTCGACTTTCTGACCTGAGTTCGGGTTTTTCACTTGCCCCTTTTGACCGAAGCTTTCCATCTGTGCGAACAGAGCTGGAGATGCTTTGTCGAGACAATCAACTGTCCGACGCCTCAACTAGAGAACTACTCTCGCGATGACGATCTAGGATTCCACGACGATCTGGAACTGTCGATTGAGCACGAAGACGGGGTCTTTTACCAAGAGAGCCTTGATGGTTCAAAGGTGGCTATCATAGCCGATCACCCCGGATCACTCCCTTCTCCTACTACAGGCAAAAAGAAAAATTCTTCCCATAAAAGGCAAGCGAACTCCGTCGACCCGAATGTGCCGGTTTCTGCTCCCAAGCGTCGTCGGTCCACGCGACGAACGTCGACTACAGCAACAATGCCCGGACCGAACAGCAACAGGAATTCTTCATGCGAGCAAACCGCGGGGACGACCCCGACCACTTGTTCAACCAAAAGGTACCTCGTTTGGCCGCTTAATCTATTGTCATCATGATCGATAGGATTTTACAGAGAATCCATGTCGAAATACTCAGGAAACGAGTACAACCATCTTCTGCCGGGAATGTTGCCGGGGTGCCTGGCAACACTCATGAATCAAGGCCTTCTGCTCATGCTGAACCTGCTGCGGAGGCCCCTGTGGCCAATCCGGCCACTGAAGATTCCGGGGACGCAGTATCAGTTACTAACTCCGAGGTAGAGAGTGCGATGAACCACCGGCGGCGACAAGAAGCCCTGCGCCACCAGGTGTTTTCCGGACAAGAGTTTAATGCTCTATGTTCGGTAGATGCATACATCGGAGCTGCCCGAGCTGGGCTTGGGGAAGCCGTGAAACTGATATCTTCCAGCCTGGAGGTGTGTGATCGGTTTTAATAATCCGGACACACGTATTAACCCAGTAGCCCCCGAGCCTTGAATTGGTCGGGACGGCCGAGTTAAGGATCCGTATATTGTTTTATTGATGATGCAGGCTTCAAGGCAGCAGAATGAGCAATTGGCCAATGACCTGGAGGTGAGCCGGACGCAGGTGCAAGCCGTGAAGGCCGAACTTGAACAAGTGAAGAATTTTACCTAGGAGTCGCATGGTGAGTATGTCCATTTTTCCGATTTTAGTATATAGTCTCATGCTGACGAAAGGGTACTTCGTAGCAGCTGAGTCTATAGGGCAGTTGCAAAAAGATTTAGATGCAGCCCGAGAATCCCAGAGGTACGCCGAGTCTCAGTATGAGGCCGGCTGCCTTTCGTCGTAACGAAATCTTGAGGAGAAGAAACGTCTCCAGGCGGAAAACCGGCAGTAGGCCGAAGAAATTGAGAGTTTAAAAACTCAATTGGCTCAAACCCAAGAAGAGAACCAGAAATTACAGAGGGGCATGTTCGGTAAGTGCGATTATAACGTCGAAGGGTACCTCTAATACATAAAGTGTAATGGACATGCCTCGTCTCATGTATAGGTCTCCTGACTGGGTGGCCTGAAGAAGAGATCGGATCCTATCGGGGGAACCTTTTGAAGGAACTATCCGCCGTACATGAGCGGGCTCGGAAGGCTACGAGGAGCATGATGAAAGCGCTATGGCCTGCCGAGAAGTCTCCGGAGGGGATGGCCAAACTGGCTGATCGGTTCAAGGGAGCCCGGTGTCGGTTCGATCTATGGAAGACATCGGCCTGCCGAGAGGGAGCACGAGAGGCGTGGGCGATGATCAAGACCCGTTATACCGGTCTTAACCCCGAGCATATGTCTCGGGTTGGGCCAGCAGGGAAGGATGGGCAAGAAGTGCCGCTTCACTTGGTGTACGACCAAGTGATGCCCGCCGCTCGTCTCTTGCAAGAAGACTGCACCCTGGATGCCTTAATAGACAATCTTGACCAGCACCCAGATGAGTGATGTCATGTAACTATGTACTTTAAATCAAAAATTGCTCCGTCTGTGCCGTAAACTTTGTCTTAACCGGCCATCGGCTTCGACCTCCCTTACTAAGAGCTTGGGAGTGTTCCTTATCAAATTTCCTTCGATAAGAGGGAATTCTTCCGCGGAACCAGGCAATCCGGCCATTTGGTGCGAACAGACAGAAAGTGCACAGGGAGATATGTTATATTACTGCTTAGAGTAAGAAACATCTTCCAAAGAAAATAGTACCTCCATCGATACCTTCCTTTAGGCTGCTACGTAAATCGTATATAGTAAGGCCATATACTGCTAGTATGCGACTAATGGCTTTCTTGAGAAAAGGAGCCCAAGTAATGGTGATAACAACCATAATTTTTATTTGTTGCTTTCGTCGTAGTCGGCCAATTGTCTGCTAAAGATAGCTAGCTTTTGGCTTCACCCGTCTGAGGTACGTATCCGGGTGATCCGGTCGTAACAATCGCAGAGGTGCTCCCTTTACCCTCTAGCCGAACAATCGGGAACGTAGAGGGTAAACATAGGAGCGAGGCAACCCAGCTTGGCAAAAATCTTAGTTCTAATTGATGCATATAATGGCTTAAAAATCGACAAGGGAAACATGCATACACAATGAATGTGAATAGATGCTTAAAATATATAATCATCGGCTTCGGAAAGAAGCCCCCCAGGTGTTTTGTTCGGGTTTAACATTTGAGTATGTATGCCAAAAAACTTAACACGAGCTCGGTTTAGCCGAACATAGACTTGGGAAAAGAAAATCCGAACCTGCAAAATCAAGGTGGAAGGGAAAGAAATATGAAAGGAAAGGAATAAAAGGAAAAGGAAGGTAAAGAGTATGACGACACCGGTCTAGCCGAAAAGCGCCGAAGACGAGCTGCGTTCCATGGGTTTGGTTCGAGGCGGTTATCCGGCGGGTTGCGAAGACGATAAGCCCCTCCTGTGAGTACTTCGTCAATTATGAAGGGGCCCTCCCACTTGGGATTGAGTTTATGCTTCTGCTTCTCCGGGAGTCGTAAGACGAGTTCGCCCACATTGTACGCCTTTGCCCTGACCTCCCTGCTCTGGTAACGCCGGGCTTGCTGTTGATAAAAAGTAGAACGAGCCCGAGCTATGTCACGCTCTCCTTCTAAGGCGTCCAAGTCGTCCTGCCGATCTAACTCGGCTTCCTTTTCTTCATACATGCGCACCCTTGGTGCGTCGTGAATAATATCACAGGGAAGGACTGCTTCTGCCCCATAGACCGTAAAGAACGGTGTGTATCCCGTTGATCGATTCGGGGCGGTACGCAGACCCCACAGAACGGAGTCAAGCTCCTCTACCCAATGGCAGTCGGATTCATGAAGAGACCGGACCAGACGTGGTTTAATACCACTCATGATGAGGCCGTTTTCCCGTTCGACTTGTCCATTGGTCTGTTGGTGATACACCGATGCGTAATCGAGCTTCATGCCCATGTTTGCGCACCAGTCCTTTACCTCTTGGGCGGTGAAATTGGATCCATTGTCCGTTATTATACTGTGCGGGACACCGTAACGGTGTACCACGCCGGATATAAAATTGACTATTGGTCCGGACTTGGCTGATTTGACAGGTTTTGCTTCGATCCATTTGGTGAACTTGTCAACCATGACCAGTAGATATTTATTCTTCTTGGTCCCCCCTTTAAGTGGTCCGACCATATCCAGCCCCCAGACCACAAAAGGCCAGGTAATCGGAATAGTCCGAAGAGATGTTGGGGGCATGTGGCTTTGATTTGCAAATAGTTGACATCCCACGCAATGCTGGACAAGTGTCTGGGCGTCCGCTCGAGCGGTGGGCCAGAAGAAACCGGCTCGAAAGGCCTTGCTTACTAAGGCCCTTGCTGCGGCGTGGTGGCCGCCCATTCCTGCGTGGACTTCGGCCAAAAGTTGCCTTCCTTCTTCCTCAGATATGCACCGCTGGAGTATTCCGGTGGTGCTTTTCTTGTACAACTCACCCTCGTGGACTTTATAAGCCTTGGATCGCCGAATTATGCGTCTCGCCTCTGTCTGATCGTCGGGGAGTTCTTGGCGAAGAAGGTAAGCGAGGAAGGGCTCGGTCCATGGTGCGATTACTGCCATGACTTCATGAGCCGAAGGCGTTTCGTCCATTACGGAGCCGCCGATGATTTGGTCGTCTGGTTCATTTATAGGGGGAACAACCTCTTTCGCACTGATGGATCCGGCGCCCTTATTGTCGTCCTGCCAAACCACTGACGGCTTGAAGAGCCGTTCAAGGAAGGTGTTTTTCGGGACAGGGTCGCGTTTGGCCCCCATGCGGGCCAATATGTCAGCGGCTTGGTTGTTGTCTCTAGCGACATGGTGGAATTCCAGCCCCTCGAACCGTGCGGATATTTTAAGGACGGCGTTTCTATATGCCGCCATCTTCGGGTTTTTGGCATCGAATTCGCCGTTGATTTGAGAGATGGCCAGGTTGGAGTCTCCCCGTACCTCCAGCCGTTGTATGCCCATTGATGCTGCCATCCGAAGACCATGCAAAAGTGCTTCGTATTCGGCTGCGTTGTTGGAATCGGCATACATGATTTGCAACACGTATTGGACGTTGTCACCTGTGGGAGATGTGAGTATAACTCCAGCCCCCAATCCGGCCAATGTTTTGGATCCGTCGAAGTACATCGTCCAATGGGAATATGTACTATATTCCCTGGGGAGCTCGGCCTCTGTCCATTCAGCGAGGAAATCTGCCAACACCTAAGATTTAATAGCTCGTCGTGGCTTATAGGCGATTTCGAAAGGAAGGAGTTCAATGGCCCATTTGGCTATGCGGCCGGTGGCGTCCCTGTTATTGATTATATCGTTCAGGGGTACTTCGGATGCCACCGTGAGCGAACACTCTTGAAAGTAGTGTCTGACCTTCCGTGATGCCATAAACACTGTGTAAGCTATCTTCTGGTAATGCGGGTATCTGGACTTGCATTGCGTTAGCACTTCTGACACATAGTAGACCGGCTTCTGTATCCGGAATTTGTGACCCTCCTCTTCTCGTTCGACGACGAGCACTGCGCTAACCACTTGATTGGTGGCCGATATGTACAATAACATTGGTTCACCGGCGCCTGGTGCTGTGAGTATGGGGTTGCTTGCCAGGAGTGTTTTGATCTCCTCTAACGCAGCCGCTGCTTCATCGGTCCACTCAAAATTGTTGGTCCGTTTCAGCAACCTGTAGAGCGGTAAAGCCTTTTCATCGAGGCGGGAGATAAAGCGACTTAATGCCGCCACGCAACCCGCCAACTTTTGGACATGCTTTAGCTTTGTAGGAATCGCAAGTTCCGATAGGGCGCGGATCTTAGCCGGATTGGCTTCTATTCCTCTATGGGAAACAATGAATCCGAGTAGTTTACCGGCGGGAACTCCGAAGACACATTTCTCCGGATTGAGTCGTATATCATACTCACGTAGGCTAGCAAAGGTTTGTTTTAGGTCGTCAATCAACTGGCTGACGTGTTTGGTTTTAATGACCACGTCGTCCACGTATGCCTCGACTGTTTTACCTACCTGTTTCTCGAGACATGTTTGAATCATGCGCTGGTATGTAGCCCCTGCGTTTTTTAGCCCGAAAGGTATTGTGTTAAAGCAGAATGGGCCGTAGGGGGTGATGAATGCGGTTGCAGCTTGATCAGATTCCTTCATTTTGATATGATGGTATCCGGAATAAGCGTCTAGGAAGCACAAAGAGTCGTGTCCAGCTGTGGCGTCGATAATCTGGTCTATGCGTGGTAAGGGGAAAGGGTCCTTAGGGCAGGCCTTATTAAGGTCTTTAAAGTCGACGCACAGCCGCCAGGATTTATCTTTCTTTGGTACCATCACCAGGTTTGCCAACCATTCGGGGTGCTTGATTTCCCGTATGAATCCGGCCTCTAGCAATTTGGCTAGTTCTTCGCCCATAGCTTGTCGTTTGGGCTCGGAAAAGCGGCGTAGAGTCTGTTTGACGGGCTTGAAGCCTGCGATTATGTTCAGACTATGTTCTGCTAGCCGCAGTGGGATTCCTGGCATATCAGAAGGATGCCAGGCGAAGATGTCCCAGTTTTCTCGTAAGAATGCTCGCAGTTCCTCGTCCACAATGGGGTCCAGCTGAGATCCGATGGACGCTGTTTTATTGGGGTCCGTTGGGTGTACCTGAAATTTAACAATTTCTTCTGCAGGTTTGAAGGACGTGGGTTTGGGCCTTTTACTAAGGATCACATCGTCCTTGTCCACTGCTGACCGGAGTGCGGTCAATTCCTCTGCATCGAAGGTCTTGGCTAGTGCCTCGAGGGCGAGCGCTGCTGTTTTGTTCTCAGATCAAAGGGCTATATTCGGGTCACTGGTGATTGTGATTACCCCATTTGGGCCTGGCATCTTGAGCTTCATATACCCATAATGTGGTATAGCCTAGAATTTTGTGAAGGCGTCACGCCCCAACAGGGCGTGGTAGCCACTGGGGAAGGGCACGATATGGAAGAGAAGTTCTTCGGATCGGTAGTTTTCGGGCGTGCCGAACACCACGTCCAGGGTGATGCGTCCGGAACAACGCGCCTCTTTCCCAGGGATGATCCCCCGGAAGGTTGTGTTGCTATGTTCGATGCGAGATCGGTCGAACTGCATTTTTTCCAGGGTGTCCTCGTAGATGAGGTTTAAACCACTGCTGCCGTCCATTAGCACCTTTTGTAGCCTAAAACCATCGACGATAGGGTTTAGGACCAGAGTGGCCGGTGCTCGGCCGGGGCGGGTGGTTGATTGGTCAGTTTCCCCGAAGGTGATGGGTATGTCTGCCCATGAACTTGTTGCCGCCACATGGTAGACATGTTCGATTTCTCTAAGAGCTTTTTCCCTCCTGTTCCTGGAGGGAAACGTTTCGTAGATCGTCAGGACTTCAGCGTTGTAATCTTGTGGCGTTCTTGAATGTCTGTTCGGAGAGGTAGTGCCTCGAGGATGGCCTCTCTGTTTTTGCGACCTGCCTAATGACCCAGCAGGCTCTGAGGCTGTGAGTCGGGCTTGTGTTCAGCAAGACAGAATGTATAGGGCATGGCTCGTCCAGTAGTTCGTCGAGGACAGTTCTGACTCCCGTGGGGGGTCTATTTCTTTTTTCGGCAGGTTCGTGTCCGGCCAGCCACTTCGGAGGTATCCGCTTTTTCCGATCTCCTCTAGGGTGTTCGGCAAAGACTGGTTCCGAAAGTAATCGTTCGGCTTGCCAGGTGCTCTCCATGGCGCAGTATTTTTGTACCAGGTCCGATAGCTCGGTGAAGTTGTGAATGTGTCGACGGGCTAGAGCGTTGAGGATCCCTTCATCATGACAATTGCGACTGAAGGTTGCCATTATCTCCTGGTCACTAGAGCCTGGTACTTTGTCTCTAACAAGGAGGAGTCTAGCCCAAAAATGATGAACCGACTCCCCTGGCAGTTGTTTAACATCCCGTAAGTCCGAAGACTTGGACTCTCCTGTGATGCTTGAATGCTCGACTTGGGTGGTGGGCGCCGCGATGTGATTCCGGAATCACGGGGTTCGGCGCGGGGGAGTTGGACTCCGTATTGATTATAGGACCCTTCCGCGCGGGGTTCGAGTTGCGCACTAGACCGGGGATCGATCCCGAACTATTTCCGGAGCGAACTCCGGAGTCCGGGTTACAGGAGAGATCCTGATGATCGGAAACCGGGATATAAATTGTCTTTAGTTCCGGTTGTGGGGAGGACGAGCCTCCAGCCGGACACTCGACGGTGGCGACTAAGTGAGTGACCGAGGGGGTGCGAATCTCCCTATCGTCGAGTTTAAGCCCGATCCGGTCATAGACCGGGGTCTGGTCGTCGGACATGCCCATGGTTTGAATCCGATCAAGTAGCTCGTTAAGGGACGAGACGTCGTTGGGGTACGTGTCGCCGAAGCGCACGGGATCGATCCGATGCGCCGTGGTTCCAGGGTCGCTCGAAGGCGAATCCAGGTTATGTTCGGCCGTCGCGGACCCGGGCAGATCGACTGGGTTGGGCGTTCTAGACAGCCCGAGGGTAGAGACCACCTCAGAGGTGGGGCTCGATGCTCCCGGCGTCGAGGCGTCGGGATCTACGGGCTCCTCCATGAGAGCTGAGGGCTTCATCAAAAACAAGTTCTCCCCGTGAGTCAGCGACGAACTCTAAGTTTCCGAATCTGATTTCTTGATTAGGGAAGAAACTTCTGATCTGGCCAAGATGGTCAGCCGGATCGGCACGCGATAGGATGTTGCCGCCTGCGGAGATCTGAGCAGGGACGGAGACATCCTTGCTGCAGATTTCATTGCTTATGAAAAGGCGAGCCATCGATCCCTTTGGTAATCACAGCGGAACTCTCAATGAAAGCACCAATGTCGGTGTCAAAACCGGCGGATCTCGGGTAGGGGGTCCCGAGCTGTGAGTCTAGGATCGATGGTAACAGGGGACGAAGGAGACGACGTTTACCCAGGTTCGGGCCCTCCTATGGAGGTAAAACCCTACGTCCTGCTTGATTATATTGAGGTGTATGAAGGTTACAGAGTTGATCTACCACGAGATCAAATAGCTAAAACCGTAGATGAGTTTCTCTACCTTACAATCTAAAACCCTCTGGCTTATATAGACGCTAGGGGTCCCTAGGGTTACACATGGTCGGTTGCCCATCGAAGGAAAAAAACATGCCCATTCTACTATCTTAAACTTGAAAGACACGCCACGGCTCCTGAGGTCTCCTCCCTAGAGACGGGGCCTTCGATCAGTCCAATCCTCAGCGAGCGGCCCATGAGTCCGGCCTATAAGAAATAGGCCGGCAGTCCGAGGACCCCTTAATCCCGGACTCCCTCACACGTAACCTGTTGGCTGCACAATGGGTGCTAGCGAAGGCGGACCTCCTACGTATGCCTGGCAAGGGTTTCAAATCATCAACGATAATTAATGGTTAGGTACGTGTATAGTAATTAATGCATGTTTTTGTAACCGTAATTACCTGGTTGGTGCTCACGTCACATTTATCTTCGGCAAACCCCGACCAGTGATCAGAGAAGCCTACCCAGATGCTAGAGTCGGCCATGCTATTTGGCTAAAGAATGAAAAGAGTGTTTAATGCATAAAGAATGAAATGAAGGAGTCTACCAAAATTAGACCGATCAAGTTAATAAATGGAAAAATTGAAACAAGTTGCATACATATTTGACATGAGTCCACATAATTTAATAAATTACTTAGGCTGTGTTTGATAGCAAGGTGTTGACATATCAAAGTATTTTGAAGTATTTGGAATATTGTGACATGTTTGGCTGGTCCTTTATGCAGCAACGAAATTAGCTAAGTAGCTGGCCAGTTGATATCATTTACAAACACGCATGTTCCTAGCTAGTTGGATTCACTTTCAATGCTTTGGTTGATCATAGTTGATTAGTTGTGTATGGACACTCGTGTGTTATGGCCGGTACTGGTAGACAAAAGACGGTTTTGTATGATAATTTGAGCTATCAAAAAATTGTATAGTGTTCTCAAAATAGTTAAAACAAACTATTTTCTAGCATTCTATCATTCTAGCAATCCGAGCTATCAAACGGTTTTGTCAATAATGTAGTTTATAATACTACAATTTTTGTTATACCCAAACACCTCAAATTATTTACTAGCATTCTATTATTTTCTTTGCATAAAAAAAGCAGAGATAGTAAAATACTAATCAAGGAGACGCGGAGGTGCTTGGCGGTGAGGAGGGTCTGCGGGCGGCGGGCGGAGACGGCGTCGGGTCGGGCGGCGTCGGGCGGGGCGGTGACGGGCGGGGTGGCGACGGGCGGCGACGGTGAAAGCACATTTTCTCCCTTGGTGGTTATGGTAATTAATAACAACATATATCTCTTTGGACTAATGTTTCCACTAAGTATATTTTAGGAAAAGTTCAATGATGGGATGGCTATAGGATTGTGAGGAGACCCCAAGATGCAAGGAATAGGATTGGCAAAGCTACAAGCAAGGAGACTCTACATTTTACTTTGTGAGATATCACTTTGAGTCCATAGGAAAGCCAATACTATTAAAAGGGGATGAGGTATTGTTGGTGAACAAAATGCTCCACGTGCACAAGTGCTAGCCACCAAAAACACCCACAAGCTCTCCCACAAAAATACTCTGTCTAAACCCTACTACACAAAATCGGTGCCACCAACTTTTTCCACTCGGCCCAACCGATTTTCATCTCAGACAGAACCCAGCCAAACCCTAGCTTCTCGGTACCACCAAGTTCTATATCGGTGCAACCGAGTTTAGGTGACCAACATTCTGGTGTCCCAGTTTATGAAATCAGAATTTCCGAGTTTTATGAATCGATCTCACCGAGTTTGGAAACTGCCCTCGGCCACTCATATCGGTACTACCGAGAATCATATATCGGTCTCACCGAGATTCCTAAAGTTGCTACATTTTGAACAAATCGGTATGACCAAGTTTTACTTCGGTTTCACCGAGTTGGTCAATAATGGTGTAACGGTTGGATTTTTGGAGATGCCTATATATACCCCTCCACCACATCCCACTCCTAAGAGAAGCACTCAGAACAGACCCACACTTCCCACATCCAAATTTCTGAGAGAGAGAACCACCTACCCTTGTGTTGAGATCAAGATCATCCACTCCAACCATATGGATCTTGATTTCTAGCCTCCCCAAGTTGCTTTCCACCCAATCAATCTCTTCTACCAAGCCAAATCTGTGAGAGAGTGATTGAGTGTTGAGGAGTCTATCATCTTGAAGCACAAGAGCAAGGAGTTCATCATCACTACCACATCTATTACCTTTTGGAGGGTGGTGCCTCCTAGGGTTAGGTGTCGCTTGGGAGCCTCCTACTTTGTGTTGTGGAGTTGAACCAAGAAGTTTGTAAGGGCAAGGAGATCGCCTACTTCGTGAAGATCTACCCATAGTGAGGCTAGTCCTTCGTGGATGGAAGCCGTTATGGAATAGTCAAGGTTGCTACTTCGTGGACCCTTATGGGTGGAGCCCTCCGTGGACTCTTGCGACCGCTACCCTCCGTGGGTTGAAGACTCCATAAACGTGGATGTATGATAGCACCACCTATCGGAACCACGGGAAAAATCTTCGTGTCTTCAATTGCGTTTGATCTCTCTAACCCTACCCTCTACTACATGTGCTTGTCCTTACTTTCCGCTGCTATACTCTTAGACATGCATGTCTAGGGTGTGCTTGACTTGCTATCATTGCTAAAATCTGCCAACAACTAAAATTGGAAAAAGGTAGAATTTTTATTTGGTCAAGTAGTCTAATCACCCCCCCTCTAGACTTACTTTCGATCCTACAAGTGGTATCAAAGCTTTGGTATCCATTGCATTGGTTTCACAACCTAGGAGAGTATGTCGTCTAGTGAGGGAAATAATCACCGTAGAGGTCCATACTTTGATGGTACAAATTTTGCTAGTTGGAAGCATAAGATGAAAATGCATATTGTTGGTCATAACCCTGCCGTTTGGGCTGTTGTCCGTGTTGGCTAGCAAGGTGATTTCTTTGGTGATGGAAAGGAACCGGATCATGAAGCGACCGCGGAAGAATTGAAGATGTTGCAATACAATGCTCAAGCATGTGACATTCTATTCAACTGCCTATGCCCCGAAGAATTCAACAAAATCAGTCGTCTTGAGAATGCAAAGGAAATTTGGGACACTTTGGTTGATATGCACGAATGTACCGATTCCGTCAGTGAATCTAAGTTGGATGTGCTTCAAAGTCAACTTGACAAGTTCAAGATGAAGGATGGTGAAGGAGTCGTCGAAATGTACTCTAGGCTTGCTCTCATCACAAATGAGATTACCGGCTTAGGAAGCGAAGAAATGATCGACAAATTCATCATCAAGAAGATACTTAGAGCTTTGGAAGGGAAGTATGATACCGTGTGCACATTGATCCAAATGATGCCAAACTACAAAGATCTCAAGCCAACGGAAGTCATTGGTAGGATTGTTGCTCATGAGATGTCACTCAAGGACAAGGAAGAACTTCACAACAAGTCAAGCGGTGCTTACAAAGCCTCAAGTGATGCTCCCGCTACTTCAAGTGACAACCTTGTTACCAATGAAGAGATAAGTCTCATGGTCAAGAAATTCAACAAGTTCTACAAGAGTAGAGGCAAAGAGAGGAACTCCAACTCAAGATATGAAGAGAAGCGTTCATCTAGTCGTGACCGGAATTGTTACAATTGTGGAAGGCCCGGACACTACTCCAATAAGTGCACGACCCCCCAAAAAAGAAGGGAAGAGTCGCCTAGAAGAAAGAGCTCAAGAGATGAGTCACCTCGAAGAGAGAGAAGGAGTAGAGATGATCGTTATGAACGAAGACCCTCGAGGAGAAGTAGAGACTCGGAGAAGAAGGACAAGTACACCAAGAGCTACTCAAGAAGAAGACATCAAGCTCACGTTGGTGAATGGGTTTCCGGCTCCGAATCTGACAACCACTCCGAGAGAAGCTATCACTCCGACTCCGACTATAGTCAAGATGAAGGTGTTGCCGGACTTGCACTCGTTTCCTCCAATTCCTATGACATATTTGATTCACCAAATGAAGGGAGTGGAAGTTGCTTCATGGCTAAAGGCCCCAAGGTACCACACCCCGAATATCTTGATTTCAATAGTGATGAGGATGACCTACTAGGAGATGATGACTTGCTATTTGACAAATCTAGTGATACTAGTCAAAATGAACTTGTTAGTAATCACTCTAGCCAAGATAAGTCGTGTGATGATGATAAGTTGGAAATAGAGCGACTAACTAAAGAACTAAACACTCTTAAGTTAGCCCATGAGTCTACTCTAGAAGATCATAGAGAACTTGTAAGGACTCATGAGAAGCTCCGCTTCGAGAAGCTCAATTTGGAGCAAGAGCATGAATTCCTTAAAGCTATCAATGATGATCTTCGAAAGAAGACTTTCTCTTATCTAGCCAAACGACTTCTCTTGTCTACATTCATTCCACAAGTTAAGGCTAAGCAAACTAGCAACAAAGGCAAGAAAGGTTCTTCAACTAGTTGCAATAAAAATGATAAATCCAATGATATCGCTTCTAGTAGTTCTATTGATTCCACTAACGATTCTCTTAGCCAAGTTACACTTGAGCAAGAAAATGATCTATTGAAAGGGATTATAGAAAAAGGTATCTACAAAAGTCTTGCCGGATGTAAGCAATTTGAGGAAATTGTACGCAAGCATGGAGGATACTGGAAGAACCATGGCATTGGCTACTTCAACGCCAATGGAGTTGAATGGGAAGAAGGTCAATACTCCAAGCCCAAGTTTGTTCCTCAAAGGGAGAAGTATGAACATACTCTTCCCAAAGGAACAAAAGCTCAAGATGACCTTCCACCACAAGACCACAAGCTCAAGGGCAAGGACAAGCCTCAAGAGGAGATTGACTCATATGAAGATGAATCCCAAGCCATGGTCAAGTGGGTTCCCAAGGCTTCTACAAGCTCAACTTCTACAAGTGCCACTTCAACTCCAAGGATTCCCATCAACTTGATGTGGGTCCCCAAGAAGAAGAACTAGAGAAGTTCTTGAGGGGTGACTCCGCCAATGAAATTCACTCACATTCATTATTGGCAAGGACTAGTTGCAATCAACATCAACATTATGCAATAGTTCAAGGAGTCACACATTCCCTCAAAGGTAAGCAAGGGACAAGGTAATTAATGAATCCATGGAGATCATCATGTATACTTTGCACTCCATGTCCATAGATATCCTTGTATTTGTCACTTGTGTGTGGGACTAACCCATGTAGGTGAGAAGAGTAAGAAACAACAAGGATGCTCCCAACTCAAGATGATCTTCATCAACTTTGAGCATCCACCAGTACATCACCCACATGAAGTCTTCTACGACAAAACCCAAGGTTAGTTTATCCCTCTTAGGGGGGATGTCACATTAAGGGGGAGCTTTACTCTAAGACTTGAGTTAAAGCATATCTTAAAATGTGACAACATTAACAAGCTTTATTTAAAGGTGGCAACCCCACTTGTGATTAAACGATGAGTATGACCTATGATCAAGTATTCTTACTTCGCTCCTAAGTCAACATACTCATATATAGATGACTATGTCATCGCCAAAGTGCTTGATAGATGCTAGAGTGTTTGTGCATTATTGCCATGATTTCATTTGACATCTTATTGTGTGAGCATGTTGGTCTACATATCTTTACTCATTCGAGGATATCCAATTGTTGCTATTTGGCTTTTGTCTTTCTTTTGCCAATTGGATGTACAAGAATGCCTAGGACCCCTCTCTAGCTATCTATGCTTTCTCGTCTCAAATTCTATTCATGCTACATCACAAAACTTGAAAAAGCACTTCTCAAACCCTCTGTGTGAGGAGCACTCGGAGTTCCGTGTCGACAAGAACTGCATTCCAAAACCTCTCTATGAATCTCGGTGTAACCAACCCCAAAAACTCGGTTCCACCGAATCACTGAGTTGATCTGGTTTATGATCTCGGTACAACCGATTGGGTATTCTTGGTCTCACCAAGTTTCTCTGTCTCCTGATAGTTAGGAAACTTGGTGGCACCGAAATTTTCTAATCGGCGTCACCGACAGTCACAGGTATTTAATCTGGCGGACCCGACTTTTGAAATCCAATCGTCAAAAGTTCGTTTCTCCAAACCCCGAGCTGCCGCACCGAACCCCCTGGTCGTCGGCCTTGCTTCCCCGTGCGCCTCCGCCGTTGGGATCGTCGTCGTCGACGGAATCTTCGCCGCCGTCATCGCCTTTGCGGATTCTTCACCAAGTTAGGGTATGAATCCGGCCCCTTTGTGCGCTCTCTTTCCGATTCATGCGCATTAGGGTATTCTTATCGATAAGCCACTGTTTGCAATCTTCCCAACCCACCAGAAACTTCATTAGATTAGCGAACGAGAAATTTTTAGGTCTAGTCGTCCTCAAAACGAATCTCGATGACACCGAGTCGCAAAAATCGATTCTACCGATTTTGGATATAGGGTTCCTGAGGATAGTCTCAGTGAAAACGAGCAGCCACTTTCGGTGACACCGAAATGGCTGCCAAGTTTCTGTGAAGAAGACTATGAGTCTCGATGGATCCGAAAATTTTGACCCGCTGGTACCGAAATCCCTTTTGCAGAAAGCTAAACTTAAGAATTTTTGTTCAAATTTTGAAAAACTTCTGTGTTTTGTGATGCTCAACCCTTCTGCTCTTCTATACTCTATTCACAGTCAGCATGTCAGATTCAGTTGACAGCCAGAATGATTTCACAGAGCTCAGTGTTGATACAGATCCAGACACTAGTCCTGAGGCCAGTTCTTCATCAGAAGATCCAGGCACCCCAAGTTCTCATGGGTTGCCCAAGGCTGCTACAAGGGCCAGGAAGAAGTTAAACTCAGATGAGGAAGATTCAGACTTTGTGCCAGAGGAGGTTCTTGCTAATAAAAAGCAAGACAAAGCAGAGAGAGCTGCAAAGAAGTCTGCAACAGAGGCCACTTCAGCTAGGAGGCCAGTGAGAAAAGAGTATGCCAGCTCTGAAGATATGAGAGCACCAGAGAGTGCTAGGACCTAGGGCAACCATGTCCATTGAGCCAGCCAGGAGCTCCATGCCCAAGAAGGCAGGTGAGAAGAAGAGGAGCATAAAGAGAATTTTTCATGCTATAGGCAGGCCTACTTCCATGTATGAAGACCCAATAGAAGCTGAGGAAGAGGAAGAGTGAGCTGCCAAGGCTCCTCCCAAGAAGAAGAAGAACCTGCTTGCTGATACCATGCCCAGTCAGGCCCCATCCAGGAGCAAGACAGCTGCTCCCAAGAAGCCCATAGCTCCTAAGTCCAAGAAGTCAACCAGAGATATTTCAGCTGCAGGCAAGAACAAGAGTTCCACCTCCAGAGCTGTTGCTGAAGAGGATGAGATGACTGTTTTGAGGAAGCTGAGGCCTCACCTTCCAGAGCACAATGACAACCATCCTGTTGCTGAGGACATGAAGAAGAGGAAGGATTCAGGGCCGAGGGAATGGAGAGCTATTGATCCATATTCTCAGAGGAGAAGGACTGCTGTAGATTCAGATTCTACACCAAAGAGCAGCAAGATTTTTATGAGACCATTCTTCTGGACAAGAGCCCAGCTGTTAGTGATATGAGATATGTAGACTGAGACTACATTAAGAAGAATGAAGACTATTTTCCCCATGTGCAAGAAAACTTCAAGGCCATTGACATTGATGCTTTTGTTGGTAGAGAGTTCACTGCTCGGAATGATGAAATGATCATGCAAGTATACTCCACTGCTCATTTTTATGTGGCAGGATTGTCTGGATGACTGAAGGTGTCAGGTATGAATCCATAGTTGAAGAGTGGGCTACCATCTTAGGAGCCCCACAGGTACAAGAAAGTGATTTGGATGTGTATTCTGAGTCTAAGATGAATCACAACTCCATGGCAAAGATGTACAAGGAGATTCCTGCTGATTATGTGCATTCACATAAGTTTGGCTCAGTCTACTACCTGCAAGCAAGACTGACCACCACCAACACCATCATGAGGTATACATTGATGCCCAAGTCAGGAGATGACAAGATGATCCGAGGATACTCCATCAACATGCTGCATCACATTGACCTTCACACCAGATTTAGGGTCATGGACTTGATTGTTGAGACCGTGAAGAGGACTGCTGCTGACCAGAAGAGATCTTCTGGATATGCACCGTACATTCAGATGCTTATCAACTCCAAGCTAGAGAAGAATGTATATGAACTTGATCGACCACATATGCCACTCCAGCCAGAGTTTGAGGACAATGTTGTGGTGATGGATCCTAGTCATCCCACTTCATCTACTACACATGCAGAGGCTGAGGCAGCCAGAGCCACTAGTGCTCCAATGCCAAGGACCAGGAGTGAGCAGATGGAACTTCTCCTTAACACTATCTAGGGCATGCAGAAGGACATCACGGACATCTTGCAGAACCAGAAGAGTCTGGAAAGGATAGTAGAGGATAAGTTCCACACACTGAACAACAAAGTAGATGTGCTGACAAAGACTGTCGATGAGCTCAATAAGGAAGTGGATGCAGTACCCATACCTCATACTTCAGATGATGATGATGATGATGATGACAGTCACCCTCTCAGGCCCAACACTCAGTTCAAGACCCAGGCGAGATCTGTGACAGTGCGAGCTCCAGAGTTGAGACCATCTTCATCAGCACCTGCTACAGCTCCTTCAGTTCCATCAGCTCCTCCAGCACCTCCAGTGTCTACTCCAACTCCTTCCATGACATCTGCATAATTCTTCGTCGAAGCGGTTCTCTCGACTCCTACATCAACAACCGGAGGAGATCAGCCCCAGAGAGACAATTAGTTCTATATCTTTGAACTTTTTGGTAACTTGTTGCCAAAGGGGGAGAAGTTGTATAGATCATAGGTCTTCGAGAGAGAGAGAGAGAGAGAGAGTGTGTTGCTTTTTATCGCTCTCCAAAACTTTAAAATCTTTTGGTTTACCGTTTGTGTTAAACTTGTTGGTGTTTGATCATACACTCCTTATGTGTTGCTACTATTTCCTATCTTTGAGATGCTTATGACATGATCATTCACTTTTGCTTGATGTGTTCTGCTATGTTGTTCATTCGTATTATTCTCGCACACCACCAAGTTGTATGTGACATTGAAGAGTGCCCCATGAACCTAATCGATTGTGCATTTGCATTCAAACGCAAATTCAAAAATAGTGCACAAATTTAGGGGGAGCTCTTGCTTATCACATACTTCTCAAAGCGATGATTCTATTCATTGATTATATCATATGTTGAAGCTTTGATCTATATGTTGTCATCAGTTACCAAAAATGGGGAGATTGAAAGCACATTTGCTCCTTTGGTGGTTTTGGTAATTAATAACAACATATATCTCTTTGGACTAATGTTTCCACTAAGTAAAGTTCAATGATGGGATGGCTATAGGATTGTGAGGAGACCCCAAGATGCAAAGAATAGGATTGGCAAAGCTACAAGCAAGGAGACTCTACATTTTACTTTGTGAGATATCACTTTGAGTCCATAGGAAAGCCAATACTATTAAAAGGGGGTGAGGTATTGTTGGTGAACAAAATGTTCCACGTGCACAAGTGCTAGCCAACAAAAACACCCACAAGCTCTCCCACAAAAATATTCTGTCTAAACCCTGCTACACAAAATCGGTGCCACCAATTTTTCCACTGGCCCAACCGATTTTCATCTCACACAGAACCCAGCCAAACCCTAGCTTATCGGTACCACCAAGTTCTATATCGGTGCAACCGAGTTTAGGTGACCAACATTATGGTGTCCCAGTTTATGAAATCGGAATTTCCGAGTTTTATGAATCGGTCTCAGCAAGTTTGGAAACTGCCCTCGGCCACTCATATTGGTACTACCGAGAATCATATATCGGTCTCACCGAGATTCCTAAAGTTTCCACATTTTGAACAAATCGGTACGACCGAGTTTTACTTCGGTTTCACCGAGTTGGTCAATAATGGTGTAACGGTTAGATTTTTGGAGATGCCTATATATACCCCTCCATCACATCCCACTCGTAAGAGAAGCACTCAGAACAGACCCACACTTCCCATATCCAAATTTCTGAGAGAGAACCACCTACCCTTGTGTTGAGATCAAGATCATCCACTCCAACCATATGGATCTTGATTTCTAGCCTCCCCAAGTTGCTTTCCACCCAATCAATCTCTTCTACCAAGCCAAATCTGTGAGAGAGTGATTGAGTGTTGAGGAGTCTATCATCTTGAAGCACAAGAGCAAGGAGTTCATCATCACTACCACATCTATTACCTTTTGGAGGGTGGTGCCTCCTAGATTGGTTAGGTGTCGCTTGGGAGCCTCCTACTTCGTGTTGTGGAGTTGAACCAAGAAGTTTGTAAGGGCAAGGAGATCGCCTACTTACCCATAGTGAGGCTAGTCCTTCTTGGACGGAGGCCGTTATGGAATAGTCAAGGTTGCTACTTCGTGGACCCTTATGGGTGGAGCCCTCCGTGGACTCTCGCGACCGCTACCCTCTGTGGGTTAAAGACTCCATAAACGTGGATGTATGATAGCACCACCTATCGGAACCACGGAAAAAATCTTCGTGACTTCAATTGCGTTTGATCTCTCTAACCCTACCCTCTATTACATGTGCTTGTCCTTACTTTCCGCTGCTATACTCTTAGACATGCATGTGTAGGGTGTGCTTGACTTGCTATCATTGCTAAAATCTGCCCCACAACTAAAATTGGGAAAAGGTAGAATTTTTATTTGGTCAAGTAGTCTAATCACCCCCTCTAGACTTACTTTCGATCCTACAGGCGGGGATTGAGAGGAGGACGAGGGAGCTGGGGCTCGAGAGAGTGGGGAGTAGGGCGCGGGGCGGGGATTAGACAGATTAGTGCTGGCGTGGGCCTAATGGGCCTAATGTGCAACGCCGGGGCTAATGTGCAACGCCAGCACTAATCGAATAGCTATGGCGTTTGAATTTGGTCAACGCCAACACTATTTGAAAATATTAGTGCTGGCGTTGGTGAGAAATGGCGCGCCACGAACCAGAGTTGTGGCTAGCCATTTATGCACTAGTGTTAGGAAAATGCAAATGAAAAATTAGGGCAAATGTCGTTACCGAACTGAGCTACTTGATTAGATTAGATTAGACATGCAAAAAAGAGGGAAGATGTGGTAACTTGGCGATGTAATCTTTCGTGCCTTAAATTTGGACTGACCATGCTGTTGTCGGCGGTTTCTCTGCCGATCGAATGACGGGCCAACAAACGGGTCCGAGAGGGGCACAACGAGACGAGATCACAGTGAAGGAGGTACCGAGCGATCTAGTCAAGTTGGGAGCTAGGCGTCTTGCGGCCTGCTGCACATGGGCGTACAACACAAACCTGGGAATCAACAAGTTAATCAAATGCTACTACTATGCTTTTGATTGGGCTAATCAAGTTAGAATATTTTAAATGGACTAAAGTCTTTGCTTGTGCGTTGTAGCTATTTTTTATGGGTTCAGTCTCGAAAAATTGTTGGGTTCATACTACTACTCCGTAAACTATGTACATATATGTGTTACGAAAAAATTACTGGGTTCAGTTGAACCTAAACCCGGGCATACGTCGGGCCGGGCCGGGTTGTAGGCTGGGCTTGTAAAAGCCCGACGTTCTTTTCTCAAGCCCAAGCCTGGCCCGAAGCCCGAAATACACTCTTTTTTAAACTTGAGCCCGGCCCGAAGCCCAAAAACCCGACCGAAATGCTATTTTTTATTGTTTACACGTGTAAACCCGGCCCGAAGCCCAAAATCCCAGTCCGAAATACTTAAAAAGAAAAGCCGAACCCGGCTCGAACTATCTTTCGGGCTGGAAAATGTAGCCCGAGCCCGGCCTAAATGCCAAGCCCAAAGCCCAAAGTCCGATTTTTCTAGGCACGGCCGTCGGGCCGGGCTGTCCATGCCGAGATTTAGTTAAACCCAACGGCTGTACCTCCGCCCCTGACCGGTGAGTTGCAGGCATGTTGCTGCGTCACGCACGCAAGACTTGGGGCAGCATGGGTGGACTGTGGAATGGCCTCATGCATGCAGCTTTTGATTCGTCCGGACTCATGCCATCATCTCCCTTCGACTTGCCACAAGGCCAGGGACCTACTATTATACTGGTAGTAACATTAAAAAAACTATTATATTGATAGTAGCAGTGCTTATTGTTTAGATAATTCCAGGATTTTTTGCGTGATTAGTAATATTATTGGTGAGTGCTAGCAATGCAGCAGCAGCCCAAACTACTAACTCAACCGCAAACCAACCACCGCATCGTGTCGCATCGGTCCGCGGCCATGCATGTGGGATCCGGTCATTCAATGTTATTCACGTACATTTTCAAATCACAATTTAACTAATCAGATGATTTTCATTCAAACCAAAGCACAATCATCATATTTTGAATATTTTTTCATTAAAAAAAGAGGGACCGGACCTAAACATAGACTACGACGATGTCTGTTGTCCAAGTCCCTGGTGTTCCCTTCCGGCGATCGCGTCCTCGATCCGCTATCTCCACGAGCATGGGAGATGGACCCGTCCATATGGGACACAGGGCCCTTCCACCTTTCATGCCCTACTCATCCTTAGAGGAGTCCGTGACTTCCCCGTCGTCTGTGGACGTGAGGTCCATGATGGAAATGGGGGGGGCCGACACTCTCCTCGTCCCACCGGCGCGACCAATGATACGTAGGACGCGCAACTAGCAGCATTATCGTCCGTGATCGCCTGCGCAGCTAGTGCCTCCTTCGCGTCCGGCTACGCCACCTATGTGTTGCGAGCGGCGGCTTGAGCACGGGCGGCCTCATAGAGCGCCTGCTGTTCGACGATGAAGTTGGGGTTCGTTGTGGCCATAGCCTCCACGGCTTCCTCTCTCGCTCGCTCACCGTAGATCCAACCCTCCGCCAGCCGATGGTGCTCGAGGAGGATCAGGTTGTACCCGTCGAAACAACGACATAGGCGCGGCGGCCTACTCCTCGTCCATGGTGGCATTAAAGTGCCCCTACGCCTGCTCCATTGTCAAGCCGACATGCACCGACACAGGATTCGGCGCAGAGTCATCGTCGGAGCTAGTTTCCATCGCAAGGTCATTGTCGGAGGCCCTAGAAAAGCTGGTTTGCATGCCAGCCAATATCCGCCTCGCACGGCGGCTCTGCCAGGCGGCCACCTCATGCTTCATCTCCGTCGACAGGCTTTCCAATAGAGCGTTTCCGCTCGCGGTCATGACAGATGTGGTGCATGAGAGGAAGATGTGGAGCGGATGGGTTGTGCCGTTGTGGTGTGCTCCTCGTCGGATGTGGCACCTTTAAAGAGTGGATGCGCGTGAAGCCAAGTGTCCAGGTGCATCAAAGCGCACGCGTCGAAGTTGGTTTCTCAGCCGGCAAGGCTGTTTAGTGGCGGCAGACGGAGGGACGGGCAATGAACGGGCGTGGTAGATACACGTCTTGTCACGTCCACTAAACGTCTCTCGGGCTCTGAACATGGCGGACACGGGGACACGGCACGGACGGCGCCATCGGCCGACGAGCTACTTCAATGCCGATGCCAGTAAGAGATCACATCCACTCTGTGCCGGCATCAATGCGGAGCGGCCGCTCTAGAGCAGGATGAATGCGGGCAGCTTTCTTCGATGGGAACGTGCACAGGCAACCAACAGAGGATTTTAAGGGTGGGTCAGCGTTGTCAGAAAGCGAGCGCGGCAGTGGTCCGGACGTCAGCAAAGCCTCCAGTTTGTTTTCGGTTTGCGAGGCAAAATGTGTTCGGACCGGTCGATGGACCGACACAAACCCGCGCTGGATGATAAAATACGTCCGGACCATACGGTCACGGATGATTTGAAGGTGGGCATTGGAGATGCCCTAAAACTCGGGCGGTTTCCCAGCATTGGAATTAAACAGCCTTTGAGTTAAAGCGGGAAACCAGCTATTCAAAGCGGTGAGTGCTAGTGAGCCTTGGAGTAATGTATGTACTACCGCTGCCACCATAAGTTGCAACAAGCCATCTTTAAATTATGTCCTCCTGCGCCAAAATGATCTGAAAACGCTAGTGTTTCTTTCGCCATAACAGCAAAACCCGTACCACCAATGGAAGTTGAGCCATATGGCTCAGCTCGCACCTGACATTGCCATGTGAACGAACGAGCCCACATCTCGTAGAGAAAACTGAACTACTGTAAAATGATGCCCAAATGATGAAACGCCAGTTTCCCTTTCACCTTAAAAGCAAAACCATTACACTAGTAATGGAAATTTGTTTATCAAATCCTCATCTCCCACTTGGCATTGCCATGTGAACGAGCTCGCATCTTGCAGGAAAAACTGCTCCATCTCATTCTCGAGGGAGAAAAAAAAAACCATGGTCCGTCTTTAAAAGTAGCGCTCCAGTGCCAGCTATAATGGCAGACGAGGCAGAGAGGAGAGGTGGCCGGTAGCCGGTAGCGGTAGTTAACGAGCAGTAGTGCTCTGCTCCAGTTCTTCTCTCCTCCTGCACACAGCACACTTGTTCGCTCGCCATGGCAGCTATCCTCCGCTGCCTCCTGCTGGCCCTGGCCGTCCTGCTTGTCCGCAATGCCGCCGCCCGGCCGCACCACGGCCCCGCCAAGCACGACTATAGGGACGCTCTCACCAAGTCCATCCTCTTCTTCGAGGGCCAGAGGTCCGGCAGGCTGCCGCCGTCCCAGCGCGTGTCCTGGCGCCGGAGCTCCGGCCTCTCCGACGGTTCCTCCATCAAGGCGAGCACCTCTTGACGGCCGTTCTTGCTGCATTTCCCCTGCACTGCATTGTGTTCCCGTGACTGACACGTTCCTTTGTTTCCCAGGTTGATCTGACCGGAGGGTACTACGACGCCGGCGACAACGTCAAGTTCGGGTTCCCGCTGGCGTTCAGCTCGACGATGCTGGCGTGGAGCGTGCTGGAGTTCGGCGGGATGATGAAGGGCGAGCTGCAGCACGCCCGGGACGCCGTCCGCTGGGGCTCCGACTACCTCCTCAAGGCCACCGCCCACCCCGACACCGTCTACGTCCAGGTCCCTCCCTCCCCCCGTCTTCCTCGTTCCGGCACTGTTGATTGATTGATGCATGGCTCGGGTGTTCTTCACCGCAAAGTACAAAGCCAAGCCATGGACCACGCACCACTCAGCCCACTGTGAGTGCGACTGACTGTCGCTGATGCCAGGTCGGGGACGCGGGCAAGGACCACGCGTGCTGGGAGCGGCCGGAGGACATGGACACGCCGAGGACGGTGTACAAGGTCGACCCCAGCACCCCCGGCTCCGACGTCGCCGCCGAGACCGCCGCCGCGCTCGCCGCGGCCTCCCTCGTCTTCCGCAAGTCCGACCCGGCCTACTCCAGCCGCCTCGTCGCCAGGGCCAAGAGGGTATCCCACTCTACACACCACATCCACCATTGCCTCCTCCTCTGTTGCATTGCATCTTTCTCGCTGTGACGCTGGCCAGCTGCTCTGTTCCCCGTAGGTGTTCGAGTTCGCTGACAAGCACAGGGGCGTATACAGCGCCAAGCTCTCGTCATACGTCTGCCCCTACTACTGTTCCTACTCCGGATACCAGGTAGGGTCCCAGCTGCGCCATTATTGTTTTTTTTTTCTTGCTCTGCTTTCCCTCCATTGGCTCCACAGACCTGTGAGCGAGCATGGGCGCCATGCATGCGCTCTGCCCTATGCGCGCCGTCGTCTGCTTTTCTTCCTCTCGTCTCGTGCCGTTTGTTTAATGGGGCCAATGAATGAATGGAAAAGGACGAGCTGCTATGGGGCGCCGCATGGCTACACCGGGCCACCAAGAGCCCCGTCTACCTCAGCTACATCAAGGTGAACGGCCAGCTCCTCGGCGCCGACGAGCAGGACAACACCTTCGGCTGGGACAACAAGCACGCCGGCGCCAGGATCCTCCTCTCCAAGTCCTTCCTGGTGCAGAAGGTGGGGGCGCTGCAGGAGTACAAGTCCCACGCCGACAGCTTCATCTGCTCCATGGTGCCCGGCACCCCCACCGACCAGACGACCTACACCCGCGGCGGCCTCCTCTTCAAGCTCAGCGACAGCAACATGCAGTACGTCACCTCCAGCTCCTTCCTCCTGCTCACCTACGCCAAGTACCTCGTCTCCTCCAAGAAGACCGTCGCCTGCGGCGGCGTCACCGTCACGCCGCAGCGCCTCCGCGCCATTGCCAGGCGTCAGGTCCGTCAGCTTCTTGCTTCTCCTTCTCCATCGTCGTCGTCGTCGTCAACAGCAGAGCAGATCATCATGTAGTTTCTTGAAATTGTAGGTTGACTACTTGCTGGGGAGCAACCCGATGGGCATGTCGTACATGGTGGGGTACGGCGCCAAGTACCCGAAGAAGCTCCACCACCGGGCCTCCTCGCTCCCCTCCGTCGCGGCGCACCCGGGGAAGATCGGGTGCTCGCAGGGGTTCACCGGGCTCTACTCCGGCGCGGCCAACCCGAACGTGCACGTCGGCGCCGTGGTCGGCGGGCCCAACCAGAACGACCAGTTCCCGGACCAGCGCAGCGACTACGAGCACTCGGAGCCGGCCACCTACATCAACGCGCCGCTCGTGGGGGCGCTCGCCTACCTCGCCCACTCCTCCGGCCAGCTCTAAAAATCTAGGGACGCGCCGCATTATCGGTCCCAAGATTGTTCGTTGCCTTGATTGTTCCGGCGATCTAATTGATTGTTGTGATTCGGAGACCCCAGTGCAAGCAAAACAAGGGCACGCACTAGTGGGTCTTGATTTATCATTCCTACTTACTCCTACTACTTATTAGTATAAGTAGTACCAAGTACGCCCAACTGTGATTCATGTACTGAACTGCAAAAGACTGTGATTCATGTACTACCGTCGTTGTTGCAACTCGCAACTGATTGTGAAATGAAGTATTTGTATCAAGTGATTCTACTCGATCCTTACTTTGGCCAGTTACTGTATCTGTAATTAATTTGCAGCTCTGTTTTATTTGGTCTTGCACCATAAAGTACATCCACAGTAGAGGTTATCATCGTAAGACAAGTCAATGGCTAAAAATCTCGCAGGTTTCAAGTGACATTGTTCTCCTGGAATAATTAGAAAATAGTGACACTCTTAACAGCGGAGAGTATCATTCACCGAGAAGACGACAACCATACATAGCCCAGAAGAGCCACCTTCCGTCCGGTCAAGATGGACGAGGTGTACAACCGAATAACTGAAACGCAGCGGTGATCTCTTGCGTGATCCACATGGCAATGACGACTCGCTGTACGCCCTAGCATAATTGCATAACTGTAGATGCTCCGCCGTGACGTCCCGCCACATCCATTTTCTTTTTCTATGTAGCGTACAAGTATAACTAACCAGATTTGCCATTTCATATGAAACTGGAAAAAAAAAATCAGACCCCGGTCCGACATCTGAAAAGCCACAAACCGAAACCAAACGGTGGAGATCGGGGGGTGTCCCGAAGTTCGCCTTGTTGGACTCCGTCACCCTCGACCCATCCAGTCCCCCGTCCAAAAACCCCTCTCTCGTCGTCTCGCTCGCTCTTTACATGCGACTCGGAGCAGGTGTGATCAGACATGACAGCTTTCCATCCGCATTCATACCGACTGACCGTCCCTCCGTTTGCCAGACATTCACACCGGTGCGGCGACAAGGCTACTTAGGTGCCCGCGTTCAACCTAACGCTCTGCTTGCCCGGGCTATTTGAAGTCGGCTAACAACTCTCCAAAACCCTACTGCTCCGAGCACCTTCTCCCTCCGTCCTAGCCGTCGGCTGACCATCCCACCATTGTCCGTCATCCGCCATTGGAATGCCTGGAAGGTCGCTGTCGTCGCGACGAGATCGAGTTTGAGGTCTATGGCACAAATGTACGGGCCAACCTCCGAGCTCTCCTGAGCAGAGCTCGAGTGAGTCGGAGATGGAGGAGAAGGAGGGTGATCCCATGGCGATGGCGAAGATCGTCATGAAGGAGGCGGAGGACGTGGAACATGCGCCACACTGGTGCAAGAGCCATCGGCATCTAGTTTCACCCTGCTACAGGCGATGCAACACTACAATCATGTGCTGGCGGAGGAGGAGCAAGAGAAGGCGGCGTCGCCTATGTCCGTGTTCCGCGTGCTAAGGAGAAGTAGCGGTACAACTTGGCGCTCCTCGAGGACCACCGACTAGCAGAGGACCAACTCTCATCTAAGCGGTCATTCGAAGATGCCGTCGCGGCCATGGTCGCGATGGATTCAAGCCTCGTCGGTGAGCAGCTCGCCGACGCTACTTGAATCCGTGCACATCGCGCACATCATCTTTTTTCGTAAATAGTTTTGATTGCTTACCATAATGCACATACCATCTGTCGTGAGCGCTGACAGCCCCGTGTCAACGAGGCAGAGCGCTTGGCAGCTCCACCTCGTTCGCACCGGCCTGCATGAACGATGAGGTTGTACAGTCCGATGTAGGGATCGTCGACCTGACCTCCACCGATGACGATGACGACCAGGCGGACTCCGGCAGGGAGGTGTAGAGTAGTGTGTGGGACACGTTAGAGTCCGGTCCTTTTGCTATGCAATAATTGTTCTAAAATTAATGAATATCGTGTCATCTATTATTTGCTAGAGTTGAATGACGTCCATCCCTAAGAATAATAAATGTCCCGCCAAGAAAGTGATCCAATCCAAGATTGGATCAGGCTATAAAAATGTCTGAAATCAGAGATGCATCATCCAATCTAGCTATACCAGCTGGTATATTCCTTCACAGAACTCCATCCCCAATGATCCAGGAGAGAAAGTACAAACATCTCACGTGAAGCTGTGCAAAGCAGCGCTCTTGTCATGTGTTCCTGAATCCAGTGGATAATATAATAACTGTGAAATAGAAATGTGAATCTTTTACACTTGCAGCTGCTATTCGGTTTGTTATCGTGACATACGTCCAGTTATAGGTTTCCTCTGTTCAGCAGAGATCACATGACGGGTGAATCCTTTCAATGCAAACATAACGTGTGCCTGACGTCCAAATTTACTGTTTTGACCATTTTTACAAACTTTAACACGATTTGACCTTGGTTCAAACAAAATTCGTGTTCTGACCCTTTTCCTACTGCCATCGTCCTTGGCGGTAGGGTAACACAGCCTACCGCCTAGGGCGATGGCGGTAGGACTTGCCGGGGCCGTCACGGTTGTTGGATGTCAAAAATACCCTACCGCCATAGACTTTGGCGGTAGGGTATAGAAGGTATAAATGACATTTGGAGTCATGCAGTACTGAAGCTCTCTGGTAGAAAGTTGGCTATTGCATGCATGTTTGCCTTGGTTGGTCTTGGGTTCGAGCCCTCCTTAGGTCTTATTTTTTGTTTATTGATAAAAACTTTTTTTTCCTTATATGTAACTGTTTTATAAAAGGCCTTATTTTTTGTTTATTGATAAAAACTTTTTTTTCCTTATATGTAACTGTTTTATAAAAGGCCTTATTTTTTGTTTATTGATAAAAACTTTTTTTCCTTATATGTAACTGTTTTATAAAAATCTCGCCAAGATATAAACGAATATGATGGGATATCTAGGTACTGTTTATATGATGGAGATGCTTATTGATGATTTCCATTGCTTTCTCGTAGTTCCTGAGTAGTTTGACTCTCTCCCATAATTTGTTTGGCAAATGAGTTTTTTCAGCAGTTTTCATGTATAAGTTGAACACACCTGCATGACCAATCAAAGTAACAAAGAAGAAAAATAGCATCGTCAAGAATTCCTGATGATAAGCATAACGCCCTCTCTGAAGAAGAACCAAGAGCACAACGACTATTTTGATTTGACGGGTCAAGAGCACAACGACTAAAGCATGCAGACCACAATATTTCAAGCAGCGGCTAGCTGAAACATTAAGCAGTTCAAGCCACTCTAGCCTCTGCAAACCACAACGATTTCAAGCAGCGACTGCTTGTTTTCTGAATCATGCATCGGTGACTCCTTTAATGTCTCATGGAACTCAAACTCTCTGCTGAGTTCTAGTTCTACTATTACAATTCAAACATTTTTTGCAGTGTTCATACAACACATGCTTCGGTATTACACCTAATTCCATCAGTTAAGTGACTCACCGTACACTTACTTGTGCCCCTAACAGGAGATAACTGAATTTTCCATGTCACCGTTCACAACAATGGCAATGGAAAGAGCTCTTGCTGAAAATCAATTGTGGTGGAAAGGGTTAAATGGGAGATACTGACTACCCAAGTACGTACCTATTATGACTGAACTCTCGCTGGGGCCAACTCAATCTGGGAAAAGCGGTGGTTAATTAGAAGGAGAAGAGAAGAGAAATATACCGTTTGTGAAAGCAATGGAAATCATCAACAAGCATCTCCATCATATAAACAGTACCCAAATCTCCCATCATATTCGTTTATATCTTTGCAGGAATTTTATAAAACAGTTACATATAAGTAAAAAAAGCTGTTTACCAATAATCCATATACTAACATTAATTGGGCAAATTGTTTATTTTTTAGTAGGCAAAATAAAAATAAACAAAAAAAGGCTAATAAGGGGGGTTCGAACCCAAGACCAACCCACCAACTTTCCAGCTGAGAGCTTCAATACAGATCGACGTCAAACCTAATTTATACCTTGTATACCCTACCGCCGTAGGGTATTTTTGACATCCAACGCCCATAACGCCCAGTTAAGTCCTACCGCCATCGTCCTCGGCGGTAAGCTGTGTTACCCTATCGTCAAGGACAATGGCGGTAGGAAAAGAGTCGGATCACGAAAAAAATTTGAACCAGGATTAAATCGTGTTAAAGTTTGTAAAAAGGGTCAAAACAGTGAATTCGGCCGCGCCTGAAAAACCTTCTATCCATCAGCAAGAAATATACACGCCGAATCGAAAGTACCACAGTGTAGGACCGCTCGGGACAACAGTCACTGCGCCGACATAGGAGGAGGAGATGTGCTGTGAGTCTGCGACCGGGAGCAGTAAATAATCACAGAAGCCAACTTCCCGCCAAATTCAATTGTTCTGAGACCGGCTTCCCGCCGGATTCAATCGTCTCCTAGCTCCCTTCCCGCCAACCTCGAGTGCCCAAAATAAAGGCCATGTCAGTTGCGGTTTCTGCTAGCTATAGCTACACGGATCAAGAAGGAACCCTGGTGTTATTTTGCCTGATTCTTCTACTCGTACGTATGGTAGGTATGCCGCAAGTTGGAGTATATTTTGTTGATTCTTGGGGGCCACGAGATAATTAAACCGCACAAGAAAACTGGATAGACATGTCAGAGGATAAGCACGTACACGTGGATGTATGTGTGTTGGGAGAACATGGGATGCCGTTGGGTGGAGTGGTGGCCATTCCCTGCTTTATTCATTCAAAACCGATGTTATAGATACAATGTTTGGGTCATGAGGATTGTCCAACCACACATGTCGACCCACACCTAGGTTACAAGCAAACTTGACGAGGTTATTAGCCTCCAAATTAATTAAAGTTCCTACACTCAAGAATAAAAGAACTAGAAAGGAAACTATTGCAACGACTCTTAATTTCATGTACTATGGCTGCACTTGGACCTCCTGTCTCCTTGATGATATCATTCACCGCTTCTTGACATGCCGATGCCACACAAATATTTTGCACAGCCAAATCACCTGCAAGAGCTAAAGCTTCACGGCATGCATAAGTCTCCAGGACTAGAGGATCATTGGTTCCTTGGAACACCACCACCGAAGACCACAAATATAGGTCCGTTTGGTCTCTGCAAATTGCAGCGACAACTCCCCTATGATGTGATTGCGCAACAACTCCATTAACATTAATTTTCACGACACCATTAGGAGGAGGTAGCCATCTCTTTGGCTGTACAAAAGTTGCTGCTGTTGCACCTCGGCGCTCCTTGCCAATAGCAATCTGTCCCAATTCAGAAATGAAGTTATCTATGAAGAATATTGTTTGTTGGGGGCTTTGAAAGATAGCCTCATATACTGCCTTGCGTCTAGCGTACCAAATCGACCACAAGGTGACAGCCATACGAGTGAAACTTGCCTGATCCACTTCATCGTGGAGCTCAAAGAGCCATAGTCTTGCGTTGGGTTCCACATTAGATGACATGCGCAAGGCAAGCCCATCACCAGACAACGCCTAGATACACATGGCCATAGTGCATGAGATTAGGGCATGCCGCCATGAATCCTAACAGCCACAAAGCGGGCATACGTCTTGAACCAACATATTTCGTCTCTTCAAGACATCAGTTGTAGGAAGTGAGTAGTGTGCAAGTCGCCATAAGAAAATTCTGATTTTCGAGGGTACTTTCATCTTCCACAATGAGCTCCAAGAATTTTCGTCTCTCTGAGCATGAGACGATCCACTCTGTCCTTCAAGCCACTCCTCCCGCTGTAGTTTCGTTCTTAGCAAAAAGTTGTATGCCGAAGAAACTGAAAACTTCACTTTCTTGTCCGGGTACCGGGCCCAAGAATCCTCAATGTTATTAGTGCATGTGGGTATCTCCAGGATCGCGTTCGCGTCCATCGGCAAGAACATCGAACGCACCGGTATTTCGTCCCACGTCGCCGTAGCTAGTGACAACAATTCAGAGACCATGGTAGGTGGATCCGCAATTAGGGAGGTGATCGGTCTCGGCGTCGTTTCCTCTGTGATCCAGTTATCGGTCAAGATATTTGTGCTATGTCCATTGCCAATCCGCCGAATTATTCCTTGCTTAAGCAAGTCTCGCTCCTCAAGGATTGCCCTCCAAATTTGGGAAGGCCTAGACCCTAGTTTTGCATCAAGGATATTACCATTAGGGAAGTAAGATGCCTTCAAAATCCTTGCACTCAAAGTTTCTGGCTCTTGCATTAACCTCCAAGATTGTCTTGCCAGAAGAGCCAAGTTGAAAAACTCCAGGTCTTTAAAACCGAGTCCTCCCAAGTTTTTGGGTCTTGTCATCACATCCCAAAATACCCATGTTGGTTTGCGCTCTCCTTGCTTGCAACCCCACCAAAATTTCCGTATAATAGATTTTATATGATCACACAAGCCCCTAGGGAGCTTGAAACAAGACATCGAATAAACCGGGATTGCCTGGGCCACGGATTTGATCAGGACATCTTTCCCACCTGCTGAGAGATATTTTCTCATCCAATCTTTCACCTTGTCCCATACTCCGTCACTTATGTATTTGAAAGTTCCTTTCTTGGAGTGCTGGGCCGACCCATCTTTGCTTTCTTAAAGCACACAAAAAGGTGCACTACGGGGGATCGAACCAGCAACGTCCCGTACGAACTGCACTTTGGAAAAACACCATGCCTTCGTGCCTGATATGTCAACTGACCTCTCTTTCCGTCTTTTATTCCTTCCACTTTCCTCTTCCCTTCTTCTTTTTTCCTTTTTCCTTTTTTTATTCCTTTTTATTATTTCTTCATGGTTCGATGATTTTGTTTCAAATTCATGTACGTTTTTTCTTCAAATCGATGAATTCTTTTTAAACCTGATGAACTTTTTTCAAATCCGATGATTTTTTTTCAAATTTGATGAACTTTTTTCAAACCCGATGATTATTTTTGCAAATTTGATGATTTTTTTAAAAAAATTATGAACTTTTTTCAAATTCGATGAACTTTATTTGAAAATACATTTGTTTTTAAAATTCGATGAACATTTTTCAAAACCGCTGACCTTTTTTTCAAGCTTGGTGAACCTTTGTCAAATACGATGAGCATTTTTCAAATCACTGACCTTTTTTTCAAGTTTGGTGAACCTTTCTCAAATTTGATGAACATTTTTCAAATTCGATGATTTTTTCTTTTAAAAACCTACAAACATTTTTTCAAATTTGATGATTTTTTTTTGGAAATCAATTTTTTTTGAATAATTCAAAAAAATTAAGTGGTACAATAGATGAATGGTTCTATGCAATGAAATAGCGTTGCGGCATTGTTATTTTTTTTTGAGCCGGGCATAACCCCTTTCCATTATAGAATAACGGAAATACATAGTTCGACTAACCGTTTTAAGGAGACTGGAAAGGAGAAGCGGGCTCAAAGCACCTCTAGGAAACCTACTGCACGCACTCGTCATCGAGCAGCTTACCATAGGGCGAAAACCCAGAGGCACCGCCAAGAACCTACTAACCTAACCACAAGTTCAGAACGGCATTGTTATTGTGTAGTTTCCACTGTTAGTAATCATAAAGGGCAAGTAGCTCGAGTGGCTGGTTGCACTTGTACGTGAACTTGATGTGGCGAGTCCGTACCTCTATATAGAGAGCAATAATTTGGCGTTTTTTTTGCGAGCTTTTGCGTTCGCTGCTCTGTGCGTTTCGTGGGCCGGCCCACTCGCGTCGTGTTCGTCGAGCGGCAGGATCGCGAACGGGCCCCTGCAGGGCCGTATAGGAGCTGCCTTTATTTTTGGGTTCGTCACTACGTACCGTCCAAGGCCCATTCAGCTGCCAATATCCCATCCCACTCGACTCACTCTCCTTTACTCAAAAAAAAAAAGAAAAAAAAAAGACTCGACTCACTCTCCTTTACTCAAAAAAAAAAAAAAAAAAAAAGACTCGACTCACTCTTCGGCCGACACGACACCCACCAGGCCACCACACCTGCAGCTCCTCTCTTTCCCATCTCGTCCATGTCGAGGGTTTTCCCTCTCGGCGGCTGGCTCCTCCGCCGTCCCTCGCCGCCTTCGAGGCTTCCCCACAAGAGTATGTCGTCTCTGACTGATATCCCCGGCCACCTCTTGGAGGAGATCTTCCTCCGATTGCCCACCCCGGAAGACCTCGCCCGCACCTCCGCCGCCTGCGTCTCGTTCCGCCGGCTCGCCACCGCCGGCTCCTTCCTCCGAAGCTTCCGCCGTCTCCACGCACCCTCAATCCTCGGAGTCCTCGAGCACGGCGTTTTCCTTCCCGCTCCGCTGCCGCATCCACCCGCGCCCGCAGCCCGCGCGCTCGCCGTCACCGCCGACTTCTCCTTCTCCTTCATCTCCTCCGACTCCCGCTGCCACGTGGAGGACACCTGCGACGGTCGCGTCCTCCTCGACCCCCACCTCCGAAAAGATCAGCAGCACGCTGTTTTCAAGGATCTCGCGGTGTGCGACCCCCTGCACGGCTGCACCGTCGGTACGTCCTGCTCCCTCCGATACCTCACGACCTAGCCGCTTCGCATGAGCACCCGTTCCCCATTGTAACCGACGCCCGATGCAAGGCGTTCCTCGTTCCCCTCAGTGAGGAGGAGGTAGCGGCGGGAGAGACAACATTCAGGGTAGTTTTGATGGCAAATTGTAAAACTAGTCTGGCTACCTTCGTCTTCTCTTCAAGCACTGGACAATGGCAAGCCGCTGCATCCAAGGGTTGGAGTGATTTGGCCCTTGGCGACCCCTACAATGACGAGATGTTATGGGTCTACCCTTCTGTTCTCAGGCGCCATTATGCTTATGGCTGCTTCTACTGGGACTTGGTGAAATACGGGAGCAAGAAGTTGCTCTTGCTTGACACCACTAAGATGGAGTTTTCCATTGCTGACCTCCCGCTCGGAGAATGGAACAACGCAAGTTTAGCAATTATGGAGGCAGGGGAAGGCAGGCTTGGGATGTTTGCTCTCCATGGTGAAACTACATCTGATCTCATCTATACCGTTGCACGAAACAAAGGCGAGAGTCCCAGCCAGTGGCAGGTGGAGAAAACAATCTCACTAGATTCTGGGTACAAATATCGTATCAGATATGCAACACAGAGGTACTTGCTCTTTACAAGGGTAGATGCCTCAACATCTCTAGAGGATCAACTTACTGGATATTTCTCAATGGATCGCAAGACGTTGCAGATTCAGAGGGTTTATGAGAAACGACACTATTTGCCTGAGACATACGCATATATCAACTTCCCACCATCATTGTTGTCTTCAAGGAGAATATGAAGTGGTAAAGTTTCTATTGCTTCCAAGTTATATCTCCTTCGATTCATAATTATCACATGACTTGTCTATTGCTTCATGCTCATTATGGCAGTTGTTAATTCTTGTTTGATTTAGTAGTGTTTAATTTCTTGTGCTCATGGGAAAACTAAGAAAGCTCAGGAACATAATTATGTTTCTTGTCTTGTTTGTTTTGGTCGCCTTTTAAAGAGAATGGGGTTAGTAAGAGAAATGAACTTGTACACTATGAGTAGCTTATACATGAGTCCTCATGGAATCACTAAAAACACCAGATCATATAATTAGTTTCGAGGAGTAGTTTTGATGGTCAAGATAAGCGTAAACGAATATAACTTTATATAAGGTTTACCTTGGATTGATTCACCTTGAGAAAATTCATTCAAGTCAAAGACAGCCCATTTTGTTCGCTTCTTCATTTGATAGACAGAAAAGTTCTTTTTATTCATCTTCAGATGTATAATTTTATCTTGCGATGCTGTTTTGAGATAAAACTGCATAACTGGTATGGTCACAAATAAGACCCTGAGTCACTGCTCTAAATAAGAAGAGCTTGTGCTCACAGGCAACTGAAATGTTATCCGCGATGTAGTTTTATCTCAATCAACCTCATAAGATCGAAGGGATTGCTTATCAGAACGGCCAACTGAAATTCTTCTTTATTGCTGTCAATATATCCACCACTTAGATCCTCGTATGATGGTTGTGCTCTGAATCTCAAAGCAAATCATATGGGTGAGATGATTGACTCAAACTTAAGAATTTTTCAGGTGGTTGTATTGTTTCTTGCTACCAACACCCCCAATTTATTTCTTTTCCTTGGTTGTTATACTGATAGAGCGTGCCTAGGCAGTAAATGAACTCCTGCACAACCAATTCTGTATGAATTTTACAGGACTGAATTCCTTTATGTTCACATGCCTCTGTCCGACTGTGCATCCCAACTTGTATTGATGCTAACACACTGAAGTGAGTGTTTGCAGACACATGTTTCTCAGTTAGATCAATATTATGCTGCTCTGCCCTTCCTATGATACTACCTACCTAAGCACCCAAAATGTGTTTCTTTAAGGTCGTACGACTCTTGAATTAATATGCACAAATTGAATGGAAAATCTTTTGTGTTGTCTGAGCTTTTTGTCTTGTTTGTCAAGATTCGGTGGATTTGTTATCAGATCAGCTTTCTTAGTTCAAAGCGACCGCGGTTGCGATAGCATTGGGTTGTGAGTTATGACAGATGTGATCACCTAACTTTCTGACACGATGGCGCATGACTATGAATTTCACCTGGCAGTAGTCGTGTGTATGGTGATCTTGTTTTCATGGTACTTCTAGCTTTGATGGTACTGTAACAAATGATGTGGCTGTTCCCGGCCTAAGAATGTGACAGTGAAATGAACAGTTTCAATCAACACACAACTGTGGGTAAAGCTAACTAATCTATATCTGCAATTCACAGTTTGGGTACGTGTATTAGCAATTATTATGTGGACACTCTTTTTTGTAGTTCTTTCTTTTCTGTGACTCATTTTTGTGCTGGGATGTCAGACGACACCTAGTGCGTTGGTTCTCGCTACCAAATACACCCTGGCTCTTCCAGTTATTTTTTTTGTTAGAAGTTTGTTATATACTGGAGTACTAGGTGCCTAGATATATAGTATATGACTCGTTTCCTTATTATGTTGACGTGCCTCTGTCTGGTCATGTATTCCAACCTGTGTGGCAAATTGGAATGCTAAGCACACTGAAGCGAGTGTTTGCAGTCACACGTTTCAAATTCAGTTGAGATCGGTATTATGAGGTTGATTCAGATAATATATGTGACAGTGATACTACCTCCGTCCCAAAATATAGTACGTTTTTGCAGTTCAAATTTGAACTGCAAAAACGTCTTGTATTTTGGGACGGAGGTAGTACAATATAATCGCCTATATTTTGTTCGTCTAATAACTTTTAATTACTCGAATATGCGTAAAAGATGGACCCAAGTTTCTTATCTGGCGTCTAAACTTCTGTCTTGTTTGTCCAGATTCAGTGGAGCCGTCATCGGATCAGGTTTCAGAGTGGAAAGTGGTTGTTGTTTCGATAGCGTGTGGTTGTTACTGTTGGCAATAAGCCACGGTGACCACGTCGGGTGCGCGGGTGCGCGCGCGGGGGACGCGTCGGGATCGTAGCGAGCGTGCGCGTGTGCATGTACACGGGAATAAGTCGTGACAGAGCACGGTGGCGACCGGCGTCAGTGCGCCAGGTCGGGTCCGTGGCGGTGCGATCGACGTGTGCGCGTCAGGTCGGGTCCGCGGGCTGGGTCACGGCCGTGTGTGTACGTATGTGCGTACGTGTGTAGTGTGTGTGTGCACTCGAGTCCGGCGCGTTGGACAGGTTAGTGTGCCGGCCAAGTCTGCTAGATACATGCAAGTAGTTAGTTGGAGCACATCACATGCATGCTCGGCCGAGTCGTTGCCGTTGAGGGGATGATGCGCAGGTGCTATACGTGCATGCATGTAGGAGTCAGTTGTAGGTAGTTGGCTGGTTAGTGGCCGGCGGGCGTACGTGCGCGCGTGGTGGCCGCGACGTGGTAGCTAGCTAGGTGCGTGTGTGCTAGCCGTGGGTATAAAAACGTCATGTAATCACTTCATCCTGGTTGAGCCGAGAGGAAGGAATACTAGAGAGAAAAAGGCCCCGGCGTTCGTCGCCAGGGGAAGGCGTTTGTCGCCCGGCAAAATTTCATCTCTTCGTGTTCTTGTCTGATCGTTCGTCGATCCTCGGTTCCAACAATTGGTATCAGAGCCTCAAGACTCGGGGCCGTGGCGCGCGGCGTCCGGCGGTGGCGGTGTTCGCCGGCGGCTGCGCGGTGAAGCTCCGGGCCGTGTGTCGGCCTAAGGAGGTGCGCGGCGCCGCGGCGGTGCGTTGTTATGTCGTGCGCACGACGAGCACGGCGGTGGTCGCGGAGGCGAGGAGGCAGCGGAGGACCTGCGTGGTGGCGCAGAGGCCGCGGCGGCTCGGCGCGACGGCTGTGGAGGCGTAGTGGCACGTGGCACGGAGACGCGGCACGGCGGCGCACGGAGCTGCGGGCTTCGGCAACGGCAGCGAGCGGCGGCTCGTGCGGGAGGCACGCGGTGGCGTCGGGCGGAGGCGTACATGGTGACATCGACGACGACGGGCCAGGCCTCCTCTAGGCTGTGGCTTAGGGGGAGTGTGTTGGCAATAAGCCACGGTGACCACGTCGGGTGCGCGGGTGCGCGCGCGGGGGACGCGTCGGGATCGTAGCGAGCGTGCGCGTGTGCATGTACACGGGAATAAGTCGTGACAGAGCACGGTGGCGACCGGCGTCAGTGCGCCAGGTCGGGTCCGTGGCGGTGCGATCGACATGTGCGCGTCAGGTCGGGTCCGCGGGCTGGGTCACGGCCGTGTGTGTACGTATGTGCGTACGTGTGTAGTGTGTGTGTGCACTCGAGTCCGGCGCGTTGGACAGGTTAGTGTGCCGGCCAAGTCTGCTAGATACATGCAAGTAGTTAGTTGGAGCACATCACATGCATGCTCGGCCGAGTCGTTGCCGTTGAGGGGATGATGCGCAGGTGCTATACGTGCATGCATGTAGGAGTCAGTTGTAGGTAGTTGGCTGGTTAGTGGCCGGCGGGCGTACGTGCGCGCGTGGTGGCCGCGACGTGGTAGCTAGCTAGGTGCGTGTGTGCTAGCCGTGGGTATAAAAACGTCATGTAATCACTTCATCCTGGTTGAGCCGAGAGGAAGGAATACTAGAGAGAAAAAGGCCCCGGCGTTCGTCGCCAGGGGAAGGCGTTTGTCGCCCGGCAAAATTTCATCTCTTCGTGTTCTTGTCTGATCGTTCGTCGATCCTCGGTTCCAACAGTTACAGACGTGGTCACCTTTTCTGGCAAGATGGCCCGTGATGATCTACAGAAGTTCACTTTGCTGTGGTCATATGTTAATGTTGTTCTTGTTTCCATGCTACTCTGAAGTACTTGTTGTATATTTACTGTTTGCGTGGTTGTGGGCCAGGGGTGAGGAAGAACAGCCGAGGCACGGCCAGCTCAATCTCTTGTCAACATAATAAGGAAACCTTGATTATGTGTATATGTGTGTTTGGTTCGGTTCTTGTGGTGCTGATTTGAGCTTGGTGATGTGAGCTGGGGTCTGGGTTTGGGTTTCTTCCTATTTTCTGGTGGAGACAATCACCGTGCAGCAAAACAAAAGGAGCCACACACAATGAAATTAACAGCTTCAGTCAGTGAACAACTGGTAAAAGCCTGTTGATTAATTATTACTGGAACAAAGGTTACAAAAGCAAATATTTACAAAGGAGCAAGATGGAGTAATGAGGCTAGATTACATATGGCCTTCATATTCCTCCAAGACCAAAGGATATCAATCGTGTTTTCAGGCCTAAGCGAAAAACATCGTTGCCAAATAGAGCGCGTGTGGAACAGAAAACAGGCCGGCGTGCGAGAGGAGAGCACTTTCCGTGGATGGCCAACCAAGCAACAGGGAAAACAATGCGATCGACCACTAATTACCATACCATGCCAATCTGGCAAAACCCAACCAAGAGGCTATCCAGTAAGAGCCTGTAGATTTGGCAGGGAGTCGACGCCTTCGACTCCATGGCAGCAATCTTAGAAGGTGCAGGCCCCTGGGATGGCTCCACCCAGTTTTGTAGCCTCATATCATGCCATGTAGGAGTACAGTACTTCTATCAGTAACGTTCATCATTCAACACTGTTACGAAGAAAATGTTACACACAGATTCAATGGTCATCGTTCCATCGCAGCAACGTAATTATTACAAATGATCGGAATAGGCCAGGCGTTCATCATGCATCCGTGTTACAGACCATATACAGGAAGCATATCAATCCATTGTTTCATCGTTCCACAATATTACATATGTACTAACCAACTCAGTGTTCATCACTACATGCAGACATGACATTTTGAGTTGTCCGTAGCATCACTTGAGCATAGCACCACTTCACTTGCAAACATGCAGTCTAATGGTATCTACCCTATCCCCTCCAGCAAAAGGGCACGAGGCTGAGAGTTGGCAAGCGAATCAGAAACAGGGCAGCAAACTTAATGGCTAATAGTTGCAGTAACAATCTTATTGAACACAAAAGTGGAAAGGGAACCATCAGAATTACATGCTGAAGAAGTCTCCCACAACATGGATGAAGAAATCTCCCACAACATGCTGACATCATCTCATTAATTACTAAATTCAATTTCTATAATATTTTATTTTAAAAAAAACATTAATTTGGAAGACAACGTAGGAGGGCATCTCGAAGTCATCTGCCTGTTAGCAGACAACCATCAGAATAACCGTGAGGAAACGCGTCGCGTTGCCCCCACCCCGGGCGACTCGGGTGCCTGCAAACCCTAGCCGCCGGGCTCCTCCCTCCGTCGCCACCGGAGGACGCCACCGGGCTAAGCCCGGTGGTCGACGGCAGTGGCGGGGGGATCCCCTCCCTACTCGCGATGGAGGAGGTGGGGTGGACCTCATCCCGCGAGGAGGCGCGGTCGATCTGGATCTTGGCAGTGAGGCGGATTGCTCCGAGCGGCAGACTTGGGCGGCGGCATGGCCGTCTAGTGGCAGGTCGGTGGCGGCGGCGTGGTGAAGACGCCATGGAGGACCGGGCAGAATGGGCCGGGTGCATGCGGTGGTGGCCTCCGGTCATGGCCTGGTCGGGGTGGTCGCCTCACTGCGCCGCAGCGGATGCCGGGGCGGCGGCTCCGGGCGGTGGCGGACGGTGAGGCCCAGATCGTCCTCGACTGCATAGCGTGGATGTAGCCATGTCCAAGGTGGAGCTGCTTTGGCGGTCCGGCGGATTCGACCCCGGATGCCGTTCGGTACAGAGACGGTGAAGAACGTGCTTGGGATTCATTCTAACGGCTCTACCGACATGGCGCGGTGGGGTGGCAGCCCTCCCTCCATGTTCTAGTGGTGGCGCCCTTCGGCAGTGGCCGGAGCGTCAGGATACAGCACGGTCCAGTGCGACTGTGGATGATCGCCGGATCTGCGCGGCTAGCTCCGGGGCTTTGAAGGTGGTCTTGCTGATGCACATGTTGTCGGTTGGATGTTCTTGAGACGGATCGGGGTGAAAACCTGGTCTTCGGACAGTGGCCGGAGACGGTGATGGTGACGCCCTTGGCGTCGTTTCCTTCATGAAGACACCATCGATGTGAAGCTCCCAACTCCTCCCATTACCTTCGGGGGGAAACTCTTGATCAATTGATCGGTTGATGGCGACGCTTTTGTGTCGTTCCCTCCTTGGGGGCGTCATTCTTGGAGGTGTGCATTGGCTCGAGGGACTAGTGGATGTTTTTAGCGGTGGAGCGGCGTCTCATGTCACGCATCAACGATGTGGAGTCTCAGCGTCGTGGCGCAGCAGGGTCTCGGCGACGGATGTATGATGATGGACGCGCGTAGGGAGGTGGCGTTGTCTGGCGTCGTGGTGGCGTCGACTGCAAACCTGCCAAGGTCGATGCGCCAGTACCTTTTGTGAAGATGGATCGGTGGAAGACGGCGGCGGCGGCCTCTCAGTATGCACCAGACCGGTGTGTGCCCCAGACCCGACAAGAGGCTTGGTTGTGGCCTCCGGTTTTAGATGTTAGGTTTTGGTGCGAGGTCTGTTTGGTATTCGGCTCGGACATTCGGCGACCCTTCATCAAGCGGTTAGGAGTAGCGATATATGTTGTCAAGATGGTGGCTTCAGACTTCCTGATGTATTTCGTTGTAAGGTCTTTGTGAATAATTAATAAAATGGCTGCATGCATCGTCGAGATGCAGAAGGCAAGGGTCATCCTCCTTTTCTAAAATCCATCACTTTTCGGAGGAAAGTTGCAAGTGTCAGATGATTCGTAATCAAACGACTTCAGAATCCATCATCATGGAATTTCTCCATGCGGGTTTCTCCAATGTGACTAAATGCAGTGCCACACTTGTGTGGTATTCTTTTAGTCTTGCGACATTTAGCGTCAGTGTTAAGGATGTATCATATTACCATCAATATTCATAACATACGTTCCATCCACTATGGAAGCATGGCCCTTATGTTATTCATGATTCCGAACAACAATTGTTCTTTCATGAACAACACTCTTACAACAAACATTATGCAAATGGGCTAGAGTGTATAAAACTCTAAAATGATTTATGAAAGTAAATACAGAGGTAAAGTATTATTATCAATATTCATAACATACATCTCATTCATAATGAAAGTATGGCCCTTATGTTATTCATAACACCGAACATCAAAAGTTCTCTTATGAACAACCTTCTTGCAAGATACCTTATGCAATGGGCTAGAGTGTGTAAAACTCTATAATGAATTATGAAAATAAATACATACGTAATACACCGATGGAAGGTATAGTAACTTTTACTAAGTTCCCAACATGTATTTAAACCTCATTCCTGCCAGTCTTTTAGGCCGTAGTAGTTCTTGCATCGAATTGCAACAGAATGCAATCGAGCGGGTATCTTTGTGATCAACTCACAATACCCAAGAATGAGTGATTAACATGTTTAATCATAATTCCCAAGAACTATTTCTTTGACCAGCCTTCTATACATCAATAACTTGTATGACTTTCATACATGAGCTGGATATTCCAGTCTTCTCTCTTTTTGCCTTTATACTTCTAACAGTTTAACTTTCAGTATTTCTTCTATCTCAGAAGAAGCATCCAACTTAAGAGTGGCGTTAGCCCCGGATTTCCTAGGCGTGAAAGTCTTACTGACACCCTTCGGACATTTCCTTTAAGTTGTTGTTTTATTCACCTTCATCATATGACAGGCGTTCTACTGGATCCCTCTGTCATTAGTCAAATGCATAGTAAACACCTTTTACTAACAGTTTGCAAAACAAACATTGCTTTGGATATCCCATATCTTTTAGCCTTTGTTTGTGTCTGAAAAATGATTTTCAGTTCCATGAATATCACATAGCTATCCCAAACTTTTGAAGTCTGGGTCTCATGGAAGCAAACATATTGCACTTGACCGTAACGGAATTCTAGCTTTTGGATCGAAGGACGAGAGTCACATTATCCATAGCATTAGCGGGAGAATACAAAAAGCATGCGATAGGACAAAGTCCTTCTCGGCACTCTTGAGGACAATCCTCACATTACGTTACCAACCGTAAAGTTTTAACCAGATATTTAACAGCTTGTTCAATTTTAACAGGGAAGGTGGAAACGCGAGCCATTATTCTACAACTATTATGCAAATTTTACTTTGACAAAGTTCATAATTAATTGCACTAAGAATTAAAAGAATTAATTCTAAAGTGCTCTCCCACTCAAATCAATATCTCTCATAATTGATTGTGAGTGATACAAGACCCGCATTTCAATTGTTCGCCATTGGTGTAACACCACTGATGACGAAAATCTCAACCGGTAGGCCAACTTGCCAATCACATCTCTATGTGACTCTTGTTCATCTTTCGATGCGTGTGTTCTGAGCTCATGACGGTCATGCCTGAACGTCAAGACAACCAAGTGATCTCGCTGCGAGGTCTCAACTCACCCGCCTCACACTTCTCTAATCGTTCGTACCCGTGTGACACGGCGCACCCCGAAAAGATAGGTGCCGTGACGGTGCTACACTTGGGAGAACACTAATTACTTGATATTTTTGTGAGAGATCACCCTAATAAAAAGCGACTACCGCGCAATCAAGAAGGGTGCATCATAAGGGATAAACATCTCAGGCAATTCATAATAGCATGATATGGTATAGCCCTTTCTGACGGAGAAGTCTTTCATTTCTTCGTCTTCGGCATTCGCGTTGGTGTTCACCTTCGCGAAGATTGCCACCACCTTGTCGATGCACCAGATAATATTGCTATCTCTATAGCTAATAAAATAAGTGCATTACAGAAGGTTGACACGCAGGTCATTAAAGTGACAATCATATGGCTCCAGCCATCATGCCGAATCATGACACGCAGGTCATGTTAATTTACATTATATAGTCATCTCATACATAATCAAATTAATATGAGCACTGCTATACCACATCACATGCACATGCAAACCATCCTGCAAAACCAAGTTAGACGCCTCTAATCGGTTTATGCATAATTTCATTTTACGTGGCTTCTAAGGTTTCGAAACAAACCGCAGCTACCAACGTTCATCATCAAGCATGATAATCCAAGTCGCTAGATTAACATTGCGGGGTGTATGAAACACGAGATAATAAAATCTCGAGCCCCATACTAAACTTCGTCATACGCGTGACCCCCGTGCAGATCATATCTGCATTGCCCTTTCGTCTGCGAAACATCCATCTTTCTTTAACTATGGTGGAACCCAAAGAACTGTTAGCACTTCGTTGATCTGTCAATCAGCATACTCAGGAGCAGCATGAAAGGATCGCGGATTGCCAGAACTTTGTGAGATTCCACCATGCCGTCAAGATCAGGACTATGCAAATTCAGGGGAAGCAACTGGAACATCGGGTAACAGATTTCATCTGCTACCCGCATAAATAATTTTCAGCAATAGATCTCATCTACTCCAAAATTATATTATGTAATACCCATACATCTCCATGTATTCTAGATCGTAACCTGCATCTACGCATAGCACGGCTCATGATGCCACTGTAGGGAACGCAGCAGAAAACAAAAATTTCCGACCTACGCACCAGCCCAGGACCACTATGGAGACTGCATACAAGGTTTGATCTTTTTCGTTACCGACTCGTAGCGCAGCGGAAGTAGAGTCGATGACGATCGGCGGTGCAGATCCCCGCAGCTAGGATTTTACAACCTCCCAACCGCGAGGATGCACTCCCTCGTCAGCTCACCGGACGGATCTTCGGGTAGCCCTTCGGGAGGCCTCAGGACAGTCCCTCGGATAGTCCCACCGGACGGATCCTCGGACAGCCCTTCGGGAGGCCTCTGGACAGTCCCTCGGATAGTCCCACCGGACGGATCCTCGGACAGCCCTCCGGGAGGCCTCTGGACAGTCCTTCGGATAGTCCCACTGGACGGATCCTCGGACAGCCCTTCGGGAGGCCTCACGGACAGCCCTTCGGGCGGGTCACTCGGACAGCCCTTCGGGAGGACCCCCGAAACACGGACAGTAACTCGGACAGCCCTTCGGGAGGCACTCTCGAACTAAGACCGAAACTACGATCTCTCTACAGAGTTGCACACATACGGTGTCATCTATCCGGCAGGGCTTCGCCGTCCAGAACTAGTTCCCACCGGAACCCAGACAGCCTTTCGGCTCTACGAAACTATTTCGCTGGGAGGGAGAGAGAAAGCCAGATCATGCATGGCACTTGTATGTGAGAAGGGATGAGTTTTGGGCTGCCCCCTCCACCTCTATTTATAGGAGAAGGAGGGGTGGAGGGGCTGAAATTTCAGCCACATCCATCCATGTCATCTCCAAGATATTTTGGAGCAAAAGCCCAAAAAGGTGGCTTTCCAAAAAGTAACCATAAAGCTGATTTCACTATTCACGACGATATTTTTCAGCGTCTGTTCGAACTGAAAATATTTATGTGGGCTTAGAACATTTCCAGTACCCACTAAAATAATTTTCAACCCGTTCCGAAACAATTCCGGTTTAGTGATTTTCATCTGCGAAATGCATCTGAAGCGGTTCCGGCAGCTCCGGAACATTTCCGGTTTTCATCCCGGAAAATTCCAGAAAGTTTCCAGAACGATTCTGGCACCCTCCAAGAATTATCAGGCATGTGCCGAAACCAATTTGACTTTATGGTATCCCCTGAAACAACTTTTCAGTTTCACCGGAACTCATCCGGTGACCTCTCTCTTCGGAACTTTTCCGCTGTCTCCGAAAACCTTTTCCGGAAACTTTCTCTCAGACTCCCTGTCTAGTATTCAGCAGATAGATGACCCTTAAGCGTGTGACCCTATAGGTTCGATGAAGTATAGACATGACCGGAACTCTTTCCGATCAATGATCAACATCGGAGCCGTGGACACCCATATTGACCCCTATACCCACACGAATGAATATTCGAGTGAACCTCCAGTTGCCGTGTGCTATTCCTGTTGCTTCGCGATATGTTACAAATACCCGAGGTGAGAAACATCGGCATCCTCGTGGATCAACACTTGTCCACAATGCCAGTTACCTCGTTGCCGGTTTTTGTTCTCTTTTCTCGTTTCTGTGTTCCGGCATCCCTGTGATCAAATCACACTTGTGTCTGGCCAGACGATGATGGATACCGTAACACCGAGAGGGCCCGAGAATATCTCTCCATCGTCGGAGGAGCAAATCCCAATCTTGAGCTATCAAGTTACTTGACATACTTTTCCATGAACCCGTAAGCCGCCGTAATAGCCACCCATTTACGGATGACGTTTAACAAACCCCAAAGTTCATGAAGCAAGCATGAAGAAACTCGACACCCTCATGGTCTAAGGAATTATGCAAACATTAACTTCTCTGTGTTATTAACCATTAACTTATGACGAATGAATCTCATAGCATAACATCAATCGGGTCGATTCAACACAAGTGTTCTACTAACATTGTGCCCTCAAAGTTGCCGGCATAGTCATGCCCATGATCAGGAAAACAGAACCATCATGCAACACTTGAGCTAGTCTTAGAGGCCAGACTAGGAATACTTTTTACCGTTTATTATTCCACACGTGCATATGAGTCTTCCTTCAAGCCTCGTGGTTATTGCAGACTCGAGAACCATAGCAGTTATAGCATGGAACATAAACATAATCATGATCATGGAGATAAATAATAACATTTGTTATTGCCTCTAGGGCATATCTCCTAAAATGCCCTACCCCCTGGGCGCGCCACCTGAGTTTGTGGGCTCCCTCGAGGCCCACTGATGCCCATCTTCTGCTATATGAAGCCATTTGCCCTAGAAAAAAAATCAGAAGAAGACTTTCTAGACGAGTTACCGCCATCTTCAGACGGAACCTGGGCAGGAGTGCTTTTGCTCTCTGGCGAAGCGATTTCACTGAGTATACTTTCCTCCAGGAGGGGGAAATCGAAGCCATCGTCATCACCAACGCTCCTTGATACGTCTCCAACGTATCTATAATTTTTGCTTGTTCCATGCTGTTATATTATCATTCTTAGATGTTTTATAATCATTTTATAACAACTTTATATCATTTTTGTGACTAACCTATTGACATAGTGCCAAAGTGCTAGTTGCTATTTTTGCTTGTTTTTTTACTTCGCAGAATATCAGTACCAAACGGAGTCCAATCGCGGCGAAACTTTTTGAAGATTTTTTCTGGACCAGAAGACACCCAGTGGGCCAAAAAAGAGCCAGGAAGGTGGGCTGTGGAGAGCACAACTCACCAGGGCGCGCCAGGGGGCCCCCGGCGCGCCCTGATGGGTTGTGCCTCCACGGGGCCCTTCTCCATCGCCTCTGATGCCTATAAATTCCCAAATATTCCAAAAACCCTAGGGGAGTCGACGAAACACAATTCCAGCCGCCGCAAGTTCCAGAACCGCGAGATCCAATCTAAACACCATCACGGAGGGGTTCATCTTCTTCATAGGTGCCTCGTCGATGATGCGTGAGTAGTCCACCATAGACCTACGGGTCCGTAGGCAGTAGCTAGATGGCTTCCTCTCTCTCTCTCTCTCTCTTATGATTCTCAATACAATGGTCTCTTGGAGATCTATTTGATGTAAACTTTTGCGGTGTGTTTGTCGGGATCCGATGAATTTTGAGTTCATGATCAGTTTCTATCCATGAATATTATTTGAGTCTTCTTTGATCTCTTATATGCATGATTACTTATAGCCTCGTATTTCTTCTTCGAATCTTTGGTTTAGTTAGGCCAACTAGATCGATTTTTCTTACCATGGGAAGAGGTGCTTTGTGATGGGTTTGATCTTGCGGTGTCCTTTCCCAGTGACAGAAGGGGCAGCAAGGCACGCATGTATCGTTGCCATTAAGGATAACAAGATGGGGTCTATTCCTACATGAATAGATCTTGTCTACATCATGTCATCGTTCTTATTGCATTACTCCGTTTTTCCATGAACTTAATACACTAGATGCATGCTGGATAGCGGTCGATGTGTGGAGTAATAGTGGTAGATGCAGGCAGGAGTCGGTCTACTTATCTTGGACGTGATGCCTATATAATGATCATCGCCTTGGATATCGTCATGATTATTTGATCTTCTATCAATTGCCCAACAGTAATTTGTTCACCCACCGTGTGCTATACTCATGAGAGAAGCCACTAGTGAATCCTACGGCCCCCGGGTCTACTTTTCCAACATATTGCTTTCTGATCTATCTTTTTGCATCTTTGTTTTCAGATCTACAAAATCAAAAACCCAAAAACATATTGCTGCACTTTTTATTTGCTCTTCTTATTTTGTGTTCTTGAGAGATCTATCTCTCCTATCTATCATTACCTAATCTATCTTTTTACCATAGATAGATTGACAACCTCTCTTTCATGTCGGGTTGCAAGTATTTGTTATTTGTGTGCATGTGCTGCTTATTGGGTGGTGGTGATCCTCCTACTGGTTCGATAACCTTGGTTTCATAACTGAGGGAAATACTTACCGTCGCTGTGTTGCATCATCCCTTCCTCTTTGGGGAAATACCGACGCAGTCTCAAGCCATGTCACTCCTATAGTTGTGGGAGGACTCATCTCCATCAACATCTTCACCGGCACCATCTCATCTCTAAACCCTAGTTCATCTCTTGTATCCAATCTTTGTATGAAACCTTAGATTGGGACCTCGTGGTTGCTAATTGTGTTGATTAAATTTTGTAGTTGATGCTAGTTAGTTTACTTGGTGAAAGATCATATATTCGGATTGTTAATCACATATTTATATCCTCTGATCATGAACGGAATTATGCTTTGTGAGTAGATCCGTTTGTTCTTGAGGACATGTGAGAAGTCTTGTTATAAGTAATCATGTGAAGTTGGTTTTCCTTCATTGTTTTGATCATGTGTTATGTTGCTCTTCATCTAGTGGTGTCGTGTGAACGTCGACCACATGACACTTTACCATGTTTGGGCCTAGGGGAAGGCAGAATTAGTTAGTGGATGATGGGTTGCAGGAGTCAAGGAAACCTAAACCCCAATTTATGAGATGTTCTGTAAGAGGCTGATTTGGATCCTTTTGTTTAATGTTATGGTTAGATTTATCTTAATTCTTCTCATGTATTTGCGGATGCTTGCATGGAGGGGTTAATCATAAGCAGATTGTTTGTTCTAGTAAGAACATGGTCCCCCCACATAACATTTTATCAAAGCAATGAACATGAGTCAATGAATCGTGGTGAAAGTAACTAGGTGAAACTTCCGTGTGTCCTCGAGAACGTTTTAATCGCTATAAGAAGTTCCTCTGGCTTGTCCTTAGCAATAATAAGGATTGGGCCACCTCGCTACACCTTGTTATTTTGTTACTTATTACTTGTTACAAATTATATTTCTATCAAACTATCCGCACAACTACTTTGCAATACTTGCAAAGACTACCTTGCAAAAAATTGCTTATTGATTCCTTCTACTCCTCGTTGGGTTCGACACTCGTACTTATTGAAAGGACTATGATTGGCCCCCTATACTTGTGGGTCATTAATACCATTATCAGTTCTTCTAATCAATCCCTACACAATAACATCATGTCCTTCAATGATCGCCCGCCAAATATGCGAGCGATGAGCACCCAAAGGAGCTTCCAGAATTGATGTATGTGGGAAGTAAATGGCCTTCACAACTTTTGCATTTAATGAACAGGCTCTTGCAACAGTCTACATGCCTACCCAGCCAAAAGACAAGGATAAAAAGTTCCAAATCCCTAGATCCCATACCTCCCATAGTTTTTTGACTTGTCATCACATCCCATGATACACATGCTACCTTGTGTTTGCCTTCCTTGCTCCCCCACTAGAATTTCATAATTGTCATACTTAGGTGTGCGCAGATTCCTCTGTGGAGTTAAAAACTCCCCATAGAGTAAACTTGAATGACCCGAATAACATATTTTTGTTAGCACTTGTTTTCCACCCACAGATAGCAGCTTCTCCATTCACGCTTAAATTTTCTTCCACACTTTTTTAAGTACTTGAAAGTGCCATTCATAGTTTTCCCCACATCAGTTAGCATATATATATATATATATATATATATATATATATATATCTTTAAGTGCCTCATGTTGAACATTAAATATCAACTTCACCTTTGATTTAATTGCTACTCGAAACTCTTTACTAAAGAAAAATGAGGACTTACTATGATATATTGTCTATCCAGAGGCATGACATGAAGTGTCCAAAAGTTTGACACTACTTCCGCCCCTCTCGATTTTCTTTAAAGAACAACAAGTTGTCATCCGCAAAGAGCAAGTGGTTAACCGAGGGTACCGACATAGCCACTTGAATACTGAGCTACAATGATTGGTTTGATTTTAAGGGCAGGAAAGGTCCTCTAATGCCAGCAAAAAAGAGATAGGGTGAAACAGGATCTCCCTAGCGGATACCCCTAGTCGACTTAAATTCTTCCACCCTCCTCCTATTGAACATGACCGAGAAAAAAAATTAAGCTAACACAAAATCTATGTTATTAGTAATGAACAAAATCAGACTACTCAGCAAAAATAATGTCCAGGATAATTTGCTTCAAAGATTTGCTAAAAACTTTGAAACAATTTTATATAAACCATTGCACATGCTAATATGATGGAATTTTGTCATACTTTGAGGACTTGTTACTTAGGAATTAACACCAAGATAGTATTGTTTATTAATTCCACAGTATTTGTACCTTCTAAACTTGGAGGCACCATAGCTAAGATGTCCTCCCCACAAACTTCCCAATGATGTTGGAAATTTATTGCCGGTAAACCGTCCGGACAAGGCGCTTTCAAAGGATACATCTGGAGCAGTTTTAATCTCCTCGGGGGTATAAGGTTGTGACAACATATCATTCATGGAAGGATGGCCTTTGCACATGATCTTTTGTAGCACACCATTCATCACCAACACCCCTCTAACTGAAAAAGATTACAGTAAAAATCTGTAGCCAATGCCTGGAGCTGAAGAGGGTCATGAATCGAAACCCCTTCAGAATTCATGAAAGTCTTAATGAGATTTTTTCCATCATCTCATATTGCCCCATTGATGGTAGAATTGAGTGTTTTTGTCTCATGCAGTCAGCCACTGAATTCTAGATCGTTGTTTCCACATGGTCTCTTCCTGAGCATACAACTCAACTAGGTTCTCATTGATCTCGAGCTCATGACGATCTAGCCCAACCCGATCTGGCCTGCTTCTCAAAACCTCTAACTCTCTCTTTAACTCTTTTATTTTCTTTCTCACATTACCAAACAAATGTCTTTCCCAACATCCTAGTTCATTGGCTAAATAATTGTGCAACTTGTTCTTGACACCACAGACCCGAACCTTCCCATTGTTTCTAGCACATGCATCAAGCATAACCTTCACCAACTTTTGGTGAGATTCTCACATAGCCTCATACAAAAACGATTTTGGGGTACATGACTTCAAATCAGCCACATCTAAGCATAACTGGATTAGCGAGTGATCCGAGGAAGCTGCCTTGTGGTGTATCAGGGCCAACCGAGGGAAGAGAAAACTCCATGGTGGAGTCCCTACAACCCTATCTAGCCTAACACGCGTATATGAACCAGGGGTCACTTTTTTCAACGGTCAAAAAAGTTTCCCCGTAGCCGAAATCCTGCAAACCAAAAACATCCAACGTTTCCTGGAAATCATCCATTTGGTCTTGGCTTCGACGACACACACCTTCATATTCCCTTAAATCCAAATCTAAGTAAAATCTCCAATAGAAAACCACTACAAATTATTCACATATTCCAAACCTTTAGTAGTATCCCAAGTTTTGTAACTTTCGAGGACTTGAGCTTCACCAAAATTGAAGTCAACGACCATATATCAAGACTCGCACACTCTAGTTTTTGCATTGTGATATTGAGAATAGTGCAAAACATCAAGCTTTAATATATCATTCCAAAATAAGCCAAGGCATCCAGTCCTATCGGAGCCACTAATAACAAAACAATAATCAAAACCCAAAGAAGGGGATAAAGACTCGACCCGTGCCTTATTAATTTTAGTTTCCACAATAATCAACACAGACGGGGCAAACATCCTCGCGAAATCGTGAAGTTCTTGAATTATCACGTCATTACCCACCCAGCGATAGTTCCACCCTAGGATATTCTTTGCTCCGGGCGGTCCTCCGTTTCGGAGGCCACCTATCCTGAGTTTGCTTCCGCTGCTATTGCTTCCATCCCTTCCTTTCAATTTATTTGTATTTGCAATTTTCTAGGGAGTGGTGGCCCCGTTATTGGCAGGCACCTTTCGGTCATCCCCCTCAAACAAGTTCACTTTTTCTGCCACTGTTTTTGACACTCCGGGAGGATCTTTACTCTTCTCCACAAAAGGAATTATAGCAGTACTAGTATCAACGATAGCTTTTGTACCCCCTAGGCACATTGATATGTTTAGCTACCCGCTTCACAAGAACCAGTGCAGCCGGGTCCATCGTTCTAACATCCTGACTTATCGTGTTGTTACTCGGTGGAGGTTGATCGCCTTCTGTAGCAGCTCCAGCATACGACTACCCCTTGTAAGCATAGTTATACTCTAGTTTTTGGGTCCAAGGCTACCATCAATGTTGTTTATGGGCGAAAAAACTGAAAAGACTGACAACGCCCTTGTCCAAATCCTCCGGTACCTCGTCCTCTCCCATTGGCCTCAGACTCATTATCGTGTTTACCCGAGATGCACTCCTTGTGCCAATGACCCATCAAACCACAAGCATTACAAAAATAGGCAATTGTCCAAACTTCACAAGATATTTCTCTATTTCACCTCCTTTAGATATACCCGTAACTCATGTGAGCTTCTTCCCCACATCCAGTTTTACTCTCACCCTTATAAATTCACCCAAACCATTTGGCAAAGCAATTTGCACCTCTTGTACCTCGCCGATCCTACTGTCCAGAGTTTCCAAAAAGGTTTTACTCTTAAGGACCCCATCGGGAAGCTTATGTATTTGACACCAAATCTACAACCTGTCCGATTTTACCTTCTTCAGGTTGGAGAAACCATCATATTCTCCCAAGATCAAAGCAATTCCGTGAAAATCCCATGGGCCTTGATGCATATCTTTATTCCAATCTGCGAGGCAATTGAATTGGATGGAGAAAAAATTTGCATTGATCTTTCGCCAAACTACTGCGTGTGCTGGATTCCATGTCGCCCTCATGTCCGCTATAGGAGAACTTTGACTATAGTTCTTCATAGTGAGTAGGAACCCAAGAGCAAGCCACTTGGGCTTGATTATATCAACATCAAGTTCCTCTTCCCACACAAGATCATCCATCTCTTCTTCTTGCAAATTCATCCTTTCAAGCAGTTTCCCGGTCTCATCCACCACTCGCCCTCCCGATCCAACCTTGTCCTAACTTGGCTCTATTAGCAAGCTCGCCATATGCGATCTTCACCACAAAAAAACACTAACTCACCCCTCACCTCACCCCATCACTAGAAACATAAGTGGGGGAAGGAGAGAAGAGGGGAGAGGTTGGCTGAGAGCGGCTCAAAGTCGGAGAAATGGACTCACGGTGGGGGATTCTGCCACAGGACCGGAAAAACCCTAGGCGAAACCCTAGGGGATCTAATCACATGTCGTACCCTATTGCATAATAGGTAAATCATAAAAATCACGTAGCTCACCATGAAATGGGTCGCCCTAGTTACAACGTTAGCTACACACATTCTAACGGTGGTTCACTTGAGTTTTTTTTCTTTCTTAGTTTTATTCTATTTCTTTCATTTTTCCCTTCTCCGATTATCTTATTTTTTCTTGTTCTCTGATAACTCAAGAATTTTTTCAAAAAATCATGGTCATTTTTTCAAATTCACAAACATTTTGAAAATTGATGAACATTTTTTAATATTCACATCATGTTTAAAATTCAAGAATATTTTTTAAACTTCATGATAAATTGGTGATTTTTTCAAGTGGAGAATTTTTTTAGAATTCAGCCATAATTTACTCACAGTAATACATTTTCAAAATCTCTTGTAAAACCATTAGTCGGTTTTTTCCATTAAGGAGGTGGCGCACTGATTTTTCTTCCAGTGCGAGGTGAGCGCACATGAGTGAGCTAGGTGGGCTGGCCTAGTGCACGCTTTACCGTCTATTTCTCACCCGTCGAGGATATCTCACTCTACCTACAATCGGACTATCCCTTGGAAACAAAGCCACTTACGTGCGTGGTGCGGCCGTCCACAGGGTCCAAGGAGGGGGCTCTTATATGACGCATTTTGCATCATATTGGAGTCGGTCACACATGTCCACATGACTGGCTGGCCCAGCAGACATGAAGAAACTCGTTTTTTGTAACGCGAAGTAAAAATCTTAAAAAGGAATGAGGTTACGAGAATCGTGACGTCGCACTCCAAACGCGTGCAACTACCCACTCTCCTCATGGTTGCTATGATGATGCAAAGTGCGAATTATATAAGAACATAAACCAATGTTAAGATTTCAAAACATTTTTGAATTTTTTTTGAAACATTTCTTAAAAATTGTGAATAATTTTGAAATGCGAATACTTTCTCAAGAATGCAAACAATTTTTGAAACGCCAAACTTCTTTTTTGAAAAGTGTGAACAATTTATACAATTCCGAATATTTTTGAAAAAACAAGATTTCTTTTTGAAAACGTGAGCAATGTTTGAAATCCCAAACAGGTATGAAAAATTGAATATTTTTTGAAAACACGAACAATTTTTTGAAGACATGAACCCTTTTTTAATACGCGAACACCTTTTGAAATTCCCGAATATTTATTGAGAACAAGAATATTTTTTTGAAATTGTAAAACAAAATTTGAAAATGCGATTATTTTTTGAAATTCAGGTCAACTATTTGAAAATACAAAGAAAATTCAAACTACGAACAGAAATTTGAATTTGTATTTTTTTTGGAAATGTCAATAATGTTTTAATAACACAAAAAAAATTGTTTTTTTTAAACAATAAGATATTTTGAAAATCCCGAAGAACTTTTGAAAATCCATTTTTTGAAATTTAGAATTTTTTGAAAAGAAAAAACTAATAGAAAAAGAAGAAACAGTAATCTGAAAACGAAAAAGAGAAAGAAAACAGAAAAAATGTGAATGAGAAAAGAGAGGGAAAACCTGGTCGAGAGAACTAGAAGGTTCCTAGATGTTTTGAGCACTTATGCTGCCGCTACGGGTCAACTTATTAACCCATCCAAGTGTTCCATCTTATTTAATGACGATTGTCCTGATTCGGATTCTGTGGAGGTCAAAAGGATTCTTGGTGTGACTCAGGAAGTTTTTGATGCTAAATATTTGGGTCTCCGTGTACCAGACGGGCGAATGCATAAAGGGAGGTTTGAATTTTTACAGTCACGTATGAGTAAAAGACTTGTGGATTGGAGTGAAAGATACTCATCTTCGGCGAGTAAAGAAGTTTTGATCAAATCTGTAGCCCAGGCCATCCCCACCTATGTAATGAGTGTTTTCAAACTTCCTTTCTCGGTATGTGATGATTTGTCCAGGTTGATGAGACAATACTGGTGGGGCGTGGAAAATGGTAAGAAAAAGATGGCTTGGATGGCATGGGATAAACTGGTTCTACCTAAATCCAAAGGAGGGATGGGGTTCAGAGATATGAGGGTGTTTAATCAGGCTTTGCTTGCTAAACAAGCATGGCGACTCCTCATTGCCCCTGAATCCCTGTGTGCAAGACTGCTACGGGCTAAATATTATCCAAATGGGAATCTACTGGATACAGTTTTTCCGAGTAACTCGTCAGCAGTTTGGAAGGGTATCGAACATGGATTGAACTTGGTGAAAAAAGGTATGATCTGGCGAGTCGGCAATGATAATCTTATTCGGGCTTGGCGAGATCCATGGATTCCTCGGGGTGCGCCTTTTACACCTATTTCCCCTAAAAGAAATTGCCGTCTAAACAAAGTTGCTGATTTTCTTGATTCTCATGGTGCATGGAAGGTAAATTTATTGAAGCAATTTTTCTGTCATATTGACGTTGAAGCTATTTTGAAAATTCGTACATCACCAAGACAACGGGATGATTTCATTTCTTGGCCTTTTGAGAAGTCGGGCTCTTTCACTGTTAGGAGCGCCTATCATTTAGCTATGGATGAGCACATGGACCGTTTCTCGCAAGGAGCAAGCAGCACATGTCCTGGTGGTGAACGTGGTATGTGGAATATTGTATGGCGTGCCTTGGTTCCTCCTAAGATGAAAGTTTTTGCATGGAAAGTAATTACTGGTACACTAGCAACTAACTTGGAGAGTAATCGACGTCATATTAGTACAAGGGCAACATATGGAATGTGTGGGCGAGAAGATGAGTCATCATTTCATGCTTTACTAGTTTGTTCCAACGCGGCAAGCTTATGGGACGCGATGAAGGACCGATGGCCACTGCCGGACAGGTATGATATTGCATGTACAGGTGATGAATGGTTTCTTCATTTGCTTGCTGGTGAGCAGAGCAGTGTCCGGGACATGATCATCATGGTGCTCTGGAGGGTCTGGCATTTACGTAATGAAGTGATACATGCGAAATCTATTCCACCGATGGAGGTGTCTTGTGATTATTTATGCGAAAATTCGTTTCTGAGAATGGGATCAGCTGAGGCCGGAATCTTTTTTTTTTTTTGCATCGACTGAGGCCGGAATCTGAGCCCTTCGTTTTTATTTGGATGCACGCGTATTCTGTATTCCTGTACGTATGCTGTTATTGTTTTTTCACCGTATTCAGTTGCGGGCCACCGCAAGTTAATAACTCTTGACCGACGACCCCGTAATGGAACAGGACGAGCTCGGATGGATCGGCTCATTTCCTGAGCTTACCCGAGCCGTGGTGGTACGATATTCGGGACTAGCACTAAACAACTCGTTTTTTTTTTCAAAACGGAGGCAAAAGTTTTGCCTCATCCATTAATTAAGTAGAAGAGAATTGCCCGGTTAATTAATGGAGAACCGGACAAAAACCGTCACAAACCGCTAAGCGGCACACACAGACATCCCACACACGCCTCTACAAAGAGCGCCTCGCGAAGCTAGCACACAAGCGTCATCGTCGTCACTTCTCCCCTAGCACGCGTCATCGCCATCCCTAATCACCGAGCAAGCAATTCCGACTTCGCTGTGGACTAACACCGCCACAACCCTCATCGCAAAGGTCATGCAGGAACACATGAAGATCCGTGCCAGAACTCAGCCACCCGCGTCGAGGGAAGCACAGCTCTGACTCTGAAGGAGAGATCCAAAGAAGAACTATGCCAGGCTGGCGCCGTGAAAGACCACCAAACGGACCACCTGCTGCATGTCATCGTTGCCACAAGGGCCCCGCCGGCGCAGCTCCGACTTCACCACAATAACCAAACCGAGGTAATCCCACGAACACGTCGAAGAAGAGTCGACTACCGCAACCGCCGCAATGCCTCCGACTTCACTTGCCCCATCATCGATGCCACAGGAGCCTCGACGCCTACCCATCACCCAACCTCCCAACACACCCACTGGTCCCTCTAACCAGATTAACCTCCAAAATCAATGCCCTCAAGAGGGGAACGACGTCAACACGCCGCCAACGACCGACCCTTGGGTCTGGGGTTTCCCCCGGAGTTGTCCCTCGCAGAGGAAGAGAGAGCCTCCCATCGACGCCTTCAAGAAGGTTACGGCGCCCACGGACGCCGCCGTCACAGGCTCCAGCCATGGCTAGAGACGGGTTTTCACCCAGCCCTCAAAATCCTCCGGTCGGCAGCCAATCCGGTAGCCCACCATCCCCCGCTGCACCCCATGCATCAAACACCTCGACGGCCAAATCTTGCATCCCCATCGCCGCAGCAGAAAAAGATGCCTCGTCAGTTGCTGCCTAGAGCCGTCACTGCCAGATCTTGATGCAGAGAGGTCGCGCGAGTCGGCCCATAGCCGCCCGGCCAAGCAGCGCATCCAGCGGCAACCGCACCGCGCCTCGTCGGCGCCCTCGGCAGAGCGCCGAAATCGCCCCTGCGCGACCACGCCATGCCTTCACTCCCAGCCACAACCGCGCTGGGCCTCGCCGGCGCCCCGGCCAGAGCGCCGGAACCACCACCTTGCGCCGCGAACTGCCGCACCCCGCCATAGCTCCAGATCCGCGCGGCCGAAGGCCACCGCGCGCGCACCACGCCACCGCTGCAAGATCCGACCCGCGCCCACTCGTCACCGCCGCTGCCGCACGGCCTTGCGCGACCCTAGCCGCCGCCGCGCCACCCCGCCATGGAGCGCGCCATAACCGGCAGATCCGCGCCGGCTGGGCCACTCCGCGCCGCCGCAGCGCATCTGCACTGCCCCTTGCGCCGTCGCCATCCCGGGCCGCAGATCGGTCGCGACCCGCGAGCCACCGCGCCCCAGATCCGCGCAGGCCGAGAGCTCCCGCGGCGCACCTCCAAGCACCGCCCCAGCGCAGCCTCGCCGCGCCCGTGGCGTCCCCTGCGCGAGCCCGCCACTAGCACCCAGCTCGAGCGCGAGCGCCCGCCGGAGTGGCCGTCCCGCGCCACCCCACCCCGAGCGGGAGGAAAATGGCCCCGGCGACGCCTGCCGGCGGCGGCGGGGGGAGGGCGGGCGGAGGGGTGTGCGATTTGGCCGCCACATTCGGCGACGTGGATGCAAAGCCGAATTTTTTTTTCCAGCCAAAAATTCGCCCGTCGGCGTCCATGCGCATATTCGCAAAGAAGCTGCAGTTGCTTTCCGGCAAAGTGGCCGTCGTCTCGTGTGTGAAGATGCCGGCGAGCGAGTGGCCGTCGTCGTCGCTGTCGGCGGCGGCGCCGGTTCGCATCGCCCGTCGCCATGCATGCTAGCTGCTTTTGAACTCGCCTGCAACTGCTTAGTTAATCAGCTAGCGAGGGTTGTAGACCTGCAGGCTGCAGCGGAGACGTCGACGTGTGCTTGCTAGCTTTGCTTTCTTTTACTATTTTTTATTTATTTATATTGATATAATGTGCTTCTCTGCTTGCGTTGTGGACATGGACGTGTTCCCATCCAGGTGGTTTATTACTTGGGGCTGCTGCATGGTAGTAGTACTAGTCGTGGCTTAATCAGAGCAAACACCCCTTTTGTCCTCGTCGTCCTTCGCTGCTGCTCAGTTGATGTGGATCCATCCAGGCGGCCGGACAGTAATGTATCCTACGTAGTACTCCCTCCGTTCCTAAATATAAGACATTTTAGAGATTTCACTATGGACTACATACGGAGCAAAATGAGTGAATCTGCACTCTAAAATATGTCTATATACATCCGCATGTTGTCTATAGTGAAATCTCTAAAATGTCTTGTATTTTGGAACGGAGGCAGTAGCTTTGAATTGAATTAGCTCACGACGGCGACGGCTATGTACGTACCAATAATTCACAAGGGGCCAAAAGTTGTACGACGAACTTGTCACCGGCTGAGAGAAGCTACGTAAGCTCTAAACATTTTTGGAGTCTTTTGGTGGTGGAGTGCAGACGGCGGAGACTCTGCGGGTTTCAGATCAGCAACGCAGCTTATCCTCACTCAGATATCCCCTTCCAATCACGGCGCTGCTGCTCACCATTTTCCCGCTTCCTGGGCTCAAACTAATCTTCGTATTTGGGTCATTGGGCCTGAAACATTGCTGCCAACCCCCCATGAGGTTCCTTCCGTGCCCGTACCGAGGGCCTGTCCGGGACGGAGGAAAAACACAGGAAAACCAAAGGAAAGCAATTCCTAACTTCCTAAGTAACGATTTCCTTTTCTGTCGTTCGGAACGAAGGAATCTCGCTTAACCGATCCTCCGGAAAGTTTTCAATGACTGCGTTTTCACAGGAAACCAAACATCCGGTCCAAGCCAATTTTTTCGCGGAGTCCCGAGGCAGGAGGGGGAAAAGCAACCAGACGTTAGCATACTGGGACCCACATCGGCTGTGAAATGGTTGATCTGTAGACCTGGTGGCCCACATAGGCAGCATTCAGTAACATTTAAAATTCAAAGCGTGGGACCCACATGTGTTGATTTCGTGGGTTACCTTATCCTGCATTCCGAGCACGGCTGTGTAGTTTTTTACAAAGTATTCTGTTTCCATGTTTTGCATCTGCCTTCCTTTCCATTTCCCCTATTTTGTTCCAAACCTGTGTTTTCATTCCCTTCGATCCGAACAGGCCCTGCATCAGGGAACACTTGTGCCCGTACTGCACGCCTCACCACATTTATTTACATGCCGATGATGCCCCGGCTCCCTTGACGCACGGTGCAGCAGAAGCTACACAAATGCAGTTAACATAGTTACCGGAGTGCAGAAGGAGAAGCTACTGCAACAACTGGTGCTGAAAGAGCAAGCCTTAAAACTTGTGGGTCTACATCTTGTACAGGTACCTGCTTGTAAAACAGCCACTTCATAAATTACCAGGAGTCCAAGTCCATGTGCACATAAGGTGTTGAGCATAATGTAAAATTCATGATATGCCATTGTCAGGTAAGAAAAGCAGGCTGCCAGAGATATAATATGAGGAGGCAAGTCAATGGTTAATACCATGGTTCAACTGCCTTGAGTTCAAGAGTTAACTTGAATCAACCTACAACTACAGGGGAAAAAACACAAATATACGAATTATGTGATGTCTTGGCAAAAGGCTGCTTGATATGAAGCTTAATATCAAATGAAATTAGCGCTCATAGATTTAAGAAGGCTCAAGCTAAATAAGATAAGTACCATAGATGAATGGAAAATAGCTCAAAAACTACAGAATGCATATACAAATTCAGAAACGGAACATGAATGAAATATCAATATAATTGTAAATCTTACGGTTGAATAGGTGTTCAGTCTTGTCACCTCAAATCCTCGAGCTGAGAGCCCATTCTCTGCATCGCAGGGTAAAACTAACTAACAGAAAGACTGAATATTTCATGCAGTTGTTGTGGAAGACAGATACCACAAGATAACAAATAAAAAGAGTCAAAATTGATAGGACTAGTTACAAAGTTTAATCGCTGAATAAATTTAACTACAAGACTAAAAATACAAAGCAATTCTTGATTTATAATATGGATAAATTTGCAAAGCCCTGAATAATTCATAACTCTCTCTGAAAAAAAGAAAAGCAGAAATCGTGTGGCTTAAATCAAGGGGGTGAAATAAATAGCTCACATATAATGCTAACTACATGAACACAAAAATGACTCACGAATCTCATGGCCAGCCTTTGCAGATGCAGGACACAACACTTTACAGGCAGTCTCACTAGTCCTTGGAAGCTCTGAGGCCAAAACTTTGCCCAAAGCTGATGAAGAAATTAATGTATTAAGTACCTTATAGAATGAAAAATGCTTCAAGTCTTCAAGATGCATGAAGTCTTTGAAGAGCATGGGCAGTCCATCATAGTAGTGTAAATTATGGGCAATATACCTTTGGAAGGAGAAAATGCAACCTCAAGGGATCCATCATTAGATCGCAATACTTCATCGAAAGTTCTTGCAGTACCCACTCCAACAACTGCTATTCGCACCTTAGGACTTCCAGCAGCCCTGGTATTGAGTTATTGTGTAATGTCAAATATGGTAGTCTAGTCGTAGATTACGTTTGATTTGTTCTGGTGTCATGTAGCAATGATTTGATTGTAGAAATGAAGTTCAGAAAGAAAAGAATTTTTTTGAACATGTAAGACACATAATCTACTTTGTTTCACAGAAAGCGCACGGACCTGCGCAGCCACAAGCCCACAACTTATGTGGAATGAATAGGGAAATGACATATGTTCTATTTTGTGTAGCAACACTGCGTGCAGTAACTGCAATATGTTTGAATCTTACTTCCATCCCTCAAGGAAGACTGCAGCTGCCTCAGGAGATGTTACAGTAACCCAGTCAAACTTTTCATCTGTAAATACACAATACTGAAGTGACTAAACCCTGTGGTTGCAAGTTTCGCAGAGCAGGAAAGAAACAATGAGGCGTTATGCTGCTGCGAAAAGATGGACTGAACCACATACCACGCAAGACAGCTGAAAGCCTATCTGTATCAGGGCCTTCGACGTGCTGGATAAGAGGGAGCTCCAGAGAGTGCACATTATACTTTTCCTGCACAAATCCAATTACAAAATCGATGTGATTAACTCCCCAAGGTCTGACCAAATTCATTAGCCCCCAGTTCAGACTTCAGAGAGGTAAAATCAGCTCGGAAATTGCCTCTCTACAGGCCGACTATATAAAATCCCCCCCCCCCCCCCCCCCCCTCTCAAATTCAGCAATTTCGGCTCAGGGCATCAGAATAGAAAATCGATTGCGCTCGATCCAGGAGAACAATGCGAGAGGTACCCACTGTGGAAGGGAACTTACTAGAGCGGCGACGAGCTTGCGTTCTTGCCTTGCTCACGCGTGACCACGACGTCGGGCGAGGGAGACGAGCGGGCCACGAGCCTCCTCGGCGCGCCGGCGGGGCGGCGGGCTCCGTGGAAGGCTCCGGGAGGTGGGGCGAAGGGGGAATGGAAGGCTATGGGGAGGCGAAGGCCGACGCCGCGGCTGACCTGTGTTGCGGAGAGGAGTGGACGCCGCTCTGGACTCGGTGGTTCTGGGCGGAGTAATCAGAAATTTTTTCTCGCTGGAGTTCAGATCGAATAGAACACAATATCACGGGGGATAGCGTACCTGTCAACCGGATCTAGCAGAAACTCGAGCCCGTTCTGCCGCATTTCATCTGCCATCGCCGTATCCCCCGCCGTCGCCATTGTTTTCGCCTGTTGCCCGTGAGACGCGGACGAAGGGGAGAGGGGGGAAAGTGCCCTGATATTATGTCGGTACCCCACACCACATCCACCGGCCAGCATTTACTGACCCCCTTGACGGCGGTGTTGCCGACGCGGACGGCGCGATTACGTTTCTCATCCGTGGGTCAAATTGTTCTGACGGAAGCGATCCACGGCTCGGGTCGCTGGCGTCATGTGGATTTTAAAAAACGAGACCGCGCGCTGCCGTATAGAACTGTTCACGTATGTATTTCGCGAGCCGACCATATTTTTCTCCTCCTGTATTCGACACAGTGGCCCCACCAGCGCAAATCCCTACCCCTGTACCTACGTAACGGGTGCAGCTACTTATTGTGTGGGTAGCTCTCTCTGTTGATGGTTCTTATTGTGTGGACGGTGGAGCTGCAGGATCTGGTATGGTCTTACGTGATGACAAAGGTGGTGTTATTTTTGCGGCTTACTGGCGCATTTATCACTGTAACGAGGCGCTGAAAGCGGAGTTACATGCGATTATGGAGGGAGTAAGTCTCGCAATTCAGCGGTCGAATCGACCAGTTCAGCTACAATCTGATTGCTCGGTAGCTTTGTCGGCACTGTCTAATAATTCACTTGACAGATCAGCATATGGTCATTTCTTGGCAGAAATCAAAGGTTTACTGGAGAATAGGGTGTTTTTTTGTTTGTTTGCGAGAAACTTCCAATCTATTCATCTTCAATCATGGCAGTACAAAGAACAACAGAGGTAATAAAAATTACAACCATGTCCGTGGACCACCTAGCGACGACTACAAGCACTGGAGTGAGCCGAAGGCACGCCGCCGTCATCGCCCCTCCCTCACCGGAGCCGGGCAAACCTTGTTGTAGTAGACAGTCGGGAAGTCGTCGTGCTAAGGCCCCATAGGACCAGCGCACCAGAGTAGCAACCATCGCCGATGAAGAAAGTCGTAGATCAGAAGAATCAAACCTGTAAACACCCAAACAAAGGCGAACGAAGACCGGATCCAAACAGATCCACCGAAGACCAGCACCGACCGAATCCCGCGAGATCCGATGGAGACAAACCTCCACACGCCCTCCGATGATGCTAGACACACCATCGGGACGGGGATAGAACGTGGAAGACATTATTCCTACTATGGGATATCGCCGCCGCCACACAGCCCCAACCAACACGCTGAATCTAACAAGAACCTCGTCGGCGCCGTCGACAAGAATAGGGTGTTTGTTCGTGTTAAAGTTTCTCGTGATCAAAACAAACTTGCACATTGCTTAGCAAATTATGGTAGATCTGGGGATAGCACTGCGTGCTGGCTTAACCAATCCCCTCCTTCTATTTCGGAACTTGTTGCTAAGGATTATAATTCTGTGAGTTTGGAATAAAACACCCTATTTCCATCGCAAAAAAAAAAAAAACTAGGCTGACCCTGTGCGTTGGACTCCTATGCTTTTGCTCGACATTATGACGCAACGAGCGTCAAATAGGGATTTCCCAATGGGGACTAGCTAAGAGATGGATCGATCAGGACCCAGGTCTCTGGAGTCAGGATACGAGCAAGGGCGTCGGTAGCGGGAGACCTCCATCACCGGTTACCACGTCTCCTCTCCTTCACCACCCGCTCCCCGTCCTATTCCACCAAGGCAAATATACGTAATCTCCTCATCTCCTTCGATCTCTCTTCTCAACGCAAAACCATGTATTCTACTCCGATCCACCGACGGTTGTTCTTCGCATCCTGTTCCAGGAGTATGTTCTTGCTTACGATCCATGTCTGTTTCATTAGGTGTGTTGCTTCAATGAGTAGACGCCCAGGTCCCCATTGGGTAGCACGAAGAAGCTGGAGGAGGGTGCGAAGGAACATCAATCCAAGGGCGAGGAACAGTCGAAGGGTGAGGAATAGTCTGCCAACAGCAAGAAGGCCTCGCCTGGTTGGATTTCAAAGAATTTATGGACCTCCAGTCCTCCAGACACATCGAAGGGAAAGATCTATAAATGCTGATTTGTTTGCATTGCAGGGATTTGCTGCCTGTAGGCACACTCCATTGGAGATAGCAGATATGATTACGGACTCCAAGTAGCAATGTACTACGACTTGTTTGATTAATAACCCGGACATAATTTAACTAGGATAACCATCAACCATCAAATTAAGCCTTTTTTCTTTCGAAAAGGAAGATAACCCTCGGCTTCTGCATAGGTCGATGCACATAATCAGACAAGGCTCGAAACCTATTTTTTTCTTTCGGCGTTTGAGCAAATATCGGGCCTTAAAATTAACTTCCATAAAAACGAATTGTTCTGCTTTGGAGAAGCTGGTGAAGTGGCGGCTGATGATGCTGACTTGTTTAGTTGGGCGCAAGGCCAATTGCCGATTAAATATTTGGGAATTTCAATTTATTATCGCCGTCTCACTAATGTGGAGTGGAAACATGTAGAGGGGTGTTTAGAGAAATGATTGAGCAGTTGGAAAGGCAAGTTGCTCTCTGTTGGAGGACGACTAGTCTTGATCAACTCGGTTCTCACAACTATGGTTCTCTATATACTTTTTTTCCAACTCCCAAGAGGGGTCTTTCAAAGGCTGAATTATTTTAGATCCAGATCTTTTGGCATGGAGACAATGAAAAGAAAAAAATACAGAATGGCAAAATGGAGTGCGGTTTGTAGGCCTGAAGACTAAGGTGGTCTTGGCGTTCATGAACTGCAGAACAAGAATGCCTTACTTAGTAAATGGTTGTTCGGGCTTCTTACTGAGGATGGCGTTTGGCACATCCTGCTGCGCAACAAGTATCTATGCCAAAACATTGTGTCTCAGTCCTACTGGAAACCTGATGATTCACATTTTTGGGTAGGTCTAACGGCGGCAAAGAAACATATTTTCCTCTTTGGATCTTTCGGATTAAAGACGGGACTGAGATTCGTTTCTAGGATGACAACTGGCTAGGCAATACCAGTCTCCGAGAACAATATCAAACTTTGTACTGGATTATTCGCGATAAGAATAAAACTCTTGCGTAGGTGCTCAGTTCCTTTCCACCGGATATTTCTTTTAGGCGAGATTTGATTGGGCCCGCCTTCTGTATCCGTAACATCTTTTGTCCCGATTGGATACGATTAACCTGACTGGACGAGATGTGTTCCGCTGGAACCTCACTACATCTGGGTCCTTCACAGTCAACTCTATGTACCGTGCGCCCACGCATTCAGAGGTTCTAGTGAATAATAACAAGAAAATTTGAAGGTCGAAGATTCCGCTAAAAGTTAAGATCTTCATTTGGTATTTTCAGAAGGGTGTGTTATCTTCAGAAGGGAGTGGTGCTAACCAAAGTTAACCTTGCCCGTTGCAACTGGCAAGGAATCAAGAAGTGTAGTTTTTATACTCATGACGAGACAATCAAACATCTCTTTTTTCAGTGCACGTTTTCGCGTTCTACGTGATTAATCATCCAAATAACATCTGATCTTTATCCGTCCATAGGTATTGCCAATATTCTTGGTCATTGGCTGGACGGTATTACATATAGATTCAAAGCACTAATAAGGATGGGAGCGTATGTCTTATTATGGTCGCTTTGGCTATGTAGAATTGATCTGATTTTTATTAACAAAAACTCTTCTCCTTTGAAGGTTATTTTTCGTTACACGCAATCGCTTCGTACGTGATCTATGCTTCACCGTAGGGGGTTTCAACCGCTGTTCAAGACGGTGTGTACGCGATTGGAGCGAGTGGCCATGAAGGTTTTTCCCAACATGGATGGGAGCATAACCTTCATATCGGTCCATCATCTCCTTCGACATAGGCATAGTGCGGTCCTATTTGACTCCACTAGTGTCGACATGTCAGCTTTTTATTTTCTCTCAAACTATTTGTGTTTGGCTGTGTGCATCCTAACTATGCAGAGGTCGGGTATTGCTCATCATGATTTGTATCCTCTTGATACTACATTTTGATTTAATAAAAGCGCTATTTGTATGAAAATATATATTATTAAGAGAGCAAAATCCAGCAGCCAAACAACATTGACCTGGAAAATAGCAAAAAGAAAACCCAAGGTCGCATGCCTCGCGACAGTAACTCCACCAGATAGCCACTAATCCTATGATACAAGACGAAATCAAAACAAAAAAAAATACACAACTCCTAGACTATGGCTTCAAGAAGGAATCATCGCACGTGCGTCAATGATGATGAGTCCAACACAAGGTTAAACTTGGATTCTCATCCCTGTAGTGAAGCTTCAATCCACCACCTTCCGCAAGGACATGACACAGACGCGCGTCGACATAGCTTGATCAGAGATCTTGTGTTTTCACCGGAGTGCAAAAAGTCATCGTTGAAACTGTATGTACCATCATCCTTTATCTGGGTACCAACACCTCGTTAACCGGATACCTCTGGATAAGACACCAGAAGACACACGTCCCATACCGCATGTCTCCCGCCTCTGTCGCACCACCTTCAATCGAGCGTCAACATGCTAAACATGACACTTCCGTCGGAGCCACCGTGTAGCACGTGCCGGTAGTAGTCATGACTTGACGCCTCCGCATGAGGCGTCGTGCGTAGCATCCACCGGCGGGGCATCCACCGGAGGCTTCACCTGTCGGCGACATGCACTACCGACGACTCTGAAAGAGACGCATGTGTTACCCGTCGAGCCGCATCGAACCCGATTTGTTGATGGAGGGGACGTCCCAAACCGCCGTCAGCCTTAGAAATGCCATCACCACCTTGAGATCCAGACTCCGATTCGCCCACACAACCACGGAGTCCACAACCATCAAAGAAGAGGGTATGCCACCCTGATTTCGGGTACTACATGGAGCACCCACCTTTGCATCAGTCGTTGTAATTGCCCATACAACGACAACCGCCGTTGTGATCCCGCGTGATCCTTCAGATCGTTGTTCACTTCCAGCTTACTGTGTTTTTGTTAGTGGTTCTCTCATTGTCTAGAAGACGAAGAAACAGACCGTAGTATATTGTTCGAGTGCAGAGGCCGAGTTGTAAGCTATGGCTCTTGTGATGACAGAGGTGACCTGGTTATGGTGGTTACTTCATGAGTTTGGTGTGTCCGTTACTACACCTACTACGCTCTTGTCTGGTAGTACAAATGCTATCAGTATTGTGCGTGACCCTGGGAAGCATGAACTTATCAAGCGCTGTCGATGCCGGAGGAAGCTCCGGCCGTCACGCACGTTCTACGACGTCCTTGGGAACGGGCCCGAGATATGCCGCCACTGACGCCACCACAAGGATCTGCGACCTGGCCCGTCATCCCCGGCGGACTGGATGTCACCACCGCCATGACCGGAGCCGCCGCTGCGGGGATCATGCACCGTCGACGTCCACATCCCCTTCCGATCTGCCCTCCCCACGAAGCCATCAGATAGACAATCACCATAGGACGATCTCACGCCACATGTCCGTCCACACAGCCGGGCTACAACCAAGATCCTCCCCAGCCCCATCACCGGCGACATCCGGGCTTAGCCGCGAACGTCTCTGGGAAGAGAGGGGGGAGGGGGAGGGGCGGGGCTAGGGTCCCCCCGGGCGATCGATCGCCCTGGAGGGGGCGAGACGAGTTCAAGGAGGTTGGTTGGTACAAACATCAAACATGCGCGGTAGACAGTGTGAGAAAGGGGCCTTAAATAAATGAAGAGATGAATTTCTCGCCAGGAAAGAGATCCAATCCAAGATGGGATCAGATTATAAAACAATGGCTGAAATCAGAGATCCATCATCATCCAACGTATAACAGCTAGTATATTCTTTCACATGAATCCATCGCCATTGATCCAGGAGAGAAAGTACAAACATCGCACGTGAAGCTGTGCAAAGCAGCGCTCTTGCCATGTGTTCCTGAATCCAGTGGATTCTATTATAATTTTGAAGTATAAATGTTCCTGAATCATCCTAGCTAGGCTGATTTAACTAGTGTACCTGGATATATTTGTGTGAGGATCTCTGAGACGAGACGTACGGGAAACTAGCGCGGATATGTATCATACTAATATGTACTGGAGTTTAAAAAGGTGAAGTGGATACATTTTGTAAGCTAAATACGGCCAATTTTAGGTTCCTCCAGCCAGTCAGCAGAGATCACATGATGGGTGCATGCTTTCAATGAGAACATAACGTGCGCCTGACAAGCCTTCTATCCATTATAGCATCTACAGCCGGACCTAGCAAATCTGACCCCTTAAACGCCCGCGGACGCGCCTGGTCAGTGACCGGGCGTGTCCGTTTTGAGCCCCTGTAATTTGGTCCGCGCAGCCACACTTCTCATTTTTCTTCTCATATGTCCGGTCACTTACACGTGATTGGTGGAGAAAAAGAGAGAGAAAGAAAATAATGAATAAGAAAAGAGAAAAGGTGGTCCGGAGTGGGGTCGCGTCCTACGTGGCGGACTGACCGGGCGTGTCCGGGCACGTCCGCGAGCCCTCATATCGTCCCCATATTTGAGATGGATATGAGGGGTGCCGGTCAGTCCGGGCGTTTGAGACGGATATGAGGGGTCCGGTTGAGTCGCATTTTTGTGACCTGTCAATGACCGGGAGGGCGTTCTGGACGTTTGAGGAGCATATAGGGTGTCCGGCTGTAGATGCTCTTAGCAAGTAATATGTGCTCCAGATCGGAATTCGGAAGTAGCACATAGGACCGCACGGAACAGTCACTGCGGCATAGGAGGACGAGATGTGCTGTGACTGTGACCGGGAGCAGTAAACAATCACAAAAACCATATTTGCTCTTCGACCGGCTTCCCGCCAGATTCAAATGCTCTGAGACTGGCTTCCCGCGAAATCCAATCTTCTTCTCCCAGTCCCCTTCCCGCCAACCTCGAGTACCCAAAATAAAGGCCAGATGGGTGCTACTCGGCCAGCTCCGCCTACAAGGTCCAGTTCCTTGCCTTTTTGCCCTGCCAGTTTGGGAACATCGTGTGGAAGACCTGGGCCCCTCCAAAGTGCCGTTTCTTCGCCTGGCTCGCTGTCCAGAACCGCTTATGGACCGTTGATCGCTTGGCGAAACGCGGATGGCCGCACCAACCTACTTGCCAGCTCTGCCGTACCTCCCCTGAGACGGCACGGCACATTCTTTTCGAGTGCCGCTTCTCCAGACGTATCTGGACGGCCACGGCCTCTTGGCTGTCTTGTCCAGACCTCATCAGCAGCATCGGGGAGGGTAGGCCTAAAGTCGTGGATTATTGGCTGGCCGTTTCGAAGTCCACCACCTCCTCCCCAAAAGGCTTGCGCTCAGCTATCACGCTCATCACTTGGGAGATCTGGAAAGAGAGGAACGAACGAGTTTTTTCCCTGCCATCGGTTGTCATGCATAAGATTAGGGAAGAGGGGAAGGACTGGATCCTCGCCGGTGCTAAAAATCTGGCGGAACTTGTAGGCTGATCCTCCTTCCCCTTTGTCGGGGGCGGTGTTCGCCCCCTTCCTCGTTTTTTTGTTTTTTGGCTCTTGCCATACCCCTGTTTGCTTCTCCTATATCAATATAAGGCAAAAGCTTTTTTGCCCGTTTAAAAAATAAAATAAAATAAAGGCCAGATCAGTTGCGGTTTCTACACTAGCCACACTGATCAAGAAGCAGACCTGCTGTGTTTTACTTTGCCTGATTCTTCTACTCGTACGTATGATATGTATGCAGCAAGTTGGAGTATATTTCGTTGATTCTTTGGGGCCACGAAGTAAACGGCATAAGAAAATTGGAGGAACATGTCAGAGGATAAGCACGTAGTACACATGGGGATGTATGTGTGTTTTTCAAGAAAATTGGAGGAACATGTCAGAGGATAAGCACGTAGCACACATGGGGATGTATCTGTGTTTTTTTGAGCTTGGTGTGTGTGCGCGCGTGTGTGCGTGTGTGTGTGTGTTGGGAGAACATGGGATGCCATGGGGTGGAGTGGTCGCTCCCTGGTCAATTGGTCAATGTCTATTTGGTTTGCGGAATTCTGAAAACTTTGGAATAGAAAAAACAGAAAAGAAAAACATATGAATATGATAAAAATGCAGGTGCAAAACAATGTACCTGAAAACAAAAAATATATCAAGAAACTTGGTGTTCGATTCCAGAAAAAGGAAACACAAATAAATCCTACTAAACACAGTCAAACCACGTGAAAAACATACAATTAGAATATTATTATGCGACTACAGAGCCAATTCTTGTAGTTCACATATCGGAATTCAAAAAAGAGGTCCAGGTGGACTGAAAAATTCCCTCATTTTCCTTTTGAAAGTGAGACCAGAAGAAAATTTTATTTGCTTCATTCATCCTATTGCAAAATCCTCACAGTTGCAGTCCCGAACACGATGGGGAATCATGATGCAATACGTATTTTTTGTCTCGTCTGTCCTTGGACCTCTACCTATTAGCTACGAGACACATACGCGAGAACTTCAGAATTCTTTTGAATCCGGGAATAAACATTGTGAAGCTGAAACCTATAAACACAAAGTAAGATATTTGACGGTGAACCTAAGCAGTTCACAACATAGATTTGAGTAGTGTTGAATGGCTAAAATGCTTGGTGGTATGAATTGTGAAGAGCCTAACCAACACCATCCTTCCCTTCCAATTCATTGATGAAATCTAGGTCGACTTCCTCCTCCACATGCAGGTGAAGTCCTTCAAATATGTTTTTCAATGCTAAGTTCCAAGCACATCCCATAACCTCCACTGCCCATAACTACCCTTCGAACGAGGGGATTCGGTTGTGCAATCTCAGTCACCATCCGTACCCTAACTATTGACCCCTTCAAGGGTGAGAACATATGGGGACCCACCATGCAACCCCTTCCAAGGAAAGCACGCAAAAATGATAAAATCTCAAGCTTCAAGGTGGACTATCGCACGAGCATGAGGATTTGATGCACTCGGGCACAAAGCCGCTAGAGGAGCTTGCAAACTCTGGAATACTAGGGGGCAAACTAGATTGATGCAGATGCATGAGAGAGTCAAGTAGGATATGCGGGCTAGATATAGGCCACACATGACAGTTCCCCAACTCCATCGCACAGGTTATTACGTAGAATGGATTAAATGGTGCCATGGACTGAAAAAATCCTATGCAAACGCCTATAGCGACGAATGGGAGGTAAAGCGTACAAATCACATACTGCACGATAGGATGGGCCAGCCCAGTTTCAACACCATGCACATCCCAACGATAGTTCTATTCGGCTTTTCTTCCGGTTTACAGCGGTTTCTTCTTTTTTGATTATTCTATATCGTTCTCTTTCTCTAATTTTATTTTGATATTTTTCTCTTAAAAATTATGAGCATTTCTATAAAATCGTGAACATTTCAAAAAATTAGAAACATATTTTAGAAAAATATATATAAATATTTTATAATGTTCAAACCATTTTCTAAATTCGTGTTTTTATAAAAAATTATGTCATTTTAGAATTTCTTATATTTTCTAAAAGTTGGAGAATATTTTTAAAATTAATTAAATTTTATTCCACTCTAATAACTTTTCAAAATCTCTCAAAAACCGCTAGCCTATTTTCATCCTTCACTAGTGGACGCACTGACTTTTCTTCCTGGGCGAGGAGAGCGCACAAGAGCGTGCTAGGTGGGCTGACCTAGTGCGTGTTTTACAGTCTATTTATCGTACAAGGGGAATCATAAGAGTATCCCCGCCATGGACAACCCACTCTACCCACACTGGGACTACCCCTTAAAAACAAACGCTGCTTCTTGCGTGCGTGCTCCGGCCGTTCAAGGGAGGCGAGCTAAGAGATCGATCGGTCAGTACTCAGAAGATGAGCAATGCCGTCGACCGCGGGAGCACTCCGGCACCAGGTACCATGTCTCCTCTCCTCCACCACCCGCTCCGCCTTCGATCCCATCAAGGTGCGTTCTTTAATCTCTTCATCTCCTTCGAGCTTCGACCCCCTCTCTTCTCAACGCAAAACAATGGAAAGCCTGGAATATGCATGCACGTTCCTAGTGCGATCCGCCCGTGATTGTGCGTCACCTCTAGTTCTATGATCCACGGTATATTCAGTTGCTAGCTTGCTTATGAAGTTATCTTTTTTTTCGTCGAAACGGAGGCTAAAGATTTGCCTCATCGATTAATTTAGAAGAAAAGAGTTGCTCAATTATTTTTTGGAAAACCGGGCAAAAATCGGTCGAAGCAACCCAAATTCATACTACTCACACAATACGAAATACCGTGACCGCACATGTGGCCCTCCCAACGCACCACAACCGCAACCCTCGACACTTGTACAACACAACGGAGCTCCAGACAAAAATACCGACCACGATAAAAATAGAGCACCCTTCATCATGAAATCACGAACGCCTTTTGATTAGCGCACCCTTCTTGCTTTCGGATGAAGTTATAATCCATGCATGAATAATTAGGGCATGTAAAATGGAGACAACAACAAGGTGTTGCCCTGTACATGCACCTAGATATTTGAGAATAAGGATATGGTCCAAAGCAAAAAACTGTAGGGAAACGCAGCAGAAAACAAAAAATTTCCGACCTACGCACCAGCCCAGGACCACTATGGAGACTGCATACAAGGTTTGATCATTTTCGTTACCGACTCGTAGCGCAGCGGAAGTAGAGTCGATGACGAACGGCGGTGCAGATCCCCGCAGCTAGGATTTTACAACCTCCCAACCGCGAGGATGTATACCCTCATCTGCCCCGCGGACAGCCCTCCGGGAGGCGGTCGCACAGTCCCCCGGACGGTGTCGCGGACAGCCCTTCGGGAGGACCTCCGAAACTCGGACTGTCACTCGGACAGCCCTTCGGGAGGACCTCCAAAACGCGGACGGTCACACGGACAGCCCTTCGGGAGGCACTCTCGAACTAAGACCGAAACTACGATCTCTCTACAGAGTTGCACACATACGGTATCATCTATCCAGCAGGGATTCGCCGTCCAGAACTAGTTCCTGCCGGAACCCAGACAGCCTTTCGGCTCTACGAAACTATTTCGCTGGGAGGGAGAGAAGAATGCCAGATCATGCATGGCTTTGTGTATGAGAGCAAGAGTGTGTCTTATGGCAGCCCACACACCTCCTATTTATAGGAAACCCAAGGGGTAGGGTGGTTTTACAAGAAAACCCAAAACCCACATGGAAAGGAGTCCTTCCCAAGGACCTAAAAGGTGAAACCAAGGAACAAGGGGGACTCCATGAAGGAGTCCACCATGTGGCCGGCCACACCCTCATGTGGGGCCCCAAAATTGGCCCCTATCCATCCATGTCATCCCCAAGATCTTTTGGAGCAAAGCCCCAAAAGGTGGCTTTCCAAAAATATCCCAAAAAGCACTTTCACTATTCACGACGACATTTTTCAGCGTCTGATCGAACTGAAAATATTCATGTGGGCTTAGAACAATTCTAGTACCCACCAAAATAATTTTCAACGCGAGCCGGAACAATTCCGGTTTAGTGATTTCATCTGCGAAAAGCATCTGAAGCGGTTTCGGCAGCTCCGGAACATTTCCGGTTTTCATCCCGGAAAATTCCAGAAAGTTTCCAGAATGATTCTGGCACCCTCCAAGAATTATCAGGCATGTGCCAAAACCAATTTGACTTTATGGTATCCTCTGAAACAACTTTTCAGTTTCACCGGAACTCATCCGGTGACCTCTCTGCGGAACTTTTCCGCTGTCCGAAACTTTTCCGGCGTCCGAAACTTTTTCGGTGATTTTCTCTCAGACTCCCTGTCTAGTATTCAGCAGATAGATGGCCCTTAAGCGTGTGACCCTATAGATTCGGTGAAGCATAGACATGACCCGGAACCCCTTCCGATCAATGATCAACATCGGAGCCGTGGACACCCATATTGATCCCTATACCCACACGAATGAATATTCGAGTGAACCTCGAGTTGCCGTGTGCTATTCCTGTTGCTTCGCGATATGTTACAAATACCTGAGGTGAGACATGTTGGCATCCCCGTGGATCAACACCTTGTCCACTATGCCAGTTACCTCGTTGCCGGTATTGTTCTCTTTTCTCGTTCCCGTGTTCCGGCATCCCTGTGATCAAATCACCCTGTGTCTGGCCAGACGATGATGGATACCGTAACACCGAGAGGGCCCAGAGATATCTCTCCATCATCGGAGGAGCAAATCCCAATCTTGAGCTATCAAGTTACTTGACATACTTTTCAATGAACCCGTAAGCCGCCGTAATAGCCACCCATTTACGGATGACGTTTAACAAACCCCAAAGTTCATGAAGCAAGCATGAAGAAACTCGATACTCTCATGGTCTAAGGAATTATGCAAACATTAACTTCCTGTGTTATTAACCATTAACTTATGACGAATGTATCTCATAGCATAACATCAATTTGGGTCGATTCAACACAAGTGTTCTACCAACAATTGTGCCCTCAAAATTGCCGGCATAGTCATGCCCATGATCAGGAAAACAGGATCATCATGCAATACTTGAGCCAGTCATAGAGGCTTGACTAGGAATACATTTTACCGTTTATTATCCCACACGTGCACACGAGTTTCCCTCCAAGCCTCGTTTTATTTGTAGACTCGAGAATCATTGCAGTTATAGCATGGAACATAAACATAATTATGAACAGGGAGATAATCAATAACATTTATTATTGCCTCTAGGGCATATCTCCTACAGACTCCCACTTGCACTAGAGTCAATAATCTAGTCAATGCTAATGCACTTTACACCTATGGCATACTGGTGTAAAATATGCTTCGCATGTGGTATAGCCTGATGTCCAACGGATCTGACAACTTCAGCTCCGTGTGTAACTTTGCATACCCTCGCGTTTTCACGCTTTCACAAAATTCATATTTTGTGTGGACTTGGCTTTGCATATGTGTGAATCATTGGCCGAAACCTGATTTCTCAGACTGAGCTATGGAGCAACTATCTGCTATAGTGTCCCATAGACCAAAGCCTTCTTGGAACCATACTAAGTTCATGAATGAACTATATGATTCAACAACTTCTTTGTCGCTTCTCAAGCGTCAACATACTTAGCCTTTGTTATAGAATTCGCCACAGTATCTTGTTTGGAACAATTTCCAACTACCGTGCCACCATATTGTGTATCACACAAAACCCTCAATTTAAATCGAAAACCGCATGGAGCATTGATGAAGACTGTATCGATGTAACCTTTTACAACGAACTCTTCATGATCTCCGTTTGCGAGAAAACATGTCATCAGTACTGCTCTAGTACTCAATGACATCTTTCACTGTTGTCCCATGATCAGTACTTTGATCACTATGGTATCTATACTCGCAACAACTTTGGAGTATTGGACATATCTGGTTGGTTTTACATACCATGGAATACATGATTAATCCAAACACAAGAGTGTGTGGAATCTCCATCATGTATTTTACTCATCAGTGTTTTGGGACACCGAGTCTTGCAAAAACTCTTTCCATGTGACTTCGGCAAGAATCACTCCTTGGCGTTTTAAATGCTAAAAAGTTTTAGCATCTTGTCAATATGTATTCATTGCTTAGCCCCATTTAGGTAAATCTATCTCCATAGATCATCATGCCTAATATTGAGGCCATTTTAGCCTAAGAACTTCATCGAAAAACTATTTTCAAATGAAGTCCTAATTCGTGTCAAGAAATTTATTTCCAATTAACAATGTGTCAAGTACACACGGTTTTTAGAAATATTATTATGCTCCCACTTACTTTCTTGAATCACAAGCATCTTCGATACCCATTTGATGAAGTCAAACTCTTTTGACCATTTCATCAAAAACGAAGATTCCAACTCCACTTTGCTCTCTTCTGTTCATTGCTGGAACTCTGAAGTTTGCATACTTACTAGCATCCTCTGGATCGACAAATTACTTTGGACTGTATCACATATAAGTCCTAGGTTTCATTTCCATCAGATGGAAGTCCCTTTATCATCCATGTTTCATATCTCATGATTGAAATATGTATTAATTGCTAGTTCAACCCGAACCGACTTCAAGCATCGCTACGGTGAAACAACCTCATCGCAGTCAACTCCTTGAACTTGTTATTTCAACAAGTCGAGCTTTATGGATAAAACATTTTTATCCGTATCAGTTTTTAGTTCCATAAATATTCGTTTAGACTCTAAGTCTTCCGAAAGGTGTATCAAGGTTTTAATCTTGAAACATTTATATGGAAACTATCTCGGATTGTATTGGCATTTAGCCAATTCCGGAGTCAGGGCCCATCAACGCTTCCTTGTGTATCGTAGGTATACTGTTGTCCAACAACAATATCTCGTTTGCGCACCTGAGAGGTTTGCACGAGCCTTGCCTACGGGGTTCAGCTGCAAGTTCGACTGAAGTCCATACATTTTATTGTAGAGACTTCCGTATCAGTCGTAGTAGGAAACTCCGGAATCACTTCCAAGGTTTCTTTCCTTTGATCTGATGACGAAGATACTGGTTATCTCGTCGAGTTGCACTGTCCTCCCACTCACCTTTTGAAAGAACTATTATCTTAAAAAAGCATACCGTTCTTTGTGGCAAACCTATTTGCCTCGGTATAGTGGTGGGGGAATACCCAATGACTTGGGATAACCTACAAAGTAGCACTTGTCTGATTTGGAATAGGTTTGTAACCTTTTACACAAGCCCCATATTCCAAATGTTAAGAAAAGATATAACATGGTTGGGCGTACCATACCATGACGTCATTTCAACAGACCTGATGGAGCTCTTTTCAGTGTAAAAGCCGCAGTCTCTAAAGCATCACTTTAAAAGGGATAATGGCAAATTTATTTATGTCATCTTTGATCTTACCATGTCATAAATGGTTCGATTACATCTACACGGACTCTCCACTTGTAGTGGTGTTCCGGGAGGTGCAAGTTATGAAACCCCTTTCACAACTCATCAGACATTCGCTAAACTTGTAACTCAAATATTCCTTTCTGCAATCGAATTGTAGAAACATAATTTTCTTGTTACAATATTTTCTTCTTCGTATCGAAAACCTTTCGAATGATTTCAAAAAATCCAGACTTACGTCTCATCAAGTAAATATCCATATATCTACTTGAGTCATTTCTGAAGATAGATAAATCCACTACTTGCAACAACATTTATTGGACTACACACATCATAATGTATGATCACCAATATGTTCTTTGCTCGTTCCTTATGGCCTGTGAATGGTATTTCAGTCACTTCACTTTTCAGAGGAAAGTTGCAAGTGTCAGATGATTCAAAATCAAACGGCTTCAAAATCCATCATAATGGAATTTTCCATGCGGGTTTCTCCAATGTGACCAAATGCAGTGCCACACTTGTGTGGTATTCTTTTAGTCTTGCGACATTTAGCGTCAGTGTTATGGATGTATCATATTACCATCAATATTCATAGCATACATCCCATCCTGTATGGAAGCATGACCCTTCATGTTATTCATAACACCGAACATCAAAAGTTCTCTTATGAATAACCTTCTTGCAAAATACCTTATGCAAAGGGCTAGAGTGTATGAAACTCTAAATGAATTATGAAAGTAAATACAGAGGTAATGTATTAATATCAATATTCATAACATACATCTCATTCATAATGAAAGTATGGCCCTTATGTTATTCATCACATCGAACATCAAAAGTTCTCTTATGAATAACCTTCTTGCAAGATACTTTATGCAATGGGCAAGAGTGTAAAACTCTAAAATGAATTATGAAAGTAAATACATAGGGAATACACTAATGGAAGGTATAGTAACATTTACTATGTTCCCTGTGTGTATCTAAACCTCATTCCTGGCTAGTCTTTCAGGCCATAGTAGTTCTTACATCGAGTTGCAACAGAATGCAATCGAGCGGGTATCTTTGTGATTAACTCACAATACCCAAGAATTAGTGATTAACATGTTTAACCATAATTTTCAAGAACTATATCTTTGACCAGCCTTTTATACATCAAAAATTTGTATGACATTCATACATGAGCTGGATATTCCAGTCTTCTTTCGTTTTGCCTTTATACTTCTAACAGTTTAACTTTCAGTATTTCTCCTACTCTCAGAAGAAGCACCCAACTTAAGAGTGGCGTTAGCCCCGGAGTTCCTAGGCGTGAAAGTCTTACTAACACCCTTCGGACACTTCCTTTCTCTTTAAGTTGTTGTTTTATTCACCTTTCATCATATGACAGGCGTTCTCCTGGATCCCTCTCTTATCAGTCTTATGCATAGTAAACTCCTTTACTAATAGTTTGCAAACAAACATTGCTTTGGATATCTCATATCTTTTAGCCTTTGTCTGTCTCTGAAAATGATTTTCAGATTCCATGAATATCACATAACTATCCAAACTTTCGAAGTTCGGGTCTCATGGAAGCAAACATATTGTATTTGACTGAAAAGGAATTCTAGCTTTTGGATCGAAGGACGAGAGTCACATGATCCATAGCATTAGCGGGAGAATACCAAAAGCATGCGATAGGACAAAGTCCTTCTCGGCACTCTTGAGGACAATCCTCACATTACGTTACCAACCGTAGAGTTTTAACCAGATATTTAACAGCTATTCAATTTTAACAGGGAAGGTGGAAACGCGAGCCATTATTCTACAACTATTATGCAAACCACACTTAGACAGTGTTCAAAATTAATTGCACTGAGAATTAAACAAGTTAATTCTATAGTGCGCTCCCACTCAAATCAATATCTCTCATAATTGATTGTGAGTGATTCAAGACCCGCATATCCATTCAACGTCACGGTTCGAGATGAACACCCATGGCGTGAACTTCAATCGGTAGGCAAACTTGCCGATCACATCTCTATGCGATTCTTGTTCATCTTTCGATGCGTGTGTTCCGAGCTCATGACTTTCATGCCTGAACGTCAAGACAACCAAGTGATCTCGCTGCGAGGTCTCAACTCACCCGCCTCACACATCCCTAATCGTTCGCACCCATGGAGATCATGCAATGCCCCGAAAAGTTAGGTGCCGTGACGGTGCTACACTTGGGAGAACACTAACTACTTGATATTTCAGTGGGAGATCACCTTAATAAAAAGCGACTACTGCGCAATCAAGAAGGGTGCATCATAAGGGATAAACATCTCAGGCAATTCATAATAGCATGATATGGTATAGCCCTTTCTGACGGAGAAGTCTTTCATTTCTTTGTCTCCGGCATTCGCGTCGGTGTTCACCTTCGCGAAGATTGCCACCACCTTGTCGATGCACAAGATAATATTGCTATCTCTATAGCTAATAAAATAAGTGCATTACATAAGGTTGACACGCAGGTCATTAAAGTGCAATCATATGGCTCCAGCCATCATGCCGAATCATGACACGCAGGTCATGTTAATCAATTTACATCATATAGTCATCTCATACATAATCAAATTATTATGAACACTGCTATACCACATCACATGCACATGCAAACCATCCTGCAAAACCAAGTTAGACGCCTCTAATCGGTTCATGCGAAATTTTATTTTACGTGGCTTCTAAGGTTTCGAAACAAACCGAAGCTACCAACGTCCATCATCAAGCATGATAATCCAAGTCGCTAGATTAACATTCCAGGGTGTATGAAACACGAGATAATAAAATCTCGAGCCCCATACTAAACTTCGTCATACGCGTGACCCCCGTGCAGATCACATCTGCATTGCCCTTTCGTCTGCAAAATTTCATCTTTCTTTTTAACTACGGTGGAATTCAATGAACTGTTAGCACTTCGTTGATCAATCAGGATCGCGGATTGCCAGAACATTGAAACTCCACCATACTGTTATCAAGATCAGAAATATGCAAATTCGAGGGAAGCAACAAGAACATCGGGTAACAGACTTCATCTGCTACCCGCACAAATAATTTTCAGCAATAGATCTCATCTACTACCTAATTATATTGTGCAACACCAATACATCTCTATGTATTCTAGATCGCAACCTGCATCTACGCATAGCACGGCTCTTGATGCCACTGTAGGGAAACGCAGCAGAAAACAAAAAATTTCCGACCTACGCACCAGCCCAGGACCACTATGGAGACTGCATACAAGGTTTGATCATTTTCGTTACCGACTCGTAGCGCAGCGGAAGTAGAGTCGATGACGAACGGCGGTGCAGATCCCCGCAGCTAGGATTTTACAACCTCCCAACCGCGAGGATGTATACCCTCATCTGCCCCGCGGACAGCCCTCCGGGAGGCGGTCGCACAGTCCCCCGGACGGTGTCGCGGACAGCCCTTCGGGAGGACCTCCGAAACTCGGACTGTCACTCGGACAGCCCTTCGGGAGGACCTCCAAAACTCGGACGGTCACACGGACAGCCCTTCGGGAGGCACTCTCGAACTAAGACCGAAACTACGATCTCTCTACAGAGTTGCACACATACGGTATCATCTATCCAGCAGGGCTTCGCCGTCCAGAACTAGTTCCTGCCGGAACCCAGACAGCCTTTCGGCTCTACGAAACTATTTCGCTGGGAGGGAGAGAAGAATGCCAGATCATGCATGGCTTTGTGTATGAGAGCAAGAGTGTGTCTTATGGCAGCCCACACACCTCCTATTTATAGGAAACCCAAGGGGTAGGGTGGTTTTACAAGAAAACCCAAAACCCACATGGAAAGGAGTCCTTCCCAAGGACCTAAAAGGTGAAACCAAGGAACAAGGGGGACTCCATGAAGGAGTCCACCATGTGGCCGGCCACACCCTCATGTGGGGCCCCAAAATTGGCCCCTATCCATCCATGTCATCCCCAAGATCTTTTGGAGCAAAGCTCCAAAAGGTGGCTTTCCAAAAATATCCCAAAAAGCACTTTCACTATTCACGACGACATTTTTCAGCGTCTGATCGAACTGAAAATATTCATGTGGGCTTAGAACAATTCTAGTACCCACCAAAATAATTTTCAACGCGAGCCGGAACAATTCCGGTTTAGTGATTTCATCTGCGAAAAGCATCTGAAGCGGTTTCGGCAGCTCCGGAACATTTCCGGTTTTCATCCCGGAAAATTCCAGAAAGTTTCCAGAATGATTCTGGCACCCTCCAAGAATTATCAGGCATGTGCCAAAACCAATTTGACTTTATGGTATCCTCTGAAACAACTTTTCAGTTTCACCGGAACTCATCCGGTGACCTCTCTGCGGAACTTTTCCGCTGTCCGAAACTTTCCCGGCGTCCGAAACTTTTTCGGTGATTTTCTCTCAGACTCCCTGTCTAGTATTCAGCAGATAGATGACCCTTAAGCGTGTGACCCTATAGGTTCGGTGAAGCATAGACATGACCCGGAACCCCTTCCGATCAATGATCAACATCGGAGCCGTGGACACCCATATTGATCCCTATACCCACACGAATGAATATTCGAGTGAACCTCGAGTTGCCGTGTGCTATTCCTGTTGCTTCGCGATATGTTACAAATACCTGAGGTGAGACATGTTGGCATCCCCGTGGATCAACACCTTGTCCACTATGCCAGTTACCTCGTTGCCGGTATTGTTCTCTTTTCTCGTTCCCGTGTTCCGGCATCCCTGTGATCAAATCACCCTGTGTCTGGCCAGACGATGATGGATACCGTAACACCGAGAGGGCCCAGAGATATCTCTCCATCATCGGAGGAGCAAATCCCAATCTTGAGCTATCAAGTTACTTGACATACTTTTCCATGAACCCGTAAGTCGCCGTAATAGCCACCCATTTACGGATGACGTTTAACAAACCCCAAAGTTCATGAAGCAAGCATGAAGAAACTCGATACTCTCATGGTCTAAGGAATTATGCAAACATTAACTTCCTGTGTTATTAACCATTAACTTATGATGAATGTATCTCATAGCATAACATCAATTTGGGTCGATTCAACACAAGTGTTCTACCAACAATTGTGCCATCAAAATTGCCGGCATAGTCATGCCCATGATCAGGAAAACAGGATCATCATGCAATACTTGAGCCAGTCATAGAGGCTTGACTAGGAATACATTTTACCGTTTATTATCCCACACGTGCACATGAGTTTCCCTCCAAGCCTCGTTTTATTTGTAGACTCGAGAATCATTGCAGTTATAGCATGGAACATAAACATAATTATGAACAGGGAGATAATCAATAACATTTATTATTGCCTCTAGGGCATATCTCCTACAAAAACGCCTAACGCAAGTATACCCTCAACGGGCCCGCATTTCCTCTGTTTCACGTCAGCTAGTGGTCACGAGTAGCTAAAGCCTTAACGGCTAGTGGTCACGACTCACGAGCAGATAAGAGCATCTCCAGCCGCACCCCCAACAGCCCCCCCCCCCAAGGCGTCTTCTTTTTCGCCGGCGCAAAACAATCGCCCAGTAGCGCCCCCAGGAGCCCAAATTCCGCCGGTTCGGACCGAAATTGGCGCCGGCGATCCCAGGCTGGACCCAGCGCACTGGGGGGCACTTGGGGGCGCCGGGGGGGGGGGGGTGAAGAAAAATGACGCGAAAACAAACCACGCCAGATTCCCCCCTGTGGGCCCACCGAGTCAGTGACTGTGCTTCGTCATCCTCATCGCCTCGCCTCGGCTCACGGCTGGGAATCGGTGCCCCCCACGCCAAAAATTCCGCCGGCGACGCCCCAAGAGGTTCTATTCCCCCCGAAAAACGACCTTGAGGGGCCGAACGGCTGGAGATGCTCTAAAGCTCCATCCCTTCTGCCTCACCTTTTCCCTTCCTTTCTTCTCCCTTCTAATTTTTCTTCACTTTATCAACCCAGGAACCTATCTCCTCTACAAGCTTCACCTATCATCTGCGAGCATCATCTGGCTTGCGAGGCAGAGGTCTGAGTCTATGCATTGGCCATGTCCTTAGGGGTACACACCGGAGGGAAACATGTGTAAGTCCTGCTGTTTGTTTCCAACGTTACAAGCACTTTGGGCGTACGCACTGTATATCCTTGCTGATTTGTTCGCGTTGCAGGACTTGCTGCCTGTAGCCACGCAACTGTTAAATACAGTAGCAGATGAGCCCCGTTTCGGTATACAACGCCCTCGCTAAACGTATAAATGACAATATGGTCATCTCATAAAAAGATGTATACGCTGTACGTTTCTCAACTTTTTCTCAGGAGTAACCGGACTGCTCGTTAGATATGCTATTTGCTACCACTTTTTCCTCTTGCTTAAGTCATACTAGCAAACATGCATGTGCGTTGTAACGGATGAAAACAACCCCACGTGACCCTTACCCACTCAGCATGACTAAAGACATCAATGCAATGCCCGTAACATAATAAACATAACGAATACCTCATTCTTAGGTACACATCCTCCATTTCAATATGACATCAGACCCATGTTTTCGCTTGTCCTCTTTGCTGTCCTCGTCGTCGGTGGTCACAGTACCAGTTGTCACTGACCAAGGTTTGGCCAGGTCCAATGGCTGGACCATCGAGCCTCCTTCATGTCTGACGAGATCAAGAGCGTTGAAAAAAAGATTTTTCTTATCATCTGGCTAATATAACAGGGAAAAGCATAATATATGTATGTGTTATCATGTAAATCGAATAATTTGTGTCACATAGAACATGAAACCTTAGTTGGACTCCTCATGCATTGTGACAGGTGTCAGTGTGTCACTGGGCTGAGCGAGGGCAGGTCGTACGTGAAGATGCGATGGAGAAAAAAGATTCCTTCCATATCCCTAGTTAATAAATTAAACTAAAACAATACATCTGTGGACATGTTTTAAAAATTCACCCACCTTTATTATTAGTAGGTATAGATTAAAAAAAAGTTAGCTACAGTACCTTCCAGTTTTGAAAAAAATAATGTTTTGAAAAATACATTCACTTTTTCGAAAACAAATTCTTAGATTAAAACAATGTTACACAGTAAGTCCAAGTTTTTAAAAGTTGTTAATGTTTTGATTTGTTTTTGTCTTTTCTATCTAATTCGAAGTTAAATAAATATTTTTGTTTTTAGAAAATGTTCACAAATTCGAGATAAACAGCCACTATAGAAACTTCTAGTTTTAAAAAATTATCCATGTTAAAATAAACATTCAGCTTTCAAGAGAAATAAAAAACGATTTTGTTTCTTAAAGAAAATTCGAGTTTAATTTTTTTCACAACTTTGCAAAAGATTCACTATTTCCAAAAGAAAATTCCTTTTGCTCTTCGTATCTGGCGCGACTGTTTATACTAATTTAAAATATCGTGTTGCAAGTTAAACAAAAGGTCTGGTAGTAGTCGTTCGTGTGCAACGATAGCTTTGCAGGTTCGATTCCAGGGGAGCAGATTTTTATTCTTTTTTTGGGACAGTTTTCCCTAATGGGCCGGCCCATCTCGGCTTGTACGTTAATTTTTTGAAGACAAGATCAAATCCGAAATCACTAATTGAGGAGTACTTTCCCTCAAAAAAAAAAACTAATTGAGGAGTACTCCTTTCAAGGATCAATCCCACCTTTCCGGTTGCGACAAGTGGCGCACTGGATGTGTGCCACTTGTCGCAACCTGAGAGTTTTTCCTTTTTTCGTAGATCCGTATTTTTAAAACGTTTTATCTTCCAAACCGTGCGTCCAAATCGCGAACCGTTTTCGCCGTTGGGGTTCCTCGCGTCGAGATCTTCAAAACTAGATACCATGTTGATACGTTTTGATAATCTTTTTTTCACGAAAATAACCGGACAAAAAAACCGTGCCTCTCACAAAAGAAAAAACACGTTTTTTTCCCTTTCCGAGAGGCACGGCCGTGCCTCTCGCGGAAGCAAAACCGTGCTTCTCGCAAAAAAAAAAACGCGTTTTTTCCCTTACCGAGAGGCACGGCCGTGCCTCTCGCGAAGGCAAAACCGTGCCTCTCGCGGAAGCAAAACCGTGTTTCTCGCAAAAAAAACAACAACAACTAGAAAACGCGTATTTTTTCCTTTCCGATAGGCACGGCCGTGCCTCTCGCGAAGGCAAAACCGTACCTCTCGTGGAAACAAAATCGTGCCTCTCGCGAAAAACAACAACCAGAAAACGCGTTTTTTTTCCTTTTCCGAGAGGTATGACCGTGCCTCTCGCGAAGGCAAAACCGTGCCTCCCGCGAAAGCAAAACCGTGCCTCTCACGAAAAAAATAAAACATGTTTTTTGCGCGTAATTTTTTTTTGATCAAAAGTTAAGAAAGACCGGTGAAAAACCGGAACACAAAAAAACCCAGGGAAAAACTATTCTAAAGGCCGAAAACGCATGTGGAAAAAAAATCCGAAGTAAACACTCAGAGCGCGACACGTGACGGCAGCTGAGAACGCGCCAAGTGGCGACGCATGAAAGTGATCGTTGGGAGGCTTTCCCATAGAGTACTCCTCAACTAGTTGCTCTCATCCGGAGAAATAGGTGTTAACGGACGAAAAATCATGTGGGGCCCACCATACACAACACCCCTTTAATATTAGGTATTGATATGATGTTAAAAGAAGGCAGTGCGTTCTATTTTTTAGGTTTTGTTTGACCGGTTTTCTATCGTTTTATTTTTTTTCTATTTTTTTTCTATTTTTTCCCTTTTTTTAAATTCGTGATCTTTTTTAAAATGTTGAACTTTTCTTAAATCTTTGAACTACTCAAGTTCATGAAGTTTCTTAATTAATTGATTTTTTTCAAATTCGTGAGTTTGTTTTTCTGAATCCATGATTTTTCCACTATTTCTTTTTTCCTTTTTACTGTTAAATTTTTGTTTCTTGTTCATTTTTTCGTTTTTCATTTTTTGATTCTTGTTTCTTCCTAAAACAATGTTCGTGCCTTTAAATAATTGTTCCACTATTTCTTTATGTGTTGACATTCAGAACGACACGAAATATTTTTCCACTATTTCTTTTTTCCTTTTTACTGTTAAATTTTATTTTTGAAACAAATGTTCAAAAGATACAATTATTCACAATTTTAGAAATTGTATAAAAAATATTTCGTGTCGTTTTGAATGTCAACACATAAACATTTTTTTAAAAGAAGCAAACAAAATTTTGAGCACAAAACATATTTTAGTAAAAAACACTAACAAAGTTGGAATTTCAAAAATGAAGCAGAAAAATACGAACAATAATCTGAAACCACTTTTTTGAATTTCACTGAACATTCCTTTTATGTATTGTTTTGAAAAGAGAAACATTTTTAAATTTCAACAAAAAATTGAAAGCTCGAACATTATTTGAAACTCCCCGAACAAATTTCGAATTTTGCTTTTATAAAAGGGGAACATTTTTAGAATTCGTGAACAAATTTTGAAAATGAGCCTATTTTTTGAATCAATGAACTTTTTACAAATCCGCGAGCGCTTGGGCCAGCTTAAGCTTTTTTTCCCTTCCATTTTTTCGTTTTTCTTCTCTTTTTCACTAAATTCATTTTTATTTTTTGAACTTTATTATTATGTTTGAAACCTGCTAAATAATTTGAAATATTCTTTGGAATACCAAAATAATAGTTTCAAGTAACTCTTTTAAGTTATGATTTTGAATTATTTTTTAATATTCATTAATTGATTTTAAAAACACTTACTGTTTTCTATTTTATCCCTTTATATTTATTAGGTATTTTAAAAACAGAAAATAACAATTTTAGGTACTTGTTTAAACTTAAAATACGGTGCCGAAAATCGTTAAATGTGGCATGGATGCCTATCATGGGCATGCCCACCTACTTGCAAATGTTGGGGTCATTTCAAGAATGTTTAAAAATAGACCGACCATCCCAAATTTTGCAAGCAGGTGGGTATGCCCATGGTAGGCATTCGTGCCAGGTTTGAACCATTTTCGACACCGTATGCAAGCTGTGACATGCCCGACCATTTATCAGACCTTTTTAACTAAGAAAACTCCAGATAAAGTAAAATTTGTCAAAAACCAAAACAACGTAATATGGTGCCTTGAATGGTTATACAACGCCATGGAAAAAATTGGAGCCATTTGACGGATGTCGGAAAAAAAACATGCTCTCTAACGAAGCCTTCTGGCCTACCCGGACACGCTACGTTGGACATGATATTTTTTTATTTCCTTGAAATGACCACAAATTTTTTCACCAGGTGGCTTGCCCATGATAGGCATCCATGCTAGGGTTCAACGACTTTCGACACCATATGCATGTTGCGACACGTTCGGCAAATTATCGGCCTTTTCTTCGCCGAGAAAACTCCAGATGCAAAACTTGCCAAAAACTGAAGCAACTTGGCATGGTGTCTTGAATTGGTCATACAAGGCCATCTTCGGGGAGTTTGAAATAATATTCATACTTCCATTTTTTTTTCAGAATTTCAAATATGTTCCTGTTATCAAAACCAAATCTATGCAAATACAAAAGGTGATCACGGAAATTACAAAAATGGTTTAATTTGTTTTTGTTCGTATTTTTCCTTTTTTTCTAAAATTCCATATTTTTTAGTGTTTTTCAAAAAACATCAAAATATTTCCTTGCTTATTTTTTTTGATATTTTTAGAAAATGTTCGTGTTTTGACATTATGAGAAACTTTGAAATATATGTTTTTCTTGGAAAATGTTCGTGTGCTGATGAACGGGCCAGGACTGTGCAGTGGCGAGACTCAGGACAACGCGAACCGTGGCGGGCTTGACCACCGGACTGAATGTTTCATCATAGTCCACACCTTCACGTTGAGTAAAGCCACAGGACCACCCAACGAGCTTTGTAACGAGCCAAGGAACCATCCATGTTGAATTTGTGACGAAAGATCCATTTGCCCGTAACCACATCGACACCTGCATGCTTAGGCACCAAAGACCACATGAAGTTGTTCATTAAAGCATTAAATTCTTCTACCATAGCCTGTTGCCAATTAGGGTCTTTTAGGGCAGATTTGTAAGTGGGGGTAGTGGAGAAATAGTGGTGTTAGTAGTAGTAGCAAGGAAGAGGCGCTTTGGCATGCAAAAACCGGCTTTGGAGCGAGTAGCCATGCGGTGGTCGTTTTTGGTGGGGGCGACAGGAACGGCCCGAGGCGGGAGACGTGGTAAGGGAGTGGTGGGTGGCGTGAAAGACGAGGGAGATGCGGTGGGGCAGGCGTGTGACATGGCAGGGTGGGCGGGTGCGGAAACCGAAGGAGATACGGCGGGGCTGGCGGTTGACGCGACCGAGTCGTGGCGCACGGAAGACGAGGGCGATGCGGGTGTAGGGCCGTTGGTGGGCGCGAAATCGGAGGGATGCGGTGATGGGAGACCAGGAGTGGTGCGTGGGCCGGGCGGGGTCAGAGACCAGGCCGGACCAGTGGTGGGGGAACACGTGGCAGCGCACGACGGGGGGAACGAGTCGCGACGTGGGGGCGTGCGATCCGAGCGCGGAGGTGGGTAGCCGAGCGGGTGATCCGAGGAGGATGGCAGCGCAGGATCTGCAGCAGGTGGGTTAGGTGGGATCCTTGCATGGGGATTGTTTGTGGACGTACTGGGTTGTGGCAGCGGTGTGGCCGGCTGATACGGAAACACGGTTTCGTCAAAAACTACATGGCGAGAGACAATGACGCGACGAGAGTCTAAGTCATAGCAGCGGTAGCCCTTATGCTCAAGAGGATAACCTAAAAAATGCAGCGCGTCGAGCAAGGGGATAGTTTGTGGCTGGTGGTAGCATATAGGTTGGGGAAGCATAAACACCCAAAGACCCGGAGGTGATCATATGTCGGATGAGCGCCGTGGAGAAGATAGTATGGAGTGTGGTTGTGAATGGCGCGCGACGGTCGGTGGTTGAGAAGGTAGGTGGCGGTGTGTAAGGCTTCTACCCAAAAGGGAGGTGTAAGGTTGGCTTGGAGAAGTAGTGTACGAACGATGTTGTTGGTGGTGAGAATGTGGCGTTCTGCTTTGCCGTTTTGAGGGGAGGTATGGGGGCAGGAGAAGCGGTAGGCGATGCCATTTGCGGAGAAGAAGGAGCGTAGATAGGTATTAATGAAATCGCCGCCATTATCACATTGCATACTTTTAATGACTAAGTGAAATTGAGTATGCACGAAAGAGAAGAATCGTTGGAGAATCGTGGACATGTCAGATTTTGCACGTAGAGGGAAGCTCCACGAATAATGGGTGTAATCGTCTAGGATAACCAAATAATATTGAAAACCAGAAAAGCTCACAACAAGCGATGTCCATAGGTCACAATGAATTAAATCAAACGGTGCATATGATTTGGAGAAAGAAGAACGAAAAGGGAGCCTCGGTTGCCGACCAAGTTGGCAAGCGGTACAAGGGGTATGTGGCGCCTTTATTACAAGTAGTGAGAAAATCCTTGGAAATAGTGGAGAAGGAGTGAGCGCCGGGGTGACCAAGCCGGCGATGCCAGAGATCCGACGAGGAGGTGGTGGCGGTGAGCGCAGAGGGCCAAGCCGTTTTGTTGCTGATGAATGGGTAGAGACCGTCGAAGCTAGTGGAGATCATGAGTACCTTCCGCGTTTGAAGATCCTTCACAATGAAACCATAGGGGTAAAATTCAATAGTGCAAAAATTATCGCGGGTGAATTGACGAACAGAGATAAAGTTAGTAATAATAGAAGGAGAAGCAAGGACATCATTTAGCCAAAAATTAGAGGGATGGAGAGTGGTGGAGTCGGAGCTGGTGATGGGAAGGTGATGCCCATTGCCAACAAGCACCGTAGAAGGAATGGAATGCTTTAAAGAAGAACTAGACGGGGTTAAGATACCTGGGGTGCCGATGATGTGGGAGGGCGCGCCGCTGTCCAGGTACCATTCGGAGATGGTGTAGCGGAATGGCCACCGTTGCTGTAGGCGGCGTTCAACATGGCGTAGTGATCCCACGATGGCGGTGGTGGGTAGTAGGGCGCCGACGAGTAGATCAGAGCAGGGTGCTGCGAAGCCGGGGCATGAACGGGATAGGCATGAGCATGCGAGTCCGGCGCGGGGCCAAGCACACCGGCATCATTTGGAGGTACCCACCCAGAGCGAGGGGCTGGAAGAGCCATCTCGTACGGTGCAAAGTGATACGTCCATTTTGCATCATGATTTCCTACTGTTATTTACTTTGTTTTGTTGAATAATAATGCTTTGGGGAGTGATTCTAATGCCTTTTCTCTCATAATATGCAAGGTTTACACAAAGAGGGAGAATACCGGCAGCTGGAATTCTGGACCCAAGAAAAGCACGTCAGAGATACCTATTCTGCACAACTCCAATGAAGCTGAAATTTTACGGAGATTATTTTTGCCTTTAATAAAAAATATCGGAGCTGAAAACTACCGGAGGGGGCCTCCCAGGTGGGCACAACCCACCAGGGCGTGCCCTGATGGGTTGTGCTCACCCAGGCCCACCTCCGGTGCCCATCTTCTGGTATAAATTCCCAAAAAACCTAAAAAAATTGAGGAGAGGACTTTCGGGACGAAGCGCCGCCGCCTCGAGGCGGAACTTGGGCAGGAGCACTTTTGCCCTCCGGCGGAGCGATTCCGCTGGGGGAATTTCCCTCCCGGAGGGGGAAATCGAAGCTATCGTCATCACCAACACCCCTCTCATCTTTGGGAGGCCAATCTTCATCAACATCTTCAACAACACCATCTCCTCTCAAACCCTAGTTCATCTCTTGTGTTCAATCTTTGTACCAGAACCTCAGATTGGTACCTGTGGGTGACTAGTAGTGTTGATTACCTTGCGTAGTTGATTACTATATGGTTTATTTGGTGGAAGATTATATGTTCAGATCCATTATGCTATTCAATACTCCTCTGATCTTGAGCATGTTTATTATTTGTGAGTAGTTACCTTTATTCTTGAGGTCACGGGAGAAGTCACGTTGCAAGTAATCATGTGAATTTGATATGTGTTTGATATTTTGATGATATGTATGTTGTGATTCCCTTAGTGGTGTCATGTGAACGTCGACTACATGACACTTCACCATTCATGGGCCTAAGGGAATGCATTGTGGAGTAGTTATTAGTTGATGGGTTGCTAGAGTGACAGAAGCTTAAACCCTAGTTTATGCACTACTTCGTAAGGGGCTGATTTGGATCCACATGTTTAATGCTATGGTTAGACTTTGTCTTAATACTTTTCTCGTAGTTGCGGATGCTTGCGAGGGGGTTAATCATAAGTAGGTTGTTAGTTCAAGTAAGAACAACACCTTAGCACCGGTCCACCCACATATCAAATTATCAAAGTAGCGAACACGAATCAAACCAACATGATAAAAGTGACTAAACGAAATTCCCGTGTACCCTCAAGAACACTTTGCCTATTACTAGTGATTGTTCTGGCCTGTCCTTTGCCTCAAAAGGATTGGGCTACCTTGCTGCACCTTGTTTACCGTTACCGTTACTTGCTCGTTACCAATTACCTTGCCATCAAACTACCTGTTACCTACAATTTCAGTGCTTGCAGAAATTACCTTGCTGAAAATCGCTTGTCATTTCCTTCTGCTCCTCGTTGGGTTCGACACTCTTACTTATCGAAAGGACTACGATTGATCCCCTATACTTGTGGTCATCACAAAGTAGCCGGTGAAGGGCGCCATCGGAGGGGCGGAGTGTTGGCCACGGCCGCCGGAGTCGCCACGTCCACGGCCACGTCCACGACCGCGTCCACGGCCACAGTCACCACCATCGCCACGGCCACGAGTAGGTTGGTGCGGAGGTTGTCCCTAGGGCCGAGCGGGGCGGTCACCGCGATCGCCATGGGCACGGCCGCCGGCACCGGAGGAACCGCCAGCAGAGGAGCTCGGACCATGGAGGGCGAACGCAGAGGCGCTCTCCTCGACGGCGCGCTGCGCCATGGATTCCTCGGCGAGGGTCACCCGAGAGAGGACGACGTCGAACGGGAGGGCCTAGTCCCCAAGAACAACCCGGATCGTGTCGAGGCGCTTGTCAAGGCCGTGAAGGAACCGGGTGGTGAGATCGACCTCGGTGACAGCATGGTCGATGTCGGCGAGGCCATCGGTGAGCTGTTTCATGCGACGAGCATACTCCGGGACGAGGAGATCGCCCTGCTTGAGGTTGCAGTACTGCCGGTTTAGGATCATGAACCGGGCTGCCTGGTTGGAGAGGAAGTAATCATGGATCTTCTTCAGATGACGAAGGTGGTGGTGGCACCAACAACGTGGTCGACCATCGTATCAGCGAGGGTGGCATAGATCCAAAGGGCCACATGAGCATCAAGTTCCAGGTATTGCGAATCGGCATTGGGAGGTGGGGGGTGGGCGATGAGATGGGAAACTCCATAGCGGACAAGGACCATAAGGAAGAAGGACTTCCACTTGTGATAGTTGTGATCGGCATGATTGAGGAGGAACTTGATGTGATTGGTGATGTGATCGTTGAAGATGGGGTGGCGGGGCGCCGGAGGAGCCGCCGGAGTGGAGGAGGAGAAGAGGAGGGCGAAAGTGGATCTTGGGGCGGCCGAGCTGCCGTTCGTGGGTGAGGCACCGGGGCCAAAAACGAAGGGAGGAGAGGTGGCGGAGGAATCCTCAGGGGCGGGCGCCATGGAGAACAGAGGGGCTGGCGAGGTGCCCGACATGGTGGCGGCGCCGGAGGCAGAGGAGGAGGAGGCGGGCGAGGTCATGAGGAGGGGTTTGCCTGGTGTCTGATACCAAGTTGAAGAGAATTACTCTTGCCTTGTCATTGATTAGTTACACAAGTACAACTTATATACAAGAGAGGGGCATGCACACCCTACTTTGTAGGCACGCAGGCCATGGTGTGATGTAGCCCAAATACAAGACGTGACAACTGTACAAAAGTCTGACATCAAGTATCGGTGGAATCCGCAGAACGCGACGCAGCCGGAGCGGTTCGCGTCGCTGCTGGGCCCGCTGATGGGCAACCTCACCGAGAGGGCGGCGTACGCGTCTCCGTGGATGTTCGTGGTCGGCACGACGGACGCAACGTCCTCCGACAGGATCTACGACATGGCGCCGTGTACGCGCGACCTCGATAATGACGACTGCAACAGCTGCCTCGTCAGTCGTCACTGCCGTCTCAAGGATCCTGACCTGCTGCGCCGGGAAGCGGGGAGGCCAGGTCATCTTCCGGACCTGCTCCATCCGGTTCGAGGTCTACCCTTTCTTCAACTCCACCTCTGAGGCAGCCAGGTTGCAGATGCCGCCGCCTGGCGGAGTAGTGTAGTGTTGGGGGGCTGTGCCCCCCCCCCCCCCCCCCCCCGCCCCCCCCCCCCCAGCCATGCATGATTCTATGAAGAAGAAAAATTAATACAGTGCTCAGGTGGAAGGAAAATCAGTATTTTGCCCTTTCAAATGGTAACATTTTGTGTTCCGCCCCCCAGGAGTTTTGGCGTAGCTCCGCCGCTGGTAGCAACCACTCCACGCCCAGAAGCACCGGTGACGGTAAGTCAATGCTTGCCTTCTGTCTGTCTGCCTCACGCGCTTGTACATAAGTTTTTTTTTGAGCTTTTGTACGTAGTAAGTTGAGACCGGTGAGTCAATGTCTCCTAGCCCCATTTAACATTAAGACCACATATGCTAATTTTGTTCTACTTAAATCTAGACCGTTTGATCAACATACAGCTAATAACGTGATTAATTATTATACTACCAATTATTGTTTGACCTTTTTACAAGGGGAATGGGATCCCGAGATCACATAATCTTATGGTACCAATAACGTGATTATTATATCAACTATTATGTGTGGATGGACGAATCATCTTGTAGTCAACTAAGATGTCTCTTTTCACTGAACACATATCGTCAGAAGGTCTAAGATAAATTCAGAAAATACGAGCATCACTGTTAAGTCTAGAACATGAGTTTTGGTGTTTTGAAGATATCAGTGTCCTCCTAATCTTGATTCGCGACAAACCATCATGTAGTTTTGCTTATATTTTTCTGTCACACTTTTGCATCACATTATCTGGATGGACAAGTGAAGGGCTTCCATGCGTAGACTGTCTCTACTTATAGTATGCCTTGCTACTAGTACTACACAATACACAATGTAAGTGGTCGATACACAAGCTAGGGTTATTATAATCATGTCTTTGCAATATGTGCACACACAGGTTATACTCGCGTAATAATTTTTCTATTTGTTAATAGTTCCAAAATAGTAATGTCAATTCGTTTGTTTTTCCATAGGTCAAATCAGGGATGGCATGGATAATGCTAAGATCACTTTATCAAACGGGTTGTGCGTCCATAAAAAACAGGTTGACGCGTGCCATATCTCTACTCCTTAAGGGGGAGTTGGTAGCCGGCGTTCACCGGTTTTTTTCGTCTCTTCTCCCATCATCATCTTGGTTTTTTTTTTGTCTGTCCTCCCACCACCATCACCCTTCATCTGGTTTTTTTCCGTCTCTCTTCCTCACCCCCACGATCTATCTCTACTCCTACCGGTTAATCCTTTCCCACCGGTTATTTTCGTCTCCTGATTTTTCACCTTCCACCGGTTTATTTTTCAATCTCCTCCCGCAAAACAAAACCCTTCGCACAGAGCAAGCGCCGGTCCTCACCCGCACAGGGTTAGGATTCCTTGTGCCGCCGCCGCCGCGCTCCTCGACCACCTCCTGCTGCCTTGCCCCTCTCTTCCCTCCAAGATTGCCGTCAGCGACGAGGCGTACGCCGTCGCCACGGACAATCTCGATCGCCTCCAGGAAACCCGCCACGCACCGAGGTGTTCGGCGCCACCACGACCCTTCTCGATCGCCTCCAGGAACCCCCCCACGCGCGTCGAGGCGAGGGCCTCTTAGGCTCCGTCCGTCGCCGCTTCGCCGACGACCTCGCCGCCGGAGCAGGAGGAGTTCTTCGGCGCCTCCAGGAACCCGCCATGCGTATCGAGGCGAGGCGCCTCCTGGGCTTCGTCCGTCGCTGCTTCGCCGAAGCCTACCTGCAAGGTCGCCACCCCTTCCCAGTAAATCGAATGTTGATCTGGCCTTCAAGGATTAAGTAATCCTTTCCACATGTGAAGAATCCTTTCCACCGATTTAGTAAGGACACAAATTGCGAAGTTGGTCACAGTCTGGATGTTCTTCAGGTGATTGACGTAGGGTCCCGAAGTCCTCCTCTTCTGCCTACCGGTGCCTCTTCGTATCGCGCCATAGTGTTTACCACCATGACCTCTCAAGTTGGCCCCCGACGCAATTATTGTACTGTGATCTGATCTGGCACGCGTACCATTGACCGGCTGGCTGAGTAACATCTTCTCGACTCTGTCCAGTCTTGATGTCCAAGCACTCAATCACATGAGGTAAACACATGCTTCTCCTTTGCCTTCCCGTGTGCTGCATTCATGATTCGTAAGCGGATAGATAGAGGTTGTTGAGTAGTCAGCACATCTTGGCCACCACGTACTAACACGGCAAGACAGGAATATAGATGCACACTAATCGCCATTCTCCAAATCAAGGGGATATCCATAATACATGCCATGTTTATACAGCAGCCCACTGTTGAATGGTTTCTAATTTTCTATGTAATCAATCTTTGGAGCCAATTGGATAAAATTGCTCTGAAGATTATATTGGGGATTGACCTCTACAAGGGTAAGATGTTTTGCAGGATCACAAGTAAGAATTAACTTTTAATTTTGGTGATCACAGCGAGACAAATACCGCGGGGATTAAGTCGAGATTCATGGCAAGTGATTGACAATTTTTTATCAGAAGTGTTTTGCTATGCACTGAAGTGTGACAAAAAAGGTGTGATATTGTTTCCACATCTCCTTTTGTCAAAAACTAAAGGACAAATGCGCTCCAATTTTTACTACCTGCAGGACTAACATGTAGCAATGGGTGGTGTGTGTGTGCCACGTTTGGGAATAATGCATGCTAACTATATGTGTATGTAATTCATATCTCACTTCACTATCCTCTGATGAATATACAGATTGGCGTTGTTCACAAAGCACGGAAGGACCCATTAGCTGACATGTACAATAAATTACCACCCAACATTTGTACAAAGCATTGGTATTTTTGTCCGTCTTTTTTCTGACTTTCTGCCTGTTTTTTTTGCAGTCTTCTGATGAAGGAGATAGATTGGGAGATAGCAATGCGTTCTGTTATAATTATCTGCCCTTACTTGTGAAGAATCGCCATGCTGTAATGATCATGAATGTGACGGAAGCCGCAAGATGTAATGTATGCCCGATTGGTAATTTGGTGTGCTTTGTTCGCATCCTATTGTATTGTGTTTTATCCCTCAGCAAAGCATCTTGAATGTGGCTATTAGTTTTTTTTATCATCCTTCTCAAAACAGTATTGTGGAAATGCTCTAGGCAAGCTTTGTTGCACTGCTTAATCATTAGGCATACATTTAAAATATCACTGTAACAGTTCTCATCGAACAAAATGATGAACCATTTTTAAATAAAATTATAATGTGAAACCCTTACCATGTACTAAAAGTATCTTAAGTGAAACAATAGTGGAAGTGGAGACGGGAGAGGATAACGGCAACATCACCTGGTGTTTAGCAACAACAATAAAGTACATCACAATTGTCGGCATCATGCGACTCTCCCACACCAACGCAATTCAGGTTTGATGATTGGTGATATATACCATGCAGTGGTTTATGCTCTTACTACTTGTTATCAATTCACTTTCCCTTGTTCAATAATTTCTGGATTAGTCACCGAATCTTGTTTGTTTTGTTCTTTGGTCATGTGATTAGACGAGGGCGAGCGCCACGGTCATCTCTGCTGGGGTTATGCATGACAACATTGATGATTCGGTCGTTGAATACGATCACATCTTGCACATGTTTGGTGTTGGAGTGGCTGATCTCATGGAAGGGTTACGTGTTCCTCTTCTCATGGATTTTGACCATTGTTTTAGAGTGATTCGGATAATGAGTTTGGTAATTAGTACATTCATATTCTTTGGCATCCTCAAGCTGTTGGCTGTATGTACTGCAATTATTGTGATCTAAATTATGATGGCGTGCAGCATGCCACTCTATATAAGTATATATAAGGCAAATGATCATAGAACTACACCTTCGAGAACAAGCTCGCCGAGGTCTTGGAATTCCAACCTAGGTAGACAAATGAACTCATTTTAACAATTTTCCCCTTTTTTGGTGATGCGGGTATAGCTCATTCATTAATGACTACTCAACTCTGTCTTTTTTTCTCTTTGGTGATTGGGTTATATGCTACTTTGTATTGAAGGATCTGTTCATGCCAAATTTAATAAATCTCCGTCATGTTTTCATAGATTGCCTATTTGATCACTGTGCGTGGAATGGTAAACGTTTGTAGCATGGTCAGGGTTTGACTATTTTTATCAGTGCACATACCTTCAGAAAATAAACTAATGAGGCTATCTTGTTCGTCTTTCTACTTATATATGTATACATATGAGATGCTCTGTTAGTTCTCTTGTGCAAATAATCATTTTTGTGTTGATGAGCAATGTTAATGGCTCCCCAAATTACAATACTTGCTGAAAGTACACTTTGTTGTGATAAAATCCTATTTATAAACAGTACATTTTCCTGATGGATTTTGATTAAACTTTGTTGCTTTTACCCACTTGCGTGCTGCTTCAGTGTATACGTAATAAACCGTAAAAGAAGATGATTGTATCTTTTGCTTTATAGTACACCGGTTCATGAGAATGATGCTGAGAAGATTCATCTTGTTGTGCTAAATGTGATTCTAGCTTGACTCGACAATAAGTGGTAACATGGTGGAATCTTTTAATTTTTGTTGTAACAAACTTTAGTCAAATTCATGATATATATATATACTTCTAGGATTGGATGAACAAGTAGTTTTAGCCTTCTGTTTCGAATTGTTAGTTTAACATCTCTGTACTAACTCCACATGAGCATAGTGATATCCAGTATAAAACATCTCCAATTTGTTCTTCTTTGGTGTGCACGGAAAATCCAAATTTAAGTCTAGAGATAGATAAGTTAGTAGGGTAATGTTCACTACCTTGTTTGAGGATCAAAATTGATGTACTAATTTTTCTTGTCAAAGGATGATTAACGGAATTGTTGCATGGAGACCAAAATATACTCTCTTCAGTTAGTTGGTAATGCGCAAAATGTAGTGCTACTGGTAATGGGCTTTGGATTTGTGCGTGAAATACATTGTTGCATGCATGTTTCCTGAGTGAAAAATGTAATGGTTCTGAATATAGCTGGAGATAAATTATTTGCAGCACCCAGGCAACAACAGTCACTAGTAGAAAACAGGGCTTTGGTCCAGGCCGGGCCAGCCCATTAGTCCCGGTTCAGTCACGAACCGGGACCAATGGGGGCAACGGTCCCGGTTCGTGAGGCCAGGGGGCCGGCCGGGCCTCGTGGGGCATTGGTCCCGGTTCGTCTGGACCCTTTAGTCCCGGTTCCAGACACGAACCGGGACCAATGTGCCTTGCTCCTGGCCCACAACCATTGGTCCCGGTTCGTGGCTGGAACCGGGACCAAAGGGGGTCCTTTAGTCCCGGTTCCAGCCACGAACCGGGACCAATGAGATGCCTATATATACCCCCCTCGCCAGCGAGCAGAGCACTCCACACTGCTCTGTTTTTCTGGCCGGCGAGGGGAGAGCTTTGTGGTGCTCTAGCTCACCTCCTATGCACATGAGGTGTTCGATGAAATGCCCGAGCCATACTTAAGCTTTCTCCTCTGGAAGCTCCTTGTCCAAGCTCCATTTTCCTCAAGATTTGTCTAGGTTGGCGGTCCGTCCTGTCCCGTCCCCGTCCTCACCGCCTTCGATCGCCCGCGCCCATCTCGGCGCCGGCACCACCGTGGTTAGCCTCTTCTTCTTATCTTCTTTCTAAAAGAAAAAAGTTCTTACTTGTATGATTTAGATAGATACTTGTGTAACTTTCTTACTTTTATTATTGTTTGTTATTATATAGTGCGATGGTTTTGGTTATATGTTGTTCTAGATAGTTATTACTTGTATGATTTAATTAGATGCTCTAGAGAGTTATATGTTGTTCAATAATGAGAACTATATAACGCACGCAGATGAACCGACACTGGATGTACGGTGACCGACGCACCTCCGAGTATATTAAGGGCCTGCATAATTTTCTCGAAGCGGCTGAGGCAAACAAGCAGAATGGTTTTATGCATTGTCCATGTACTGTCTGTGAGAATACGAAGGCTTTCTCCAACTCTAAAACCCTTCACTTCCACCTGCTTGAGAAGGGTTTTATGCCACGCTATAATGTTTGGACCAAGCACGGAGAAAGAGGGGTTATGATGGAAGACAACAAAGAAGAAGAGGATGATGACAACTACCCGCCCCCTGAATACGGTGATGCTGCAATGGGGGAAGCTGAAGATCAAGAGGAACCAGACGATGTGCCCAATGATGATCTTCGCCGGGTCATTGTTGATGCACAGAGAGAATGCGAAAGTGAAAGGGAGAAGTTGAAGTTCGATCGCATGTTAGAGGATCACAAAAAAGGGTTGTACCCAAATTGCGAAGATGACAACAGAAAGCTCGGTACCACACTGGAATTGCTGCAATGGAAGGCAGACAATGGTGTATCTGACAAGGGATTTAGTTCGCTACTTAAAATAATGAAGAAGAAGCTTCCAAAGGATAATGAATTGCCCGGCAGTACGTACGAAGCAAAGAAGGTTCTATGCCCTCTAGGATTGGAGGTGCAGAAGATACATGCATGCCCTAATGACTGCATCCTCTACCGCGGTGCGTACGAGGATTTGAACGCATGCCCGGTATGCGGTGCATTGCGGTATAAGATTAGAAGAGATGACCCTGGTGATGTTGAGGGCCAGAGCACCGGGAAGAGGGTTCCTGCCAAGGTGATGTGGTATGCTCCTATAATACCATAGTTGAAACGTCTGTTCAGAAACAAAAAGCATGCCGAGTTGATGCAATGGCACAAAAAAGACCGTAAGAAAGACGGGAAGTTGAGAGCACCCGCTGACGGGTCGCAGTGGAGAAAGATCGAGAGAAAGTGGAGCAACTTTACAGATGACCCAAGGAACGTATGGTTTGGTTTAAGTGCAGATGGCGTTAATCCTTTTGGGGTCAGAGCAGCAAGCATAGCACATGGCCTGTGACTCTATGTATGTATAACCTTCCTCCTTGGTTGTGCATGAAGCGGAAGTTCATTATGATGCCAGTGCTCATCCAAGGCCCTAAGCAACCCGGCAATGACATTGATGTGTACCTAAGGCCATTAGTTGATGAACTTTTACAGCTATGGAATGGAAGAGGTGTACGTGTGTGGGATGAGAACGAACAGGAGGAATTTGACCTACATGCGTTGCTGTTTGTAACCATCAACGATTGGCCTGCTCTCAGTAACCTTTCAGGACAGACAAACAAGGGATACCACGCATGCACACACTGTTTAGATGACACCGACAGTATATATTTGGACAAATGCAGGAAGAATGTGTACCTGGGGCATCGTCGATTTCTTCCGACCAACCATCAATGTCGAAAGAAAGGAAAGCATTTCAAAGGTGAGGCAGATCACCGGAAGAAGCCTGCCCTCCGTACTGGTGATCACATACTTGATATGGTCAATGATTTACAAGTAATCTTTGGAAAGGGTCCTGGCGGACTATCTGTTCCGACTGACGATGCGGGACGCGCACCCATGTGGAAGAAGAAATCTATATTTTGGGACCTACCCTATTGGAAAGACCTAGAGGTCCGCTCTGCAATCGACGTGATGCACGTGATGAAGAATCTTTGCGTGAACCTGCTAGGCTTCTTGGGAGTGTATGGGAAGACAAAAGATACACCGGAGGCACGGGAGGAACAGCAACGTGTGCATGAAAAAGACGGCATGCATCCAAAGCAGTATGAAGGTCCTGCCAGCTACGCTCTTACCAAAGAAGAGAAGGAAATCTTCTTTGAATGCCTACTCAGTATGAAGGTCCCGTCTGGCTTCTCGTCGAATATAAAGGGAATAATAAATATGGCAGAGAAAAAGTTCCAGAACCTAAAGTCTCATGACTGCCACGTGATTATGACGCAACTGCTTCCGGTTGCATTGAGGGGGCTTCTACCGGAAAACGTTCGATTAGCCATTGTGAAGCTATGTGCATTCCTCAATGCAATATCTCAGAAGGTGATCGATCCAGAAATCCTGCTAAGGTTAAGGAGTGATTTGGTGCAATGTCTTGTTAGTTTCGAGCTGGTGTTCCCACCGTCCTTCTTCAATATCATGACGCACGTCCTAGTTCATCTAGTCGACGAGATTGTCGTTCTGGGCCCTGTATTTCTACACAATATGTTCCCCTTTGAGAGGTTCATGGGAGTCTTAAAGAAATATGTTCGTAACCGCGCTAGGCCAGAAGGAAGCATCTCCATGGGCCATCAAACAGAGGATGTCATTGGGTTTTGTGTTGACTTCATTCCTGACCTTAAGAAGATTGGTCTCCCTCAATCGCGGTATGAGGGGAGACTGACTGGAAAAGGCACGCTAGGAGCGGACTCAATAATATGTAGGGACGGGCATTCTTGGTCTCAAGCACACTACACAGTTCTACAGAATTCTACCTTGGTGACCCCGTATGTTGATGAACACAAGAATATTCTGCGCTCCAAACACCCGGAGCAGTGTGACGACTGGATTACATATGAACACATCAGGACTTTCGGCAGTTGGTTGCAAACACGTCTCATGGGTGACAACACTGTTTCTGATGAGTTGTACTCGTTGGCCAGGGGACCATCTTCGACTGTATTGACTTACAAAGGGTACGAGATAAATGGGAATACATTTTACACGATCGCCCAAGATCAAAAGAGCACCAACCAAAACAGCGGTGTTCGCTTTGATGCATCAACCAATAGGGGAAAGGACACATATTATGGTTACATAGTGGACATATGGGAACTTGACTATGGACATGATTTCAAGGTCCCTTTGTTTCAGTGCAAATGGGTCAATCTGTCAGGAGGGGGGGTACAGGAAGACCCACAGTACGGAATGACAACAGTGGATCTGAACAATCTTGGGTACACAGACGAACCATTCGTCCTAGCCAATGATGTGGCGCAAGTTTTCTATGTGAAGGACATGTCTACCAAACCAAGAAAAAGAAAAGATAAGGAAGCGAATACATCATACGATGAGCCAAAGCGCCACATAGTTCTTTCAGGAAAAAGAGACATCGTGGGATTGGAGGGCAAGACAGACATGTCTGAAGATTATGAAAAGTTTCATGAAATTCCTCCCTTCAAAGTCAAGGCTGACCCAAGCACCCTGTTAAAAGATGAAGATTATCCATGGTTACGGCGCAATAAGCAAAGGACACAAGCGAAGAAAAAGTGAAGACTTTCTCTCCACAACTATATCATTGCAGTTACATGTGAAGAAATGAAATGCCTTTTGTAACAGATGAGTTCATTTGTAGTGCTTTTCAATTTCAGGGTCATTTAGCTCAAAAAATCAGTAAATGCATGCAAAATACCAAATGAAGTCAGAAAGGGTTGAAAATTGATGATGTGGCTTTGAATGGTGCATTTTGAACACACAAAAAGTCTGGAGTTCAAATAAGTTCAAAAAAATGAAATCCTTTTGTAACACATGAGTTTTCGTCCGAAACCCTAATATTTTGAAAGAGATTGTCCGTTTTGTACACGAAGTGCATCCAGTTTTTGCCGTAACCCTCTCAACTCTTTAGCACATGCTATGTGGGTGAAATGATGATACCATGCCAACTTTCAATCTTTTCAGAGTTCATTTGAAGTGCTTTTCAATTTCAGGGTTATTTAGCTCAAAAAAATCAGTAAGTGCATGAAAAATATCAAATGAAGTCAGAAAGGGTTGAAAATTGATGATGTGGCTTTGAATGGTGCATTTTGAACACTCAAGGCCTGAAGCTAAGCAACGTGCAGGTGAGCATTGCGCCTCTCCTTCATCGTTCTTCGTCTCTGCACTCAGGGCTTATAAACCGCTGCGAGTCCCTCTCGCTTGGCGAGGTGGGACTAAATTTTAGCCACTCCCAGGACAAGGCCTTTAGTCCCGGTTGGTGGCTCAATTAAAATATTTTGTTATGATCAACTAAAACAAAACTATAATATTCTTCAACAGCAAAAAGAATCAACTAAAAAGCTTTTATAAACTTAAAATTATATAAAATTTATGCAACAAAAAAATATATAAAACACCCATTTAAAATAACCTAAAAATAACCAAATTGAATATAATGATAAAACACAGTAATATTAAATAGCAGGAAAAAGAATCACTCAAAAATCTATTATAAACCTCTAGTAACATCGTGGGAGTGGAGTTAAAAAAAGAATCAACTAAAAAGCTTTTATAAAAGAATATAATGATAAAACACACTGGAAATAAATAAAGCAAAAAGTAAAACAAAAATAAATAAAGCGAAAAACAAAACAAAATAATGGAAATTATGCAACTAAAATTATCAAAGTATTTATTTGTTAAAAAGAATGAACTAAAATAACAGAAGAAAAATACTGGAAAAAAATTTAAAAAATAAATAAAGCAAAAAACAAAACAAAAATACTGGAAAAAAATAAAAAAAATGCCGCCTAATGGGCCACCACGGCCTGAATACGACTAGAAACCCAACCAGCCAATTGGGCCAGGATTCAGGCCCGCAGAAGGCCCACTAGGCCCACAGGCAGATACAAAGTGGTTAGGCCCGTAAGCCTGCTTTAGAGAGGAGCTCGAAGGCTCAGGCGCACCGCGCCTTATAAACAGGTGCGGCACACTCTCCACTAGCGAGGTGGGACTAAACTCCCACCACGCCGCTGTGCAAGGCCATTGGTCCCGGTTGGTGGAACCAACCGGGACCAATACCCACCTTTAGTCCCGGTTGGTGGCACCAACCGGGACCAATGCCCACCTTTAGTCCCGGTTGGTGCCACCAACCGGGACCAAAGGTCTCTGCTTCCCGCCCTTCGGGCTGCCGAAAAGAGACCTTTGGTCCCGGTTGGTGGCACCAACCGGGACTAAAGGTGGGCATTGGTCCCGGTTGGTGCCACCAACCGGGACCAATGCTGTGTGTATATAAGCAGCACTTGTGAAAATTTTCATTTTCATCTCGCAGTTCCCCCTGACGACGCCGACCTCCTCGACGCCGCCAGGCTGCCCCGACGCCGTCGCCGGCCCCGTCGCCTCCCCGAGCCGCCGTCCTCGTCCCCGTCGCCGCCGTCCTCGTCCCCGTCGCCTCCCCGAGCCGCCGTCCTCGTCCCCGTCGCCGCCATCCTTGTCCCCGTCGCCGCCGTCCTCGTCCCCGTCGCCGCCGTCCTCGTCCCCGTCGCCTCCCCGAGCCGCCGTCCTCGTCCCCGTCCCCGTCGCCTCCCCGAGCCGCCGTCCTCGTCCCCGTCGCCGCCGTCCTCGTCCCCGTCGCCTCCCCGAGCCGCCGTCCTCGTCCCCGTCGCCTCCCCGAGCCGCCGTCCCCGTCGCCGGCCTCCAGCCATCGCCGCCCCCCCCAGTGAGCCCCCCCTTTCATGTATATGTATATATGTTCATGTATATGTATATGTGTATATGTTCATGTATATGTTTTTTTTTCATGTATATGTATATATGTTCATGTATATGTGTGTATATGTTCATGTAAAAAGTCTTCGTTGTTTTTCATATGTACGAAAATGTAGAGTGAAAATGAAAACAAACATATAAGAAAAAACAAAGGAAAAAATGAAGAAGGAAAAGAAAACCGCCTGGCCCGGCCACCACCGCATTTTCATAAAGTTTTTCCACCGAGTCCACGTCACACCGAGCACCCGCGGCGAAGCAAGTCTTTTTTTGAAGGTAGTTTTTTTGTTAAATGAAAATGTTGGCATCGGCTCTATCATCACGTTGGCATCGGCTCTATCTATCAACAAGGCCACGGGAGCACCCCGGCCCCCTATCATCACGTTGGCATCGGCTCCCCGAGAGCTTTCCAACGGATCCGGAATGTATGTCGTTGTTGATATACCCCCTCCCCGATAACTTCGACATGAGGGGGGGGGGTCGATATACCCCCTCCCCGATAACATTTTTTTTCTAAGTTACTAAGGTAAAATGTTCACCCCCCTCTCGATATACCGGGCGACCAACTCTCGAGGCCACCCAAACCCTAGAAAAAAAGCGTTGTCGACATACCCCCTCCCCGATAACATTTTTTTTCTAAGTTACTAAGGTAAAATGTTCACCCCCCCCTCGATATACCGGGCGACCAACTCTCGAGGCCACACAAACCCTAGAAAAAAAGCGTTGTCGACATACCCCCTCCCCGATAACATTTTTTTCTAAGTTACTAAGGTAAAATGTTCACCCCCCTCTCGATATACCGGGCGGCCAACTCTCGAGGCCACACAAACCCTAGAAAAAAGCGTTGTCGATATACCCCCTCCCCGATAACATTTTTTTTCTAAGTTACTAAGGTAAAATGTTCACCCCCCTCTTGATATACCGGGCGACCAACTCTCGAGGCCACCCAAACCCTAGAAAAAAAGCGTTGTCGATATACCCCCTCCCCGATAACATTTTTTTTCTAAGTTACTAAGGTAAAATGTTCACCCCCGTCTCGATATACCGGGCGACCAACTCTCGAGGCCACCCAAACCCTAGAAAAAAAGCGTTGTCGATATACCCCCTCCCCGATAACATTTTTTTTCTAAGTTACTAAGGTAAAATGTTCACCCCCCTCTCGATATACCGGACGACCAACTCTCGAGGCCACCCAAAACCTAGAAAAAAGCGTTGTCGATATACCCCCTCCCCGATAACATGCGGGGGGACGTCGATCAACCCCCTCTCGCCCGAACAAGTCTATGTATCATTTGTTAATTAAATCACTTAAAGGTTAAGAGAATCCCTTGTTTGACATTCATGAGAGAGGCGGTCCGGACGTCGGACATTCATGAGAGAGGCGGTCCGGACGTCGGACACTCATGTTTGTATATTAATTGCCATGTTGTAATATTTGCAGAAACTATGGCTCAAAGAGACTTGGAACAAGAACAGTTGTTGGGGGAGATAATACTCGGCGGACGTGATGTGTTGTCGTTTCTCAACGACACCGATGGTCTGGAAGGAGAGGATGACGGCTCCGGTGATCGAACAATGGAGGAGGAAGGACATGATCATGATGGCTCCGGTGACCGAATGCCGGAGGAAGAAGGAGACCATGATGACGGCTCCGGTGACCGAACGGAGGAGGGAGGTGTTGCAAAGTCCGGCGAGGTATATATATTAATTAAGCCTGTGCTGACTAGCTAATTGATGCATTAATTGTTTTGGTATGTACATATATTAACTCTTCTTTCTTCTTTTATAGCCCTCTGGATCGAGCCAAACTTCGGTAACGAGACGAGGCCCGAAGAAGAGGTTGCGCAAGGATGAAAGGTTCACGATCACAGCACTCGCGGACGATGGCCATCCGATTGAACCCAAGCGGACCAAGGACACATTTTCTGCTCAGTGCGGAGTTATTGTTAGGGACAACATCCCGATTAGCATCAAGCAATGGAATAAGCCTAAGGACGACGCCCCTGAAGGTGATTATGTCACCGATAGACAGAAAGATGATCTTTGGACCGCGCTGAAGGCAAATTTCACCCTACCGCCAGAGGAGGATCTGAATAAGCCAGTTATAGAGCCACTGGTCAAGGAGTGTGCTCTTAAGAAGATGGCAGATCTATTCAGGAGGTGGAAGAAGGAGTTGAAATCAAAGTTTGTCGACAAAGGGAAGACTCCAGAATTCACCGGCCGATTTGAGAAGATAAGAGATCACTGGCCCGCATTTGTGGCCTACAAGACATCAGACAAGAGTAAGAAAATGTCAGAGACAAACAAGAACAACGCTACAAAGAAGCAGTATCACCATCACACGGGGTCAGGTGGCTACCTCAAAGCTCGGCCGTTGTGGGACAAAGCTGAGAATGACCTGATTGCTAAAGGGGTCGAACCACAGACATTGAACTGGCCAGACCGTTCAAGGACTTGGTTCTTCGGGGTTGGGGGAACTTTGGACCCTGAAACAGGGAAGTGCCGTTGGACGGACGAGCAACTTGCAATACCCGTCACGAAGCTTCAGAAGTATATCACCGCAGCGCAGGAAGGGACGTTCATTCCCGACAGAGAGAAGGACGAGCTGACTGAGGCCCTAGGGAATGCTGAGCACCCTGGACGAACACGAGGCACACCAGGCTCCGTTCCGTGGAAGTTTGGGTTTCCCGACGCAGGCGGTTACAAAAGCCGGGAGAGAAAGAGGAAAGAGGAGCTGAGCGACATGCAGAAGCTCAATGCAAGACTACAAAAGCTAGAGGAAGCTGAGAGCCAGCGAGCTGCCGACCAACCATCTCAGCGACACGAAGCTACCCCAGAAGCTACCCCGCCATCTCAGCGGAGAAGTAGCGTGGCTTCCACGGAGCCCGTTCAGCCTGACTTCACGTCTCCTAGCTACCCCGTGGATACTATCACGGAGGCTCAACATTGCGAGCTTATGACGAAATGCCGGAACCTCACTTTCAAGGCGGCTGTCGGCTCTGTTGCACCTCCTCAACCCAACGGAACTTTTCACTGCCGTCCGATTCCACATGACCATGCTGTTGTTATGGTGGATGAAGTAATGGAGGGATTTGAGGAGCTCGAGCTTGACCACTCTACAGGTGAAGGGGAGAATCGGCTGGTTCATGCTCTGAGGAGTACATGTCTATGGCAGAAGGAGTACATCAAGCTTCCAAACTAGACGCCTCCGCCTCCTCCTCCTCCTCCGGCGAGTCAGGGCACTCCGCCTCCTCCTCCTCCTCCTCCTCCGGCGAGTGATCAGGGCACTCCGCCTCCTTCTCCGGCTCCTCCGACGCGTGAGGGCACTCCGCCTCCTCCTTCTCCTACTCCAGCGTGTCGGAGCAGTCCGCCTCCTCCTCAGCCTCGTCGGCAATGGCGGAAGACAAACGCCGCCGCTCCGGCTCCTCCGACGCGTCAGATTTCTCCGCCTCGTCAGCAACGACGGAAGAGAGACGCCGCCGCTCCGGCGGCTAGCAGTACAAGCAGAGGCGGGAGCCAATTCAGATACGGTCCATCTCTCAAGCCTCTGGAAAAGTTACCATATGAGAGGACCGAGCAGGAAAACGAGGACATATGTCGTGCCCAACTGAGGGACCATTTTGCAAAGAAAACTCCACCTCCGAAGGAGAAGGTAGATCCGGTGAAAGTGAAGCGCACTATCAATGCCCTGAAGCGACCACCACCGCCTCCGCCGGATTCCAACTATGACCGCATAATTACTAAGACACATGCTAAAGCGCAGCAGTCGGGAAGTACTTCCAGTGCTGCAAGAGCGAAAAAACGAAGAAGTGGGAAAACAATTCCCCAGCTCGGCGAACAGGAGAAGCAATCGTGCCCTCCTCTCAAGGTGTCTAGCGATATCGCTAATCATCCGGTGCTACTGCCCGGTACCACTCTTGATGATTACCTGCCCGATGATGTACAGTTTGAAACGGCTGAGGTAGTAGACGTCTTTAGATACGACCACGGGAAGCCTCTCGTCAAACCTGATCATCCTCATCTAACAACGATGATGCAAAAATTGCATGACTGGTACATGGAAACCTGCAGGAAGTCTGGGAAAGACAGTTTGTTAGTCGGAATTAAAAAAGAGCATGACTTCCCTGGAGTCGACCTGCTGCCTGTTGAATTTGTGGAGTTATTTCAATTATACAATCAAAAGGCCCTCGACAAACAACTCATGACTTGCTACTGTCTGTAAGTATTACTTCTCTAATTAAGTCTCTAGCTCAGCTCGTTCATTGCATGTATATATAATTATCCTCACTATATTATGCAGATTGAAGATGGTCGAATGCCAAAAAATAGGAATCTTCGACGTTGGGTTCATTAGCCCAAATACCGTAAATGAATGGTCGGTACGAAAGGCGGCTGAAGATACCGAGAACAACTTACTACAAACGTTCCTTACACATCAAAACAAAAGGGAAATACTCTTTCCTTACAACTTCAAGTGAGTGTTACTGTCTTCTGCATATTCGGTTCCGCTTACTCGTGGTTAAGTAATGTAATTGATGAGTTATGCGTGCGCAGCTTCCACTATATTCTGCTATCCATTAACCTTGACGGGGCATTAGTAACTGTCTTAGACTCGCTCCGTAAAGATCCCAAGTATTATGCGGACATGACTGCAATGCTCCAGAAGTAAGTTCAATCAATACCGGGACCATATCGGCAACTTTCGTTCATTTCCTGATATCAAGTAATCATTTTCTTTGCCTGCCAGGGTTTGGAAAACGTTCACCGCTAAGGTTCCGGGTCTGAAGAAGGAGCTGCGATTTACACACCCCAAAGTAAGTAGTACTAGCTAGTTCCGCGCATCTCTCATTGATTCTAGTTTCATCAATACCATTATCATGCTTGCTTATCAGTTTGATTGAACTCTATTCTCGTAAAGTGCTTGTTGCAGGCACCCAACACTCATTTATGTGGATACTACGTATGCGAGTTCATTCGCTACTATACCTCTGAACGGGCCTCCTCTGAGAAACAATTTGAAGTACGTAAACAATATTCACAATTTTATTTTATATATTACCATCAATTGTGTTGAGTTTCATTCATATATATGTATTGACCCCTTCTTTAAATTAGATCTGGCAGATGCGGGATGAACTCCTACCACATGATCGCATACGAGCAATTCAAGAGGAATTGGCGGGATTCTTTCTTGACCACGTCATACCTGAACAAGGAGAATACCATGTGAAATTGAAATTGTTGTAAGGGATGTTATATATTGTACATATGTAGCAGCATCGGATAGATATACGAAAACTTGTTGTTCGACCAAGCACGAAGAAAGAGATGTCACTTCTCTCTATATATGTTCATGACGATCTTGTGTAATTAATGGTTTCCTTTATTTGCTTACTAGCTAGCGTCGAGTTCTTTCTATATGTGTAGTAGCTAGCGTCGACCAAGCACGGAAAAAGAGAGGTCACTTCTCTCTATTAGCTCGCTAACACAATATGAAACCCCTAAATTAACCCTCCAAAACCCCAAAACCCCCCCTTCCAAAAAAAAAACAAAACCCCCAGCGACTGCGAGCTGCTGACGCATGGCCGCCTTTTGGTCCCGGTTGGTGTTACCAACCGGGACCAAAGGTGGAGCCTTTAGTCCCGGTTGGTAACACCAACCGGGACTAAAGGTCCTCCCTCCCCCGCCCCAGGCAGCGCCACGTGGAGGGCCTTTGGTCCCGGTTCGTAAGCAAACCGGGACTAAAGGTTTTGGGTATTAGTCCCGACCCTTTAGTCCCGGTTCCAGAACCGGGACTAAAGGCCCTTACGAACCGGGACAAATGGCCCTTTTTCTACTACTGAGTAGCATGGATACAGTTAACCGTACTAGCAATGGAGAATATTGCCAGAGCAATTTTAATTTGGAAAAAATATGTGTGAGATTAATATTTTATTTTATTTCATGCAACGAGGAGAGTATGAAGTATACTACAATTTTTTGTAACCCACAAAATGATTCAAGAACCAGGACCAATGAAGACATTGCGTATAGTATTGTTCTTTAGGGTATGATGTTCGTTTTTCCCACAACTGACTTAAATATTTAATTATTTATGAGACAACTACCAAAATGAATATTTTATAGGTTTTCCATTCCATGTTGTGCACATTTTTATGTGGGTACTTGAGTCAGATGCAAGCTATTCTCAGTACATAGAAAACATGACATATCTGCTGAATGCTCTCTGAAACTTATCATAGATTTTTTATACTCTATTTACTTTGAATGAGGTTGAATTTTGCTTTAAACAATTGGATGCATTCTGAAATATTTTTAAATTTGACTAAGATAAAGAGATCTAGCAAATGAGTCCATGTCTCAAAACCAGGTGCATCTTGAGTATTTCTCATCCACGACGGATGATCCATCTTCATCGTGGAGTGTTGCTCATTCAACAACAACCCGTCTATTTGAACGGCACATTACTGCTCCGAGTCTCCAAGAACCAGGTACATCTCTCTTGCCTTTGCCACTTGTGATTATCCTTCATGTTATTATGTAGCAAGCAGATTACCAACCTTCCAAGCTCTACATTCAGCCTTCCTTTCCCATTGCTCATACAAGTTCAATATATGAACATGCTTTTTACACTTAGTCCTTACCATTTCTTGAGATGACCATGTCTCGGTTTTTTGAAGTTAACTATAGTACTAATTCATATAGTATTTTTTTGATCTTGATAGGTCATGTGATTATTGTAGTTGTGCTCCCCTAATACTGTATCGTTTAAATAATACTTCATCTATTCCACATTAAGTGTCATGGTTTTAGTTCAAATTTGAGCTAAAACCGTGACACTTATTATGGATCGGAGGGAGTAGTAGTTTTGTCCAGTCAAGTGAATTACTCTGATTCAAGCTGGAGATATGTGAACTGAGCTATGTTACAGTGAGTTAAGTTAGAGTGGAGAAAACACCATCAATGTTTCTCATGTTTGATCTCTCTAGCTGTTATTGTTGTTGTACAATCACTAGCAAGAGTTGAATAATAATAATAATCCACATCCTAGAAAATAGGTATGATGATAATCTCACGAATGGTAAACAAGGGGCATTGCTTTTGTATGAGAGCATCAACACTTACGCTTTTGTAGTTTATGGCACCTGAATTTTCCTCTCTTCTCTTATACATGTTTGTTTTGACAAGGATTGCATTATAATTTTGCTCACATGGCGTTTATTTATCATCTAAAATGTACAGTCAAATTATGGATTTTAATGTTTACATGCTTTTCAACGCTTATTATTTAATTTTCAATGCTTATTATTTATATAGAATAGAATGGGAGAAGTAGCATATGAAGGTCTAGCAATGGGACATGGTGGGTTTGTACCAACCAGCGCTACAGTTGAATTTGTTCTTAGGGAGAAGGTTAAGAAACGGGGACGAGGGACATTTTAGTTAATCAAGTATCTTTGCATTAGTTTGAAGTGTTTTTTTTTGTTGCGGTCGAAAAATAATGTGAGAAAAACATTGTACTGCGTGATTCATCACTGTAAATCTGAAGTACTCCCGTGAAGTTTCTTTGGTTTGTATCAGGCTGATCCGACTGCTCCAAGAAAGAAAGTTGCGGCTACCTAGGTCCTGATTTCACCATAATCTCGTGAAGCTAGAATATTAAAACGTTTGCTTGGATTCTACCGCCTAAACTATTGTTGTTATATAACTGATTATGGATCTGATATGTTTTGTTGCATGGGTATGGAATTTAACCATTGAAACTAAAGCCGATTTTGTCTAAATTTTACAGGTAATCCATCTGTTCTGTTCCTCCCATGTTGAAAATTAATATGTTTCCGCTATCCGCTTCTCTTTCCTCATGTTGCCACTACTCACACCTAGGAAAATCATAGTTGCATCATCAACTATTTTCCAATTTACAATGATCCAAATAACTTGTATTTTGATTACCCAAGTGTAGGAGTATGATTGCATTTGCAGGCAACAGTGTCCAACATCCGGCATAGTTCCAATTAATGATTGTGATCCTACATCTATTTTAAGTCTGCAATTGTGCTCTTTTTTCTCAGTGTTGCCATGCGTTATTTTTTTGTGTTTGCACACACACGCACGCACGCACGCACGCACGCACGCACACAAGTAATCCAGAATGATCTTTGCTGTTTCACTTCACTTTACACAATGGTCTAGGCACTATTTGGCGCCCAAAGTAATTTGCTTGCGTTCTTTTTGAAGCCGAACTGCCGCAATTTTCCTCCACACTATTAGGTGCTTGTTTCTAATTAACAACAAAATTAAGGGGGTGAAGAATAACTATTGGATTGGAATGAATGGAAGATTTGAACAGCTACAGTACCTATACAATAAGAACTGAACTGCAGAGGAGTTGAACCCTCTGTTGTTTCATGTCTCCCTTCTGCTCCTGCGAGGAGCCGTCACCATCGGGCAGGGACACAGCCGTTGAGCACCCTTGCTCTCTGGTCCACCACCCTTTTCGCCTCCCAGTCGACCCCTCTTCTCCATACCCTGTTGCTCGATGTGCTTCGACTCATGATGTACCAAAACGCAATCAGTATATAGATATCAAAGGTGCACATGGGGTCCTTTTTACTTTTTTCTTTCCCTAATTGTTAACCATCTCCAATTTTATGTCAGCTCTACTTATTCCAGTTTCATAGTTGGAGGTATCAAATCACTGCTTTCTATGTATTATCATACATCAATTTATATCTATCACCCTAAAGAAAATGTATATTGCTGATACAAATAATCTTTATTTTGTTTACAACATGTAATGAAATCTACTCTACGAATAACATGATTGAAGTATAGGACGCACTCAGGGGTGTGCGGCCGCCCATGGCGGGCACGGCGTGCTATAGTCCAGCGAGCCACAAGAACAACTTGATGCCTGTAGGGGCCCAGTTTTTCCAAGTGCGTTGTAAGTTTGGTGCTCTCGTAACGGTGTAGACGCCGCTATCTGTCCAACACCAATGGATGATGTCGGGTTGCGGTCCAAGCAAGACACCGCGGAGGCGTCGCCATATGTCTGCTACTCGACCATTGTTGCATGTCCAAGGGCGCCACGAATTTCTTGGATCCAAGCTTGTTGTGGGATGGCATCGCAGGCAAGCCGGTGATTCCTTCTACGGCGCCGTACGAAAGCAGCCAAGGTGGGTGCAAGCTCCATGACTGGAGCTCCATCAAGCCAAGGGTTGGTCCAGAATTTGCAGCTCTTGCTGTCGCTCAAGGTCCATGAAGTGGATGCACAGAAGATTTTTCTGACCACGGCCTCGCACGGTAGATGCAGGTGGCTCCATGGGCGTTGCGGGAACAATGCAGACGGCAACAAGAGGTAGGGGTCGATGCGGGGATGGATGTCGATGGTTTCTCGACGTCGCGGTGAGGAAAGCATTGGCAACCCGTCTTTATCAATGGAGGTGGAAGAGCACGAAGTCGAGATCGGATAGTAGTCTTGTTGGCCTCGGCTGGCTCCCCATTATAGCGATGTATTTTTTTTCGTGTGCGAGCGGAGAAGTTTGACTTAAGATTTTTTTTTTTGGGATGTATGAAATTTGACTGAACTGCTGGTTGATTATAAAAGGATGAGGGGATTTTCTGCAAAAGTGCACCACGGACTAAGGGCATCTCCAATGCTCTAGCGTTTGTGTAGGCGCTAAAGTTTTTTTCCCCAATAACTTACCCTAGCTACATGTTTTGATTCCACGCTATCGAATATTCCAGTTTTTAATGGGAATCGCTCGTGATAGCTGGGAAATCGATCCTTAAATGCCTGCGTTGTAGATGCCCTAAGTAGTTATAGATATCATGTTCTTCAATATTGTTGGTTTATGTAGATTATCACATTCAATAAAAATTTCTAATACTTGATTGTTGTGTTTCTAATCAGAGCATCGCAAATTCATTCAAGATGAGGGGATGGTAAATGGAAGAGACTAACTATAAAATTTAAAAAGTCCGTGGCAACGCACGGACGTTCTACTAGTATTTATCAAGAGTGCTACTGTTGCGACGTGACAAATGTGTGCTATCGCACAGCCAATCTATGCCAGGAATATTGCTAAGGTTCTGCAATGAGAACCCCTCCTTTAACTCCCCTCCCATCACTAAACTTTTGTTCCAAGAATAATATGCTACGCAGAGGACATATTTTAAACAAAAAGTATTCCCTCTATCCCAAAATAAGTGCGGTTAATTTTTTTTACGGAAAAAATCTTTCGATCCGTTCATCATCTTTCAAAGCAATACAATGAACACTAGAAATTAAAAATTATATTCAGGTCCGTAGACCATCTAACGACATACTACAAGCACTAGAGCGAGCCAAAGGCGCACCACCTTGATGATCCCTTTATCATCGAAGCCGGACAAACCTTATTGTAGTAGACAGTCGGGAAGTCGTCGTGCCAAGGCCTTATAGAACCAGTGCACCAAAACAACAACCATCACCGATAAAAAGAAGCGTAGATCGGGAGGATCCAACTTGAAGACACACAAACGCAAACCGGATCCAAGTGGATCCCCCGAAGACAAACGCCGACCGAATCCACGAGATCCGTCGGAGACAAACCTCCACAACCCTCTGATGGCACTAGTTGCACTGCCAGAACTAAGGCTAAACAGGAAGAACCTTATTTCAATTTCAGGGAGCCGTCGTCGTCTCGTCTTTTTGAACAAGACACAAACCCTAAACGAACACAAAAAAACACCTAAAACCGAAGCAAAAGCCCTTCCGCCAGCAAGGGCCGAGATGCACGTCGCCTCCATGGGCTAAGGCCATAGAAGGCGAAGCCGGTCAGAGGTAGTACAACTTTATACCAACTTTGTATTAAATTAGCGCACTTATTTCGAAACGAATGAAGTAGGGAGCGTTTGGTTATCCAACAAGCGCTCGCTTAGCCTGGCCTAGGTTCTCAGCTAGCTTGCCTCGATACTAGAGGTTTCCAGGTTTTTCTTCTGTCTAGCGAGCGAGCCAAATCGGCTAGCCTCCGTCGGCAAGGCTAGCCTTGCCTAGCGAGGTAAACTAGCAGGGGATTCAAACACACCCTTAGTATCTCATTTCTCATGCGATTGTTCATGTTACATGTAAACTTTGGGCAGAACTAGAATCATCGGGTGAGAAAAAGGCTGGATCCTGTCTGTGCCGTTGGATGAGGAAAGTTTTGTTTGCTTACTAGCTGCTCCCATAAAACACATCCAATAAAACATCTTCCTTTTAGAAGTTGTGAAATATGCTTTTGTCATGACAGCATTTAAGCAAGGTTACGGTAAACCCGAATGCTAACGAGCATGCATGCACTTTCACTTTCCGAGGCGCACACACCAACAACAGAAGGACAATAGCAAAATCAACACACATAGACAAAATTTGTTTTCTGTCTGTATTTTGTTAATTTTCGTTTTTGTTTTTGTTTTCCAAAAAATATTCGTGCTTAAAAAATTGCCCAAAAATTCAAAAAATGTTCATTTTTTTTAATTTTCTCAAAAAACCAGTATTGGTATTTTAATACATTTTACATAAATTCCAAAGAAAATTACAGTGCCTTCAAAAATTGTTAAGAATGAAAACATGGACATTTTTAAAAAGGAGCGAACAAAATTTTAATCATGGACATTGTCAGAATTTTTCCAACGTTTTTGTGAAAATACTAAAAAAAATAGGAATTTCAAAAAATAAATGAAAAATACAAAACACAAAATTGAAACCATTTTCCGAATTTCCCCAAACATTTTTTGTATCTGTGTAGATTAGATTTCAAAATAAGAACATTTTTTTAATTCCAAACAAATTTGAAAGCACAAACATTAGTATAAACTCCCTGCATTTTTATTATTTTTTGACCGAATTTTAATAAAAAGTAACATTTTATGAATTTGTGAACAAATTTTTAAAATGGAGACATTTTTTGAATCGGTGAACTTTTTACAAATCAGCAAGTGCTCTGCCGGGCCAAACAGGCGCCCGACGGGAGCGATGTCGTCGCCTAGTTGGGCCAAGGCCTACGCGTTATTGAATATTTTTTCATTTTCCCGTTTTTTCGTCAATTACATTTTCTGCCTTTCGAAATTCATTATTCTTTTTGAAACCTGGTAAAAAAATAACAATTTTAAGTTATGGTTTTTAATTTTTTTTATTTCAAATATTTATTAAATACTAAAAAAGAATTTACTGTTCAAATTATTATTTTAAATAATTTTTTTCTTTAAACTGGACATTGATATCTACGATGGGCATGCCCACCTGGTTGCAAAGTTTGGGGTCATCTCAACAATGTTCAAAAAACACCGTGTTCAACGTAGGGAGTCTGGGTAGGCTAGAAGGCTCCGTTTGAGAGCATGCTATTTTTTAACATCTGTCAAATGGCTCCAAATATTTGTCACGACCTGGTATGACAAATTAAAGGCACCGTACCAGGTTGTTTTGGTTTTCAGTAAATTTTTCATTTTTTGGAGTTGTTCTGGTGAAAAAATGTCGATAAATGGCCGGACGTGTTGTAACTAGCATACATTGCCGGAAGTCATTCAAACTTGGCATGGATGCCTCGTATGTACGTGCCAAGCTGCTGCTAGACTACCATTTATTCATAGTCCAAAAAGACCACCATTTGAGAGGAGTGTGCTAGACTAGGCCAGACGGGTGTATCCGTGAGCATATATTTTTTCCTAATTTAAATGCTTTGATAATTTGCAATTTATGTCATTATCAATCAACATAAAAATATTCTTATATCCTAACCATTTCTTAGAATTTTTTAACAATTTTGGAATTTTAAATTGTTTACAAAAAATTATAAACTTGAACACTTTTGCAAAATTGTTAACAAATTCCCAACAATTGATGGTGAACACAAATTGCAAATCACGTAAATTTTTGAAAAAAATCTGAACTTTTTTTGAAACGTGAACATTTTATAAATTTGTGAACAAATAATCCAAAATTAGAACACTTTTTAAAAAATTTAGTCACGCGTGTTCGAGCCTTTCGGTCACGCGTACACCCAGCTGCCCATAGCACCCAATTTAGTCCCGCCCCACTGAGCTACGAAAATGGGGACACAGAGCTTTGCTATATAATGCCACGGAGCGTCATAATACAAAACAACATATTTGACGAGTTTGCTCGATGTAAAGTGAACACGAATCGAATAAGCCAATTTACGAATTATCGGTTAGCTGCTTTTGTGTGTTCATTTCGGTTTATAGTTTTCCTAACCGCAATTTAAAATAAACCGATTGGTAAAAACCAAGTTTTCCGGTTTCTATCGCCCAACCTGAGATTAAAGAAAAGTTCACAAGTTTTTTAGAAGTTTATTGATTTGAAAAAAGTACACAAATGCGACAAAAAAAACCATGGAATTGAAAAAGTTCATCAATTGAAAAAAACACGAATTTGACAAAAAAGTTCATGAATACGGAAAATATCTCAATCAATTTGAATCATCTCGCTTTTCGTTCATTTCAGCCACGCCATAATAGCCGTCACAATAAGAAAGAAGCAAGCGAAACAGCTAGAAGCGCTCGCTTCGCCGCGCCCAACAATTCTTAATCATGGGAAAGCCAACCGAAAGATTCCATTCAGACTTCACAGAGTCGGTGCTGCTGCTGTCTTCGTAGGTCGTAAATTTAAAAAGGTGCATCAATTTCAAAAAAGTTCATGAATTTAAAAAAACTTTGCAAAAAACTAAAAACATTCATGCAATTGAAAAAAAAATCAAGGATTAAAAAATAAATTCACGGATTTAAAAGATATTCACAAATTTAAACAAATAAAAAAGAAAACATAAACAAAGAAGAAATAAAAAAAAGAATAAAACCGAAGTAAAAAGGCAAAAAAAAAACCAGACTGAGAAGATGCACTACAAGAAGAATAAAAGAAGTAATTAGGCATGACTAGTGAGTGGTTCTAGTTGGTTAGAGCATCTCCAACAGGCGGGCAACGCGCGGCGCGCAAAAAATGTCTTTACAGCGCCGAAATACCCAGTTTTTGCGCGCAGCTGAGCGCTGTCTCCAGCGGCCGCTGCAAAATATAGCGCGGGCGAGCCGCTCCAGCAGGCGCTGAAAAAAAACGACGCGCGCGCCCAGCACAAACAACATATGCACTCTAAACAAAACCAAGAAGATCAAACACATAAAAAATAAATCAACAATAAATAGTTCAATTTTATTACAACTCAAACAAATAGTTTATCTTCCAATACAACAAATAGTTCAACAATACAACATCAAACATGCAACATGAAACATACAAATCATCATGCGTTTTGTCGGCCATTCCATGCCCACCACTCCTCGATGAGATCCTTCTGAAGATCATCATCCATTTCGGCACGTCGAATAGCATGCTAGGAGGCAACAAATCGGGCCACCCTCGCAGCCCTTCGCCGCACTCGCACGAGATGTCCCAAGAGCTCATACTGAGAGTAGTCTAAATCTTGGTCACGCTCATTCTCGATGATCATGTTATGCATGATCACACAAGCGTGCATGATGTACCAAAGGATCTTTTGATCCCAAAATCTAGCCGGTCCTCTCACAATAGCAAATTGGGCTTGCAAAATCCCAAAAGTTGTCTCCACATCTTTCCTAGCCGCCGCCTAAGCATTGTGGAAATCTAGATTTTTCTTACCTTTCGGTTTTTTCAACGCTTCACAAATGTTTGCCACTTTGGGTAGATGCCATCCGCAAGATAGTAGCCATAGTTGTATGTATGGCCATTTGCTACAAACTGCACCGGTGACAGTTCACCATTTGCAATCTTATTCATGAGTGGTGACCGATTAACAACGTTGATGTCATTCAAAGATCCAGGCATTCCAAAAAAAGCATGCCAAATCCAAGTCTCTTGATCGGCCACCGCTTCAAGGATTATACTGGAACCCTTTTTCTGGCCGTGGAATTGTCCATGCCATGCCTTAGGACAGTTCTTCCAACTCCAATGCATGCAATCTATTGAGCCAAGCATACCTGGGAACCCGCGAGCTTTGTTCATCTCCAAAAGCCTTGCGACGTCTTCAGCATTGGGAGATGTCAAATACTCCGGGCCAAACACTTGCACAATTCCGACTGCGAAGCGCTTGACACACATGATGGCTTGACTCTCACCCATGGCCAAGTGGTCATCAACTAGATTAGCCAGAATACCGTATGCCAACATACGCAAAGCGGCTGTCACCTTTTGAAAGGTGCTATGCCCGAGTTCTCCGACGGCATTCCTCCTTTGCTGAAAAAACCGATCATGGCTCGCCAGTTTCTCTGCAATGCGCCTGAACAACTCGGTGCTCATCCTAAAACGGTGCCGGAAGTACGACTCGGGGTATGTGGGATTCTCCACAAAATAGTGCCTCATCAATCTATTGTCGGCATCGATCTTATCCCTCCAAATTTTCTGCCGACCCATAACCGAACCACCGTGCTTCGGCTTTTTATTGATGTGCATAGCTAGGATCATTGCAAGGTCCTCCTCCTCTTCAATATCAAATTCTTCTTCGGAAGAATCATATGACAAACTCATCTACAATATTGAATTTAAACTAGTCTATAAAAACTACAAACAACATGCACCAAATTCATGTAAAAAATGTGAAGTTAAAGCAATACATACCTTGCAAGCATTTTGTCGAACACTTTGTTGGCGTCGAGCGGCAGTGGGCGGTCGGGCGCTGTTCATCGGAGGAATGGTGCGCGCGAGGGGCGGCGGCGACTAGAGGGAGGCGGAGATAGCAGCGGCGGAGCGGGGATAGGCCGGGGAAGCGCCGTCGGGTCGCCGGAGCAAATGGGGTGGTGCGGGCGGCGGCGCCAGCGCCTGGATATGGCGGTAGGTGGAAGTCGCGGAGCGGGCGCTCGAGTGTGCAGCGAGGGAGCGGGCGCATGAAATAAGTGGCGCGATGCCGTTTCGCTCCGCGCGCTGAACCACTTATGCCGCGCACGCGTTTTTTGCGCCTCCGCTGGAGCGTCCGGGACGGCTGCACGCGCTCAAAAAATGCTATTTTTCCATCGCGGCGTTAATATTGCGCGCCTGTTGGAGATGCTCTTATAGCGGGTGGAAGCAATCCAAGAGGTTCGGAGTTCGAATCCTACTTCATGCACCTCTATTTTGAAGGTTAAAGAAAGAAAAATAAATAAATGGGCCAGGCCCAGGACGGAGGGGTGTGTTCCCCGGTTTGTGTGCCACTATTCCATGTACAATGTATACGTATACGACGAGTAAAGAGTTTGTAAAATATGACCATCCTGCCCTTTCTTATGAAGAGGTATTGGCTAATCCGATCCGTCCTTGTGTTTAGGGGGTGTACCAAAGCAAAATTGTAGATATGATTGTTTTTTTGTTTTGAAACGGAGGCAAAAGATTTGCCTCATCGATTAATTAAGAAGAAGAGAATTGCCCAGTTAATTAACGAAAAACCGGGCAAAAACCGATACATAGACTACATGCGGACTACTCGCTAATAAATAAACTCCATGACCCCACTGTCAACCCGACAAACATACATAAGACACAACAACCACGATACCTCACACTTCTACGTTGCAAAGAAACCCCCAACGAAACCAAGGTTGAAGACAACGAACACCACCAAATCCATGAAGACGAGTCAATCAAAGATGGTGGCCGAAGATACTGAGTATCATCCATTAAGCAGCCGCGGACGCCTTACCAATGGCGTCACTCTTCTTGCCTATGCTCCTGAGAGCCTTCTTCACCTTCTTGATTTTGCCCGTAGAAGCCTCCTCCGCTAGGAGACAAGCAATCGCCTTGCCAGCCCCAGGACTAGCTGCCTCCAAGCAAACGAGCAAGCCGCCAAGCTTTTTCATGAAGACCGCCTCGTCAATACGTGCCAACATACCATCACGGTCAAAGACAGGCGACCGAATGGATTTTAGCGCCTCAACATTAGGTGCCAAAGCACCTACCTCATCAACTCCGACCTGCACAGACTCCACCTGGCCAACAACCACACCCACAGACGAGAGAGCACTAGGAACATCCAAACCTCCATGGTCCACCAAGGCGAGCGGCTGACTGGCCTTCACCGACAGTGATGAGATCACAGTCGGCATCGCTAAGGCTCCTCCAAGCGACTCCATCTCTATTGGAAGCACCATCGAAATAGGCGAAGTAGGCTCCCCACAAAGCTTTTGTAACTCAGGCATAATCTGCAACACCGGAGCCACGACCTCGACAACGGCTTCACTTTCAGAAGCAAGCGGCATGGCAAACAGCGACGACGGGCAGGGTGCAACGCGAGGGGAGAGCTCTCCAAACAAGTTTGCTTCCCCATCGGCAGAACCAACATGGATCTCGGGCATCATGGACATAATGGGCACAACCTGGAGCTTGGCGAGAGCAGCCTCTGCACATGCCAAAACACTCCCAACTCGCGTCAAGCAGTCTTGTAGCTTGGTGTGGAGCAGCTCAGTATGCTCCATAAGGACCACCTGCTGCGGTACATCTGCTGGAGGGGGCATCATTGGCAGGAGCAAACATTGGTGAAGGCGGTGGAGCAGCATGACTTAGCGGCGTAGTCTGATCTCTGGGGTGCTTTGCACGGCAAAAGCGAGCAATGTGACCAAATCGAAGGCCTGCACCGAATTGGGTCCCTGCAAGAGTGGGCATGATGACCTCTAGAGAGGCACCGAAAGCATCGGTCCCTTAGCCACACCGGAGGAGTCGTTCGCCCATTGGAACCAGGACGCCGGAAGATTGTTGAAGATGGCGAATGACGATGCCCCTTGACTAGGTGACAATTCCCAAATGAATCTCCATGAGGTGCCGGCGCACAGCACATGGGAGCAGCTTGAGTCTTCTCCCCGCGGAAGCATCCAAGCCAATCTCCCCAACCCGAACGTAAGGGAGATGCCACTGGGACGGTGGATGCCGGAGGCGATGGCAATGGCATTCGGGAAGCAGTGATCTCAGTCGGAGCAGCCATTGGTGGGGGGTCTGCCTGATCTGGTCCTGACAGGGGTGTAGGGGTCGACGCCGGAGGCGGCGACAGCTGGCCAGTGGAGTTGCCCGCAGGGGTAGATATGATTGTGGATAACAAGCCACAAGGTAGTACTTTTGTTGCTTGATTGATAACTCAAAATAACTTCACTATAATAACCGTCAAATCAAGCCTTTATATATGCTTCTTTCCGCAGAGTTTGACTTACATTTAGGGGTGTTCGCGCCACTCGTACGTTCTCCCTGCGTATCAAAATGTAAGACGTTTTTACAATTCGTTATTTTAAAATGAACTGCAAAAACACCTTATATTTTCATGCAGAGGAAGTACCTATGAACTATGAAAATTTGATGGGGATGCTAGCTTTACCTTGTGAGAATTCGCAGCAGGACATGCGTGACAGAGTTGGCCGTGCTTTAAGGTTGGTTTGTTTGCTAATGACATACAAAGTGTCTGTTCATTCTAAAGATGTTAATTTTGAAAAAGAGAAAAAGAGAAAAAGAGAAAAAAGGACCATATATATTATTAAGTGTTAAACAACGCCGAGCAAAACTAAGCATTGTCATTGAACAAAACTTGCCTATATTTTTCTTTTGAAAAATAAATAAAATCCATAGCAATGAAAGTTGTTTATCCTAAAAAATATCAATGTACGGAACAATATATTACTAAGTATTAAATAATGCCGAGCAAAACTAAGCATCGCCGTTGAACAAAACAGGCTTACCAGAACAACAAGGCCAACTCCTTGACCTATCACCAAGGATAATCCTTCAATAAAAACAATAAGATGCCCAACGAAAAGAATGTTGTTCCTAGATAATACTGTCAAGAATGAATCACCTCACATGCACCAAAGGCCAAATGTGGGTTATCATCTGTGAAGAGTAGCTTAGAGCCAAGACTTTCACAACAAGGGCATGAAACACACAATTCAAATTTGTATGATCTCGTCGAGATCGTGGATCTTCACCCAAACTATAAAAATGCTTGTTGTGTAACCTGTGAATAACCTCTCTACTGGCTCATGCCTTCTCACCAGTCGGATCCAGCACCGAGGGGGTCCAAGGCCCACTTTTGGCACTTGAGAAAACACCAGAAGTTGAGTAACTCGTCGCCCCACACCAGGATACTACTCCACAATCTATTCATGTCGCTAGGGAGACAACATGTGTTGGATGGTGGTCTACGACCAGTTCAAAAATTCATTGTATACGTGTAATGCCGAAGAGAAGGCCACCATTGCAGCCATGCCATCTTGAGAGAACCTAACCCCACATCTTTTCGGGGCACCGTCGAGGAAAGCAACTACACACCCATCTTAGCATCGAGCTTCCTCCATGTCCATGCACGTATGTGCTAGAGGCTGCTGTCATGACCCGATCTTGAGAGGGCCCTCGAATCTCTATGATTTTCCATCTCCGTACCTGAATCAATAACTGACATGTACAATCGACGATGAAATACCAAAATAGAACACATGTCATATTATTACATCGCATATCCAGTCTCTTTACAGAGATACCTACTCAGCTCAGGCCTGGCTAACAACAACAATGCAACGGATATGTAATATCTAGTTTTATGGCGTCCATGCACTCACATGCAGGAGTTGAGTATAGCATCGTAACCCTACTTCGTATCACTCCTTCGACATGGAAATTCTTGTAACATGATACATTGCAGCCACAAGGGTCAATACATTGAATGTATTCCCAAGCTTCACCAGGATTGACTTTCAAAAAAATAAACATTCATTTTTGTGTACGTCTGGTTTCCATTTTGCCCGAAATAGTTTTGCTACTTTTGTACAAGTGGTCTACTCTAATAACTTTGCATACTATACTGGCATCCTCAGAACCTGCCGGTGGCTCACCGCTCCTGGCGTCTGGCCATCTAATACTCCCTTGTTCAACCCATCAAATTTTAATTAAGAAGAGATGATGAGATCAAGTTGACAATTCTCAATAGAGTTTCTCAAAAGTTGTCCTTAACCGAGGCACGACTAATCATGATCAATTTTTACAATCTGCAGAAGTTTGTGTACTTAACCCGCGATTCCCAGTCACACCCTTCTGGTACTAAACTTCACCTGTGAAGTAGCTAGGTAGACTAAGACAAGAATTTTGAGAAGAAGTAGCCCCACACCCAATGGCAGACCCAGTCCAACCTACATACAATGTCAACATCTGCTGGTCATGCCAGAGGGAGTTCCCACAACTTACTTAGCCAAGACAGAGCCCATATTGACTCATGGTTACACATGGAAGGTACTCAACTTTGAACTCATGCAATCCCTTTGAGCCTGGGCAGTCACCCATGGGTAAGCTCCTCCTATAGGTAAACCATAGACATGGGCCTGCGCGAATCACCCCGGTTTTTTCCACCAAAACAATACCGAAGTACCGCCAAGTTGATTCATTAATTAAGTTGTTATTAGGTAATCATCCATAAAGTAACCTTTTGAATGTTGATCCCAATCCCGTTAATAGCAGCTAAGCAAATATCCATTGGTTGCAAGGATAGGGTAAAAGATGTACTTTCTTCTACTAGGTTCTTGTCAAGCATAAAGTAAATCCTACATGGGATTTCCTAGGTGGAAAAAACTATGACGCATGACAAATAGGTTATTATCAAAGTTTCTACTTGCCTGGTATTGACGGTTCTTCAGTCTCACAATCTTGATCAAGTTACTCTTCGCTCTTGGTACAATCTAACGCAAGTAAAGAGTAATCATAAACAACCATACAATATAAATCAACATACAATAGGTGGAGTGCATGGTGTCAATGTCATTGCGTCGTGAGATCATGTGTCATGTGTTAACCCATAAGAGTTCGAAATAAAAGCATAGTGGTTTTTAATATGAATACATGTGACATAAGGGTTCACATGCAAGTTTCAATTTAAGGGGTTCATCACACAATGAGTATGTGATGCCAAATTGTGGTTGCCAGACTCAATCCAAAGCAATCTTGCAACTGGAGTCATGGTCTATGAACAATGGATAACCAAGTTCGTGTTTAAGTTTGAATAGTAATCCAAACGTGTTGACCTTTTATGGGCTTGAATACACACTAGACTTGGCCAGATTGCAGAACAATTTGAACTAGGTTCAACTAAATTGGATTATTAATGCTAGGTTCAAGTTGAAAACATTACATAATTGACTAATGTTGGTTCATGCAATTATTTGCTAAATAATTTCCTTTACTTTGAATAATTAGATGACCTTAAGTCTATTTAAGCTTAAACTGAATTCAATTTAGGCTTGTTAATTCCCTAAAGTCAAATACAAATCCAAAAATATTTACTAAAAGTTTAATTCAAGTCTCATTCATGTTTGAACTAGAGTCGATTATAACCCAAAGTCCACTACAAGGAAAAGGGTTATAGGTGAACCCCAAATAGTGGCGGGCGGGGCATGTCACCCGCCACAACTACTTTGAAATGTTAGCAGTGGCGGGTAATAACATGGACCCTCCACAACTATCCCAACAAGAGTGGCGGGTGTTTCCGGTCGCCCGCTGCACGTAGTACATTCCATATGTTTTTTGGAATACCTCACCTGTGGTGGGCTTGCATCTACGCCCGCCATAGGTATGTTACCTAGCTTTGGCGGGTGGCCTACGTGTGCCCGCCATTTATTGGACTCTTTTGGTGCACACTGTGGCACAATAAGACTGTGGCGGGTAAACTTGTCCGCCCGCCACATCTAAATCTCGCCATCCTCAAATTACCATGTAATACGTCTCCAACGTATCTATAATTTTTGATTGTTCCATGCTATAATATTATCATTCTAGGATGCTTTTTGGGTGATTATTTACCAATTCATATTATTTTTTAGCACTAACCTATTAACCAAGTGCCCAGTGCCAATTGTTGTTTTCTGCATGTTTTTGACTTTTCAGGTTTACAGTACCAAACGAAGTCCAATTGCCCCGAATTTTTTTATGATTTTTTCTGGACCAAAAAAAGACCTGGAAGCTTTGGGAGGAGACCAGAGGCCACACGAGGGAGCGAGCACACAACAGGGCGCGCCCAGTGTGTGGCCACGCCCTGTTGTGTGGTGGCCCCCTCGGGCGTCCCCCGACGCTCCTCTCTGGCCTATAAATTCTAATAAATCCCCAAAACCCTAGAGAGCCTCCCGAAATACTTTTTCCGTCATCGCAAGTCTCTGTTCCGCCGTGTGCCCATCTGGAGCCCTGTTCCGGTGCCCTGCCGGAGAGGGGATCAATCGTGGAGGGTCTCTACATCAACCTTGCTGCTCCCATGGTGATGTGTGAATAGTTCCCTACAGACCTACGTGTCCATAGTTAGTACCTAGAAGGATCTCTCTCTCTCTCTCTCTTGATCTTCAATACAAAGTTTACCACATCTTCGCGGTGATCTATTCGATGTAATCACTTTGTGCGGTGCGTTTGTTGGGATCCGATGAATTGTGGGTTTATGTTCAGATTATTCATGAAAAAGATTTGAGTCTTCTTTGAAATCTAGTATGATTCTTATTCACATGATTATTATAGCTTCGTAAATCTCTCTAATCTATTGAAGTAGTTTGGCCAACTAGATTGATATTTCTTCAGTGAGAGGGGTGCGTTGTAGTGGGTTCAATCTGGCAGTGCTCTATATCCCAGTGACAGAAGGGGACAAGAAACGTCTTTGTATTGTTGCCACTAAGGATAAAACGATGGGGTTAATTCATATTGATTGAATTCTCTTTGTCTACATCATGTCATTGTTCTCCAAGCATTACTCTATTTGTCATGAACTTAATACTTAGAGAGGCAAGCATAGAAGCGCTCTTGACGTGGAGTAATAGTAATAGGTGCAGGCAGGATTCGGCCTATTTGCTTATGGACGTGATGCCTATATATACATGAACATTGCGGTGAATAAATATTGCATAACTAGGCGCTTTTCTATCAATTGCCCAACAGTAATTTGTTTACCCACCGTATGCCTACTACATGAGAGATGCCACTAGAGAACACTACGGCCCCGGGTCTATTCGCTTATATATTTACAAAAGCTTTCAATACCTTGCTGCCATTGATTTGCTTTTATTTTATTTTGCAATTTACTTTATTCAACTATCATCTACACACTTCATTTGCTTGCAAATAACGAGTCCAAGGGGATTGACAACCCTCTTGCCCGCGTTGGGTGCAAGTGTTTGCTTCTTTGTGTGCAGTCACTGAAGATGGGGGTTGCGTGCTACTCCTATTGGTTCGATAACCTTTGTTCTCACTGAGGGAAATACTTATCTATACTGTTTTGCATCACCCGTTCCTCTTCAAGGAAAACCCAACGCAGATCACAAGTATCACTATGCCTCTCTGCCTCTGGAAAAAACAGTTCCATTCTTCTTTATCCGTCGCACTAACCCCCGACCCAGTGCCTCGCCGCCGCCGCGCCTCTCCTCCACCACCTCGCCCCCTATCGCCGCCGCTGTGCCTCCCCTCAGCCACCTCACCCCCTCTCGCCGCCGCCGCACCTCTCCTCCGCCACCTTGCCCCCCTCTCGCCGCCGCCGTGCCTCCCCTCCGCCACCATGCCCCCATCTCGCCGCCGCCACGCCTCTCCAACGCCACCTCGCTCCCTCTCGCCGTCGCTGCGCCTCTCCTCCACAACGCCAGATCCACCGTCCGCGCCACCGGATCCGCCGTTCGCAACGTAGGATCCGCCGTCCACACCATCGGATCCGTCGTCCGCAACGCCATATTCCGTCCACATCGCCGGATTTGATGCCCAAGGTAACTAGGTATATTCTGTCGCCCAATCTAGATGCACTCTAAATTTCGGGCACTTATTATGTCCATTGTTAAGCATAGGCAATTGTACGTGTAATTTTCAGATGCTAAATGCAAATGTTTTGGTAAAAAGTTGATTAAATTATTTTTCGTCAAATTTCTTGCATTTAATATGTCCATTGTTAAGCAAAAGTCATGCCAAAATTTGCACATATAAGGATTTAATGATATGCTTTCCGTCTGACAACATTTACAGGGATTCCGTGGCTCCTAGACGTTCTCGTGAACATGAGTTGGAGTGGTGAAGGAAGTTGGTGGCGCGGGGAAAAATGATTGATGATGTAGTGTTTGGATGGAGAGATTGTATGCGGGAGCTAAAAGAGGCGGAGAATATGGCACGGGAGACTGAGAGTAGTTACTGGAAGCATGAAGTCAATATGTGCAAGAGTTATGCCGAAAAACAACTAAAAGTTGCGGCTGACGTCATCTACTCGGAGGCCAACACTGTAGAGCATGCTCGGATGCCGCATCAGAGTATTCCCCATTTGGTTATGGAATGGGCGCTGCAACAAGTGACATCTTTGTGCTCGGCTCAAAGAGCCCGATGGGGAAGTGTTGTTGGGATACTTCCGCTGAGAATGCTGACGTGACTTGAGACTGCGTCGGTATTTCCCCAAAGAGGAAGGGATGATGCGGCACAACTACGGTAAGTATTCCCCTCAGTTATGAAACCAAGGTTATCGAACCATTAGGAGAACCACGCAACACTATGTAAACGGTACCTGCACACAAAGAACAAATACTTGCAACCCGACGCGTAAGAGAGGTTGTCAATCTCTCCACGGTAAAAAGATAGATTATATTGTAGTAGATTGGATAGATAGATCGCACAAGAACACAAAATAAAAGAGGCAAATAAAAAGTGCAGCAAGGTATTTTTGGGTTTTTGGAATAATAGAACTGAAAACAAAAAAAGTGGCAAAAGATAGATCGGAAAGCAAGATGTTGGAAAAGTAGACCCGGGGGCCGTAGGTTTCACTAGTGGCTTCTCTCATGAGTATAGCACACGGTGGGTAAGAAAATTACTGTTGGGCAATTGATATAAGATCAAATAATCATGACGATATCCAAGGCGATGATCATTATATAGGCATCACGTCCAATATTAGTAGATCGAAACAATTCTGCATCTACTACTATTACTCCAGACATCGACCGCTATCCAGCATGCATCTAGTGTATTAAGTTCATGAAAAATGGAGTAATGCAATAAGAACGGTGACATGATGTAGAAAAGATCTATTCATGTAGGAATAAACCCCATCTTGTTATCCTTAATAGCAGCGATACATGCATGCCTCGCTGCCCCTTCTGTCACCGGGAGAGGACACCGCAATATCGAACCCATCACAAAGCACCTCTTCCCATGGCAAGAAAAATCGATCTAGTTGGCCTAACTAAACCAAAGATTCGAAGAAGAAATACGAGGCTATAAGTAATCATGCATATAAGAGATCAAAGAAGACTCAAATAATATTCATGGAAAAAACTTATCATGAACTCAAAATTCATTGGATCCCAACAAACACACCGCAAAAAGTCATTACATCAAATAGATCTCCAAGAGACCATTGTATTGAGAATCAAAAGAGAGAGAGAAAGCCATCTAGCTACTGCCTATGGACCCGTAGGTCTATGGTGGACTACTCACGCATCATCGGAGAGGCACCAATGAGGATGATGAACCCCTCCGTGATGGTGTTAGATTGGATCTCGTGGTTCTGGAACTTGCGGCGGCTTGAAGTATTTTTTGTCGACTCCTCTAGGGTTTCTGGAATATTTGGGTATTTATAGAGCTCAGAGGCGGTGGAGGGGGGTCTCGAGGCCACCACAATCCACCAGGGCGCGCCGGGGGCCTCTGGCATGCCCTGGTGTCTTGTGGGCCCCTTGGGCCTCCTCCCGGGTGCTTCTTTGGCCCACTGGCTTTCTTCTCGTCCAAAAAAAATCTCCAAAAAGTTTCATCGCGATTGGACTCCGTTTGTTTCTGATATTCTGCGAAGTAAAAAACAAGCAAAAAATAGCAACTGGCTATTGGGACTATGTCAATTGCTTAGTCCCAAAATGATATAAAGTTGCTATAAAATGATTGTAAAACATCCAAGAATGATAATATAACAGCTTGGAACAATCAAAAATTATAGATACATTGGAGACGTATCATTATCCCCAAGCTTAATTCCTACTCGTCCTCGAGTAGGTAAATGATAAAAACAGAATTTTTGATGTGGAATGCTGCCCAACATGTTCATCACATATTCTTTTCTTTTGTAGCATGGACATTTGGACTTTTAGATGGTTCAAAGCAATAGTCTAGTTTTGACATAAAGACTTTAATACTCAAGCATGCCAACAAGCAACCATGTCTTTCAAAATATCAACACTAAAGAAAGTTATCCCTAGCCCATCATGCTCAATCATTGATCCATTCATGAAACACACTCAAATATTAACTACACCCAATGCACAAGTATGATCATAGTTCCCCCTAGTTGGTGCTTTATAAGAGAAGATGGAGACTCAAATTTAAAATAAAAATTGCATAAAGTAAATAGATAGGCCCTTCGCAGAGGGAAGTAGGGATTTGTAGAGGTGCTAAAGCTCAAAGCTTAAATTGAGAGAGAAAAATATTTTTCGTGGCATGCCTTTCCTGTCAACGAAAACGACCGAGTAGTTCTCAATACTTTCCATGCTAGATACATCATAGGCGGTTCCCAAACAGAAAGTAAAGTTTATTCCTTTTTCCACCATTCTTTCACAATCCATGGCTAACCGTATCCACGGTTGCCTTCCATACCAACACATTCCAAGAAATTTATTATTTGACAACATAAAGTAAATTTCTTTTTCATTTTGGGACTGGGCATCCCTATTACCGCCGTACTCTCGTGCAATGACAAGTGAATAAACACTCATCTTGAGAATAACACATCTAGCATGGAAAAATATTGGACACCCCCTACCGTTTCATGAGCGGTACGAGCACACAAAAAGGAAATTCATTTTGAAAATTAGAGATGGCACATACAAATTTGCTTAGAACGGCATGGAAATACCGCATATAGGTAGGTATGGTGGACTCGTAAGGCAAAACCGGGTTTAAGGATTTTGGATGCACAAGTAGTATTTCCACTTAGTACAAGTGGAGGCTAGCAAATAGATTGAGAAGCAACCAACCAAGAAACGAAAATTCACATAAATTGGCATTAATCATAACTAACACCAAATAATGCACCATAAGTAGGATGTAATTTCATTGCATAACTATTGACTTTCGTGCTTGCATAGGGAATCACAAACCTTAACACCAATATTCTTACTAAAGAATAATTACTCACCAACATGACTCACATATTACTATCATCATGTCTCAAAACTATTACAAGGAATCAAGTTTAATTTGTCCAATGATCTTCATGAAAGTTTTATTATATCCCTCTTGAATATCTATCACTTTGGGACTAGTTTCATATATTGCCATTGCCTTTGACAAGCTCAAATAAATTGAAGTGAAGAACACGAGCATAAAATTTCATCTCTCAAAATAGTATAAGTGAAGCATGAGAGAATTTCTTCAAAAATTACTAACTCTCAAATTAATCTAAGTGAAGCATGAGAGTATTTCTTCAAAAATTTAAAGCACACCATGCTCAAAAAGATATAAGTGAAGCACTAGAGCAATTCCATAGCTCAAAAAAATTTAAGTGAAGCATATAGAGCAATTCTAACAAATCATAGGATAATTTTGGCTCTCTCAAATAGGTGTGTCCAGTAAGGATACTTGTGACAAACTAAAAAGCAAATCAAGCAAAGACTCAAATAATACAAGACGCTCCAAGCAAAACTCATGATATGTGACGAATAAAAATATAGCTCCAAGTAAAATACCGATGGTCGTTAGAAGAAAGAGGGGATGCCACTCGGGGCATCCCCAAGCTTAGGTGCTTGTTTCTCCTTGGATATTATCTTGGGGGTGCTGTAGCATCCCCAAGCTTAGGCTCTTTTCACTCCTTATTCCATCATCCATCGTGATCTCACCCAAAACTTGAAAACTTCAATCACACAAAATTCAACAAAACCTTCGTGAGATCCGTTAGTATAATAAAGCAAATCACCACTCTAAGTACTGTTGCAAACCCATTCATATTTTATTATTGCATTATATCTACTGTATTCTAACTTTACCATGGCTTATACCCTTCAATACAAACCATAGATTCATCAAAACAAGCACACAATACAACGAAAACAGAATCTGTCAAAAACAGAACAGTCTGTAGTAATTTGTACTCTAACCATACTTTTGTAACTCTAAAAATTCTGAAACATTAGGACAACGTAAAGAATTTTTATAGCAATACTGTGTTAGAATTTCAGCTCATTATCACGTTCCAGTAAAAAAAATGAAAATTCGCACACTGGAGGCAAAGTTTCTGTTTCAGATTCAGCATTGTTTCTACTCATCTTATGAGCCATCCTAAAGGATTTACTTGGCACAAACACTAATTAAAACATAAAAAACACAATTATAACAATAGCATAATTGTGTCAATACTCAAGAACAGAAAGAAAAAGGTGAAAATAAATTTATTCATTGGGTTGCCTCCCAACATGCGCTATCGTTTTACACACCTAGCTAGGCATAAAGTATAGATTCAAGTGTTGTCATCTTTAGTTTTCAACTCCTCAATCACACAACTAGATTTCTTCAAGAATTTAGCATGCACACTTTCAATGACAATACTTCTAGGAATAAGACCAAAAAATTCATTCTTGTAAATAGGGTCTTTTACTATTTCAACAAAATTGGGATGAACACTAATCATTTTAAGATCTCCCTTGTGGCTATTAGATATGGCATGTTTGTTCTTAGTGACTTGTGTAGTGTTGCAAATTTTTACGGGAGTTTTTTCAATAATTTTAACAGAAGAAAAGGCCGAGCTCAAGTTACTAAAAATTTCTTCCAACTTATCAATCCGGGAGGGACTTTCTTCTATTCTTTCGTTAACTACGGCTTCCTTTTCCTTCAATAATTTAAAGGCATCCCCCACTTTTGACCCAATTTTATTATCAAGATTATGCATTTTCTTATCCAAATTTTCAAGATGTTCTTTGGTAATCATCTTCTTTTCAATAGCATCTAGCCTTTCCATAACATGTTCGAGAGTTAAGGTTGTTTCATTAATCATGAGAGATGGTGAACCCACTAAATTTCCCATAGCATTAAAAGCGTCCAAAGATGGACACATCAACAAATTCCCACCGGTAATCGTATCAAGGACGAATCTATACCAAGTGGCGATGCCCACATAAAAATTACGAAGAAGAACAGCGGTAGATTGCTTATGAATAGATCTATTATGAGCATTGAAATCTTATACCAAGCATATTTTAGGTTCTTCCCTCCCCTTTGCTTAAAATTTAGAACTTCATTCTCGGGAGTACACGCTATAGAGGAAGAACTAGCCATAACAACAAGGTAGGCAAACAAGAGATCCGACGAGAAAAAGGGAAACGAAAAAGAGGGCGAATAAAACGACAAATTTGTGAAGTGGGGAGAGGAAAACGAGAGGCAAATGGCAAATAATGTAATAGCAAGGAGATGAGATTTGTGATTAGGAACCTGATAGATGTTGATGATGTTTCCCCGGCAATGGCGCCAGAAATTCCTTTGACGTGGCTTGACACTGTGTCGGTATTTCCCCAAAGAGGAAGGGATGATGCAGCACATCTACGATAAGTATTCCCCTCAGTTATGAAACCAAGGTTATCGAATCAGTAGGAGAACCACGCAACACTATGTAAACGGTACCTGCACACAAAGAACAAATACTTGCAACCCGACGCGTAAGAGAGGTTGTCAATCTCTCCACGGTAAAAAGATAGATTAGATTGTAGTAGATTGGATAGATAGATCGCACGAGAACACAAAATAAAAGAGGCAAATAAAAAGTGCAGTAAGGTATTTTTAGGTTTTTGGAATAATAGAACTGAAAACAAAAAAAACGGCAAAAGATAGATCGAAAAACAATATGTTGGAAAAGTAGACGCGGGGGCCGTAGGTTTCACTAGTGGCTTCTCTCATGAGTATAGCACACGGTGGGTAAACAAATTACTGTTGGGCAATTGATAGAAGATCAAATAATCATGAAGATATCCAAGGCGATGATCATTATATAGGCATCACGTCCAAGATTAGTAGACCAAAACGATTCTGCATCTACTACTATTACTCCACACATCGACCGCTATCCAGCATGCATCTAGTGTATTAAGTTCATGGAAAAACGGAGTAATGCAATAAGAACGGTGACATGATGTAGACAAGATCTATTCATGTAGGAATATACCCCATCTTGTTAATAGCAACGATACATGCGTGCCTCGCTGCCCCTTCTGTCACTGGGAGAGGACACCGTTAGATCGAACCCATCACAAAGCACCTCTTCCTATGGCAAGAAAAAATGATCTAGTTGGCCTAACTAAACAAAAGATTCGAAGAAGAAATACGAGGCTATAATTAATCATGCATATAAGAGATGAAAGAAGACTCAAATAATATTCATGGATAGAAGCTGATCATGAACTCAAAATTCATCAGATCCCAACAAATACACCGCAAAAAGTCATTACATCAAATAGATCTCCAAGAGACCATTGTATTGAAAATTAAAAGAGAGAGAGAAAGCCATCTAGCTACTGCCTACGGACCCGTAGGTCTATGGTGGACTACTCACGCATCATCGGAGAGGCACCAATGAGGATGATGAATCCCTCCGTGATGGTGTTAGATTGGATCTCGCGGTTCTGGAACTTGTGGCAGCTAGAAGTATTTTTCGTCGACTCCTCTAGGGTTTCTGGAATATTTGGGTATTTATAGAGCTCAGAGGTGGTGGAGGGGGGGGGTCCCGAGGCCACCACAACCCACCAGGGCTCGTCGGGGGCCTCTGGCGCGCCCTGGTGTCTTGTGGCCCCCCTGGGCCTCCTCCCAGGTGCTTCTTTGGCCCACTAGCTTTCTTCTGGTCCAAAAAAATCTTCAAAAAGTTTCATCGCGATTGGACTCCGTTTGGTACTGATATTCTGCGAAGTAAAAAACAAGCAAAAAACAGCAACTAGCACTTGGCACTATGTCAATAGGTTAGTCCCCAAAAAATGATATAAAGTTGCTATAAAATGATTGTAAAACATCCAATGATGATAATATAACAGCATGGAACAATCAAAAATTATAGATACGTTGGAGACGTATCAATGCCCCCACCACCACCAGATTTTGCACCATGAGATTCTGCTCATTAATACTCCCTCCGTCCCAAATTAAGTGACTCAACTTTGTACTAACTTTGTACTAAAGTTAGTACACAGTTGAGTCACTTAATTTGGGACGGAGGGAGTAGTATTGTAGTAAGATTAAGCTCTAGTTTAAGTTTTATTTTTATCATTATTGGTCTCTATCTAGCAGTTCGGTCTGGACTTGTAAGGTTTATGAAATCTAGTCATTTGTTTGAACTCAAGCTGTCATCAATAATGATATATATATACACCCATCCACGTGTTTCTTTTATTTATGCTAATGTGTGTCAACAATGACCACTTTCAAATATTACTTTAATTCCCAGTGAATGGATCAATGGCGGGCACTAGCAACCATCCGCCACTGCAGATTGCATGGCCATCTCGCGCCGCCCGCCACTACAGAGGCTCTACAATGGCGGGCGGGCGTCCGCCACTGATGAGGTTATAGAAGTGGCAGAAGGTCACTGGCGGGCGCCCCTGGGAGCATGGCCCGTCACTGATGGACTTTTTGTGCCTGCCACTGCTAGGCATTCCTTTAGTAGTGGTCATTCACCAAGTTTCAATTTATAACTAAGTCTTATTTAAGTTTCAACTAAATTCAAATTAAGTTTAAATATCTAAAGTCAAGTACCATCCCCATATAATCACTAAAGTTCAGTTTTAGGTTCCTAAATTTAATACAAATTATTATCCAAGTTTAATGTATGATTTTAAATTATAGCCAAACTAAAGTTGATGTGAATTATATTTACTAAAGTTGATGTGAATCATTATCCAAGTCAAATATAAATCCAAGAATATATTTACTAAAGTTCAATTTTAAGTTTCTAAACTATGTTGCAACATGTATGATTCCATTTAAAGCTTTTATTTAAAAGGTAAGCTAAACATTTTTAAATTTCATTTGAATTTATAGTTTCTACTGAATTCTATCTAAACTCACATTTTAAAATTATTCAAAATTTTAAACAATGAGCTAGGTTGAAACTATATTCCACTATTATTATGATGCAAAATAATTATTTAAATTGGGTTTAAATTCTGCAAGTTAGGCCCTTTTTGAATTTGAATTTTAAACTACTCGAAGCCGAAATATTAATGTTGTACGTTAAAGTGTATTTTATAAGGATCATTTTGCAGAAATTTTCACTAAATTTGAATTTAGAGAATAAGAGTTATGAAGTTTCTAAGTTACATGGGTTTTCGTGTAAAACTGCCATTTAATTCTCTGATTTAATTTAAACACAAAACTAAACCTATAAGGCTCTGCCATGTGGTTTGCTGTGGTTGGCATGTACTAGTTCTTTTAGGTGAGTGGCTCTGGTGCACTAGATCTAAAAGGGACGGTCAAGATTAGACGAGTGCTCAGTGTGAGCGGCTTCGTCGGAGTTCCTCGCCGAAAAACACGAAGACGACGACAGACGGTGGCATTGTGCTCGGGAGTCATCGGGATCGATGTTCTGGAGGTCACCGACGTCAGGGAAGGGCATGACGGGGTGCAACTTGACGCGATGGAGTTGATGGTAGCCTTGCCGATGGGTGGGGTCGACGAAGACACGCGGGGTGAGTCGCCGGAGATGGCCGTGGTGGCGGAGCTCCTCGGGTGTGGTTGCGCACATCGCTCAGGGGATCTCCTAGCTGTGTAGAGTATTAGGGTGATCTGTGGGTGCACGGCAAGATGATGGACACAATGGCGGGGTCAAATACCTCCGGTGGTCGCCCGAGCACACGACGACGCATCGACAACCTTCAACCTCCATGGAGCTTGGTGCTTCGGGAAACTATGGACAAGAGGGGTATGTCCAAGGGGTTTGCCGTGATGTGGTGATGGCAGCGGTGGCAAGGGCTCGTCGAAAGGGGCTTTGTGTCGTCAAGATTTGGCCGAACAAGACGACGATAGAGGTGGCGACGATGGGGTGATGGCACGATGGCATGACGACGATGTCGAACGGAGGCAAAGGGCTTTTGGAGAGGGCTATGGGAGCTTTATATAGGACATGTCGGCGAGGCCCGACGTATACTGCGGGCGACGTGGGTGTCATCGTGGGCGCGCTAGGGTGCGTTCACACGCGACTTGCGAGCGCGGGCAGTTCAAATCGACATGGCCTGTAGGTGGGGCCCGCCAGCCAGTGAGAGAGAGGGAGAGTTGGTGGGATGGCTAGCGCGCGTTAGTTGTGCTGGCTAGCCCTTTATTTTATTTTTATTTTTTTTATTTTTTTTGTTTATTTTTCTCTTTCTTTCTAAATTCAAGACTAAATTGAATTTGAGTTTTCTTCCAATAGTAGACTGTTTTAAAATTCCAAATGGAATACTTCTAATAAGGTGCTTATTTTATTTAAGCATTTTGAGCACTTATTTCCTACACTTTATTTTCTAGGCTTTATTTGAATAGTTCTTTTGGTTATATTTTATTTTCCAAAATAGTTTTCTCCTGATTTTCTTGAACCTAATTTTCTCTTGACCCATCTTCATTTGTTTTGATTATTTACTTAATAATTTCCCAAAAGGAAATTATTTCCTATTTAACCCCTTTAGGGTTTTATTTCCACTTTATGTTTTCTAGTGGTATAGGTTTCAACCAAATGCTAACTAGGTTTCAACTTGTTGCATGAGGCTTTTAACCCTCCTAAGTTATCAATCAAATCAATCAATGTCAACAAGAAAGCAAATCCTATGAAAAGTTACCTAACTAGAGAGCAAGCAAATGTTTTTCTAGAAAAAAACTAATTCCCTATCAAAATTTAAACATATCAGATTCGGAAAAAAATCTGGAATGTGACAAGATCGGTGTGTGGCTGCCACCATTGCCGAAGACGGCAGGGCAGGCCCTGAGTGGTGCTTTTCCATTGCGCACCGCCCCGCGTGACCACACACCAGACGTTGCTACTACAACATGTGCACCTCGATCTCATGCCTTACCACACTCTTGACTCTACGCTGCATTAGGACCACACTGCCACCGAGGGGAGTGAGAGAAGGGGTGGCAACGATGATGTGTGTCTGTGAGGGGGGGGGGGGGTTGGCGACAAGGTTGATCGCTAGGGTTAGGTTAGATTAGGAGGCGACAACTGAGACCACACACCCTAACATGCCAGAGTGCTATTTTTATTCCAATATAAAACTACTCATCACTATACTAAAGAAGCAACCATCCAAGGCGGGTATAAACCTACTTGCTACTGTTGGTTTTAAGCATGTTATCCATGTTGGGTTAGATCGTTTATCAACACAACCAAGTTTTATATATGGGCTTATCACGCGAATGCCTCTGATGGGATAGTCCATGGGATGGAGAGTTTTTAGTGAACTTTTGGGCTCAGAGAAGAAGATCATGTTGTGAAAAGAGCTGGCACAAATGATCATATTGTAAGGGAAATCCAAGTAATAATGATGTCACATTTTTTCTCCATGTATTGTGCTTGCTTGAATGTCTAAATCGGTGAGCAAGAGCAACAACGTATTTACAACAGAATGGAATAGTAGCTTTTTTCCAGCACATGCAAGGATGCCACTTCATTAGCATAATCGTGCTTTAGAAATCATCCAAGGTGCCTGTAGCCGAGAAAGTATCACGTGCAAACCGATCCTCAGTGGGAACATGTAAACTCAAACATCAACCGTTGGATCTGAGATGTAAGGACTGGTTACCCAACCACTCATTCTGCGCATTTTACAGAAAAACTCAGGGATTTTGTTTAATATAGTAACTAGTCCTGCGGGAGCATATATGCAAAACGCATGATTCAATCTGCAGCCTACGGTCTGGATCTGATGGTTCACATTTTGGTTTCCAGGTTTCCACGAAGGGTCGGTTTCCACGTGATACTTTCTCGGCTGTAGCCTGTATGCACGCTTCTATGGGAGATAGCAGATGATTTTTTTTAGGGGTGGGAGATAGCAGATGTGATAATGGACTCCAAGTGCCAGTGATAATCCCAGATACAACGAGGCCCAACAAAAAGAAGATGATCCATACTACTCAATTACCGCACTCTATATCCCTAAAAAAAAAAATTACCGCACTTCATGTTGACTGGTCCTACCAAAGGTCGATTTTAACATAAAACTCCATAATTAACAAAATCCAAACTTCCTTCATATTATTTACTTTGCATATTAGTTTTTTTAAGTCAAAATTTATAAATTTTGATCAGGTTTATAGAGTCAAAAGAGGCCGGGGTAGACCGAACTTGACATGGGAAGAGTCCGTAAAGAGAGATGAAGGATTGGAGCATCACCAAAGAACTAGCCATGGACAGGGGTGCGTGGAAGCTTGCTATCCATGTGCTAGAACCATGAGTTGGTCGCGAGATCTTGGGTTTTACCTCTAGCCTACCCCAATTTGTTTGGGACTAAAGACTTTGTTATTGTTGTTGTTGTTGATCAGGTTTATAGAAATATTTACAGTGACAAATTTGTATAATGTGAAAATATTTGCAATGATGAATTCAATGATATAGATTTGGTGGTGTATATGTTAATATATTTTTCTACAAGCTTGTTGAAAGTATATAAACTTACTTTTGACAAATCTAATATGCGGAGTAAATAAAAATGAATGAAGTATCATGCATATCATGCAAAAGTATGAGAGACGACAAAAATGGTGTCATTATCTAGATAACTCGGCCGCGTATATAGTTATAATTTGCAATTGGAGAATAAGTCAAACGCATTGTACTATAGTAGTTACTTCGAATTTGCACTAGGACAGACAAGAATGTTTCACGAAACTAAAAGGAACACTCAGACTAGCTAACAAATACTACTAGCACCACACTCGTTGAAGCATCATCCGGAATTAATTAACTAAAAATGTTGTGCTAAATTACTAGTACTACTAAAACTGTCGCGGGCTAAAAATCTTGGCCGCCGGCTTGATTAGATCACTAGCGACGGCGAGCCTGCTGCTGCAAGCCAAGCTTATTTCTCAACGGTGACGGCGACCTTGCTGCTGTCAACGGTGTTCTTTGCGACGACGGTGGGCAGCTCGATATTCTTCCCCTTCTTGGGGGTCGACCAGTAGTAGCAGCCGTAGAGGATCAGCTGGGCGAGGCCAAAGAGAGCACCGAGGCCATTGGGGATCTGCACGGAATCAAAAGAGGACATTATAGTTAGATCGATGCAGGGGAGTTCTCGTTTCTCTGGCACTTGGAAGATGCGATTCTAGCACTGACCGTGATGTAGAGGTCGAACTTGATGAGCGCATAGCCCGTCCAGCAGCAGCCGTTGAGGAAGTTCACCAGCGACAGGAAGAATGGCATGTACTCCACGCTCTTGGTCCTGATCACTTTACCCTGCAAGCAGCACGATATTACGTTCACCAGTTAGTAAAAGCACACGTCTCATTAAGTTTATATGGTATGGATTAATGAGCAAACATATTCACTGGCTAATTAACAGCTGCCATATATTGTTGATCTCTACACCTGGACCGCATGACCCACGGGAAATGTTGGTGGCTGGTACCGTATCCTTTTCCATTAATTACAACATCATCACCTCATAGAGTTGGCAAAAGGGAAGGATCACAAGATGCAAAGATTACAACACTATATCCATGCAACCCTAGGCATCACACATATCTGATGAAGTGCTGGATCACAGGTTTTAGTTAGATCGTGAACGGTTCTTTCCGATCCTTCCCGTCACTCAACAGCTAACACGAGAGTTTGGCGAGAGCAACAGAAAGCATGGTTGGCTGGCTACACGGGATGCAAGTACAGATACATAAGCAGAGGACACGTATGGGCTGGCTGTGTGTTGCCTATTCTGGTGAATAAACTGTATGCTTTTTGACCTTTTTTTTAATACCTAACATACATGCAAAGGCAAGGCAACCATGTAAAAGAACTTGGGTGTGTGAATTGACGATTTGGCAAAAAAAGTAGCACGTTTAATTTTCTTAAACAGGTCTGATACGATGCTTAAAAATAGGAAGGTGTGGGTACATTATCCTTTTACATTTATTTTATTCCTAAATTGGCTTGTACTACTATGAGTCTATGAGCATGCATGGTCTTGAAGCAGAAGAAACAACGCCGCCGTATATAGAAACAAACGGATCGAGGAATTAAAGCGTGGATCAAAGAGTGAGCAAGCGAGGGCGTACCATGATTGTTAGCGGGGAGGCGTACATGATCGAGCCGAAGATGACGCAGAGGATGCCGACGATCATGGAGCGCTTGTCGTGGGTGTGGGCACCGAGGAGCACGCCGGCCACCACGGCCACCATGAACAACGCCTCGACGGCGAGCACGCCGAGCATCTTCAACTGCACTTGCGCACGGGCACATGCATGGATTAGCTAGGGGCAGGCAGATCTTGTATACAGAAACCAACGCCGACAAGAGACAGCACTACGTACCCGTGTGTTTCTGGTGGCGTAGATGAAGAAGATGATGAGGTAGGCGCTCTCGATGACGAGCCCGATCCCGTTGATGGTGACGACGAGGATGCTGTTGGGGTGGACGAAGGGCAGGCCGTAGAAGACCCAGAGCATGCAGTTGAGAAGCGTCGCCAGGTAGGGGTCCGGCTTGAACTCCTCCACGTCCTTGGCCTTGATGATCCGCCAGAACGTCGGCCTGCACAGGCAGCAACAAAACAAGCATCAGATCCATACCCCAGCTGTTATCGACAATCACCTTTCATGCATAGATTAGATTAGACAGATAAGCCCGATGTGAGGAGGCGGGTGGCGGTGGCGGCGGCGGCGGCTTACACAGGGGAGAGGAAGAGGCCAAAGGAGATGACATTGCCGATGATGCCGACGATGTTGCGGGCGGCTTCGGCGGAAACCATCTTGCTATCTTGATAGCCGGGAACACAGCTCGACTTGAGGAAACGGCTTGGGGATTTGGGGTGATCGAAACAGGGAGGCCGAGGAGAGCTTATATAGGCGTGCTGGGTTTGGGTTCGTCCTCTCCAAGTAAGGAGTTACTATCGGATATGGCTTCTTTTCTGACGTGGAAGTAAACTCTGATATGGTTAACGGTTACTCCCTCGATCCGTTCCGGTTACAATTGGAATTGCTGTTCTGTCAAAATCCAAACAGATTTTTTCTTTTTCGAGGAATCCAAACAGATTATGGTCAAGAGTTTTTTTTTTTAGGGATGATATGGTTAAGAGTTAGGCCAACTCCAATGCACGACTCCAAATGGTCCGGCCGCATCTTTTTGAAGTAAACGAACACAAAACCCGGCCCAACGCACGGGAGCAAACGGACAAATGTTTTTTTTCCGCTTTCGTTCCATCCCGGCTCAAATTTGGGCCGCGTTTGCCTCGAAACGGACAGCGCGCTGACGGACGGGACACGCGCCCTTGTCCTCCACTGACCCGTCCGTTGGGGACACAACCCCTCTTTTCTCTTTCCCTACCCCTCCCTCCACCCCGTCATCGCCGCCGCCGCCGTCCGTACCCATTTTTTCTGGCCGTCTTCCTCGCTAACTTGCCAGGCAGTCCACACCACGACCACCCCATGCCATAGCCTGCTCACACGCAAGTGGTGTTCGTGGCTCTTTCGGTGGGGAGAGAAGCAACGGCCGGCAATGACGGTCATCGACCTCATCACCTTCCGGCAGGTGCTGCATAGCTGCAGGGCGCCGAACGCCAACACCGGCCTCGTCGGGTGCTTGCGAGGGGCAGCCAACAGCAACCGCCCACAAACGCAAGCCGTGCCAACCACCACGACTGCAAGGTGTTCGACACTTTGCTCGCAAGGTATCATGGACACTGGAGATGAGTTTTTTTTTTCTTCATAATTTCATTTGTTCATCGGATGATTCGTCCTCGGATGAAGAAGACATTGTGGTGGTTGCATTGGTCGTCAATGACCACATTGCCAGAAAGCGGCCTCGGTTTAGGGGTTTGGTACTCGGTCATGCTCCGGCCTTGAACCGCAATAGGGAGAGCGGCCAGACCTTGCTCTATGCCGATTACTTTGAGAATGGTCCGCTGTACAAACCACATCAATTCCGCTGTCGGTTCCGTATGGCGAGGCATGTGTTCAACCGTATTAGGGAGGGGGTGGTAGCATATGACCCATACTTTGAGTGCAAACGTGATGCCCTTGGCAAGCTTGGTTCTACTCTTACCAGAAATACACCGCGGCTATCCGCATGCTTGCGTATGGAATTCCAAACGATCTTGCGGATGAGTACATGTGTATGAGTGAGTCCACATGCCTTCCATCAATGTACAATTTCTGTAAGGCTGTGTGGCATTGTTTGGCCCTGAGTACTTGAGACAGCCAAATGTCGCTGATACAGAGAGGTTGTTAGCGATCAATGCCGAGAGGGTCTGGCCGGACATGCTTGGTAGTACAGACTGTATGCATTTAAAGTGGAAGAACTATCCATTTGCTTGGCAGGGGCAGTAAAAGGGGCATGTGAAAGGTGTCACTGTCATTCTAGAAGCGGTTGCTTCTCAAGATCTTTGGATCTAGTATTCTTTCTTTGACATGGTTGGTTCTAACAATGATATCACCGTGCTTCAGCGTTCACCAGTGTTCGCAAGGCTTGTAGAAGGCCACTCTCCAGATGTCAACTTTGAGATCAATGGCCATCATTACAACAAAGAGTACTACCTAGCTGATGGTATCTACCCTCAGTGGTCAACTCTTGTGAAGACAATACCAAAACCACAAAGAGAGAAGAGACAGATATTTTCCCAAATGCAAGAGAGTACTAGGAAGGATGTGGAGCGTGCTTTTGTGTGCTCAAATTACGATGGGGTATCATTCGAAACCCTGCGATGACATGGAGCACCGAGAAACTTTGGGAGGTGATGGCTGCTTGTGTGATCATTCACAACATGATCGTGGAGGATAAGCGCGATGACAACATCTATGACCAATGATTTGATTTTCAAGGTGAAATGTTGAGCCTCTTCACCAAGAACCGACAACCTTTGAACAGTTTACCCAATTTCATCGTGAAATACATGATTGACATACTCATATGCAGCTACAGGATGACTTGGTTGAGCACATGTGGGGTCACATTGATAACCAGTAGATGTATCGGTGGTTCATTTGATTTCTATTAATTCAAGACAATTTCGATTGGGTTGTAATAAATTATTTCTTTGTGCTTTTTATTTGAACATGGGTCAAGAGTTATTTGGATTTGGTTGTAAAACTATTTTATTTTTTCGCGAATACGCAAAGGCTGTGTATCTTTTCATTTATAGGAGAAGTGTTACAACATGAGATTACAACCATCACAAAGCCATGTACGCTAGAGGCATGGATCTGAGTGGTGGAGCAAACTATTTTAAAACTTTTTGCAATGTTTGATTTGCATAGTTCTAGACCGTGGCAGACCAGATGCGGCCGAGATGCGTCCGCGCGTTGGGCGCACGACCGACGTATCCACAAAACAAACCGGACGTCGCTCCATTGCTTTACCCAAACGGACGAAATCCGGACAAAACGAACGTCCGTTTGAGGTTGTGCGTTGGAGTTGGCCTTAGTTACTCTCCCTCCTTTCAACTTTCAATCGGAGTTTAAGTCCAGCGAACCGAGTAACATGTTATCCCTGACTGGACGCTGTGTTCGCATCACGAGTGTCTTCAAGATCCCGGCTTCGCTACGAGATGGTATAATTTGAAGGAAGTTTGCACGATCTCTGTCATACGATTGCAAGGGATTGCAAAAAAAAAAAATGTAGTAAATTACACGAGCTCTCCCAACAACATAAGAGCATGTCTCCTCATAAATGATTTGAATATTTATAAAATCAAAATAAGAGTCAAATCAACATTTAGGAAAGTCCTGTTATTTCCTCTCATTAAAAAGTTTACGCTCCTTTTGAGTCCTGGTCAAATTTAGCAAATATCAAGCATCACAAGCAAGTTTTTGTAGCAATCCTATTAACATTTCAAATTTAAAAATTTAGATGTTACATGACCGTAAGTTGCTGAGAATCAACCAGTCGCAACAAAAAGATAATAAGAAAGAGAGACCCAATAAAGGAAGGAGAGGGGGTAATATCTGCATTGGTCAAAGCGGGCTCGTGGGATGCATGTATCTGCGCTGGTTAGACGGACCCGTGGGATGCAATGGTGGCTTGGTTTGTGGCTGGTTAAAAACGAGGCGGGCTGGTGAGACGTGCTTTACTACGAGGTGAAGGCAAGAGGTGTCAGCCTGGGTTTAATAATAAAAAAAGGGCTCACTAGATTTTATCGCGTACCCATCCAGTGTACCCCGCTTGCGATGTGGTGCTTGGCCTGAAGGAGCCAGCCATGGCCTCCGGAAGGAATACATGGTTATGTGCTTATCACCATCACCGATCACGTCCTCGCCAGATGCATCCGCGATCAAGTCTACTCGGCCATGGTTACGGTAATTCTATGAAAATTACTGCATAAATTATCTTATTCATTACTTTATTATGTGATGTTCAGTAGCTATGATATTGTACGTAGTACATCTATTCTCTCTTAAAAGTGAAAACCGATCCTCCAAAAAAAAAGTGGAGACCGGCGTCCTTTTTTTTTGCGGGGATACAGGGAGTTTTTATTACAGGTTCATAGAGTTACATTCGAGAGGCCACAAATCCTTAATACATGGTGGAACCAAGCTCAACCACACGGCGGTAGCTCGCTCAGATCGGCTATAATTGGCCAACCGATCGGCAACTCTATTTTGAGTACGACTAATTTTGTGAGGAAAAAAACTCCCTACTACCAACAAGATCCTTAATCTCTAGAACTAACTGGCCATACGCCGAACGAACCAAAGCCTTATTTGACAGACTTGACAAAGCTTCTGAAGAATCCGACTGTAAAACCACCGGAAGGTTGGAGTGTTGAATCGCGAACGCTATGCCTTGCATGATTGCATGCAGTTCCGCTTCCAACGGTTCATTACAGTGGAATATGAAACGATATGCCGCAAATATAATCAACCCCTCGTTGTTCCTTAGAACCATGCCAGCGGCCGCGGAGCCATCGGCCTCCCGGATGGATCCATCGACCGAGAGGGCCACTGTGCTCGGCGACGGGGCTGGCCAAGGAACCGGAGCGTTCATCTCCTTTTGTACAGGCGTGTCAAGGGCCGAGGAGGGCATCTTTCCTTTCAAAATTTCTTCTTGCGAGTACCTCCCAGCAAGCCTGGTAGACTTATTGTAACTATCCAGAAACTCAACCACTAGTAGAAAACAGGGCATCAGTCCCGGTTCCAGAGGGCCTTTAGTCCCGGTTCTGCAACCGGGACAAAACGATCGGGACTAATGCCCACAACTTTTAGTCCCGGTTGGCTTACGAACCGGGACTAAAGGAGCTCCACGTGGCCGCCGTGGGGCGCCCAGGCAGGAGGACCTTTAGTCCCGGTTGGTAACACCGACCGGGACTAAAAGGCAGCCACGCGTCAGCCCCTGCCAGGCGCTGGTTTTTTTTTAAAGGAGGGGTTTTGGGGTTTTGGAGGGTTTAGGGGTTTCATATTGTGTTTCCCCTTTTCTTTTTTTGTTTACCATTTTTATTTTATGCTTTTCATTCAACTCGACGCTAGCTACTACATATAGTAATGAAGGAACCATTACACATCATCGTCATGATCAATATATAGAGAGAAGTGACATCTCTTTCTCCGTGCTTGGTCGAACAATGCAACAAGTTTTCGTAAATCTATTCGACGCTATTACATATAGTACACGTTCATGCATATATATACAATATAACATCTCTTACGATCCTTTACCAAGATCACAATTCATATCCCGATGGCATTCTCCGTCTTTAGGTATGACATGCTCAACAAAGAATCCCGCCAATTCCTCTTGAATTGCTCGTATACGATCAGTTGGTAGGAGTTCGTCCCGCATCCGCCAGATCTAATTTAAAGAAGGGGGTCAATATATAATTATATATATATATATATATATATATATATATATATATATATATATATATATATATATATATATATATATATATATATATATATATATATATATATATAGGACACCTCTTCTGTACTCCTGGGAGTATGTACTCCCACATTCAAATATACCTCTTAAATAAGCATATTATACCTCTTTATCATTCTCAATATACCTTGTTAATTATTTTAATATACCTCAATGCAAGTTTTGCGAAAAAATATCGTCGAAACCCTTTTTTTATGCAGTATACCTTTTTTACGTACAAAAAATGCAGTTTACTTCTAAATAAAATATAATATGTGGTTTAAAATATAATTTTTAATGAAACTCATTTTGGGGCATCTAGTAATTGTTAATGAAGTATATTAAAAATGATAAAGAGGTATAAACAATTCATTTATGTGGTATATGATGCGCAGGAGTACGTACTCCCAGGAGTATATAGTCATTTTCCTATATGTATATATATATATACACACACACACATATATATATATATACACACACACACACACACACATATATATATATATATATATATATATATATATATATATATATATATATATATATATATATATATATATATATATATATATATATAGGAAAATGGCTCTGTACTCTTGGGAGTACGTACTCCCGCTCCTCATATGCCACATAAATGAATCTTTTATACCTCATTAAAATGTGAATATTGTTTACGTACTTCAAATTGTTCTGGAGATATGCCCCGCTCAGAGGTCGAGTGGCGAATGAACTCGCAAACATAGTATGCACATAAATTAGTGCCGATTGCCTGCCACAAGCACTTTACGAGAATAGAGTTCAATCAAAATGATAATCAAGGATGATAATGGTATTGAAACTAGAATCAATGAGAGACGATGTGCGGTACTAGCGTACTTACTTTGGGGTGTGAAAATCGCAGCTCCTTTCTCCATTCACCCCTAGCCTGGTTGGTGAACTTTTTCCAAACCCTGCACGGCAAAGAAAATGATTACTTGATGTCAGGAAATGAACGAAAGTTGCCGATATGGTGCGATAATGATTTAACTTACTTCTAAAGCATTTCAATCATGTTCGTCCACTCCTTAGGATCTTTACGTCTCGAGTCCAAGACAAGTACTACTCCCTCGTCAGGCTGAATGGCTAGCAGAATAAAGTGGAAACTGCGCGTACGCATAACTCATCAATTACACTTAACCTCGAGTAAGCGAAACGGAATGTGCACGTACAAGACAGTAACACTCACTGGAAGTTGTAAGGAAATAGTATTTCCCTTCTGTCTTGTTGTCCAAGTAACGCCCGTAGCAAGTTTTGCTCTATTTCACGGGGGTTGTGTTTTAACGTATGTTCATTGTTGGTATTTGGGTTAATGAACCCAATGTCATAGATTTCTCGTTTTCTGCATTCGATGATCTTCAATCTGCATATAATATAGTGTGAGGATAATTATAAATGCAATGAACGAGCTGAGGTAAAGACTTTACAGAAAAAAAATACTTACAGACAATAGGAACTGACGATAGTTTTGTCGAGTTCCTTTTGGTTGTATAACTGAAAAAATTCATCAAATTCAACGAATAACTCCTGGACTCCATTGAAGAAGTGCTCATTTTTAATTCCCACGAAGATATTGCCGGTCCCGTCCTTGCAGGCTTCAAAGTACCATTCATGCAATTGTCGCATCCTCGTTGGTAGACCCTTGAGCTCCTCACGTTTGACGAGAGGCTTCCCGTGCACGTAACTTAAGGATGGTACTACCTCGGCCTTTTCGAACTGTACCGAATCGGGCAAGTAATCACCAGCAGTGATAGCAAGACCACCGCCGCTATCTCCGAATCATTAGCGATACCGGTAAACACCTTGAGCGGGGGGCACGATTGGTTTTCCTGTTCGCCGAGCTGGGGAATTCTTTTCCCACTTCTTGCGCCACTGCTACTTAAGCTTCCCGACCGCTTCGCTTCACCAAATGTCTTTTGAATACAGCGGTCATAGTCTGATTGCAGCGGAGGCGGTGGTGATCGCCTAAGGGCATCCAGAGTTCGCTGCGCTTTCACCGGATCTATTTTCTCCTTTGGAGACGGACGTTTCGGTGCAAGCTGGCGTCTCACTTCTTCAGCCACGATCTCGTTGATTTCCTTCTCACTCCTCTCGTAGGGTAACTTGGGAGGGGCCTTGAGGCTTGGGCCAGCTCTGAATTTCTTCCCTGTTGTATTGCTGCTAGCGGCCGGAGTGGCAGCGGCTCTCTTCCGCCGTTGCTGAGGCGGTGGAGGAGGCGGAGTCCGCTGACGCGACGGAGACAACTGAGGCGGAGGAGGATTATGCTGAGGGCCCTCCTCCGTCGGAGTCCGCTGAGGCGGCGGAGTCTGCTGAGGCGGCGGAGTCGGCCGACGCGCCGGAGACGACTTAGGCAGCGGAGACGACTGACGCACCGGAGACGGTTGACGCACCGGAGACGGTTGACGCGCCGGAGACGACTCAGGCAGCGGAGACATATGACGCACCGGAGACGGTTGACGCACCGGAGACGGCTGACGCACCGGAGACGACTCAGGCACCGGGGCCTCCTCCGGCTGAGTCTGCTGAGGCGGCGTCCACTTTGGAAGCAGGATATTTTCCTTTCTCCATAGACAGGTCGTCCTTAAGGCATTTTCAAGAAGAGTCTCCCGTTCACCTGTAGCGTACTCAAGCTCCAGCCCCTGAAATCCGTCCATTATTTCATCCACCCCGACAATAGCAAAGCCAGCTGGAACCGGAGTGAAATGGAAAGTTGCACCAGGTCGAGGAGGTAAGACATAGCCGACCGCCGCCTTCAAGGTCAGGTTATGGCATTTTTCCATTAGCACACAATGTTCATTATCCGTGATACCATCCACGGGGTAGCGAGGAGCCGTGCTATTAGGCTGAACGAGCTCCGTGGAAGCCACGCTGCTTCTCCGCTGAGATGGTGGGGTAGCATCGTGGGTAGTATCCAATGAAGGATCTTCGTGTCGCTGAGATGGTGGGCCGATAGCTCGCTGGCTCTCAAGTGCCTCTAGTTTCGCTAATCTTTCATTGATCTTCTGCATTTCGCTTGCTTCCTCTTTCTTCTTTCCCTGTCTGCTTCTATAACCAGTGTTGTCGGGAAACCCATGCACCCATGGAACAGAGCCTGATGTGCCTCGTGTTCGTCCAGGGTGTTCAGGATTCCCGAGGGCCATTGATAGCTCGTCCTTCTCTCTGTCGGGAATGAACCTCCCTTCCAGCGCTTCTTTGATTACTTCCTCAAGCCTTGTGACGGGTGTTTGAAGTTGAGCTTTCGTCCAAACACACTTCCCTGTGACTGGGTCCAAAGTTCCCCCAACCCTGAAGAACCAAGTCCTTGCCCGATCTGGCCAGTGCAATGTCACTGGTTGGACATTTTTAGCAAGCAGGTCTTGCTCAGCTTTGTCCCACGTAGGCCAGGCTTTGCTGTAGCCATCTGACCCCGTAACATGGTGATACTGCTTCTTTGCAGCATTTTGCTTATTTATATCTGACATTTGCTTGGCCTTCTCCGATTTTTGTAGGCCACAAATGCGGGCCAGTGATCTTTTATCTTCGAGTATTGACCTTTGAATTCTAGAGTTTCGTCTTTCTCGACAAACTTTGTGTTCAATAGTTTCTTCCAGTTCTTGAATAGTCCTGCCATTCTCTTAAGAGCAAACGCCTTGACCTTTCACTGTATAACTGGGTTATTCGGATCCTCCTCTGGTGGTAGGCTGAAATTTCTCAACAGCGAGTTCCAAAGATCATCTTTCAGTCTATCGTGGACATAAGGAACTTCAGGGTCCTTCTTCTTATTCCATTCTTGGATGTTGATCGGGACGCTGTCCCTAACAATAACTCCGCACTGATGTATAAATTTATCCTTGGTCCTCTTGGGAGCAATCGGTTGGCCTTCTGGAGAGACTTCTTCGATCGTGAACCTTTCATCCGGGTCCAACCTTTTCTTTGGGCCTCGTCTCCTTACCGAAGTTTGGCTCGATCCGGAGGGCTAAAAGAAGAAAGAAGTGTTAATATATGTACATACAAAACAATTAATGCATCTAGTCAGCAGAGGCTTAATTAATATATATATATATATATATATATATATATATATATATATATACCTCGCCGGACTTTGAAACAGTTAAGGCTCCCTTGTCCATTCGATCACCAGAGCCGTCATGATCTCCTTCCTCCTCCATTCCATCACCGGAGCCGTCATGATATCCTTCCTCCTCCATTGGATCACCGGAGCCGTCATGATATCCTTCCTCCTCCATTGGATCACCGGAGCCGTCATCCTCTCTTCTATCACCATCGGTGTCGTTGAGCCACGACAAGATATTATCATCACCTCCGTCATGGATTATATCCCCCAACAAGTCTTCTTTTTCTAAGTCTCTGTGATCCATAGCTTCTGCACATAAAGCATTGACACTTCAAACTAGCTATCACATAAAGCAAAAAATAAGTATATTTGTCACCAAAATACAACACTTGACAGAGTTTCTTCTATTTAAAAAATAGTTCTCTGTTTTCAAAAATCATTCCCTCCATATAGAAACTTGCGGACCCCCCCCCCCTCATGTCAAAGTTATCGGGGATATGTTGAATTCCCGAGAGAGTTAGGGGTGTTCTAACGCGGCACTACACGATATAGGTGAAGGGGGATAACATTCGGGAATGTTTTCCCGAAGTCATCATTTTCGGACAGATGAAACGGAGGGGGACGGTTCCAGGTTCGCTATGCTAGCTGCTTGTGACAGACGAACGGAGGGCATATTCGGATTCGTCATATTTTTCTGATCGATTTTCATATATAAAGAGCTTCGCGGAATGAGATCCAGTGACTTGCCTCTAGCAAGTCACGTTGTAACTGGCTCCCCCTCATCTGCCGTTGAAACAACATCTTTGTTGCCGACTGCTCGTGAAATACAACATGATAAAGATGGCGACACTCGGTAAAGACAGATTTTTAAGCACTGTTCTCACTAAGCCTCTCTCCGATCCAAATTTCACCGTGGTTACGTCCCTCTCCAACCAACAAGTTACGGCCTCATCTTGTAATTTGAAATCCTTGCGGTTAATCTGTATATGTTAGCACTCCACACCAAAAAACATATATACACAAAACTCTTATTTTATTATTAGTACCGAAAATGACTACTTCCATTTTTTGTTAAATTAAATGTTATTTAATCAGTTTATCTCTAGTTTTGTGGTACTTTTCTTAAAAAAGAAGAAGGTTGAAACCCCTGGTCTCTGCATCAATCCATCCATCTATACATACATGGGGGCAGGGGCATCAATCCACACCAAATAATTCAATAAACATCTAGGAGGGGCTCACTGGGGGCAGGGGCATCAATCCATCCATCTATACATACATACATACATGGACAAAAAAAATTCATATATACATATGAACATATGAACATTTTCTATATACATATGAACATTTTCAGAAACAGCAGCATATATTGCATAACAACAGCATATATCTTCACATATTAGCAGCATAAATTCTTCATATATTGCATAACAGCAGCATATGAACATTTTTACATCAATGATCAATCCATCCATCCATAAGCAGGAGGGGCTCACTAGGGGCAGGGGCCGGCGCGGGGCTGGCGACGGCGACGTCGGGGCCGGCAGGGGCGCGGTGACGGCGACGAGGCAGGGGCATAGGGACGGCGACGGCGACGTCGGGGCCGGCAAGGGCGCGACGACGGCGACGGGGCAGGGGCGCGGTGACGGCGACGGCGGGGCAGGGCGAGGCGACGGAGGGGCAGGGGCTCGAGGACGGCAGGGCGTCGGCGAGGGCAAAATCTGGCACCCTGGCGGCGTCGAGGTGGTCGTCGGCGCCGTCGGGGGAGAGGAGGAGAAGAAACTGCAGGTGGATTTGGAAAATTTTCCAAGTCCCGCTTATATAGCCCCCTTTAGTCCCGGTTGGTGGCTCCAACCGGGACTAATGCCCCCCCTTTAGTCCCGGTTGGAGCCACCAACCGGGACTAAAGGTAAATTTCAGCAGCCCAAAGGGCGGGAAGCAGAGACCTTTAGTCTCGGTTGGTGGCTCCAACCGGGACTAAAGGGGGGGGGCATTAGTCTCGGTTGGAGCCACCAACCGGGACTAAAGGGTTGTGTTTCCCGCAGCCAAAAGTTTAGTCCCACCTCGCTAGTCGAGAGGGGCTCGGAGTGGTTTATAAGCGCTGCTGCCGCTGCCCTCTCGAGCTCCTCTCTATTGCAGGCAGTACATGCCTATCTCACGCCCTGTTGGGCCTGCGAGCACTGCGGGCATGCATCCTGGCCCCATTTCTAGGGTTTCTAGTCGTATGCAGGCCGTTGTAGCTAGTAGGCGGGCCTTATTTTTGCATATATTATGTTTTTAAAATTTTAATGTTATTTTTTTGCATATGTTTTAATTGATTCATTTTGCTATTAGAGTTTTATAAAAGCTTTTTACTATTAAAGTTTTTAACAAATAAATACTTTGATAATTTTAGTTAATATTATTTTGATTCTTTGTACTTGATTCTTTTTGCTATTAGAGTTTTATAAAAGCTTTTTAGTTTTCTATTAAATCTTGTAACAAAATATACTTTATGAAAATTCTTTTTATTATTAAAGTTTTTCACAAATAAATACTTTGATAATTTGAGTTAATATTATTTTTGATTCTTTTTAGTTGATTCTTTTTTCTATTAGAGTTTTATAAAATCTTTTTAGTTCATTCTTTTTGCTATTAGAGTTTTATAAAATCTTTTTAGTTCATTCTTTTTGCTATTAGAGTTTTATAAAAGCTTTTTAGTTCATTCTTTTTCCTATTAGTTCATTCTTTGAGCTAAATGACCCTGAATTTGAAAAGCACTGCAAATGAACTCTGAAAAGGTTGAAACTTGGCATGGTATCATAATTTCACCCACATAGCATGTGCTAAAAAGTGGAAAGGGTTACGGGAAAAACTGGATGCACTTCGTGTACAAACTGGACAATCTCTTTCGAAGTAACAGGGTTTCGGACGAAAACTCATCTATTACAAAAGGGATTTCATTTTTTAACATATTTTAACTCCAAACTTTTTCTGCATTCAATATGCATCATTCAAAGCCACACCGTCAATTTTCACCCCTTTTCTGACTTCATTTGCTATTTTTCATGCATTTCATGATTTATTTTGAGCTAAATGACCCTGAAATTGACAAGCACTGCAAATAAACTCTTAAAAGGTTGAAACTTGGCATAGTATCATAATTTCACCCACATAGCATGTGCTAAAAAGTTGAGAGGGTTACGGGAAAAACTGGATGCACTTCGTGTACAAACTGGACAATCTCTTTCGAAGTAACAGGGTTTCGGACGAAAACTCATCTATTACAAAAGGGATTTCATTTTTTAACATATTTTAACTCCAGACTTTTTCTGCATTCAATATGCACCATTCAAAGCCACATCATTAATTTTCAACCCTTTTCTGCCTTTATTTGCTATTTTTCATGCATTTCGTGATTTATTTTGAGCTAAATGACCCTGAAATTGACAAGCACTGCAAATGAACTCTGAAAAGGTTGAAACTATGCATGCTTTCATAATTTCACCCACATAGCCTGTGCTAAAAAGTTGAGAGGGTTACGGGAAAAACTGGATGCACTTCGTGTACAAACTGGACAATCTCTTTCGAAGTAACAGGGTTTCGGACGAAAACTCATCTATTACAAAAGGGATTTCATTTTTTTAACATATTTTAACTCCAGACTTTTTCTGCATTCAATATGCACCATTCAAAGCCACATCATCAATTTTCAACCCTTCTCTGACTTCATTTGCTATTTTTCATGCATTTCATGATTTATTTTGAGCTAAATGACCCTGAATTTGAAAAGCACTGCAAATGAACTCTAAAAAGGTTGAAACTTGGCATGGTTTCATAATTTCACCCACATTGCATGAGCTAAAAAGTTGAGAGGGTTACGGGAAAAATTAGATGTACTTCGTGTACAAACTGGACAATCTCTTTCGAAGTAACAGGGTTTCGGACGAAAACTCATCTATTACAAAAGGAATTTCATTTTTAGACAAATTTTAACTCTAGACTTTTTCTGCATTAAATATGCACCATTCAAAGCCACATCATCAATTTTCAACCCTTTTCTGACTTCATTTGCTATTTTTCATGCATTTCATGATTTATTTTGAGCTAAATGACCCTGAATTTGAAAAACACTGCAAATGAACTCTGAAAAGGTTGAAACTTGGCATGGTATCATAATTTCACCCACATAGCATGTGCTCAAAAGTTGAGAGGGTTACGGGAAAAACTGGATGCACTTCGTGTACAAACTGGACAATCTCTTTCGAAGTAACAGGGTTTCGGACGAAAACTCATCTATTACAAAAGGGATTTCATTTTTTAACATATTTTAACTCCAGATGTTTTTTGCATTCAATATGCACCATTCAAAGCCACATCATCAATTTTCAACTCTTTTCTGACTTCATTTGCTATTTTTCATGCATTTCATGATTTATTTTGAGCTAAATGACCCTGAAATTGACAAGCACTGCAAATGAACTCTGAAAAGGTTGAAACTTGGCATGGTTTCATAATTTCACCCACATAGCATGTGCTAAAAAGTTGAGAGGGTTACGGGAAAAACTGGACGCACTTCGTGTACAAACTGGGCAATCTCTTTCGAAGTAACAGGGTTTCGAACGAAAACTCATCTATTACAAAAGGGATTTCATTTTTTTAACATATTTTAACTCCAGACTTTTTCTACCTTCAATATGCACCATTCAAAGCCACATCATCAATTTGCAACCCTTTTCTTACTTCATTTGCTATTTTTCGTGCATTTCATGATTTATTTTGAGCTAAATGACCTTGAAATTGACAAGCACTGCAAATGAACTCTGAAAAGGTTGAAACTTGGCATGGTTTCATAATTTCACCCACATAGCATGTGCTAAAAAGTTGAGAGGGTTACGGGAAAAACTGGATGCACTTCGTGTATAAACTGGACAATCTCTTTCGAAGTAACAGGGTTTCAGACGAAAACTCATCTATTACAAAAGGGATTTCAATTTTTTAACATATTTTAACTCCAGACTTTTTCCGCATTCAATATGCTCCATTCAAAGCCACATCATCAATTTTCAACCCTTTGCTGACTTCATTTGCTATTTTTCATGCATTTCATGATTTATTTTGAGCTAAATGACCCTGAAATTGACAAGCACTGCAAATGAACTCTAAAAAGGTTGAAACTTGGCATGGTTTCATAATTTCACCCACATAGCATGTGCTAAAAAGTTGAGAGGGTTATGGGAAAACATGCGCCACATAGAAAACCCGCGCCACATCATTGACTAGGACGAATGGTTCGTCTGTGTACCCAAGATTGTTGAGATCCACTGTTGTCATTCTGTACTGCGGGTCTAACTGTACCCCGCCTCCTGACAGATTGACGCATTTGCACCGAAAGAAAGGGACCTTAAATTCATGTCCATAGTCAAGTTCCCATATCTCCTCTATGTAACCATAATATGTGTCCTTTGCCCTATTGGTGATTGCTGCATCAAAGCGGACAACACTGTTTTGGTTGGTGCTCTTTTTATCTTGGGCGATCGTGTAAAATGTATTACCATTTATCTCGTACCCTTGGTTGGTGCTCCAAAGTACACAATGATCTAATGTTATTACTGAAAAAATAAATACATAAAGTTCATACATAGTTCTCATAGAACAACATACAGCTCTCTAGAGCATCTAATTAAAACATAAATTGAAACTAACATACAACTATGTAAAACATTTAAATGCAACAACAAATGCAATCATAATCGCAACTAAGGTAACAATTGATCCAACAACATAATGATACCAAGCCTCATTATCAATGGCATATTTTCTTATCTTTCTAATCTTCAAGCGCATTGCATCCATCTTGATCTTTGTGGTCATCGACGACATCGGCAACATGCAACTCCAATTTCATCTTCTCCTCCTCAATTCTTTTCAATTTTTCTTTCAAATACTTGTTTTCTTTTTCAACTAAATTTAACCTCTCGACAAGAGGGTCGGTTGGAATTTCCGGTTCACATACCTCCTAGATAAACACATCTATGTCACGTTGGTCGGCATAATTGTCATAAACACTAAATGAAACAAATAGTTATAAAAGATAATATACCACATCCGAATCATAGACCGGACGAGGGCCGACGTGGGCGGATACCATGACCATGGCACTATATAATAACTGACAATAATAAAAGTAAGAAATTTATACAAGTATCTATGTAAATCATACAAGTAAGATTTTTTTTCTTTCAAAAAGAGGATAAGAACAAGAGGCTCACCACGGTAGTGCCGGCGACGAGATCAGCGCGGGCGATCGACGACGGTGAGGACGGGGACGGGACGTGACGGACCGCCAAACCTAGACAAATCTTGGGGAAAATGGAGCTTGGAGGTCGAGCTTGGAGAGGAGAAAGCTTAAGCGTGGCTCGGGCATTTCATCGAACACCTCGTGTGCATAGGAGGTGAGAGCAGAGCAGCACACACCTCCCACACGCCGGCCGGCCAAAAAACAGAGGAGTGAGCGGGCAGGGGCAAGCATATATATAGGCATATCTTTAGTCCCGGTTCGTGGCTAGAACCGGGACAGAAGACTGCCCTTTAGTCCCGGTTCCAGCCACCAACCGGGACTAAAGGGGCTACGCCAGGAGCGAGGACCTTTAGTCCCGGTTCGTGTCTGGAACCGGGACTAAAGGGGTCAGACGAACCGGGACTGGTGCCCGCCGAGGCCCGGCCGGCGTCCTGGCCTCATGAACCGGGACTGATGCACCCATTAGTCCCGGTTCGTAACACGACCGGGACTAATGCAATATTCTGGCCTGGACCAAAGCCCTGTTTTCTACTAGTGAACCGTGGCAAGGACGGGTGGAGTGTCCCTCCCATGGGTCTTATCATTGCGCAATTGCCAAATCCGCCATATCAACATGATCAACATATCTCGAACTTCTTCAGAGCACTTATTGAGCAAGTGCATGAACCACTCCTTTCCATTATCAATGAGAAAGTCATCACCTGGAAGAGGCCACCTCCTTCGCATATTTACCCAAAGAACTCTGAGCCTGCATGCATGAAATCAACGCACGGAATGTGCTCTCCTCTTCAACTCCGCACAATGGACATGTTGACCGTGTAGAAAGGTGTCTGTACCTCTTGCACTGCTGTGTGGCTAGCATCCCGGTCACCACCTTCCAAGTGGAGACCGACGTCCTAACCAAAATAAGTTTATAAATGGGACATCTAAATTAAATTCCAATTGCCTCATTCTCTATGTGTTAGAATAAAAACAATAAAAAATATCCCACTTAATTATATTTAGATGACAATATTTTAAAGACCATCTTTCTATTAAGTAAGGATATCTTTTTATCAAGCAGAACAACATTCCAGGTTACAAATATAGTTATAGGGTAAAATTTTACTGGCTCCCAAGAAGAATGTTCCAAGTCCATGAGAAAAATCTCCTAAGTTCAGAAAAAAAAACTATATTCATGTTTATCCAATTCTTGGTTAATTAATGTGAAATTCATAGTCCTTATGTGTGTGTTGCAGCCTACATATGTCTTGCATTGACCGCGAATAATTAGTACACCATTATGTGGATGGATAGCACCTAAAACAGTGGGTATAGAAATACAACTAGGAAAGCCAACAATGCATATATTCGTTAGCCATTTTGTAAAGATAGTCTGGCTGAAAGCACATTACTCTTCGTATTGAAAACAATTGATGCGGGCCATAAATGAAATCATTACTTTGTGTTTTAGGCAACACCTATTGTCTCGGGAGTGAGGCGAACTCCCGTTGCAACGCATGTGCAATTTTGCTAGTACTACCTATTAGGTGAAAATATCATAGAATATGTAAGGAAAAAACAAAATTCCCAAATTGGATGAGCAAAGTCCACACTGCAAACCAATAGCATGCGCCACGTAGAAACATACCACTAGTGATATTAAGTTTGGTTAGGCTCTTTATAATGAACACTATCGTAAGTAGATTTATATGTGCAATTTCATGCACAACTTTTAGTTTGAAAGACCCATAGCTACACTAGATAAATCCAAACACATCAGATAAGTGCATATCAAATAATCAAATCAGTACATAGAAATTGAACTAACGTCATTTTTTATCTTTGCACAAGTGATTACTATAAGTGATGCTACTTCATTGTCAACTATCTACTAAAGACCAAGCACATATTGTCAATTGATTACTGTACATGATTTGTAAGATTCAATTAGCAAGTACTAATTTTTACTCTATAACTTTCTACAGATATACTTACCTAATAATACACTAGAAACAATTTTAATTTTTTGTTAGACAATATGCTTAGACAATATGCTTTAGGAAGCTCTATCATGATATCTAACGATATTAAAATAAACATGGACGCACCCCCCTCCCCCCCCCCACACACACTATATATATATATATTTCCTACGACCGGGTGTACTTACTCCCACTTTTGTTTCATATGTTCTAGGTAGTATTTATCATACCGGGTGTATGTACGCGTAGTACACACACACATAATTTATGCAAATCATGAGAATAAACTTTTGTTAAGATAAATAACTCAAATTTAGCATAATTGTTTTGTTGATGTACGTTACAACCGCAACACAAAGAATACAATAATTAATATTTAGCAATGTTGTTGTGTGACTAATTATGCCAACTAAGTGCGGAACATCATACTCTACTGAAATAATATGTTTAGACGAATATAAAAGTTTAGTATAAAATTTATTACTCTACAGTGTGTAGTACCCATAGAGTATGTATAGAGTATCTAGTATCATTAGTATCTGATGTGGATAATGTAGCGATGCAGAAACACTGGACAAACATACATCATTAGTATCTGGTGTCGAAAACGGGAAATGCAGTTAACTGCGTACACGGTTGAACATTTTGGCCTGTGACTTGTAGGATGCCAATGTGTGGTGGGTGCTCCCAATCCCAAAGTGAACATAAGTGAAGTGTCCCTTTCATGTGCATTTGCGCTTTTGTCGAATGAGGCTCGGCTATCGCATTTGCTGTTGCTCGCTGGGCATTTTCTATTGCGGTTTTGTTTTCGTATGCACCGGTGCGGTGAGAGGTTGGCATAGCAGGGCCGTGGGCCCAAGCTTCAGTTTTGCTTTAACCAGTATTAGCCAATATTTACATTTTGTTTCCGTTCATGGCCTTTGCGTGTCAGTCAGTGGGGTGGAAAGCTATTGCTTACTCCGGCCAGCTGTGTGCATTTGTGCCTGTTGTTCTAGTTCTAGGATTTGCTGCTTCGTGTCGCCTGCGAGAGGAAAATCGAGTCTGGAAGGCCTGCCATGGTAGGTGGTGCATGTGGGGTGTTGGCGCTGGCCTTGGGCTTGCCACTTCTCCGGCCCCATGCATTCATTCTCCTCCGTTGGACGCAGGCCAGAGACTAGGCGTTCGGGGACCGTGATCAGGGCAATCGGTGGCTCTCGTGCTATAGTGGTTGTCGGTGCCGGGCCTGGGCGGCACAACACCTGGTGGGAGGCTGTGAGGGGACGCTAAAGGCTAGATGGTCGGGCGCGCGCCAACTGCGGTGGGAGAAGGGGCATGTCTGTGGCGGCGTGGTTGTGGCCGGTATCGTCCGCAACCCGGGCCTCTTTGTTTTAGGGCATTTTGCATACCCTTCCCGGTTGGGCCTGTCTGAACTAATGAAGGCTAAAAACCAACATCTGCACGTAGTTTGGTTACCTACATTAGGCTCCTTGCATGAGGTGAGCAATGAGTTAGCATGGTGTTTGGTTGTCTGTTTCGCTGTTGTTAGACAAACAACACGTTGTTTGGTTGCAAAGGGCTAAAGATGTGATCACCATTTCTCACTAGTGATGACTTTACCACACACACGGAACATTGTCTTCTCCTAGATAGGAAAAAATGACAGTTTATCCGAGCTACCAGCAAAAGACAGTACAAGTTATTAAGAGCCATTATGGCTGAATAACGGAAGGTTCAACGATGCTAACTAGGTGGAAGTTCATCCTCTTCCTCTTCTGTTGTTGATGTGATGTTACTTCTTCTTCTTCTTCTTCTCTTGTGTTGTTGCCTCTCCTTCTTCTTTTTCTTCTTCAAATCCTTTTCTGACCTCTGTTATCCCACATTGCCTGAGCCCATTCCAACCTTTTGTTCTTCCACGCCTCGTTGTCAAACACCTACATGATACGTCTCCAACGTATCTATAATTTTTGATTGTTCCATGCTATAATAATATCATTCTAGGATACTTTTTGAGCATTTATTTACCGATTCATATTATTTTTGAACACTAACCAATTAACGCAGTGCCAAGTGCCGGTTGTTGTTTTCTGCATGTTTTTGGCTTTTCAAGTTTACAGTACCAAACAAAGTCCAATTGCCACAAAACAAATTATGATTTTTTTTCTGGACCAAAAGAATACGTGGAAGCTTCGGTAGAAGACCGGAGGCCGCACGAGGGCCCCACAAGCCAACAAGGCGTGGCTAGGGGGGTCAGCGCGCCCTGTTAACTTGTAGCTGCCCCCGATGCCTCCAGCCCTGATCTGTGGCCTATAAATTCACATATATTCCAAAACCCCAAGGGGAGCTTCCGAAACACTTTTTCCACCGCCGCAAGTCTCTGTTCCGCCATGATCTCATCTGGAGCCCTTTTCAGGTGCCCTGTCGGAGGGGGGGTCGATCACGGAGGGCCTATTCATCATCCTTGCTGCTCCCATGGTGATGTGTGAGTAGTCCACCACAGACCTACGGGTCCATAGATAGTACCTAGATGTCTTCTTCTCTGTCTTTGATCTTCAATACAAGGTTCACCGTGATCTTCGCGGCGATCTATTCGATGTAATCTTCTTTTGCGGTGTGTTTGTGGGGATCCGATGAAATGTGGGTTTATGTTCAGATTATTTATGATAAAAGATTTGAGTCATCTCTGAATAGTTATTTGATTCTTATTTGCATGATTATCATAGCTTCCTAAATCTCTCTGATCTATCGGTTTAGTTTGGCCAACTTGATTGGTTTATCTTTAGTGAGAGGGGTGCGTTGTAGTGGATTCAATCTTGCAGTGCTATATATCCCAGTGACAAAGTAGGGGACAAGACATGTATTTGTATTGCTACCACTAAGGATAAAACGATGGGGTTCATTCATATTAATTGAGTTTACTTTGGCTACATCATGTCATCGTTCTCCAAGCATTACTATGTTTGCATGAACTTAATACCTAGAGAGGCAAGCATAGAAGCGCTCTCGAAGTGGAGTAATAGTAGTAGATGCAGGCTCGATTCGGTCTACTTGTTTATGGACGTGATGCCTATACACACATGATCATTTCCGTGAATAAATATTGCATAACTATGCGCTTTTCTATCAATTGCCCAACAGTAATTTGTTTACCCACTGTATGCCCACTACATGAGAGATGCCACTAGGGAAAACTATGGCCCCCGGATCTATCTACTTATATATTTACAAAAGCTTTCATTACCTTGCTGCCATTTATTTATCTTTTATTTATTTTGCAATTTACAATTATCAACTATCATCTACACACTTCGTTTTCTTGCAAATAACGAGTCCAAGAGGATTGACAACCCTCTTGCCCGCGTTGGGTGCAACTGTTTGCTTCTTTGTGTGCAGTCGTTGAAGACGGGGGTTGTGTGCTACTCCTATTGGTTTGATAACCTTGGTTCTCACTGAGGGAAATACTTATCTATACTGTGCTGCATCACCCGCTCCTCTTCTCGGAAAACCCAACACAGATCACAAGTATCAGGAAGGATTTCTGGCGCCATTGCTGGGGAGTATCACCAACCTACTATCAAGTACCTTCGCACAAATTATCACTCACTTGTTCTGCTTTTTATTTGTTGTTATATTTTGCTTGCTTCATAAAAATCAAAAATACAAAAATATTTTTCTTTGCTAGTTGCTAGTTTACTTCTTTGCTTGCTAGTTTACTTGTTCTGCTTGTTACTTTGCTTGCTCGGTCACCATGTCTCAAGATACTACTAAGTTGTGTGACTTCTCAAATACTAATAACAATGAGTTTATTAGTACTCCTATACCACCCGCCACTAGTGCAGAATTTTATGATATTAATGCTGCATTGCTGAATCTTGTGATGAAAGAACAATTTCCGGGAAGTCCTAATGAGGATCCCACTACTCATCTTAATACCTTTGTTGAATTATGTGATATGAAAAAGAAAAAGGATATGGATAATGATGTGGTAAAATTAAAATTATTTCCTTTTTCACTACGAGATAAAGCTAAGGCTTGGTTTTCATCTTTACCACGTAATAGTATTGGAACATGGGATAAGTGTAAGATGCTTTTATTGCCAAGTATTTTCCTCATGCTAAGACCATCTCCCTTAGAAATCAAATTATGTATTTTAAACAACATGATCAAGAACATGTTGCACAAGCTTGGGAGAGGATGAAATTTGATGATTAGAAATTGCCCTACTCATGGTTTAAACTTGTGGATGATTATCCAAAATTTCTATGCTGGACGAAACTTTGTGTCTAGAGTTCTTCTAGATTCTACTGCAGGTAGCACCTTCATAGAGGTGACATTAGGAGAGGCCACCAAGCTTCCGGACAACATCATGACAAACTACTCTCAATGGCATACCGAAAGAGCTCCAACTGGTAAGAAGGTAATTCTGTTGAGGAAATCACTACTTTGAGTGAAAAAGTGGATGCTCTTATGAATATGGTTGCTAGTAAACATACTTATGTTGATCCCAATGATATGCCTTTGTCTACCTTGTTGAGCAAAATAATGATGCTATTGATGTGAACTTTATCTCGCGAAACAATTTCAACAACAATGCTTATAGAGAAAATTTCAATGTTAGATCGTATCCCGGTAATTCCTCTAATAATTATGGCAATTCTTATGGAAAATTCTTCTACAAATAATAATAGGTTATCCTCTGATCTTTAGAACACTATTAAAGAATTTATTAGTTCTCAATAATACTATGGTAGAAGAAAAGCTACATAAAGTTGATGATTTGGCTAAGAACATGGATATGATTGCTCTTGATGTGGAAACTCTTAGTGCCGCTCTCCAAATAAGCAATATGGCCAAGACAATAGCCAGGGACAAGCCATTGAGTACGTTTGAATGTACTCGTAAATATCATGAAAACAGACATAATACAGCAGGTGATTTATATGCAGTGAAATTATTTACGGATATTCAATCAGTCATAAGGTAAATTCATAAATGCAGGTAAGCATGTAATTTATCCAGACTAAAAATAAATAAGTGAACAAAGAATGAGCATAAAAATAAAATGGAACATCGGGTGGTAGTCATCCCAAAAATACCAAGAAAAAAAATGTGCCAATCGGGTGTCTGAAGCGACACCTCGAAAGGAACAAGCAGGACATGCCTCAGTCGTGCGTCTGAGCGATGCCACATAAAGGGCTTATATCAGAATTAAATAGATGAGTGCCACAGTCGGGCGTCTGAGGCGACGCCACATAAAGGGCTTCTGCGGAAATAATAACATGCGGGCCACAGTCGGGCGTCTGTGCGACGCCACATAAAGGGCTTATACAAAAATAATAACATGCGTGCCACAGTCGGGCGTCTGGAGCGACACCACATAAAGGGCTTATATATAAAAAAATAACATGAGTATCCAGGAGGTAGAACCATCCCAGGTGATACTCAACAATTCATTAAATATAAACGGTTAGTCCATAACAATATTAATCATAAATATCATTCATCACACTTCATGATCAATATTCTGATTTAAAAGATTCCTCCGAAGACCGACACTAAGACCGACACTTGACCCTTCCCAGACTGTAGTCCTTAACCGTGGACATGGCTATTCGAATAGATGTTATACTCTGCAAAGGTTGTACTCTTTACCCACGAGTAACGGATTTCCTTAGTCAACCCGAGACGTCGACTAATTCCAATTACGGTCTTTGAGTTGAAAACACACGTGACCCGCACACACCAGCTTAACTTCCCGGTGTCTGCAATCACCCACGACAACCGTTAAGTAAAACTCTAAGTGGGGAGACAACAATCTCGATTAGCATGGGATCACAAAATTTATAACGCGCGCAAACAGGGGCGCTACCCCCTCGGTCCAACCGGAACACCCATGTCGCCGGACCAAGTGGCATACCTACCAGATCCCTCCGGTATCTTCCACTGTGGCCTCTCTGTATGGTGTGTGTGCCAAGAAAGGGGTTGACGACTTACTGAACCGTACCCTACCTGCGGCAGGGACAAATGGTAGTACGAAACAAGAATGGGGGTTACTGGAACAAGACTCGATCTACGATCGACTCAGGAGGTTTATGTTTTCCCTGCAAGGTTAGCTCACAAATTTGCGCCACAATTTCTGATAGTGTCACCTCTAGCATACCCCAATCCTGCCTCAACTGATCATCCCCGTCACAACGGGATACCTGCTCCGTGGTCGTGTCAACCCGTGACATAACCTTTCTCCAGAGTTCATTTGGTTAGCACAGGTATGCGTGGCATGAAGAGGTGACTACTATCACATGCACTTGTTGTTTAACAGAGATGAGACTTTCACCATTTGCAACTATGCATGAAAGAATCTCCATATGAAACTATTTACTTTCACACCATAGTCATGAAAATCATGCACCAGCACAATCAATCACACAACTAAGTTATATCAGTGTTCAAGATGCTTGCCTTGAGTATGCAGAAATGTTGGGTGCACTCCAAAAATTTGAAAGTTTGATCTCCTCTCCCTTTCCTATTTTTGAAAATATTCAAATCAACACACAATTCTAAAACAGTACTGAAAAGTTGTCTTGGAATTTTGCAAATAAATCCTAAAATAAACTAGGTGAAATTTGAGAAGTGTTGGAAAAAGAATCAAATTAACTGGAGTTGTGCTTTAAGAATTATAGCGAGTCAAAGTTAGGGTCAAATCTGTTTTTTTTTTTAATAAAACAGAGAAAAGAAAACGCTTCGCGCGAATACGCTTACTGAATCAGGAAGGCGTACTTCACTTATTACGCTTCCTCTGAGGGAATACGCATCAGAGGGGCTGCGCCACTGGAGGCAAGGGCTGGCTCACCGACAGGTCGGACCCACCTGTCGGGTTTGCCTTCTACCTCACGCGCGCCTGGACAGAGAGCAGAGGCGAGTCCGGCGATGATTGCCGGCGCTAGGAGGCATCGTTCTTGGTGCTCAGCATACCGGCGTGCTCAAGGGGACGAACCGCAACTCATGGAGTTGGAAGGGGTCGCCGGGGAGCTCGGTATTGAGCAGGGCTTCGGGTGAGGCGGGAGATGGTCACGGCCAAGGAGGGGCTTCGCCCATGGCTGCTCCCGAGCAAGAATTGAAAGAGGGGATGGCCTCAAGGTGGCAAGAGGGGGCCATTTTCAAGACAGTGGGGGAAGGGGAGCTCGGGTGGCCTCGGATTTTGACAGAGAGTGGCGGCGGCCATTGCTACCGGAGACGGAGAGGATGACCCTCTCAGTCTCAATTGGCTTCTACTAGCAAAAATGCCCGTGCGTTGCAACGGGAAAAGAAAAATACCAGCACATGCTCACACTCTATTTCAGCACGGCGCGCCACCCGTGTCGCCGCTTACCCTCCTTCCCACCCTCACTGACGGTGGTCGTGGTGTCCACTTGATCACAAACCCGTCCGAACGTGGGCAATCCATAGACGATGAGCCCAGCCATAAAAATGTAAAGCTAATTTGTAATTCATGATATGTTCACAAACTTTACTGTGCTATTACTGACCATGTTTAAATTGGTAATAAGAAACGTAACGACGCTGAATGTTGATTGCGAATAACGTTTATATTCTCTCCCATGGAAGAATTGCTTCTATTCTTTTAGGACAGAACCATACAACAAAACGTTTGAGAACGCAAGGGGTCAAAATACTCTGAATCAGTTTATATACTCTGAAACATAAATTCAGGCTACATACATTCCGCTTCTGCAGCTAACCTAGCAAGTATTACACTTCTAGGACCAAAAACTTGAAAGTGGAATAGCACAACATAAGTAAATCCAACCATAGTAATATGGAGGAACTAATTCAGCAAATACAACATGCGTCAAAAATTCAGAGATCCCATGAGACGTGGATTGACGCCCAATATATTGAGAAACAATGCACATGTTTCAGCAGGTAGTTCGATGAACTGAAGTAAATTATCCACAAAGAATAGAAAAGGAAATTAGTACATAAATCGGGGACCAAATTGGTAAACAATACTACAATCTTGAAAAGAAACATCAACATCATTAAAATTTACAACGACACAACTACAGTCTTGTGCCACTTCCGGTTGCACTCCATGAAATGGAAGAGAACCGCACATAGTGGCGAGCAGCTGGCTTTGCTTGACCTAGCAGCGGCAAACAAAACATGCAGAATATTTAGTTAAGCATGAATATTTGATGTATGATTCCACAGTATGCGCTGTACTTACTTTAGTTAAGCATGGATATATATATCTGAACTTGCAAGATATACGTTGGTCACTACTATTCTTTTCTATTTAAATTTTGTGTTCCACCATGATATATAAATGGCATATAAAATACAGTTCAAAACAGATGCTATAAATGCAATTACATATTCCCTGGGTAAAAAATGCAATTACATATTCCCTGGGTAAAAAATGCAATTACATATATTTATCACCGCACTGTTGTATTGATTTCCCTGAGAAAGTTTGTAATCTATGCTGATTTGAAGCATCATGCTCCATCTTTCATCTTGCATCTCCACTAAATTTCTGTCTCGCACCTGTGCACCACATTCTGTTTGAAGCTATCGACAATGGAGAGCAGACTTGTGACTGAAAACACAAATTTTATGTTCTTTCCAGTTGGCCCAACCACTTATGCAATTTTAAACTTTGGCACACACACCACAATGCAGAACCGTGTATGATGTGGGTTGTAACAAGCAAAAAAAATTGGAGTGTCATGGATGAGGAGGACGTCGGCTACCGTTGTCGTTGTGCGCTACTAAATTTGGATGGAGGGGGTATGAGGTGCTGCTGAGGGCTTACGTGGAGAGACGGAGAAAACGCAGCAGTGTCCGGACCACAGGCGCCTCATAATTTCCTGCTGCTTCTTACCGCACGTAGGGGCACCCTCGAATCCGCCTCTGCTCCAGCTCCATCCTCAATCCACCACCTGCTCCAGCTCCTTTTCAATCAACCTTGAATCCCTTGATTTCTCACATGGATGGCTTGTAAGTCATATCCTGAAACTAAGCATCATGAACAAACTTTATTACTATCTTAGATGGAAAATTATGGAGGTATACTCTACAGCAAAGTACCGACATGAAGTTGAGTAGTGGCTTTAGAGACATAGATCTAGAACTTGTAGGGTCAATAGTTGGTAAGAAACTCTCTTTTAGTTAGATAAAAGGTATGTAGACTTCTTAAGTTAGCAAGTGCTATCAGCTTGCACCATGACCGTTTCTGCTTGGGTCCGTCGAACATGCTATGATATTAGTACAAAATAAATATTTTCTGACGAATACAAAGTAAATAATGAGTGAGCAGAAGTGTTAAGCTCAATCAATCAAAAGCATACATCATTACAGCACTCCGGCGAGCCCAGGCCTGTCTCTGTAAATGTATCAAATACTGTCTACACATTTTGCATACAATTCTCTGTTCATCTCGACCTACACTGCTTTGTAGCTTATTAAAATCATATCCATCAAACTTTTTCTACTTTTTTGTGAATGCATCAAAATTTATCTATGACAATATGTAGCACTTAATCGTTATATAACTTTTAAAAGCTAAGCCCTCAGCGGTGCCAGTCTGTATATACTAAGAATATGGTGGAGTGCTTTAGTCCGTCGTCAGCGTCAACATTCAAAATCGGACATTGGGTTGCGAACTGGCTCCGACCTCCGAGTTAGAACACAGTGAGGATAAGCAGGCCAGCCACGAAATCTGCAGCAGCAAAATCATATGCTCCTGGGTTCTAGCACTTGCCTAGCTGATATAGTTCAAGCAAGAAAAATATATTCAGTAAACTAAAATGGAAACCTTTTAAAATGTAGGGGGGCTCGGTGTTAAGCAATGGTTTCAGGTAACTATCAGGTTCAACCAGTACTATTCTACCTTTTAATAACCATGGAAGATGATTCAGGTCTCAATGAGATATAATCAACTGAACGCAATAAGCAGAATTCAAATAAAGCAACATCTCTAGGACTGTCTTCTGAAAAATATAAATGGAAGACCAGGTAAACTTTTGAACAGTCACTACACCTTTTGCGAAGAATCAATCGGCTATCATATTTTTTTGACGGGCTACGACTATCATATTCAACAACCAGAATGATGTACGTGCAGGTTCGTATTTTACTGTTTAAATCCTTGAGGCTCTCTCCTCGTCTTGTTTCGAAATAGCTCCCTGTTAAGACTTCTTCTATTCATAGTTTGGTAGTTGCTTGAGAACAATATCTAGCAGAGAAACATCTCGGGGAAAATAAGCATACTATAATTAGAACAAGCTTCTCTGGTTACGGGCTGCACATTCGAAAAGCAAGATAAGCTTATGATTCCCTGAGTTGTTTCTCTGTTTGCTTTTTTTCCTTAATGGCAGGTACTCTGTCGCTGATGTTTTTTTAGGGCTTCGGCATTCTCACTCCATAGAGCTACCATAGTTATATTACACCACAAAATAGACCATCTTCCACAAGAAAGCAATTCGTATCTCACTCCAGTTGATGAGTTAGTGTCTCTTTAGATACTCTCTGCATCATATGTGGTGGTGTTGTCACTCTGCAACTGTCAAATAGTCTGTCTCTGTTAACTACTCTCGTGCTTGGTACCCACACCAAACAAAGGATTTCCATTTTGCCTGTTTATTGTTGTGTTATTCACCCATAGAGCAATGTGATACCGATACCGTAATAACTATTCATTATACTATGATCGCTAGATTATTTTCAGTTCAGCAGGTGTCATTCTGAAATGTCATATTCCATGGCAAACCATTAAATTTTAATAAACTCAAAGAATTCTAATCAATATCAATTCTGTTGTTATTGTAGAACGACACGAGTAAATGGGAGTAAACTCTAAAAGACAAATCGGAGCATCTTCATGGGCAAATATGCCTATCTATATTTTTGGGTTTTCGCACAAAGAAAATCCTGGAGGAGGAAGTACCTAAAAGAAGATTAACATAGAGCTAACAATGCATTAATTGGAAAAGCACAAAAAACATATGCAGGAATCTTATAGACACATAACTACATAAGTAGAAGTACCTTGGTGGTCGGGAATGCCGGCGAGGCTTGCTGCAGGAATGCTCGTCGCGGCCACGGCGGCTGGCCGCTAGTGGGTGGACCTGCTCCGTGCAGCCATTGTCGACTCCTACCCGTCCTTGTCCGAATCGTTGCAGGTGAATGCGCCATGGCTTGTAGGAACTGTATAGTTTGAGAGGGAGAATACATGTGTGTAGGCGTGGGCTTTTTTCTCGTTAAGCAAGGGCTGATCGCAACAGGGGATGTAGCAGTGGTGTTCAGATCAGAGGAGAGGGCCTAGGAAGAAGCATGCTCATCTCCGGTGGCAGAGTCCTGGACAGGGGAGAACATGTGTTGGGGACGGACTCCTGGACGCAAGAGGCGATGGAGGCGACGGTGTTGCGCCCCGACAAGCTGGTGAACAGGTGAAGGGAATCAAGTGAGCGATGGCTGGGGGTGTTGGCGGGCATGGCAATCCGCGACAGGGCGGCAGCGGGCAGGCGATGGCAAGCACGGGGCCCTGGGTCGAGGAGATCCAGTCGGCCAGCCCACGCCCGAGCAGCATCTCGTGCAATCTCCAGGCAAGCAGCCACCAGGGGGCTTGACCGGGCTCGATCCCCGCAAGGGAGGAGAGCTCCCTCGATGCCCGACGCCTCCGAGCGCCTCCAGCCGTGAGGGAGGAGAGCCCCACCTCACGCCGACGGCCGGCGACCCACCGGCGAGCAGCAGCAGGAGGAGGACCACAGCCGCACCTCACCGCTCCCTTCTCTCTCCCTCGAGCCTCCAATCTCCTTCCTCCGAGCAGGACCGCCGCCACACCTCGCCGTTCCCTTCTCTCTCCCTCCGGCCTCCCATCTCGTTCCTCCCGGCCGTCGTGCTCCAAGCTCCGGCCGCCTTCCTTCCAGATCCGGCAGCTGTGCGCCATTTTCCATTGGATCTGGCGAGATCCGGCAGATCCTCACCGACCGCGCCACCGCAAGCCGGCCGCCGCCGGTCTCGTCTGCGTCGTGGGCGACCCCCCGACCTTTCCCGCTCACCCACCTCTCCGCTAAAAAAGGATAGCGGGTTGAATAGTAAATAAGAACGAAACGTTATCTAAGGTATCCACTTTTAAAGGGGCTGCGGGTTGAATTAAACCACAGGGGCGTTTCTGCAAAATTAGCGGCGACGTACGGGCGGAAGCAATAAGTGCTTTATTAGTAGGTAAAGAAAAGATAAAGACCGATGGCTTCCGCGGGACAGTGGAGGGCGTCTGAGGTCGAGGGGGAGCTTTGGTTGCCAATTTATAGCGGGGCGAGGTCGGTTCCGTGGCGGCCGTAGATAAGTCCGGTGGCATGCCGCCACTGTTGCCGAAGTTGCGACATGGCGAGGCTTGGGAATGACGGCAGGGGCTAGCTGACGAACTGGGGCTGCTCCAGGGGCTAGCTGGCAGGCGTAGGCGACTTGGGCGGCGCCGACCATGGCAGGGACGGTCGCGGACGCCGGCGTGCCGCCAAAGAGCTACAACAGCGGCGCTGCAAGCCACGGGGAGGCGGTCGGGGTGACGCTGGGAGCTCGGAGGGGTCGTGGGCGTGGCTCTGCGAGTGAGGGAAGAGCCAGGGGCGCGGTAGGTGGGGTGCGGTGGCTAGGGGGATACGACTGCAGTTAGCGCGTTCTGCTCGCGCTCTGGACACGCACCCGAGGTGCTCGACGAATTGCCAAGGCAAACTAGAGGGCTTGGATTACGATGAAAGTTAACAAGTTTACTAGTGTGGTTGCTATAGGTCTAGTGGACATGCTTGTTTAGCAAAGAAAGCAAGTCCATAATGCAATCTCATAATCATGCCAATTCTGGCCAGGCACTCCAGGTGTTTGACAAAATGCCAGGTCCATCTAGAAAAGTTTTCTGGCCACCAAAATTTCTAGAACAAGGTCTCTTTGGATTCTAAAGATGATGGTGAAGTTAGTTTGGGAAAAACAGAAACTTGTTAGTGTAAGTTTTGTAAAACTTTATTCCTGGACAGAAACTACAAGGGTTGATTTCATGGGCTTAAAATATCCCAATGGGACTTAACTCCTGGACTTAAGGGTTTTGCAGGATTTACTATAAGCAGGAAAAATCTCATGGTCATTAGAGAAAAATAAAATTGGGTTGTAGTTCAAAACATCAAACTGAACCAGAAAGTAAAAGAGGATGGTTTGCTCAAATTTTCCAAAACACCAAGTTGAGTTTTTGCATAAAAGTGGTCTATATGCATACCATGACATCTCCAAATTTTGTGGCATTTTTAAATGAATATATAAATGGGTTGTAGTGCAAATGAGGCCTTTCAAAGAATGAAAATGTCATTAACAGAAATTAAATTTGGCAAGTTTTATTATAAAAGTGTTTTCCACTGAGTTGGCAAAATGAAATGAAATGTTTTAAGTAAACACTCAAGTCCAACAATATTTTCCAAATGTTTCTACTTGGAGGGAAAAATTTATTAAATAGAGAAGAGGGAAGATTCTCAAACCAACAGAGGATTCAGAAAATTTAAAATTTAATTTTCATGGCCACATTTTAATTAATAAAAACATGGTTAAATTTTTGGGGTGTTACAGAAGTTTTCAAGTTTTGGGTGCCATCACGATGGGTGAAGTAATAAGGAGCGGCAAGAGCACAAGCTTGGGGATGCCCAAGGCACCCCAAGGTGATATTCTAGGAAGACTCAAGCGTCTAAGCTTGGGGATGCCTGATACGTCTCCAACGTATCTATAATTTTTTAATGTTCCATGCTGATATACTATCATTCTAGGAGAGTTTTTGGGTCTTTATTTACCAATTTATAATATTTTTGAGCACTAACCTATTGACCCAGTACCCAATGCCAGTTGTTGTTTTCTGCATGTTTTTTACTTTTCAGGTTTACAGCACCAAACGAAGTCCAATTGCCACGAAACTTTTTGATGATTTTTTATGGACCAAAAGGATACCTGGAAGCTTCGGGAGGAGTAAGGAGGCCGCACGAGGGCCCTAACACACAACAGGGCGTGCCCTGGGGGGCGCGCCCTGTTATGTGTTGGCCCCCTCGGGCGCCTCCCGATGCCCCTCTCTGGCCTATAAATTCTCTAATATTTCAAAAAACCTAGAGGCAGTCCTGAAACTCTTTTTACACCGCCGCAAGTCTCTGTTCCGTCGTGAGGCCATCTGGAGCTCCATTTCGGCACCCTGCCGGAGGGGGGGATCAATCACAGAGGGCCTCTACATCAACCTTGCTGCCCTCATGATGATGTGTGAGTAGTTCACCACAGACCTACGGGTCCATAGCTAGTACCTAGATGGCAATCTCTCTATCTCTTGATCTTCAATACAATGGTCAACGCATCTTCGCTTTGATCTATCCGATGTAATCCTATTGTGCGGTGTGTTTGTTGGGATCCGATGAATTGTGGGTTTATGTTCAAATTATTCATGAAAAGTATTTGAGTCACCTCTGAATATTAAGATTCTTATTTGCATCATCATTATAGCTTTGTAATGCTCTCCGATTTATTGATGTGCTTTGGCCAAGTAAATTGATCTATCTTCAGTGGGAGTGGTGCGTCGTGGTAGGTTCAACCTGACGAGTTTCTATATCCCAGTGACAAAGTAGGGGACAAGATGCGTCCTTGTGTTGTTGGTACTAAGGATAACACGATTCATATTGCTTGAGTTTAATTTGTCTACATCATGTCATCATTCTCCATGCATTACTCTGTTTTACTTAATACTCTAGATGCATGATGGATAGCGGTCGATGAGTGGAGTAATAGTAATAGGTGCAGGCAGGAGTCGGCCTATTTGTTTATGGACGTGATGCCTATATACACAAGATCATTGCCGTGAAAATCGCATAACTATCCGCTTTTCTATCAATTGCCCAACAGTAATTTGTTACCCATCGTATGGTGCCTACATGAGAGATACCGCTAGGGAAAACTATGGCCCCCGGGTCTATTCACTTATAAATTTACAAACGCTACTATTACCTTGCTGCCTTTACTTACTTTTTTTATTTTATTTTGCAATTTACAATTATCTACAATTATCTACACACCTCATTTGCTTGCAAATAACGAGATCAAGGGGATTGACAACCCTCTTGCCCGCGTTGGGTGCAAGTTGTTTGTTCTTTTGTGGGCAGCCGCTGAAGATGGTTGAGGATTGATATTCCTATTGGTTCGATAAACCTTGGTTTCATAACTGAGGGAAATACTTACCCACTTTGTGCTGCAATAACCCGTTCCTCTTCACGGAAAACCCAACGCAGATCACAAGTATGAGGAAGGATTTCTGGCGCCGTTGTCGGGGAATGTCATCACCAACTATCAAGTAACTTCACACAAATTTTCATTCACTTGTTTATCTTTTTTATGTTATATTTAATTTGTTTCATAAAATCAAAAATACAAAAGTATTTATCTTTGCTTGTCACTAGTTTACTTCTTTGTTTGCTTGCCTAGCTATGTCATCTTTATCTTTATCACACACAAACAGGAAGTAAAAGGCAAAAATAAAGATAAATGGACCCACATAAAGTTCTCTACTTGGGTCATCTTCGATCCATTTGTGCTCGTGCGGAAACCCCAACTAGCTTAGTTGAGGGGAAATCATTAGATGTGCATGCTTATTTTGTGCGTCACCCGTTGTCTCAAAAGGGGAAACTTTTATGCCATCAAATAAAATGTTTGATGTGCTATGCTTGGAATCTGTGTGAGCTTTATGACTTTACTTGTTGCTCTGAGAACCCTAAAAAACACCTCCCCTACCTATGTGAGCTTAATGATAATGAAATCTTATCTTCTTATGCCAAGGGTGTTTATAGTTGCTATGATATCGAACAAATTGAAGAATTTGTTGCTTTTAAGGGTGCTTATGAGATTGCTTCTTTGATTGAAAAGTATGATGCTACTTTCTACAAATCTGAAAATTTTGCCATACTTAAATATTGCTATGAAAACTATACTTCTAATGCTTACATTAAAGAATTTATTGAGAGAATGTCTGCTGCGTTGGAAGAAAATTATGATTCCATTGATTCGATTGAAATATCTCCCCGTGATGAACATGATGCTTGCTATTCTTGTGGCCACGATGCCAATATTAATGATGCTCATGGAGATGAACTTGCTATAGTTCCTCATGTTGAAAATGAAATTCTTGCTATTTCACCCAAAAAGCTGTTGGGGAACGTTGCATGGGAAACAAAAATTTTCCTATGCACACGCAAGATCTATCCATGGTGATGAGCATCTACGAGAGGGAGAGTGGATCTACATACCCTTGTAGATCGCTAAGCAGGAAGCGTTAAGAAATGCGGTTGATGTAGTCGAACGTCTTCGCGATCCAAATCGCAAGCCGTCCCGCGAGCCAATCACGATCCGTCCCGATCTAGCGCCGAACGGACGGCACCTCCGCGTTCAGCACACGTACAGCTCGATGACGATCTCCGCCTTCTTGATCCAGCAAGAGGGAGCGAAGAGGTAGATGAGTTCTCCGGCAGCACAACGGCGTGGTGGCGGTGGTGGTGAACTAATCCGGCAGGGCTCCCCCGAGCTCCCCCGAACTAATCTAGAGGAGAAAACGATCTAGAGGGAAGAGAGGCAGCCGTGGCTTTTTGGGTTGGTTGCTGCCTTCTAAAACCTATAGTATATATAGGAGGGAGGGAGGAGGAGGCAGCCCTAGGGTTCCCTTAGGGGTTCGGCCGAACCTCCACCAAGGGGGAGGAGTCCACCTCCCACAAGGGAGGTGGAATCCTAGTAGGACTCCTCCCCACTTGGCCTCCTCCCCCACCCCTTGTGCAAGGGCCTCTAGGGGCTGGCCGGCCAGCCCACTAGGGGCTGGTGCACCACCTCCTAGGCCCATGTGACCCTTGGGGTGGGTGGGCCCCACTTGGGGGACCCCCCGGAACCTATTCGTCACTCCCGGTACACTACCGGAAATGCACGAAACTTTTCCGGAGACCAAAACGGGACTTCCTATATATCAATCTTTACCTCCGGACCATTCCGGAGCTCCTCGTGACGTCCGGGATCTCATTCGGGACTCCGAAAAATCTTCGGTCATCACCATACATAACTCAATATTACCGAAACGTCACCGAACGTTAAGTGTGCAGACCCTGCGGGTTCGAGAACTATGTAGACATGACCGAGACACCTCTGCGGTCAATAACCAATAGCGGGACCTGGATGCCCATATTGGTTCCTACATATTCTACGAAGATCTTTATCGGTTGAACCTCTATGTCAAGGATTCAGTAAATCCCGTATGCTGTTCCCTTTGTTCTTCGGTATGTTACTTGCCCGAGATTCGATCGTCGGTATCTCTATACCTAGTTCAATCTCGTTACCGGCAAGTCTCTTTACTCGTTCCGTAATATAAGATCCCGTGGCTAACTCTTTTGTCACTTTGCTTGCAAGGCTTATTGTGATGTTGTATTACCGAGTAGGCCCTGAGATACCTCTCCGTCACACGGAGTAACAAATCCCAGTCTCGATCCATGCCAACTCAACAGACACCCTCGGAGATACCTGTAGAGCATCTTTATAGTCACCTAGTTACGTTGCGACGTTTGATACACACAAGGTATTCCTCCGGTGTCAGTGAGTTGCATGATCTCATGGTCATAGGAACAGATACTTGACATGCAGAAAACTATAACAATAAACTGACACGATCATATGCTATGTTCATAGTTTGGGTCTTGTCCATCACATCATTCTCCTAATGATGTGATCCCATTATCAAATGACATCTCATGTCTATGGCTAGGAAACCTTGACCATCTTTGATCAACGAACTAGTCTACTAGTGGCATACTAGGGACACAGTGTTGTTTATGTAACCACACATGTATTTGTGTTTCCAATCAAAACAATTATAGCATGGATAATAAACATTTATCATGAACAAGGAAATATAATAATATCCACTTTATTATTGCCTCTAGGGCATATTTCCAATAGTCTCCCACTTGCACTAGAGTCAATAATCTAGCTCACATCACTATGTGATTTACATTGTAATGAATCTAACACCCATACAGTTCTGGTGTTGATCATGTTTAGCCCTTGGAAGAGGTTTAGTCAACGGGTCTGCGACATTCAGATCCATGTGTACTTTGCAAATATTTATGTCCTGCTCCTTGATGTAATCGCGGATGGAATTGAAGCGTCGCTTTATGTGTCTGGTCCTCTTGTGAAACCTTGGTTCCTTGGCCAGAGCAATGGCACCAGTGTTGTCACAGAACAGAGTCATTGGGTTCAGTGCACTGGGCACTACTCCAAGATCTGTCATGAACTCCTTCATCCGGACACCTTCCTTCGCCGCCTCCAAGGCAGCGATGTACTCCGCTTCGCATGTAGAATCAGCTACTATGCTCTGCTTGGAACTGCACCAGCTTACCGCACCCCCATTGAGAATAAATACGTATCCGGTTTGAGACTTAGAGTCATCCGGATCGGTGTCAAAGCTTGCATCGACGTAACCCTTTACGACGAGCTCTTGATCACCTCCATAAACGAGAAACATGTCCTTAGTCCTTTTCAGGTACTTCAGGATATTCTTGACCGCCGTCCAGTGTTCCACTCCTGGATCACTTTGAAATCTTCCGGCCAAACTTATGGCAAGGCTGACATCAGGTCTTGTGCACAACATTGCATACATGATAGAGCCTATGGCTGAAGCATAGGGGATGACACTCATCTTTTCTTTATCTTTTGCAGTCACTGGGCATTGAGTCTTACTCAACTTCACACCTTGCAATACAGGCAAGAACCCCTTCTTGGACTGATCCATTTTGAACTTCTTCAAAACTTTGTCAAGGTATGTGCTCTGTGAAAGTCCTATTAAGCGTCTCGATCTATCTCTATAGATCTTGATGCCTAATATGAAAGCAGCTTCTCCTAGGTCCTTCATTGAAAAACTCTTGTTCAAATATTCCTTCACGCTTTCCAACATTTCTATATTGTTTCCAATCAGCAATATGTCATCCACATATAATATTAGAAACGCTATAGAGCTCCCACTCACTTTCTTGTAAATACAAGCTTCTCCGTAAACTTGTATAAACCCGAACGCTTTGATGACCTCATCAAAGCGAAGATTCCAACTCCGAGATGCTTGCACCAGTCCATAAATGGATCGCTGGAGTTTGCAAACTTTGTCAGCATTTTCTGGATCGACAAAACCTTCCGGTTGCGTCATATACAACTCTTCCTCAAGGAAACCATTAAGGAACGCTGTTTTCACATCTGCCAAATTTCATAATCGAAAAATGCAGCTATTGCTAACATGATTCTGACGGACTTAAGCATCGCTACGGGTGAGAAGGTCTCATCGTAGTCAACTCCTTGAACTTGTGAAAAACCCTTTGCCACAAGTCGAGCTTTATAGACGGTGACATTACCGTCCGCGTCCGTCTTCTTCTTAAAGATCCATTTATTCTGAATGGCCTTTCGCCCTTCAGGTAATACTTCCAAAGTCCATACTTTGTTTTCATACATGGATCCCATCTCGGATTTCATGGCCTCTAACCATTTCTCGGAATCCGGGCCCATCATCGCTTCTCCATAGCTCGTAGGTTCATCGTTGTCCAACAACATGACCTCTAAGACAGGGTTACAGTACCACTCAGGAGCAGTACGTGCCCTTGTCGACCTACGAGGTTCGATAGCAACTTGATCCGAAGCCTCATGATCACCATCATCAGCTTCCTCTTCAACCGATGCATGCTCTACAGAAACATCTTTCTGCGCTGCGCTACTTTCTGGTTGAAGTAAAGGTTCAACAACCTCATCAAGTTCTATTTTCCTCCCACTCAATTCTTTCGAGAGAAACTCTTTCTCGAGAAATGACCCGTTCTTAGCGACAAACACTTTGCCCTCGGATCTGAGATAGAAGGTGTACCCAACCGTCTCTTTTGGGTAACCTATGAAGACGCATTTCTCCGCTTTGGGTTCCAGCTTTTCAGGCTGAAGCTTTTTGACATAAGCATCACATCCCCAAACTTTAAGAAACGACAACTTTGGTTTCTTGCCAAACCACAGTTCATATGGCGTCATCTCAACGGATTTCGATGGTGCCCTATTTAAAGTGAATGCAGTTGTCTCTAACGCATAACCCCAAAACGATAGTGGCAAGTCGGCAAGAGACATCATAGACCACAGCATATCCAATAAGGTTCGATTACGACGTTCGGACACACCATTGCGCTGTGGTGTTCCAGGCGGTGTCAATTGTGAAACAATTCCACATTGTCTCAAGTGATTGCCAAACTCATAACTCAGATATTCTCCTCCTCGATCAGATCGTAGGAATTTAATGTTCTTGTTACGATGATTCTCAACTTCACTCTGAAATTGCTTGAACTTTTCAAACGTTTCAGACTTATGTTTCATTAAGTAAATATACCCATATCTACTTAAGTCATCGGTGAAGGTGAGAAAATAACGATATCCACCACGCGCCTCAATGCTCATCGGACCGCACACATCAGTATGTATGATTTCCAACAAATCACTTGCCCGTTCCATTGTTCCAGAGAACGGGGTCTTAGTCATTTTGCCCATGAGGCATGGTTCACATGTGTCAAGTGATTCAAAATCAAGTGACTCTAAAAGTCCATCAGCATGGAGTTTCTTCATGCATTTTACACCAATATGACCTAAGCGGCAGTGCCACAAGAAAGTGGTGCTATCATTATCAACTCTACATCTTTTGGCATCAATGTTATGAACATGTGTATCATCACTATCGAGATTCAATAAGAATAAACCCCTCACGATGGGTGCATGACCATAAAAGATATTACTAATATAAATAGAACAACCATTATTCTCTGATTTAAATGAGTAACCGTCTCACAATAAACAAGATCCAGATATAATGTTCATGCTTAATGCAGGCACTAAATAACAATTATTCAGGTTCATCACTAATCCCGATGGTAATCGAAGAGCGAGCGTGCCGACGGCGATCACATCAACCTTGGAACCATTTCCCACGCGCATCGTCACTTCGTCCTTTGCCAGCCTCCATCTATTCCGTAGTTCCTGCTTTGAGTTGCAAATGTGAGCAACCGAACCGGTATCAAATACCCAGGCACTACAACAAGAGTTGGTAAGGTACACATCAATAACATGTATATCATATATACCTTGTTTGGTGTTGGCCGCCTTCTTGTCAGCTAGATACTTGGGGCAGTTCCGCTTCCAGTGACCAGTTCCCTTGCAATGAAAGCACTCAGTTTCTGGCTTGGGTCTAGCCTTGGGTTTCTTCACGGGAGGGGCAACTGCTTTGCCACTCTTCTTGGAGTTACCCTTCTTACCCTTGCCATTCTTCTTGAAACTAGTGGTTTTATTGACCATCAACACTTGATGATCCTTCTGAATCTCAGACTCAGCGACTTTCAACAACGCAAACAACTCGGCGACTGACTTATTCATCCCATACATGTTATAGTTCAACACGAAGCTTTTGTAGCTAGCTGGCAGTGATTGAAGAACTCTGTCAGTGATCGCCTCTGGCGGGAGAACAATTCCCAACTCCGCCAGACGGTTGGAATACCCAGACATTCTGAGTACATGTTCACTGACAGACCTGTTCTCCTCCATCTTGCAAGCATAGAACTTATCGGAGGTCTCATACCTCTCGATCCGGGCATTCTTCTCAAAGATAAACTTCAACTCCTGGAACATCTCATATGCTTCATGACATTCAAAACGTCTTTGAAGTCCCGGTTCTAAGCCATACAACATTGCACATTGAACTATTGAGTAATCATCAGAACGTGCTTGCCAGGCGTTCGCAACGTCCTCAGCCTCTACTGGAGCGGGTGGTTCACCGAGCGGTGCATCAAGGACATAAGCCTTTTGGGAAGCCGTGAGGATAATCCTCTGATTACGGGCCCAGTCTACAAAGTTACTTCCATCATCTTTCAACCTAGCTTTCTCTAGGAACGCATTGAAATTCAGGCGTGCTACTGCGCGAGCCATTGATCTACAACATAAATTTTGCAAAGACAACATAGACTATTGTTCAAGATAATGAGTTTAGTTAATCATATTACTTAAAAAACTCCCACTCAAATTGACATCCCTCAGGTCATTCGAGTGTCACATGATCCAAATTCACCAACCCAAGTCCAATCATCACGTGAGATGAGGTGGTTTCAATGGTGAACATCTCCATGTTGATCATATCTACTATATGACTCATGTTAGACCTTTCGGTCTCTTGTGTTCCGAGGCGATGTCTGTACATGCTAGGCTCGTCAAGTTCAACCCGACTGTTCCGCATGTGCAACACTGGCTTGCATCCATTGTATGTGAACGTAGAGTCTATCACACCCGATCATCACGTGGTGTCTCGAAACGACGAACTTTCGCAACGATGCACACTCGGGGAGAACACAATTTTATCTTGAAATTTTAGTGAGGAATCACCTTATAATGCTACCCTCGTCTTAAGCATAATAAGATGCATAAAAGGATTAACATCACATGCAAATCATAAGTGACATGATATGGCCATGATCTTGTGCTTTTGATCTCCATCTCCAAAGCACCGGCATGATCTCCATCGTCACCGGCATGACACCATGATCACCATCATCTTGATCTCCATCAACGTGTCGCCATGAGGTTATCGCGCCAACTATTGCTTCTACAACTATTGCTAACTCATAGCAATAAAGTAAAGCAAAAACGGCGAAAATAATTAAAGACAACCCTATGGCTCCTGCCGGTTGCCATACTCATTGACATGCAAGTCGTGATAATCTATACAAAACATGATCATCTCATACATCACATAGATCTCATCATGTTTCTGGCCATATCATATCACATCATACCCTGCAAAAACAAGTTAGACGTCCTCTAATTTGTTGTTGCATGTTTTACGTGGCTGCTATGGGTATCTAGCAAGAACAATTCTTACCTACGCAAAACCACAACGGTGATACACAAGTTGCTATTTCACCTTCTACAAGGACCGCCTCTGTCGAATCTGATTCAACTAAAGTGGGAGAGACAGACACCCGCCAGCCATCTTATGCAACAAAGTTACATGTCAGTCGATGGAACCGGTCTCTCGTACGTGGACGAGTAAGGTTGGTCCGAGCCGCTTCATCCCACAATACCGCCGAATCAAGATAAGACTAAGGAGGGAAGCAATCTGAATATCAACGCCCACAAACTTCTTTGTGTTCTACTCGAGATCTCATCTACGCATAGACCTAGCTCATGATGCCACTGTTGGGGAACGTTGCATGGGAAACAAAATTTTTGCTACGCACACGCAAGATCTATCCATGGTGATGAGCATCTACGAGAGGGAGAGTGGATCTACATACCCTTGTAGATCGCTAAGCGGGAAGCGTTAAGAAACGCGGTTGATGTAGTCGAATGTCTTCGCGATCCAAATCGCAAGCCGTCCCGCGATCCAATCACGATCCGTCCCGATCTAGCGCCGAATGGACGGCACCTCTGCATTCAGCACACGTATAGCTCGATGACGATCTCCACCTTCTTGATCCAGCAACAGGGAGCGGAGAGGTAGATGAGTTCTCTGGCAGCACAACGACGTGGTGGCGGTGGTGGTGAACTAATCCGGCAGGGCTTCGCCAAGCTCCGCCAAGCTCCGCCAAACTAATCTAGAGGAGAAAATGATCTAGAGGGAAGAGAGGCAGCCATGGCTTTTTGGGTTGGTTGCTGCCTTCTAAAACCTCTAGTATATATAGGAGGGAGGGAGGAGGAGGCAGCCCTAGGGTTGCCCTAGGGGTTTGGCCGAACCTCCACCAAGGGGGAGGATTCCACTGTTGGAAATATGCCCTAGAGGCAATAATAAATTGGTTATTATTATATTTCCTTGTTCGTGATAATCGTTTATTATCCATGCTATAATTGTATTGATTGGAAACTCAAATACATGTGTGGGTACATAGACAACACTGTGTCCCTAGTATGCCTCTAGTTAACTAGCTCGTTGATCAAAGATGGTCAAGGTTTCCTGGCCATAGACATGAGATGTCATTTGATAACGGGATCACATCATTAGGAGAATGATGTGATGGACAAGACCCAAACTATAAACATAGCATATGATCGTGTCAGTTTATTGCTATAGTTTTCTGCATGTCAAGTATATGTTCCTATGACCATGAGATCATGCAACTCACTGACACCGGAGGAATACCTTGTGTGTATCAAATGTCACAATGTAACTGGGTGACTATAAAGATGCTCTACAGGTATCTCCGAGGGTGTCTGTTGAGTGGGCATGGATCAAGACTGGGATTTGTTACTCCGTGTGACGGAGAGGTATCTCAGGGCCCACTCGGTAATACAACATCGCAATAGGACTTGCAAGCAATGTGACTAAGTGTTAGCCATGGGATCTTGTATTACGGAATGAGTAAAGAGACTTGCCGGTAACGAGATTGAAATAGGTATAGAGATACCGACGATCGAATCTCGGGCAAGTAACATACCGAAGAACAAAGGGAACAACGTACGGGATTAACTGAATCCTTGACATAGAGATTCAACCGATAAAGATCTTCGTAGAATATGTAGGAACCAATATGGGCATCCAGGTCCCGCTATTTGTTATTGACCGTAGAGGTGTCTCGGTCATGTCTACATAGTTCTCGAACCCGCAGGGTCTGCACACTTAAGGTTCGGTGATGTTTCGGTATAGTAGAGTTATGTATGGTGGTGACCGAAGGTTGTTCGGAGTCCCGGATGAGATCCTGGACGTCACGAGGAGCTCCGGAATGGTCCGGAGGTAAAGATTGATATATAGGAAGTCCTATTTTGGTCACCGGAAAAGTTTTGGGTACTTCGGTAGTGTACCGGGAGTGCCGGGAGGGTACCGGGGGCCATCGGGAGGGGTGTCTCGACCCAAAGGACCTCATGGGCTGTGGGAGGAGTCAAACCAGCCCCTAGTGGGCTGGCCGAACCCCCCACTAAGGCCTATGCGGCTAAGGGTCGGAAAAACCAAAAGGAGGAAAGGTGGAAAGGGTTTCCAAGTGGAGAGGAGGAATCCTACTCCTAGTAGGATTGGAGTAGGACTCCTCCACCTCCTATTTCGGCCAAACCTTGAGGGTTTGAGGCTGCCTCCTCCCCTCCCTCCCTCCTATATATACTAGAGGATTTAGAGGGGAGAGCTAACCCTAATTGCCACATGCTCAATCTACTTCCTCTAGATCGTTTTCTCCTTTAGTCTAGTTTCAGCGGTGCTTAGGCGAAGCCCTGCCGGAATAGTTCCACCACCACCGCCGCCGCGCCATTGCGCTGCCGGAGAAATCATCTACCTCTCCGCTCCCTCTTGCTGGATCAAGAAGGCGGAGATCGTCATCGAGCTGTACGTGTGCTAAACGCGGAGGTGCCGTCCGTTCGGCGCTAGATCGGAAGGACCGTGATCAGGATTGCGAGATGATTCGTGATTTGATCGCGGGACGGATTGTGATGGGATAGCAGGACGGATCGTGATTGGATCGCGAGATGGATCGTGATGGGATCACGGGACGCTCGGCGATTTAGATCGCGAAGACGTTCGACTACATCAACCGCGTTTCTTAACGCTTCCCGCTTAGCGATCTACAAGGGTATGTAGATCCACTCTCCCTCTCGTAGATGCTCATCACCATGGATAGATCTTGCGTGTGCGTAGGAAAATTTTTGTTTCCCATGCAACGTTCCCCAACATCCACCTCCCACAAGGGAGGTGGAATCCTAGTAGGACTCCTCCCCACTTGGCCTCCTCCCCCACCCCTTGCGCAAGGGCCTCTAGGGGCTGGCCGGCCAGCCCACCAGGGGCTGGTGCACCACCTCCTAGCCCATGTGACCCTTGGGGTGGGTGGGCCCCACTTGGTGGACCCCCCGGAACCCATTCGTCACTCCCGGTACACTACCGGAAATGCCCGAAACTTTTCCGGAGACCAAAACGGGACTTCCTATATATCAATCTTTACCTCCGGACCATTCTGGAGCTCCTCGTGACGTCTGGGATCTCATCCGGGACTCCGAACAATCTTCGGTCATCACCATACATAACTCAATATTACCGAAACGTCACCGAACGTTAAGTGTGCAGACCCTGCGGGTTCGAGAACTATGTAGACATGACCGAGACACCTCTGCGGTCAATAACCAATAGCGGGACCTGGATGCCCATATTGGTTCCTACATATTCTACGAAGATCTTTATCGGTTGAACCTCTATGTCAAGGATTCAGTTAATCCCGTATATTGTTCCCTTTGTTCTTCAGTATGTTACTTGCCCGAGATTCGATCGTCGGTATCTCTATACCTAGTTCAATCTCATTACCGGCAAGTCTCTTTACTCATTCATAATACAAGATCCCATGGCTAACTCTTTAGTCACTTTGCTTGCAAGGCTTATTGTGATGTTGTATTACCGAGTGGGCCCTGAGATACCTCTCCGTCACACGGAGTAACAAATCCCTGTCTCGATCCATGCCAACTCAACAGACACCCTCGGAGATACCTGTAGAGCATCTTTATAGTCACCCAGTTACATTGCGACATTTGATACACACAAGGTATTCCTCCGGTGTCAGTGAGTTGCATGATATCATGGTCATAGGAACAGATACTTGACATGCAGAAAACTATAGCTATAAACTGACACGATCATATGCTATGTTCATAGTTTGGGTCTTGTCCATCACATCATTCTCCTAATGATGTGATCCCGTTATCAAATGACATCTCATGTCTATGTCTAGGAAACCTTGACCATCTTTGATCAACGAGCTAGTCTACTAGAGGCATACTAGGGACACAGTGTTGTCTATGTAACCACACATGTATTTGTGTTTCCAATCAATACAATTATAGCATGGATAATAAACATTTATCATGAACAAGGAAATAAAAAAATAACCACTTTATTATTGCCTCTAGGGCATATTTCCAACAAAAGCATGATTGCAATGATGTTACTATAAATTCTATTAATGCCAATTCTGCCAACGAGATGCAAATCTACAAGCTTGGGGATGATAATTTTGCTATGACCACTACATATTGCAATGATCATGATTGGGGTGCTGATGTTTCTTTTGATCTTGAAAATTTATTTAAGCCTCATGATGAATATGTCATGGATAATTATGTTTGCAATAATATTGAAAGTGGGTTTTGAGAGATCATGACTTTAGTTAATGTTGATCCCACTACCTTGGATGATTGTAAAACTCTTGTGCATGTGGATCATAGAGAAAACATCTTATATGATAATTATATTTTTTGAGTTTGATTATGATCCTACATGTAATTATTTTGAGAGAGGGAAATATGGTTATAGAGATTTGCATGTTACTCACTTACCTCTCTTTGTGTTGAAATTATCAATGTTTTCTTCTTCCTATTTGCATGTGCTGGATATTTCTTGTACTGATAATCGGTTTTCCTATTAAAGTCCTATGCATAGGAAGTATGTTAGACTTAAATGAGTTTGTCACATGCTATATGATGCTCTCTTTGTGCTTCAATTGTTGTTTATTATGTGAGCACCAAGGAAATCTCAAGCCTATCTTAATGGCTATAAAGAAAGAGCTTGTTGGGAGATAACCCAATACTTTCTATTTTTTTTTTGATAACATGATTATTTCCTCTGTAATGATTATGTTTTTATGTTTAAATTAGTGTTTGTGCCAAGTAAATCCTTTGGGATGACTCACAATATGAGTAGAATCGATGCTGAAACAAAACAGAAACTTTTGACTCCAATACAGGAATTTTCATTTTTTACTGGAGCTTGATAATGATCTGAATTTTTTACAAAGTATTTCTATACGAATTTTCGAGGTTTTACTAATTTTTGAGAATTTTTAGAGTTACAGAAGTACAGGTTGTCTACAGATTTCTACAGACTGTTCTGTTTTAGACAGATTCTGTTTTTGCTTGCATAGTTGCTTGTTTTGATGATGCTATGGATTGTATCGGGGGGTATAAGCAATGGATAAGTTAGAATACATTAACTATTATGCATTTACGAAATAAGAATCAATTTACAACAGTACCTAAAGTATTCAATATGTTGCTTATACTAACAGATCTCACGAAGTTTTGTTGAGTTTTGTGTGATTGAAGTTTTCAAGTTTTGGGTGTTATCACGATGGACAAAGGAATAAGGAGTGGCAAGAGCCTAAGCTTGGGGATGCCCAAGGCACCACAAGGTAATATTTTAAGGAAGACTCAAGTGTCTAAGCTTGGGGATGCCCCGGAAGGCATCCCCTCTTTCGTCTCAATCCATCGGTATGTTACTTGAAGCTATATTTTTATTCGTCACATGATATGAGTTTTGTTTGGTGCGTCGTTTGTTTTTGTTTGACTTTACTTTCAGTTTACCACAATCATTGTTTGCTGGGCACACCTATTTAAGAGAGACACACCTTCATCATAATTTTCTAGAATACTCTGTGTGCTTCACTTATATCTTTTGAGCTTAGCAGTTGCTCTAGTACTTCACTTATATCTTTTTGAGCACGGTGGCGTGGAGATTTTATAGAAATAATTTTACTCTCGTTCTTCACTTATATTTGTTTTAGAGTTAATAAATAGTGACGGTAATTTGCATGGGCCATAAGACTAGTCCAAAAATTTTAGGTATTCAATGAGTGATAATCAAAACCATCATGTAGCACATATAGAGAAATTGTGGGTTAATGATATTGATGTGGTAATATGAAAAAGGTGTGAGTTCATAATTGTTGATTCATAGAAGTGTCGATATTAAGAGAGGTTAACTTCTTGTTCATCTAAAAATTAAAGAGGCATGGTGATGATGTGTGAGCATTTCTATTCCTCGTTGAAATCCTAGTGTTGTTTCGGGTCGGAAGCGAGCGATGGTTAACTCCTACCAACCTCTTCCCTTGGGGCATGCGAGCAGTACTTTGATTTGTGATAAAACTAAAAAAACTTTGCAATAAGTATATCAGTTCTTTATGACTAATGTGAAACAATGGACATGCGCAATCTCACCTTCTCATATTTGCTAGCCTCTTCGGTGCCGTGCATAGCCCATTCTCACCTTGAGCATCGGTGCAACTTTCGCCGGTCCATCCAGACCCCGTGACATGATACGCTCTGTTGCACATAAGCCTCATTATATCTTCCTCAAAACAGCCACCATACCTACCTATCATGGCATTTCCATAGCCATTCCGAGATATATTGCCATGCAAATTCCATCGTCACTTCACATGACTAGTTCGTTCATCATAATATTGCTTTGCATGATCATATAGAGCCGACATAGTATTTTTGGCAAAGCCACCATTCATCATATTTTTAATACGTGTCACGCTAGATCATTGCACACCCTGGTACACTGCCAGGGGCATTCATATAGAGTCATATCTTCATATCAGTTCTTCATATAGAGTTGTAAGTAAATAAAAGTGTGATGATCATCACTGTTAGAGCATTGTCCCAGTGAGGAAATAAAGATGGGGGAGGCCAAATGAGCCCACCATTCTGAATAAAAAAAATGAATGAGAGAACATGAGAGAAGGGACTTTGCTACTATCCTTTACCACACGTGTGCCTCAAAGTGGCACCTTGTTCCTCATATAGAGAGTCTCATGTTATGTCATTTTCATATGCTAGTGGGAATTAATTTTTCATTATTATAAACTTGGCTTGTATATTCCTATGACGGGCTTCCTCAAATGCCTGAGGTCTTCATGAGCAAGCAAGTTGGATGCACACCCCACTTAGCTTCATTTGAGATTTCATACACTTATAGCTCTAGTGCATCATTTGCATGGCAATCCCTACTCCTTGCATTGACATCTATCAATGGGCATCTCCGTAGCCCGTTGGTATGCCTAGTTGATGTGAGACTATCTTCTCCACTTTTTGCCCCTTTGATATCTACCACCATATTCTATTCCACCTAAATGCTATGTCCAATGGCTCAAGCTCATGTATTGCGTGAAGAATAAAAAGTTGATGCATATTAAAAAAGTACAATCCAATTGCCTGACTTGGACACCGTGGTGCTTGACATTTGTATTAATGTGGTGAAGATGGAGCCATGCCTTGCTAATATAATAAGATGAATGAGGGGTAAAACTTTCTTTGAGGATCGTATACTTTGAAAGATTGATGATTTTGTTTGTTATACTTATAAGAATTTCTATGTTAATATTTGTTGATTCATCGTTTCTCAATGAGCATACATGCTTAAGATTACATAATGGAGAGCATGTCACATCAAAAATTCTGTTTTTATCATTTACCTACTCGAGGACGAGCAGGAATTAAGCTTGGGGATGCTTGATACGTCTCCAACATATCTAATTTTTTATTGCTCCATGCTAATATATTATCATTCTAGGATACTTTTTGGGTCTTTATTTACCAATTTATAATATTTTTGAGCACTAACCTATTGACCCAGTGCCCAGTGCCAGTTGCTGTTTTCTACATGTTTTTTACTTTTCAGGTTTACAGTACCAAACGAAGTCCAATTGCCACGAAACTTTTTGATGATTTTTATGGACCAAAATAATACCTGGAAGCTTCGGGAGAAGTTAGGAGGCCACACGAGGACCCAACACACAACAAGGCGCGCCCTGTTATGTGCTGGCCCCCTCGGGCGCCTCCCGATGCTCCTCTCTGGCCTATAAATTCTCTAATATTCCAAAAACCCTAGAGGCAGTCCCAAAACTCTTTTTACGCCGCTGCAAGTCTTTGTTCTGTAGCGTGGCCATCTGGAGCTCCATTCCGGCATCCTGCCGGAGGGGGGGTCGATCACGGAGGACCTCTACATCAACCTTGTTGCCCTCATGATGATGTGTGAGTAGTTCACCACAGACCTACGGGTCCATAGCTAGTACCTAGATGGCAATCTCTCTATATCTTGATATTCAATACAATGGTCATCGCATCTTCGCTTTGATCTATCCAATGTAATCCTATTGTGCGGTGTGTTTGTTGGGATCCGATGAATTTTGGGTTTATGTTCAGATTATTCATGAAAAGTATTTGAGTCACCTCCAAATATTAAGATTCTTATTTGCATGATCATTATAGCTTCGTAATGCTCTCTGATTTATTGATGTGATTTGGCCAAGTAGATTGATCTATCTTAAGTGGGAGTGGTGCGTTGTGGTTGGTTCAACCTGACGAGTTTCTATATCCCAGTGACAAAGTAGGGGATAAGATGCGTCCTTGTGTTGTTGCTACTAAGGATAACACGATGGGGTTTAGTCATATTGCTTGAGTTTACTTTGTCTACATCATGTCACCATTCTCCATGCATTACTCTGTTTTACTTAATACTCTAGATGCATGCTAGATAGCGGTCGATGAGTGGAGTAATAGTAATAGGTGCAGGCAGGAGTCGGCCTATTTGTTTATGGATGTGATGCCTATATACACATGATCATTGCCGTAAAAATTGCATAACTATCCGCTTTTCTATCAATTGCCCAACAGTAATTTCTTACCCACTGTATGCTGCCTACATGAGAGATGCCGCTAGGGATAAGTATGGCCCCCGCGTCTATTCACTTGTAAATTTACAGATGCTAGTATTACCTTGCTGCCTTTATTTAATTTTTATTTTATTTTTCAATTTACAATTATCTACAATTATCTACACACCTCATTTGCTTGCAAATAACGAAATCAAGGGGATTGACAACCCTCTTGCCCGTGTTGGGTGCAAGTTGTTTGTTCTTTTGTGTGCAGCCGCTAAAGACGGTTAAGGATTGGTATTCCTATTGGTTCGATAAACCTTGGTTTCATAACTGAGGAAAATACTTACCCACTTTGTGTTGCAATAACCCATTCCTTTTCATGGAAAACCGTAGGTGCAACCGAGTTTTCACTTCGGTTTCACCGAGTTGGGCAATAATGTTGTAACGGTTGGATTTTTGGAGAAACCTATATATACCCCTACACCACCTATCACTCGTAAGAGAAGCACTCGGAACATATACCCACTTGCCATATCCAATTTTCTGAGAGAGAACCACCTACCCTTGTGTTGAAGTCAAGATCATCCACTCCAACCATATGGATCTTGATTTCTAGCCTCCCCAAGTTGCTTTCCATCCAATCAATCTCTTCTACCCATGCCAAACCTGTGAGAGAGTGATTGAGTGTTGAGGAGACTATCTTTTGAAGCACAAGATCAAGGAGTTCATCATACTACCACATCTATCACCTTTTGGAGGGTGCTGCCTCCTAGATTGGTTAGGTGTCGCTTGGGAGCCTCCTTCTTCGTGATTGTGGAGTTGAACCAAGGAGTTTGTAAGGGCAAGGGGATCGCCTACTTCGTGAAGATCTACCCCGAGGAAGGCTAGTCCTCCGTGGACGTAGGCCATCATGGAACAGACGAGGTTGCTACTTCGTGGACCCTTCGTGGGTGGAGCCCTCCGTGGACTCTCGCGACCGTTACTCTCCGTGGGTTGAAGTCTTCATAAACGTGGACGTATGATAGCACCACCTATCGGAACCACGGGAAAAATCTTTATGTCTCCAAGTTGCGTTTGATCTTCTTATTCCTACCCTCTTACATATGCATGTCTTTACTTTCTGCTGCAATACTCGTAGATATGCGTGTGTAGGGTGAACTTGATTTGCTACAATTGCTAAAATCTGCCAACAACTAAAATTGGGAAAATGTTAGATTTTTATTTGGTCAAGTAGTCTAATCACCCCCCCCCTCTAGACCTACTTTCGATCCTACAAGTGGTATTAGAGCTTTGGTCTCCATTGCATTGGTCTCACAACCTAGGATATTATGGCGTCTAGTGAGGGAAATTATCATCGTAGATGTCCATATTTTGATGGTACAAACTTTGCTAGTTGGAAGCATAAGATGAAAATGCATATTCTTGGTCATAACCCCACCGTATGGGCTGTTGTTCGTGTTCGCTTGCAAGGTGAATTCTTTGGTGATGGAAAGGAACCAGATCGTGAAGCGACCGCGGAATAATTGAAGATGTTGCAATACAATGCTCAAGCATGTGACATTCTATTCAACTGCCTATGCCCCGAAGAATTCAACAAGATTAGCCGTCTTGAGAATGCAAAGGAAATTTGGGATACTTTAGTTGATATGCACGAAGGTACCGAATCCGTCAGGGAATCTAAGTTGGATGTGCTACAAAGTCAACTTGATAAGTTCAAGGTGAAGGATGGTGAAGGAGTCGTCGAAATGTACTCTTGGCTTGCTCTCATCACAAATGAGATTGCCGGCTTAGGAAGTGAAGATATGACTGACAAATTCATCATCAAGAAGATCCTTAGAGCCTTGGATGTAAAGTACGACACCGTGTGCACATTGATCCAAATGATGCCAAACTACAAAGATCTCAAGCCTACGGAAGTCATTGGAAGGATTGTTGCCCATGAGATGTCACTCAAAGACAGAGAAGAACTTCACACCAAGTCAAGCGGTGCATTCAAAGCTACAAGTGACACTCCTGCTACATCAAGTGACAACCTTGTAACCAATGAAGAGATAAGCCTCATGATCAAGAAATTCAACAAATTCTACAAGAGTAGAGGCACACAAAGAAGCTCCAATTCAAGATACGAAGAGAAGCGTTCATCTAGTCGTGACCGGAATTGTTACAATTGTGGAAGACGCGGACACTACTCCAATGAGTGCAGGGCCCCCCACAAAAGAAGAGAAGAGTCACCTAGAAGAAAGAGCTCAAGAGATGAGTCACCTCGAAGAGAGAGAAGGAGTAGAGATGATCGTTATGAACGAAGACCCTCAAGGAGAAGTAGGGACTTGGAGAAAAAGGACAAGTACACCAAGAGCTACACGAGAAGAAGACATCAAGCTCATGTTGGTGAATGGGTTTCCGGCTCCGAATCCGACAATCACTCTGACTCCGACTATAGTCAAGATGAAGGTGTTGCCGGACTTGCACTTGTTTCCTCAAACTCCTACGACATATTTGATTCACCAAATGAAGGGAGTGGAAGTTGCTTCATGGCTAAAGGCCCCAAGGTATCACACCCCGAATACATTGACTTTAATACTGATGAGGATGACTTACTTGGAGATGATGACTTTCTATTTGACAAAACTAGTGATATTAGTCAAAACGAACTAGATAATAATCATGCTAGTCAAGATAAGTCATGTGATGATGATAAGAAGTAAATAGAGCGACTAACTAAAGAATTAAACACTCTTAAGTTAGCCCATGAATCTACTCTAGAAGATCATAGAGAGCTTGTAAGAACTCATGAGAAGCTATGCTTCGAGAAGCTCAATTTGGAGCAAGAACATGAGTTTCTTAAAGCTATCAATGATGATCTCCGAAAGAAGACTTCTTCTTATCTAGCCAAGCCACTACTCTTGTCTACATTCATTCAACAAGTTAAGACTAAGCAAACTAGTAACAAAGGCAAGAAAGGTTCTTCAACTAGTAGCAATAAAAATGATAAATCCAATGATATTGCTTCTAGTAGTTCTATTGATTCCACTAATGATTCTCTTAGCCAATTTACACTTGAGCAAGAAAATGGTCTATTGAAAGGGATTATAGAAAAAGGTATCTATAGCTGGATGTAAGCAATTCGAGGAGATTGTACGCAAGCATGGGGGATACCGGATGAACCTGGGCGTTGGCTACTTCAACGCAAATGGAGTTGAATGGGAAGAAGGTCAATACCCCAAGTCGAAGTTTGTTCCCCAAAAGGATAAGTATGAACATACTCTTCCCAAGGGAACAAAAGCTCAAGATGACCTTCCACCACAAGACCACAAGCTCAAGGGCAAGGACAAGCTTCAAGAGGAGATTGACTCATATGAAGAAGAGCCCTAAGCCATGGTCAAGTGGGTTCCCAAGGCTACTCCAAGTTCTACTCTAACTAGTGCTACTGCAACTCCAAGGATTCCCATCAATTTGATGTGGGTCCCAAAGAAGAAGAACTAGAGAAGTTCAAGAGGGGTGACTCCACCAATGAAATTCACTCACATTCATTATTGGCAAGGACTATTTGCAATCAACTCCACCTTTATGCAATAGGTCAAGGAGTCACACATTCCCTCAAAGGTAAGCAAGGGACAAGGTAATTAATGAATCCATGGACATCATCACGTATACATTGCACTCCATGTCCATATATATCCTTGTATTTGTCTCTTGGGTGGAACTAACCCATGTAGGTGAGAAGAGTAAGAAACAACGAGGATTGCTCCCAACTCAAGATGATCTTCATCAACAATGAGCATCCACTACTACCTCACCCACATGAAGTCTTCTACGACAAAACCCAAGGTTAATGTATCCCTCTTAGGGGGGATGTCACATAAAGGGTGAGCCTTACTCTAAGACTTGAGTTAAAGCATCTCTTAAATATGTGAACACATTAAATGCTTTATGTAAAAGTGGCAACCCCACTTGTCGTGGTTTTGTCACGGCAGATGTCCTCGTGAAAGGACTTAGGTGTGAGGTTATCGCCGCTAGGTGGCGACTCAAAGGGGTTGATCGGGAACGAGAGACGAGTTTACCCAGGTTCAGCCCCTCCGATGGAGGTAATAGCCTACGTCCTGCTTTGTTTGTATTGATGATGATGATATCGATTACAAGGGTGTGGAATCGCTAACCTAGCTCTCGAGGGTTTGTAAATTAAATCTTTCGGTCCTAGAGGCTTGCCTTTATATACAGGTCAAGATCCTAGGTTTTACAACAGAGTCCGAGTCGCATTACAACTCATAACCTATTATGTCTCTAACACGCCTTGCCTCTTAGGCAAGGAAACTCCTGGCGTCTTCTGCCTCCTGGGCCTTGAGTCGCCATCTTCACATGTTTGGGCCACCCGGCGGCTTACTTGGTAACCACCTTGCTTGCCTTGTCTCAACGGCACGGCCCATCTTGAGTATAATTCCAGAGCCGCCACTACATTGACCCGGCCCCATAGGATGGTTATATCGCGGGGTTATATCCCCGACATTAGGCCCCAAATTGATTTGAATTCATTCATGTCAATTTCCCTTACTTTCTCTTGGCGGCTTATCATCTGCTTATGCTTGTATCTTCCTTGACTCACGGAACGCCGCCTTACGACACTCCCAGACTTGTAATTTTTCTCGTGCCATCTTCTCGTGACGTCACCCGCCAGAAATCCAGGAGACCAATGATGACATCACAACGGATCCTTGCTGTATTTGCTAATCCCGAAAACCGAGGCGTCTTCTGCTCCAAAATTCACTGTGCCTCCTCGATTCCCGCGCCTGCTAGTTGCCTTTTTGGGTTTCTTCCTTATAAATACTCACTGGAGGGTCCTTTCTTTCACTTTTACCTCTCCCTTCTCGCTTCTTCTTCCTCGTGCCCAAAGGTTTCGTCGTGCCAGTGTCGCTGCTCATCTATCGCCGGTGACCACTTTCAGGACTGCAGCGACGCCGCGTCTTCATCGAGGTCCAGCTGATCGTCTCCGCTGCCCCCGGCCTCCTTCAGGTAAATCATTCTTCTTCTCCAGATCCTTAGTAGTTCGTCGGAGTTCTTGAGTGCTCCGGTAGTTCCTCTTTCGTTTATCGCCATTGCTCGTTCATGTGTAGATTCCATGAGTCACACTATAGAAATAGAGCGGCTTTGAACGATAGATTCATTTCTCGCATAATGTCTTAAAACCCTCCTTAAGAATCTGTACATTAGGCCGTCGCGTCTTCCATGCATCGTTGTTAGGTTTAGAAAATATTTTCCCTTTCTGAACCATTTGTAGATCCGTAATTGTAGCCAGTTTGGTAGAAACTTGTTTGTCCCACACTTAGCAAAAACTAGAGGTCTTTGACTTAGCGTAAGTCGCCCTTATTTTTGCCGGCTTAGTAGTTGTAACCCGCCATGTGATAAACTGTTGTATCAAGACGATGGCTTCTCATGAGGCGACTTATCCATTGCAAATGATTAGGCCGTCTTTACTTTAACCATGTGCTTAAACCGTACCTTTTATTTCATTCAGGCAGCTTATCATGTCAAAATCCACCACCTGCAACTGGGTGGCCTCCCAAGTTTCTGAAATTATTCTTAAAGATTACCAAGATCAGGGGTTTTAGCCACCTAAAGAACTAATTGGCTGGCGGGTTGCCCTTGGAGATGAAATCCCGAATCCAAAAGAAGGGGAAGTAGTAGTATTCTTGGATCATCTTCTCAGAGGCTTTTCTCCTCCCGGGTCAAAATTCTTTCGAGATGTTCTGCATTTCTTCCATCTTCATCCGCAAGACCTGGGTCCCAACTCCATATCAAATCTTTGTCAGTTCCAAGTGCTCTGTGAGGTTTATCTGCAGATAGAGCCCTCTGTCTCCCTCTTTAGGGAATTTTTCTACTTGAATCGCCAGACTGAATGTGCTGATGGCCCTAGTCTACAGCTTGGCGGGGTCTCAATCCAAAGGAGGAGAGACATTGCCTTTCTTGCTGCCACTCTCCAAGCCACCCTAAAGGGTGGAATAAAACATGGTTCTATTGCCGGAACACGGCCCCAGCTGATGAGAACCCTTTGCCAGGTTACAGACCAAATCATCTTCCCATGGATCTCGAACTTCATGGCTGGGCTCCTCCAGAAAAACACGCTCAACACGCTCCTATATATCCAAAGTTGAGGGCCTTAGTAGCCAATGGGTAAACTGGAGTTGATTTGACCCGGTGTTGGGTATCCTGGAGCATTTTGCCGCTAAGCCGTCGTGACAGTCTGATGTGCACTTACTCCGACGACTTAGACGACGCCCAGAGATATAACAATATAACTTTGGATGCTGATGAAATAAATCGGATCGTCAAGAAGCTACTAGGTGAAAGTCAAGCCGCTTGTAGCAAAGACGGATTGAAGCCCTTTTATGCTCTTAACCCGGCTCCTCCCGTAAGAATCTTCGGCAACTCTGTTTGACTTGTATAAATGTCTTTTTCTTTCAAACTCCAAATCCTTACCTGTTAGTTTTGATCGTCAACCTTGCAAGCTAAGTCTTCATTTTGGGGCAAGAAGCGAGTAAAAATTCCAAGCCCAAAGAAAAATAAGGCGGTTGTAGAAGAGCCGTAACTTATGGGCGAATCACCGGCAACTGATGTTCAATCGGAGGTAGAATTAGATTTCCCTTAACCATATTTAATCGAACTTGCTAACACGCTAGTCTTTTTTTTATTTCTTAGGGCGATATCAAGAGAAGCCGGGCTGATGGTATTGACATAATTTCTATCTCTTCCGACTTAGAATCCTTACCCCCAAGGAAAACAAGGCGGGCTGTCAGGAAAGTAAGATTTTCTCACCCGGATGCTCATTTGGATCTGATACGTCTCCAACGTATCTATAATTTTTTGCTTGTTCCATGCTGTTATATTATCATTCTTGGAAGTTTTACAATCATTTTATAGCAAGTTTATATCATTTTTTGGGACTAACCTATTGACATAGTGCCAAGGTGCCAGTTGATGTTTTTGCTTGTTTTTTACTTCGCAGAATATGAATACCAAACGGAGTCCAATCGCGACAAAACTTTTTGGAGATTTTTTTTGGGCCAGAAGACATCCAGTGGGCCAAAGAAGTGCCAGAGGGGAGGGTCGAGGAGACCACAACCCACCAGGGCGCGCCAGGGGCCCAGGGCGCGCCCCTGATGGGTTGTGCCCTGATACGTCTCCAATGTATCTATAATTTTTGCTTGTTCCATGCTGTTATATTATCATTCTTGGATGTTTTACAATCATTTTATAGCAACTTTATATCATTTTTTGGGACTAACCTATTGACATAGTGCCAAAGTGCCCGTTACTGTTTTTGCTTGTTTTTTACTTCGCAGAAAATCAATACCAAACGGAGTCCAATCGCGACGACACTTTTTAGAGATTTTTTCTGGACTAGAAGACACCCAGTGGGCCGAAGAAGTGCCGGAGAGGTGGGCCGTGGAGACCACAACCCACCAGGGCGCGCCAGGGGGGCCCCGGCGTGCCCTGATGGGTTGTGCCCTCCTCGGGGCCCCTCTCCACCGCCTATGATGCCTATAAATTCCCAAATATTCCAAAAACCCTAGGGGAGTCGACGAAACACAATTCCAGCCGCCGCAAGTTCTAGAACCTCGATATCCAATCTAAACACCATCACGGAGGGGTTCATCTTCTTCATAGGTGCCTCTCCGATGATGCGTGAGTAGTCCACCATAGACCTACGGGTCTGTAGGCAGTAGCTAGATGGCTTCCTCTCTCTCTCTCTCTCTTATGATTCTCAATACAATGGTCTCTTGGAGATCTATTTGATGTAAACTTTTGCAGTGTGTTTGTTGGGATCCGAGGAATTTTGAGTTCATGATCAGTTTCTATCCATTAATATTATTTGAGTCTTCTTTGATCTCTTATATGCATGATTACTTATAGCCTCGTATTTCTTCTTCGAATCTTTGGTTTAGTTAGGCCAACTAGATCGATATTTCTTGCCATGGGAAGAGGCGCTTTGCGATGGGTAAGGATCTTGCGGTGTTCTTTCCCAGTATCAGAAGGGGCAACAAGACACGCATGTATCGTTGCTATTAAGGATAACAAGATGGGGTCTATTCCTACATGAATAGATCTTGTCTACATCATGTCATCGTTCTTATTGCATTACTCCATTTTTCCATGAACTTAATACACTAGATGCATGCTGGATAGCGGTCGATGTGTGGAGTAATAGAGGTAGATGCAGGCAGGAGTCGGTCTACCTATCTTGGATGTGATGCCTATATAATGATCATCGCCTTGGATATCGTCATGACTATTCGATTTTCTATCAATTGACCAACAGTAATTTGTTCACTCACCATGTGCTGTACTCATGAGACAAGCCACTAGTGAATCCTATGGCCCCCGGGTCTACTGTTCCAACATATTGCTTTCAGGCCTATCTTTTTGCATCTTTGTTTTCAGATCTACAAAACCAAAAACCCAAAAACATATTGCTGCATATTTTATTTGCCTTTACTATTTTGTGTTCTTGAGAGATCTATCTCTCCTATCTATCACTTCCTAATCTATCTTTTTACCGTAGAGAGATTGACAACCTCTCTTTTGCGTCGGGTTGCAAGTATTTGTTGTTTGTGTGCAGGTGCTGCTTATAGGGTGGTGGTGATCCTCCTACTGGTCCGATAACCTTGGTTTCATAACCGAGGGAAATACTTACTGTCGCTGTGCTGCATCATCCCTTCCTCTTTGGGGAAATACCGACGCAGTCTCAAGCCACGTCAAACGAATTTCTGGCGCTGTTGCCGGGGAGTAAGCGGTCTCTTCTACGTGCCTATCGTAGGCGCTGAGGGGACTCCATCATCATCTACCAGGTTCCTAATCACAAATCTCATCTCCTTGCAATTACATTATTTGCCATTTGCCTCTCGTTTTCCTCTCACCCACTTCACCAATTTGTCATTTTATTTGCCCTATTTTTCGTTTGCCTTCTTTCTCGCCGGATCTCTTACCTTGTCACTATGGCTAGTTATTCCTTTATCGCGTGTACTCCCGATAATGAGGTTTTTAATTTTAAACAAAGGGGAGGGGAGAACTTAAAAGATGCTTGGTATAGGATTTGCAATGCTCATAATAGATCTATCCATAAGCAATATGTTGTTTTTGTTCTTCGCTGTTTTTATGTTGGCATCACTACTTGGTATAGATTCGTCCTTGATACGATTGCCGGTGGGAATTTGATGATGTGGCCATCTTTGGATGCTTTTAATGCTTTGGGAAGTTTAGTGGGATCACCACCTATCATGATCAATGAAACAACTTTAACTCTCGAACACGTTATGGAGAGATTAGATGCTATTGAAAAGAATATGATTAATAAAGAACATCTTGAAGATTTGGATAAGAAATTGCATAACCTTGCTAATAAAATTGGGGTTAAGGCGGGAGATGCCATTAAATTACTAAAGGCAAAAGAAACCGTAGTTAACGAAAGGGTAGAAGAAAGTCCTTACCGTATTGATAAGTTGGAAGAGATTTTTAGTAATTTGGGTTTTGCTTTTTCTTCTATCAAAACTATTGAAAAAACTCACGTAAATATTGGCAAGACCACGCAAGTCACTAAGAACAAAGTTGCTACACCTAGTGGCCACAAGGGAAATCTTAAAATGATTAGTATTCATCCTGACTTTGTTGAAATCATAAGAGATCCTATTTACAAGAATGAATTTTTTTGGTTTTCTTCCTAGGAGTGTTATCGTTAAGAATATGCATGCTAAATCTTTGAAGAAATCTAGTTGTGTGATTGAATAGTTGAAAATCAAAGATGACAATACTTGAATCTATGTGTTATGCCTAGCTAGGGGCGTAAAACGATAGCGCTTGTTGGGAGGCAACCCAATGAATAAATAAATTTTTGCTTTTTTCCTTTCTGGTTTTGAGTGTTGACACAATTATGCCTCTGTTATGATTGTGTTTTTATGGTTTATTTAGTGTTTGTGCCAAGTAGAGCCTTTAGGATGATTCATAGGATGAGTAGAAGTGATGCTGAATCTGAAACATAAACTTTGCGTCCAGTATATGAATTTTCATTTTTTTTCTTTAACGTGATCTTGAGCTGAAATTTTAACACAGTGTTTCTATACAAATCCCTTATGTTTTCCTAATTTTTCAGCATTTTTAGAGTTACAAAAGTACGGTTACAGTACAGATTACTACAGACTGTTCGGTTTAAGACAGATTATGTTTTCGTTGCATTGTGTACTTGTTTTGATGAATCTATGGGTTATATTGAAGGATATGAGCCATGGTAAAGTTAAAATATAGTAGGTATAATGCAATAACAAAATATGAATGAGTTTCCAACAGTACCTAAATTAGTGATTTGCTTTATTATACTAACGGATCTCACGAATATTTTCTTGAGTTTTGTGTGATTGAAGTTTTCAAGTTTTGGGTGAGATCATGATGGATGAAGGAATAAGGAGTGATAAGAGCCTAAGCTTGGGGATGCTACCGCACCCCCAAGATATATCCAAAGAGTAACAAGCAACTAAGCTTGGGGATGCCCCTGAGTGGCATCCCCTCTTTCTTCTAACAACCATCGGTATTTTACTTGGAGCTATATTTTTATTCGTCACATATCATGAGTTTTGCTTGGAGCGTCTTGTATCTTTGCTTGATTTTCTTGTTTGTTTTTCATTTGTTTCCTTGCTGTACACACCTATTTGGGAGAGTCAAAATTATGCTATGATTTGTTAGAATTGCTCTCTATGCTTCACTTAAACCTTTTGAGCTATAGAATTGCTCTAGTGCTTCACTTATATGTTTTTGAGCACGGTGTGCTTGGAAATTTTTGTAGAAATACTCTCATGCTTCACTTAGATTAATTTGAGAGTTAGTAAATTTTGAAGAAATCCTCTCATGCTTCACTTATACCCTTTTGAGAGATGAAATCTTTATGCTCATGTGCTTCACTTAGATTTGTTTGAGCTTGTCAAAAAAGCAATGACAATATATGAAACTAGTCCCAAAGTGATAGATATCCAAGCAGGATATAATAAAAACTTTCATGAAGATCATTGGTCAAATTAAACTTGATTCCTTGTAATAGTTTTGAAACATGATGATAGTAATCTCTGAGTCATGTTAGTGAATAATTATGCTTGAGTAGGAATATTGGTGTTAAGGTTTGTGATTCCCTATGCAAGTACGAAAGTCAATAGTTATGCAATGAAATTACATCCTACTTGTGGTGCATTATTCGGTGTTAGTTATGCTCAATGATTGCTTATGTGAATTTTCGTTTCCTGGTTTGGTTGCTTCTCAATCTATTTGCTAGCCTCCATTTGTACTAAGTAGAAATACTACTTGTGCATCCAAAAACCTTAAACCAAGTTTTTCCTTATGAGTCCACGATACCTACCTATATGCGGTATTTCCATGACGTTCCAAGCAAATTTGTATGTGCCATCTCTATATTTTCAAAATAAATTTTCTCTTTTGTGTGCTCGTACCGCTCATGAAACGTTGGGAGTCTCCAATATTTTTCCATGCTAGATGTGTTATTCTCAAGATGAGTGTTTATTCACTTGTCATTGCACGAGAGTGCTGCGGTAATAGGGATGCCCATTCCCGAAATGAAAAAGAAAAAAAATTACTTTATGTTGTCAAATAATAAATTCCTTGGAAAGTGTTGGTATGGAAGGCAACCGTGGATACGGCCCGCCATGGAAAGTGAAAGTTTGGTGGAAAAAGGAATAAACTTTATTTTATGTTTGGGAACCGCCTATGATATATCTAGTATGGAAAGTATTGTGAGCTACTTTGTCGTTTTCGTTGACAGGAAAAGCATGCCACCCATAACATGTTTTCTCTCTCAATTTAAAACTTTGAACTCTGGCACCTCTACAAATCCCTACTTCCCTCTGCGAAGGGCCTATCTATTTACTTTATTCAATTTTAATTTTTACTTTGAGTCTCCATCTTCCCTTATAAGCACAAACTAGGGGGCACTATGATCGTACTTGAGCATTGGGTATAGCTAATATTTGAGTGTGTTTCATGAATGGATCAATGATTGAGCATGATGGGCTAGGGATAACTTTCTTTAGTGTTGATATTTTGAAATACATGGTTGCTTGTTGACATGCTCTAGTATTGAAGTCATTATGTTAAAACAAGACTATTGCTTTGAATCATTTACATGTCCAAATGTCCATGCTATACAAAAGAAAAGAATATGATGAACATGTTAGGCAGCATTCCACATCAAAAATTCTGTTTTTATCATTTACCTACTCGAGGACGAGTAGGAATTAAGCTTGGGGATGCTGATACATCTCCAACGTATCTATAATTTTTGCATGTTCCATGTTGTTATATTTTCATTCCTGGATGTTTTACAATCATTTTATAGCAACTTATTATCATTTTTTGGGACTAACCTATTGACATAGTGCCAAAGTGCCAGTTGATATTTTTGCTTGTGTTTTACTTCCTAGAAAATCAATACCAAACGGAGTCCAATCGTAACGAAACTTTTTGGAGATTTTTTCTGGACCAGAAGACACCCAGTGGGCCGAAGAAGTGATGGAGAGGTGGGCCGTGGAGACCACAACCCACCAGGGCGCGCCAGGGGGGCCGGCGCGCCCTGATGGGTTGTGCCCTCCTCGGGGCCCCTCTCCACCGCCTCTGATGCCTATAAATTCCCAAATATTCCAAAAACCCTAGGGGAGTCGACGAAACACAATTCCAACCGCCGCAAGTTCCAGAACCTCGAGATCCAATCAAAACACCATCACGGAGGGGTTCATCGTCTTTATAGGTGCCTCTCCGATGATGCGTGAGTAGTCCACCCTAGACCTACGGGTCCGTAGGCAGTAGATAGATGGCTTCCTCTCTCTCTCTTATGATTCTCAATACAATGGTCTCTTGGAGATCTATTTGATGTAAACTTTTGCGGTGTGTTTGTTGGGATCCGATGAATTTTGAGTTCATGATCACTTTCTATCCATGAATATTACTTGAGTCTTCTTTGATCTCTTATATGCATGCTTACTTATAGCCTCGTATTTCTTATTCGAATCTTTGGTTTAGTTAGGCCAACTAGATCGATTTTGCTTGCCATGGGAAGAGGTGCTTTGTGATGGGTACGATCTTGCGGTGTTCTTTCCTAGTGACAGAAGGGGCAGCAAGACACACATGTATCGTTGCTATTAAGAATAACAAGATGGGGTCTATTCCTACATGAATAGATCTTGTCTACATCATGTCATCGTTCTTATTGCATTACTCCGTTTTTCCATGAACTTAATACACTAGATGCATGCTGGATAGCGGTCGATGTGTGGAGTAATAGAGGTTGATGCAGGCAGGAGTCGGTCTACCTATCTTGGACATGATGCCTATATAATGATCATCGCCTTGGATATCATCATGACTATTCGATTTTCTATCAATTACCCAACAGTATCAATTGCCCAATAGTAATTTGTTCACCCACCGTGTGCTATACTCATGAGAGAAGCCACTAGTGAATCCTACGGCCCCGGGTCTACTTTTCCAACATATTGCTTTCAGATCTATCGTTTTGCATCTTTGTTTTCAGATCTACAAAACCAAAAACCAAAAAACATATTGCTGCATATTTTATTTGCCTTTTCTATTTTGTGTTCTTAAGAGATCTATCTCTCCTATCTATCACTACCTAATCTATCTTTTTACCGTAGAGAGATTGACAACCTCTCTTTCGCGTCGGGTTGCAAGTATTTGTTGTTTGTGTGCAGGTGCTGCTTATTGGGTGGTGGTGATTCTCCTACTGGTTCGATAACCTTGGTTTCATAACTGAGGGAAATACTTACCGTCGCTGTGTGATACGTCTCCAACGTATCTATAATTTTTTTCTTGTTCCATGCTGTTATATTATCATTCTTGGATGTTTTACAATCATTTTATTACAACTTTATATCATTTTTTGGGACTAACCTATTGACATAGTGCCAAAGTGCCAGTTGCTGTTTTTGCTTGTTTTTTACTTCGCAGAAAATCAGTACCAAAGGGAGACCAAACGCTACGGGGATTTTTGTGGATTTTTTCTGGACCAAAAGAAAGAAGATGGGCCAAAGAACACCAGAAGAGGGGGCCCAGGGTGGCCACCCTCCACCAGGGCGCGCCAGAGGCCCCCTGGCGCGACCTGGTGGGGGATGGGCACCTCGGGCACCCCCTCAACCGACTATCGTGCCTATAAATTCCCAAAAAATCCAAAAACCCTAGAGCAGTCGACGAAACACAATTCCAGCCGTCGCAAGTTCCAGAACCGCGAGATCCAATCTAAACACCATCACGGAGGGGTTCATCTTCCTCATAGGTGCCTCTCCGATGATGCGTGAGTAGTCCACCATAGACCTACGGGTCCGTAGGCAGTAGCTAGATGGCTTACTCTCCCTCTCTTATGATTCTAAATAAAATGGTCTCTTGGAGATCTATTTGATGTAAACTTTTGCAGTGTGTTTGTTGGGATCCGATGAATTTTGAGTTCATGATCAGTTTCTATCCATGAATATTATTTGAGTCTTCTTTGATCTCTTATATGCATGATTGCTTATAGCATCGTATTTCTTCTTTGAATCTTTGGTTTAGTTAGGCCGACTAGATCGATTTTTCTTGCCATGGGAAGAGGTGCTTTGTGATGGGTTCGATCTTGCGGTGTTCTTTCCCAGTAACAGAAGGGGCAGCAAGACACGCATGTATCGTTGCTATTAAGGATAACAAGATGGGGTCTATTCCTACATGAATAGATCTTGTCTACATCATGTCATCGTTCTTATTGCATTACTCCATTTTTCCATGAACTTAATACACTAGATGCATGCTGGATAGCGGTCGATGTGTGGAGTAATAGAGGTAGATGCAGGCAGGAGTCGGTCTATCTATCTTGGACGTGATGCCTATATAATGATCATCGCCTTGGATATCGTCATGACTATTCGATTTTCTATCAGTTGCCCAACAGTAATTTGTTCACCCACCGTGCGCTATACTCATGAGGGAAGCCACTAGTGAACCCTACGGCCCCCGGGTCTACTTTTCTATCATATTGCTTTCCGATCTACGTTTTTTTCAATCTTCGTTTTCAGATCTACAAAACCAAAAACCCAAAAACATATTGCTGCATATTTACTCTTTTTATTTGTGTTCTTGAGAGATCTATCTCTCCTATCTATCACTACCTAATCTATCTATTTACCGTAGAGAGATTGACAACCTCTCTTTCGCGTCGGGTTGCAAGTATTTGTTGTTTGTATGCAACTGCTGCTTATTGGGTGGTGATGATCCTCCTACTGGTTCGATAACCTTGGTTTCATAACTGAGGGAAATACTTACCGTCGCTGTGCTGCACCATCCCTTCCTCTTTGGGGAAATACCGACGCAGTCCAAGCACGTCACTGTGCTGCATCATCCCTTCCTCTTTGGGGAAATACCGACGCAGTCTCAAGCCACGTCATGCCCTCCTCGGGACCCCTCTCCACCGCCTCTGATGCCTATAAATTCCCAAATATTCCAGAAACCCTAGAGGAGTCAATGAAAAATACATCCAACCGACGCAAGTTCCAGAGCATCGAGATCCAATCTAACACCATCACGGAGGGGTTCATCATCCTCATTGGTGCCTCTCCGATGATGCGTGAGTAGTCCACCATAGACCTACGGGTTCGTAGGTAGTAGCTAGATGGCTTCCTCTCTCTCTTTTGATTCTAAATACAATGGTCTCTGTAAGATCTATTTGATGTAAACTTTTGTGGTGTGTTTGTTGGGATCCGACGAATTTTGAGTTCATGATCAGTTTCTATCCATGAATATTATTTGAGTCTTCTTTGATCTCTTATATGCATGATTACTTATAGCCTTGTATTTCTTCTTCGAATCATTGGTTTAGTTAGGCCAACTAGATCGATTTTTCTTGCCATGGGAAGAGGTGCTTTGTGATGGGTTCGATCTTGCGGTGTCCTCTCCCAGTGACAGAAGGGGCAGCGAGGCACGCATGTATCGTTGCTATTAAGGATAACAAGATGGGGTCTATTCCTACATGAATAGATCTTGTCTACATCATGTCACTGTTCTTATTGCATTACTTCGTTTTCCCATGAACTTAATACACTAGATGCATGCTGGATAGCGGTCGATGTGTGGAGTAATAGTAGTAGATGCAGGCAAGAGTCGGTCTACTAATCTTGGACGTGATGCCTATATAATGATCATCGCCTTGGATATCGACATGATTATTTGATCTTCTATCAATTGCCCAACAGTAATTTGTTCACCCACCGTGTGCTATACTCATGAGAGAAGCCACTAGTGAAAGCTACGGCCCCCGGGTCTACTTTTCCAACATATTGCTTTCCGATCTATCTTTTTGCCGCTTTTGTTTTCAGATCTATTATTCCAAAAACCCAAAAATACCTTGCCGCACTTTTTATTTGCTCTTTTTATTTTGTGTTCTTGAGAGATCTATCTCTCCAATCTACCATATTCTAATCTATCTTTTTACCGTAGAGAGATTGACAACCTCTCTTTCGCGTCGGGTTGCAAGTATTTGTTCTTTGTGTGCAGGTGCTATTTACGTAGTGGTGGTGATCCTCCTACTGGTTCGACATATTGGTTTCATAACTAAGGGAAATACTTACCGTCGCTATGCTGCATCATCCCTTCCTCTTTGGGGAAATACCGACGCGGTCTCAAGCCACGTCAAAGGAATTTCTGGCGCCGTTGCCGGGTAGGAAGCGGTCTCTTCTACGTGCCAATCTCTGACGCCGAGGAGACACCATCATCATCTACCAGGTTCCTAATCACAAATCTCATCTCCTTGCAATTACATTATTTGCCATTTGCCTCTCGTTTTCTTCTCCCCCACTTCACAAAATTTGTTGTTTTCTTCGCCCTCTTTTTCGTTTGCCTTTTTCTCGCCGGATCTCTTTTTGTTTGCTTGTGTTGCCATGTGCGTTCTATTTGCTTGCATCTTCACTTGCTAAAAATATATTGATATGGATCCTCATCCACTAGCTAATCTTTTCAAAAGACCAAATTATGATGAACCAATTTCTAGTGAGTTGAGTGCACTTGATTATCTCTATGAATTTTTGTTTGAAAATCATGAATGTGAAAATTTTGATGTGGTGTTGAAAGAAGAAATTTATAAGTGATTCATGATAGCTCCTTGATTGAAAAGCATGATTGCAATGTTGCTAGTATGAATTCTCTAAATATCCATGATGCTAATGATATGCAAAGCCACCAGCTTGGGGGTGCTATGTTTGATGAAGATGATATTTTTAGTCCCCCAAGTTTTGATGAGCAAATTTATTATGATGATTGCATGCCTCCTATTTATGATGATGGTGATGGCACGTATACTATAATGAGTAATGATAACCATGAAACTTATCATCATGGTTTTAATTTGCAATGTGGTTATGTAAATCAAGTGTCTCATGATAGTTATTTTGTTGTGTTTGCTCCCACTACCATGGATGAAAAGGAATTTGCTTATGTGGCGAGTAATGAAAATTCTATGCTTGTGCATCATGAAAAGAATGATTTATGTGATAGTTATATTGTTGAATTCCTTCATGATGCTACTGAAATTTATTATGAGGGAGGAACGTATGCTTGTAGGAATTGCAATAATATCAAGTTTCCTCTCTATGTGTTCAAAGTTTTGAAGTTATGCTTGTTTTGCCTTCCTATGCTAGTTGATTCTTGTTCCAATAAATTGTTTGCTCACAAAATCCCTATGCATAGGAAGTGGGTCAGACTTAAATGTGCTTGTCATGAGATTCATGATGCTCTCTTGCATATTTCAATTACTACTTTTTATGTGAGCATCATTGAAATCATTATGCCTAGCTAGGATCGTAAAACGATAGCGCTTGTTGGGAGGCAACCCAATGAAGAAATTTATTTCCTTCTTTTTCTTTTTGTTTTGGAGTGTTGACACAATTATGCCTCTGTTATGATTGTGTTTTTATGTTTTATTTAGTGTTTGTGCCAAGTCGAGCCTTTAGGATGATTCATAAGATGAGTAGAAACAATGCTGAATCTGAAACAGAAACTTTGTCTCCAGTGTGCTAATTTTCATTTTTTTACTGGATCGTGATATTGAGCTGAAATTTCAACACAGTATTGCTATACAAATTATTTACGTTATCCTAATTTTTCATAATTTTTAGACTTACATAAGTATGGTTAGAGTACAGATTACTACACACTGTTCTGTTTAAGACAGATTCTATTTTCGTTGCATTGTGTGCTTGTTTTGGTGAATCTATGGGTTATATTGAAGGGTATGAGCCATGGTAAAGATAAAATACAGTAGGTATAATGCAATAATAAAATTTGAATGGGTTTGCAACAGTACTTAAAGTAGTGATTTGCTTTATTAAACTAACGGATCTCAGGAAGATTTTGTTGAGTTTTGTGTGATTGAAGTTATCAAGTTTTGGGTGAGATCATGATGGATGAAGGAATAAGGAGTGAAAAGAGCCTAAGCTTGGGGATGCTATAGCACCCCCCAAGATATATCCAAAGATAAACAAGCAACTAAGCTTGGGGATGCCCCGAGTGGCATCCCCTCTTTCTTCTAACGACAATTGCTATTTTACTTGGAGCTATATTTTTATTCGTCACATATCATGAGTTTTGCTTGGAGCGTCTTGTATCATTGGAGTCTTTGCTTGCTTTGCTTTTTAGTTTGTCACTTGTATCCTTTCTGGACACACCTATTTGAGAGAGCCAAAATTATGCTATGATTTGTTAGAATTGCTCTATATGCTTCACTTAAACTTTTTGAGCTATAGAATTGCTCTAGTGCTTCACTTATATCTTTTTGAGCACGGTGTGCTTGGAAATTTTTGAAGAAATCCTCTCATGCTTCACTTATAGTATTTCGAGATATGAAACTTTTATGCTCATGTGCTTCACTTAAATTTGTTTGAGCTTGTCAAAAGCAATGGAAATATATGAAACTAGTCCCAAAGTGATAGATACCAAGGAGGATATAATAAAAACTTTAATGAAGATCATTGGAAAAATTAAACTTGATTCCTTGTAATAGTTTTGAGACATGATGATAGTAATATGTGAGTCATGTTAGTGAGTAATTATGCTTTAGTAGGAATATTGGTGTTAAGGTTTGTGATTCCCTATGCAAGTACGAAAGTCAATAGTTATGCAATGAAATTACATCCTACTTATGGTGCATTATTCGGTGTTAGTTATGCTCAATGCTTGTTTATGTGAATTTTCGTTTCTTGGTTGGTTGCTTCTCAATCTATTTGCTAGCCTCCAGTTGTACTAAGTAGAAATACTACTTGTGCATCCAAAATATTTAAACCCAGTTTTGCCTTATGAGTCCACCATACCTACCTATATGCTTTATTTCTATGCCGTTCTAAGAAAATTTGTATGTGCCATCTCTACTTTTCAAAATAAATTTCCTTTTTGTGTGCTCGTACCGCTCATGAAACGGTAGGGGTTGTCCAATATTTTTCCATGCTAGATGTGTTATTCTCAAGATGAGTGTTTATTCACTTGTCATTGCACGAGAGTACGGCGGTAATAGGGATGCCCATTCCCGAAATGAAAAAAAGGAAAAAAATTACTTTATGTTGTCAAATAATAAATTCCTTGGAAAGTGTTGGTATGGAAGGCAAACCGTGGATACGGCCAGCCATGGATTGTGAAAGAATGGTGGAAAACGGAATAAACTTTATTTTCTGTTTGGGAACCGCCTATGATATATCTAGCATGGAAAGTATTGTGAACTACTTTGTCATTTTTGTTGACAAGAAAGGCATGCCACTCAAAATATTTTTCTCTCTCAATTTAAACTTTGAGCTCTGTCACCTCTACAAATCCCTACTTCCCTCTGCGAAGGGCCTATCTATTTACTTTATGCAATTTTTATTTTTACCTTGAGTCTCCATCTTCTCTTATAAAGCACCAACTAGGGGGCACTATGATCGTACTTGAGCATTGGGTGTAGCTAATATTTGAGTGTGTTCCATGGATGGATCAATAATTGAGCATGATGGGTTAGGGATAACTCTCTTTAGTGTTGATATTTTTAAAGACATGGTTGCTTGTTGGCATGCTTGAGTATTGAAGTCATTATGTTAAAACTAGACTATTGCTTTGAATTGTCTAAAAGTCTAAATGTGCATGCTACAAAAGAAAAGAATATGTGATGAACATGTTAGGCAGCATTCCACATCAAAAATTCTATTTTTATCATTTACCTACTCGAGGACAAGGAGGAATTAAGCTTGGGGATGCTGATACGTCTCCAACGTATCTATAATTTTTGCTTGTTCCATGCTGTTATATTATCATTCTTGGATGTTTTACAATCATTTTATAGCAACTTTATATCATTTTTTGGGACTAACCTATTGACATAGTGCCAGTTGTTGGTTTTGCTTGTTTTTTTACTTCGCATAATATCAATACCAAACCGAGTCCAATCGCAACGAAACTTTTTGGAGATTTTTTTGGGCCAGAAGATATCCAATGGGCCAAAGAAGTGCCAGAGGGGAGGGTCGAGGAGACCACAACCCACCAGGGCGCGCCAGGGGCCCAGGGCACGCCCTGATTGGTTGTGGCCTCCTCGGGACCCCTCTCCACCGCCTCTGATGCCTATAAATTCCCAAATATTCCAGAAACACTAGAGGAGTCGACGAAAAACACATCCAGCCGCCGCAACTTCCAGAGCCTCAAGATCCAATCTAACACCATCACGGAGGGGTTCATCATCTTCATTGGTGCCTCTCCGATGATGCGTGAGTAGTCCACCATAGATCTATGGGTCCGTAGGCAGTAGCTAGATGGCTTCCTCTCTCTCTTTTGATTCTCAATACAATGGTCTCTTGGAGATCTATTTGATGTAAACTTTTCCGGTGTGTTTGTTGGGATCCGACGAATTTTGAGTTCATGATCGGTTTCTATCCATGAATATTATTTGAGTCTTCTTTGATCTCTTATATGCATGATTACTTATAGCCTCGTATTTCTTCTTCGAATCTTTGGTTTAGTTAGGCCAACTAGATCGATTTTTCTTGCCATGGGAAGAGGTGCTTTGTGATGGGTTCGATCTTGCGGTGTCCTCTCCCAGTGACAGAAGGGACAGCGAGGCACACATGTATCGTTGCTATTAAGGACAACAAGATGGGGTCTATTCCTACATGAATAGATCTTGTCTACATCATGTCACTGTTCTTATTACATTACTCCATTTTCCCATGAACTTAATACACTAGATGCATGCTGGATAGCGGTCGATGTGTGGAGTAATAGTAGTAGATGGAGAATCGTTTCGGTCTACTAATCTTGGACGTGATGCCTATATAATGATCATCGCCTTGGATATCGTCATGATTATTTGATCTTCTATCAATTGCCCAACAGTAATTTGTTCACCCACCGTGTACTATACTCAAGAGAGAAGCCACTAGTGAAACCTACGCCCCCCGGGTCTACTTTTCCAACATATTGCTTTCTGATCTATCTTTTTGCCGCTTTTGTTTTCAGATCTATTATTCCAAAAACCCAAAAATACCTTGCCGCACTTTTTATTTGCTCTTTTTATTTTGTGTTCTTGAGAGATCTATCTCTCCAATCTATCATATCCTAATCTATATTTTTACCATAGAGAGATTGACAACCTCTCTTTCGCGTCGGGTTGCAAGTATTTGTTCTTTGTGTGCAGGTGCTGTTTGTTGGGGAACGTTGCATGGGAAACAAAAAATTTCCTACGCACACACAAGATCTATCCATGGTGATGAGCATCTACGAGAGGGAGAGTGAATGTACATACCCTTGTAGATCGCTAAGCGCAAGCGTTAAGAAACGCGGTTGATGTAGTCGAACGTCTCCGCGATCCAAATCGCAAGTCATCCCTCGATCCGATCAAGAACTAGTGCCGAACGGACGGCACCTCCGCGTTCAACACACGTACGGCTTGATGACGCCTTCACCTCCTCGATCCAGCGAGCGATGGTGAAGTAGTGGATGAGTTCCGGCAGCACGACGGCGTGGTGATGGTGGTGAGGAACAATCTCTGCAGGGCTTCGCCAAGCACTACGGAGATTATGACGGGAGGAACTAGAGGGTTAGGGTTGCCGGCACACGGCTTGGGAAATCTTGATGTGTCCCGTGTGTTAGCCTTGCCCCTCTATTTATATGTTGAGCCCTGGGGTCTAAACTTGGAGAGAAAGCCTCCACAAGGTCGGTTTTGCCCGCACAAGGTCGGTTTGGCCCGCACGGAAAGAGTCTAACTCGGATTCCAGCAGTATCGCGTACAAGCGGTAGTACCGCTTCACACAAGCGGTAGTACCGCTTACGCGGTAGTACTGCCTTACCAGCGGTAGTACCGCTTAAGGCAGCAGCAAAACTTCCTTTTGCACTTTCCAATACCTCGTGGGCTTTACCCCTTTGGCTCATATAAAGTGTTGCTGCACCCGAACACTTCGGTAAACATCCGGAACCCCTTCCGGTGAATTCCGGAACCCTTCCGGAGACCAAAACACTATTATCACATATATCAATCTTTACCTCCGGACTCTTCCGGAGATCCTCGTCATGTCCGGGATCTTATCCGGGACTCCGAACAACCTTCGGTCACCAACAAAATAACTCAACTATACTAATCGTCACCAAACGTTAAGTGTGTAGTTCCTGCGGGTTCGAGAACTATGTAGACATGACCGAGACACCTCTACGATCAATAACCAATAGCGGGACCTGGATGCCCATATTGGCTCCCACATATTCTACGAAGATCTTTATCGGTCGAACCTCTATGTCAAGGATTCAGTTAATCCCGTATGCTGTTCCCTTTGTTCTTCGGTATGTTACTTGCCCGAGATTCAATCGTCGGTATCTCTATACCTAGTTCAATCTCGTTACCGGCAAGTCTCTTTACTCGTTCCGTAATACAAGATCTCATGGCTAACACTTTAGTCACATTGCTTGCAAGGCTCATTGTGATGTTGTATTACCGAGAGGGCCCTGAGATACCTCTCCGTCACACGGAGTAACAAATCCCAGTCTTGATCCATGCCAACCCAACAGACACCCTCGGAGATACCTGTAGAGCATCTTTATAGTCACCCAGTTACGTTGCGACGTTTGATTCCGATGTCAGGGAGTTGCATGATCTCATGGTCATAGGAACAGATACTTGACATGCAGAAAACAATAGCAATAAACTGACACGATCATATGCTATGTTTATAGTTTGGGTCTTGTCCATCACATCATTCTCCTAATGATGTGATCCCGTTATCAAATGACATCTTATGTCCATGGCTAGGAAACCTTCACCATATTTTGATCAACGAGCTAGTTAACTAGAGGCTTACTAGGGACACAGTGTTGTCTATGTACCCACACATGTATTTGAGTTTCCAATCAATACAATTATAGCATGGATAATAAACGATTATCATGAACAAGGAAATATAATAATAACTAATTTATTATTGCCTCTAGGGCATATTTCCAACAGTCTCCCACTTGCACTAGAGTCAATAATCTAGTTCACATCACTATGTGATTTACATTGTAATGAATCGAACACCCATGCAGTTCTGGTGTTGTTCATGTTTAGCCCTTGGAAGAGGTTTAGTCATCGGATCTGCAACATTCAGATCCGTGTGTACTTTGCAAATATTTATGTCGTCCTCCTTGATGTAATCGCGGATGGAATTGAAACGTCGCTTTATGTGTCTGGTCCTCTTGTGAAATCTTGGTTCCTTGGCTAGAGCAATGGCACCAGTATTATCACAAAACAGAGTCATTGGGTTAAGCGCACTAGGCACTACTCCAAGATCTGTCATGAACTCCTTCATCCAGACACCTTCCTTCGCCGCCTCCAAGGCAGCGATGTACTCCGCTTCGCATGTAGAATCAGCTACCACGCTTTGCTTGGAACTGCACCAGCTAACCGCACCCCCATTAAGAATAAACACGTATCCGGTTTGCGACTTAGAGTCATCCGGATCAGTGTCAAAGCTTGCATCGACGTAACCCTTTACGACGAGCTCTTGATCACCTCCATAAACGAGAAACATGTCCTTAGTCCTTTTCAGGTACTTCAGGATATTCTTGACCGCCGTCCAGTGTTCCACTCCTGGATCACTTTGAAACCTTCCGGCCATACTTATGGCAAGGCTGACATCGGGTCTTGTGCACAGCATTGCATACATGATAGAGCCTATGGCTGAGGCATAGGGGACGACACTCATCTTTTCTCTATCTTCTGCAGTCACTGGGCATTGAGTCTTACTCAACTTCACACCTTGCAATACAGGCAAGAACCCCTTCTTGGACTGATCCATTTTGAACTTCTTCAAAACTTTGTCAAGGTATGTGCTTTGTGAAAGTCCTATTAAGCGTCTCGATCTATCTCTATAGATCTTGATGCCTAATATGAAAGCAGCTTCTCCTAGGTCCTTCATTGAAAAACTCTTGTTCAAATATTCCTTCACGCTTTCCAACATTTCTATATTGTTTCGAATCAGGAATATGTCATCCACATATAATATTAGAAACGCTATAGAGCTCCCACTCACTTTCTTGTAAATACAAGCTTCTCCGTAAACTTGTATAAACTCGAACGCTTTGATCACCTCGTCAAAGCGAAGATTCCAACTCCGAGATGCTTGCACCAGTCCATAAATGGATCGCTGGAGTTTGCAAACTTTGTCAGCATCCTCTGGATCGACAAAACCTTCTGGTTGTATCATATACAACTCTTCCTTAAGGAAACCATTAAGGAACGCTGTTTTGACATCCATCTGCCAAATTTCATAATCGAAAAAGGCAGCTATTGCTAACATGATTCTGACGGACTTAAGCATCGCTACGGGTGAGAAGGTCTCATCGTAGTCAACTCCTTGAACTTGTGAAAAACCCTTTGCCACAAGTCGAGCTTTATAGACGGTGATATTACCGTCCGCGTCCGTCTTCCTCTTAAAGATCCATTTGTTCTGAATAGCCTTACGCCCTTCAGGTAATACTTCCAAAGTCCACACTTTGTTTTCATACATGGATCCCATCTCGGATTTCATGGCCTCTAACCACTTCTCGGAATCCAGGCCCATCATCGCTTCTCCATAGCTCGTAGGTTCATCGTTGTCCAACAACATGACCTCTAAGACAGGGTTGTCGTACCACTCAGGAGCAGTACGCGTCCTTGTCGACCTACGAGGTTCGATAGCAACTTGATCCAAAGCTTCATGATCATCATCATTAACTTCCTCTTGAGCTGATGTAGGCTCTACAGAAACATCTTTCCGCGCTGCGCTACTTTCAGGTTGAAGTAAAGGTTCAACAACCTCATCAAGTTCTATCTTCCTCCCACTCAATTCTTTTGAGTGAAACTCTTTCTCAAGAAATGTTCCATTTTTAGCGACAAACACTTTGCCTTCGGATCTAAGGTAGAAGGTATACCCAACTGTCTCTTTTGGGTATCCTATGAAGACGCATTTCTCCGCTTTGGGTTCCAGCTTTTCAGGCTGAAGCTTTTTGACATAAGCATCACATCCCCAAACTTTAAGAAACGACAGCTTTGGCTTCTTGCCAAACCAAAGTTCATATGGCGTCGTCTCAACGGATTTCGATGGTGCCCTATTTAAAGTGAATGCAGCTGTCTCTAATGCATAACCCCAAAACGATAGTGGCAAATCGGCAAGAGACATCATAGATCGCACCATATCTAATAAGGTTCGATTACGACGTTCGGACACACCATTACGCTGTGGTGTTCCAGGCGGTGTCAGTTGTGAAACAATTCCACATTGTCTTAAGTGACTGCCAAACTCATAACTCAGATATTCTCCTCCTCGATCAGATCGTAGGAATTTAATCTTCTTGTTACGATGATTCTCAACTTCACTCTGAAATTGTTTGAACTTTTCAAATGTTTCAGACTTGTGTTTCATTAAGTAAATATACCCATATCTACTTAAGTCATCAGTGAAGGTGAGAAAGTAACGATAACCACCGCGCGCCTCAATGCTCATCGGACCGCACACATCAGTATGTATGATTTCCAACAAGTCACTTGCCCGTTCCATTGTTCCAGAGAACGGCGTTTTAGTCATCTTGCCCATGAGGCATGGCTCGTATGTGTCAAGTGATTCAAAATCAAGTGACTCCAAAAGTCCATCAGCATGGAGCTTCCTCTTGCGTTTTACGCCAATATGACCTAAACGGCAGTGCCACAAGAAAGTGGTATTATCATTATCAATTCTACATCTTTTGGCATCAATGTTATGAACATGTGTATCATTACTATCGAGATTCAATAAGAATAAAACCCTCACATCGGGTGCATGACCATAAAAGATATTACTCATATAAATAGAACAACCATTATTCTCTGATTTAAATGAGTAACCGTCTCGCAATAAATAAGATCCAGATATAATGTTCATGCTTAACGCATGCACCAAATAACATTTATTCAGGTTCATCACTAATCCCGATGGTAATCGAAGAGCGAGCGTGCCGACGGCGATCACATCAACCTTGGAACCATTTCCCACGCGCATCGTCACTTCATCCTTTGCCAGCCTCCGTCTATTCTGCAGTTCCTGTTTAGAGTTGCAAATGTGAGCAACCGCACCGGTATCAAATACCCAGGCACTACAACGAGAGTTGGTAAGGTACACATCAATAACATGTATATCATATATACCTTGTTTGTTGTTGGCCGCCTTCTTGTCAGCCAAATACTTGGGGCAGTTCCGCTTCCAGTGTCCAGTTCCCTTGCAATGAAAGCACACAGTTTCTGGTTTGGGTCCAGCCTTGGGTTTCTTCACGGGAGGAGCAACGGCTTTGCCACTCTTCTTGGAGTTACCCTTCTTACCCTTGCCATTTTTCTTGAAACTAGTGGTTCTATTGACCATCAACACTTGATGCTCCTTTTGAATTTCAGACTCAGCGGCTTTCAGCATCGCAAACAGCTCGGCGACTGACTTGTTCATCCCGTTTATGTTATAGTTCAACACGAAGCTCTTGTAGCTAGGTGGCAATGATTGAAGAACTCCGTCAGTGATAGCCTCTGGCGGAAGGGGCATCCCCAATTCAGCCAGACGGGTGGAGTACCCAGACATTCTGAGTATGTGATCACTGATAGACCCGTTCTCCTCCATCTTGCAGGCATAGAACTTATCGGAGATCTCATACCTCTCGATCCAGGCATTCTTCTGAAAGATAAACTTCAACTCCTGGAACATCTCATATGCTCCATGACGTTCAAAACGTCTTTGAAGTCCCGGTTCTAAGCCATACAATATTGCACATTGAACTATTGAGTAATCTTCAGAACGAGCCTGCCAGGCGTTCACAACGTCTAGAGACTCAACTGGAGCGGGTGGATCACCAAGCGGTGCATCAAGGACATAAGCCTTCTGGGAAGCCATAAGGATAATCCTTAGATTACGGGCCCAGTCCACAAAGTTACTTCCATCATCTTTCAACTTAGCTTTCTCTAGGAACGCATTAAAATTCAGGGGTGCTACTGCGCGAGCCATGATCTACAACATAAATATAGCAAAGACAACTTAGACTATTGTTCAAGATAATGAGTTTAGTTAATCATATTACTTAAAAACTCCCACTCAAATTGACATCCCTCCGGTCATTCGAGTGTCACATGATCCAAATCCACCAACTCAAGTCCGATCATCACGTGAGTTGAGGTGGTTTCAATGGTGAACATCTTCATGTTGATCATATCTACTATATGACTCATGTTCCGAGGCCATGTCTGTACATGCTAGGCTCGTCAAGTTTAACCCGAGTGTTCCGCACGTGCAACACTGGCTTGCACCCGTTGTATGCGAACGTAGAGTCTATCACACCCGATCATCACGTGGTGTCTCGAAACGACGAACTTTCGCAACGGTGCACACTCGGGGAGAACACAATTTTATCTTGAAATTTAAGTGAGGGATCACCTTATAATGCTACCGTCGTCCTAAGCAAAATAAGATGCATAAAAGGATTAACATCACATGCAAATCATAAGTGAAATGATATGGCCATGAACTTGTGCTTTTGATCTCCATCTTCAAAGCACCGGCATGATCTCCATCGTCACCGGCATAACACCATGATCTCCATCAGCTTGATCTCCATCAATGTGTCGCCATGAGGTTGTCGCGCCGACTGTTGCTTCCACGACTATTGCTAAATCATAGCGATAAAGCAAAGCAAAAACGGCGAAAATAATTAAAGACAACTCTATGGCTCCTGCCAGTTGCCGTACTCATCGACATGCAAGTCGTGATATTCTATACAACACATGATCATCTCATACATCACATATATCTCATCATGTACTTGGCCATATCCCATCACAACATACCCTGTAAAAACAAGTTAGACGTCCTCTAATTGTTGTTGCAAGTTTTACGTGGCTGCTACGGGTTTGCAAGAACCGTTCTTACCTACGCAAAACCACAACGTGGTGTAGTCATTGCTTTTTGATCTTCTAAAAGAACACTCTTCATTTAAATCGAATCAACTAAAGTGAGAGAGACAGACACCCGCCAGTCACCTTTATGCAACGAGTGCACGTAGCGGTGAAACCTGTCTCGCGTAAGCGTACGCGTAATGTCGGTCCGGGCAGCTTCATCTCACAATACCGCCGAATCAAATATCAACTAGTAACGGCAAGCAATATGTATACACCCATGCCCACAACTCGTTTGTGTTCTACTCGAGATCTCATCTACGCATAGACCTAGCTCAGATGCCACTGTTGGGGAACGTTGCATGGGAAACAAAAAATTTCCTACGCACACACAAGATCTATCCATGGTGATGAGCATCTACGAGAGGGAGAGTGAATCTACATACCCTTGTAGATCGCTAAGCGGAAGCGTTAAGAAACGCGGTTGATGTAGTCGAACGTCTCCGCGATCCAAATCGCAAGTCGTCCCTCGATCCGATCACGAACTAGTGCCGAACGGACGGCACCTCCGCGTTCAACACACGTACGGCTTGATGACGCCTTCACCTCCTCGATCCTGCGAGCGATGGTGAAGTAGTGGATGAGTTCCGGCAGCACGACGGCGTGGTGATGGTGGTGAGGAACAATCTCTGCAGGGCTTCGCCAAGCACTACGGAGATTATGACGGGAGGAACTAGAGGGTTAGGGTTGCCGGCACACGGCTTGGGAAATCTTGATGTGTCCCGTGTGTTAGCCTTGCCCCTCTATTTATATGTTGAGCCCTGGGGTCTAAACTTGGAGAGAAAGCCTCCACAAGGTCGGTTTTGCCCGCACAAGGTCGGTTTGGCCCGCACGGAAAGAGTCTAACTCGGATTCCAGCAGTATCGCGTACAAGCGGTAGTACCGCTCACGAGCGGTAGTACCGCTTGAGCGGTAGTACCGCTTCACACAAGCGGTAGTACCGCTTACGCGGTAGTACTGCCTTACCAGCGGTACTACCGCTTAAGGCAGCAGCAAAACTTCCTTTTGCACTTTCCAATACCTCGTGGGCTTTACCCCTTTGGCTCATATAAAGTGTTGCTGCACCCGAACACATCGGTAAACATCCGGAACCCCTTCCGGTGAATTCCGGAACCCTTCCGGAGACCAAAACACTATTATCACATATATCAATCTTTACCTCCGGACTCTTCCGGAGATCCTCGTCATGTCCGGGATCTTATCCGGGACTCCGAACAACGTTCGGTCACCAACAAAATAACTCAACTATACTAATCGTCACCAAACGTTAAGTGTGTAGACCCTGCGGGTTCGAGAACTATGTAGACATGACCGAGACACCTCTACGATCAATAACCAATAGCGGCACCTGGATGCCCATATTGGCTCCTACATATTCTACGAAGATCTTTATCGGTCGAACCTCTATGTCAAGGATTCAGTTAATCCCGTATGCTGTTCCCTTTGTTCTTCGGTATGTTACTTGCCCGAGATTCGATCGTCGGTATCTCTATACCTAGTTCAATCTCGTTACCGGCAAGTCTCTTTACTCGTTCCGTAATACAAGATCTCGTGGCTAACACTTTAGTCACATTGCTTGCAAGGCTCATTGTGATGTTGTATTACCGAGTGGGCCCTGAGATACCTCTCCGTCACACGGAGTAACAAATCCCAGTCTTGATCCATGCCAACCCAACAGACACCCTCGGAGATACCTGTAGAGCATCTTTATAGTCACCCAGTTACGTTGCGACGTTTGATACACATAAGGTATTCCTCCGATGTCAGGGAGTTGCATGATCTCATGGTCATAGGAACAGATACTTGACATGCAGAAAACAATAGCAATAAACTGACACGATGATATGCTACGTTTATAGTTTGGGTCTTGTCCATCACATCATTCTCCTAATGATGTGATCCCGTTATCAAATGACATCTTATGTCCATGGCTAGGAAGCCTTCACCATCTTTTGATCAACGAGCTAGTTAACTAGAGGCTTACTAGGGACACAGTGTTGTCTATGTACCCACACATGTATTTGAGTTTCCAATCAATACAATTATAGCATGGATAATAAACGATTATCATGAACAAGGCAATATAATAATAACTAATTTATTATTGCCTCTAGGGCATATTTCCAACATTATTTACGTAGTGGTGGTGATCCTCCTACTGGTTCGATACCTTGGTTTCATAACTGAGGGAAATACATACCATCGCTGTGCTGCATGATCCCTTCCTCTTTGGGGAAATACCGACGCAGTCCCCAGCCACGTCAAGATCCAAATTTTATTTTGAAGAGGGCTCGGGTTGAATCAAGGCACCATACTCGAAGAAGCTCTGGTGGTATTGTGGCTGGTTTACCGCACAAGTCAGTTCCATGCTGTTATATTATCATTCTTGGATGTTTTACAATCATTTTATAACAACTTTATATCATTTTTTGGGACTAACCTATTGACATAGTACCAAAGTGCCAATTGATGTTTTTGCTTGTTTTTTACTTCCCAAAAAATCAATACCAAACGGAGTCCAATCGCGACGAGACTTTTTGGAGATTTTTTCTGGACCAGAAGACACCCACTGGGCCAAAGAAGTACCGGAGAAGTGGGCCGAGGAGACCTCAACCCACCAGGGCGCGCCAGGGCGGCCCCGGCCCGCCCTGATGGGTTGTGCCCTCCTCGGGACCCCTCTCCACCGCCTCTGATGCCTATAAATTCCCAAATATTCCAAAAACCCTAGGGGAGTCGACGAAACACAATTCCAGCCACCGCAAGTTCCAGAACCTTGAGATCCAATGTAAACACCATCACAGAGGGGTTCATCTTCCTCATAGGTGCCTCTCTGATGATGCGTGAGTAGTCCACCATAGACCTACGGGTCCGTAGGCAGTAGCTAGATGGCTTCCTCTCTCTCTCTCTCTATCTCTCTCTCTCTCTCTCTCTCTCTCTCTCTTATGATTCTCAATACAATGGTCTCTTGGAGATCTATTTGATGTAAACTTTTGTGGTGTGTTTGTTGGGATCCGATGAATTTTGAGTTCATTATCAGTTTCTATCCATGAATATTATTTGAGTCCTCTTTGATCTCTTATATGCATAATTACTTATAGCCTCGTATTTCTTCTTCGAATCTTTGGTTTAGTTAGGCCGACTAGATCGATTTTTCTTGCCATGGGAAGAGGTGCTTTGTGATGGGTTCGATCTTGCGGTGTTCTTTCCCAGTGACAGAAGGGGCATCAAGACACGTGTGTATCGTTGCTACTATGGATAACAAGATGGGGTCTATTCCTACTTGGATAGATCTTGTCTACATCATGTCATCATTCTTATTGCATTACTCCGTTTTTCCATGAACTTAATACACTAGATGCATGCTGGATAGCGGTCGATGTGTGGAGTAATAGAGGTAGATGCAGGCAGGAGTCGGTCTACCTATGTTGGACGTGATGCCAATATAATGATCATCGCCTTGGATATCGTCATGACTATTCGATTTTCTATCAATTCCCAACAGTAATTTGTTCACCCACCGTGCGCTATACTCATGAGAGAAGCCACTAGTGAACCCTACGGCCCCCGGGTCTACTTTTTCAACATATTGCTTTCAGATCTATCTTTTTGCATCTTTGTTTTCAGATCTACAAAACCAAAAACCCAAAAACATATTGCTGCATATGTTATTTGCCTTTTCTATTTTGTGTTCTTGAGAGATCCATCTCTCCTATCTATCATTACCTAATCTATCTTTTTACCGTAGAGAGATTGACAACCTCTCTTTCGCATCGGGTTGCAAGTATTTGTTGTTTGTGTGCAGGTGCTGCTTATTGGGTGGTGGTGATCCTCCTACTGGTTCGATAACCTTGGTTTCATTACTGAGGGAAATACTTACCATCACTGTGCTGCATCATCCCTTCCTCTTTGGGGAAATACCGACGCAGTCTCAAGCCACGTCAAAGGAATTTCTGGTGCCGTTGCCGGGGAGGAAGCGGTCTCTTCTACGTGCCTATCGTAGGCGCCGAGGGGACTCCATCATCATCTGCCAGGTTCCTAATCACAAATCTCATCTCCTTGCAATTACATTATTTACCATTTGCCTCTCGTTTTCCTCTCCCCCACTTCACCAATTTGCCGTTTTATTCGCCCTCTTTTTCGTTTGCCTTTTTCTTGCCGGATCTCTTCCTTGCTTGCAATCTTGTTTGCATAGTCATGATGCCCCAACGAAAGTACTATGAAGTTCCTTATCCCAATATTTTGCTTGAAATTGAGAAAAGTACTAAGGAGTATATGACTACACAATTTGAGCATAATAAGTATTTTACCGATGAGCTTAGAGAACACTCTACCGTGCTAGATGCCATAATGAAAAAACTTGATGATATTAGTAGAGAAGTTTGCAATCTTCAATCTAAATATGGTCATGCTGAAAATTTGCTTGGTAAAATCTCCGATGCGCAAGCTACTTTGATAAATCAAATGGCCGCCAAACCGATCTCTCTAGAGGATAAAAAAGATGTAGATCTTAAAGTGATTGGTGTTTCTACTATTGATTCCTTGTTTAGTAATATTAAAATTGATAATGAAGGGACTGAAGTAGAGTCAACTTTAGCTAGAAGGCGTCCCAATAATTTGGAGGGTGAAAATCTTGATGAAAATTTTGATAAAAGTGGGTTTGAAGAGGTCAAAACATTAACTAGTGATGTGCCCACTATTTTGGATTGCAAAGACTTTAATTATGATAGTTGCTCCTTGATTGAATGTATTTATTTGTTGCAATCCATGTTGAATTCACCCCATGCTTATGAGAAAAATAAAGCTTTTACTAAACATATCGTTGATGCCATGATGAAATCTTTTGAAGAAAAGTTGGAGTTGGAGATTTCTATTGCTAGAAAATTACATGATGAGTGGGAACCTACCATTAAGGTCAAGATTAAAAATTATGAGTTCTTTGATTTGTGTGATTTGGGTGCTAGTGTTTCCACGATTCCGAAATCTTTATGTGATGTGCTTGGTCTTACCAATATTGAAGAATGTTCTCTTAATTTGCACTTGGCGGATTCTACTATTAAAAAGCCTTTCGGAAGAATTAATGATGTTCTTATTCTTGCAAATAGGAATTATGTGCCCATTGATTTTATTGTGCTTGATATTGATTGCAATCCGTCTTGTCCCATTATGCTTGGTAGACCGTTTTTACGCACTATAGGTGCCGTGATTGATATGAAAGAAGGCAATATTCGTTTTCAATTTCCCTTTAGGAAGGGTATGGAACACTTCCCTAGAATAAGAATTAAGCCACCATATGAATCAATCATGAGGGCATCCTATGGATCCAAAACCAAAGATGACAATACTTTGATCTATGCGTTATGCCTAGCTAGGGGCGTAAAACGATAGCGCTTGTTGGGAGGCAACCCAATGAATAAATTTATTTTTGCTTTTTCCTTTCTGTTTTTGAGTGTTGACACAATTATGCCTCTGTTATGATTGTGTTTTTATGGTTTATTTAGTGTTTGTTCCAAGTAAAGCCTTTAGGATGATTGATAGGATGAGTAGAAGTGATGCTGAATCTGAAACAGAAACTTTGCGTCCAGTATATGAATATTCGTTTTTTTCTGGAACGTGGTCTTGAGCTGAAATTTTAACACAGTGTTTCTATACAAATTCCTTACGTTGTCCTAATTTTTCAGAATTTTTAGAGTTATAGACGTATGGTTAGATTACAGATTACTACAGACTGTTCTGTTTAAGACATATTCTGTTTTCGTTGCATTCTGTGCTTGTTTTGATGAATCTATGGGTTATATTGAAGGGTATGAGCCATGGTAAAGTTAAAATACAGTAGGTATAATGCAATTATAAAATTTGAATGGGTTTGCAACAGCAACTAAAGTAGTGATTTGCTTTATTATTCTAACGGATCTCACGAAGATTTTGTTGAGTTTTGTGTGATTGAAGTTTTCAAGTTTTGGGTGAGATCACGATGGATGAGGGAATAAGGAGTGATAAAAGCCTAAGCTTGGGGATGCTACCGCACCCCCAAGATATATCCAAAGAGTAGCAAGCAACTAAGCTTGGGGATGCCCCCGAGTGGCATCCCCTCTTTCTTCTAACAACCATCGATATTTTACTTGGAGCTATATTTTTATTCGTCACATATCATGAGTTTTGCTTGGAGCGTCTTGTATCTTTGCTTGTTTGTTTTTCCTTTGTATCATTGCTGTACACACCTACTTGGGAGAGCCAATATTATTCCATGATTTGTTAGAATTGCCCTCTATGCTTCACTTAAATCTTTTGAGCTATAGAATTGCTCTAGCGCTTCACTTATATCTTTTTGAGCACGGTGTGCTTGGAAATTTTTGTAGAAATACTCTCATGTTTCACTTAGATCAATTTGAGAGTTATTAAATTTTGAAGAAATCCTCTCATGCTTCACTTATACCTTTTTGAGAGATGAAATCTTTATGCTCATGTGCTTCACTTAAATTTGTTTGAGCTTGCCAAAAAGCAATGGCAATATATGAAACTAGTCCCAAAGTGATAGATATCCAAGGAGGATATAATAAAAACTTTCATGAAGATCATTGGGCAAATTAAACTTGATTCCTTGTAATAGTTTTGAAACATGACGATAGTAATATGTGAGACATGTTAGTGAGTAATTATGCTTTAGTAGGAATATTGGTGTTAAGGTTTGTGATTCCCTATGCGTGCACGAAACTCAATAGATATGCAATGAAGTTACATCCTACTTGTGGTGCATTATTCGGTGTTAGTTATGCTCAATGCTCACTTATCTGAATTTTCATTTCTTGGTTTGGTTGCTTCTCAATCTATTTGCTAGCCTCCATTTGTACTAAGTAGAAATACTACTTGTGCATCCAAAATCCTTAAACCAAGTTTTGCCTTATGAGTCCACCATACCTACCTATATGCGGTATTTCCATGCCGTTCCAAGCAAATTTGTATGTGCCATCTCTAATTTTCAAAATAAATTTTCTCTTTTGTGTGCTCGTACCGCTCATGAAACGGTGGGGAGTGTCCAATATTTTTCCATGCTAGATGTGTTATTCTCAAGATGAGTGTTTATTCACTTGTCATTGCACGAGAGTGCGGCAGTAATAGGGATGCCAATGCCTGAAATGAAAAAGAAAAAAAAATTACTTTATGTTGTCAAATAATAAATTCCTTGGAAAGTGTTGGTATGGAAGGCAACCGTGGATACGGCCCGCCATGGAAAGTGAAAGTTTGGTGGAAAAAGGAATAAACTTTATTTTCTGTTTGGGAACTGCCTATGATATATCTAGCATGGAAAGTATTGTGAGCTACTTTGTCGTTTTCATTGACAGGAAAAGCATGCCACCCAAAATGGGCTGAGGAGACCACAACCCACCAGGGTGCGCCAGGGGGGCCCCGGCGCGCCCTGATGGGTTGTGCCCTCCTCGGGACCCCTCTCCACCGCCTCTGATGCCTATAAATTCCCAAATATTCCAAAAACCCTAGGGGAGTCGACGAAACACAATTCCAGCCGCCGCGAGTTCCAGAACATCGAGATCCAATCTAAACACCATCACGGAGGGGTTCATCTTCCTCATAGGTGCCTCTCTGATGATGCGTGAGTAGTCCACCATAGACCAACGGGTCTGTAGGTAGTAGCTAGATGGCTTCCTCTCTCTCTCTCTCTTATGATACTCAGAACAATGGTCTCTTGGAGATTTATTTGATGTAAACTTTTGCGGTGTGTTTGTTGGGATTCGATGAATTCTGAGTTCATGATCAATTTCTATCCATGAATATTATTTGAGTCTTCTTTGATCTCTTATATGCATGATTACTTATAGCCTCGTATTTCTTCTTTGAATCTTTGGTTTAGTTAGGCCAACTAGATCGATTTTTCTTGCCATGGGAAGAGGTGCTTTGTGATGGGTTCGATCTTGCGGTGTTCTTTCCCAGTGACAGAAGGGGCAGCAAGACACGCATGTATCGTTGTTATTAAGGATAACAAGATTGGGTCTATTCCTACATGAAAAGATCTTGTCTACATCATGTCATCGTTCTTATTGCATTACTCCATTTTTCCATGAACTTAATACACTAGATGCATGCTGGATAGCGGTCGATGTGTGGAGTAATAGAGGTAGATGTAGGCTGGAGTCGGTCTATCTATCTTGGACGTGATGCCTATATAATGATCATCGCCTTGGATATCGTCATGACTATTCGATTTTCTATCAATTGCCCAACAGTAATTTGTTCGCCCACCGTGCGCTATACTCATGAGAGAAGCCACTAGTGAACCCTACGGCCCCCGGGTCTACTTTTCCAACATATTGCTTTCAGATCTATCTTTTTGCATCTTTGTTTTCAGATCTACAAAACAAAAAACCCAAAAACATATTGCTGCATATTTTATTTGCCTTTTCTATTTTGTGTTCTTGAGAGATCCATCTCTCCTATCTATCATTACCTAATCTATCTTTTTACCGTATAGAGATTGACAACCTCTCTTTCGTGTTGGGTTGCAAGTATTTGTTGTTTTTGTGCAGGTGTTGCTTATTGGGTGGCGGTGATCCTCCTACTGGTTCGATAACCTTGGTTTCATAACTGAGGGAAATACTTACCGTCGCTGTGCTGCATCATCCCTTCCTCTTTGGGGAAATACCGACGCAGTCTCAAGCCACGTCAAAGGAATTTTGGGCGCCGTTGCCGGGTAGGAAGCGGTCTCTTCTACGTGCCTATCATAGGCGCCGAGGGGACTCCATCATCATCTACCAGGTTCCTAATCACAAATCTCATCTCCTTGCAATTACATTATTTGCCATTTGCCTCTCGTTTTCCTCTCCCCCACTTCACCAATTTGCCATAAGGCACTCGAAGATTCATTTAGTAGCCCCCAAGGGCCGGCTCATCTTTGTTAGATGAGTTGGGTCTTCTGAGTAATTTTAAGAAAATCGACTTGTAGCCCCCAAGGGCCGGCTCGTGTTCTTGAGATGAGTCGGGTCTTCTTCATATCTTTGCTTGGAAGAACTGGCGTGCATTAGCCCCCAAGTGTCAAGTATATTGCTTGCAATCTGCTTGAGACTTTATAATTTCTCCATGTTATATCATGCTGCATCTTGCTACCGGCTTATGACTGTTGAATATGATGACTCCTATTGTGCAGGAAGCTTTAAAGTGAGACGAGTCAAATGTGACCGGCTTGAAGAAAGATTTTGAAGTAGGGAAAAACGCCCGAGCAGCGGTTGAGGAGAAGCTTCGCCTTGCCTTGGAGGAATTGGAGAAAGCCAAGGCAAACTTTGTAAAACAAAATAAATCCTTTGAAGCTGAGAAAGCCATCTTGTTGGAGCGCGCAAAAAATGCTGAGGGCCAATTGAAGCCCATCACAGAAGAGCTATTCGGGTTAAAGCGGCACATTGCCCATATAACCCAGGCTATCTTTGGTAAGTATCTTGTAGGAATTCTTGCTAACCCGCGAAAATACTTACGACTTATGTGCTTAAATTGTTTTGTAGGCCCACGAACATGCAGCCTCCAAGATAACAGCTTGCTTATGCTGAAGGCTGTATATACACTGACTGAGCAACTCTATGCTGGAAGCCATCTCGCAATCAAGGCGGTTATGGGGAACAAAGAGACGGTGAATCTCATCAAGGATGTGCTAAGGTTTCTGTAGGATCACTAGAAGTGTGTGTCTAGAGGGGGGGTGAATAGACTACTAGCAGGAATTAAAAACCTAACCTTTTCCCAAGTTAATTGGTTGGCAGATTTTAGCAATTATAGCAAGTCTATCACACCCTACACATGCCAGTCAACAAGTATGGCAGCGGAAAATAAAGACATTGCACATGGAAGTAAGGAGTTAAGATAGTGAGATCAAACGCATGAGGGACACGAAGATTTTTCCGTGGTTCCGATAGGTGGTGCTATCGTACGTCCACGTTTATGGAGTCTTCAACCCATGAAGGGTAACGGTCGCGAGAGTCCACGGAGGGCTCCACCCATAAGGGTCCACAAAGTAGCAACCTTGACTATTCCATAACGGCTTCCGTCCACGAAGGACTAGCCTCACTATGGGTAGATCTTCATGAAGTAGGCGATCTCCTTGCCCGTACAAACTTCTTGGTTTAACTCCACAACATGAAGTAGGAGGCTCCCAAGCGACACCTAACCAATCTAGGAGGCACCACCCTACAAAAGGTAATAGGCTCGGTAATGTCGATGAACTCCTTGCTCTTGTGCTTCAAGATGATAGACTCCTCAACACACAATCACTCTCTCACAGATTTGGCTTTGGTGGAAGAGATTGATTTCATGGAAAGCAACTTGGGGAGGCTAGAGATCAAGATTCATATGGTTGGAATGGAATGGCTTGATCTCAACACATGAGTAGGTGGCTCTCTCTCAGAAAATCGGATGGGGCTAGTATGGAATAGTTCTGAGTGCTTCTCTTTCGAGTGGGTGGTGGTGAAGGGGTATATATAGGCATCCCCAAAAATCCAACCGTTACACCTAAAGTGACCAACTCGGTGACACCGAAGTGTAAAACTCGGTGGTACCGAGTTGCTCCAAAGGTAGCAACTTTTGAATCTTGGTGAGACCGATATATAATTCTCGGTGGTACCGATAAGATGACCAACGGTCAGATTGCACAACTCGGTGAGACCGATTCTCAAATTTTGATGGTACCAATTCTTGACAATGGCTAACCAGAAAGTTGGTCCAAAACTCGGTGAGACCAATTCACAAAACTCGGTGGTACCGATTCTTGAGAATGGCTAACCAGAAAATTGGTTCAAATCTCGGTGAGACCGATTGGCAAAACTCGGTGGTACCGATTCTTGAAAATAGGATACCCAAGAGTTGGCAACTGATTTCGGTGGCACCGAATGGAATGATGGTAGTACCGAGATGCTAGGGTTTGGCATGGATCTGTCTGAGGTGGGAATCGGTGGGATCGAGTGGAAATTGTTGGTAGCACCGATTTTCAAGATAGGCTTGACAGACTTTTGTGGAAGGGTTTGTGGGTGTTTTTGGTAACTATCACTTGTGCACGTGGAGCATCTTGTTCACCAACAGTACCTTACCCCGCTTTTAATAGTATTGGCTTTCCTATGGACTCAAAGTGATTTCTCACAAAGTAAAATGTAGAGTCCTCTTGCTTGAAGCTTTGCCAATCCATTTCCTTGCATCTTGGGGTATCTCCATACAATCCTTTTTGCCAACCCATCTCTCTCTATGGAATTTTATCTGTAATACACTAGGTAGAAATATTAGTCCAAGAGACAATGTATGTTGTCATGAATTATCAAAACCACCAAGGGAGCATATTGTGCTTTCAATCTCCCCCTTTTTGGTAATTGATGACAACATACAATCAAAGCTTCAAATAAAGATATGCATGGATATAATGAAGACTTTGAGAGGCACATGACAAAGACTTGCTCCCCCTAAATGTGTTTAATCCCTTTAAAGGATAGTTGCTTTGGAATGCATGGACACACATATAGTAGAAGGGATAATATGAGTCATGTGTATCTTGGCTATATGCATCAAATATATATGAATGAGATGTATCCTTGTTCAAGACTTCACTCTTGCAAACAATATGTGCAAGAAGCAAGAGATCATCTTGATCAAGGATATGATGCATATACTTACCTTGAGTTCTTGAGCATTCTAGTAGTAGAAACACACTTGAGAAAACAATGTTAGGAAACACAAGAGTATTCTACCAATCAAAAAGCAAAAGAACTCAATAGTACCAAGATGTGGAGAACATGTAGAATGTAGTATTCCTTAAGATTTATATGTCTCCAAGAGCATTTTAGAAACTTTCTCCCCTGGATATGAAATAGTAGGTCATCCTCTCCCCCTTAATCTTAGCATGCAGATATTGGGATTAGATAGGGTGAGAAAAAGTCTAACATGAGTAGTCAAATGAAATATACATATTTTTCTCCCCTACTTTGGTATTCTCCCCTTGTCTATATAAGTATAAACTCTGATATTCTCCCCCTTGATTGTCTCTCCCCCTTTGCATTGAAGCATGTATCTCCCCCTTTAGCTTTTGAAGCTTTGGTATTTCTCCCCCTTTGGCATTAATTTCCAAAAAGGTCCATACTCAGGGTCAGACACAGGGATCATGGAGTTAGAAGGGATCCTTGAGAACAAGGGTCATAGAATGTAGGGATCATGAAAAACTTTAGAATCATAGAGAGCATTAAAACTGAGGGAATCATGGAAAATAATTTCTCTCCCTTTGGCTGATCTGAGAGCTTGTAAGACTTCTCCTCCTTTGAGTTTGAGATCCTAGAATAAAGTTTCTCCCTTTTTTTGAAGGATCATCGAAGAAATGGAGAATTGCTAATTTTAACAAAGGATAGAAAAGATAGCAAAGTCGGTGTCTCCGAGGCAAATAATTCGGTGGAACCGAGACATGTATTTGCAGCCTATCTGCATGATTGGTAGAACCGAGTCATTTGAATCGGAGGCTCCGAGGGCATAACATAAACTTGGAAACTTCTAGAAAACCTCAAATGATTTTATAAAACTTGCAATAAAATTTTAAAGATATTTACAAAGGAAATACAAAAGGATTTACAAAGAAACATCAACTAGAGAATATTTGAGTGGTTCCAAGAAATCTTGCAAATAATGAATGAACCAAACAAGATACTTATTCTAGATGATGGTCGGTGACTAGGTCACCTATATTAGAGTATATTGACTTAGGAGTCAAGCAAGAATACTTGATCATAGGCCATACTCATCGTTAAGCTCAAAATGGGGTTACCATTTTTCGATTAAGCATTTTAATGTTTTCATATCACTTGAGTTGCTTTATCTCATGACTTGGAGTAAAGATTTTTCAAGGATATGAGTACATACCTTTGAGTGATGTTGATGACGTGGCTTGTAGGTGAACTTGTTGAGGATGCTCGAGGTTGATGAAGTTCATCTTGAGTTGGGAGCAATCCTTCTTGTTTTGGTACACTTATCACCTACATAGGTTAGTCATGCAAGGAAGAACAATATATATCCATTTGACATGATATCAATTGAGAATTAGCAAATATGATCACATCAAATATATGTCAAGGATATGGTTGGGTTGTCTTCTTCCTTCCATCATCAAGAGGGGTTGTGGATACTTGGCTAAGACAAGATTGCTTAAGATATGAGTTGATGGAAATCTTGTGGAGTGTTGTTCTTCCAAGTACCTACAAAAGGTTAGATGCAATACAAGGGAGCATAGAATTCCATGGTATAAGATAACATGTCAAGTGTATCATGGAAGTATCATGTAAGCTCATGCCCTTGCATGCAATCGAGTGAGTCTAGCTGAAGTTTGAAGCATCAAGGATGTTCAACTCACTCCTCAAGTGACAAAACACTTTCTCATCAAGTGGCTTAGTAAAGATATCGCCCAATTGCTTGTTGGTACGAACATGCTTAAGTTTGATATCTCCTTTGGCAACATGATCACGAATGAAATGATGTCGAACTTGAATATGCTTAGTTCGAGAATGTTGCACGGGATTATGACCAATCTTAATAGCACTTTCATTGTCACAAAGTAATGGAACATTTTTAACATGGATTCCACAATCCTTAAGCGTTTGTGTCATCCATAGTAATTGTGCACAACATGATCCGGCAGCAATATACTCAGCTTCGGCTGTAGATAGAGATACCAAGTTTTGTTTCTTGGAGGACCAAGACACAAGAGATCTCCCAAGAAATTGACATGTACCCAAGGTGGATTTTCTATCAACCTTGTCACCGGCATAGTCCGAATCGGAATAGCCAACAAGGTTAAAAGAAGATCCCTTGGGATACCAAATGCCAAAGTTTGGTGTTTGTATCAAATATCTCACAATACGTTTCATGGCCAAAAGATGACACTCTTTAGGTGCAACTTGATATCTAGCACACATGCAAACACTAAGCATAATATCGGGATGGGAGGCACATAGATATAGCAATGAACCAATCATAGATCGATAAACTTTTTGATCAACCGGTTCGTCCTCCTTGGTAAGATCAACATGTCCACTAGTAGGCATAGGAGTTTTCATACCTTTACACTCTTGCATGTTGAACTTCTTGATCAAGTCCTTGGTATACATGGTTTGAGAGATGAAAGTTCCTTCTCTCGTTTGCTTGATTTGCAAACCAAGGAAAAATTACAGCTCACACATCATGGACATCTCATACTTCTCGGACATCAACCTTCCAAATCTTTCACTAAATTGTGGGTTAGTAGATCCAAAGATAATATCATCCACATAGATTTGGCACACAAATAATTCACCATTAACTCTCTTAGTGAATAAGGTTGCGTCAATTTTACCAATTTCAAAACCCTTTTCAATGAGAAACTTCGTTAAGCATTTATACCAAGCACGAGGAGCTTGCTTAAGACCATATAAAGCTTTGCGAAGTTTGTAGACGTGCTTAGGTTTCTTAGGATTCACAAATCTGGGAGGTTGTTTAACATAGACCTCCTCTTCAATCTCACCATTTAAAAAGGCACTTTTAATGTCCATTTGATAAAGCGTGATATCATGGTGATTAGCATAAGCAAGAAGAATGCGAATAGATTCAAGTCTAGCGTCGGGGGCATAGGTCTCACCGTAGTCCATACCTTCGACTTGCGTATATCCTAGGGCTACGAGACGTGCCTTGTTGCGTACAACTTGACCATCTTCATCTTGCTTGTTCCGAAACACCCATTTGGTTCCGATGATGTTATGCTCGTCCTTGGGCTTCTCCACGAGTGTCCACACTTCGTTCCTCTCGAAGTTGTGAAGCTATTCATGCATGGCGTTCACCCAATCCGGGTCTTCAAGAGCTTGTTCTACCTTCAAGGGTTCAATGCTAGAGATGAAAGAATAATGCTCACAAAAATTAGCTAAGCGAGTTTTAGAGCGAGTGATTCTCCCGGTTTGTATGTCACCGAAGATTTGGTTTAGAGGATGGTTCTTGGTCACTCTTGCTCAAACTCGGGGTAGCTTCGGCTTGTTGGACGGTGGAGCTTCTTCATCATCATCTCCTTCATCTTCGTTGTTGTTGAAGGTGTCGTTTCCTTGAGGTGGTGGTGAAGGAGTTTGTGGTGGATCTTCATGATGTACTTCCTCCTCTTCATCTTGTCGTGTACCGCTTGTGGATGCCTCCATGTCGTGTTGAGGATCACCTTGACGTGAAGTAGGGGCTTCCACTTGAGTTGACGAAGTACTTTCCTTCACCTCCATGGGACGAATCTTGCCGATGGACAAGTCTTGGATAGCTTCCGAAGGATCCTTATCTCCTACATCATTTGGCAATTGTTCGACTTGCGAACCATTAGATTCATCAAACTTCACATCTACCGTCTCTTCAACTTTTCGAGTGAAGTTGTTGTAGACACGGTAAGTGTGAGAGTTCGATCCGTAACCAAGTAGGAATCCTTCATGAGATTTAGGAGCAAATTTAGTACGATGATGCTTATAAAGAATGTAGCACTTTGAGCAGAATACCCGAAAGTATCCAACTTGGGGTTTGTTACCGGTGAGTAGCTCGTATGCCGTTTTACCGAGAAGCTTGTGCAAGTAGAGTCGGTTTGTGGCATGACATGCTGTTTCCACGGCTTCTGCCCAAAAGTGTCTTGGCATCTTGTATTCGTCAAGCATCGTTGTTGCCATCTCAATAAGAGTCCGGTTCTTCCTCTCAACAACTCCATTTTGTTGAAGAGTGTACGTAGCCGAGAACTCATGTGAAACACCTTCTTCGTCAAGAAAGGTATCTACATGGGTGTTCTTGAACTCCGATCCGTTATCGCTCCGAACCTTCTTGATCTTCACCTCAAACTGATTTTGCGCTTTGCGAGCGAAGTTCTTGAAGATCTTTTGTACCTGCGACTTATCATCAAGAAAGAATACCCACGTAAATCTGGAAAAATCATCAACTATAACTAGACCATAGGAATTTCCACCGAGACTCTTGTAAGCATTGGGACCAAAACGATCCATGTGAAGTAACTTGAGTGGTCTCCTAGTAGTCATGATATTCTTTACGGGATGACTTCCACCTACTTGCTTTCCAGCTTGGCAAGCACTAAAAAGTCTATCTTTGTCAAAGATAACATCTTTAACACCAAGAATATGATCACCTTTGATAAGCTTGTCTAGATTATGCATGCCAACATGTCCTAGTCTTCTATGCCAAAGCCAACCTTTAGAAGATTTTGCAATAAGACAAGTACGAGGTTTGGATCTCTTAGTGAAATCAACAATGTATAGATCACCTCTACGGAAACCGGTAAAGAACATGTTATGATTATCTTGACGAAACACTTGGCAATCTATTTTCGTGAATAGCACATTAAAACCAAAGTCGGCAAGTCTAGATACGGAAAGAAGATTGTAGCCAAGGGATTCAACAAGCATGACGTTTTGAATAGAGCTATCATGGGATATGGCCACCTTACCAAGACCAAGTACCTTACCCTTGGAGTTGTCTCCAAAAGTTACATACCTTCGCGGTCCATGGTTTGGTGTGATATCTTCAAACATCTCTCTATCTCTGGTCATATGATCGGTGCATCCACTATCGAGAATCCACTCTTTTCCTCCGGACATGTAATCCTTGAAGTTTGCCATGAGACTTAGATTCTTCATGATCTTCTCATGCTCGATGTCGAACAACTCATCTTCATCATAGTAGCCATGTTCCACACTGTCATCATCAAGTGGGAAATCCTCGTCACAAGAAACAAGGGATTCGTTAGGATTGTGATCATGACAATGTTCAAGATTATGAATGCTAATGGCTTCTACAATGATGTTGTTGATAGTTATGACATCTCCTTTAGCACGCATGAGATCTCTAAGCTCAAATAGATAGTCATCAAACTTGGGATCACTAGGCATCATCTTGTGAAAGACAATAGTTTTATGAAGAATTTCATCAAGATTACTCAATGAATAACTTGGATATCGTTTCTCCAAGTCATTCCACAAAGTATAAGCACATTCAAAATTCTTCATTTGATTAAGCACGATCCTAGGTGATAACCCACAAGTGTAGGGGATCGTTTGTAGCCTTTTTCGATAAGTAAGAGTGTCGAACCCAACGAGGAGCTAAAGGTAGAACAAATATTCCCTCAAATTCTATCGACCACCGATACAACTCTACACACACTTTAACGTTTGGTTTACCTAGAACAAGTATGAAACTACTTTGTAGGTGATAGGATAGTTTGCATGAATAAAACTAGAAGTACTTTGCGGGAAATAAGACTACGAGTAAAAAGCAAGATAATAAAAGTTAGTTGTTTAGTTGAAAGATTTTGTCAAACAAGAAGGTTATTTGTCCCTAGGCAATTGATAACTAGACCGGTAATCATTCTTGCAATTTTATATGAGGGAGAGGCATGAGCTAACATACTTTCTCTACTTGGATCATATGCACTTATGATTGGAACTCTAGCAAGCATCCGCAACTACTAAAGATCATTAAGCTAAAACCCAACCATAGCATTAAGTATCAAGTCCTCTTTACTCCCATACGCAACTACTCGTGTTTATGCTTCTGTCACTCAAGCAACCCACCATAGGCAAATCATGAACACATTGCAACACCCTACAGCGGAGATCCCTCACGTTTGCGTGAGACGGAGGGCACCGTAGGACAGCACCATAATAAAATATACAATCATACCAACCATGATCATCAAGTAGCCCATAGGACAAACGGATCTACTAAAACATCATAGGATAGCCATATATCATTGGGAAATAGTATATGGAGTTGAGAACCATGTTTAATAGAGATTACAGTAGGGAGAAGGGGAGTTACACCGCTGCATAGAGGGGGAGAGAGTTGGTGTTGATGGCGGCGAAGTTGTTGGAGTAGATCGCCGTCACGATGCTTGCCCGGGCGGCGTTCCGGCGCGACCGGGAGAGAGGGGGAGAGAGCCCCATCCTTCTTATTCTTCCTTGGCCTCCCCCCTAGATGGGAGGAGAGTTCCCCCTCTGGTCCATGGCCGCCATGGCGGCGGAGGGGCAGGAGCCCCTCCGAGATTGGATCTCCCTCTCTGTTCTCTTCTGTTTCACGTTCCTCTTTTCTGGCCGAAAACCGTTTCTTATATTCCCGGAGATCTGTTCCTCCGATCGGGCTGAAATTTTGAGGGGATTTTTATCCAAAAATTAGCTTCCTTGTGCCCGAAGTAGAGCTCCAACCGACGTACGAGGTGGGCAGCACCCACCAGGCCGCGGTTGGGCCCCCTGGCCGCGCCCTGATGTATCGTGGGGGCTGTGGGCTTCCGTTTGCGTTGATTCCACTTCTCAAAATTCACAAATATTCCAAAAAAAATCTCCGTAAATTTTGACCGCGTTTGGACTTCGTTTGATATGGTAATTCTGCGAAACAAAAAACATGCAACAAACATGAACTGGCACTGGGCACTGGATCAATAGGTTAGTCCAATAAATCATATAAAATGTTGTCAAAAATATGTGAAAGTTGTATAATATTGGCATGAAACAATCAAAAAAATTAGATACGACGGAGACGTATCAGCATCCCGAAGCTTAATTCCTGCTCGGCCTCGAGTAGGTAAATGATAAAAAAGATAATTTTTGATGTGGAATGCTACCTAGCATAATCTTGATCGTATATCTAATCATGGCATGAATATTAAGACACAAGTGATTCAAAGCAATTGTCTAGTTTTGACATAAAGACATTAATACTCAGGCATCCCAACAAACAATCATGTCTTTCAAAATATCAAGGCTAAAGAACGCTATCCCTACAAAATCATATAGACTTGTCATGCTCTGTCTTCTTAACACAAAGTATAAATCATGTACTACCCCGGTGTCAGCCAAGCAATTGGTTCATACTTTTTAACGTGCTTCAGCATTTTCAACCCTCACGCAATACATGAGCGCAAGCCATGGATATAGCACTATGGGTGGAATATAATATGGTGGTAGGTTTCAAAGGGGTAAAGTGGAGAAGAAAGTCTCGCATCAACTCAGCGTATCAACGGGCTATGGAGATGCCCATCAATAGATATCAATGCGAGGAGTAGGGATTGTCATGCAACGGATGCACTAAGAGCTATAAGTGTATGAAATCTCAATATGAAGACTAAGTGGGTATGCATCTAACTATATGAAAAATTCCCACTAGTATATGAAAGTGACAACACAGGAGACTCTCTATATGAAAAACATGGTGCTACTTTGAGCACAAGTGTGGAATTAGCATGCCCCCTTCTACTTCTTCTTTTTTTTCCTTTTTTCTCTCTTTTTTTATTTTTTTTTCTTTCTTTGTCCGGAGCCTCATCCCGACTTGTGGGGGAATCATAGTTTTCATCATCCTTTCATCACTGGGGCATGCTCTAATAATGAATAATGATGATCATCACACTTCTATTTACTTACAACTCAATATCACAACGATAATAAAACAGAGTATGACTCTATATGAATGCAATGATCTAGCATAGCAAAGATATCAAAAAACGGACAAGCCATGGAAACATCATGCTAGCTATCTTACGATCATGTAATGCAAAATGAATGCTCAAGTCATCAAAACGGAGGCGGTGGAAGTTGCATGGCAATATATCTCGGAATGGCTATGGAAATGCCATAATAGGTAGGTATGGTGGCTGTTTTGAGGAAGATATAATAAGGCTTATGTGTGATAGAGTGTATCATATCACGGGGTTTGGATGCACCGACGAAGTTTGCACCGACTCTCGAGGTGAGAAAGGGCAATGCACGGTACCGTAGAGGCTAGCAAATTGTGGAAAGGTAAGAATGCGTATAATCCATGGACTCACATTAGTCATAAAGAACTCACATAATTTTTGCAAAAGTTTTATTAGCTCTCTCGAAGCAAAGTATTACTATGCATGCTCCTAGGGGGGAGGTTGGTAGGAGTTAACCATCGCGCGCCCCCGACCTTCACACAAAGATAGACAATCAAGGATAAATTGTGCTCCAACTTCCTAGCATAACGGGAGACTATACGTGCATGCTTCGGGAATCACAAACCTTAACACCAATATCTTACTAAACACGATCATCCACTATTACCTCCCACATATTATCATCTCTATATCGCAAAACTATTGCAAGGAATCAAACGTATCATATTCAGTGATCCCTAAGTTTTATGTAGGATTTTATGAGCAACCATGCAAATGACCAATTCCTGTTGACTCTCTAAATAGATATAAGTGAAGCAAGAGAGTTTAATACTTTCTACAAAAGACCATGCTCTAATAAATATAAGTGAAGCAAAAGAGCTTTCTATGAATAACAGTTTTCTATGTGAAGAGAAACAGGCAATCCAAACTTCAAATGATATAAGTGAAGCACATGAAGCATTCTATAAAGCCATACTCAAAAGATATAAATGAAGTGCAATGAGAATTCTATAAATCAACCATGTACTATCTCATACCAGCATGGTGCATAAAAGAAAAATGAAAACTAAACACAAAAGATGCTCCAAGATTTGCACATATCACATGAATGAAACGAATCCGAAAACATACTGATACTTGTTGAAGAAAGATGGGATGCCTTCCGGGGCATCCCCAAGATTAGACGCTTGAGTCTCCTTGGATATTTACTTGGGGTGCCTTGGGCATCCCCAAGCTTGAACTCTTGCCTATCCTTCTTCTCCTCATATCGAGACCTCCTCGATCTTCGAACACTTCATCCACACAAAACTTAACAGAAGACTGGTAAGATCCGTTAGTATAATAAAGCAAAATACTACTCTAGGTACTGTTGCAAACCAATTAATATTTTATATTTTCATTATCCCTGCTGTATTATAACTTTTCTATGGCTTACACCACCGATAAAATCGATAGTTTCATCAAAACAAGCAAAACAATGCATCAAAAACAGAATCTGTCTTAAACAGGACAGTCTGTAGTAATCTGAACTTTGACTATACTTATGTAACTCCAAAAATTCTTAAAAATTAGTAAAAATTAAAAAATTTATATATAAATACTGTGTAAAAAATTCAGAAACTTTTGACGTTCCAGTAAAAAATGAAAATTCACTCACTACAGCCAAAGTTTCTGTTTTTACACCGCACATACCAACAAGCAATCTAATCATCCTAAAGGCAAATCTTGGCACATTATTTTTATAACACAATGGATTTGTACAAGGGGATAATTATTTTTGTTGGAAAATTTTCCGTGATTCAAGATTCACAAAGTTTCCATGGGCATGAACAAAAGTTCAAGGACGTCCCCCACTTCAACGATGCTCATCATCTCTCTCACTTTCACCTTTCCTTTTGTGAAGTTTTAGGTTCCCCCCTATATTTTTTTTATTTTTAAACTTTATAAAAGAACACAACAGAAATAAGTGACTCTCTAAAACTTCCAGGTCGTCTCCCTGGCAGCGCTTTCTTTAAAGCCATTAAGCTAGGCATAAAGTGCTCAAGTAATGGATCCACCCGGATCCCAAGGTATATCAAAGCCAATTTTAATTAACAAAGATTTGTAATTTAGTAGTGAGCACAAAATGATAAATATCATGTGACAACGATGTCTAACTCTCTTCCTATGCATCGGCGTGTCATACAAGAACAATTCATGCACATTAAGTAAAGGCCAATGCATAGTATAAACGGTTTCTTGCAATTTCATAGTATTGGAAACATAGACAGGTGAATATGTAGTTCCTCTCTCATAATAATTGCAAGTAAGAGTAGCAAGCACATGCATATTATATTCATCAAAATCATCATATGTAGTAGCTAAACGCAACCCATCTATATAATCCTTAATAAGAGCAAACTTCTCCGATATAGTGTAGTTGGGAGAATTCAAAAAGATAATAGGACTATCATGTGTGGGTGCAATAACAACAATTTCATGCTTAACATAAGGAACTATAGCAAGTTCATCTTCATAAGCATAATTCATATTGGCATCATGACCACAAGCATAGCAAGCATCAAGTTCATCAAAAAGGGATATTTCAAATGAATCCATGGGATCATAGCAATCATCATGGCATTCATCCTTAGGTATGTGCGAAGGGTAATTAAACAATGTATGAGTTGAAGAGTTACTCTCATTAGAAGGTGGGCACAGGTAGCTAATCCGCTCTTCCTCCGTTTGTTCTTCGCTCTCCTCCTCATATTTTTCATCTAATGAGCTCATAGTTTCAGTAATTTCTTCTTTCATAGATTCCTGCAAAATATTAGTCTCTTCCAAGGCAGCGGTCATTCTTTCAATAAATTCAATAATATCAGCATTGCAATCATAATTCTCATAGCAATATTTAAGTATGGCAAAAATTTCAGATTCGTAAGGAACATCATCATCATACTTTTAAAGCAAAGAAGCAATTTCATAAGCACCTTTAAAAACAACAAATTCTTCTATTCGTTCCACATCATAGTAATCATAAATACCTTTAGCATAAGAAGCTAATGTTTCATTATCATTAAATTTACATTGAAAGGGAAGGTGTCGAGCTTCTATCTTAGAGCAACAAGTAAAGTCACATCTCGAGCATGCATCCCAAGCAAACCATTGCAATATTCTAATTTGATCACATAAGTGTTTCCCTTTTTTAGATAAGCGATAACCCTAAAGTACTCATGTTGATCCAATGTGTATCCCATTATAAAGTTCCTTGAGGATTTCTCGGGATTATCGAAGGAGTAATTAACGTGTTTCACATAACTAGCATCGAGGGTTTTAGGAGGTTCCCCATCTCCATGAGTAGCAAGTACCACTAATTTTTTTGGTGTTTCGTGTTCCATATCCATGACTAAAGATATAAAACAACTAATAACAGAAAATAAAAATTACTTAGTGATAAAGCAAACAAGCACACACGAGAATATTCACCCCACGCTATTGCTCCCCGGCAACGGCGCCAGAAAAAGGTCATGATAACCCACAAGTGTAGGGGATCGTTTGTAGCCTTTTTCGATAAGTAAGAGTGTCGAACCCAACGAGGAGCTAAAGGTAGAACAAATATTCCCTCAAGTTCTATCGACCACCGATACAACTCTACACACACTTTAACGTTTGCTTTACCTAGAACAAGTATGAAACTACTTTGTAGGTGATAGGATAATTTGCACGAATAAAACTAGAAGTACTTTGCGGGAAATAAGACTACGAGAAAAAAGCAAGATAATAAAAGTTAGTTGTTTAGTAGAAAGATTTTGTCAAACAAGAAGGTTATTTGTCCCTAGGCAATTGATAACTAGACCGGTAATCATTCTTGCAATTTTATATGAGGGAGAGGCATGAGCTAACATACTTTCTCTACTTGGATCATATGCACTTATGATTGGAACTCTAGCAAGCATCCGCAACTACTAAAGATCATTAAGGTAAAACCCAACCATAGCATTAAGTATCAAGTCATCTTTACTCCCATACGCAACAACCCACCTACTCGGGTTTATGCTTCTGTCACTCAAGCAACCCACCATAGGCAAATCATGAACACATTGCAACACCCTACAGCGGGGATCCCTCACGTTTGCGAGAGACGGAGGTCACCGTAGGACAGCACCATAATAAAATATACAATCATACCAACCACGATCATCAATTAGCCCATAGGACAAAGCGGATCTACTCAAACATCATAGGATAGCCATATATCATTGGGAAATAGTATATGGAGTTGAGCACCATGTTTAAGTAGAGATTACAGCGGGGATAAGGGGAGTTACACTGCTGCATAGAGGGGGAGAGAGTTGGTGTTGACGGCTGCGAAGTTGTTGGAGTAGATCGTCGTCACGATGCTTGCCCCGGCGGCGTTCCGGCGCCACCGGGAGAGAGGGGGGAGAGCCCCCCTCCTTCTTCTTCTTCCTTGGCCTCCCCCTTGATGGGAGGAGAGTTCCCCCTCTGGTCCATGGCCGCCATGGTGGCGGAGGGGCAGGAGCCCCTCCTAGATTGGATCTCCCTCTCTGTTCTCTTCTGTTTCACGTTCCTGTTTTCTGGCCGAAAACCGTTTCTTATATTCCCGGAGATCCGTAACTCCGATCGGGCTAAAATTTTGAGGGAATTTTTATCCAAAAATTAGCTTCCTTGTGCCCGAAGTAGAGCTCCAACCGATGTACGAGGTGGGCAGCACCCACCAGGCCGCGGTTGGGCCCCCTGGCCACGCCCTGATGTATCGTGGGGGCTGTGGGCCTCCGTTTGCGTTGATTCCACTTCTCAAAATTCACAAATATTCCAAAAAAATCTCTGTAAATTTTTATCGAGTTTGGACTTCGTTTGATATGGTAATTCTGCGAAACAAAAAACATGCAACAAACAGGAACTGGCACTAGGCACTGGATCAATAGGTTAGTCCAATAAATCATATAAAATGTTGCCAAAATTTGTGAAAGTTGTATAATATTGGCATGAAACAATCAAAAAAATTAGATACGACGGAGACATATCACTAGGCAATCCTCTAATGATAAGATTAACAGTTCTAAGATTGCATAGCATATCAATTTCCTCTTCGTGTGTGGGATGTAAGGGATCAATGGGAGGTACATAGGGGTTCTTAACATACTTGCTCAAATGAAATTCATTGAATAGCTCAAGCATCTTATATTTCCATTGACTATAGTACTCTCCATCAAGAATAGGCACTCTACAACTCACTCCCCAAACTAGACACATCCATCTTCCTCCACGGTGATGAAACAGATGCAATGGAGACCAATGCTCTGATACCACTTGTAGGATCACTAGAAGTGTGTGTCTAGAGGGGGCGTGAATAGACTACTAGCAGGAATTAAAAACCTAACCTTTTCCCAAGTTAATTGGTTGGCAGATTTTAGCAATTATAGCAAGTCTAGCACACCCTACACATGCAAGTCAACAAGTATGGCAGCGGAAAATAAAGACATTGCACATGGAAGTAAGGAGTTGAGATAGTGAGATCAAACGCATGAGGGACACGAAGATTTTTCCCGTGGTTCCGATAGGTGGTGCTATCGTACGTCCACGTTTATGGAGTCTTCAACCCACGAAGGGTAACGGCCGCGAGAGTCCACGGAGGGCTCCACCCATAAGGGTCCACGAAGTAGCAACCTTGACTATTCCATAACGGCTTCCGTCCACGAAGGACTAGCCTCACTATGGGTAGATCTTCACGAAGTAGGCGATCTCCTTGCCCGTACAAACTTCTTGGTTCAACTCCACAACACGAAGTAGGAGGCTCCCAAGCGACACCTAACCAATCTAGGAGGCACCACCCTCCAAAAGGTAATAGGCTCGGTAATGTCGATGAACTCCTTGTTCTTGTGCTTCAAGATGATAGACTCCTCAACACACAATCACTCTCTCGCAGATTTGGCTTTGGTGGAAGAGATTGATTTGGTGGAAAGCAACTTGGGGAGGCTAGAGATCAAGATTCATATGGTTGGAATGGAATGGCTTGATCTCAACACATGAGTAGGTGGCTCTCTCTCAGAAAATCGGATGGGGCAAGTATGGAATAGTTCTGAGTGCTTCTCTTTCGAGTGGGTGGTGGTGAAGGGGTATATATAGGCATCCCCAAAAATCCAACCGTTACACCTAAAGTGACCAACTCGGTGACACCGAAGTGTAAAACTCGGTGGTACCGAGTTGCTCCAAAGGTAGCAACTTTTGAATCTCGGTGAGACCGATATGTTATTCTCGGTGGTACCGATAAGATGACCAACGGTCTGATTGCACAACTCGGTGAGACCGATTCTCAAATTTCGGTGGTACCAATTCTTGACAACGGCTAACCAGAAAGTTGGTCCAAAACTCAGTGAGACCAATTCACAAAACTCGGTGGTACCGATTCTTGAGAATGGCTAACCAAAAAGTTGGTTCAAATCTCGGTGAGACAGATTGGCAAAACTCGGTGGTACCGATTCTTGAAAATAGGATACCCGAGAGTTGGCAACTGATTTCGGTGGCACCGAATCGAATGATGGTAGTACCGAGATGCTTGGGTTTGGCATGGATCTGTCTGAGGTGGGAATCGGTGGGACCGAGTGGAAATTGTTGGTAGCACCGATTTTCAAGATAGGCTTGGACAGACTTTTGTGGAAGAGTTTGTGGGTGTTTTTGGTGACTATCACTTGTGCACGTGGAGCATCTTGTTCACCAACAGTACCTTACCCCGTTTTAATAGTATTGGCTTTCCTATGGACTCAAAGTGATTTCTCACAAAGTAAAATGTAGAGTCCTCTTGCTTGAAGCTTTGCCAATCCATTTCCTTGCATCTTGGGGTATCTCCACACAATCATTTTTGCCAACCCATCTCTCTCTATGGACTTTTATCTGAAATACACTAGGTAGAAATATTAGTCCAAGAGACAATGTATGTTGTCATGAATTATCAAAACCACCAAGGGAGCATATTGTGCTTTCAGTTTCTCTCAACGATCCCAAAACAAGTTGAAGAGTTGAAAAGATCAGCCGCTCGAGCTGGTGCAACATCGTCTTTGAGCCGGGCTCTAGCTTACTCAAAGGCGCTTGATCCGGCAGAAATGGCAAAAGGATTTCCTGAGTTCAAGGATGACGGCTCAGTATTTAGTGATGCTGACTATGTTAAGTGCGTCAAAACATCTCAAGTGTTGGCCACACAACTTGTCCTTGAAATGGAGCAGAAGAGTTATCAGGCGGCTTACGATGCTAACAACTCACGAGTTCGGCCGCCCTCCTTTGTGCCGGTGAACCTGACTCCTCAACGTCGTAAGCACATTTTTGCCCCTGACGTTGACTCGTCCTCCATCCTGAATGGAGAATCTAGCATTCCATGCTTTAATCCATTCCAACTGGGATGTGGACAAACTTCAGATCGAAGAACCAGAAGATCCAGTGGAGGATGACCCGGAGGCGGCTCAGGCTAGAGGTCAGCCTGAGGTTAACCCGGACGGCACAAAAGGCGGACCACAGAATTGATATGTAAAAAATTTAAGTCACCTGGTGGCAGTAGCCCCCAAGTGTTGGGCAGAACATGAATATTTTGTGGCTCCTGAGATGAGTCTGTAATAGGAGTAGTTTGAAAACTTCTTGAAAAGCTTTGTCATGCCTTCGTGCATGTTTGCATTTAAGGAACTTTGATCCTTTTGATCTGTTTCGATAATTGCTGGTTGTGCCGCTCTTTTGCTTGTCTTTGAATATCTCTGTTGTGCTCGGTGAGTCTTTTGATTGAAACGGAGAGGACAGGTCCAAGAATGAGCCAGCAAAGAAACTTGGCTTTCAAAGCTCAAGTCTTGTTCGAATAATATTGAAGAAGATAATGACTGAACAGGTCATAATATGACGACGGTTGATAACCCAGACGCTCATGTATGAGCCAGCAATAAAATAATGTTGTACCTACAAAATTTATGAGGTAGTAATAATAGTTTTATAACAATATAAACTACTGTTAATAAGCCGGCCGAGTGAGACTAGGCAAGAAGAGACTGGCTTTCGAGGCTCGGCAAGATAGACCAGCTCTTCTGAGCTGGTTTGGAAACTCCAATCATTTAATGTATGTATGTACGATGTAACCCGGTTTTGAAGACCAACTTTCTGCAACATAAACAAATATAGATATGTATGTATGATGCATGATGCAATGATGCCATGTAGGATGATGTATGCATGTGATAACAGAGTATAAAAATGCCGGCTTTCGAGGCTCGACATAAAGACCGGCTTTCGAGGCTCGAGTCTTGCTTCCATGAAGCGGGTATGATAACCCATGGTTTATCCTAGCTCTTTGTATGCTGGCTCTCACGTGACTCAAGCCGATGTCTTAACCTTGGTAAGTTCAGGGTCCAAAATGGATTGACTTGTCAAGAGTACATGGGGTCACCTGATCGGAGTCGTATCAAGCATACAGGCAGGTTTAACCATATATGGCGTTTTTAGCCGGGTCAAGAGGGTGAGAAAGCTGAACTCGGTGAGTTGGAAGCCCCCAAATGCCCAATGTATTATGGCATTTTTGCCGGGTCACAAGGGTGAGAAAGCTGAACTCGGTGAGTTGGAAGCCCCCAAGTGCCCATTGTTTCAGAGAATAAAGACTCATGCTCAATTTGTAGGCTGAAACGATAGAAACCCTGAGTTTCGAGTGTGTCGGCTTTATTATATTTGAAACATAAAGAAGCATGTACATAATTTGCAGGGAGGGGGAATCACAAAAGGCAAAAGGAGCCGGTGACTCTAAGTATAATATGGCCGCAGGTGAGCAACGCTCCAAGGCCGGGTTGTTTTCTCCTTGGAGGTATATGATCCTTCTTGTAAATTCTCCAGACAATATGAATTATTATTTGAGAATTCAGGTGCTAGTGGTACTGACCGCTATTCAGCTGCTTGGGATTACTCTAGAAACCACCTTGGTTATTATGTTGATTACCCTTGCCAGAATGCTGTCCATTGCCATTATTTCCCTAATGCTGGAAACCAGCTCCTGAGCCGCCCTGTGACCCGCCAGGACCGTGCTGACCTGGGTGTCCTCCACCGTTGCCTCCTTGATGATTCTAGAAGGTCTGGTTACGAAATTCCTGCATAATGTAACAGTTTTCCCATGAGTGGGTAGCCGGCTTATCCTGGGTACTATGCTTGGGACACGGTGCCTTGAGCGCCTCCTCGTAATTACGAGGCTTATTCCCATTGTAAGTCCCTCCAGGGCGACCATTACGGCTTTGGTTTTTGAAAACAATATTGGTGTTGGCAACGAAGTCCGACCCGCCATCTGGCTGCTTCCGCTTGCCATTGTTATGCTGGGCCCCCTGGTTACCACCGTGATTATGCTGGCCTTTACCACCTTCGCATTTCTTGCCTTTGCTAGTCTTGTCCTCATGTGAGCCGGGATCCTTCGTGTTGTCTGACTTGGCGTATCTGGTAAGGACATCCATTAAGTCGCCCATATCCTACACCTTTCGCTTGAGCCACCCGAGCTTCTGGACCAGCGGCTGAATGTGGCAGTTCTTTTCTAGGATTAGGATGGCTTGAGCCGCCGTGATGCTGTCTGATGAGTGTATGATTTCTGCGACCCGGCAAGTCCAATGATGGGCTGACTCGTCCACGCGCTGGACGCAATGTAGAAGATTCACTATCGTCATTGGCTTCTTGCACGTTCCCTGAAAATTCTTGATGAAGCGCTCCTTAAGCTCTGACCAAGTGTTGATGGAATTGGGCGGAAGATTCTTCAGCCATGTTCGAGTCGGTCCCTCCAGCATCATGGTCAAGTACTTGGCGCATACAGCGTCACTGACATCCAACATATCCATTGCCAACTCGTAGCTTTCGATCCAAGCTGCCGGCTCAAGATCCGCCGTGTAATTAGGCACCTTGCGAGGCCCCTTGAAGTCTTTGGGCATATGCTCTGCACAGAGGGCCGGGGATAAGCAAGGTATCCCAATCGTCCTACTGTTTGTCCCAGCCCCCACAGCCATCGGTTGAGGTTGAAGTTGTTGAATCGCCGGTGCTGCTGCTTCCGCCTCTGCCTGTTGCGCGCCTCTGGCTGCATCGACAATCGCCTGGGCACCTGATGGCACAGGCCGGGTCGAGGAAACCTGAGGCTGTTGCCTGCGTCCACTGCTAGAAACAGCCGAAGACTCCACATGGCAACTTTTGCTGCGGCTGGCATATGGGGTGGAGTGCATCCGATCGCGACTATAAGAATACTGTGCTTGTTGCACTACCGCTATTTTTAGCATATCTATGGCGTTCCTGGCCTCAACCTCAACAGGGGTATTTCCATGAATAGGTAGTGCTTCCAGGTTCCGGGTCGCCGCTAGCACATTGTCAACAGGGTTGGAAAAGTGGCCCCATGGCGTCTGGAAACGTCGGGGCACCGAGTGAGTTGGTGGTGGCTGAGCCGAGTCGTTTTGTTGATTTCCGAGGGGCTGCCCAGTCCCCGGAGTCTGCTGAGGGGTATTAAAAAGTTGTTGCGGCTCGAGGTTTGTTGGCAGCCGGCTCTGGTGTCTCCTCTGGTAAACCGCCTCAGATGCATCTCTCTGAAGCCCTAACTGCCAAGCCTTGGCCTTAAGGCGCTCTGACTCATTATGTATACGAGCATGTAACTCTGCCATTCGGGCGTTCTCAGCAACAATTTCCTTCTGTACCTCGGTCATCTGGTCACGGAGTTTGGCTAACTCTATGTTGCGCTCTTCCTGATTTTCCGCGGTAACAGGAGTGTCCACGAGCTTCACCATCTCAGCCATTAAATCTGTCATGGCCTGAGCCGGCGTCTAGCTAGACCCGCTAGAGCCACCCGCCGCTCCAGCTGCGAACGGATTTTGAGCCGCCGCGGTTCCTGCCATGTAGACAACAACTTGGCGAGGTGACTCATGGAATTCCTCGGGGGCTTCAATCTCCAACGAACCCCTGACTCTGCCATCATAGAGAGGATAGATCGACTCAGTTTCTCCCATGGAAGCCTCGCCATCTGAGTTGACGAGGGTGTCCTTGTTGCCCGCAGGCTCATCCGGGAGGCAAACTCCCTGGGTGAAGCCGACGAAAATGTGACGCCGGCCGGCTTGATCCCGGCCGGGTCGGGCACGCCGAGCCGGCTCGTTGATGTTGGTGTAGATGTCTGACTCGGGAACCGTAACGCCGATCTAGCCAAAGGGGACCCGGTACCAGTGCTCAATTGAGCCGGCCTCGCCGCCCCAGACTGGATCGTCGATGTAGATCTTGTCACGGCGGCTCTTGATCATCTGACCAACCACGAATTTCTCGAACCCTGGACAGGTTCCCCTCGAGAACTCAACTCCACCGGGCGAGGGCCCCAAGGTGGGCGCCAACTGTCGTGGTTTTGTCACGGCAGATGTCCTCGTGAAAGGACTTAGGTGTGAGGTCATCGCCGCTAGGTGGCGACTCTTATATACAGGTCAAGACCCTAGGTTTTACAACAGAGTCTGGGTCGCCTTACAAGTCGTAACCTATTGTGTCTCTAACACGCCTTGCCTCTTAGGCAAGGAAACTCCTGGCGTCTTCTGCCTCCTAGGCCTTGAGTCGCCGTCTTCACATGTTTGGGCCGCCCCGCGGCTTACTTGGTAACCGCCTTGCTTGCCATGTCTCAATGGCACGGCCCATCTTTAGTATAATTCCAGAGCCGCCACTACATTGACCCGGCCCCATAGGACGGGTTAAACCGTAGGGTTATATCTGTAGGATCGAAAGTATGTCTAGAGGGGGGGTGATTAGACTACTTGACCAAATAAAAATTCTACCTTTTCCCAATTTTAGTTGTGGGTAGATTTTAGCACTGATAGCAAGTCAAGCACACCCTACACATGCATGTCTAAGAGTGTAGCAGCGGAAAGTAAAGACAAGCACATGTAATAGAGGCAAGGGTTACAAGATCAAACACAATTGTAGACACGAAGATTTTTCCCGTGGTTCCGATAGGTGGCGCTATCGTACATCCATGTTTATGGAGTCTTCAACCCACGGAGGGTAACGGTCGTGAGAGTCCATGGAGGGCTCCACCCATAAGGGTCCACGAAGTAGCAACCTTGACTATTCCATAACGGCTTCCATCCACGAAGGACTAGACTCACTATGGGTAGATCTTCACGAAGTAGGCGATCTCCTTTCCCGTACAAACTTCTTGGTTCAACTCCACAACACGAAGTAGGAGGCTCCCAAGCAACACCTAACCAATCTAGGAGGCACCACCCTCCAAAATGTAATAGGCTTGATAGTGATGATGAACTCCTTGCTCTTGTGCTTCAAGATGATAGACTCCTCAACACTCAACCACTCTCTCACAGATTTGGCTTGGTAGAAGAGATTGATTGGGCGGAAAGCAACTTGGTGAGGCTAGAAATCAAGATCCATATGGTTGGAGTGGATGATCTTGATCTCAACACAAGCGTGTTGGAAATATGCCCTAGAGGCAATAATAAAATGGTTATTATTATATTTCCTTGTTCATGATAATCGTTTATTATCCATGCTATAATTGTATTGATTGGAAACACAAATACATGTGTGGATACATAGACAACACTGTGTCCCTAGTATGCCTCTAGTTGACTAGCTCGTTGATCAAAGATGGTCAAGGTTTCCTGGCCATAGACATGAGATGTCATTTGATAACAGGATAACATCATTAGGAGAATGATGTGATGGACAAGACCCAAACTATGAACGTAGCATATGATCGTATCAGTTTATTGCTATAGTTTTCTGCATGTCAAGTATCTGTTCCTATGACCATGAGATCATGCAACTCACTGACACCGGAGGAATACCTTGTGTGTATCAAATGTCACAACGTAACTGGGTGACTATAAAGATGCTCTACAGGTATCTCCGAGGGTGTCTGTTGAGCTGGCATGGATCAAGACTGGGATTTGTTACTCTGTGTGACGGAGAGGTATCTCAGGGCCCACACGGTAATACAACATCACAATAAGCCTTGCAAGCAAAGTGACTAAAGAGTTAGCCACGGGATCTTGTATCATGGAACGAGTAAAGAGACTTGCCCGTAACGAGATTGAACTAGGTATAGAGATACCGACGATCGAATCTCGGGCAAGTAACATACCGAAGAACAAAGGGAACAGCATACGGGATTAACTGAATCTTTTACATAGAGGTTCAACCGATAAAGATCTTCGTAGAATATGTAGGAACCAATATGGGCATCTAGGTCCCGGTATTGGTAATTGACCGCAGAGGTGTCTCGGTCATGTCTACATAGTTCTCGAACCCGCAGGGTCTGCACACTTAACGTTCGGTGACGTTTCGGTACTATTGAGTTATGTATGATGGTGACCGAAGGTTGTTCGAACTCCCGGGTGAGATCCCGGACGTCACGAGGAGCTCCGGAATGGTCCGGAGGTAAATATTGATATATAGGAAAGTGGTGTTTGAACTCTGGAAAAGTTTCGGGCATTTCCGGCAGTGTACCAGGAGTGACGAATGGGTTCCGGGGGTCCACCAAGTGGGGCCCACACACCCCAAGGGGCCACATGGGCCTTAGAGGTGGCACACCAGCCCCTGGTGGGCTGGGCGGCCAGCCCCTATGGGCCTATGCGCAGGAAAGAGGAGAGGGGGAGGAGTCCTAATCGGAGGAGGACTCCTCCCACGCCCACCTCCTAGTTGGAGGTGGACTCCTCCACCTCCTTGGTTCGGCCGACCCTAGGGGGAAACCCTAGGGCACCAGCCCATTCCCCTCCCTCCTATATATATTGGAGGGGAGAGAGGGCAGCCGCACCCCAAGCCACGGTGTAGCCCTCCCCCCCCCCCCCCGCGTCTATACCATTTTTCCTCTAGATTAGTTTGGCGGCGCTTGGCGAAGCCCTGCCGGGTTAGCTCCACCACCACCGTCACCACGCCGTCATGCTGCCGGGGAACTCATCTACCTCTCCGCTCCCTCTTGCTGGATCAAGAAGGCGGAGATCGTCATCGAGCTGTACGTGTGCTGAACGCGGAGGTGCCGTCTGTTCGGCACTAGATCGGGACGGGTCGTGATTGGATCGCGGGACGGCTTGCGATTTGGATCGCGAAGACGTTCGACTACATCAATCGCGTTTCTTAACGCTTCCTGCTTAGCGATCTACAAGGGTACGTAGATCCACTCTCCCTCTCGTAGATGCTCATCACCATGGATAGATCTTGGGTGTGCGTAGGAAAAATTTTGTTTCCCATGCAACGTTGCCCAACAGTGGCATCATGAGCTAGGTCTATGCGTAGATGAGATCACGAGTAGAACACAAAGGAGTTTGTGGGTGTTGATATTCAGATTGCTTCCCTCCTTAGTCTTATCTTGATTCGGCGGTATTGTGGGATGAATTGGCTCGGACCAACCTTACTCGTCCACGTACGAGAGACCGGTTCCATCGACTGACATGTAACTTTGTTGCATAAGATGGCTGGCGGGTGTCTGTCTCTCCCACTTTAGTTGAATCGGATTCGACAGAGGTGGTCCTTGTAGAAGGTGAAATAGCAACTTGCGTATCACCGTTGTGGTTTTGCGAATTTAAGAATCGTTCTTGCTAGATACCCATAGCAGCCACATAAAACATGCAACAACAAATTAGAGGACGTCTAACTTGTTTTTGCAGGGTATGATGTGATATGATATGGCCAGAAACATGATGAGATATATGTGATGTATGAGATGATCATGTTTTGTATAGATTATCACGACTTGCATGTCGATGAGTACGGCAACCGGCAGGAGCCATAGGGTTGTCTTTAATTATTTTTGCCGTTTTTGCATTACTTTATCGCTATGAGTTAGCAATAGTTGTAGAAGCAATAGTTGGCGCAACAACCTCATGGCGACACGTTGATGGAGATCATGGTGTCATGCCGGTGACGATGGAGATCATGCTGGTGCTTTGGAGATGGAGATCAAAAGCACAAGATCTTGGCCATATCATGTCACTTATGATTTGCATGTGATGTTAATCCTTTTATGCACCTTGTTTTGCTTAGGACGGCAGTAGCATTATAAGGTGATCCCTCACTAAAATTTCAAGATAAAATTGTGTTCTCCCCGAGTGTGCACCGTTGCGAAAGTTCGTCGTTTCGAGACACCACGTGATGATCGGGTGTGATAGACTCTACATTCGCATAGAACGGGTGCAAGCCAGAGTTGCACATGTGGAACACTCGGGTTAAACTTGACGAGCCTAGAATGTACCGACATGCCCTCGGAACACAAGAGACCGAAAGGTCGAACATGAGTCATATAGTAGATATGATCAACATGGAGATGTTCACCATTGAAACCATCTCATCTCACGTGATGATCGGACTTGGGTTGGTGGATTTGGATCATGTCACACTTGGACAACCTGAGGGATGTTGATTTGAGTGGGAGTTCTTAAGTAATATGATTAATTGAACTCATTATCATGAACATAGTCAAAGTGACTTTGCAAATTATGCTGTAGATCAATAGCTCGCACTGTAGCTCCCCTATTTTTTTATACGTTCCTAGAGAAAATAGAATTGAAAGATGATGGTAGCAATAATGCGGACTGGGTCCGTGATCAGAGGATTGTCCTCATTGCTGCACAGAAGGCTTATGTCCTTAATGCACCGCTCGGTGCGCCACCCCCCTCAAGCGTCGTCTGTAGATGTTGTGAACATCTGACAGGCACGTTCTGATGACTACTTGATAGTTCAGTGCGTCATGCATTACGGCTTAGAATTGAGGCTCCAAAACGTTTTGAACGTCACGGAACATATGAGATGTTCTAAGAGCTGAAATTGGGATCTCAGGCTCGTGCCCGTGTTGAGAGGTATGAGACCTCCAACAAGATTCTTTGCCTGCAAGATGAAGGAGAATAGCTCAATCGGTGAGCATGTGCTCAGATTGTCTGGGTGCTACAATCGCTTGAATCGGGTGGGAGTTGATCTTCCACATAAGATAGTGGTTGATATAGTTCTCCAAGTCACTGACACAAAGCTACTAGAGCTTTGTGATGAACTATGAAATGCCAGGGATGGAAATGATGATCCCCGAGCTATCCGCGATGTTTGACACCGCGAAGGTAGAAATCAAGAAGGAGCATCAAGTGTTGATGGTTAGTAAAACCACTAGTTTCGAGAAGGGCAAGGGCAAGGAGGGAAACTTCATGGATGGCAAGCCAGTTGCTGCTCAAGTAAAGAAACCCAAGGTTGATCCCAAACCCGAGACTGAGTGCTTCTATTATGAGGAGAGCGGTCGCTGAAGCGGAACAACCCTAGATACTTGGTAGATAAGAAGGCTGGCAACGTCAACGAAAGTATATTTGATATACGTATTATTGATGTGTATCTTACTAGTACTCCTAGTAGCACCTGGGTATTAGATACCGGTTCAGTTGCTAAATGTTGGTAACTCGAAATAAAAGCTACGGAATAAACGGAGACTAGCTAAGGGCGAGGTGACGATGTGTGTTGGAAGTGTTTCCAAGGTTGATGTGATCACCATCGCACGCTCTCTCTACCTTCGGGATTAGTGATGAACCTAAATAAATGTTATTTGGTGTTTGCGTTGAGCATGAACGTGATTAGATCATGTTTATTGCAATACGGTTATTCATTTAAGTTAGATAATAATGGTTATTCTGTTTACATGAATAATGCCTTCAATGGTCATACACCCAATGTGAATGGTTTATTGAATCTCGATCGTACTGATACACATGTTCATAATATTGATGCCAAAAGATGCAAAGTTAATAATGATAGTACCACATATTTGTGGCACTGCCGCCAAGGTCATATTGGTGTAAAGCGCATGAAGAAACTCCATGCTGATGGATCTTTTGACTCACTCGATTTCGAATCGGTTGAGACATACGGACCATGCCTCTTGGGCAAGATGACTAAGACCCCGTTTTCCGATATGATGGAGCAGGCAAGTGACTTATTGGAAATGATACATGTTGATGTAGCGATCCAATGAGTGTTGAAGCGTGCGGTGGATATCGCTATTTTCTTACCTTCACTGATAATTTGAGTAGATATGGGGATATTTACTTAATGAAACACAAGTCTGAAACGTTTGAAAAGTTCAAACAAATTCAGAGTGAAGTTTGAGATCATCGTGACAAGAAGATAAAATGTCTACGATATGATCGTGGAGGTAAATATCTGAGTTACGAGTTTGGTATACAACTCAAGACAATGTGGAAGTTGTTTCACAACTCACGCCACCTGGAACACCATAGTGTGATGGTGTGTCCGAACGTCGTAGTCATGCTCTATTGGATATGGTGCGTACTATGATGTCTCTTATCGTTTCGCCACTATCGTTTTGGGGTTATGCATTAGAGACAAATACATTCACTTTAAAATAGGGCACCATCTAAGTCCGTTGAGATGACACCATATGAAATTTGGTTTGGCAGAAACCTAAGTTGTCATTTCTCAGAATTTGGGAATGCGACGCTTATGACTGATAAGCTCGAACCCAAAGCGGAAAAGTGCATCTTCATAAGATACCCTAAGGAAACAGTAGGGTATACCTTCTATCTCAGATCCAAGGGCAAAGTGTTTGTTGCTTAAAACTGGTCCTTTCTTGAGAAAAAGTTTCTCTCGAAAGAATTGAGTGGGAGGAAAGTAGAACTTGATGAGGTTGTTGAACCGTCACTTCAGTTGGATAGTAGCACGACGCAGAAAGATGTTTCTGCGACACCTACACCAAGTGAAGAGGAAGCAAATGATGATGATCATGAAGCTTCGGATCAAGTTACTACCGAACCTCGTAGGTTGACAAGAACTCGTACCACCCCTGAGTGGTACGTCAATCCTGTCTTGGAGGTCATTGAGGGAGTCCTGGTTTAAGGGGTCCTCGGGAGGCCGACCTATTTCTTATGGGCCGGACTTTATGGGCCGCTTGCCGAGCACTGGATTGATTGAAGACCTTGTTTCCAGGAAGGAAGCTTCCAGAATCGTGGCGTATCCTCCACGTTTGAAGTAGTGAATAGGCATGTTTATCCCTTCGACGTGTAACCGACCATGTGTAAACCCTAGGTACCCTCGGCGTCTATATAAGCCGGAGGGTTTTAGGTGGTAGAACAAGAGAACTCATCTAGGGTTTTAGTCATTCGATCTCGAGGTAGATCAACTCTGTAACCCTTATACTATCAATATAATCAAGCAGGGCGTAGGGTATTACCTTCATAGGAGGGCCCGAACCTGGGTAAACATCGTCTCCCTCTTCTCCTGTTACCATCGATTCTAGTCTCACAGCTCGGGGCCCCCTACCCGAGATCCGCCGGTTTTGACACCGACATTGGTGCTTTCATTGAGAGTTCCGCTGTGATCGCCAAAGGAATCGATGGCCCGCCTCGTCATCAACAAAGAGGTCCGCAATACGGCCACTTTCATCCCCGGACAGCTCTTCGCCTTCGGCAGCATTGTGCTGCACGCCGACCCGATCGGCCATCTAGGCCGTGTCGGAAGTTTCGCCCCTGATCAAGAGATCAAATTCGGGAACCTAGAGTTCTCCGTAGACTCTCGGGATGACCTGTCACTTACCGGGCTCGCAGTCTCGCCTGCCACGCCCGAAGACTCTGAGGCCTTAACCTCCGATCTATCTTTCGGTCCCGACCACGGGATCTACCCGGGTGAGGACCCAACTTTCAGTCCGGACCCGGTCATAGTGCCAGACATTCGGAGACCTGTTCTTGCCGAACACTCTCCCTGCGCGGATGCGTCGGAGGTTAACTCCGGAAGCTCTGAGCAGGCCAACCCGATCGAGCTCTCGATACTTGACGAGGCTCTAGATCGGATCTCGTCGATGAAGATTACCGACGACCCAACCCCAATCTGTGCTCAGATTGGGCTCAAGGCGGGTCAGGACGAATTTTTCGTCCCACCCACCACCCACTTGATAGCCACTGTCGAGGATTTAACCGACATGTTGGACTATGCCTCTGAGGAGGCAGAATGCATGGATGAGGAGGACCGCGCCCTCACCCCCGTTAACACCGGGCGGTGGACTGCCACCTCCACATACGACGTCTACATGGTGGACACTTCGAAAAATGATGGCGACAAATCGGGTGAAGCACCGTCAAGACGCCGAAAGCCGCATAAACGGTTAAAAGGAAAAAGGGGAAGAAAAGCTATCGACGGCACCGGGGACGGAGATACCCCGAAAGACCGCGGCGATCCCGATATCCCCGAACACCCGTTAGAGGGTCAGGAGAGCCGGAAGACCGGCGCAACCCCGACGATTTAAATGATTCCGAGGACGACAATTACCTCCCCCCTGTCAAGGAGGAGGACATCCCGGAAGCCGATGACTTCGCCATCCCCGATAACCTTGAAGATCAGGAACTGTTCAGGCAGCAGCTTATAGCTACAGCCCGCAGCCTGAAAGCAAAAGAACGGCAGCTTAAAGCCGAACAAGACAACCTCAACGATCGATGGACGAGAGTCCTCTCATCTGAGGAAGGATACGGTACCGGTCTATCGGACCAACCTAAGAGCTATCCACGCAGAAGGCTACTGCCACAATTCGATGACGAGCTCACAGATACGCCGTCTCCCGAACATACCCCATACGACAAGCCAGACCGCCCTCCTCGAGGACGAGACAGGACGGCTGATGACACCGGCTATAGGCCGACGATACCCCGTAGACGGGGAAAAGAGCCACAAGAGCCCGATGACAGGTTCGACCTGCGACACGACCTTGACCACAGAGCTGGTCATACGCGATCCATCTACGGATCCAGAGGATACTCACCCGATAGACGGGAAGGGTACCGGCCCTAGCTCGACCACAACAATAGAGGTCCGGAACGAAACCGGGCTAGAACAGACGTCGATCACCGGCGCGACATATCTCGGGTCAGAGGCGCTGCCCACCCACTGTGCTTCACGGACGAGGTGATGCAGCATCAGTTCCCGGAAGGGTTTAAACCCGTAAACATAGAGCAATACGATGGGACAACTGACCCAACCATATGGATTGAGGATTTCCTCCTCCACATCCACATGGCGCGAGGAGATGACCTCCACGCCATCAAGTATCTACCCCTGAAGCTTAAGGGGCCAGCTCGGCATTGGTTAAATAGCCTCCCCGAAAACTCCATTGGGTGCTAGGAGGATCTAGAAGAGGCATTCCGATGTAACTTCCAGGGCACTTATGTTCGGCCGCCGGACTCCTCCGACCTAAGCAACGTCGTCCAGAAGCCAGGAGAATCCGCACGGCTATTCTGGAGTCGGTTCTTGACCAAGAAAAACCAGATCGTTGACTGCCCGGACGCCGAAGCAATAGCCTCTTTCAGGCACAATATTCGGGATGAGTGGCTGGCTCGTCAGCTCGGCCAGGATAAACCAAGGACAATGTCCGCCCTTACATCACTCATGACTCGCTTTTGCGCGGGCGAGGATAACTGGCTAGCAAGATGTAGCCACAACCCCGAAGACCCCGGAACCTCCGAAGTTCGGGATGGAAACGGGAAACCAAAGCGCAACAAGAACAAGCGCCGGCACAACAATAGTGATGCCGATGACACGGCCGTTAATGCCGGATTCCGCAATTCCCGACCTGGGCAGCGGAAGAAGCCTCCTAAAGGCAATCGCGACGGACCCACCCCGCTGGACAAGATCTTGGAGAGGCCTTGCCAGATACATGGCACACAAGAGAAGCCCGCCAACCATACCAACCGTAACTGTTGGGTATTCAAACAGGCCGGCAAGCTCGCATCCGAGGACAAAGGCAAGAGCCCACGCAGCGAGGACGAGGATGAGCCCCACGGTCCAATCGGTGGCGGACAAAAGAAATTCCCTCCAGAGGTAAAAACAGTAAATATGATATACGCCACTCATATACCCAAAAAGGAGAGGAAGCGCGCCCTTCGAGAGGTCTACGCCGTAGAGCCTGTAGCCCCGAAGTATAACCCATGGTCGGCACACCCGATCACCTTCGATCGAGGTGACCACCCGACCAGTATCCGCCCTCGTCCTAGACCCCATCATAGACGGGTATCACCTCACTAAAGATGGGCATAGATCCGTCAAGGATCAAACCCAGCAACACTACCTTTAAAGGAGTGATCCCAGGCGTTGAAGCCCGGTGCACAGGCTCTGTAAGCCTGGAAGTAGTGTTCGGCTCGCCCGATAACTTTTGAAGCGAGGACTTGACCTTCGACATCGTACCTTTCCGCAGCGGCTATCACGCCCTGCTCGGCCGTACAGCGTTCTCTCGCTTTAATGCCGTCCCACACTACGCATACCTCAAGCTCAAAATGCCCGGCCCCAAGGGGGTCATTACTGTCAACGGCAACACGGAGCGCTCCCTCCGAACTGAGGAACACGCGTTGGCTCTGGCGGTCGAATTCCACTACAATGATGATCGGCAAACGTCGATATCTGCCGTAAAGGCACATAGGGCTGGGAAGCGAGCTCGGTTTCAACCCGAAGTCCCAGAACCTTCTTCTCCCCATAAATAGGGACTCGCCCCCGATTGTACCGCCCTAGAGCCAGCGAAGTATGTGCCAAGGATGCACAACTTCGCGCTTAAAATTCCATGGGCGGCGGTGGGGAAACACTATCAAAGGGTAAGTGTTCGGCTAGACCGAACTATCACCGTTAAATGTCTTCGGACATACTACGGGTAACATTAAGTACCCACCAAGGCGTAAAGCTCATTCACACTTCGGCGACTTCTCAAGATTTTTCCCCAAAATCCGCTCGCCGAACAGCAAACCCAATAGCAGTATACAACTCCTTAGGAGACGCAGGAGCGGACACACGACAGGGCACATCGAGGACGTTAGGTCACCCATCAAAGACCCCTGGTACAACCCCTCCTGTAAAGTTCATATTTTATTTTCAAATACCTGTAAACAGTCGCATCGGCAATTTGAATAATATAAGAGTTGTTGAGCAAAATACAGATCCTTTATATATGATCGCTTCGCTGTCCTTTTTGGACACACTCTATTTTCTCCCTCTTCTTGGGAACCTGTTTGGTATACTTCACGACGCAACCGGCTAATAGACCGGAGGCTCGAACTTAAAAAATCGCCCTAAGCACAATTTATTTTGCATTCGGCGTCTTGGAATTCCGCTTTATATGCATTGGTTCCGAACTATGTCTTGGGTCAATAGTTGGGTTGCCCGGCTCCTGTGTTTGCCCCTTTACGTTCCGCTCGTTCGGCTAAAAGGGCAAAGGGAGCACCACTGCGATTGTGCTTCCAGCTAGCCTGGTCAAGCACCTCAGCGGAGAAAGCCGAAAACTGGCTATCATAGTATGCGAGAAACCGGTCTGCGAATCCGAGCTTAAATAAACCTCGTTAGAGGTTATTCCGTGTCATACAACGGGTTTGGTATTAGTACAAACCATGTGATATCGGCTTTAGCCAAGGTTTATCCGAACATCACAAACCCTGGGGGCTAGTCATCAGCCTCCCGCACTCCTTTCTCGCGCCCCTACGGCTAAGTGAAAGCAATAAAGCATTATGGTCCGATTGCCTTGTCCGCCCAACACTACCGCCTTCGGGTACCGATAGCTCGGCTAAGGGTTACAGTGCGTTGGCAGAGACACCCCGCGTAGTATCTACATGGGGGCTGAAGCCGACGACTCACAACTTTCAGTTTCAACGGCCACACAGGAGTTATAAAGGATGCAAAATACGAAAGACATGATAAACCATGCATCTTAAACATAAACGCGTTACAAGGTCTTCGGACATATTACAACGCATCTACTCATAAACGTTTTCTCTCGAACACTGAGCCTCTATTGCCCGAGCACCCTCCATTACTCCGGAGAAGTATAGCTCGGGGCATCTATGCTCCTTTCCAGGAGGAGGAGGGGCGGTGGCTATCTTCATCGAATCCAGCCCTGGCCAGTACACCTTGGCCTTCGCAAAGGCCATCCGAGCTCCCTCGATACAGGAGGACCGCCTTAGTGCGTCGATCCGAGGCGAGGCGTTGCTTAGCTTCTGCACCCGGCCAAAGTAGCTGCTCGGCAACGGCTCGTCGGGCCATAGCCGGACGCTGAGATCCTTCATGGCCGGCTCCGCCATCCGGTGTAGCTCCATCAGCTGCTTCAGCTGCTCAATAAGAAGAGGAGAGCGCTCGCGGGCTTCAAACTGGGCCCAGAATAGACGAGCTTCATCTCCATCTCCCCGCGAAGCATAGAACTGGTTCGCGTTCGTTGTGCTCTTCTGGAGGTCCACGCAGGCGCCTGAAGAACACCATACTTGGGTAAGCAACTCGAACTTGCTATCCCCGAAGACACACTGCAATAAATACGGCTTACCATCCATGATAGCCTTGGCCTGGCTGACATGCTCTTCAAAACACCGCCTATCCACCCGCTCCTTTTGGAGATTGGTTTTCAGGGTGGATAGTTCGGCGGCCTGCTCCTTGCCTTTCCGCTCAAGGTCCTCGCACTTTTGGCCGGCGTCCTTGAGCTCCTGTTGGATTTCCTCCACCCGAGCCTCATGCTTGTCGCTGGTGGCTCTTAAGGCGGATAGCGCGGTAGCCGCTTCTTTGGCCGCCGCCCTCTCAACCGCAGCCTCCTGCTTCGCCTTCTCAAGCTCGGCCTTGAGCTTCTCAGTTTCCTTTGCCGAGGCTGCGTAAGCATTAAGCATATCAAAAATATTGCGTTGACAGTACGGTAATGAAGAATTTGGATACTCCAATCCGGCTTATCTTGCGCCTCGTCGAATCTCTTGTTCAGAGCATCAAGCTCGTCTTCGGAGCTCTTGAGCTTCCGATTTAGCTCGTCCAGCTCGGCAGCATTAGCAGCCACCGCCGTCGACGAAGCCTGTAAAAAACAAAACCATATCAAGTTACATGGGTTCAAAACTTCCGAACTATCATAAATATGATCCTATGTCCGGTCCTCTTAAAGGGCTGTTAGAACGTTCTGAACTAATATTGTCCTGTACATAGTTCGGATAATGATCTATGATTGACCGCCAGGTCAATTTTTCCAAACTCACCTAGGGCTCGGGCGCTGCCATGTATATAATGATAACACAAAGAAATTAATATTTCACAAACAGAGCATTACATGGCTCACCTGAAAGCCCGTCAGGAGAACGTTGAAGGCCTCCTTCAGTCCGCTATCTACGGACTGAATGCTCTGCAATACCGCACCCATAAGGATGCGGTGCTCTCCGGAGATGGAGGCGCTTGATAGAGCCTCCCCCATAGTCGGCCACCCATTGGTCGGTGGCGCCGGTGGAGATCGGTTAACCCGATCTCCAACCGGTGCCTCCGGAGGCATGGTGCGCTCCGGAGATGACCTCGGAAGGGACTGGACATCCCCTCGTCCGGTCTCCTCAGTATCTGGGAGGGGCTGTTCCCCCCGGTCTTCGGCGGTCGAGGCGTTAGCCTCGACCAAGACGTCGTCGCCCCCACCGCCGGTGTCCGGCTCCAAAGGGGCCTGTTGGGATGACACCTCCGTGGCGTCCTTCGCGGTGCCCGGAGGAGAAGGGTGCGACGCATTCCCGCTCTCCGCTAGCTCGGCGGGCGGGGTCTCCCCGTCCGAAACTTGATCGGTGGGGAGAACACGCAGTGGGCTGCAAGTCAATAGGCGTTCACATATTAGTAACATTCAAAACTTAGCACTAATAGCTCAAGAGGTCTTCGGATATGTACCTTCGAGCTGGGGGCTTGACCCTGAGGCTCCTTCGTGGAACCCTCTCGAAGACTTTGGACTCGGTATCCGAGTCCGAACTGTAGTCGGACAGAACTACCCATGTCCGACGTGCTTTCTTCAGGGCAGGAGGAGGTATATCCTCTGAGGCGTCCGATGACGCCGCCCTCTTTCCTGTGAGGTGGGAATCGCCTCCCCCCTCACCCTCGTGCTCCTCCTCTTGATTCGAGGAGGCGTGGGTTTCCTCGGACATAGCCCCCGGCTGGTCCCTGATGCGCAGGCCTGCTCGGCCATGTTTCTTCTTCTGCTCCTTCTTCTCTGGCGCCTTGTAAGGCGCCACGACGAGCATCTCCGACAGCAGCTGGTACCTAGGGTCTTCGGGCTGCGGAGCCGGGCACTTGATGCCCGTGGCCTTGCTCAACCATTCCTGCAGAAGTGATCAGAAAGTAATTAGATTTTCTTCAGGAAAATGAAGCCGATCAGATAAAATTATGTTATACCTCGGAAGGGGGCTTATCGGCGCGCAGGCCCTGGTCCTCCTTCTTGGCTGGCCAGTTCTCCTGCGCCTTGAACAGCGCCTTCCACAGCTTCCCCCGAGTGGTACGGAAGAGCTGACGGATCGTAGGCTCATCGTCAGACCGATAAGTCCACATAGGAGAGTCCCGGCGCTGGCAGGGGAGGATGCGCCGCCGGAGCATAATCTGGACCACGTTGGTCAGCCCGATCCCGTCCTTGATAATGGAGGCGACGCGCCTTTGCAGGTCGTCCATCTCCTTGTTCGACCCCCAGTCGAGACCCTTTCGGACCCATGAGGTCAATCTGGTCGGGGGCCGGATCTGAATTCGGCAGGAACAGTTCCGCCCTCCTCCCTTGGCTCGGTGATGTAAAATCACTCTTTTTGCCAAGTCTTGATGGTGTCGATGAAGGTGTCGGATGGCCATACTGCGCGGGGAAGCTTGCTGATGACCGCCCCGCCGCAGTCTGCGTGTTCGCCTGCAACACACTTCGGCTTGATATTGAATATCTTGAGCCATAGTCCGAAGTGTGGTTCGACCCGCAAGAAGGCCTTGCAGACGATGATAAAGGCCGATATGTGCATAAAGGAGTTCGGCGGGAGGTCGTGGAAGTCGAGTCCGTAGAAGAACATGAGGCCCCTAACGAAGGGGTGGAGCAGGAAGCTCAATCCTCGAATGAAATGAGGAATGAAAACCACCCTCTCGCCTGGTTTGGGGGTGGGGATCACCTGGCCCTCCTCCGCAGCACGGTGGAAGATATTGGCGGGGAGATAGCCGGCGTCCTTGAGGTCCCGGATGTCCTCGTCTGTGACCGTGGAAGCCTCCCACTTGCCATTAGAGCCAGAACTGGCCATGGCTGAGCTCGGAGGAGGAGGGATGGAAAACTTAGATCTGGGCTATGGAAGCTCGGGAGATTGGGGAAGCGGGGATGCGAATGGGAAGTGCGGTTAAGCCTTGGGGTTTTCTTTCCCTTTTATTGGGCTTGTTGTCGGTTAGCCTCCCTTCACTGCGCCGTCAATCCCTCCGCTTCCCAAGACGTGCGTGCCGTTATACACACATGATTAAACATATCCCGTGTGAAACAGAGCACGATCTGCGCATTGATGGATCGTGCTGGTGAAAACGGCCTCGAGCCGCGAATTGACTTTTTGCGACTGGTTCAGCGGTCGTGGTGGGCCGTGACCTTTCGTCAGAAAGGTTGTCAGGGAGCACTATTTACCCCTTGACGTTTGGCCTTCAGGGCCGAGCTATTCATGGTGCTCGGACGATCCATGATCGGGAAAACTACACGTCGTCGGAGGCCGAACTAACTCGGACGATCACTGTTTGGAGGAAGGAACTCGCCTCGCAAGCCGAAGACTTTGATCACATAAAGCAGCTGGAGCTAGGACCCTTGGCGTTGGAGGCTAGTTCGGGGGCTACTGAGGGAGTCCTGGTTTAAGGGGTCCTCGGGAGGCCGACCTATTTCTCATGGGCCGGACTTTTTGGGCCGCTTGCCGAGCACTGGATTGATTGAAGACCCTGTTTCCAGGAAGGAAGCTTCCAGAATCGTGGCGTATCCTCCACGTTTGAAGTAGTGAATAGGCATGTTTATCCCTTCGACGTGTAACCAACCATGTGTAAACCCTAGGTACCCTCAGCGTCTATATAAGCCGGAGGGTTTTAGGTTGTAGAACAAGAGAACTCATCTAGGGTTTTAGTCATTCGATCTCGAGGTAGATCAACTCTGTAACCCTTATACTATCAATATAATAAAGCAGGACGTAGGGTATTACCTCCATAGGAGGGCCCGAACCTGGGTAAACATCGTCTCCCTCTTCTCCTGTTACCATCGATTCTAGTCTCACAGCTCGGGACCCCCTACCCGAGATCCGCCGGTTTTGACACCGACAGTCATGTTGTTAGACAACAATGAACCTACGAGCTATGAAGAAGCGATGGTGGGCCCGGATTCCAACAAATGGCTAGGAGCCATGAAATCCGAGAAAGGATCCATGTATGAAAACCAAGTATGGACTTTGGTAGACTTGCCCGTTAAACGGCAGGCCGTTGAGTACAAATGGACCTTTAAGAAGAAGACAGACGCTGATGGTAAATGTCACCATTTATAAAGCTCGACTTGTCGCAAAGAAGTTTTTGTCAAGTTCAAGGAGTTGACTACGATGAGACTTTCTCACCCGTACCGATGCTAAAAGTCTGTTGGAATTATGTTAGCAGTTGCTGCATTTTTCGATTATGAAATCTGGCAGATGGATGTCAAAACATCATTTCCTTAACGGTTTCCTTGAGGAAAGGTTGTATGTGATACAACCGGAAGGTTTTGTCAGTCCTAAGGATGCTAAAATGTATGCAAGCTCCAGCGATCCTTCTATGGACTGGAGCAAGCATGTCGGAGTTGGAATATATGATTTGATGAGGTGATCAAAGTTTTTGGGTCTATACAAAGTTTATGAGAAACTTGTATTTACAATAAAGTGAGTGGGAGCACTATAGAGTTTCTGATAAGTATATGTAGATGACATATTGTTGATCGGAAATGATGTAGAATTTCTGGAAAGCATAAAGGGTTGTTTGAAAGGAGTTTTTCAAAAGAAAACCTGGAATGAAGCTACTTAAATATTGGGCATCGGGATCTATAGAGATAGATCAAGACGTCTAATAAGACTTTCAATGAGTACATACCTTGACAAGATTTTGATAGAGTTCAAAATGGATCAGTCAAAGAAAGAGTTCTTGCCTGATTTGTAAGGTGTGGAGTTGAGTGAGACTCAAGGCTCGACCACGGTAGAAGAAAGAGAAAGGACGAAGGTCGTCCCCTATGCCTTATCCATAGGCTCTGTATAGTATGCCATGCTATGTACCGCACCTGGTGTGTGCCTTGCCATGAGTCTGTCAAGGGGTACAAGAGTGGTCCAGGAGTGGATCACTGGACAGCGGTCAAAATTATCCTTAGTAACTAGAGGACTAAGGAAATGTTTCTCGTTTATGGAGGTGATAAAGAGTTCGTCGTAAAGGGTTACGTCGATGCAAGCTTTGACACCAATCCGGATGACTCTGAGTAGCAATCCGGATACGTATAGTGGAGCAGCCATTTGGAATAACTCCAAGTGGAGCGTGGTAGCATCTGCAGTATGACATATAGATTTGCAAAGAACACACGGATCTGAATATTGCAGACCGTTGACTAAAACCTCTCTCACATGCAAAACATGATCGAACCCCAGAACTCATTGGGTGTTAGATTCATAACAATGTAAATCACATAGCGATGTGAGCTAGATTATTGACTCTAGTGCAAGTGGGAGACTGTTGGAAATATGCCCTAGAGGCAATAATAAAATGGTTATTATTATATTTCCTTGTTCATGATAATCGTTTATTATCCATGCTATAATTGTATTGATTGGAAACACAAATACATGTGTGGATACATAGACAACACTGTGTCCCTAGTATGCCTCTAGTTGACTAGCTCGTTGATCAAAGATGGTCAAGGTTTCCTGGCCAAAGACATGAGATGTCATTTGATAACGGGATCACATCATTAGGAGAATGATGTGATGGACAAGACCCAAACTATGAACGTAGCATATGATCGTATCAGTTTATTGCTATAGTTTTCTGCATGTCAAGTATCTGTTCCTATGACCATGAGATCATGCAACTCACTGACACCGGAGGAATACCTTGTGTGTATCAAATGTCACAACGTAACTAGGTGACTATAAAGATGCTCTACAGGTATCTCCGAGGGTGTCTGTTGAGCTGGCATGGATCAAGACTGGGATTTGTTACTCTATGTGACGGAGAGGTATCTCAGGGCCCACTCGGTAATACAACATCACAATAAGCCTTGCTCGGTGTCTGTTGAGCTGGCATGGATCAAGACTGGGATTTGTTACTCTGTGTGACGGAGAGGTATCTCAGGGCCCACTCGGTAATACAACATCACAATAAGCCTTGCAAGCAAAGTGACTAAAGAGTTAGCCACGGGATCTTGTATCATGGAACGAGTAAAGAGACTTGCCGGTAACGAGATTGAACTAGGTATAGAGATACCGACGATCGAATCTCGGGCAAGTAACATACCGAAGAACAAAGGGAACAGCATACGGGATTAACTGAATCCTTTACATAGAGGTTCAACCGATAAAGATCTTCGTAGAATATGTAGGAACCAATATGGGCATCCAGGTCCCGCTATTGGTAATTGACCGCAGAGGTGTCTCGGTCATGTCTACATAGTTCTCGAACCCGCAGGGTCTGCACACTTAACGTTCGGTGACGTTTCGGTAGTATTGAGTTATGTATGATGGTGACCGAAGGTTGTTCGGAGTCCCGGATGAGATCCCGGACGTCACGAGGAGCTCTGAAATGGTCCGGAGGTAAAGATTGATATATAGGAAAGTGGTGTTTGAACTCCGGAAAAGTTTCGGGCATTTCCGGCAGTGTACCGGGAGTGACGAATGGGTTCTGGGGGTCCACCAAGTGGGGCCCACACACCCCAAGGGGCCACATGGGCCTTAGAGCTGGCACACCAGCCCCTGGTGGGCTGGGCGGCCAGCCCCTATGGGCCTGTGCGCAGGAAAGAGGAGAGGGGGAGGAGTCCTAATCGGAGGAGGACTCCTCCCACGCCCACCTCCTAGTTGGAGGTGGACTCCTCCACCTCCTTGGTTCGGCCGACCCTAGGGGGAAACCCTAGGGTGCCAGCTCCTTCCCCTCCCTCCTATATATATTGGAGGGGAGAAAGGGCAGCCGCACCCCAAGCCACGGTGCAGCCCTCTCTCCCCTCCGTCTATACCGTTTTTCCTCTAGATTAGTTCGGCGGCGCTTGGCGAAGCCATGCCGGATTAGCTCCACCACCACCGTCACCACACCGTCGTGCTGCCAGGGAACTCATCTACCTCTCTGCTCCCTCTTGCTGGATCAAGAAGGCGAAGATCGTCATCGAGCTGTATGTGTGCTAAACGCGGAGGTGCCGTCCGTTCGGCACTAGATCGGGACGGATCGTGATTGGATCGCGGGACGGCTTGCGATTTGGATCGCGAAGACGTTCGACTACATCAACCACGTTTCTTAACGCTTCCCGCTTAGCGATCTACAAGGGTACGTAGATCCACTCTCCCTCTCGTAGATGCTCATCACCATGGATAGATCTTGCGTGTGCGTAGGAAAAATTTTGTTTCCCATGCAACGTTCCCCAACAAAGGGTAGGTGGTTCTCTCTCAGAAATTTGGATATGGGAAGTGTGGAACTGTTCTGAGTGCTTCTCTTGCGAGTGGGATGTGTTGGAGGGGTATATATAGGCATCTCCAAAAATCCAACCGTTACAACATTATTGACCATCTCAGTGAAACCGAAGCAAAACTCGGTTGTACCGATCTGTTCAAAATGTGGCAGCTTTCGGAATCTCGGTGAGACCGATATAGGAATCTCGGTGGTACCGAAACGAGTGGCTGAGGGCAGTTTCCAAACTCGGTGACACCGATCCATAAAACTCGGAAATTCCGATTTTATAAACTGGGTTACCAGAAAGTTGGTCACCGAAACTCGGTTGCACCGATGCAGTCTCGGTTGTACCGGAAAGCTAGGGTTTGGCTAGGGTTCTGTCTTGGGTAGAAAATCGGTAGAGCCAGATGAAAACTTCGTGGCACCGATTTTGTGGATTAGGGATTTGACAGAGTATTCTTGTGGGAGAGCTTGTGGGTGTTTTTGGTGGCTAGCACTTGTGCACGTGGAGCAATTTGTTCACCAACAATACCTTACCCCCTTTTAATAGTATTGGCTTTCCTATGGAGATGCTTTGCCAATCCATTCCTTGCATCTTGGGGTATCTCCTCACAATTTATAGACATCCCATCATTGGACTTTTCTTGAAATATACTTAGTGGAAACATGAGTCCAATGACATATATGTTGTTATTAATTACCAAAACCACCAAGGGAGCAAATGTGCTTTCAATCTCCCCCTTTTTGGTAATTGATGACAACATATAGATCAAAACTTCGACATATGATATAATCAATGAATAGAGTCATCGCTTTGAGGAGTATGTGATAAGCAAAAGCTCCCCCTAAATTTGTGCACTATTTTGAATTTGCGTTTGAATGCAAATGCACAATCGATTAGGTTCATGAGGCACTCTTCCATGTCACATACAGCTTGGTGGTGTGCGATAATAATATGAGTGAACAACATAGCACAACACATCAAGCAAGAAGTGAATGATCATCTCATAAGCATCTCAAAACATAAGACGTAGTAGCAACAAATAAGAAGTGCATGATCAAACACCAACAAGTTTAACGCAAATGAACAACCAAAAGATTTTAAAGTTTTGGAGAGCGATAAAAAGCAACACTCTCTCTCGAAGCCCTAATGATCTATACAACTTCTCCCCCTTTGGCAACAAGTTACCAAAAAGTTCAAAGGTATAGGACTAATCGTCTCTCTGGGGCTGATCTCCTCCGGTTGTTGATGTAGGAGTCGAGAGAACCGCATCTGCGAAGACTTCTGCCGATGTCATGGAAGGGGTTGGAGTAGACACTGGAGGTGCTGATGGAGCTGGTAGGACTGAAGGAGGTGTAGCAGGTGCTGATGAGGATGGTCTCAACTCTGAAGTTGGCACTGTCGCAGATTTAGCTTGGGTCTTGAACTGAGTGCTGGTCCTGAGAGGGCGACTGTCATTATCATCATCATCATCATCATCCTCTGAGGTGTGGGGAAGGGGTACTGAGTCCACCTCCTTCTTGAGCTCATCAACTATCTTTGTCAGCCCATCCACCTTGTTGTTCAAGGTATGAAGCTTGTCTTCAACAATCCTTTCCAGGCTCTTTTGGTTCTTCAGAATCTCAGTGATGTCATTCTGCATGCCTTGGATAGAGCTAAGGATGAGGTCCATCTGCTCATTCCTTGTCCTTGGCACTGGAGCACTAGTGACTCTGGCTGCCTCAGCTGCTACCTATGCAGAAGATGAAGTGGGATGATCTAGATTCATCACCACAACGTTGTCCTCAAACTCTGGCTGGAGTGGCATATGTGGTCGATCAAGTGCATATACATTCTTTTCAAGCTTTGAGTTGATAAGCATTTGAATGTATGGAGCATATCCACATGATCTCTTCTGATCAGCAGCAGTCCTCTTCATCTGAGTTCAATTTCCTCCTAGCTCTTGTAGAAGCCTTGGGCAACCCATGAGAACTTGGGGTGCTTGGATCTTCTGGAGATGAGCTAGTCTCAGGACTAGTGCCTGGATTTGCATCAATGCTAGGCTCTCTGGAGTCATTCTGACTATCACCTGAAGCTGACATACTGTCCCTGTGAATGGAGTATAGAAGAGCAGAAAGGTTGAGCATCACAAAAAACACAGACATTTTTCAAAAATTTAAACTCAGAAACTTTGGGTATGAACTACTGCAAAATATATTTCGGTACCACCGGGTTGAAATTTTCGGAGTCACCGAGACTGACCACTTGCTTAACAGAAACTTGGGCAGCCTTTTCGGTGTAACCGAAAGGAACTACTCGGTCTCACCCAAGTGGTTCTCAGAAACCCTGAAAATTGAATCGGTGGAACCGATTCTATCGACTCGGTGTCACCGAGATGCATGTTGCGGGAGTTCAGATCCAGAATTCCCTCGTTTTCTAATCTATGGATGATTCTGGTGGGATAGAAAGATTGCACACTGTGGATTGTAGATGGAAGTAACCTAATGCACATGAATCGGATAGAGGAGCGCACAAGGGGCTGGATTCATACCCTAGCTTGGTGATGAATCCGCTACGGCGGCGACGGCGGTGGAGATTTCCATCGACGGCGTGGATCCCAACGGCGAAGGCGCTCGGGGAGGCAAGGGCTACGACCAAAGGGTCCTCGTGCGGCAGCTTAGGGTTGGGGATTTGGCGTTTGAAGATGAAATTTCAAAACGTCAGGTCCGCCGGATTAAGTACCCTTCACTGTCGGTGTCACCGATACTAAAATTTTGGTGTCACCGAGTTCCTCTACTATCAGTTGACAGGGAAACTCGGTGAAGCCGAGATTATGGTATCGGTGGTACCGAGGTGCAAATACAGATCAACCCTAGGCATTCGGTGGAACCGAGATTTTCTGGTTGGTTACACCGAGTTGCACTTTAGGGAGGTTTTGGAGGTCAGCCTTGACAAAACGGTACTCTGAGTGCTCCTCACACAGAGGGTTCGACAAGTGCTTGTTCAAGTTTTTGTGATGTAGAATGAATAGAACTTGAGGTGAGAAAGGATATATAGCTAGAGAGGGGTCCTAGGCATTCTTGTATATCCAATTGGCAAAAGAAGAACAAAAGCCAAATAGCTACAATTGGATATCCTCGAATGAATAAAGATATGCAGACCAACATGCTCACACAATAAAATATCAAATAAAATCATGGCAAACATGCACAACCATTCTAGCATCTATCAAGCACTTGGGCGATGACGTAGTGATCTATATATGAGTATATTGACTTAGGAGCCAAGTAAGAATACTTGATCATAGGTCATACTCATCGTTTAAGCAGAAGTGGGGTTGCCACTTTTACATAAAGCATTTAATGTTGTCACATTCTAAGAGATGCTTTAACTCAAGTCTTAGAGTAAAGCTTCCCCTTGATGTGACATTCCCCCTAAGAGGGATAAACTAACCTTGGGTTTTGTCGTAGAAGACTTCATGTGGGTGATGTAGTGGTGGATGTTCATAGTTGATGAAGATCATCTTGAGTTGGGAGCAATCCTTTTTGTTTCATACTATCCTCACCTACATGGGTTAGTCCCAAACACAAGAGACAAATACAAGGATATCTATGGACATGGAGTGCAAAGCATACATGATGATGTCCATGGATTCATTAATTACCTTGTCCCTTGCTTACCTTTGAGGGAATGTGTGACTCCTTGAACTATTGCATAATGTTGATGTTGATTGCAACTAGTCCTTGCCAATAACGAATGTGAGTGAATTTCATTGACGGAGAGAACTTCTCTAGTTCTTCTTCTTTGGGATCCACATCAATTTGATGGGAATCCTTGGTGTTGAGGTAGCACTTGTAGAAGTTGAGCTTGTAGAAGCCTTGGGAACCCCACTTGACCAAAGCTTGGGATTCATCTTCATATGAGTCAATCTCCTCTTGAAGCTTGTCCTTGCCCTTGAGCTTGTGGTCTTGTGGTGGAAGGTCATCTTGATCTTTTGTTCCCTTGGGAAGAGTGTGTTCATACTTCTCCCTTTGAGGAACAAACTTGGGCTTGGGGTATGGACCTTCTTCCCATTCAACTCCATTTGCGTTGAAGTAGCCAATGCCATGGTTCTTCGGGTATCCTCCGTTCTTGCGTACAATTTCCTCAAATTGCTTACATCCGGCGACACTTTTGTAGATACCTTTCTCTATAATCCCTTTCAATAGATCATTTTCTTGCTCAAGTGTAACTTGGCTAAGAGAGTCGTTAGTGGGATCAATAGAACTACTAGAAGCAATATCATTGGATTTATCATTTTTATTGCTACTAGTTGAAGAACCTTTCTTGCCTTTGTTACTAGATTGCTTAGTCTTAACTTGTGGAATAAATGTAGACAAGAGTAGTCGTTTGGCTAGATAAGAAGAAGTCTTCTTTCGGAGATCATCATTGATTGCTTTAAGAAACTCATGTTCTTGCTCCAAATTGAGCTTCTCGAAGCGTAGCTTCTCATGAGTCCTTACAAGCTCTCTATGATCTTCTAAAGTAGATTCATGAGCTAACTTAAGAGTGTTTAATTCTTTAGTTAGTCGTTCTATTTCCTTCTTATCATCATCACACAACTTATCTTGACTAGCATGATCATTGTCTAGCTCATTTTGACTAATATCACTAGTTTTATCAAATATCAAGTCATCATCTCCAAGTAGGTCATCTTCATCACTATTAAAATCAAGATACTTGGGGTGTGATACCTTGGGGCCTTTAGCCATGAAGCAACTTCCACTCCCTTCATTTGGTGAATCAAATATGTCGTAGGAGTTGGAGGAAACGGGTGCAAGTCCGGCAACACCTTCATCTTGACTATAGTCGGAGTCGGAGTGATAGCTTCTCTCGGAGTGGTCGTCGGAATCGGGGCCGGAAACCCATTCACCAACATGAGCTTGATGTCTTCTTCTTGAGTAGCTCTTGGTGTACTTGTCCTTCTTCTCCGAATCCCTACTTCTCCTTGAGGATCTTCGTTCATAACGATCATCTCTACTCCTCTCTCTTTGAGGTGACTCATCTCTTGAGCTCTTCCTTCTAGGTGACTCTTCCCTTCTTTTGTGGGGGGCGTGCACTTATTGGAGTAGTGTCCGGGCCTTCCACAATTGTAACAATTCCGGTCACGACTAGATGAACGCTTTTCTTCATATCTTGAGTTGGAGTTCCTCTCTTTGCCTCTACTCTTGTAGAACTTGTTGAATTTCTTGACCATGAGGCTTATCTCTTCATTGGTAACAAGGTTGTCGCTTGAAGTAGCGGGAGCATCACTTGTGGCTTTATAAGCACCGCTAGACTTGTTGTGAAGTTCTTCCTTGTCTTTAAGTGACATCTCATGAGCAACAATTCTACCAATGACTTTCGTAGGCTTGAGATCTTTGTAGTTTGGCATAATTTGGATTAGAGTGCACACGGTGTCATACTTTCCATCCAAAGCTCTAAGTATCTTCTTGATGATGAATTTGTCGGTCATTTCTTCGCTTCCTAAGCCAGCAATCTCATTAGTAATGAGAGCTAGCCTAGAGTACATCTCTGTGACTCCTTCACCATCCTTCATCTTGAACTTGTCAAGTTGACTTTGAAGCACATCCAACTTAGATTCTCCGACGGAATCGGTACCTTCGTGCATATCAACCAAAGTATCCCAAATTTCCTTTGCATTCTCAAGACGGCTGATTTTGTTGAATTCTTCAGGGCATGTGCAGTTGAACAGAATGTCACATGCTTGAGCATTGTATTGCAACATCTTCAATTCTTCTGCGATCGCTTCACGATCCGATTCCTTTCCATCACGAAAGAATTCACCTTGCAAGCCAACACAAACAACAGCCCAAACGGCGGGGTTATGACCAAGGATATGCATTTTCATCTTCTGCTTCCAACTAGCAAAATTTGTACCATCAAAGTACGGTCCTCTACGGTGATAATTTCCCTCACTAGACGCCATACTCTCCTAGGTTGTGAAACCAATGCAATGGAGACCAAAGCTCTGATACCACTTGTAGGATCGAAAGTATGTCTAGAGGGGGGTGATTAGACTACTTGACCAAATAAAAATTCTACCTTTTCCCAATTTTAGTTGTGGGCAGATTTTAGCAATGATAGCAAGTCAAGCACACCCTACACATGCATGTCTAAGAGTGTAGCAGCGGAAAGTAAAGACAAGCACATGTAATAGAGGTAAGGGTTAGAAGATCAAACGCAATTGTAGACACCAAGATTTTTCCCGTGGTTCTGATAGGTGGCGGTATCGTACATCCACGTTTATGGAGTCTTCAACCCACGGAGGGTAACGGTCGCGAGAGTCCACGGAGGGCTCCACCCATAAGGGTCCACGAAGTAGAAACCTTGACTATTCCATAACGGCTTCCGTCCATGAAGGACTAGCCTCACTATGGGTAGATCTTCACGAAGTAGGCGATCTCCTTGCCCGTACAAACTTCTTGGTTCAACTCCACAACACAAAGTAGGAGGCTCCCAAGCAACACCTAATCAATCTAGGAGGCACCACCCTCCAAAAGGTAATAGGCTTGATAGTGATGATGAACTCCTTGATCTTGTGCTTCAAGATGATAGACTCCTCAACACTCAGTCACTCTCTCACAGATTTGGCTTGGTAGAAGAGATTGATTAGGTGGAAAGCAACTTGGGGAGTCTAGAAATCAAGATCCATATGGTTGGAGTGGATGATCTTGATCTCAACACAAGGGTAGGTGGTTCTCTCTCAGAAATTTGGATATGGGAAGTGTGGAACTGTTCTGAGTGCTTCTCTTGCGAGTGGGATGTGGTGGAGGGGTATATATAGGTATCTCCAAAAATCCAACCGTTACAACATTATTGACCATCTCGGTGAAACTGAAGCAAAAATCGGTTGTACCGATCTGTTCAAAATGTGGCAGCTTTCGGAATCTCGGTGAGACCGATATAGGAATCTTGGTGGTACCGAAACGAGTGGCCGAGGGCAGTTTCCAAACTCGGTGACACCGATCCATAAAACTCAGAAATTCCGATTTTATAAACTGGGTTACCAGAAAGTTGGTCACTGAAACTTGGTTGCACCGATGCAGTCTCGATTGTACCGAAAAGCTAGGGTTTGGCTAGGGTTCTATCTTGGGTAGAAAATCGTTAGAGCCGGATGAAAACTTGGTGGCACCGATTTTGTGGATTAGGGATTTGACAGAGTATTCTTGTGGGAGAGATTGTGGGTGTTTTTGGTGGCTAGCACTTGTGCACATGGAGCAATTTGTTCACCAACAATACCTTACCCCCTTTTAATAGTATTGGCTTTCCTATGGACTCAAAGTGATTTCTCACAAAGTAAAAAGAGAGTCTTCTACCTTGAAGCTTTGCCAATCCATTCCTTGCATCTTGGGGTATCTCCTCACAATTTATATCCATCCCATCATTGGACTTTTCCTGAAATATTCTTAGTGGAAACATGAGTCCAATGACATATATGTTGTTATTAATTACCAAAACCACCAAGGGAGCAAATGTGCTTTCAATATCCCCGATACCACTTGTGCTTAAACGATGAGTATGACCTATGATCAAGTATTCTTGCTTGGCTCCTATGTCAATGTACTCATATATAGATGACTCCGTCATCGCCAAAGTGCTTGGTAGATACTAGAGTGGTTTTGCATGTTTTCCATATTTCATTTGACAATTTATTGTGTGAGCATGTTGGTATTCATATCTTTTCTCATTCGAGGATATCCAATTGTTGTTATTTGGCTTTCATTTTTCTTTGGCCAATTGGATATGCAAGAATGACTAAGTACCTCCCTCTATCTATCTATGATTTCTCGTCTCAAATTCTATCCATGCTTCATCACAAAATTTGAGCAAGCACTTCTCGAACCCTCTGTGTGAGGAGCACTCGCAGTTCCGTTTCGTTAAGAGCTGACTTCCAAAACCTCCCCGATGTAATCTCAGTGTAACCAACCTCAAAATCTCGGTTCCACCGAAGCCTAGGGTTTATCTGGTTTATGAATCTCAGTAGCACCGATTCCATAATCTCGGCTTCACCGAGTTTCCCTGTCACCTGACAGTAGAGGAACTCGGTGGCACCGATATTTTAGAACCGGTGTCACCGACAGCTATGGGATATATATACTCAGCGGAACCGGTTTTTGAAATTACTTCTTCAAACTCGTCGTCCCCGCAAAACCCTTGATGCCGCTCCAACGTCTTCGGACTTCTCCCTCGCTCCCGTGCGTCTGCACCACGGGAGGTTCTCGCCGTCGACAACAATCGCCTCGCCGTCGCTCTCGTAGGAGGTCATCACCAAGTTAGGGGTCAGCATGTCAGGGTCCAATGATAGCCAGAATGACTTCAGGGAGAGGGAAGTTGACATGAGTTCAGACACGAGCCCGGATGCCAGTCCTTCTTCTTCAGAAGATCCAGGCACCCCAAGTTCTCATGGGCTTCCCAAGGCTGCCACCAGGGCAAGGAGAAAGTTGAATTCTGATGAGGAGGATTCAGACTTTGGGCCAGAGGAAGTGCTAGCCAAGAAGCAGCAAGACAAGTTAGAGAGGGCTGCCAAGAAATCTGCTACAGAGGTCACTTCTGCTAAGAGGCCAGTCATGAAAGAGTATGCTAGCTCTGATACTATGAGAGCACCTGAGAGTGCCAGGGAAAACACATCACTATCTGTTGAGCCTTACAAGAGCTCTATGCCTAAGAAGGCAGGAAAGAACAAGAGGGAAAGGACTAGATATGTCAAAGCTACTGTTCACCCCTCTACTCCAGAGTACCTTGATGAAGAGGAAGATGAAGAGGAAGAGGAAGAAGAACCAGCTGCCAAAGCTCCTCCTCCCAAGAAGAAGAAACTGCTTGCAGATGTTATGCCCAAGCAAGCTCCATCAAAGAGCAAGCAGCCTGCACCCAAGAAGCCAGTAGCTTCTAAGTCTAAGAAGACTACCAGGGACATTCCTCTTGCAGCAAAGAACAAGAGATCTTCCACCATGGAAGAAGAGGATGACATTACAGTTTTGAGGAAGCTGAGACCACATTTGCCAGTACACAATGATGCTCACCCAGTAGCTGAAGATATGAAGAAGAGAAAGGATTCAGGACTGAGGATGTGGAGAGCTAGTGATCCCTATGCCTCCAGGAGAAAGACTGTTGTAGATGACAGATTCTACACCAAGGAACAACAGGATTTCTATGAGACTGTCCTACTAGACAAGAGCCCAGCTGTCAGTGATATGAGGTATGTTGACTGGGCCTACATCAAGGAGAATGAGGACTACTTTCCCAGTGTGCAGGACAACTTCAAGTGCATTGACATTGAGAGATTTGTTGGGAGAGAGTTCACTGCCTGGAATGATGAGATGATCATGCAGTTCTACTCCACTGCTCATTTTTATCCAGATGGCCGCATCATATGGATGACTGAGGGAGTCAGGTACCAATCCACTGTTGATGAGTGGGCTACCATCTTAGGAGCCCCACAGGTAGAAGAAGGAGACTTGGATGTCTATGCTGAGGCCAAGATGAATCACAACTCAATGGCCAATATGTACAAGGAAATCCCAGCCACTCATGTGCATTCACATAAGCTTGGCTCTGTCTATCATTTGCAAGCAGGACTACCCACCACCAACACTATCTTCAGGTATACCTTGATGCCCAAATCTGGAGATGATAAGATGATCAGGGGGTACTCCATTAACATGCTGCACTACATAGACACTCACACCAGGATTAGAGTGATGGATTTGATAGTTGAGACAGTCAAGAGGACAGCTGTTGATCAGAAACGATCTTGTGGATATGCGCCTTACATTCAGATGCTCATCAACTTCAAGCTGGATAAGAATGTATATGCACTTGATCGTCCTCACATGCCACTTCACCCAGACTTTGAGGATAATGTTGTGGTGATGGATCCCAGTCATCCCCACTTCATCTACTGCACAGGCAGAGGCAGAGGCAGCTAGAGCCACTAGTGCTCAGGTTCCAAGGACTAAGAGTGAGCAAATGGATCTTCTCATTAGCACCATCCAGGGTATGCAGAAGGACATCAAGAACATCTTGCTCAATCAAGAAAGCCTTGAGAGGATAGTGGAAGATAAGTTCACTACGTTGAACAACAAGGTGGATGAGCTGACGACGACTGTGGATGAGCTCAAGAAGGAAGTGGATGCAGTGCCTAGCCCTCATTCCTCTGATGACGATGACAGTCCACCTCTCAGGACCAGCACTTAGTTCAAGACCCAGTCCAGGACTCCTACTGTGCCAGCTCCAGAGACGAGGCCTACCTAATCAGCACCTGCCACAACTCCATCAGTTCCTCCTGCACCTCCAGTGTCTACTCCACAACCTCAGAGGACTTCAGCTGAAGCGTTTGTGGATGCTCTTCTCTCGACTCCTTTGACAGCCACAGGAGCAGTTTCATTGTCTCATGGAGGAGACCATGCCCAGAGCGACGATTAGCTCTATAGCTTTGAACTTTTTGGTAACTTGTTGCCAAAGGGGGAGAGGTTATAGATCATAGGGCTTCGAGAGAGAGTTTGTTCCATTTTGGTTCCTCTCTGCAGTTTAAAAACATTTGGTTTATCGCTCGTTTGTATAAAATGTTGGGGAACTTTGCATGGGAAACAAAAAAATTCCAACGCACACGCAAGATCTATCCATGCTGACGAGCATCTACGAGAGGGAGAGTGGATCTACATACCCTTGTAGATCGCTAAGCGGGAAGCGTTAAGAAACGCGGTTGATGTAGTCGAACGTCTTCGCGATCCAAATCGCCGAGCGTCCCGCGATCCAATCGCGATCCGTCTCGCGAACCAATCACGATCCGTCCCGCGATCCCATCACGATCCGTCCTGCGATCAAATCACGAACCGTCTCGCGATCCTGATCACGGTCCTTCCGATCTAGCGCCGAACAGATGGCACCTCCGCGTTCAGCACACATACAGCTCGATGACGATCTCCGCCTTCTTGATCCAGCAAGAGGGAGCGGAGAGGTAGATGAGTTCTCCGGCAGCGCGACGGCGCGGCAGCGGTGGTGGTGGAACTATTCCGGCAGGGCTTCGCCTAAGCACCGCCGAAACTAGACTAAAGGAGAAAACGATCTAGAGGAAGTAGAGGGAGCACGTGGCAATTAGGGTTATTTTTCTCCTCTAAATTCTCTAGTATATATAGGAGGGAGGGAGGGGAGGAGGCAGCCTCAAACCCTCAAGGGTTGGCCGAAATTGGAGGTGGAGGAGTCCTACTCCAATCCTACTAGGAGTGGGATTCCTCCTCTCCACTTGGAAACCCTTTCCACCTTTCCACCTTTGGGTTTTTTCCACCTCCAGCCGCATGGGCCTTAGTGGGGGGCTTGGCCAGCCCACTAAGGGCTGGCTTGACTCCTACCAAAGCCCATGAGGCCCCTTGGGTCGAAATACCCCTCCCGATGGTCCCCGGTACCCCTCCCGACACTCCCGGTACACTACCGAAATATCCGAAACTTTTCCGGTGACCAAAACGGGACTTCCTATATATCAATCTTTACCTCCGGACCATTCCGGAGCTCCTCGTGACGTCCGGGATCTCATCCGGGACTCCGAACAACCTTCGGTCACCACCATACATAACTCTACTATACCGAAACGTCACCGAACCTTAAGTGTGCAGACCCTGCGGGTTCGAGAACTATGTAGACATGACCGAGACACCTCTACGGTCAATAACCAATAGCGGGACCTGGATGCCCATATTGGTTCCCACATATTCTACGAAGATCTTTATCGGTTGAACCTCTATGTCAAGGATTTAGTTAATCCCGTATGTTGTTCCCTTTGTTTCTTCGGTATGTTACTTGCCCGAGATTCGATCGTCGGTATCTCTATACCTAGTTCAATCTCGTTACCGGCAAGTCTCTTTACTCGTTCCATAATACAAGATCCCGTGGCTAACACTTTAGTCACATTGCTTGCAAGGCTTGTTGTGATGTTGTATTACCGAGTGGGCCCTGAGATACCTCTCCGTCACACGGAGTAACAAATCCCAGTCTTGATCCATGCCGGCTCAACAGACACCCTCGGAGATACCTGTAGAGCATCTTTATAGTCACCCAGTTACGTTGTGACATTTGATACACACAAGGTATTCCTCCGGTGTCAATGAGTTGCATGATCTCATGGTCATAGGAACAGATACTTGACATGCAGAAAACAATGGCAATAAACTGACATGATCATATGCTACGTTCATAGTTTGGGTCTTGTCCATCACATCATTCTCCTAATGATGTGATCCCGTTATCAAATGACATCTCATGTCTATGGCCAGGAAACCATGACCATCTTTGATGAACGAGCTAGTTAACTAGAGGCATACTAGGGACACAGTGTTGTCTATGTACCCACACATGTATTTGAGTTGCCAATCAATACAATTATAGCATGGATAATAAACGATTATCATGAACAAGGAAATATAATAATAACCAATTTATTATTGCCTCTAGGGCATATTTCCAACAGTCTCCCACTTGCACTAGAGTCAATAATCTAATTCACATCACCATGTGATTTACATTGTTATGAATCTATCACCCAATGAGTTTTGGGGTTCGATCATGCTTTGCATGTGAGAGAGGTCTTTAGTCAACGGGTCCGCGACATTCAGATCTGTGTGTACTTTGCAAATCTCTATGTCATACTGTAGACACTGCTACCACACTCCACTTGGAGCTATTCCAAATGGCTGCTCCACTATACGTATCCAGATTGCTACTCAGAGTCATCCGGATTGGTGTTAAAGCTTGTATCGACGTAACCCTTTACGACGAACTCTTTATCACCTCCATAATCGAGAAATATTTCCTTAGTCTTCTAGTTACTAAGGATAATCTTGACTGCTGTCCAGTGATCCACTCCTGGATCACTCTTGTACCCCTTGACAGACTCATGGCAAGGCACACACAGGTGCGGTACACAGCATGGCATACTATACAGAGCCTATGGATAAGGCATAGGGGACGACCTTCGTCCTTTCTCACTCTTCTGCCGTGGTCGAGCTTTGAGTCTCACTCAACTCCACACCTTACAAATCAGGCAAGAACTCTTTCTTTGACTAATCCATTTTGAACTCTTTCAAAATCTTGTCAAGGTATGTACTCATTGAAAGTTTTATCACACGTCTTGATCTGCCTCTATAGATCAAGATGCCCAATATTTAAGTAGCTTCATTCCAAGTTTTCCTTTGAAAAACTCCTTTTCAAACAACCCTTTATGCTTTCCAGAAATTCTACATCATTTCCGATCAACAATATGTCATCCACATATACTTATCAGAAATTCTATAGTGCTCCCACTCACTTTATTGTAAATACAAGTTTCTCATAAACTTTGTATAGACTCAAAAACTTTGATCACCTCATCAAAGCGTATATTCCAACTCCGAGATGCTTGCTCCAGTCCATAGAAGGACCGCTGGAGATTGCATATATTTTAGCATCCTTAGAACTGACAAAACCTTCCGGTTGTATCACATACAACCTTTCCTCACGGATATCGTTAAGGAAATGATGTTTTGACATCCATCTGCCAGATTTCATAATTGAAAAATGCAGCAACTGCTAACATAATTCCAACAGACTTTAGCATCGCTACGGGTGAGAAAGTCTCATCGTAGTCAACTCCTTGAACTTGTGAAAAACCCTTTGCCACAAGTCGAGCTTTTATAGACGGTGACATTACCGTCCGCGTCCGTCTTCCTTTTAAAGATCCATTTGTTCTGAATGGCCTTTCGCCCTTCAGGTAATACTTCCAAAGCCCATACTTTGTTTTCTTACATGGATCCCATCTCGGATTTCATGGCCTTAACCATTTCTCGGAATCCGGACCCATCATCGCTTCTCCATAGCTCGTAGGTTCATCGTTGTCCAACAACATGACCTCTAAGACAGGGTTGCCATACCACTCAGGAGCAGCATGCGTCCTTGTCGACCTACGAGGTTCGATAGTAACTTGATCCGAAGCTTCATGGTCATCATCATTAACTTCCTCTTCAACTAACGTAGGCTCCACAGAAACAACTTTCTGCGCTGCGCTACTCTCTGGTTGAAACAAAGGTTCAACAACCTCATCAAGTTCTATCTTCCTCCCACTCAATTCTTTCGAGAGAAACTCTTTCTCGAGAAAGGACCTGTTTTTAGCAACAAACACTTTGCCCTTGGATCTGAGATAGAAGGCATACCCAACTGTTACGTTAGGGTATTCTATGAAGATCCATTTGTCCGCTTTGGGTTCGAGCTCATCAGGCTGAAAACCTTTTTCACATAAGCGTCGCATCCCCAAACATTAAGAAATGACAGCTTAGGTTTCTGTCAAACCAAAATTCATACAGTGTCATCTCAACGGACTTAGATGGTGCCTATTTTAAAGTGAATGTAGTTGTCTCTAATGCATAACCCCAAAACGATAGTGGCAAATCGATAAGAGACATCATAGTGCGCACCATATCCAATAGAGCACGACTACGACGTTCGGACACACCATTACACTATGGTGTTCCAGGTGGCGTGAGTTGTGAAACAACTTCCACATTGTCTTAAGTTGTATACCAAACTCGCAACTCAGATATTCACCTCCACGATCATATCGTAGACATTTTATCTTCTTGTCACGATGATCTCAAACTTCACTCTGATTATGTTTGAACTTTTCAAACGTTACAGACTTGTGTTTCATTAAGTAAATATCCCCATATCTACTCAAATCATCGGTGAAGGTAGGAAAATAACCATATCCACCGCACGCTACAACACTCATTGGACCGAATACATCAACATGTATCATTTCCAATAAGTCACTTGCCCGCTCCATCATACCGGAAAACGGGGTCTTAGTCATCTTGCCCATCAGGCATGGTCCGCATGTCTCAACCGATTCGAAATCAAATGAGTCCAAAGATCCATTAGCATGGAGTTTTTTCATGCGCTTTACACCAATATGACATTTAGCGGCAGTGCCACAAGTATGTGGTACTATCATTATTAACTTTGTATCTTTTGGCATCAATATTATGAACATGTGTATCACTACGATCAAGATTCAATAAACCATTCTCATTGGGTGCATGACCAATGAAGGTATTATTCATGTAAACAGAATAACCATTATTCTCTAACTTAAATGAATAATCGTATTGCAATAAACATGATCTAATCACGTTCATGCTCAACGCAAACACCAAATAACATTTATTTAGGTTCATCACTAATCCCAAAGGTAGAGAGAGCGTGCGATGGTGATCACATCAACCTTGGAAACACTTCCAACACTCATCGTCACCTCACCCTTAGCTAGCCTCCGTTTATTCCGTAGCTTTTATTTCGAGTTACTAACATTTAGCAACCGAACCGGTATCCAATACCCAAGTGCTACTAGGAGTACTAGCAAGGTACACATGAATAAAACGTATATCAAATATATTTCTATTGACGTTGCCAGCCTTCTTATCTACCAAGTATCTAGGGCAGTTCCGCTTCAGTGACCGTTCTCCTCATAATAGAAGCACTCAGTCTCGGGTTTGGGTTCAACCTTGGGTTTCTTTACTGGAGCAGCAACTGGCTTGCCATCCATGAAGTATCCCTTCTTGCCCTTGCCCTTCTCGAAACTAGTGGTTTTACTAACCATCAACACTTGATGCTCCTTCTTGATTTCTACCTTCGCGGTGTCAAAACATCGCGAATAGCTCGGGGATCATTATTTCCATCCCTGGCATTTTATAGTTCATCACGAAGCTCTAGTATCTTTGTGGCAGTGACTTGGAGAACTATATCAATCACTATCTTATCTGGAAGATCAACTCCCACTTGATTCAAGAGATTGTAGCACCTAGACAATCTGAGTACTTGCTCACTGATTGAGCTATTCTCCTTCATCTTGCAGGCAAAGAATCTTGTTTGAGGTCTCATACCTCTCAACACGGGCACGAGCCTGAGATCCCAATTTCAGCTCTTAGAACATCTCATATGTTCCGTGACGTTCAAAACGTTTTGGAGCCTCAATTCTAAGCCGTAATGCATGACGCACTGAACTATCAAGTAGTCATTAGAACGTGCCTGTCAGATGTTCATAACATCTACAGACGATGCTTGAGGGGGGTGGTGCACCGAGCGGTGCATTAAGGACATGAGCCTTCTGTGCAGCAATGAGGACAATCCTCAGATCACGGACCCAGTCCGCATTATTGCTACCATCATCTTTCAACTCTATTTCTCTAGGAACATATAAAAATACAGGGGAGCTACAGCGTGAGCTAGTGATCTACAACATAATTTGCAAAGACATTTTGACTATGTTCATGATAATGAGTTTAGTTAATCATATTACTTAAAAACTCCCACTCAAATTGACATCTCTCCGGTCATTCGAGTGTCACATGATCCAAATCCACCAACTCAAATCCGATCATCACGTGAGTTGAGGTGGTTTCAATGGTGAACATCTTCATGTTGATCATATCTACTATATGACTCATGTTTGACCTTTAGGTCTCTTGTGTTCCGAGGCCATGTCTGTACATGCTAGGCTCGTCAAGTTTAACCCGAGTGTTCCGCATGTGCAACACTGGCTTGCACCCGTTGTATGCAAACGTAGAATCTATCACGCCCGATCATCACGTGGTGTCTCGAAACGACGAACTTTCGCAACGGTGCACACTTGGGGAGAACACGATTTATCTTGAAATTTAAGTGAGGGATCACCTTATAATGGTACCGTCGTCCTAAGCAAAATAAGATGCATAAAAGGATTAACATCACATGCAAATCATAAGTGACATGATATGGCCATGAACTTGTGCTTTTGATCTCCATCTTCAAAGCACTGGCATGATCTCCATCGTCACCGGCATAACACCATGATCTCCATCATCTTGATCTCCATCAATGTGTCGCCATGAGGTTGTCGCGCCGACTGTTGCTTCCACGACTATTGCTAACTCATAGCGATAAAGTAAAGCAAAAACGGCGAAAATAATTAAAGACAACCCTATGGCTCCTGCCGGTTGCCGTACTCATCGACATGCAAGTCGTGATATTCTATACAATACATGATCATCTCATACATCACATATATCTCATCATGTAATTGGCCATATCACATCACAACATACCCTGCAAAAACAAGTTAGACGTCCTCTAATTGTTGTTGCAAGTTTTACGTGGCTGCTATGGGTATCTAGCAAGAACAATTCTTACCTACGCAAAAACCACAACGGTGATACAAAAATTGCTATTCAACCTTCTCAAGGACCGCCTTTGTCAAATCCGATCCGACTAAAGTGGGAGAAACAGACACCCGCCAGCCATCTTTATGCAACGAAGTTACATGTCTGTTGATGGAACCGGTCTCTCGTAAGCGTACGAGTAATGTTGGTCCGGGCCGCTTCATCCCACAATACCGCCGAATCAAGAAAAGACCAAGGGAGGAAGCAATCTAAATATCAACGCCCACAAACTCCTTTGTGTTCTACTCGAGATCTCATCTACACATAGACCTAGCTCTGATACCACTATTGGGGAACGTTGCATGGGAAACAAAAAAGTTCCTACGCACACGCAAGATCTATCCATGGTGATGAGCATATACGAGAGGGAGAGTGGATCTACATACCCTTGTAGATCGCTAAGCGGGAAGCGTTAAGAAACGCGGTTGATGTAGTCGAACGTCTTCGCGATCCAAACCGCCGAGCGTCCCGCGATCCAATCACGATCCGTCTCGCGATCCAATCACGATCCGTCCCGCGATCCCATCACGATCCGTCCTGCGATCAAATCACGAACCGTCTCGCGATCCTGATCACGGTCCTTCCGATCTAGCGCCGAACGGATGGCACCTCCGCGTTCAGCACACGTACGGCTCGATGACGATCTCCGCCTTCTTGATCCAGCAAGAGGGAGCGGAGAGGTAGATGAGTTCTCCGGCAGCGCGACGGCGCAGAGGCGGCGGTGGTGGAACTATTCCGGCAGGGCTTCGCCTAAGCACCGCCGAAACTAGACTAAAGGAGAAAACGATCTAGAGGAAGTAGAGGGAGCACGTGGCAATTAGGGTTATTTTTCTCCTCTAAACCCTCTAGTATATATAGGAGGGAGGGAGGGGAGGAGGCAGCCTCAAACCCTCAAGGGTTGGCCGAAATTGGAGGTGGAGGAGTCCTACTCCAATCCTACTAGGAGTAGGATTCCTCCTCTCCACATGGAAACCCTTTCCACCTTTCCACCATTGGGTTTTTTCCACCTCCAGCCGCATGGGCCTTAGTGGGGGGCTTGGCCAGCCCACTAAGGGCTGGCTTGACTCCTCCCACATCCCATGAGGCCCCTTGGGTCGAAATACCCCTCCCGATGGTCCCCGGTACCCCTCCCGGCACTCCCGGTACACTACCGAAATATCCGAAACTTTTCCGGTGACCAAAACGGAACTTCCTATATATCAATCTTTACCTCCGGACCATTCCGGAGCTGCTCGTGACGTCCGGGATCTCATCTGGGACTCCAAACAACCTTAGGTCACCACCATACATAACTCTACTATACTGAAACGTCACCGAACCTTAAGTGTGCAGACCCTGCGGGTTCGAGAACTATGTAGACATGACCGAGACACCTCTACGGTCAATAACCAATAGCGGGACCTGGATGCCCATATTGGTTCCCACATAATCTATGAAGATCTTTATCGGTTGAACCTCTATGTCAAGGATTCAGTTAATCCCGTATGTTGTTCCCTTTGTTTCTTCGGTATGTTACTTGCCCGAGATTCGATCGTCGGTATCTCTATACCTAGTTCAATCTTGGTACCAGCAAGTCTCTTTACTCGTTCCGTAATACAAGATCTCGTGGCTAACACTTTAGTCACATTGCTTGCAAGGTTTGTTGTGATGTTGTATTACCGAGTGGGCCCTGAGATACCTCTCCGTCACACGGAGTAACAAATCCCAGTCTTGATCCATGCCAGCTCAACAGACACCCTCGTAGATACCTGTAGAGCATCTTTATAGTCACCCAGTTACGTTGTGACGTTTGATACACACAAGGTATTCCTCCGGTGTCAGTGAGTTGCATGATCTCATGGTCATAGGAACAGATACTTGACATGCAGAAAACAATAGCAATAAACTGACACGATCATATGCTACGTTCATAGTTTGGGTCTTGTCCATCACATCATTCTCCTAATGATGTGATCCCATTATCAAATGACATCTCATGTCTATGGCCAGGAAACCTTGACCATCTTTGATCAACGAGCTAGTTAACTAGAGGCATACTAGGGACACAGTGTTGTCTATGTACCCACACATGTATTTGAGTTTCCAATCAATACAATTATAGCATGGATAATAAACGATTATCATGAACAAGGAAATATAATAATAACCAATTTATTATTGCCTCTAGGGCATATTTCCAACATAAAACTCAGTTGTGCTTGATCATATACTTTGCTTGTTAAAGCTACTATTTCCTATCTTTGTGATATATCTATGAGATGATTAATCACTTGTTTGGTGTGATGTGCTTATGAAATTCACTCATATTAATTTTTGCGCACCACCAAGTTGTATCTGACATGGAAGAGTGACCCATGATCCTAATTGATTGTGCATGTGCATTCAAACGCAAATTTAAAATAATGCACAAATTTAGGGGGAGCTCTTGCTTATCACATACTTCTCAAAGCGACGATGCTATTCATTGATTATATCTTTTATCGAAGATTTGATCTATATGTTGTCATCAATTACCAAAAAAGGGGGAGATTGAAAGCACAACTTCTCCCTAGGTGGTTTTGGTAATCAATAACAACATATATTTCATTGGACTAATGTTTCCACCAAGTGTATCTCAAGAAAAAGTTCAATGATGGGTTGGCTAAAGGATTGTGTGGAGAACCTCACAAAGGAAAGGAAGGAATAGAATTGGCCATGCTTCAAGATTGAGGACTCTACATTTTACATTTTGTGAGAAATCACTTTTGAGTCCATAGGAAAGCCAATACTATTAAAAGGGGATGAGCTAAATATGATGATCTGGTTGCTCAAGTGCTTAGAGATTAGCCACCAAAAATACTCACCCGCTTTCCCACACAAATCTTCTGTCCAATGCCAAAAGTCAAAATTCGGTGACACCAACATTTCCCATTTGGATCCACCAATTTTTTTTCCTAGACAGAAGCCAAATCAAACCCTAGCATCTCGGTACTACCAACATTCCATTTGGTGCAACCAAAAGCAGTGACCAACTTTCTGGTTAGCCATTTTCAAGAATCGGTACTACCGAGTTTTGAGAATTGGTCCCACCGAGTTTTGGACCAACTCTCTGGTTAGCCATTTTTAAGAATTGGTACCACCGAGTTTTCAGAATCGGTCTCACCGAGTTTTGGTAACTGCCTAGGTCACCCATATCGGTACCACCGAGATTCCTATATCGGTCTCACCGAAAACGCCAAAGTTGCCACATTTTGCACTAGTCGGTGCAACCGAGTTTTCACTTCTGTTTCACCGAGTTGGGCAATAATGTTGTAACGGTTGGATTTTTGGAGAAGCCTATATATACCCCTCCACCACCTCTCACTCGTAAGAGAAGCACTCAGAACATATACCCACTTGCCATATCCAATTTTCTGAGAGAGAACCACCTACCCTTGTGTTGAGGTCAAGATCATCCACTCCAACCATATGGATCTTGATTTCTAGCCTCCCCAAGTTGCTTTCCATCCAATCAATCTCTTCTACCCATGCTAAACCTATGAGAGAGTGATTGAGTGTTGAGGAGACTATCTTTTGAAGCACAAGAGCAAGGAGTTCATCATACTACCACATCTATTACCTTTTGGAGGGTGGTGCCTCCTAGATTGGTTAGGTGTCGCTTGGGAGCCTCCTTCTTCGTGATTGTGGAGTTGAACCAAGGAGTTTATAAGAGCAAGGAGATCGCCTACTTCGTGAAGATCTACCCCGAGTAAGGCTAGTCCTCCGTGGACGTAGGCCATCATGGAATAGACGAGGTTGCTACTTCGTGGACCCTTCGTGGGTGGAGCCCTCCGTGGACTCTCGCGATCGTTACCCTCCGTGGGTTGAAGTCTCCATAAACGTGGACGTACGATAGCACCACCTATCGGAACCACAGGAAAAATCTTCATCTCTCCAAATTGCGTTTGATCTTCTTATCCTACCCTCTTACATATGTGTGTATTTACTTTCCGCTGCAATACTCGTAGATATGCATGTGTAGGGTGAACTTGACTTGCTACAATTGCTAAAATCTGCCAACAACTAAAATTGGGAAAAGGTTAGATTTTTATTTGGTAAAGTAGTCTAATCACCCCCCTCTAGACCTACTTTCGATCCTACAAATATAATAAGCGGGAAGTACTTCTTGAACTTACTCTTCTCCATTATTCCGGCAAAGCTTGTCAACAAACTGCTTAACTGGCTTTCCACTGCCTCTTGACTCTTCTCTGAATTCATTTTCTTCTTCGGTTGGGCCCTTGACCTTGTGCTTGCCACATCCATGTCGAGGCATTGGAACTTCTATTGTACCATCGGGCACTCCCAACATCCTCTTGACAAGCTTCCAAATTTTTATATGCTTGCCTCTGATTACCAGGGTTTTCTTCTTCCACTCAACTTGGTCAATCAACCCGGCATGAAGGCCAGCCACCCAGTGGTGTGGTACGTGGTGGTAATAGTACGCGCCCCGCTCTGAAACAAAGATTAACGTGGGGAGGCGGCGAGTTAGTAGCAGTAGGTGGCAAAGCAAGTTGAATGGCTAAATATGTATCAATTCACTAACCATTTGTGCTGGTGTCAGATGTGACACATACAACCCAGTAGTCTGTCCTCGACAACCGAGTTCTTGCCCTTGGAAGCCGACGAGTTGGCATATTTAAAAAATGAGCAAAACCAAGCTCACCCATATTCTTTGTGTATCATTTAGCGGTTTGACAATTTCATGAACTTTGTGTGGCGCACACTTGAACCCAACAACTTGTCAAATGTTCCTGTGTGTTAATTTTGATTAGCAAAATGTATGTGCCGCAAAATATTTAGAAACAACATGAAGTGCGACTATTTGGATATATTGTACATACCGGACTGTGGTCAACATTATTATTTTTAGTAAGTTTCCGTTCCCTAGCAGGCAATGATTTTCATCTGTTCCGGCATTTCTTGTTCCTCTTTGGTTCCACTTCTTCATCATTTGTGTTGCAATCTGATTCTTCGGACTTGAAGCTGGACTCCACGATCTTGACACGCTTCTTTTTTTTATCTTCTTCTTCCGATTGGCATGGTCATTGTCGGAATTTGGGTCGTCTCTTCTGTTCTTTGACTTCCTCTTTCTTTCAATGTGCTCGCTTTCTGGCCTATAATCATCTCTTCTTCCTTTCAGTTTCCTCTTTCTTTCGACAAGCTCATCCTTCGAACTTGAATCATGTCTCTTGGATTTGGTGTTCCTCTCTCTGTCAATGTCTTCACTCTCTAAACTGGATTCAGATTCAGATTCACTGATTTCCAGCTTCTTATTTGACTGACCATATGTTTTCGTGTTCCGCCTAACTTGAATATCTTCGCTTTCTGAACCGTAATCATGCTTGTTGAGAGGATACTTGCTTCTTTTATTACACTTGTAATGACCATCCTCGCTTTCAGTCCGGTCCTCGTCATATTTGTTGTGTTTTCTTCTTATTTTATGGGCTTCCCTTTTACCTCTCCTCTTGCTCTGCTTCCTCATATCATGCAATGGTCCTTCAGACTCGGGTTTTTTATCACTAGCGGCTATATCCATTTTACGTCTTTTTGTAAATCTAGGCGATGTACGTGCGCCAAGATCATTTCCAGAGAGGTTTTCTTCTGTTAAGCTTCATTCACTAGCCAACGCAACCAAAAATCCAAACTGGTGGAAATGGCTAGACAATCCACATATACACTTCAACACCCCCTCTCACGTGTGACGCGAAAAGTCAACACGTGGATAGACTCTGAGGTATGGCTTAAGAGGCTTATACGTGGACAAAGGGGGGCAACAGTGATTTTTTGGATAAACTGTGAAAGCTAGGACTTGAACTCAAGACCTTGGACTCTGATACCATGTTAAGCTTCATGCACTAGTCAACACAACCAAAAGTCCCAACTAATAGAAATGGTTAAGGAATCCACATATACATTTCAACATCTTCCATGTTTTCCAAAGCTCAATGAACCTACATTCTAGGTAATGGTGAGATGTTATGACAAGATGACACCATGATTGGAGGATACATTAATACAATTTATTTCTAAATCAAGCATTAGTGCAAAAAAAATCAGTTAACCTGCTAAACCATAACTGTGTCACAAAAATATAGACAACTATAGTTGATTCAGACAATTATAGACCAACTGTGCTAAAATGACAGCACCTTAAAACTGTTGGTGTATCCATCTAACTGTACAGATTGAGAAAGAAAAGAAAAATCCACATCCGACAGAATAGGCACTATCCAACCAATAGACAGAAAAAAGGGCAGTGAAAAATGATGAGTTTGCAACAAAAGTACTGTACGCGCGCCGTTCCTTGTTCTTCGGTTGTGTTGGTTTCACACGCATGCACAGATGTGAACGCTAATCTGCATGGCGTTGTCAAAAGAAAATCTGCACGGCTGCGTTCGCGCAGCTCCTTCCTCTTCCCCGCGTTCGCTTCCTCCTCTTCCTCTTCCAAAGCCATTCAATTGTGAACGAAGCAGCAGCGCCGCTGTGCTGTTTGTCATTTCCCATGACCATGGGCCAGGTGGATTAATGGCGGCCATATGCACGCCCAATGGACTCCCAGCACCCTTCGGTTCTCGCGCTCCAACGCACGCGTCGCATCACATGCCGCCCTTCACGCTTAGACTACCTACAATGGGAAGTAACATAGAGTAGTAACATGCATATGTTACTAGTCTAAGTTACTACCTCCACAGTGGATAGTAACATAGGGATAGTAACATTGAGCCTTTCATTTATTAGTTTATAGACTCATCTTGTCTTGATATGTGTTATGTTACTCATAGTAGTAGTAACATAGTATGTTACTCAATTTCTTTCTTTTCTCATTAATTAGCTGCCACATCATATTTTTTTGCTTATGTGGCATCTATGTTACTACCTACTCCCTCCGTCCAGGTGTATTGGGCGCCTAAGGCTGCTTCCAATGCAAAGGTGCTTAGATGAGGTGCTAAGAGCATTAAATAGCTTAGCAACTCAACTCCCCAATGCATAGGTGCTTAACTTGTTGGTGCTAAGCATCCTTCATTTAATGATTTAGCAACAAAAGTTCTCCATGCATTGGTGGGTTTCATTCAATTAAGTGTTTTGCCTAGGTTCGTGCGCTTAGCATTGTTTCTTCCTGGGGTCATCACATTCATCTCTCTCCTCATAATTACATTGCCACATCAGATTTTTCGCCTATGTGGCAGCCTTAGCACCTGTACAAGGTGGAGCATTGGGAAGGGACTAAGGATGGACATCATTATCTAGGCGTGCTTAGATTGGACGCAGCAAAAAAATCGAACAGTAGAAATAGCCAATCACCATGTCAATCTTTCCTTGGAAACGGAGTCAAATATAGCAGTTAATCACCGCATGTACTGTTCTGATGGTTAGGGTACTCCTGCAATATTTTCTCTCGCCCACGTCCTCCAAATGCCCCAATAGTTACCGGTCATTTAAGAGTCTGCTGGCATGCATTGGCTAGACTCTAGCATACAAAGGAGTAAAACTGTTGCGCATGCGTCAAAGTAATTAGGAATGGAAACTCAGCTAGACATGTGGAGAAAAAGAGGCGTGTTAAATAACAATTGTGCCTTATACTTTTGGAATTTTAGATTCTCTTAGACGCCTAATACACCTGGACGGAGGGAGTACGTTACTTCCACTGTGGGTAGTCTTAAACCTCTGCTTAACTCCTTCAAAAGTTACAGAAGAAAGCAATAGTAGGAATCCAACTTCTCCGACCCCGTAACCTCCCATCCATTCGGCCATGGCGGACTGGCCGTCGCTCCCGCCTAAGCTCATCAGGCGCATCGCCGGCTGTCTCCTAGACACCAACGACCTGGACTGCTACATGGACTTCCGCGCCGTCTGCCCCACCTGGCGCTCCGCCACCGACGACCCCAACAATTCCTCCGAGCTCCGCTTCCGTCCGCACCGGTGGATCATCATCGACGAGGTCTTCGAGAGCCACTCGCGCCTTCTGGTTAACACCATCAGCGGTCGCGTTGTCCGCAAGGACCTGCCTCTGCTCGGCAACCACTTTGTGGTTGCCACTACCCCACGGTGGCTTCTTCGTCCTCGGCAAGAAGGAGCCCCCTCACGCAGCGGTCGTCCTCAACCCTTTCACTAGCCACATGATCCGCTTCAAGGCGTCGCCGAACTACGTGGGTGTCTGTGCTGCCGCTCTCTCCGGTCTTTTCATGGGAAAGCTACCTGCGAGTACGAGCTCTGTTGTTTCTGAGCTCCGTTCTTCGCCCACACCCACCCTCATCTTGCTCTCTAACAGGTGTTACCGGCAGTACTTCATGGCTGTTCCTGACAGTGTTCGTTTCAGTATAGACGTCGATGATGTGAAATTATACGCTTTGTTGCGGCTGGCCGCCGGCGGCGGTATCTGCGCCACCGACTGTTGGCAGAGGACAGCGGCTCTGCCTCCAGTTGCTTTGCTGACAAGATCTTCAGTTTGATGAAGCTCTTCCACATTGATTATTACGAAATTGTTGCCGGCGAATTTTTACCTCGGCTTGCCGATCTTACCGGGAGGGGAGAACCGAACCAAATTTTCCTGGTGGAATCTGCCGGAGCATTGTTGGCTATCATCAAGCTGCAGCAACGCGTGAAAGTTTTCATGCTGGACAACGTCACCGGCTGCGATGAGCTCGAGCCACTGAAGAGCATCGGCGACCGTGCCATCTTCATCGGTCACCGTATGTGCGTGTCTGTCACCACAGACAAGTGTTGGGGCTGGACAGCAACAATGAGCTGCACAAATTCACCGACACGACAAATATGCACACTACACAGCCTCCTCCACTTGTGATGAACTTTGAGGACGGCTTCAACCAACAAGTAAGCAGCGGAATAACACAAACAACATGCACATGTGACACAAGATTTAACGTGGAAAAACCTTCTCAAGTTGAGGAGTAAAAAACCACGGTTGTGGACCGACCGGTCCACACAACTTAGTGTAGGAGATATGCCCTAGAGGCAATAATAAATGATATTATTTATCTCCAAGTTCATAATTATGTTTATGTTCCATGCTATAACTGCTATGGTTCTCGAGTCTGCAATAACCACGAGGCTCGAAGGAAGACTCATATGCACGTGTGAAATAATAAACGGTAAAATGTATTCCTAGTCTGGCCTCTAAGACTAGCTCAAGTGTTGCATGATGATTCTGTTTTCCTGATCATGGGCATGTCTATGCCAGCAATTTTTGAGGGCACAATGTTAGAAGAACATTTGTGTTGAATCGACCAGAATTGGTGTTATGCTATGAGATACTTTCGTCACAAGTTAATGGTTAATAACACAGAGAAGTTAATGTTTGCATAATTCCTTAGACCATGAGAGTATCGAGTTTCTTCATACTTGCTTCATGAACTTTGGGGTTTGTTAAACGTCATCCGTAAATGGGTGGCTATTACGGCGGCTTACGGGTTCATGGAAAAGTGTGTCAAGTAACTTGATAGCTCAAGATTGGGATTAGCTCCTCCGACGATGGAGATATATCTCTGGGCCCTCTCGGTATTACGGTATCCATCATCGTCTGGCCAGACACAGGGTGATTTGATCACAGGGATGCCGGAACACGGCAACGAGAAAAGAGAACAATACCGGTAACGAGGTAACTGGCATAGTGGACAATTTGTTGATCCACAGGGGTGCCTGTCGTGGGAACGTGCCTGACAGTAGATGGTAGGGGTACGAAAGGAGAGGGCAGAGTCTTAGCTACGGCGAGGGTGTACACACAGATGTATGAGTTCAGGCCTCACTCGGAAGTGATAACAGCCCTACGTCTCAGGTGCTCCGGGGAGCTTACTCTGTCGAGTGATACGTGCGTTGTGTTTACAAAGGATTTCGAACCCCTGTGTCAGTGGGGAGGGGTGGCTTATATAGAGTGCGCTGCCCCTCATAAACGTCTGGCATTTAGGGGTTTGATTGTAGGTAATAAAAAGGGGGGGAAGTTACTGGTAACGTATACAATAAATGCCAGTAAGGCGGCGAGCGTAATGCCTGCCCGTTGGCCTCCCTGGGGAGACTCTTGGTCTTCTGCGGTCGAGTGATTGGCGGCCCCTCCGAGTGAGAGCTGACCGTCGAGTGGAGGGGGGGGTATTCCGAGTGACTCATACGCCATGGCTAGTTCAGTCGGAATCTCTCTCGTAGTCTTGTAGTCCTCCAATGTGGTGTCCTTAGGTGGGGTATGTAGGACGGGCCTAGCACCCTACCCTAAGTACATATCCTCGTCATTAGCCCCCGAATGGATCAGGGCTCGAGTGGAGAAGGTGCAGTGCAGGTTCTGTCGAACTCAGCGTTCTGAATGAGCTTCGAGATCTTTCCGATACCTGTGACGACTGGGCCTTCCAACGTCTGCCTTGATCTATTCAGCTTGTCATTTCTTCCGAGTGAATCTAGATGCAGGTTCGAGTCCGAATGGTCAACAGGATCTTCAGATGTGACAGGACGCTCTGTCCGGCCCGGATTTCGCGGGATTCGAAATTTCGGGGAACGCGCGCCGAGCAGGGATGACGCAACCGACGGGGAAGCGGCTCCTCGATCCTCGCGCCACCTTTATCGCCACATATCGCGGCTCCTCCGTTAGTGGGATACACAGGGATTTGGCGGGCCCACGAGTCAGTGACTCGGGTCGACGGACATAAAAAACGAGAGGGGAGGGGAATTTGCGACAGTGCGCTCATTTTCCCCTCGTCTCCTCTGCTTCTTCTGCTCCGCCGCCGCGCTGCTCAGATCGAATCCGCTCGCCGTTGCGACAATGGCGCCCAAGAAGACGACGAAGGGGAAGAAGCCCTCGAGCGCCCGGGCCGCCGCGCCACCCGGATGGATGCAGGGCGATTTCCTGCCATCAACCGTGACGGCGTTGGACGTGGAGAAGCTCGTCGCTGACGGCCTGGTTGCGGCCGGGTCGTGGAGGTTGCCGGGGACGGAAGCGGAGCCGGAGCCGCGCGAGGGCGAGCGGGTCCTCCTGACCACCCATTTGGAGAGAGGTTTTGCTCTGCCCCCGCATCCCTTCTTCCGCGGTTTTCTGAATTTCTTCGGGGCTCAGCTGCATCATTTTCCTCCCAACGCAATTGCGTATCTCGCTGCGTTCGTGACGATGTGTGAGTGTTTCTTGGGTTGTCCCGCCCACTGGGGTCTGTTCAAGCACATCTTTACCATCCGTTCTCAGTCGGTAAAGAAGGCCCACGCTAGTGATAATAGGACCAACGTCATCCAGCTATGCGGGGGTTTGGGTCTTCAGAAGAGGACGGGGAGTGCATTCCCAGCGCTCACCCTTCCGGAGTCGGTGCGGGGCTGGCAGTCGACCTGGTTCTACTGCCACGACGTCGCGTCCCCAAACATGTCGACCGGCCTTCCTCCCTTCACGCTGGATCGACCCACTGCGCCCCCATCTCTGACCGTGGCCGAGGAAGAGAAGGCCAATGTGGGGATCTTGATGAACAGTGTTGTGAATCTGATTCGTGATGGAGTGACCGGCTTGGATCTGTTGGAGGTGTTCCTGGGTCGACGGATCCAACCGCTCCAGGCGCGGGACCATCCGATGTGGCATTACTCAGGAGTCGACGATACCACTCGTACCCACCCGGAAGATGTTTCAGGGGAAACCATCACGCTATGGCTGCGCGGCATCACTGGTGCGCGAGACAACCCCCGGGGTTCCAAAAGAGTATCGCCTTTCTCAGCTGCGAACCCGCCGAATGTGGTGAGTCATGTCATTGTTGATTGCTTTTGTATCTTGTCGAGTGAATATGTCTTCAGCTGACTGACTTGAATCTTTGCAGGAGCTCACGAACATGTATTCACCCGTGCCGAATGGCGGTCAGAACCTTGAAGGAGCGGGGAGCGAGGGCGACAGTGACAGCATCAGCTACGCCGAGGACAGCGAAGGCAACGGTGACGACTCGTCGGGGAGCGATGAAGTTGAAGTCGTGTCTCCTCCGCGTACTGAAGGGCGTTCCAAGCAGCGTCACGACCCAACACTTGACCGGGGTCGGGCCGGGGGGTCGACCACCAGGAGCTCCAAGCGCAGTCGGACGTCGACGCCAGAGCCGATTGAAAAGGTTGCCAAGCAGCCCAAGGTCACCACCACCAAGCCCCGGAAGGCTCTCCCCAGAATCAAGGTTGACGTGCCGATTGCTTCAACGTAAGTATCCTTGCTCTTCGCTTAACTTGTTGTTGAACTTCATATTTTTGCTGACCGAGTGGATCTTGATCGTCAGGGCCGCTACCTCGGTGACATCGCCGGGGCGAGGAGAGGAAAGCGCGGAGAAGGACACGCCGGACACAGCTACTTCTCGCCAAGGTATGGCATATTGTCATTTGACATTCTTCTCAAACCATTCGACAGTCATGTGATATGTCGACTGGTGACATGCAGATCCAATGGATACCGACCCCGCAGCCCCGTCTCCGACTGAACCGATTACAGCACCGACCCAGATGGCCGTGGAGCTCGCCAGTCCGCCACAAGCGCCTGTCTCCCAAGCGCCAGCCTCGTAAGCGCCAGTCCTTCTGACTACATCGCCGCTCCCTTCACAGACCATCTTCTCTCTGCACCGTGTTCCAGAAGATCATACTGGAGCTGCTAAGGAGGCGATGATGCAGGCCGAACATATGATGCGGCGTACGAAGGAGGCGTACGAGGCCAGCAAGCTGGCTTACGACGCTAGCTCAGCGCTTCGGGCGAACGTCCAAGTAAGTGCACTTGTAAGTGCACTTTTTGATTGTGTCGCTTTCCGTCTACCATGACTTGACTTTTGCACCCGCTGGGAGTTTTCTGTCTATCGACTGGTAATCGCTTGTCACGCACTCGGCTAGGGCTGACCTGGTCGAGTGGACAATCTTTATTTTTTGTTCGGCCGTCACTCGGATCGGGCGGACCGTTCCGAGTGGATACCGTTCCGGTGGGGGCACGCTGAGTGCACCCACTGGGTGTAGTCCCCGAGACTGCCGTCGACTGCGGGCAGTCGGCGGGAGTCTTAGAACTTTTGCCTTGTTTTTTTTTATGTTTGGCCGTCACTCGGATCGGGCGGACCGTTCCGAGTGGATACCGTTCCAGTGGGGGCACGCTAAGTGCACCCACTGGGTGTAGTCCCCGAGACTGCCGTCGACTGCGGGCCGTCGGCGGGAGTCTTAGAACTTGGACTCGAAGCCCATATTTCTGTCCACTGAATTGTTTTTGTCGTTGATCTCAGAAGGCCTGTGAGCTCGGTACTCGATACGCTGACTTGGAGAAGGAGAAGACTCAGCTTCAGCTCGACTTGGAACTGGCGAGGAGAGACCTGGAGCGTGCGCAAGCTGATCTGAAGGCTTCAGGAGGTAAACTTTGTTGATCGAGTACTTCATTATTTGTTTCTTCTATCTTTGAACCGAGTGACTCCACTCGAGCAGATGTGCGTGCTGAAAACCGTCGACTCCGAGCGTGACTCAACAATGCTATTTCTTTAGATATCATGAAGAAGGCGCTGGAGGACAAAGACAGATCACTCGCCGATGCTCAGAAGACGGCGAGGGAGAAGACTGAAGCTGCCGAGAAGAAGCTCGCCGCGGCCAGCAAGCTTGAGGAAGAGAACACGAAGCTGAAGCAGGAGCGAGCTGACTGGAGCAAAAGGCTTGACCATGCAACCAAGAGAGCAAAGGGCTTGGAGACCTATCTGGGGGATTACACCCAGAAGATGTATGTTTTGCTTGAAGGTAATTTTCTCCAGTCAAGTGAATTCCGTTAATCCTAACTTCATCCAGTCGAGTGAATTCCGTTGATTTTCAGGGAACAGTATCATGACTAATTCTTTCCATCTTCTTCATGTAGAATTCTGCAAGGACTTCGAGAAGGAGACCGAGGCGGTCGAGCCCAATCTGGACCCTTCCAAGTCACCTGTCAGAGATGCTGTGGCTATGAACATGTTCCGGCTTGAAGCTCGAGTCGCAGGCGTCCGGGAGTACGTCGCTCGACTGCGAGGTGTAATGGAGAAGGTCGACAAGGAGATGTGGCCGGAAGACTCACTTCAGGCTGACCTCGAGTCAATGATGACTCGGCTTGACGAGCTCCCTGGTCGAGTGCAGGCATGGAAGAAATCTGCTGCACGCTGCGGAGCTGACATAGCGCTCTCACTCGTCAGGGTCCATTGCAAGGAGGTCAAGGAGGACAAACTGAAAGCACTTCAGGTGGCCAACACAAAGAAGCTCCAGTTCCAGGACTTCATGGAGACCTTCATCGAAGCGGCCACTCGGATCGCTGACGGGATCGACCTGGACACCTTCGTCGAGCCTGCAAGTCCCACTGGAGCTTGAAAAAACTTTGCTGGTGATCAAAAACTTTAATTTGCTTCGGTATGCCGAGTGGTGGTGTATCATTAAAACTTCTTTCGGGTCTTGGGCCCGAGTACTTTCGTCATTTGCATGGGCAACTTTTATCCATGCTGAATACTCTGAATTTATCTGAATTTGCTTTTCAGTCCTTTGCTTGATTTCCTCTTGAGTAGATCAGGTCTTGTCGAGTGGTTTCTGGTCCAGTGAGGGCACGCGGAGTGCACCCACTGGGTGTAGTCCCCGAGACCGCTGTCGAGTGGCGGCGACATCGGCAGGACTGACTCGCAGCTAAGCCCCCCGAGTGAGAGGACCGCTCGTCATTCGGGAGCGAGTATCAGAACTTAGGCGAAGACTGGTTCGCAGATAGCCTCCGAGTGAGAGGATTGCTCGTCACTCGGAGTAGTTTATAACTTAGGTGATGCGGAATCACGGCTAAGCCCCCGAGTGTGAGGATCGCTCATCACTCGGAGTAGCGTTTTAACTTGGGCGAAGCGGATTCGCAACCAAGCTCCCGAGTGAGAGGATCGCTCATCACTCGGAGTAGCGTTTTAACTTGGGCGAAGCGGATTCGCAGCCAAGCCCCCGAGTGAGAGGATCGCTCGTCACTCGGAGTATGTTTATAACTTAGGCGAAGCGGATTCGCAGCCAAGCCACCGAGTGTGAGGATCGTTCATCACTCGGAGTAGAGTTTTAACTTGGGCGAAGCGGATTCGCGGCCAAGCCCCCGAGTGAGAGGATCGTTCATCACTCGGAGTAGAGTTTTAACTTGGGCAAAGCGGATTCGCAGCCAAGCCCCCGAGTGAGAGGATCGCTCATCACTCGGAGTAGCGTTTTAACTTGGGCGAAGCGGATTCGCAGCCAAGCCCCCGAGTGAGAGGATCGCTCGTCACTCGGAGTACGATTTAACTTGGGCGAAGCGGATTCGCAGCCAAGCCCCCGAGTGAGAGGATCGCTCGTCACTCGGAGTAGCGTTTTAACTTGGGCGAAGCGGATTCGCAGCCAAGCTCTCGAGTGAATGCGATGCTATTCACCCGACGAGGTTCTGAACTTAGGCGACACGGAGTCGCAGCTAAGCCCCCGAGTGTGAGGATCGCCCATCACCCGGAGTAGATTTAAACTTAGGCGATGGAGAACCGCGGCTAAGCTTTCGAGTGATGCTATTCACTCGACGAGGTTCTGAACTTAGGCGACACGGAGTCGCAGCTAAGCCCCCGAGAGTGAGGATCGCCCATCACTCGGAGTAGATTTAAACTTAGGCGATGCGGAATCGCGGCTAAGCTTTCGAGTGAATGCGATGCTGTTCACTCGACGAGGTTCTGAACTTAGGCGACACGGAGTCGCAACTAAGCCCCCGAGTGTGAGGATCGCCCATCACTCGGAGTAGATTTAAACTTAGGCGATGCGGAACCGCGGCTAAGCTTTCGAGTGAATGCGATGCTATTCGCTCGACGAGGTTCTGAACTTAGGCGACACGGAGTCGCAGCTAAGCCCCCGAGTGGAAAATCGCTCGCACTCGGAGTATTCTTGAACTCAGAATTGTGCGATCGGAATCGACAAAAGACTGTAGGAGTCGTATCCTTGATAATCAAAACAGTTTACTCTTATTACATCAGACAGATCAACCTTCAGGTGTAGAACCGACGAAGCAGATCCGCGTTCCAGGCCCGTGGCTCGTCAGCGTTCTTCTTGAGATTGAAGAGGTGGTAGGCTCCATTGTTCAGCACCTTGGTGACGACGAAAGGGCCTTCCCACGCGGGGGCTAGCTTGTGAGGTCGCTGCTGATCCACTCGGAGCACGAGGTCACCTTCGTGGAAGGTCCGACTCCTGACGTGCCTTGCATGAAAGCGACGCAGATCTTGCTGGTATGCAGTCGACCGGATCAAAGCTACTTCCCGCTCTTCTTCAAGGAGATCCACAGCATCCTGGCGTGCTTGCTCAGCTTCAACCTCCGAGTAAAGGTCCACCCGAGGAGAATTGTGAAGAACATCACTCGGCAGGACAGCTTCAGCCCCATACACCATGAAGAAAGGAGTGAGATCAGTTGACCGATTTGGAGTTGTCCTCAAGCCCCACAGAACAGACGGTAATTCTGTAACCCAAGCTCCAGCTGCGTGATCGAGTTCGCGCATGAGACGAGGCTTCAACCCTTGAAGGATAAGGCCATTTGCTCGCTCGGCCTGACCGTTTGACTGGGGGTGCGCAACGGATGCGTAATCCACCCGAGTGCCTTGAGAGGAGCAAAAAGCTCTGAACTCTTCCGAATCAAAATTAGAACCATTGTCCGTGATGATACTATGGGGAACACCATATCTGAATATTATTTCCCTCATGAATTTGATGGCTGTGCGAGAATTCAGCTTCCTGATAGGCTTGGCCTCAATCCATTTAGTGAACTTGTCGACTGCTACCAGAAGGTGCGTGAAACCACTCTGGCCCGTGCGGAGAGGTCCGATCATATCCAATCCCCATACAGCGAACGGCCAGACGAGTGGGATGGTCTTCAAGGCAGACGCAGGCTTGTGCGACAAGTTTGCATAGAATTGGCATCATTCACAGTGCTGCACAATATCCTTAGCCATCTCATTGGCGCGTGGCCAGAAGAAACCAGCTCGGTAGGCCTTGGCAACAATCGTCCGAGAGGACGCATGATGGCCGCAAGTTCCCGAGTGAATTTCCTCCAGAATCAGTCGACCTTCTTCGGGAGAAATGCATCGCTGAGCCACGCTGGTTACGCTCTCTCTGTAGAGCTGCCCATTCAAAACAGTGAAAGCTTTGGATCTGCGGACAATCTGTCGAGCTTCAACTTCGTCTTCTGGAAGTTCTCGCCTGAGGATGTACGCGATGTAGGGCACCGTCCAATCGGGAGTTATCACCAGAATCTCACTGACCAGATCTATGACTGCTGGGACATCAACTTCAGTCGGATTGGAGGCGCTTATAGGCTGCGGGGGCTCTTCGGTGAAGGGGTCCTCTTGTACCGAAGGAGAGTGCAAATGCTCCAAGAACACATTGCTGGGCACAGGCTTCCGAGTGGAACCGATTTTTGCCAGTTCGTCAGCTGCCTGATTCTTCACTCGGGGAACGTGATGGAGTTCAAAACCCTCAAACTTCTTCTCAAGCTTTCTTACTGCATTGCAATATCCGGTCATGGCGGGGTTTCTGACATCCCACTCCTTCATCACTTGATTGACCACCAAATCCGAGTCACGTATACCATCAGGCGACGAACGCCGAGCGAGATGGCCATACGCAACCCGTAAAGGAGTGCTTCGTACTCAGCTTCATTATTGGAGGAATCAAAGTGAATCTGGAGGACATAGCTAAGTTTATCGCCCTTGGGAGACACCAATACCACACCAGCACCAGAACCGTTCAGCATCTTCGAGCCGTCAAAGAACATGGTCCAGTGTTCCGAGTGGATCCGGACTGGTTGCTGCTGTTCTATCCACTCAGCCATGAAGTCAGCAAGTGCTTGAGATTTAATGGCTTTCTTCGCTTCAAACTTGATATCAAAATAAAGAAGTTCAATGGCCCATTTGGCCACTCGACCAGTCGCGTGTCGATTGTTGAGGATTTCATTCAAAGGCGCATCACTGACGACTGAGACTGAGTGATCTTGAAAATAGTGCGCCACTTTCTTCGCTGATAGATATATACCATAGACAAGCTTCTGGTAATGTGGGTACCTTTGCTTAGAAGGAGTCAACACTTCAGAGATGTAATAAACTGGGCGCTGGACTTTGTAGGCCTTGCCCTCTTCTTCTCGCTCGACAGTAAGAACTGTACTGACGACCTGATTGGTGGCTGCAATGTACAGGAGCAGGGGTTCTTTGCTGTGTGGAGCGGCAAGCACCGGCTGGGTGGAGAGCAGGGCTTTGAGCTGGACAAACGCTGCTTCTGCCTCTGAATTCCACTCGAACGTATCGGATTTCTTCATCAGTCGGTACAAAGGGAGTGCCTTCTCTCCGAGACGAGAAATGAATCTGCTCAGCGCTGCCAGGCAACCAGTAAGCTTCTGGACATCGTGAATACGCTCGGGGCGTTTCATTCGGATGATGGCACCGATCTTCTCGGGGTTGATGTCGATTCCTCGTTCGGAAACGAGGTAACCGAGTAACTTTCCACCCGGAACTCCAAAAGTACACTTGGTTGGATTCAGCTTGAGGTCATATCTTCTTAAGTTGGCGAATGTTTCCGCCAAGTCAGTCAGCAGGTCGGAACCTTTGCGAGACTTGACTACGATATCATCCATGTAGGCCTCGACATTCCGACTGATCTGGTCGAGGAGACACTTCTGAATCATGCGCATGAAAGTAGCGCCAGCATTCTTCAGACCAAAAGGCATGGTGATGTAACAGAAACACCCGAAAGGGGTGATGAAGGCCGTTTTCATTTCATCTAGACCAAACAGACGGATCTGATGGTAGCCAGAGTATGCATCGAGAAAAGACAAACGCTCGCACCCCGCAGTCGAGTCCACAATCTGGTCGATGCGGGGGAGCGGGAAATGATCTTTCGGGCAGGCCCGATTGATATGCTTGAAGTCAATACACATTCGGAGCGACTTGTCCTTCTTGGGGACCATGACGACATTCGCAGGCCACTCGGAGTGGTAGACCTCGCGAATGAACTTGGCCTCCAAGAGTCGAGCCACCTCCTCACCGATTGCCTTCCGCTTCTCTGTTGCCGACCGGCGCAAGTGTTCTTTTACAGGCTTGGCCTTCGGATCAACTCTCAGACGGTGCTCAGCCAGTCCCCTGGGTACACCAGGCATGTCAGCGGGCTTCCATGCAAAGATGTCCCAGTTCTCACGGAGGGACTGGATGAGCTCGGCTTCCTATTTGCTGTCGAGTGTGATTGAGATGTTGGTCGGAGCAGCAGTAGGATCTGTCGGGTGAATGTGCACTTGCTTCAAGTCTCCTGCCGACTGAAAAGCTGACTCGGTGGTGGGCTTCTTGGAACGCAACAGATCAGCGGGATCAGCAGTCTTCTTGTACTCTTCTAACTCGACTACAGCCATCTGCATGTCGGCGATCTTGGAGCCCTGTTGGAGGCACTCCTCAGCCCTCTGTCGATTGCCTGTGACTGTGATCACACCTTTGGGCCCGGGCATCTTCAGCTTGAGATACACGTAACACGGGCGGGCCATGAAACGTGCATATGCTGGACGGCCAAGGATGGCATGATATGCACTCTTGAAGTCTACAACCTCAAATGTCAGCTTCTCTTTGCGAAAGTTCTTGTCAGTGCCGAACACCACATCCAGCGCAATCTGTCCGAGTGACTTGGCCTTCTTCCCAGGGATGACCCCGTGGAATTGCATATTGCTTTCGCTGAGCCTGGACATCGGAATGCCCATCCCTTTGAGGGTATCAGCGTACAGAATATTCAGGCCACTTCCTCCATCCATGAGAACTTTGCAGAGCCGAGTGCCTCCTACCACCGGATCCACCACCAGCGCCTGTCGACCTGGGGTAGGGACATGAGCGGGATGGTCCGACTGATCGAAGGTGATAGCTGTCTGGGACCACTTGAGGTACTCGGGGATAGCTGGAGCAGCCATGTTGACCTCCCTGTTGATGACCTTCAATCGACTCTTGCTTTCTACATCGGCAAAAATCACCAATGTGGCATTGATCTCAGGAAAGTCTTCTTTATCTTCGTCCTCTTCTTTCTCAGGATCTTTGTCACTCGACTGCTCTCCCTTGAACCCTTGGATCAGCAATCGGCACTGTCGAGTGGTATGCTTTGACAGGATCAAGTTGCCTTCTTCATCCTTCCGTGAGTGAATGGGACATGGCATATCCAGGACATCTGTCGACTGGTTCTTGGACTTCTTCTGAACAAACTGCCCCTTTGGCTTCACTTTCCCTTTCGCCGCCAGAGCGGCTACTTCTGCCTGGACAGAGCCGTCAGCTTTACGCTTTTGCTTCCGACTGGAATTTCCACCGCCGGGATTACTGTCGACTGCTTTACCCTTGCCACTGCGGAGGCGATCCTCCTCCTCGCCGTTGGCGTATCGGGTGGCAATCTCCATCATCTTGCTCAGGGACATATCTCCTGTCCGACCAAACTTCAAATAGAGCTCTCTGTATCTGACTCCGGCCTTGAAGGCGCAAACAGCCTGGTGCTCGGAAACACCTTCCACCGTGTGATGAAGAGTGGTCCACCGCTGAATGTAATCCCTCAAGGTCTCATTCGGCTTCTGGACACAGTGCTGCAACTCGAGCAAACCGGCAGGGCGCTTGCAGGTGCCTTCGAAGGTCTTGACAAACACTCGGGCAAGATCCTCCCAGCAATAGATGCTAGAAGGAGCCAACTGATTAAGCCATGCCCGGGCCGGACCATCCAACATCAGGGGCAGATGCTTCATAGCCACGTTGTCGTTGCCTCCGCCGATCTGAACAGCCACTCGGTAATCGTCTAGCCATGTTTCCGGCTTCGACTCGCCAGTGAATTTGCTAATCCCAGCCGCCAACCTGAAGTTGGGGGGGATCTCAGCAGATCGGATGGCTCTGCTGAAACACTCTGGACCAGAAACAGCTGTACCACTGCCACTCGGAAAATCTCTGTCATAGCCACCTCTGTTGTATCTGCCTCTGTCGACCCGGTTCTGAACGAGAACGGATCTCGCGTCAAACCCAGGGTCCCGCTCACCACCGTACGGGCGCCTGTCATCATAGTGCCGGGGCACGTATGGACCACTCTGCGGAGGAGTAGGCACTCGACGGTGGTCATCACGGTGATGCCGAGGAGCAAACTGATCTCGCCTCTGATCTCTGTACTGATCGTTGCGGTAATCTCTGCCTCTGCGACGCTGAGGTGACCCTGGACTGTGGGCCGATTGGACTGTTTCTGCTCTAACTGATTTGCTGTGAATCCTGTTGCGCGACTGAGAGACAGCGGAGTTCTGCTGTCGAGCCGCCCCAAGCAGGGTTCGGATCTGCTCGAGTCCTCTGCCGGCCTCTGAATCGGACGGCTGTATAGAATCTGCAATCCTAGCCGCAGCTGCAACATTCTGGATCGGAGTACGGTATACCTGACGATTGTCGTCGACTGGAGGGAACAACTGACGCTCGCGGCGCTGTCGAGTGTGCTCGTCGAGTGACCTCTGCATCTCCTTGAGGCGTGTGCGCTCTACCAAGGTGGCGAGACGCGCAGCCTCCAGAGCCTGGGCTTCTGCAGTCGTGCCGACGATGGGGGTTTGGAGGACCTCCTCATCCCTGCGCTGCTGATCATTCGACAGGCCGCCACGCTCGCGGCCGCCACGGCCATAGCCGGGTGGGCTCTGATGAGAACCCACCATGAAAACTTCTGCTGCAGGATCGCAGCTCTCGCACTCGGAAGGGAGCTCGGATGAATCTGATGCCGAGTCGAACGCGCCGTGAAGTGGCTCGGCGGGCTCGATAGCCGCGATCTGCGGAGTCGACGCCTGGCGCGCCGCCGCGTGCCTCACCCATCGCTGGAGCCGCGAACGACCGGATCGCTTGCGGCGATGAACAGCGGGGAGAGTGGACGACGCTGGAGCCGACATGTACGGGGTCGATGGCTGACGAAGGAGAACGCCGCATGAACTCGCGCTAAAGTGCGTCGCCCCGCGGACGGGGAGAGCCTCAACGTCGAGAGGGGCTTCCTGGAGCCATGCGGAGTCGTCGGCGATGAAGGTGAACGCACCGAGACGGATCTCGCAGCCCAGGATCAAACCGCCGTCGGGAGACATGGTGAGGATGAAAAACTGCAACCTCGCCGGAAGTCGCTTAGACGCCGGCCCCACGGTGGGCGCCAACTGTCGTGGGAACGTGCCTGACAGTAGATGGTAGGGGTACGAAAGGAGAGGGCAGAGTCTTAGCTACGGCGAGGGTGTACACACAGATGTATGAGTTCAGGCCTCACTCGGAAGTGATAACAGCCCTACGTCTCAGGTGCTCCGGGGAGCTTACTCTGTCGAGTGATACGTGCATTGTGTTTACAAAGGATTGCGAACCCCTGTGTCAGTGGGGAGGGGTGGCTTATATAGAGTGCGCTGCCCCTCATAAACGTCTGGCATTTAGGGGTTTGATTGTAGGTAATAAAAAGGGGGGGACGTTACTCGTAACGTATACAATAAATGCCAGTTAAGGCAGCGAGCGTAACGCCTGCCCGTTGGCCTCCCTGGGGAGACTCTTGGTCTTCTGCGGTCGAGTGATTGGCGTCCCCTCCGAGTGAGAGCTGACCGTCGAGTGGAGGGGGGGTATTCCGAGTGACTCATACGCCATGGCTAGTTCAGTCGGAATCTCACTCGTAGTCTTGTAGTCCTCCAATGTGGTGTCCTTAGGTGGGGTATGTAGGACGGGCCTAGCACCCTACCCTAAGTACATATCCTCGTCAGTGCCAACATGTCTCACCTCGGGTATTTGTAACATATCGCGAAGCAACAGGAATAGCACACGGCAACTGGAGGTTCACTCGAATATTCATTCGTGTGGGTATAGGGGTCAATATGGGTGTCCACGGCTCCGATGTTGATCATTGATCGGAAGGGGTTTCGGGTCATGTCTATACTTCACCGAACCTATAGGGTCACACGCTTAAGGGTCATCTATCTGCTGAATACTAGACAGGGAGTCTGAGAGAAAGTCTCCGGAAAAAGTTTCGGAGACAGCGGAAAAGTTCTGAAGAGAGAGGTCACCGGATGAGTTCCGGTAAAACTGAAAAGTTGTTTCAGGGGATACCATTAAGTCAAATTGGTTTCGGCACACGCGTGATAATTCTTGGAGGGTGTCAGAATCATTCTGGAAACTTCTGGGAATTTTCCGGAAGAAAAACCGGAAATGTTCCGGAGCTGCCGGAACCGCTTTGTTTGCTTTTCGCAGATGAAAATCACTAATCCGGAATTGTTTCGGAACACGTCGAAAATTCTTTTAGTGGGTACTGGAAATGTTCTAAGCCCACATAAATATTTTCGGTTCGAACGGACGCTGAAAAATGTCGTCATGAATAGTGAAATCAGCTTTATGGTTACTTTATTTGAAAGCCACCTTTTAGGGCTTTTACAAAAAGGCTTCTAGAAGGACTTAGGGACCAAGGAAGCCCCTTTGGGGGGGGCCCCCATGAGGGTGGCCAGCCAAGGATGGGGTTCCTCCTTGGAGCTCCACATGGCACTCCTTTTTCCCCTTATGCCCTTTATGTATGACATAAAGTGTGGGTATTTTTGGTATTTTTGTGCCAACTCTACCCCTTGGTTTTCCTATAAAAGGAGTGGAGGGGGCTGCCCAAATACTCATCCTTACTATCATACACATGCCATAGACTTGTCTGGAATCTCTCTCCCTCCCCGCGAAATAGTTTCGTACAGCCGAAAGGTTGTTTGGGTTCGGGCAGGAACTAGTTCTGGACGGCGAAGCCCTGCCGGATAGATGACACCGTATGTGTGCAACTCTGTAGAGTGATCGTAGTTTCGGTCTTAGTTCGAGAGTGCGTCCCGAAGGTTTGTCCGTGTGACTGTCCGAGTTTCGAAGGTCCTTCCGAAGGGCTGTCCGAGTGACCGTCTGAGTTTCGAAGGTCCTCCTGAAGGGCTGTCCACGACACCGTCCGGGGGACTGTCCGACCGCCTCCCGGAGGGCTGTCCGAGGGGCAGATGAGGGTATATATCCTCGCGGTTGGGAGGTTGTAAATCCTAGCTACAGGGATCTGCACCGTCGATCGTCATCGACTCTACTTCCGCTGCGCTACGAGTCGGTAACGAAAAAGATCAAACCTTGTATGCAGTCTCCATAGTGGTCCTGGGCTGGTGCGTAGGTCAGAAATTTTTGTTTTCTGCTGCGTTCCCCTACAGTGGCATCATGAGCTGTGCTATGCATAGATGCAGGTTGCGATCAAGAATACATAGAGATGTATGGGTGTTGCACAATATAATTAGGTAGTAGATGAGTTCTATTACTGAAAATTATTTGTGCGGGTAGCAGATGAAATCTGTTACCCGATGTTATTGTTACTTCCCTGGGATTTGCATATTTCTGATCTTGATAACAGCATGGTGGAGTTTCAATGTTCTGGCAATCCGCGATCCTGATTGATCAACGAAGTGCTAACAGTTCATTGAATTCCACTGTAGTTAAAAAGAAAGATGAAATTTCGCAGACGAAAGGGCAATGCAGATATGATCTGCACGGGGGTCATGCGTATGACGAAGTTCAGTATGGGGCTCGAGATTTTATTATCTCGTGTTTCATACACCCCGCAAAGTTAATCTAGCAACTTGAATTATCATACTTGATGATGGACGTTGGTAGCTTCGGTTTGTTTCGAAACCTTAGAAGCCACGAAAAACAAGTTCTTGCATAAACCAATTAGAGGCGTCTAACTTGGTTTTGCAGGAGGGTTTGCATGTGCATATGATGTGGTATAGCAGTGCTCATAATAATTTGATTATGTATGAAATGACTATATGATGTAAATTGATTAACATGACCTGCGTGTCATGTTTCGGCATGATGGCTGGAGCCATATGATTGTCACTTTAAAAGACCTGCGTGTCAACCTTTTGTAATGCACTTATTTTATTAGATATAGAGATAGCAATATTATCTGGTGCACCGACAAAGTGGTGGCAATCTTCGCGAAGGTGAACACCGACGCGAATGCCGAAGACGAAGAAATGAAAGACTTCTCCGTCAGAAAGGGCTATACCATATCATGCTATTATGAATTACCTGAGATGTTTATCCCTTATGATGCACCCTTCTTGATTGCGCGGTAGTCGCTTTTATTAGGGTGATCTCTCACAAAAATATCAAGTAGTTGGTGTTCTCCCAAGTGTAGCACCGTCATGGCACCTATCTTTTCGGGGTACGACATGTACACATGAGTACGAACGATTAGAGAAGTGTGAGGCGGGTGAGGTTAGACCTCACTGCGTGATCACTTGGTTGTCTTGATGTTCAGGCAGGACAGTCCTGAGCTCGGAACACACGCATCGAAAGATGGACAAGAGTCACATAGAGATGTGATTGGCAAGTTGGCCTACCGATTGAAGTTCATGTCATCAGTGATGAACCCGTCAATGGCGTCGAATTGAAATGTGGATCTTGAATCACTCACAATCAATTATGAGAGATATTGATTTGAGTGGGAGCGCACTGCAGAATTAACTTGTTTAATTCTCAGTGCAATTAATTTTGAACACTGTCTAAGTGTGATTTGCCTAATAGTTGTAGAAGAATGGCTCGCGTTTCCACCTTCCCTGTTAAAATTGAATAGCTATTAAATATCTGGTTAAAACTTTACGGTTGGTAACGTAATGTGAGGATTGTCCTCAAGAGTGCCGAGAAGGACTTTGTCCTATCGCATGCTTTTGGTATTCTCCCGCTAATGCTATGGATCATGTGACTCTCGTCCTTCGATCCAAAAGCTAGAATTCTGTTTCAGTCAAGTGCAATACGTTTGCTTCCATGAGACCCGAACTTCGAAAGTTTTGGGATAGTTATGTGATATTCATGGAACTGAAAATTAATTTTCAGATACAAACAAAGGCTGAAAGATATGAAATATCCAAAGCAATATTTGTTTGCAAACTATTAGTAAAGGTGTTTACTATGCATTAGACTGATAAGAGAGGGATCGAGGAGAATGCCTGTCATGTAAATAAAGGTGAATAAAACAACAACTTAAAGAGAGGAAGTGTTCAAAGGGTGTTAGTGAAACTTTCACGCCTAGGAAGTCCGGGGCTAAACGCCACTCTTAAGTTGGGTGCTTCTTTTGAGAGTAGGAGAAATACTAAAAGTTAAACTGTTAGAAGTATAAAGGCAGAAAGAAAGAAGACTGGAATATCCAGCTCATGTATGAATGTCATACAAGTTTTTGATGTATAGAAGGCTGGTCAAAGATATAGTTCTTGGGAATTATGGTTAAACATGTTAATCACTAATTCTTGGGTATTGTAAGTTGATCACAAAGATACCCGCTCGATTGCATTCTGTTGCGACTCGATGCAAGAACTACTATGGCCTGAAAGACTAGCCAGGAATGAGGTCTTGATACACGCTGGGAACATAGTAAAAGTTACTATACCTTCCATCGGTGTATTACCTATGTATTTTCTTTCATAATTCATTTTAGAGCTTTACACACTCTAGCCTTTTGCATAAGGTATCTTGCAAGAAGGTTGTTCATAAGAGAACTTTTGATGTTCGGTGTTATGAATAAACATAAGGGCCATACTTTCACTATGAATGAGATGTATGTTATGAATAATGATATTAATATATTACCTCTGTGTTTAATTTCATAATTCATTTTAGAGTTTCATACACTCTAACCCAGTGCACAATGTTTGTTGCAAAAGGGTTGTTCATAAAAGAACAATTGTTGTTCAGTATTATGAATAACATGAAGGGCCATGCTTCCATCCAAGATGGGATGTATGTTATGAATATTGATGGTAATATGATACATCCATAACACTGACGCTAAATGTCGCAAGACTAAGAGAATACCACACATGTGTTGCACTGCATTTGGTCACATTGGAGGAACCCGCATGGAAAAATTCCATTATGATGGATTTTGAAGTCGTTTGATTTTAAATCATCTAACACTTGCAACTTTCCTCTGAAAAGTGAAGTGACTGAAATACCGTTCATAGGCCATAAGGAACGACCAACAAACTTATTGGTGATCATACATTTTGATGTGTGTAGTTCAATAAATGTTGTTGCAAGTAGTGGATTTATCTCTCTTCAGAAATGACTCAAGTAGATATATGGATATTTACTTGATGAGACGCAAGTCTGGATCTTTTGAAATCATTCAAAAGGTTTTTCAAAAATGAAGTAGAAATTATTGTAACAAGAAAATTATGTTTCTGCAATTTGATTGCGCAAAGGAATATTTGAGTTACAAGTTTAGCGAATGTCTGATGACTTGTGAAAAGAGTTTCATAACTTACACCTCTCGGAACACCACAGTAAGTGGAATGTCCGTGAAGATGTAATCAAACCATTTATGACATGGTGAGATCAAAGATGACATAAATCAATTTGCCTTTATCCCTTTTAAGAGTAATGCTTTAGAGACTACGGCTTTTACACTGAAAAGAGCTCCATCGAGTCTGTTGAAATGACGCCATGGTATGGTATGCCCAACCATGTTATATCTTTTCTTAAACATTTGGAATATGGGGCTTGTGTAAAAGATTACAAACCTATTCCAAATCAGACAAGTGCTACTTTGTAGGTTATCCCAAGTTATTGGGTATTCCCCCACCACTATACCGAGGCTAAGGTTTTTGCCACAAAGAACGGTATGGTTTTTGAAGAAAATTGTTCTTTCAAAAAGGTGAGTGGGAGAACAGTGCAACTCGACGAGATAAACAGTATCTTCGTCATCAGATCAAAGGAAAGAGACCTTGGAAGTAATTCCAGGGTTTCCTATTGCGACTGATACGGAAGCCTCTACATGAGATGTATGGACTTCGGTCGAACTTGCAGCTAAACCACGTAGGAAAAACTCATGCAAACCTCTCAGGTGCGCATACGAGATATTGTTGTTAGACAACAGTATACCTACGATACACAAGGAAGCGTTGATGGGCCCTGACTCCGGAATTGGCTAAATGCCAATACAATCCGAGATAGTTTCCATATAAGTGATTCAAGATTAAAACCTTGATACACCTTTCGGAAGACTTAGAGTCTAACGAATATTTATGGAACTAAAAACTGATACGGATAAAATTGTTTTATCCATAAAGCTCGACTTGTTGCAATAACAAGTTCAAGGAGTTGACTACGATGAGGTTGTTTCACCGTAGCGATGCTTAAAGTCGGTTCGGGTTGAACTAGCAATTAATACATATTTCAAAACATGAGATATGAAACATGGATGACGAAAGGATTTCCATCTGATGGAAATGAAACCAAGGACTTACATGTGTTACAGTCCAAGGTATTTTGTCATTCCAGAGGATGCTAGTAAGTATGCAAACTTCAGAGTTCCAGCAATGGACAGAAGAGAGCAAAATGGAGTTGGAATCTTCGTTTTTGATGGAATGGTCAAAGGGGTTTGACTTCATCAATGAGTAACGAAGATGCTTGTGGTTTCAAGAAAGTAAGTGGGAGCATAATAATATTTCTAAAAACCTTGTGTGCTTGACACATTGTTAATTGGAAATAAATTTCTTGACATGAATTAGGACTTCATTTGAAAATAGTTTTTCGATGAAGTGCTTGGGCTAAATAGCCTTGATATTAGGCATTATGATCTATGGAGATAGATTTACCTAATGGGGCTAAGCATGAATACATATTGACAAGATGCTAAAACTTTTTAGCATTTAAAACGCCAAGGAGTGATTCTTGCCGAAGCACATGGAAAGAGTTTTTTGCAAGACTCGGTGTCCCAAAACACTGATGAGTAAAATACATGATGGAGATTCCACACACTCTTTTGTTTGGATTAATCATGTATTCCATGGTATGTAAAACCAACCAAATATGTCCAATACTCCAAAGTTGTTGCGAGTATAGATACCAAAGTGATCGAAAGTACTGATCATGGGACAACAGTGAAAAGGGTCATTGAGTGCCACAGTGGCACTGATGACATGTTTTCTCGCAAGCGGAGATCATGAAGAGTTCGTTGTAAAAGGTTACATCGATACAGTCTTCATCAATGCTCCATGTGATTTTCGATTTAAATTAAGGGTTTTGTGTAATACACAATATGGTGGCACGGTAGTTGGAAATTGTTCCAAACAGGTTACTGTGGCGAATTCTATAACAAAGGCTAAGTATGTTGACGCTTTGGAAGCGACAAAGAAGTTGTTGAATCATATAGTTCATTCATGAACTTAGTATGGTTTCAAAAAGGCTTTGGTCCATGGGACACTATTGCAGATAGTTGCTCCATAGCTCAGTCTGAGGAATCAGGTTTCGACCTATGATTCACACATATACAAAGCCAAGTCCACACAAAATATAAATTTTGTGAAAGCGTGAAAACGCGAGGATATGCAACGATACACACGGAACTGAAGTTGTCAGATCCGTTGGACATCAGGCTATACCACAAGCGAAGCATTTTTTACACCAGTATGCCATAGGTGTAAAGTGCATTAGCATTGACTAGATTATTGACTCTAGTGCAAGTGGGAGTCTGTAGGAGATATGCCCTAGAGGCAATAATAAATGATATTATTTATCTCCAAGTTCATAATTATGTTTATGTTCCATGCTATAACTGCTATGGTTCTTGAGTCTGCAATAACCACGAGGCTCGAAGGAAGACTCATATGCACGTGTGGAATAATAAACGGTAAAATGTATTCCTAGTCTGGCCTCTAAGACTAGCTCAAGTGTTGCATGATGGTTCTGTTTTCCTGATCATGGGCATGTCTATGCCAGCAATTTTTGAGGGCACAATGTTAGAAGAACATTTGTGTTGAATCGACCAGAATTGGTGTTATGCTATGAGATACTTTCGTCACAAGTTAATGGTTAATAACACAGAGAAGTTAATGTTTGCATAATTCCTTAGACCATGAGAGTATCGAGTTTCTTCATACTTGCTTCATGAACTTTGGGGTTTGTTAAACGTCATCCGTAAATGGGTGGCTATTACGGCGGCTTACGGGTTCATGGAAAAGTGTGTCAAGTAACTTGATAGCTCAAGATTGGGATTAGCTCCTCCGACGATGGAGAGATATCTCTGGGCCCTCTCGGTATTACGGTATCCATCATCGTCTGGCCAGACACAGGGTGATTTGATCACAGGGATGCCGGAACACGGCAACGAGAAAAGAGAACAATACCGGTAACGAGGTAACTGGCATAGTGGACAAGTTGTTGATCCACGGGGATGCCAACATGTCTCACCTCGGGTATTTGTAACATATCGCGAAGCAACAGGAATAGCACACGGCAACTGGAGGTTCACTCGAATATTCATTCGTGTGGGTATAGGGGTCAATATGGGTGTCCACGGCTCCGATGTTGATCATTGATCGGAAGGGGTTCCGGGTCATGTCTATACTTCACCGAACCTATAGGGTCACATGCTTAACGTTCATCTATCTGCTGAATACTAGACAGGGAGTCTGAGAGAAAGACTCCGGAAAAGTTTCGGAGACAGCGGAAAAGTTCCGAAGAGAGAGGTCACCGGATGAGTTCCGGTAAAACTGAAAAGTTGTTTCAGGGGATACCATTAAGTCAAATTGGTTTCGGCACACGCCTGATAATTCTTGGAGGGTGCCAGAATCATTCTGGAAACTTCTGGGAATTTTCCGGAAGAAAAAACGGAAATGTTCCGGAGCTGCCGGAACCGCTTTGTTTGCTTTTCGCAGATGAAAATCACTAATCCGGAATTGTTTCGGAACGCGTCGAAAATTATTTTAGTGGGTACTGGAAATGTTCTAAGCACACATAAATATTTTCGGTTCGAACGGACGCTGAAAAATGACGTCATGAATAGTGAAATCAGCTTTATGGTTACTTTATTTGAAAGCCACCTTTTAGGGCTTTTACAAAAAGGCTTCTAGAAGGACTTAGGGACCAAGGAAGCCCCTTTGGGGGGGCCCCCATGAGGGTGGCCAGCCAAGGGTGGGGTTCCTCCTTGGAGCTCCACATGGCACTCCTTTTTTCCCTTATGCCCTTTATGTATGACATAAAGTGTGGGTATTTTTGGTATTTTTGTGCCAACTCTACCCCTTGGTTTTCCTATAAAAGGAGTGGAAGGGGCTGCCCAAACACTCATCCTTACTCTCATACACATGCCATAGACTTGTCTGGCTTCTCTCTCCCTCCCCGCGAAATAGTTTCGTAGAGCCGAAAGGCTGTTTGGGTTCCTGTAGGAACTAGTTCTGGACGGCGAGCCCTGCCGGATAGATGACACCGTATGTGTGCAACTCTGTAGAGAGATCGTAGTTTCGGTCTTAGTTTGAGAGTGCCTCCCGAAGGGCTGTCCGTGTGACCGTCCGAGTTTCGAAGGTCCTCCTGAAGGGCTGTCCGAGTTTCGAAGGTCCTCCCGAAGGGCTGTCCGCGACACCGTCCGGGGGACTGTCCGACCGCCTCCCGGAGGGCTGTCCGAGGGGCAGATGAGGGTATATATCCTCGTGGTTGGGAGGTTGTAAATCCTAGCTATGGGGATCTGCACCGCAGATTGTCATCGACTCTACTTCCGCTGCGCTACGAGTCGGTAACGAAAAAGATCAAACCTTGTATGCAGTCTCCATAGTGGTCCTGGGCTGGTGCGTAGGTCGGAAATTTTTGTTTTCTGATGCGTTCCCCTACACTTAGCCCAACAAACTCCCCCTCCCGACATCATGGAGGGTCTCACTGCCTTCCGGCAGCCATGCCAGCGAGCCGGCGGCATACTTCAAGCTTCTTCCTCGTCACCACTTTAGTCAACATATCAGCCCCATTGTCATCGGTGTGAACCTTCTCAAGTTGCATTTGCTTGGAATACAACACATCTCGAATCCAATGATAGCGGACTTCTATATGCTTAGACCTTGAATGAAAACTTGCATTCTTACTCAAGTGGATAGCACTTTGGTTGTCACAAAACAACACATACTTGTCTTGCTTAAAACCAAGCTCACAAGCCAACCGTTTCAGCCACAATAGCTCTTTGCTCGCCTCTGTTACTGCAATGAATTCAGCTTCAATTGTGTTCAGTGCCATACACTTTTGCAGCCTGCTTTGCCATGACACTGCTCCCCCTGCATAGGTAACCAAGTATCCTGAAGTAGACTTCCTTATGTCAACATCTCCAGCCATGTCAGAATCTGAAAAAGCAATCAGCTTGGCCTCACCACCACCAAAGCAAAGCTTCAGATTTGTGCTGCCCCGGAGATACCTCAAAATCCACTTCACGGCTTCCCAATGAGGTATTCCTGGATTAGACATAAATCTGCTCACAGTACTAACCGCATGAGCAATGTTAGGCCTTGTACACGCCATAGCATACATCAAACTCCCAACCGCTGAAGCATAAGGAATATTTTGCATTTCCTTTTTCTTCTCATCGGTAGTAGGACATTGCTTTTTGCTCAACTTGAAATGGGCTGCTAGTGGACAACTCACAACTTTAGCATTCTCCATCCTGAACTTCTGAAGTACCTTCTCAATATACTTAGACCTAAGTCTCGCTCAATTCTGTCTCGCTCAATTCTCATTCCAAGAATGTTCTTTGCTGGACCTAAGTCTTTCATGGCAAAACATTTGCTCAACTCCTTCTTCAGCTTAGCAATCCTAGAGACATTCTTGCCAACAATTAGGATATCATCAACATAGAGCAATAATATGATGAAATCATCACCTGAGAACCTCTGAAAAAACACACAATGGTCAGAGCTACACTTCTTGTAGCCTTGCTCCCCCATGACAGTTTCAAACTTCATGTACCATTGTCTTGGTGCTTGTTTCAGACCATAGAGACTTTTCTTCAGTTTGCACGCATAGTCTTCTTTGCCTTTCACAAGAAACCCCTCGGGTTGCTCCATGTATATTTCTTCCTCCAACTCACCATGAAGGAATGCAGTCATCACATCCATTTGCTCAACCTTTAAGTTGAGACTTGCTACCATGCTAAGGATTACTCTAATGGATGTCATCTTCACAACCGGAGAAAAGATCTCATCATAGTCAATGCCTTTTCTCTGGCCGAACCCTTTTACAACTAGCCTGGCCTTGTACCTTGGATGTGATGTGTGCTCTTCTTGCTTGATTATGTAGACCCACTTGTTCTTCAAAATTTTCTTGCCTTTTGGCAACTTCACCAACTCATAAGTATGATTCTTATGCAAGGAATCCATCTCTTCTTGCATAGCATTTTTCCACTCCTCCTTGTGCTCATCTTCCATTGCGTCCGCAAAGCATTCAGGTTCTGAACCGTCAGATAATAACACCACGTATTGATTTGAGGGATACCTGCTAGAAAGAATTCGACCCCTGTTGGATCTTTTGAGTGGAGCGGCTGGTGGACTTTCTGGTGCTGGTGCTTCCTGCTGATCCGGATCATCAACTTCAGCATCATACTCTTGTTGTTGTTGGGGAGCATCTTCTTCACCTGCACCACCATGTACATCATCTTGTACATCTTCTGCATCTGCTTCAACTTGCACATGAGCTGGAGCTGCAGGAACTGGGTCAGAATCAATCATGTCTTGCTGCTGCTGAGGAGGAACCTGCCCCTTTGTCTTCATAATATCCTCAATTGTTTGGTCTTCTACAAACACAACATCACGGCTTCTCACAACTTTCCTTGCTATAGGGTCAAACAGCTTGTAGCCAAACTCATCACCTCCATAGCCAAGAAAGATGCACTGTCGTGTCTTTGAATCAAGCTTTGACCTTTCATCTTGAGGAATATGAACAAAGGCCTTGCACCCAAAAACTTTTAGGTGGTCATATGAGACATCCTTGTCACACCAAACTCTGTTAGGAACATCTCCCTGCAAAGGATAACTTGGTGAGAGATTAATAAGATAAACTGCAGTCATCAAAGCCTCACCCAAAAGTGTTTATGTAGCTTTGCACTTGACAGCAAACATCTAACTCTCTCCACAATTGTCCTGTTCATCCTCTCAGCAAGACCATTCAGTTGTGGTGTCTTCGAGGGAGTAAATTGATGCCTAATATCTTGCTGCTTGCAATATGCATCAAATGGACCAATATACTCTCCTCCATTATCAGTGCGAATGCACTTGATCTTCTTCTCAGCTTCTCTCTCAACTGAGGCTTGGAATTGCTTGAATACACCTAGTACTTGATCTTTGGTCCTCAACGTAAAGGCCCAAACTTTCCTGGAAAAGTCATCAATAAAAGTTACAAAGTACTTTGCACCACCAAGAGATCTTACCGACATTTTGTAAACATCGGAATGTATCAAGTCCAGCTTCTCGGGCTTCTTGTGAGGCGGTAGAGTCTTGAAGGCAACTCTGTGTTGCTTCCCTGCTAGACAATCTGAACATTTCTTGATGTGAACTCCTTTCACATCCTTCAACAATTTTTTCTTCACTAGCACTGTCATCCCCTTCTCACTCATGTGCCCAAGTCTCTTGTGCCATAGAGCAGAATGATCATCCTTCTCTAGTGCATTGACAAAAGCACTAAAGAGCTTAGTATGAACATGATACAAAACTGAGACCATTTTACCTCTTGCAATAATCATGTTGCCTTTGGTGAGCTTGTACTGCCCTTTTCCAAAACTGCTCAAGTAATCATCTCCATCAAGCAAACCAACTGAGATAATATTGAGACGAAGTGCCTCAACATGCCTCACAGACTTGAGGACTAACCTTGTGCCATTTGCGGTCTCCAAATGCACATCTCCTTTTCCAATGATGGCTGCCCTATCATTGTTCCCCATCTTCACAACACCAAAATCACCGGATATATAGTTAGTGAAGAGCTCTCTACAAGATGTAGCATGAATGGTAGCACCGCTGTCTGGTATCCAAATCATCTCGTCACCATCCACAAGGTTGATGGTTTCATCAGAAACAACAGTGATCCTCTCCTCAACAGTGGAACCAAATCTGCCCTCATTTTCTTCATGCATAACAAGCATGATGTCTTCTTCTATTGCAGTAACTCGGTTGCCCTCTGTGTCACTATCACTGTCAGCTTGCTTCTGATCTTGCTTCTTCTTTTTCTTCTTGTCTTTCTTCCACTTGTCACATTGCCACTTAATGTGGCCCTTTTGATGGCAGTGATGACACTCATAATCAGCATACTTGCCTCTTGATTTGCTCCTACCTCTTTCTGCCCCTTTACCTGGACCTTTGCTCTTGCTTCTCCCCCTGGACTGAGTGACCAACACCTCTGAATGTGAGGAAGAACTAGCTTCAGCCACCTTTCTGGATTCTTCATTTAGTACCCTGGTTTTCACAAGATTCCAAGTGACAACTCCATTAGGTGCTGAATTGCAAACCGTGACCTTAAAGGTCTCCCAGTTGTCCGGTAATGAGCCTAGTAGCAGCAAGGCTCTGACTTCATCTTCAAATGTTATTCCCATTGAATAAAGTTGATTTATAATGCCTTGGAATGTATTCACATGATCTGCAATTAGAATGCCCTCTTTGTACCTCAAACACATCAATTGTTTGATCAAGAACATCTTGTTTGTACCTTCTTTTCGGGCAAACAACTCTTCCAATTTCTGCCATAAGGTGTGTGCATGTGTCTCATCAATGATATGGTTCAAAACATTGTCATCGACCCATTGTCGAATAAATCCACAAGCTTGGCGATGAAGTACCTTCCACTGACCTTCTTCAATGCCCTCCGGCATCTCAATGGAGAACACTGGCTTCCAGTATTCTTTGACATATAACAAGTCCTCCATCTTGCCCTACCATGCTTGATAATTTGTACCATTCCAAGATATCATCCTGCTGGTATTCACTTCCATCTTTCACCACAAGAAACTCAACAATTTGCACAAGCAAACCAAGGCTCTGATACCACTTTGTTGGGGCTGGACAGCAACAATGAGCTGCACAAAGTCACCGACACGGCAAATATGCACGCTACACAGCCCCCTCCACTTGTGATGAACTTTGAGGACGGCTTCAACCAACAAGTAAGCAGCGGAATAACACAAACAACATGCACATGTGACACAAGATTTAACGTGGAAAAACCTCCTCAAGTTGAGGAGTAAAAAACCACGGTTGTGGACCGACCGGTCCACACAACTTCACTATGAGAATTATGAGTACAAAGTTTTCTCTAGAACCTCTAGAGAGATTTACAACACACTCTCCACATTGCCAACCGACAACAGCAACAACAACCACAAGAGGCAAGATTTCAGCAAAGCAGAGTACACACAGCTTCTGTCCCCTTCAGTGTTTTGCAAACTGCTCTTAAACTGCTGAACCAAACAGCACCAAATTTGGCAGACAAGTAGACACACGATTTCCTGAGATCCCCTCAAAATTTCAGCTTAATCCGACACCGTTTGCCTACCCAAACTGTTCGTCTCCCGAAACTACTCTGTTCTGAAACTGCAGCAGTCAGAGCTGACAAAACCACTCTCAAATCTGATGCTCCACTGACCCAATCCTCAAGCCAGCTAACCAGATCGAAGTACTCAAAGTAAGAAATGAGCTCACCAAGTTTGGGGTCGATCCAAGCACGTTTGAGCCTACAATCACCAGGTTGAACACTATCTAGTCAGATGCAGCAAATCTGGACAGAACCTCCACTTCTTCTTCTTCCTCTCTCTCACAGGTTGTGTTTATCTTGTGTGTTCTCTCACTCTCACGAATGGCAGCCACCACCAGCAGGGGTGGAGTGGCTAGGGTTTTCTCTCCTTGCTACACTTCCCTTGGAAGCGCTCTCAACCGTTGGATGCAGCGAGGATCAACGGCTGATATGTGTTGGACTTATGGGCTGATGTTGGGCTACCAACACACCTCCATATGGAGGGACTTAGCCCAACAACAAGTTCCCGTCAATCGTCCCCAACTGCCTCTACTACGCGAGCTCCTCAGGTTCTTCACTTGACATCTACCAGTATGATCTCCAGAGTGAGAATGAAGAGAGGGTTTCGGAAGGCATAGGTTCTTTGATCAACAATACCATGGCCTTCGCCAACCCTCCATTTACGAGCATTCAGCTCCTCTCCAGCTACACCATCAACACCCGGGCATCTCAGCTAGCCATGGAAAAGATTAAACCGCAACCCCAAGCTGCTGCGCCTCCGTATTTTGACTATTGGCCTGATTCTGACCTGGACATTTTTTGGTGATACACTGATTTCTGTGGCTGAACTATCCAACCGTCAAATGTCACTTCTATGTGTGTTTTTAACTTTTTATGCGATGATCTATCAGTTGATGTTAAGATTAAAATTACACGTCCGAGTCCACTTTTAATTTCAACGTGTGTTACGGGTTTTAATTTCAACGTGTGGTATGCACCTACTCCCTCCTTTCCGGTTTATAGGGCTTAAATCTGAAATCTCATCAATCAAGGTAGACTGTGAATGGATGACACGAGTTTTGTGGATACCAAATTGCCCAATAAAATATTCCTCACTTATTTAACTCCCGAGGCAATAAGTGCAACACCCTCCCTCTCATTGGATTTTCATGATGCATGTAGAATAAGATGCATGCATGACCAATAATCCCCTCACATTCATTAAATATAGTGTGGAACTCAAAGCTCTTTAATTCAATTGGACTCAAAGTGAGCCTTATATAATGAAAATCTCAAAATTTTGAGATGAGCCCTATAAACCGGAAAGGAGGGAGTATTGTTTAAAACTTTTTTTGTACTGCTATTTAGCGCCTTAATTTATCAAGTTTATTCTCCCCTATCTTGTGCCGCTGAGTAGTGCAATCTGTTGCTTTTTGAGTTTTGACACTTACTTTGCTGATGTTATTCAGTCGTCGTCCCAGTACGTTAAAGTCACGGTCAACACGCTTTCTAAGAACAATTTTCTTTTCGGGGCTTATTAAGTTATACGGCCAATAGTGCAATCTTGTATCTTATGCTAGATGTCTTTTTAGATTATTTCTACAACTTGATTTTTCAACAACATGCTTCATATATTTTTTGACATTTGCAAAAAAAAAAACGCAGGAACATATGCTGCTAAGAGCCGAATTAGATTTCGGATATTATTTCTACAAAGAAAACATTCTCCAATGAATAATAAAGGGAAAAGTAGGCACAACACCGGAATCCTATTCCACGTAGAGAGTAGTCTTGGTCGAGCAATCGCGCATGCAACTGTGTTGGCCAAGTGCGCATTTTTCCACTTCAGTTTTGGGGAGATTCTACAATGTTCTTTGCCCGGTTTGTCTTTTCCTATTTCTTTTTTTATGTGTTCTCTCCGTTGGTTTTGCTGGTCTTGTTTTTGATTTTCCTTTTTTCTCATTTTCATTTCTTCTTACTTCATCGATAGTTTTTCAAGTTCATAAATAATTTTTAATTCATGATTTTTTAAAAAAATTAAACACTTTTGAACTTGGGATTATTTTAAAATGTGCAAACACTTTTAAATTCTGTAGTATTTTTTAAAATCCTGAAGTTTTTTTGAAAAATTGAACATTTTGTAAAATTTAGGATCATTTATAAATTCATAAATAATTTTTAAAATTTCTGAAAAAATAATTCAGGAACATTTTAAAAATCTTGAACAATTTTATAATTCACGATTTTTTGAAAAAAGATTATCTTTTCTTTATTATTCTTGAACTTTTTTATAAATCTTCTAGTAGCCGGGTTTTAGGGGAAAGCAACCCAAAACCGGTGAAAATTTGACGTCTCAGTTGTTGGTACGCTAGTGCAGCAGCGACTGACTAAAAACCCTAGAATAATAAATCGGACCAAATTGCCAATTTGGCTGAGTATAGGTGTCGCTTTCTAGAACATTAGGGCAGTGCCTTGCTCTTTCGAAGACAGAAGCTTGTCTCGCCTCTTGGGTGAGAGGAAGAGGGCGTTCCCATATGCATGTTCCCCTTGACTTCTTCGAGCGCTTTGGGAAGCTTCTATGGACCGGTTCAGACCGGTTTTAGAAGCATTCGTTTATTTTATTCTATTTTCTTGTGTTTTTATATTGTTTTTATTTCTTTGTTTTTCTTCTTTTATGTTATTTATTATTATTATTCTACATTTTTGAAATACTTCCGGACTTTTTTCCATATATGCAATGAAACATTTTCCATATAGAGGTTAATTGTTTTCCTAATTTTGAACATTTTTCTACATTGCACAAACATAATTTTCTAAAGTTGCAAACATATTTTAATAATCCATGAACCATTTTTTTGATTTTTTTTAGGTTTATATATTTTTTAAAATAGGAAACATTTTTGGACATGAGGGCGTAGCAGTTGCGCACGCGGGTCTTACCGTGCGGCGGCTGCACTAAGGCCAACTCCAGCGCACGACCCCATCCCGTCCGTCCTAGTCTGTTTGGGGTAGAACGGACGAATAGTGCGGCCCAACGCGCGGCCCCAAACGGACAAATGTCCGGTTTTCGTCCGTTTTCGACCCATTCCCGGCCCAAACATGCGCCGCATTTGGGGTGAAACGGACAGCGCGCGGACAGGCGGGACGCACGCCCTTGTCCTCCCCGTGGCCCGCCTGTCGGGGACACTAGCGTTTCATTCACCTCCAACGCCTCCACCCGCCCCACCCCCGCCGCCGGCGCCGCCACTATTTTCCGGCCGCACTGCTCACCCCCCGGCCGTCCATACCAAACCACGTCTCCGCCACCACGCCCGCGCTTTCGTAGGAGTTTTGGCCGTCGTTTGGAGGAGTTTTGGCCGTCCCCGTCGTATCCGGTGCCAGAGGGGATACGACCGCCGGCGACGCCTATGGACCACGGCAGCTTCCGTCGGGTGCTCCAGAGCGACCTGTAGCCGGCCGCCAAATGCCCCTGCTGCATCGAGGTGATCTTCGCGGCCTCTTTGCCACCACGACCGCAAGGTGTTTGACACTTTGCCCACAAAGGTATGGACAGTGGAGATGAATTTTTCTTCAACCACTTCACTTATTCATCGGATGATTCGTCCTCGGATGACGAAGATCTTGTGGTGGCTGCACTGGTCGTTCACGACCACATTGAACGGCAGCGGCCTCGGTACAGGGGGTCAGTCCCTGGCCGTGCTCCCAACCTGAACCGCAACAGAGAGAGAGGCCACGCCCTGCTCTATGCCGATTACTTTGAGAATACCGCGCTCTTCAAACCGGAGAAATTCCGTCGCCGTTTTCGTATGGCAAGGCATGTGTTCAATCGTATCCGAGAGGGAGTGGTTGCTCATGACCCATTCTTCGAGTGCAAAACGGATGCCCTTGGCAAGCTTGGATTTTCCTCTTATCATAAATGCATTGCGGCAATCCGCATGCTTGCATATGGAATTCCAGGCGATCTGGTGGATGAGTACGTGCGCATGAGTGAGTCCACATGTCTGATGTCAATGTACAACTTCTGCAAGGCCATGGTGGCAGTGTTTGGCCCTGAGTACTTGAGGCAGCCAAATGCCGCTGATACAGAAAGGCTGTTGGCGATCAACGCCGATAGAGGCTTTCCAGGCATGCTTGGCAGCATAGATTGTATGCACTGGAAGTGGAAGAACTGTCCATTTGCTTGGCAGGGCCAGTACAAGGGGCATGTTAAAGCGTGCACTGTCATATTAGAAGCGGTGGCTTCGCAAGATCTTTGGATATGGCATTCTTTCTTCGGCATGGCAAGTTCTCACAATGATATCAACGTGTTGCAGCGTTCTCCAGTCTTCGCAAGGCTTGCAGAAGGCCACTCCCCACCTGTCAACTTTGAGATCAATGGCCACCACTACAACAAGGGATACTATCTAGCTGATGGTATATATCCTCAGTGGTCAACTTTTGTGAAGACAATCTCGGACCCCCAAGGTGAGAAGAGACAGAGATTTGCCCAAATGCAAGAGAGTGCTAGAAAAGATGTGGAGCGTGCTTTTGGTGTGCTTCAATCCCAATGGGGTATCGTTCGAAACCCTGCACTGACATGGGATCAAGGGAAGCTTTGGGAGGTGATGACTGCTTGTGTGATTATGCACAACATGATCGTCGAGGACGAGCGTGATGACAGCATCTTCGACCAAGGATTTGATTTTCAAGGTGAAAATGTTGAGCCCCTGCACCAAGAACTGGCCACGTTTGAACAGTTTACCCAATTCCATCGTGAAATGCGTGATTGGCACACTCATTTGGCGCTTCAAAATGACTTGGTTGAGCACATGTGGACTCACATTGGCAACCAATAGATGTATTGGTTCATTATGTTTATTCAAGACAATTTCGATTTGGTTGTAAAAGTATTTTATTCGAGACAATTTCAATTGGGTTGTAAAACTATTTTTATTTTAGACAATTAATATTTGGATGTGGAAACTTGTTTTAAACATTGAAATATTGAATATATGGGCATATTGGCCGTGGCGGACAGGATGGGGCCAAAGGATGCGTCCGCGCGTTGGGCGCACAGTCACCGCATCCCAGGAAAGGTCCGGACACGACCCCATTGCCCTACCCAAACGGACAGAATCCGGGCAAAACGGACGTCCGTTTGGGGTCATGCGCTGAAGTTGGCCTAACCACCTGCAATAGGCCCCGCGCACGCACACAGTTGTACCGCATGTGGATTTCTCTAATGCAAGGCACAAAAAAACGTAGAAAAGGGTGAAGCCCATGCATGCAAGGCATCCTAAAGGCATGTCAGGAACATATTTTTTGAAATTTGCAAAATAGAAGGAACATATTGTTCGAGATATGTGAACATTTTTTAGAAATGTCACAAACATTTTTGAACGGTACAATGTTTTTATAAATTATGCGAAAATTTAATTTGTAGATTTCATTAAAAAATAATCTGTCATGATTTTTTTTTGAAATGTGTGAACGTTTTATAAATGTCACATGTTTTTTAAGTGGTACAATCATTTTGAAAAAAATAATGCGGACAAATTTTCTACACTGCATGAACATTTTAAATGCACGATGAACACTTTTAAATTTTTATGTAAATTATTTTTTGGAATTGATGAATTTTGAATAAAAAACGAACAAACGAATGAAAAAGAACAGCGGTACGAAACGAACCCGAACTACTGGCCCCGCGGAACAGCGCGACGACTACTAGACGAGAAGACGAGTAGGTGGGCCCTAAATAGCCGAAAAGGAAAGTGGGTAGGCCGTTTTGTACTCCGGCCCAGGAACGATCGGGCGTGCGGCGTGGCTCTAAGGAAGACTCTTGTCGTGTCAGCCCGTCAGTGCCGAGACCGAGAGCAAGGAAGGGGAACCCGTCCAAAAAAAAAAAGAGAGAGAGAGGAAGGAAGGGGAGGAGAGGCAGAACTCCGGCCGTCGGGCACTCGGGCTGCGGCGGCGAAAGCAAGAGAGGCGATGGCGTCGACGATCCGCTCCGCTGGCGCGCTCCGTCGTCGTCTTCCGCTCCTCCTCCGCTCCGGCGCCGGACCTCTTCCGCGGGCGCTCGAGGAAGAGCGGCGCTGCCTGGCCCGGCCCCTCATCGGAAACCCTCGCCTGTTCAGCTCCGGTTCCGGCGGCCGCGCATCGTCCCACAAGGTGATGCTCCCCTGCTCCTCCCTTTCTCTGTAGCGTCGTCTGTCGAATCAGTCCTTCATCGTGCGTTGGGAACGGGATTACACTTTTTTTTGAGGAAATAGGAATCTCATTGATTAATCTGGGGAGTGGATGAGGATCCAACACAGCATCAGGGGCGCCGAAATCTATCATCATTTCGGACATAGCTAGGTACCTGTATAAAAACTGCAGACGCATCAATTGTCTCTTTACCTCTATTATGCACACAGTCGTTGCGGATGTGCCAGCATCGCCACAACAGGAGCAGTATTTTGATGCGGTTATTTTCAGAGCTACTCCCTCCGTTCCTAAATATTTGTCTTTGTAAAGATTTCACTACGGACTACATACGGATGTATATATAGACATAATTTAGAGTGTAAATTCATCCATTTTGCTCCGTATGTAGTCCATAGTTGAATCTTTAAAAAGACAAATATTTAGGAACGGAGGGAGTAGATCCCAGTAGAACCTGGAGCCAATCAGGGCCAATGTACCGAAAATCTTTCTCCGAGAGCAATCCCAGTACTCCTTCATACTATGACGTAGAGCTCGTCTCTTCGTGCATGTAACTGTCACATGGTCCTCATCCTCAACCTCAATAGCATGGCCACACAAACTACAGACAGCATCCACTTCTAGGGTTCCTTCTCCATTTATTTTCTTTCGTTGCTAAGCACTTTGTTGCCACTCGCCAACTGAAGATATGAACCTTATGGGGAACATTGCATTTCCAAATCAGATCCGAAATACCTCTATCATGAGCTGCAGTTAATGAGCTAGACACTTTGCTGGCTTCACCTTGTTTTATCCAGGCTGCCAGCTTGTAAGCACTTTTTTTCCCTGAATTCTCATAGTTTCAGGTTAGGCAATCATCCATATCCCGGTTGGAGATCCTAATGCAACAGATTGCATCCGCATCCCAAGGGTTAAAGATCTTGTGGATCAACTCAGCATTCCATATCCTCTCCCCAGCATTGATCAGCTGATTGACCCAACGCAGTCGTGAGCGTGAGACAAATTTGGCTAGTTTAAGACCTTCCTGGTGGGGAACCCAATGATCCTGTTGGAATTGGATTTTTTTGCCGTTACCAACTCTCCAAATTAGCCCCACTTTGAGTAACTCAAGACCATGCTCTCTATTCCTCTCCACACAGGTGAAGCATCCGACGCAAACACTGTGTCAAGGAAATTCCCATGAGAGTAGTATTTTGACTTGAGGACCCGAGCACATAAGCTGTCTGGTCTTTGCAAGAGCCTCCACCTCTGGCGAGCAAGTAGAGCTTGATTAAATAGCTGCATGTCCTGGAAGCCCATGCCACCCCCTCTTTTCTGTTTGATCATGTTTTCCCACTAGAGCCGGTGGACTTTCCTGGCTCCATCTTTATCCCCCCACCAGAAATCTCTGATGACTCAGTCATATTTCTTACAGAAGCCGGCAGTCATCTTATGCACTCCCATTGAATAGACCGGTAGAGCTTGAATAATTAGAACCTCTTTAGCCGCTTGGAAGTTGGAACATAAACCTTTCAACCCAATCCGTGCATCTCTTTGTGAACGTTTCCACGATCGGCTGGAATTGGTCATCTTTCATTTTTCCCTCGAGGGTGAGCAGCCTCAAGTACTTGCTCTCAGACGTTGTAGAAATAACATCCAACACTTCTTTTACTCCTTTTTGGACTTCATCCAGGCATTTATCCCCAAAGAGGATAGAGCATTTATTTTAACTTAGTAATTGATAATTGACCAGTGCATCTCTGAAAAAAGCAAGAGCTTCATGGACTGCCCGGGCTTGATCCTCTGTAGTCTTGAAAAAAGGAGGCTGTCATCCGCGACCAGAACGTGGGATATGCTAGGGCTAGCACAGGCAGTTTTGATAGGTGTGATTGTCCCTCCCAAGAGTTCTCTCTTCATCATGCATGACAAACCATCGGCCACAAGAAGAAACAGATAGGAGCTCAATGGACCGCCTTGGCAAAGCCCTCTAGACGGTTTGGAACTTTCTAATAGCTCACCATTCCACTTAACACAATACTGTACCGACCTCACGCAGGACATAATCCATGATGTCCATCTTGCACTGAAACCAACTTTGAGCAGCACCCCTTTCAGAAATCTTTAATCAACCCGGTCATAAGCTTTTGCTAGGTCGAGCTTATAAGCAGAGAAAGTATCCCGGTGATTCTTGCAATGTTGAATTTTGTGGAAGCACTCAAAGGCGATCATAGCATTATCAGTTATCATTCTGCCTGGAACAAAAGCACTTTGGATCTCTGAAATCATGCCATCAGAAAAGGTTGAAGACAATTAACAAGACACTTACACACCACCTTGTAAATCACGTTGCCTCGTCTGATTGGCATGTAATCTTTCAAAGTCTTTGGGTCACTCCCTTACGGTATAAGGACAATCAAGTATCATTTATCCCTTCTGGCATCTCACTGGTCTCAAAAAAATTCCTCACCGTCTTTACCACATCATCTTTTAGAGTTGCCCAGTTCCTTTGGAAGAATCTCTCGTGGAACCCGTCCCAGGCCTGGCGCCTTTTAAGGACCAATTTGGAACAAAGCGTCACTGATCTCTCTCTAGGATCTCATTCATGTTCATGTTAACCTTTTCTTCGAAGTAATTCATGCAGGGCTACTCCTGGAGTACTTAAGCAAAGTGTTGACTTCATATAATCTAGTTGCGGAAAGTGTTGACTTCATATATTCTAGTTGCGTTCTAGTAATTTTCTCTCGATATAATGCCACTGAGAAACTCAATACAGGTTATACATGGTGTGTTTATGACATGATAAATTTAATTTTTCCTCAGCATCCCTGTAAATTCAACCCGGAGCGCAAAAAGTACATGGAGGGCCAGCTTGCATATCTTAACATGGCAGCAGAGAAGGATGCTCGTGACTGGAGAGCGATGATGGAAATACTTGAAGCATCGGCACAAAGACAAGCAGAGAGCGATGCACTGTAAGGAACCAATTCTTTTGTCCTGAGTACATATTGCACGCATGTATGTATTATGCTTTTTTTAGTAAAAGGTGTTTCCCTAGAATTTCCATTGAAAAAAAACATTAGAGATTTTTACAAGCATAGCAATCAGGAACAGCCTACCAAAAGCACTACACTACTGCAACATAACATCACAGCAGCCTGCAGCAAGAGCCTGGGACGAAGCCCACCTCTCACCCATATCCATCATCTAGCCATACCAGATAAAACCACCACCAGAGAATAACAACCATAAACTGGCTCCATGTTACATAGATTTTAGACCAAAAGTAGGGGTTGCTCATCACGGAGATAGCAGATGAAGATCTTCAGGCATCCAGAACAGCATATCTTCCTTTTCTTCTCTTCCGTATGAATTATGCTAAACATGGTTCCTTTAACCTGCAGGTGCAAGCGACAGGACAGGATCGTAAGCTGTGCTGCCGCCGGTCTGTTCCTCTCGTTGTTCGCAGGCCACGTGTTCTTTCGCTGACTCAAGAAATAGGTTGTGATCGCCTTGGCCCATGCCTTGATTGTCTTGTCCATGTACTATGTGCTTTATGCATTTAAACTATGTGTCTCAACAGTTAGAGGGAAGCCACTTCTATATGGTTAAACTTTTGGGTCCTCTTCTTAGTGCTGCGTGAAGTATTTCTTTTTTAGCGCAACTCACATCAGGATTTCACGTACTCTTGCATGAGAATGATTCTTGTGAGTATGAAATATGACTATTTCGGTCTAGCTATGCCGTAACACCGATGACTACGAGGCCGAGGCATTTTCGATTATATTACTTTGGGGCATAATGGATACATCATTCGCTATTACATCGATCAAGAAATAGGTTGACAAAACACCCCCCTAGAAATAGATAGATATGACGAATCACTTTTACAGTAATAACCTCATGTCCCTCATCCATCCTCATCCATTTCCAAATCTGCACAACGTTGATGCCAACCCTTTCAAGCATGTCAATATTCGAATATATGTGAAAATTAAATCATCTCCTTGACGCACAACTAAATGTATATGTCAAACTGGATCATCCAAAACGGAACTAATATTTTATACGAATTATGCAGCATAAAATTAAAGTCAATATTAAGCTTATCTAGTAATATGCACCCACATCTAAATAGGCTGGTCAAAATTTATGTGAGCAAGGTATTCCATATCTCGTCCGACTTTGATCCACATACATGCATGTCAAGTGATACATAACATGAGATGATTATTTTTATTACATGGCCAGCAAAACTGAATATTTAGTACTACTAAAATGATCACCGCTCAACGAGCGTTGCTATTAAAACTGAAATAGCTTTATTGTTTTGATCGTACATGACAGAATATTATCAGTTGACCTTTGCTCCAGTTCTAATGCTTGTCGCTCATCGAGCTTCATGTGCAGGGTGAGATAATGCCAAACGAATATGATTCTGTTCAACAAAGGAACTAAAATTATCTTGCAGACAAATGAGATTCGCCCTTGCAGTCGTAACCGAGAGAAGCCTTTGCTAAACACTTCTTCTGCCCATATGTACTTTGGATGCTTCTGTTGACATAGCATCACCCATCTACAAATACATGAACAAATTTATAGTTTAAATCGCAAGGCAAGAAATTGGAACTCAAAACCTTCACACATTTGTACTAAAATTAATTCGATTGAGTTTCTGTTAAATCAAAGAACTCAAAACTTCTTTCAAAAATAAATTGTGCTTAAACATTTCATGCAGAATGGCAGATTTTGTAATATTAAACAGCTTACATATAAAAAAAGACCCTGATGGGCACACTCAGAGTGTACACAAGTAATCATGCCATTTCAAGACCCTGATTCAGCATGTAAAGGAAGGGAGTGAGTAGCCCACCACCGGCTTGCCTTAGACGAGCTGCTGTCATTGCCGGAGACGAGGAGGATACAGATCTCGGCCGTCGCTACTCCCCCACTACCATCCGCAAGTCGACAAATCATTGGTTCAGTTAATCATAACACTCTGAAAAGAGAGATCACAACAGATAATCGACAAGGTATGCAATAGTTTGGTTCCTTTTGTGTATTGTTTGCTAGCATATGTTCTATGAGAACATGGTTCTAGGTCTGTGGACACTAATAAAAGGACTAGATGCATATTTAAGCCATTTGCCACAACTGGCCTAAAAAGGGTTCAATAGTAAAAAAACTAAAAACTAAAAAGAGATAATAGTTTGTGTTCTGATACTCCGCTAGGTTGTGGTATATGTAAGATACCAACCAACGATACCAGGTACCAACAGAGGCCAACTGAAAGCAACAATGATATATTTTACTCAACCTCTATCTGAAAGTTCTACTTGCCTTAAGCAATTCCCTTTAGCTCTCTCTATTTGCCGATTAGTGTGTTGCTACTGGGGTTGGTTACTGTACAGTGTTTAAGACAAGTATATCCACACCCATGGAGACTAGAATCTCCCTTAGATGAACATTAAGACTATTCGAGGAACTGTACTCGCAAACAGTTCAAGCAAGGTGTATCTTTTTAAGGCTGACAAAGATAAGTACACTCATCAATTGATATTTTTTTCAAGTACACTCATCAAATGATAATTTATTTTCAGGATGATATGAACTGCTACTAAGCTCTATTGTCTTCCAAATTAGTCACATCATTTATTATCAGGAATATCACTTGAGAATGACAAAACTATTCTCCGTGCAAATATTTGCAATTTTGTTTCGCAACAACTAGAATGAATCACAAATAATGTTATCTACAATTTCATATAATGTTTAATGCTTCCAGAGCTCCAGCTTCTTATATGATGGAACAAGATAAAAGTCATCTGGTTGATTATAGTATTTTTCTAATTACATCCAAATTGACAGAACCAATTTGGAGCATGGCAAACCAGCATACCTGAAGACTCGAGTATGGCAAACGAGCATAAATTAAAATCTTGTATTGTGGGACCTCTAGCTGGCACACAATGAGACAGGTTAATGACCAAGTCTTAGAAAATCCAAGAAACCTCACCGGCCATCTCCTGCAATTAGTACAGAATACACAACTAGATGTTTTCAATTATTACTAGTTGTGAAATCAATTTGTGCAGGAGTTCCGACGGACACACTAGAGAGTTGCAGATTAGATAGAACACGAACTTGGTGAGATCTGTAGCTGGCGGAGAGGCAAGCAGCCATTACATACAAATCTATAGGAGAGAGACGGGGGAGGAGAGTGGAAGCAGTATACCTTGTTGTTGAACTTGAGAGGGAAGGAGTTTAGGAGCCCGCCACCGGCGAGCTACTGATGCATCTGGATCGTGAGGGGGAGGAGTAAGGGAGCACGCCCGAGAGCTGCTCCTAGAGCAAGAGATAGGGGAGGAGGCGAGGAGGTCAGCGGCAGCTTGCCGTAGGCGATTTGCTGGAGAGGACGCCGATCTGGACCGCCGCCACCGTGTGCTACTCTGCTCGGCAGTGAGAGATCGGCGAGTCAGCTGGCTCAGGTTTGGAGGATAAGCATATCGGAAGCAAATTAACTATGAGTGAGGGTCCTTTTTGTTAATAGTGCGCGCGGATCGCTCCACCGTAAACCTGTACCGTCTATCCTCAATCCAATAGCTCAGAACGCTTTTTTCTATTTTTGTACGTGAAGCCCGTCTTCTATGCTAGTCGTTCCCGAAATAGGTTCATCCATATTCCAAATAGATGCTATATGAATCCTTAACATGTCTAGTTAGATTATGAGCCGACGTATTAGCTTCTCTGGGACAACGGCTAACGATCACAAGCTAGCGTTGCAACAAAGACTTCTCAAACCGAAAGTGCTCTTCTCAGCTTGAGCTCGCATGAGCTTGAGTGAACAGTAAAATCAAAAACATTCAAATGGAAGACGTGGATGGCATTCATGGAAGACGTGGCAAAAACAAAAACAATGCTAGGATTTTATTTTTACTGTTCATCCAAGCTCATATGAGCTTGAGCTCAAAATAACCGATTCCTGAACCGACAGTGATGTAATAGTTCCAACACAGTTCCCTCCATGTTGCATGACCTCGACCATTTCCGATCTACTCCCTCTATAAAAAAAATATAAAAGCTTTTAGATCACTACTTACAGAGAGAATATCATATTCCACCAAGATCGTGTTGCATCCCATTTGTCCCACTAAAATCAAGCCGGCATGGTGTGCTCGGGCTTCAGCTATTATAATATCGTCATCAAGCAGAATCCCAGAATTGCTAGGTGACACAAAATGATCATGAGCATCTCTAAGAATTGTTCGCGGGATGGGGTTCAGAGGCAGCCCCTGGGCGACATGGAGTTGTTACAACAATAGGCATCAAGAGTACACAAACATCAGTGCGCGATGATCTAGCTTGAACCTACAACACCAAAGCACGGCACAACACTTGAAGGAGAAGGGAAGAGAGGGCGACAAGCCCCGGAACACCACCTCATTCCGGTGTCAGCAGCAGAGCAAGATAAAGTTGTTCGGTGAGGCTTGGTCGAGCGTCGGTGATGTCGAGAAGATGGAGAGCCCCGGTCGAGGCGTCGCCGACGTCGACATGCAAGCGTTGCCAGAAAGAGACGGTGAAGTGGCAACCGAAGACCAACCGATCTCAAGGGGGCGGTGCACGGGGGCGGACATCATCGGCGGTGTTAACGATGCTCTTCCATAGAAGCATGTCACCGCTGTGGATGTGCGCCTGGGAGAGCAGCCGAGCAAACAACCTGCCCCTGGACGGCGCCCGAGAAGACCAGATCATAACGACGAATGAGGCATGCACTTTGCTGACATGAGAGAGATCGTACGACTGGGTTGTAGACAGGGAGCCCCAAGAGTCGCGGCAAAGAGTGGGTGATCGCTGATACGGACCGCCGAAAACATACACTGTTTTGATCGTCAAAGAGTGCACGATACAGGGTTGCCCGTCCCCGACAGAGATGAGACGGGGCACGAGTGCAAGACCGAGGCTTCAGGCGCAATGGTGTGCATGAACAACAAGGGGTAGGAAGACTGAAGAGGCCCATGCGAGAAGCAATGATCATGCCAAAAGGATGTCATTCGTGTGTCTCCCACCTCCACTCACAAGAGGATGCGATAAGTTGTCAGTAGGCGGTGCTCTGCCAGTGATCGCCAGCTTGGGAGCAGGCACCGACAGAGAGAAGTGAGAATCTGTCCAACTCGTTTCAAGCCTAGTGTGCCCATCTCGATGTAGGAGATATGCCCTAGAGGCAATAATAAATGTTATTGATTATCTCCCTATTCATAATTATGTTTATGTTCCATGCTATAACTGCAATGATTCTCGAGTCTGCAAATAAAACGAGGCTTGGAGGGAAACTCATATGCACGTGTGGGATAATAAACGGTAAAAAGTATTCCTAGTCAAGCCTCTATGACTGGCTCAAGTATTGCATGATGATCCTGTTTTCCTGATCATGGGCATGACTATGCCGGCAATTTTGAGGGCACAATTGTTGGTAGAACACTTGTGTTGAATCGACCCGAATTGATGTTATGCTATGAGATACATTCGTCATTAGTTAATGGTTAATAACACAGAGATGGTTAATGTTTGCATGATTCCTTAGACCATGAGAGTATCGAGTTTCTTCATGCTTGCTTCATGAACTTTGGGGTTTGTTAAACGTCATCCGTAAATGGGTGGCTATTACGGCGGCTTACGGGTTCATGGAAAAGTATGTCAAGTAACTTGATAGCTCAAGATTGGGATTTGCTCCTCCGACGATGGAGAGATATCTCTGGGCCCTCTCGGTGTTACGGTATCCATCATCGTCTGGCCAGACACTTTGTGATTTGATCACGGGGATGCCGGAACACAGAAACGAGAAAAGAGAACAAAACCGGTAACGAGGTAACTGGCATTGTGGACAAGTGTTGATCCACGAGGATGCCGATGTTTTCTCACCTCGGGTATTTGTAACATATCGCGAAGCAACAGGAATAGCACACGGCAACTGGAGGTTCACTCGAATATTCATTCGTGTGGGTATAGGGGTCAATATGGGTGTCCACGGCTCCGATGTTGATCATTGATCGGAAAGTGTTCCGGGTCATGTCTATACTTCACCGAACCTATAGGGTCACACGCTTAAGGGTCATCTATCTGCTGAATACTAGACGGGGAGTCTGAGAGAAATTCACCGAAAAAGTTTCGGACGAAACGGAAACGTTCCGGAGAGGATATCGGAATAGTTCCGGTAAAACTGAAAAGTTGTTTCAGAGGATACCATAAAGTCAGATTGGTTTCGACACATGCCTGATAATTCTTGGAGGGTGCCAGAATCGTTCTGGAAACTTTCTGGAATTTTCCGGGATGAAAACCGGAAATGTTCCGGAGCTGCCGGAACCGCTTCAGATGCTTTTCGCAGATGAAAATCACTAAACCGGAATTGTTCCGGATCGCATTGAAACTTATTTTAGTGGGTACTGGAATTGTTCTAAGCCCACATAAATATTTTCAGTTCGACCGGACGCTGAAAAATGTCGTCGTGAATAGTGAAATCAGATTTATGGATATGGTTGGAAGTTGGCTTTCCACAAATATCTTCCCAAGATATTTTGGGATGACATGGCATTTTGGATATGCCCATCCTACCCCTTGTTTTTCCTATAAATAGAGGGGAGGAGGCAGCCCCATATGCTTCATCCTTGCTCTCACATACACATGCCATGACATTTCTGGCTTCTCTCTCCCTCCCAGCGAAATAGTTTCGTAGAGCCGAAAGGCTGTCTGGGTTCCGGTGGGAACTAGTTCTGGACGGCGAAGCCCTGCCGGATAGATGACACCGTATGTGTGCAACTCTGTAGAGAGATCGTAGTTTCGGTCTTAGTTCGAGAGTGCCTCCCGAAGGGCTGTCCGAGTTACAGTTTGTGTTTCGGGTGTCCTCCCGAAGGGCTGTCCGAGTGACCCGCCCGAAGGGCTGTCCGTGAGGCCTCCCGGAGGGCTGTCCGAGGATCCGTCCGGTGGGACTATCCGAGGGACTGTCCAGAGGCCTCCCGGAGGGCTGTCCGAGGATCTGTCCGGTGGGACTATCCGAGGGACTGTCCAGGGGCCTCCCGAAGGGCTGGCCGAGGATCCGTCCGGTGGGACTATCCGAGGGACTGTCCCGATGCCTCCCGAAGGGCTGCCCGGAGATCCGTCCGGTGAGCTGACGTGGGAGTACATCCTCGCGGTTGGGAGGTTGTAAATCCTAGCTGCGGGGATCTGCACCGCCGTTCGTCATCGACTCTACTTCCGCTGCGCTACGAGTCGGTAACGAAAAAGATCAAACCTTGTATGCAGTCTCCATAGTGATCCTGGGCTAGTACGTAGGTCGGAAATTTTTTGTTTTCTGCTGCGTTCCCCTACAGTGGCATCAAGAGCCGTGCTATGCGTAGATGCAGGTTGCGATCTAGAATACATAGAGATGTATGGGTGTTGCACAATATAATTAGGTAGTAGATGAGTTCTATTACTGAAAATTATTTGTGCGGGTAGCAGATGAAATCTGTTACCCGATGTTCTTGTTGCTTCCCTAGAATTTGCGTTTGCTCAATCTCGAGACAGTATGGTGGAATTTCACAAAGTTCTGGCAATCCGCGATCCTGATTGATCAACGAAGTGCTTCAGTTCTTTGGGTTCCGCCATAGTCAAAAGAAAGATGAAATTCGCAGATGAAAGGGCATTGCAGATATGATCTGCACGGGGGTCATGCGTATGACGAAGTTTAGTATGGGGCTCGAGATTTAATTATCTCGTGTTTCATACACCCCGCGATGTTAATCTAGCGACTTGAATTATCATACTTGATGATAATACGTAGGTAGCTTCGGTTTGTTCGAAACCTTAGAAGCCACGAAAAATAAAATTTTGCATGAACCGATTAGAGGCGTCTAACTTGGTTTTGCAGGATGGTTTGCATGTGCATATGATGTGGTATAGCAGTGCTCATATTAATTCGATTATGTATGAGATGACTATATGATGTAAATTAACATGACCTGCGTGTCATGATTCGGCATGATGGCTGGAGCCATATGATTGTCACTTTAATGACCTGCGTGTCAACCTTAAGTAATGCACTTATTTTATTAGCTATAGAGATAGCAATATTATCTGGTGCATCGACAAGGTGGTGGCAATCTTCGCGAAGGTGAACACCGACGCGAATGCCGGAGACGAAGAAATACAAGAGTTCTCCGTCAGAAAGGGCTATACCATATCTTGCTATTATGAATTGCCTGAGATGTTTATCCCTTATGATGCACCCTTTTGATTGCGCGGTAGTCGCTTTTATTAGGGTGATCTCTCACAAAAATATCAAGTAGTTAGTGTTCTCCCAAGTGTAGCACCGTCACGGCACCTAACTTTTCGGGGTATCACATGGATACATGGGTACGAACGATTAGGGATGTGTGAGGCGGGTGAGTTGAGACCTCGCAGCGAGATCACTTGGTTGTCTTGACGTTCAGGCATGAAAGTCATGAGCTCGGAACACACGCATCGAAAGATGAACAAGAGTCACATAGAGATGTGATTGGCAAGTTGGCCTACCGATTGCAATTCTCGTCACTTGAGATGGATACATCCTTGGCGTTGAATTGTAATTTGGATCTTGAATCGCTCACAATCAATTATGAGAGATATTGATTTGAGTGGGAGCGCATTATAGAATTAACTTGTTTAATTCTCAGTGCAATTAATTTTGAACACTGTCTAAGTGTGGTTTGCATAATAGTTGTAGAATAATGGCTCGCGTTTCCACCTTCCCTATTAAAATTGAATAGCTGTTAAATATCTGGTTAAAACTTTACGGCTGGTAACGTAATGTGAGGATTGTCCTCTAGAGTGCCGAGAAGGACTTTGTCCTATCGCATACTTTCGGTATTCTCCCGCTAATGCTATGGATCATGTGACTCTCGTCCTTCGATCCAAAAGCTAGAATTCTGTTTTAGTCAAGTGCAATGCGTTTGCTTCCATGAGACCCGAACTTCAAAAGTTTGGATAGTTATGTGATATTCATGGAATCTGAAAATCATTTTCAGAGACAGACAAAAGCTAAAAGATATGAGATATCCAAAGCAATATTTGTTTGCAAACTGTTAGTAAAGGAGTTTACTATGCATTAGACTGATAAGAGAGGGATCCAGAAGAACGCCAGTCATATGATGATGGTGAATAAAACAACAACTTAAAGAGAAAGGAAGTGTCCGAAGGGTGTTAGTGAAACTTTCACGCCTAGGAAGTCCGGGGCTATCGCCACTCTTAAGTTGGGTGCTTCTTCTGAGAGTAGGAGAAATACTGAAAGTTAAACTGTTAGAAGTATAATGGCAAAAGGAAAGAAGACTGGAATATCCAGCTCATGTATGAATGTCATACAAGTTTTTGATGTAAAGAAGGCTGGTCAAAGATATAGTTCTCAGGAATTATGGTTAAACATGTTAATCACTAATTCTTGGGTATTGTGAGTAAATCACAAAGATACCCGCTCGATTGCATTCTGTTGCAGCTCGATTGAAGAACTACTATGGCCTGAAAGACTAGCCAGGAATGAGGTTTAGATACACGCAGGGAACATAGTAAATGTTACTATACCTTCCAACGGTGTATTCCCTATGTATTTACTTTCATAATTCATTTTAGAGTTTTACACTCTAGCCCATTGCATAAAGTATCTTGCAAGAAGGTTATTCATAAGAGAACTTTTGATGTTCGATGTTATGAATAACATAAGGGCCATATTTTCATTATGAATGAGATGTATGTTATGAATATTGATATTAATACATTACCTCTGTATTTACTTTCATAAATCATTTTAGAGTTTTACACACTCTAGCCCTTTGCATAAGGTATTTTGCAAGAAGGTTATTCATAAGAGACTTTTGATGTTCGGTGTTATGAATAACATGAAGGGCCATGCTTCCATACAAGATGGGATGTATGTTATGAATATTGATGGAAATATGATACATCCATAACACTGACGCTAAATGTCGCAAGACTAAAAGAATACCACACAAGTGTGGCACTGCATTTGGTCACATTGGAGAAACCCGCATGGAAAATTCCATTGTGATGGATTTTGAAGTCGTTTGATTTTGAATCATCTGACACTTGCAACTTTCCTCTGAAAAGTGAAGTGACTGAAATACCGTTCACAGACCATAAGGAACGAGCAAAGAACATATTGGTGATCATACATTATGATGTGTGTAGTCCAATAAATGTTGTTGCAAGTAGTGGAGTTATCTATCTTCAGAAATGACTCAAGTAGATATATGGATATTTACTTGTTGAGACGTAAGTCTGGATCTTTTGAATTCATTCATAAGGTTTTCAAAAATGAAGTAGAAGTTATTGTAACAAGAAAATTATGTTTCTACAATTCGATTGCAGAAAGGAATATTTGAGTTACAAGTTTAGCGAATGTCTGATGAGTTGTGAAAGGGGTTTCATAACTTGCACCTCCCGGAACACCACTGCAAGTGGAGAGTCTGTGTAGATGTAATCGAACCATTCATGACATGGTAAGATCAAAGATGACATAAATAAATTTGCCATTACCCCTTTTAAAAGAGTGATGCTTTAGAGACTGCGGCTTTTACACTGAAAAGAGCTCCATCGGGTCTGTTGAAATGATGCCATGGTATGGTACGCCCAACCATGTTATATCTTTTCTTAAACATTTGGAATATGGGGCTTGTGTAAAAGGTTACAAACCTATTTCAAATCAGGCAAGTGCTACTTTGTAAGGTTATCCCAAGTCATTGGGTATTCCCCACCACTATACCGAGGCAAAGGATTTTGCCGCAAAACGGTATGCTTTTAAAGAGAATAGTTCTTACAAAAGGCGAGTGAGAGGACAGTGCAACTCGACGAGATAACCAGTATCTTCGTCATCAGATCAAAGGAAAGAAACCTTGGAAGTGATTCCGGAGTTTCCTACTGCGACTGATACGGAAGTCTCTACAATAAAATGTATGGACTTCAGTCGAACTTGCAGCTGAACCACGTAGGCAAGGCTCGTGCAAACCTCTTAGGTGCGCAAACGAGATATTGTTGTTGGACAACAGTATACCTACGATACATAAGGAAGCGATGATGGGCCCTGACTCCGGAATTGGCTAAATGCCAATACAATCTGAGATAGTTTCCATATCAATGTTTCAAGATTAAAATCTTGATACACCTTTCGGAAGGCTTAGAGTCTAACGGATATTTATGGAACTAAAAACTGATACGGATAAAAATGTTTTATCCATAAAGCTCGACTTGTTGCAAAAACAAGTTCAAAGAGTTGACTACGATGAGATTGTCTCACCGTAGCGATGCTTGAAGTCGGTTCGGGTTGAACTAGCAATTAATACATATTTCAATCATGAGATATGAAACATGGATGACAAAAGGATTTCCATCTGATGGGAATGAAACCTAGGACTTGTATGTGATACAGTCCAAAGTAATTTGTCGATCCAGAGGATGCTAGTAAGTATGCAAACTTCAGAGTTCCAGCAATGGACAGAAGAGAGCAAAGTGGAGTTGGAATCTTCGTTTTTGATGGAATGGTCAAAAGGGTTTTTGACTTCATCAAATGGGTATCGAAGATGCTTGTGATTCAAGAAAGTAAGTGGGAGCATAATAATATTTCTAAAAACCTTGTGTACTTAACACATTGTTAATTGGAAATAAATTTCTTGACACGAATTAGGACTTCATTTGAAAATAGTTTTTCGATGAAGTGCTTAGGCTAAATAGCCTTAATATTAGGCATGATGATCTATGGAGATAGATTTACCTAATGGGGCTAAGCCATGAATACATATTGACAAGGTGCTAAAACCTTTTAGCATTTAAAACGCCAAGGAGTGATTCTTGCCGAAGTCACATGGAAAGGGTTTTGCAAGACTCGGTGTCTCAAAACACTGATGAGCAAAATACATGATGGTGATTCCACACACTCTTGTGTTTGGATTAATCATGTATTCCATGGTATGTAAAAACAACCAGATATGTCCAATACTCCAAAGTTGTTGCGAGTATAGATACCATAGTGATCAAAGTACTGATCATGGGACAACAGTGAAAGATGTCATTAAGTACTAGAGCAGTACCGATGACATGGTTTCTCGCAAGTGGAGATCATGAAGAGTTCGTTGTAAAAGGTTACATCGATACAGTCTTCATCGATTCTCCATGCGATTTTCGGTTTAAGTTGAGGGTTTTGTGATACACATCATGGTGGCACGGTAGTTGGAAATTGTTCCAAACAAGATACTGTGGCGAATTCTATAACAAAGGCTAAGTATGTTGACACTTAAGAAGTGACAAAGAAGTTGTTGAATCATATAGTTCATTCATGAACTTAGTATGGTTCCAAGATGGCTTTGGTCTATGGGACACTATTGCAGATAGCTGCTCCATAGCTCAGTCTGAGGAATCAGGTTTCGACCAATGATTCACACATATGCAAAGCCAAGTCCACACAAAATATGAATTTTGTGAAAGCGTGAAAACGCGGGGATATGCAAAGTTACACACGGAGCTGAAGTCGTCAGATCCGTTGGACATCAGGCTATACCACATGCGAAGCATATTTTACACCAGTATGCCATAGGTGTAAAGTGCATTAGCATTGACTAGATTATTGACTCTAGTGCAAGTGGGAGTCTGTAGGAGATATGCCCTAGAGGCAATAATAAATGTTATTGATTATCTCCCTGTTCATAATTATGTTTATGTTCCATGCTATAACTGCAATGATTCTCGAGTCTGCAAATAAAACGAGGCTTGGAGGGAAACTCATGTGCACGTGTGGGATAATAAACGGTAAAAAGTATTCCTAGTCAAGCCTCTATGACTGGCTCAAGTATTGCATGATGATCCTGTTTTCCTGATCATGGGCATGACTATGCCGGCAATTTTGAGGGCACAATTGTTGGTAGAACACTTGTGTTGAATCGACCCGAATTGATGTTATGCTATGAGATACATTCGTCATTAGTTAATGGTTAATAACACAGAGATGGTTAATGTTTGCATGATTCCTTAGACCATGAGAGTATCGAGTTTCTTCATGCTTGCTTCATGAACTTTGGGGTTTGTTAAACGTCATCCGTAAATGGGTGGCTATTACGGCGGCTTACGGGTTCATGGAAAAGTATGTCAAGTAACTTGATAGCTCAAGATTGGGATTTGCTCCTCCGACGATGGAGAGATATCTCTGGGCCCTCTCGGTGTTACGGTATCCATCATCGTCTGGCCAGACACTTTGTGATTTGATCACGGGGATGCCGGAACACAGAAACGAGAAAAGAGAACAAAACCGGTAACGAGGTAACTGGCATTGTGGACAAGTGTTGATCCACAAGGATGCCGATGTTTTCTCACCTCGGGTATTTGTAACATATCGCGAAGCAACAGGAATAGCACACGGCAACTGGAGGTTCACTCGAATATTTATTCGTGTGGGTATAGGGGTCAATATGGGTGTCCACGGCTCCGATGTTGATCATTGATCGGAAAGTGTTCCGGGTCATGTCTATACTTCACCGAACCTATAGGGTCACACGCTTAAGGGTCATCTATCTGCTGAATACTAGACGGGGAGTCTGAGAGAAATTCACCGAAAAAGTTTCGGACGAAACGGAAACGTTCCGGAGAGGATATCGGAATAGTTCCGGTAAAACTGAAAAGTTGTTTCAGAGGATACCATAAAGTCAGATTGGTTTCGACACATGCCTGATAATTCTTGGAGGGTGCCAGAATCGTTCTGGAAACTTTCTGGAATTTTCCGGGATGAAAACCGGAAATGTTCCGGAGCTGCCGGAACCGCTTCAGATGCTTTTCGCAGATGAAAATCACTAAACCGGAATTGTTCCGGATCGCATTGAAACTTATTTTAGTGGGTACTGGAATTGTTCTAAGCCCACATAAATATTTTCAGTTCGACCGGACGCTGAAAAATGTCGTCGTGAATAGTGAAATCAGATTTATGGATATGGTTGGAAGTTGGCTTTCCACAAATATCTTCCCAAGATATTTTGGGATGACATGGCATTTTGGATATGCCCATCCTACCCCTTGTTTTTCCTATAAATAGAGGGGAGGAGGCAGCCCCATATGCTTCATCCTTGCTCTCACATACACATGCCATGACATTTCTGGCTTCTCTCTCCCTCCCAGCGAAATAGTTTCGTAGAGCCGAAAGGCTGTCTGGGTTCCGGTGGGAACTAGTTCTGGACGGCGAAGCCCTGCCGGATAGATGACACCGTATGTGTGCAACTCCGTAGAGAGATCGTAGTTTCGGTCTTAGTTCGAGAGTGCCTCCCGAAGGGCTGTCCGAGTTACAGTTTGTGTTTCGGGTGTCCTCCCGAAGGGCTGTCCGAGTGACCCGCCCGAAGGGCTGTCCGTGAGGCCTCCCGGAGGGCTGTCCGAGGATCCGTCCGGTGGGACTATCCGAGGGACTGTCCAGAGGCCTCCCGGAGGGCTGTCCGAGGATCTGTCCGGTGGGACTATCCGAGGGACTGTCCAGGGGCCTCCCGAAGGGCTGTCCGAGGATCCGTCCGGTGGGACTATCCGAGGGACTGTCCCGATGCCTCCCGAAGGGCTGCCCGGAGATCCGTCCGGTGAGCTGACGTGGGAGTACATCCTCGCGGTTGGGAGGTTGTAAATCCTAGCTGCGGGGATCTGCACCGCCGTTCGTCATCGACTCTACTTCCGCTGCGCTACGAGTCGGTAACGAAAAAGATCAAACCTTGTATGCAGTCTCCATAGTGATCCTGGGCTGGTACGTAGGTCGGAAATTTTTTGTTTTCTGCTGCGTTCCCCTACACTCGACTCAACTTGGGAGTGAAGTCGATGAAACAATTTGAGGAGAAGGCACTTGTTTTGGCAGGCTAGGTCCTTTTACGTTGGGGCCCTCCTTAGGGCGGCAGACGCCCTCACAGGCAACAAGACATTGCATGTCGGAAGCACCTTCAACCACGTCTCAGAGAAATTCCGAAGCAGCGCCTTGATCACAAACGGTGGCAACATCATAGCGACTATGGCGTAGGTGGGGAGGGCGTCCAGAACCGCGTTGATGAGAACAAAAGTCCTGTCATGCGAGAGCAGCCACGTCCATCTCGCGACTTCTAAGTCTCGTTTTTTGGTTGTTGGACTTTGTTGTGATACTTTCTATAAGCTTTCATGAAAATGGACATAAAAATAGTGAAAAGTTAGCTAGCTAAACAGGAAAAAAATGAAAGAAGTGGAAATTACCATGTAAGCCTTGGAATGCCAAAGGTAGGCTCATTGCTGGTGTTGCATGCTTGCACGCATATGTTAGGCCACGTGCTAGTGCCGCACGTTTCCACAGTCTCAGTTCCGTCCAAGCCCCAAGTCCAAGCAGTCGACTCAGTGTACACGGCACGAGCACGAAGAGGCAGCCACGCAAAAAACCACGACCGAGCCAGCCGACCGAACCTCCACTCCAAGGTCCAAGCCGCCGCTGTTGCCTCCGGTTCGCCACCACTCGCTCGTTCGCTCCGCTTGCCGCACCTGCACCTGCACCTGCACCCCCCTTCCCTTCCCCATGGCCGCCTCGCCTTCCCTCCACGCCCCCCGCCTCCTCCCGCTCCTCCCGAACCCCGCCCCGAGCCTCGCCGGGCCCCGGCGATGGCCGCGGAGGCGCTTCGCGACGGCGGCACCGGCGCAGGCGGTGCCGCCGTCGCGGAACGGGAGCTCGGCGGGGACGGACTGGTGCCCGGTGCCCCCGGAGCAGCGCCCCGTGAACGAGTACGAGGCGCTGACCGCCTCGCTGCCCTTCTCCTGGGCGGCGGGGGACCTGATGCTCTACTGCTCCCGCCTCGCCTTCACGGGGGCCGCCTTCGCGCTCTTCGTCGGCCTCCCCGTCGCGGCCTTCGGCGGCCGCGGGGGCGACGCCCTGCACCTCGCGCTCGGGGCCACCGGCTCCGGCATCCTCGCCGTCACGCTCGCCGTCGTGCGGATGTACCTCGGCTGGGCCTACGTCGGGAACCGCCTGCTCAGCGCCACCGTGGAGTGTGAGCCACCCGCTCGATTTTGTTTCCCCTTGATTGGTGGGTTTGTGTGTCTCTATGCCTGAATTATACGCTTGATTTCTCGCAGATGAGGAGACGGGATGGTACGACGGGCAGGTGAGATGATACTCCTGTTCACTCGTTTCTGTGATCTGGTTCTTATTCTGGTAACATGCTGAGCTGACGACCCTCGGATGCTATGATTGTTCAAGAGCAACTGGCTTTTAGTGAACCAAGCAGCGGGATGTAAGGGGTTTGAATTGTGGAAGCGACTAGCGGCGCTGAATATAATATAAGTAGCTTGACGCCACCAAAATACCACTGGATAAGTAATATAATTAGCATCACACCATCAAAAGACCACTGAGTAATTGACCCAGGTAGCATCACGCCACCAAAATATCATTCACAGTAGTCGTTCGCTTGCTTATAAGTTATAACTCTGTACCTGAAATTACTGATGTTCAATATGTACCAAGTGCTGAAGTGTTACCTTTGCTTCTGTATGTTTATAATAGAAGCCTCGCATAATGAACTTTGTTGGCAAGACTGGTATAGAAATTCAGAGATGACATAGCATGCACATTTTCATTGGATGCCAATTATTCAATCATCTCTGAAGCATATGCACTAACTTGTTGATGGAGTTCCGTTTCAGTTTGTTATAACAATTCATCATTTGTATTGATTCATACACTTGATGCATTTTTCTGCTCCAGCTCTAAGGAGGAGCAACTTAGTAAGGAAACCCAGTTAACTCTTTATTCTGCCTTGCACATAAGCTGTGTTGTAAACATGAGAAAACTTATTTCGCCCTTGTAGTATTGACACATTCCTCGGATGCCATTAGAACTGGGATATTTTATTTACTCTAGATAGGTCAAGTTACCCCCTTCACTGATTTCATTATTGATGATGTAAGGGATGTAAGGGATTTGAACTAGAGAAGCGACCGGCAGCACCCAATATAATATAAGTAGCGTCACACCACCAAAGTATCAAGCTGGATAAGTAATAAAAGTAGGATCACACCACCAAAAGATCACTGAATAAGGTACACAAGTAGCATCGCACCACCAAAAGATCGCTGAATAAGAGACGCAGGTTGCATCACACCACCTAAAGATCACCGAGCAAGTGACACAAGTAGCATCACGCCACCAAAAGATCATTCGCAGTACTTGTTTAATTCCTTATAAGTTACTATAACTCTGTGCCTGAAATTACTGATGTATTCAGTATAACTCTGTGCCTGATATTACTGATGTAGAGTACTAGTGAAGTGTTACCTTTACTTCTGTATGCTTATGTATTTTTGTAATTGAAGCCTCACATAATGGACTTTGTTGGCAACATTGCTATGAAATTCAAAGATGATATGGCACACACATTTTCACTGGATGACAATTAATTAATCGTCTCTGAAGCTTGTACATTAACTTATAGATGGAGTTCCAGTTCTGTTGGTTATGACGATGCGTCGTTTGTTTTGATTCATCACTTCATGTATTTTGTGCTGCAACTCTAGCGCGGAGCAATTTAGTAAAGAAACCCAGTTGCCTTGCACATAAGATATATGATGTAAACATGAGGGAGTGGATTAGGAGCACTCGGGTGCTCCACCCCCCTATATTCAAAAATAATTCAGTAATTCGAAAAAAGAGTAAAAAAATCCTAGAAATTTTTTAGAATCCAATATGACCAGGTAATGTACTCGTATAAAAAGTTTGGCCAAGGAATTATTCCCGTTGACGTCAGGGCAAAAAAAACAAAATTATTACGACAATATAGCATGAATAGTACTTTTATTTAGCCTTTTTGGGGAAATCTTTGATTCCGGATGCAATGAAAGTAATTCCGGGTTTAATCTTTTTATACGAGTGCAATACTTGGTCATGTTTGATTCTATAAAAAGTTCCAGGATTTTTTGACTTTTTTTGAATTACTAAATTATTTTTGAATATAGGGGGGCGTAGCACCCGAGAGCTCCTATGCACTTTCGGTAAACATGACGACTTATTTAGTCCTTGTGGTATTTACGCATTCCTCAGATGCTATTAAAACAGGGACATTGTTTCTAGTCTAGATGGGTTAGGTTGCCCCCTTCACTGATTTCATTCTTGATAATGTTATTGCAAATATTAATCTATTATGCTGACTCGATCAATTTATCCATGGAGGTATGAGAAAATAGTGTACATATTCAGCACAGGGCATTGGAATTAGCTCTGGTATTCTGACGATGTTTCTTACTCTTGGCAGATATGGGTTAAAACGCCAGAAGTGTTAGCTCGTGATCGTCTTCTCGGATCATTTTCTGTAAGTCAACACCATACATGTTAACCTCTGACATCCTAGTCCAGTTTGGTCTGGCCGGTTATGTTAACTGTCAAGTGCTTCTTTTTCTGTTTGAGATACCTGTCAAGAAGCTCGGGAAATGAGTATTGAATTGGTGTATGCACATGGCATGAGCTGTGGAATTATTGAAAAGAATATACTCATATAAAGAACCGATTGCTTGGGTCTACCTTTTAGGGGCGTTATCTGGACCAGTCTGTTTCTAAAATGATGCAACATTATTAAACTGCCATGTTTGTTTCTATAAGAAAAGTAGTATTGAACTGCTACATGGGCCACTGGGAGCTAATATATCATGCACTAGGAATCTTTCTGTAGGGGTATGTTTGGTGTACTAACACTCTCTAACAGGCTACCCATTATAGCTTACGAGACAAAGCAATAAGGAACAATCTGTCTTCACTTTACATCATCTCAAGTCTTCTCCGTGATGTGGTTTATTTCTAGTATCCAATCTCGTTCTCGTTCAAGCCGTGCCGTGCCGGCCACCTTCTGTGTAATGCTGACCCCTTCATGAACGAACAAAGTTTCATGAAATTGGTCATGCTTGTATGGTCACGCAACAAACAGGAAAAAAAAACTTACGTCGGAGCATGCTTCTTCAGGTGAAGCCGGTGCTGAACAGAGTGAAGTTCACCCTGGTGGGTCTGGCGGTGTCGCTGACCCTCTGCATCCTCCTCTACGCCAACACGGAGAAGCCGAGGGAGCCGCTGGAGAACCCCGCCGGCGGGAGGGCCGTCCCCGGGGTGTACAGCGACGCCGCCGCGAGGTCGTTCGAGCCCGACGCCTTCTGCGGGGAGCCCGACCTCGGTGGCGACCAGTCGTAGCTGTGGATGGTGGTTCTGGTGGAAGGCGATGGCAGGATTATTATCTCATAGCATCCATCTTGTCCATCAGGGTGTGAAGTGATGTAAATATCTAGCCGTACATAGTGATAGTCCATACGAAAAATGAAATCCCTTGTATAGTTGTATATAGCTGTTGGCCCTGTGTGTATCTTCGTAGCTGTTGGTCCTGTGTGTATCTTTGGTCTGGTTTGGCCGGCGGGGACGGGACAGGTGAGGGTGACGCCATTGGGTTATCCGCCCGGAATGTCGTTGACGCGCTTGGGAGCGGAGCGTTCGCGTCTTGTGTGCCGGCCGCCGAAACCGAGTGGAAGGTGCCCGCCTGAGACAAGGATGCTCCACTTGCTCAGACCTACCGAATCGCTCTCCGTGGGCGGATCAAATCCAGGAAGGGGTCCATTTCGGAGCTCGGCGTCTCGGGCCGGCAACTCTTCGTAGCTACGGTACCTGATGCCGGCATAAAATCACCTATGGACCTTCCTTTTAAGAAAAACCGGGTATCAGGTATGGACTTGCTAAATCTGTTACGGGAACTCAGAGCATCTACAGCCGGACGCCTCAAACGACCCCTCATACGCCCGCGGACGCGCCGGTCAGTGACCGGACAGAAGAGAGAAGGAAAAAAGTGATCCAACCGGATCCTTCATATCATCGCTATACGTCCGGGCTGTCCGCAAACCCTCATATCCATCTCAAATATAGGGAGGATATGAGGGCTCGCGGACGCTCCCGGACGTGCCCGGTCAGTCCGCCACGTAGGACGCGACCCCACCCCGGACCACATTTTCTTTTTCTTTATTTATTCTTTTCTTTCTCTCTCGTCCTCTCCACCAATCACGTGCAAGTGGCCGGACATATGAGGAAGAAAATGAGGAGTGTGGCTGCGCGGACGGACAAATAGGGGACACGCCCGGTCACTGACCGGGCGCGTCCGCGGGCGTTTAGGGGGTCATATTTGCTATGTCCGGCTATAGATGCTCTCAGTTGTCTTGTTTTTTGGAAGAGGGGAGAAAATATCTTAGGACCTACTGTAGTAGCCAACGAATGTTCTCTGGGAAGCATGGCATTTGCGAATGTTTTTTTTGTTGTTGTTGTTGACAAGTCCTTCGAAAGCACATCCCAATTTCCTCACGAACACATGGCAACTTCTGCAAAAACAAAAGGATTTTCCTGCAAAAATGGCCGTGTTCGCCGGAAATAAGCATGTTAACCATCTGAATTACACCCAGTTTGTTGTTGTAATCTAAAGCTTTGAGGATGATGTCCGCAACCTCCAAAATCACAAATCTGTTCGGTTCTTCACCCGGATATCCGTGACATGGCGGGATTCGAACAATGTGGGTGGCAGAGCACCGCTAGCTTTTTTTTTTTTTTTTGAACAGGAGAGCTCTAAAGAACAATGTGGATTGCATTAGATATATCTCGTAGCAGTACAAGCACGCATTACACAAGGAGCTCTAAAGAAACAAAAATTACAACCTAGTCCTTGTGTCTTGCATAGAGGACCCCAGAACAAGAAATGAAAACGCAATCCTGTCCTGAAAAACAGTGCCAGTCGAAGACCAGAGCCACCGTCACCGGGGACAAACCACTTGGGGCGGCGGATCCGCTGCGCCATCTTCACCGGAGCACCCGTAGAGGACGTTGCAGAAGCTTGACCGGAACTGAACTGCCTCCCATCTGGCGATGACACACCGTGAGGAAAGAACGGAGCCAACAGAGCTCCAGAAGGTCGCCCTTCGACTAGAAGAAGCAAGACGGTGGCGGAGGCCGGCAAGCGAACGATGCGCGCCGTAGCTCCACTCCAATCCCGCGTGCTGATGTGCTCAAGAATCAAGACCGCAGAGATAGCATAACTGGATGGCTCGTTCTCCTCGCGACTCGTGGGAGTTGGAGCTCAGTGTCGAGTGCAACCACTCCCCTAACCGTTCGGTACCGCACATGATTTGCCATGCAAAGATCATAGCCGCTGCATTTCGGTGTTCAGTTTTTTTTTTTTTTTTTTTTTTTTTTGCGAAAGCATTTACGTGTTCAGGTAGAAGAACTATTCCAAAAAAAAAAAAATCAATTGCAAAAACAAGTGCGGAGAATTCTTCTCCCCCGGCGTAGCGTAGGGGCGGTTTGAAATGTCCGCTGCTTCGAGAGAGAGAGAAGGCATTGGAAAATTAGTACAAAACCCCGAAAATTCCGAGAAGGGGCAACGGGCCCGTGCCGCTTCGGGTCAAACATGCCGTCGCCGCCGCCCCGGTTGGAATCCAAACCCCTCGCCCTCGGGTCCGTCCAGCCCACAAAACTCCCACACACGCAGACCTCACCACCACCACCTTCCCCCACATGGCAGACGTATACAGAGCTGCGCCAGCCGCCGCGCCGGCACAGCACAATCCTCGCTAGCTAATCGCCCACTAAATACTCGCTCGCTCCTCCCCTCCCCTCGCCTGCGCCCCCATTCCATCCATCCCGCCCGCCCGCGCTTTAACCACGCTATTGATTGGTTGATTAATTAATTAATTGGCGACGCCCACTTGCGCCGCTCTAATTCCGCCAGCGGGAGGAGCAGGGGCAGGGGGAGGATCTCCAGCCAGCGGGGATCGGATCGGGCGGCGGTCGATGCCGGCTGGCGGCGCATGGCCGGGCGCCGAGCGATGAGGCCGGGCACGAGCGGCGGCATGCGGGGGCTCGCCTCCTCGCCCGCGCTCTCCTTCCTGCTGGCGGCCGCCGCGGCCGCCGCGCTCGTCGGGGGCGCATACTTCTGGGTGGTCGTCGCCTCGTTCCGCCTCCCGGAGCCCGGGGCCCTCGGGTGCCGGCCCGACGGCGAGGGGTCCTGGGCCATCGGGGTCTTCTACGGCACCAGCCCCTTCCACCTCCGCCCCATCGAGCTGGTGAGGAGCCCCCCCGCCGCGCTTGGCCTCGAGCCTTCGAGCCTGCGTGTGGGTTTTGACTTTCGGAGGAGGCGCTGGGACGCTCGCTCACTGCTGTTTTGATTTGGTTTGCGCAGGAAGGGAGGAGCAGCGCCAACGGCTCCGCGTGGCCGGTGGCCAACCCCGTCCTCACCTGCGCCTCCGCCACCGACGCCGGCTACCCCAGCAACTTCGTCGCCGACCCCTTCCTCTACCTCCAGGTACGGTCCGTCAACTCTACTGCTGTGTGTACGTATACGGGCATCTCGCGAAATTTGCGGCGTCAGGGCTGCAAATCCTTGACCTGCTAAACAAGCGAAATTCAGGTTGACTGGGTGGATTTTGGTGGCGGTTGCCGTGTTTCTGAATTCAGCTCCTCTGCAAGTGAGTGAGGCTTAGCATTTAGCAAGGGCTTGCGGTTTGACTCTTGGAGATGCTTGGGACAGGATTTGGGAGTGCAATCTCTAGCTGGGTAGCTGGATATGGTGTTCTGACGGTGTATTACTAGCATGTCATAGACATTGTATGAACTTTTCCAGTGTCCTGCATGAATTGTTCTACTTATAGTCTGGGATGCAAAGTTAACTACTAGGCCTGGTGTGTACTGGATTAGCGGTGTATCATGAGCAATTTGACTTGCGAACTTTACTTGGGGAGGATTGCAACCTTGTTTATATTGAAACATGTCTTAACGGCATAATTGCACACTTCAGCTACTAAGATATAATTTGATTCAGTTTTGCTAAAGCACATCTAGATGTGACATAAGTATTGCACATCTAAGTCCTATATCATTGATCTTACATGGAGATTCCAAACTTGATGCACTATCTCCCTTCAACCCTTTGAGCGAAATGTAGCAAAAGGAAATTTGATTTGTAAAAGAGCTTAACTGCTGTTGCAGCATGCATGCTTGGAGTTCTTGTTAGTGTCATTCTGAAATGTGGTTTTAAGGAAATGTAGCTTCTGAAATGGCGCTGGCATGATTGGTGGTTTCATACTACCATGTACCAGAGTATATCAAACAAAAACATGCTGTTACAGTACTTGTACACTGCATGATAACAAGTGGATTTGCCCGATGAAATTGATTTTACAAGGCCCAGAAACACATTTCAGGATATTTATTCGTGCAATTCTCTGTTTTAGATGATATTTATGTTACATTTCACACAAGACATCAAAACCATGTTTCTTAATGCTTTTTTGTCAACCTAGAAATGCTATCTTCATGGATTATGTGCTTGGACTTATGTGCATAGAAGTATTCTTGAGTTGTGCATAGAAGTATTCTTGAGTTGAGAAAGAACTTCACGTCCAATCGATGTGCCTTCTGCATTCTTTTCTACTTAATATTTTCTGGAATTCTCAACCTGATATTACTTCTTATTCATCTCTCAGGGTGACACACTGTTTCTTTTCTTTGAAACAAAAACAACTACCTCAATGCATGGTGATATTGGTGTTGCAAGAAGCTTCGATCAAGGTGCAACATGGGAGTTTCTTGGTATTGCTCTAGATGAGGCATGGCACCTGTCCTACCCTTTTGTGTTCAAATATGAGAATGAGGTATATATTTCACACTCTATCTGTTACTTGAGAACTAAGTGGCTATTTCTTGAGATGTTGAGGCACTAACTTCCTCTTTTACTTTTTCAGATTTATATGATGCCAGAGGGGAACAAAAAGAAGGAGCTTCGACTTTATCGTGCCACTAAATTTCCTCTTGAATGGACATTGGAGAAGGTGCTCATCAACAAACCACTTATTGACGCCGCGTTAGTCCAATATGAGGATAACTGGTGGCTCTTTGCCTCGGATTTTACACGGTATGGAACTGAGAAGAATGCAGAGCTTGAGATTTGGTACAGTAACTCTCCTCTTGGTCCTTGGAAAGAGCACAGGCAGAACCCTATCTACAAATCTGACAAAAGTTTGGGAGCTCGGAATGGGGGAAGGCTCTTCATGTATGAAGGGTCATTGTATCGTCCAGGTCAGGATTGCAGTGGAACCTATGGACGGAAGGTTAAGCTGTACAAAGTTGAAAAGCTAAGCAAGGAAGAATACAAAGAGGTGCCAGCAAAACTTGGGATTGAAGAGCCAAAGAAGGGAAGAAATGCCTGGAATGGTATGAGGTATCATCACTTGGACGCGCAGCAGCTTGAGTCAGGTGGATGGATAGCTGTAATGGATGGTGACCGTGTTCCTTCAGGCGATTCAACGCGAAGGACCATCTCTGGTTACCTGGGCTTTTTGCTAGCCATTGTTCTGGTCACCTTTGTGGGGTTTGTGAAAGGTGCAATCAATTGCTACATTCCTCCAAGTTTCTGGGCTGCCTCGGCAAGGAGAAATGAATTGTCCCGTATCTTGCCTGTCTACCGCTTGAACCAGAAAGTCCGCAGATATTCTACCAGCCTTGGCAGATATGTCACAGCAACCAAAGCCAGGCTCAACGAGAAAACATGGTCCAACAAGCTCTTCTTCTGCGTGATTGCTCTGTTGGGGACCGTGAACGTCTGCATAGCTGTGCATTTCTTACTTGGTGGTAATGGCACGGAAGAGGCATACACACATCAAGGTCAGCGCTCTCAGTTCACGATGGTCACGATGACATATGAAGCTCGGCTCTGGAACCTGAAACTGTTCGTCGAACACTACTCCAGATGCGAGTCGGTCAGGGAGATAGTTGTCGTTTGGAACAAAGGCAACCCTCCAGGCAGTGATGCCTTTGACTCCACGGTGCCTGTCAGGATACGAGTGGAGGAGGTCAACTCTCTCAACAACAGGTTCAGAGTCGACCCTCTGATAAAGACCCGGGCCGTCCTCGAGCTGGACGACGACATCATGATGACGTGCAGCGACGTAGAGAAAGGGTTCAAGGTGTGGAGGGAGCACCCCGAGCGGATGGTCGGCTTCTACCCGCGGATGATCGACGGCGACCCTCCGCAGTACAGGAACGAGCGATACGCCAGGGGCAAGAAGGGCTACAACCTGATCCTCACGGGCGCCGCCTTCATGGACAGCAAGTTCGCCTTCAGGAGGTACTGGAGCGAGGAGGCCAGGGAAGGGAGGGACTTCGTGCACAAGAACTTCAACTGCGAGGACCTGCTCATGAACTTCATGTACGCGAACGCGAGCTCCGGGTCCGGGAGGACCGTGGAGTACGTGCACCCGGCGTGGGCCATCGACACCTCCAAGCTCTCCTCCGTCGCCATCAGCCGCGACACGCAGAAGCACTACGACGTGAGGACCAAGTGCCTGGCCAAGTTCTCCTCCATATACGGCCCTCTCCCTGGGAAATGGGAGTTTGGCAGGCGACAAGATGGCTGGGACAAATAGCACACAACCAACAGATGCAAATGCTAGAACTTTTTTTTTGTTGCTCCCGTGGGAAGTTTTGCAGCATGGGGGAAGAAATGTTATAACCTTCTTGGTAGAAGTGTCTATTAGATTTTGGCTAGAAGCCTAGAGTGCAGTAGATCAAGATCTGTCCCAGTGTCTAATTCTCCAGGATCAAATGCTCATATAGGCCAGCTGCAATGCGCTATGATTCAATTGGGTCGTATGCCTGTCGTCCTTCTTTTCTCATAGATGTTCTTTTTGCACTTGTTTTCCAATTGTAAATGGTGTGGTTTTGCTTATGTACAGTACTAGGAATTCGTCTGGATGTTTCCACTTTTGTTCACGTCACCGGAGCGGACAAGAAATTCTAGTTTGTACTACTACTCCGTCCGGAATTACTTGGGGAAGAAATGGATGTATCTAGATGTATATTTAGTTCTAGATACATCTATTTCTATCCATTTTTGCAACAAGTAAATCAGGACAGAGGGAGTACCATTTTGTGGTGTGCGGCCTAGCCTGTTGGTATTAGTCCAACCTTTCTCCGTCTAACTAAAATTGCACTGGACAAATTGCATGCAAGTAACCAAAGCAATCCACCCTAAAATTGCAACACCGAATTCTCCATCACAGGAAAGTACGACCCTACAACTATCAGCAGATGGACAACATTAGACAGAGTTTAGTTTTTTCCCTTCTCAAGTCGCTAATTTGCCTAATCTTTGAATACGAGGCGGGAGAGCACCGAACAAAGAAGTTACACAACAGGAGGTGAATGATCTAGCTGAGGATGAGATTGCAGCTTTTTGTTCGCGCATCCAACTTATTTCTTCCTTCCGCGGGTTGACTTTGTCTTCTTGCTCGCAGCTGCACTGGCTGGTTTCTCGGCAGTTTCCTGCGATTCATACCATACAGAAATTCATGTGCTGAAATGTTGTCATGCAGAAAAAGATATAGTACTGCCCCAGCAGGGAAAATGCATTGTTAGTGCACGATTCTATAGGAGTCCCCGAGGGGAAATCGTCTAGAATTATTATAGCACTAGTTTCCAAAATATAACATTCATTTGAAAATACTGTTGGGAAATGTGCATTTGTCTTATGGTCATGAGGATATCAGGAGCGTTGCACAATGGAACATCTACAGTTCAAACTAGGGCAGGTAGCCTGGTGGTGAATTGGTGATGTCTAGCACTACCATCTTTAGTGGTACGAATATATATATAAGCACTATAACATGAAGTGGCATTTTGGTGGATGTATGTACCTTCCGCTTCAATGGCACTGATGTGCTAACAGTTGGCTTGAAAAATGACTCCAGCCTGATTACATCAAGTCAACAATTATTACAGTATGATCAAGTTTAAGTGCTAAGAAAGCAACTATGCACACATGTATTAATTCTTAAGAACATGTATGTGAATATATAATACAATGCTCACCTTCCTTGGGATGATTTATTCTTTGCTGATTTAATCTTCTCTATGGCCTACATTAAACCCACGTCATATGCTTGATAAAAATGTTTAAATAACTGAAACAGAGAGAGGCAGAAGAAAAATGCATGCCTTTGTCACACGATCTTGATTGAAGCCGTTTTCTTTCACCAGAAAATTCACGAGCCCCTGGGGAAAGATTAGAAGTAATGGGTATTTTCAATTGTTCACTTCCAGTTCAGGAGGCAAGTAACAAGGTCAGCAGACATACCTCCTCATCAGGCGCAGTCCATTTGAGCTCAGGAATATCCAGTGTTACACTGGGTTCCTTGAACATGCGCCGAGCTTCTTGATAAGGCCAGTCCTCGGGAATTTGATATCTATAGTACACAATGAACGCATGCGGAAATGCAACAGAAATTAGCAAAGAAACCAACACAAACCAGAATTTCACTGGCCAAGAGGCACATGACTTTAAAGCGGATAAATCTTGGTCCACTGTGCTACACAACTGACATGTTGGATTCAGTTGAGTACTAAGTCAATAGAAAAATCTTCAAAATGGATCAGGACTAACTTGTCTTTATTAATATTTTCCAGGATACCCTCGATGGACCCATGCTGACGAATGAGCTTCAGAGCTGTAAGACCACCAATGCCTAGTGGACAAGATCCCATACAGTTAGAAAACTTCTCTACTAGCTACAGAATTTGATAAATGTTGACTACTAAATGGAAGTGAAAAGAGTAAGCAATGATACCTTTAATGCTATCACAGTAGTCACATCCACAGAGGATGCACAAGTCAATGAATTGGTCCATGGTGAATTCAAGCTCCTCAAGAATCTGCAGTGTGAAATTTGGTTTAAGTGTCTACAAGATAAGGAAAAAATTAAGCTCAAAACATAATACTGCATACTTTCGCAACTTCAAATTCCATAACAGGTATTTTCCTCGAACTTGGATCCATCAAATGACGAACAAACCGTGGAGCTCCAAAAGTAAGTGAGTCCATATCTTCTGATGCAACAGCATACACCTATAAAATAGACTACTAAATAAAACTGGAAGCAAAGGGTGAAAACAAGAATGTAGTGGAGGTCCACGATGTTAATATTACCTTGTCATTCTTGCAAAGGGCAGCACATTGTGATTCTGCTTCACAAGGAGCCTATTGGTGGTACAGGATAGAGAACTTTAAGTGAAATTACGAGCATCACAAACACACAATAAACCATAAACTCTATGCTAATAGAAAGCGAATTACCAATTCCATATAGAAACAAGAGTACATATGGCAATGTGTACCCCGTAAAATATTTATGACAATGAGCAAAACTGAATTTACCTCTACAACAGGAACACCCATCAGCTCAAATGCACGGATACTTCAGCCAACCAGCGAATCCGTATCGGATACCGTATCCGATACCAATTCGCCTCCGATACTCCCCCGATACGTATCCATGGAGTATCCGTGAATAAATGATTTAAAACAATTGCGATACTCCCCAGATACTTTGCCATTACGTTTTGGATACAGCCCAGCCCATTTAAGAGCCCACTCAGCCCAGTAAAGAGGCAACCAGCAACCCTAGTACCCCAATGCCCCCATCCGTTCCCTCCCAGTTTCTTTCCTCCCACCCGAGCTCGCACCAGGCGGCGGCTGCTCACCCAGCGCCAGCGGCGGCGGCGGCTAGCCGGCGATGAGCTGCTCCTCCTCACCAACGTCCTTGCTCAGGCGAGGCTAGTAGCTGCATGCTCAGGAGAGCAAACATGAAAGTAATTATGCTGTTCCTAACTTCAATACTTTATTTTTGAATTAAAAAAATAGCAAAACGTATCCCCGTATTGGCACTTTTTCAAAACGGCGAATTTACGTATCCATATTGGCCCGATACCGATACTCGTATCCGTATCGGTGCTTCGTAGCCCATCAGTCTTAGTAGACGCTTACAATCATCATTGTGCTGCTTCGTGACCTGCTCATAAAGGACATAGAAAGATGTAAAGCTAGAACTTACTTGGGTAACTAATTCATCACATATATTACATGAAATCACTTTATACTTTTTTTTTACAAAAATCCAGTTGATATTTGCTCAGTGAGAACCAGTTGGTTACTAACACTATGCAAATCGTCTTACATTAAGGAGATTACGACTGATGAAAATTTTCAAGAACTCTTTAACACAAACAACTGAAAAAAACAATTTCTCACCTTTACAGTCCTCTTGCTGAATTTTTCAATTGCATCTGTATCTCCTGCCTGGAACAACAGAATAAATTTCCCATAGGGGTCAAAAAAGAGAACATGGAAGAACAACGTGGATAAAAAACTGGTCAAAGCAAAAGTCAGCAAACCTCTACTGCCTTCGTCAGCTCTTCTGTTGCTTCATTCCTCTTTGCGTGTCTGACAAGTATTCCAGGTTAGCATTGTATGACCTAAAAAGTAGTGTAGGCAAACATATAAAGTGTGCTAGGAAATAACCAAGGGATAAATAACCTTTTTAAAAGTTCATCCTTCTTCATTTCAGGAGGCTTGCCATCAAAAACATATCTGCATGAGCAATGTTGTGATCCCATTAAAAATAGACTTCTATTTTCAGATGTAACTATATGGAAGATTTTTTATATTAAGAAATGAAAGAATTTGGATTTACACTGGTTTAATTCCTGCCTCGAGCAACCTTATTGTCCAGTTGAACATGCCTTGCAAATGACTGTTCAAGAAAAAGAAAAAGGCGCATGAACATACATACTAGGACTATAAATTATGTGCAGTACTTCAAATAATATTAAGTATGGTTGGGGAGAGAGAGAGAGAGAGAGAGATGAACCTGGTGACATCACCGGCTTCGTTTGTAAGGGTTTCCATCCCTGTCCTTCCAACTACAATCTGTACAAGGGAAAGCATAAGAAACATATCTCACCTTTCAGCGCGGTGGTTAAAAAAGGGTTTGTTAATATCTCACAACTGCTTGTTAACAACCACACAGAAGACAGTTTATCAGTGCAATTTAAGAGTTTTCCTTCCTTTATGTTGTAAAACATCCAATGCTAGAGGCAATCAGCTGATTGTTAATCAACCCAACCGAACTAGGAACACACGACTTATATGCCCGAGGGGTGGGCGAAAATCTGGCGGCCTACTGCAACAGTCTTCTTTTAAGAGTATAAAATGGGAAAATATTCCAGCACGAGGCGACCAGTATCACAAAACTGTCACTACACCAGGGTTTACAAAACCCTAACTAAACCCAACCTAAGAGAGCAGATCTTCTAGGCCGAATCGCAGAATGTGCGTGGAGCCAGCGACCAGCCGCATATAGATACGGACTCTTCAGCACAAAGCAGGCCCAGATCACTGGCGTGCAGGCACAATACTAGAAACAAACAGTAAATGGAGGAGAGGCCATGCGGATCAGGGGCATTACGAGGAACTGGTAGATGCTCATGCTGGCGTCGACGGCGATGCGGCGGCCGAAGTAGCTCTCGAACTTCTGCTCCCTCATCGACTTGGGCGCGTTGTCCGCCAGCAGCTTCGTCAAACCCTACAGCCACGCAAAAACAAAATGAATCGCCTCTCCATTCGAATGTGACGGGGAAAAGCGTCCACGAATCCACAGGATACTCAGAATCCACAAGGAGAGGAGGAGGCTCAGGCGTCCGGTCACGGCGCGACGCGCTCACCTTGACTCCCATCTCGCCGGCGACGGCGGCAGGCGGCGCGCGAGGGCGGCGGGGGCGGGGCGGGGAGAGGGGGAGAGGGAGAGGAGGCCGCGGGCTATTTTCAGTTTTTTTTTCTTCTTCTTTTTCCTTTCCGGCCCCCGGTCTTTGTATTCTGCGAGCGCCGTGGTACAAATGGGCCGGGCCGGGCGGGCGGGCGGGCTTAGATAGCAGAGGAGCGTCCAGGCCCAGGGAAGCGCGACCCTGATCTCGAACACGGAACAGCAGAGGCGCCGGGGAGGCTGCCGGAGGGAAGGGGAAGGGGAAGGGGAGGGGTGGTGGGAGATGGCGAGCCGGCTGTGGAGGTGGTACGCGGACCGGAAGTTCCACAAGTGGGAGAAGACGGTGCTGTGGGACATGGTGGAGCCCTACCGCCCGCCGCGCTCCTTCGCGCCGCTCGTCGGCACCTACGTCGCCGCCTTCTACACCGCCGTCGTCGCCGCCGCCGTCACCGAGCAGCTCTACAAGGTCAGTCCACTCACTCTCGCACCGACACCGAGACCCCATCGAACCTCGCTCTCCATTCCTGCCTGCGCGCTCGCTCGCGCCGTAGGTGCTCGACGAAATGCTTCCTTGGCTCACGGTAGCACGGCTCGCATAAAATTGTCCAGCTCCTGCCATGGCATCATTTGCATTCTCTACTCACCAGATTCCACCGATCATCACTCCTGTGTAATGCGGTTGACACACAACGAATGTTTCCCACGGTGATATTTGGCTCCAAATTTAGGCTGGAAAAATGAATTCATTTGACAATCGAAATACCGCGATTATGACACTGCATTGGGGAGGCTAGATTTGTCGTGTGCTTAAATCACCTCTGGAGTTCACCTGATTGTGCGTTGCTGTTGCATCTTCGGAGCAGGAGAAGTACTGGGAGGATCACCCGGGCGAGGCGGTGCCGATCATGCCGCCCATGTTCTACTGGGGGCCATGGAGGGTGGTGAACGGAGAGGTTCCCCGCTTCATCCAGACGCCCGAGGAAGCTAAGCCGGCATAGAACTGCTTGGCGATCGGTGGGGGGGTTCCTGTGAGATGTTTGCTGTTCTGTTTTTTCTTGATCGGAGGCCTCTCAAAAATTACTTACTGTCTGCTATGTAACTATGGCATTACGGCATCTCTTGTAATTTAACATTCTGGTGATTGGGCAGCACCGTGAATCATGATGGCGGTTTATGTATGCTTGTTTGCATGAATAAATACATAGGTTGCTTGCATGAATAAATACATGGTTTGCTTCTCTTGATCGGATTCTATCAAAGGTTATTTGCCGTCTGTGTAGCCATCCATGGCATTGCTGCATCTCTTGTAAGTTACATTCTGGTGATTGGGCAGTGCCCTGAATCATAATCGTCTTTTACATTTAAATTGATCAGTAGCACTTCTATCGCGGAGCAGATTGTTTGCATTTTCTCGATTTGATGATCTTCAAAACGAAATAGATAGGGGTGGGCTGCGCCCATTTTGCATCATCTAAAACAAAGGTTCCAGTCACTGCCAGCTTAACAGTTCTCAAGTTCTCAAATACTGCCTCTGTAAAGAAATATAAGAGCGTTTAGATCACTACTTTGTTTACAGAAGGAGTACATCAAAAGTTGCCAACGCTCACTGGACAAGGCTGAGATGGTGATCACCGCCAGAAGCTTGTAGTGTGCAGCCAACGATAAGCATTGTCATGAGAGGGGCTGTGTGGTTCGCTTCCACAAAAACCAGCGTGAGTCGGGCACGAATCTCGGGCGTCCGATTTTGGAGGCCTGAGGCTGAGATCTGTGCCTGGCAAAGGAGCTGCCTGATAGGCCTCCATCCAAGCAGCCACCTAATATGCACTTTTCATATATAATGCAGCACCGGAACAGCCACGAGCGCACCACCATAAAAGCACAAGGGCACAGGCAAATTGCACTGATCAAAAGAAGCACTTCAATGACACCAGATGTTGCCCAGTTATTAACATTCAAAGCCCAAATGTTTGTCTTGTCCGAATCTATCTGAGTTTTGACCCAAAATGAAAGGGCTCTAAATCTAGTTTAGGTTACATCAGCACTGAACCATGAGTTTTTCAGAAACCAAAATAGGTGCCAGCTTTGCACCTCTCACTTGATAGGGAGGGGAATCTCTATTCATGTATACGCCGGGGGAGTTAAGTTTGTCACGTCTTTAACCAAAAAACAGGTAAACGAGACGGCATGCCACACTTGACCTCAGAAACCCATTCCGCTCATGTCCGGCATACGACTGGCGATTCTGGCCTTTGTCGACGGGAGCTCAGCAACTGCGGCCTCTGTGGTTGTCATCAGCAGAGAAACACTGCACAGAAGCACAAATTGTCAGACAAGCTTTGTTGTTTCTGTCATGGTCATACAAAGGTACGCTTTTCAGAAAATAGTAGTATTTAAATTACAAGCTATAGATGTTTTGGAGTCACATCACTTCCAAACAACGGGAAAAGGCATCCCTTCTTTTCACATAGTCCCATAACAAAAAAGTCAAATGCTACACTTATTCAAATGAGATTGTGTGGGAGTTCAGTCTACCATCAAGCTAGTTTCAAGGGTAATAAATTCTAAGTTCAAAAATTCGAGCGAAGAGACTTACTTTTTCCAAAAGATTAGATTCATAGTTTAAGAAAGGATACGGAAATATGAAAATAAGAGCTTCCGACATGGTTAGAGAACTTCAGCTGTACCTTGCTGCATCTTGAAGTGCGGTTCGGATCACTTTCACAGGGTCAATGATACCAGCCTTGATCATGTCAACATACTCCCCTACAGTAGGCAAAATGCAGGAATTAACTACTGAACGCTAGAGATTATTATTATGTTGGAGAAATATTATGATTGCAATTTTTAAATTAAGAATCGACAGCTGAAATACTGTTAATCAGCACAGACCTTTTGCTGCATCATAGCCCAAGCTAAGATTATCTTGTTCCAGTAGCTTCCCAATAACTATAGCACCATCAACACCAGCATTTGCAGCTATGGTCATCAGGGGGGCCTGCATAAATTAGGGAATAATTCATGTACATCCAATGAACAGATACGGAATAACCAAGTGCATGAAGTGCAGAAGAGCATCATAATCAGCACAAGAAGTAACCTTCAAAGCATTCTTGATAATTTGAACACCAATCTTTTCATCCTCATGTGATGTGCTAATATTGTCGAGCTCCTTGGTGGCATATAGAAGTGCAACTCCACCACCTGTTAGACGTGACATGAATTGGGAACACATACAACATAAAATCAGGTTGCAAAAACAAAGTAATAAGAAATAGTGGGGAAATATCATACAAGCTGCTCAAGAAAAATGCGATTACCTGGAACAATACCCTCCTCCACAGCAGCCCTTGCAGCATTTAGAGCATCTGTTACCCTGTCTTTTTTCTCACCAACTTCAGCTTCACTAGCTCCACCAATCTGCAAAATAAATGTGTATGCTGAGACGAGCACAGAAAACAAGGGACCTCACACCATACTTAGAAACTAACAAACCTTTAGAATAGCAACGCCTCCAGATAACTTTGATAAACGCTCTTGAGCCTTCTCTTTGTCGAACATGGCGGTGTTGTTGTCGAGTGATTCTCTAAGCTGTGAACATGACAAAAATTGTAACTTGTAAACAGTATCCAGATAGCTTAACTTGAGACAAAGGTCAAATGTGATGATTCTTAAGAGTACCTGTTGACACCTCTCTTCTATCTGTTGCCTTTCACCTCCACCATCTAGAATGATAGTATCATCAAGAGATACAGTAACCTGTGAAGAAAATGTCACGGTATGGTTCTTTTTCTTCAAATTAATGTTACTATATTGCTCTCGAGTGTAACAATTTATGGACGTTGACAAACCTTCTTAGCTGTGCCGAGCATTTGTAGTTCAACTTTATCAAGATCAAGACCTTGGTCCTCGCTAATAACCTTGACATTAAAATGAAATATCAAGTCAAATTCATTCATAGTAATGTCAGTCCTGTTAACCAACTTGATTATTCTCATAACAACTGACCTGCCCTCCTGTTAAAACAGCCATATCATCCAGATTGGCCCTTCTGTTTTCACCAAATCCAGGAGCTTTGACAGCGCATATCTACAGCAAAGGCCTCAAAATTAGTTCAGCATTTTGCTTAAATAAGCTTCTCTGGGATAACAATCCAGAGTAGCTTGAGCCTAGTGACGAAAATAGACACCATAGACAAAAGGAAAAACAAACTGAAAAGGCTTACTTCAATGTCAAGAGTGCACATTGCCAACCAGCTTATACGAGTACGTAAGTATGACAGAAGTAGGAACTGAACAAATTATTCATAATACCTTGAGTCCAGCACGATGCTTGTTCAGTACAAGCATTGATAGAGCTTCCCCATCTACATCCTCAGCAAAAATGAGAAGAGGTCTCTGGTTCTACATAGATCAATCATGATTTATCAGTTGCCACCCAATTTCCATCATGGGATCAACAAAAGCAAGCACTGAACTTAATGGAACACAGTTACCTGGATGGAAATTTGCAATGCTGGAAGAAGTGAATTCATGTTTGAGATTTTCTTGTCATGAATAAGAATCAGAGGATTTTTCAACTCCTGCACATGAAAAAAAGGATAAATCAGAAACATGGGTTCAGTTCAGATCATTCGTATAAAATCTTCATTGTCTATTGATATGCATGATATCCATCTCATCTTTGTTTTCTATCTGCTCTAATCAAATATTTGACATGCCTATAACAATCTCTGCAGACAGATACCAAACAACTGTAATTCAAGTGTACAAGAGAAAACAAAGCAGCATGCATCATCCTCGAAAGTAAGAGGTGTAGTAGTCTATTTAAGATTACATTGAAGCAACTGTAAACAAAGAGGAAACAAACCTCCGCCCCGAATTACTTGTCTTAGATTTGTCTAGATACCGTAGCTAGACAAATCTAAGACAAGTAATTTGGGACGGAGGGAGTACTACTGATAAGTTCCCACCTACATGCATATTGCCATGGAGAAGTAAAAACAAAAGGAGGATTTGAAGAAATCCCTTACAGACAGTAAACGTGCTGAATTCGTCAGTATAACAAAGAAGAAAAGAAAATAAAGACTCACACATTTCTGAGTCTTCTGGTCAGTTACAAAGTAAGGGGATATGTAGCCTCTAGTCAACTTCATTCCCTGGACTGCTTCAAGCTCATTATCCAATGTTTTGCCATCCTGCCCATTTGTAAGAATTAGTTGCAGAATACCAGATAAACCCATACAGTAGCAAAAACAGCTGGTAGCACTCACAGCAATAGTAATGACGCCATCCTTTCCAACTATTCCCATAGCTTTTGATATCAGATCTCCAATTTCCTTTTCGCCATTTGCAGAAATTGTAGCTACCTGGTTTACAGGACAAAAATGAGGTGGGTATGTCTAGGCCAGGTTTCTAATTAAAGTACAAAATCAATGTTAAGTTACTATGTAGTGTGTCTAGTACTGAATCATAATGATGATTTTCGATTACCCATGGCAGATACAAATAATAACTACATCAAAGGTACATAAGCACGCGGATATGTTTTGCAGATCAAAGAGGGGGCACATAACAGACCACCACAGCAAATGAGAGTATCTTACCTGGTTTATTTCATCTGGGGAATCAATCATCCATGCTTTACTTTTGAGGTGAGCAGTGACGGCGCTTATAGCCTTGTTTATGCCTTTCCGCAAATCCATAACATTGACCCCTGCTGCCACAGCCTTGCATCCTTCCGTGAGAATTGCCTGTGTAAGCACAGTTGCGCAAGTGGTACCTGTTGCCCCACACAATCAGAAACAAAGTAAAGGACATGTGATGCTTCCTTCACATAAATAGGCAAGTAGTTCCCTACCCTCAGATCTTGATGAAAGGGCAAGGCATTTGCACAGAGACCACACACATGAGAAGTTCCTACTCTTCATAGCATGTTGCTTCAGATTAAATGTCAGCTATTTCTTATCTCACTTATGGCAAAACAATGAGTAATAATGTTTGGAAACGAATCCCACGTTTTCCTAAAGAACGGTACAGTGTGATTGTGTGTCTGAAAACTAAATGATTTCTTCAAGAATGCCTAGGTTAAAATTAGTTGATCCATCAGTTGAAATCTGTGAGAACTAGTGCAGATCACAAAATATGGGAAATTGTTAGTTACTCCATCTGCATGAGGAATAAAATATGGCAAGTATCAAATCACAATGTAATCTAGGCAACTAGGCCTAAACTAGAAGTAGGTCAAATCATGTAGAGACCATAGTGATCAGAACTAGTGACTGGATCTGAAGGTAGAACCTGGAGGCACACCACACAGGTGAGGCACAAAAATAATACAAACCACAAGCTATTGCTATTCATCTGTCGTGGGAGTACTGCAGGAAAAACATTGCAGCGAGCAATAACAATTCAATACAATGAACTAGCATCTGTCCTGGGGCAGCACAACATTTTACTACTGACTGACAAAGGGATTAGGTTAAACTACACATGATGGAGAAAGTAAGACATCAACATTAACACTGCGTTCGCTAGCATGAAATTATTATAGCATTGTAAACAAACTGGAAAAGGGGATGCTTTGCTCAATAAAACAGGGGGTTGAGATGGCCGATCAAGTGCAGGAATTTCCAAGAGCCCTGGGTCCTTACCATCTCCCGCGGCCTTGTTAGTAGCATCAGCGACCTGCTTCACCAGGCTCGCCCCAACATTCTTGGCACTGTCCTCGAACTCTATGCTCTTGGCAACGGTGACCCCGTCCTTGGTGACCTTGGGAGATCTGTTCGGTCTCTCGATAACCACATTGCGCCCCTGCAATACAAGCAACACAAGCAAGCAGCCCACTCAGTCGACGAATCAAACCCTATAAGCTACCCCAGCGCTTTCCCGCTAGATCCACGCCGACCAATCCGCGCTGATCGGGGGTTAGAGGGGGCACGGACGAACCTTGGGGCCCATGGTGACCTTGACGGCGTCGGCGAGGTCGTTGACGCCCCGCAGCATGGCGGCGCGGGCGCCGACGCCGAAAGTGACCTCCTTCGCCGCATACCCGCGCGCCCACTGCCGCTGCTCGCCCCCTCCGCCGCCGCCGCGCGCGAGCTGCCGCCGCAGCGCCGAGGAGGAGGACCTCGAAATGGCCGCCGCCGCCGCCCGGTACATGTCCGCGTGCTTGTGTGTGAGAAGTGGGTTTGGCGAGAATCGAACTCGTTTGGCGTCTCTGGGTTCGAGAGACGGGGTGAGGGGTTTTGTGGGTTTGGGGGTTCTGGAAGCTTCTCGGTCGTACTCCGCAGCGAGAGCACCGCGCCCTCAGCCTTGTGGGGGAGAAGATGCTTTGTGAAATCTGAGCCGTCCGAGCTCTCAGATCGTGTGGCCACTCGTGCCCCTCGGTTGACCTCTCCGATTAGAGAGAATTCCTTATTTAACACTAACTTAATTTTTTTTACGTTATTTGACACTGCAAAAGTTTTTCTTCCTTAGGTAACACCAACACTAAAATTTGTTTCCTTTCTAACACTTCCATCCATTTTGACCACTAACGGTGTGAAATGATACCTGAGAAGACAATTTTACCCCTCATGAAGTTGTGACCAAAATTCTTCACATACAAATTAGTTCAAAATTTGGGCAGAACCTTCCCTATAATTTGATGCATATCAAGATCACACAATTCACATATACATATATTTCAACAAATAGTATTCAGATTTGCACATAAACATCCGGGCTCACATCCAAATACACGTACAACATATTCAGGTTCATATATATGGGTCCCACATCCAAGTCCACGTCATATGAGCAACACAAAAGGATTGTCATCATATCCAGGTTCGCTACATAGTCCAACTCCATACATTCATGATATAGACTGCACAAAAGTGACTTAAGCTTCACATACATGAGTCCAAGTCCACACATACAAGCAACAAAAGTGACTTTAACCGAAAGAAATGAAATTTTGTTCACAAGCTAAGCCTTCTTTTACTTCTTGTGCTCGTTGCGGGGCTGGCTAAGTTAGTCTTTTTGCTTCTAGTGCCCACTGCAGGGCTGTCAAATGGCACCATAGGACAACTTCCATCCTTTTTAGCAAGCTCCATCTTCTTCCCCTTCCCTGATCTACACTTGTACATGTATGTCAGCAGTAATTTGAGAGCAAATAACGACATGAACTATGCATAATATGTGATATTAAAATTCAGAATTAGCAAAGGTCACCTTTTACACCCTTTTTCATTTTTCTTATATGTAGTCTCCAAAGTTTGGCTATGTTTTCCCTTCTTCTTAGTTGTAATTTCTAAGCTTTGGCTATAGATTGGATGAATACACACAAATCAAACTCAGTTTTCATTTGGCACTAATAAAACTCAGTTTTCATTTGCAACAAGCATATGTGTAGTATTGTTAACCTTGGTGGAAAATACATAGCGGCCGCGGGTGCTTCATCACCTCTTGGCACAATGGATGACTCGGCTGATTTGGTAGTCTTCCTCCTCTTCTTTGGTGGTTCTCTACATGAGCAATAAGAAAGTAGTTCACATGCATGGTTGATTACGAAATAGTAATGCAAGAAAGTAGTTAATATGCAATAAGAAAGTACACTTATCCTCCGTCGTAGAAGCATGTATCCTCCATCGACAATTATCTGCATCACGTCTTGAACAATAGCCCCTAAACCGATGACGTGTACTATACTCGGTGTTATACTCAAATTCACGTTTGATTGCATGCTGAGAAAGTGTCAACTTGAACTCTTTCATGCTGGGATATGTAAAACCTTTTGTCATTGGAGGGTTTAATTTGTCATACTCTACATGTGGAGTATGCTCTGCCTCATGCAACTCCTCATCCTCCTCTACTTCATCATCCTCTACTTCACTCTCAGCCTCACTATCATCCTCAAAAATATAGTCTTTGTCCTTTTATTTATTATTTTTTAGGACAAAGAACCACATTTAAGGGCATAGGTTCATCCACTTCATACATATGCTCCTCATCAACACCAACATGCTCATTCTCAGGTCTTGGGTTGCGAAGGTAAGTATCATCCTCTTGTTCCACATTGTTATTAGGTTGGCTATGCACGTCACTATGCCACTCGGTGATAGTCTCATACGGATCAGACGGATCACAATATGCAATGATCATATGCAACACCTTTTGTCTCCGAGTGTTTCTCAAACATAAGCATTAAATCTTGTTCAGATTTTACTTCTGGATAGATTTTTAGAACATCATCATAGTAGTGCACATGTGCAACTTCCAAATAACCCAGAGGGTACTGCTCTACAATTGATTCAACCAAATCCTTATAGTTTGTCAAGTCACAATCAATGATCTTCTCAAAACAAAAACATTGAATGTCTTTTCGAGCATTTTTTGATTGCCAAACAATTTGATTTTTATCAAATAAATTGAATTTGGATCCATCCTGTGAATTAAAGAGACAATTCTGATCATTACTAGTGGTACAAACATCATACAAACCTATCAAGTGCCATGAACTTACCCATCTGGACACGCCCATGTAACTGAGGCCACCCGAGATGCACCCTGGCCTGACCCTACAGCTGTTGCCGAGGAAGATCGATCAATGTACTGGCGTGAGCCTACAACTGCTGCCGAGGCTGACCCAGCCGTGCCTTGGCCCGGGCCTCCAGCCATGCCGGCGATCGAGCCCTCAGCCCATGCCCCGCCCCTGGCCAGAGATTGTTGCAGCCGAGACACCACCTCGCACCGAATCCGTGCGCTGACCCAGCCCCTTCGCACCAGTAGCCGCGCGCTGGCCCGACTCCTCCGCACCTCCGCCGTCGCCAAGGCTCACCATCGCCTGATCCGTAGGAGCACCAAGGTCGGACCCCTCCGCAGCCGCGCACTAGCCCTCCTCCGCGACGCCTTCCCCATCCGCAGCACCGCCGCCGTCCATAACGTCGATTCTTTGCCGCCGCCGCTAGCAGGTCCTCAGTCGTCGTCGCCGCCGTCGCTAGGGTTCGGGACAGGGGAAGAGGGGTTTGGATCGTGGAGAGAAGAGAGAGTCACGGTTCGGTCGCTCTCTGTTCTTTTTTTCTCGATGCTTACGGGCAGGGGCACTTTTGTCCAGCTAAAAAAACCTGACATCGGTCCATGCCTATTTTAACGGTGTAACCTAACAGAATTGACGGGAGTGTTTGAAAGGGAAAAAAATTATACATGATGTTAGATAAGGAAGAAAAAAAATTCAGTGTTAAATAAGGAACCAATATTTAAAATGGTGTTATATAAGGAATTTTCTCCTCCGGTTATTATTTTCAACAACATGGCTAGCTTTTACTGAAGTAAGATTCCCGTGCTACGCTACGGAATCAAAAAAGGCGTAAATGCACTGCTAAGGCACCATGAAAGCATGTAGTGAGACATTGATCAAATTGATGTCATATATTCGATAGGTACAGTCGAACATATGACTTCCAACAGATAAATCCCTTATTCCACACCAAATTTTTTCTTCTCAATCTTCACCTTGCAAGAAAACCTATTGCTCTCCCTACTCGGCTTTTCCATTGTCTGTTACGTCCTATATTGAGGGGGCGGAGAGCATGTGGCAAAAGCAAATACATCCACACGTTTGGCTATCGTGAATTTGCGATTACACCACTTAACTCCAAATCGGCCTTTGTCTTCGTTCCTCTTCGGTTAACATGGGCTTCACCTCACACATCATTTTCCGCTACAAATGGTGACACATTAAGCACATCACGTTGACCTAACCTCAATATGAATAATGGAAGAACGACAATGCCATAATTTCATTATACATCCGCAATCCATGGAATGGAAGTACGACAATATGGCTTCAATCCAATGAGCTCAACATGCTAGCACATACATCTTCTTTCAGTTGTTTGCTCAAAACATCAGCGCCAAATATATTAACTCTTGAGCTCTCGCTTCATCTATCTTCCCACCTAAAAGATATTAAAGATATCAAACAGTCAGTATTGCATGCATAACGGTCTGCAGTATATTTAGGCAAAGGGAAAAAATAATGAGCCTGTAATATTTAGGCAAAGGATTTTTTTTTTGACAAAAGTGTTAAACTGTAATATTTGTTCCGTAAGTTGCCACAAGGACACATATTCCTTCAAGCTAAAACACGGCTACTCACAACCACAATGCGCTAAACATACTAAATTACAAATTTTGTTCTAGCGGTTGTTGCCTCGCAACAATGAAATACGGAGAAGTATACAACATAAACAAATTGATACCATTTTTCGAGGGGAAACTAAAACTGCCAAGAGACCATATAATGCAGCAAAATCTGATTTGGTTGTGTCGTCTCCGGCTTCGCTTCGAGCGGCCATTTGTCCGACCATGATGGGCCAGCCCACAATGTGGTGCATTTCGTCGACTATATGCACAATGGGCAACAACAACAACAACAACAAAGCCTTTAGTCCCAAACAAGTTGGGGTAGGCTAGAGGTGAAACCCATAAGATCTCGCGACCAACTCATGGTTCTGGCACATGGATAGCAAGCTTCCACGCACCCCTGTCCATGGCTAGTTCTTTGGTGATGCTCCAATCCTTCAGGTCTCTCTTTACGGACTCTTCCCATGTCAAGTTCGGTCTACCCCGGCCTCTTTTGACATTATCAGCACGCTTTAGCCGTCCGCTATGTACTGGGGCTTCTGGAGGCCTGCGCTGAATATGTCCAAACCATCTCAGACGATGTTGGACAAGCTTCTTTTCAATTGGCGCTACCCCAACTCTATCTCGTATATCATCATTCCGGATTCGGTCCTTCCTTGTGTGGCCACACATCCATCTCAACATGCGCATCTCCGCCACACCTAGACTATATGCACAATGGGCCTCAGGAAGAATTTCCCCTGCTATGTATCTAAACTAATTAAGATAAATGAAGATGTACTTCTTTAAAACATATTTCCAACAATTATGTTGGTTCATGTAGGTATAAGAGTCTATGTCATGAATAGTGTCTTAGAAAAGAAACGCACAGTTCTCCATGGGCATGGGGTTTCAAGCATACATAACTTACACAATATCAAAATTTACTTCTAGAAATTAAAAACTGATATATGAACTCACATGAGTTTGGGATAACACATCGTCAAGGAGATGGAAGGCTCATGTTGAAGTCATGAAAAAACTATCTACAAGCAACACTGTGCTCATTTATCACATATTAGAAGGATATTACTAATGCTACATCTTTCATCAATTAGCACTTCCAAATTGATCTCACACAACTACACTGGTAATGTATATATAATTACGTATGTATATGTTTTTCTTGTAAAAGGGATTATTTCATATTGTTTTCAGTACACAATAATATAGCGGACCGGGAAGTTAAACTACTTGATACAACAAAAGAAAAAGCTTATCTCTCTTCCTTGAACGTGTGACTTGCGAACTTCTCTACTTACAAATATATTTAGCCATGCTTGATCATGTTCCTCTACACCTTGCACCAAATCATGCCAAGTAAAAAATATGACAAATGTCACAATAGAAAACGGTCTAGATATTGAATAGCAAAATTGGTACCAACCTGAAGGGATGGATTACAGTGAATTTCACTAAGGATGAAACTACAAGTTTCTGCAAATAATTACGTAGAAAGTCTAAATCCGCAAGTAACAAGGTACTCTGCAGATCCACAAACAATTAGTTCCAAAACATTTCACAAATCACATGTTCAGGAGAGACCATAATTTCAACCATGAACGGATCTGATACACACATATACTTCAGTCTTTGATTTGGTAGGAGAAACACATAACTTACGGCGGGTTTCATGTTGACATCGGCGCTGCGGGGAACGAGTAGCTCGCCTCCGGGAAAAATCCTCCGCTTCTGCAATGCAGAAGCCGACTCATGGCGTTCTTGCTACTAGTAGCCTCCATGGGCAGCATGGAAGAAAGGGACTCATGGAGGTTGAGAACCAGAGCCTGCACGAAAGGGAATCAACTCGACGGCCACAAAGCAAAAATGAAATACTTACTACATTGAACATGCGTGCACATTGCAGCCTCCGCCACTGTCCTCTCCGTCTCAGACAACCTGCATGTCCAGATCTGGAAGGAGAGGTCCTTGGGAAATCTTGAAGCCAGATGCAACTACAGCTATAGGATCGGGGGCGGGGGGGGGCTCGCCGGCAGCAAGTAATTTGGGAGATTCTCGAAGACTCTGTTTCTTTTGCGATAGAAGAAGAAAGGAGAATCTCCAGACTGTTGTGTATTGGATGTCCCTGCTCCACAATTCTGTTTGAACTCTGGGTGTTTTTGCAAGAGTGCAAGTGAGCGGGGCAACTGTCTCCATCTCAACCCTACGTTATAGATCGAACGGTCCAGATGATGTGAAGGCAGGCACACCATCATCACCAACTCGCTTTTTTATAGGAGTAGAGATATAAACATGGTTATTGTTTTCGATATAGCCTGCCGCTCATGCCACTTGGAAATCAAAAAGAGTTGTGGACCTGGTTATCCAAGACCCTGTGTCTCAAAAAATTATTCAGAGCCGCAATCAAACTCCTCATCCTTGTGTCATGATAACTCTCATTGGCGATGGAAATCGAGAAATCCAACCACCAATATGTCTGCAAAGATCAATACAGAGAACTAATCCAATTGAACCATTTAATAGTATACCCCATGTATGATGGGGATTTGCCGTCACGACATCAATGTGTGTGGGTTGGCTCTAGAGGGTGGCGGCTAGGTCTTTCGTCTCAATTCAAAATTCCATTTGTTTCGATCGTTATTTTCCTGGTTTGTTAAGAGGAGTCACGATAATAACATATATCAACACGAATACTGCTTGATCTGAAGTTTGAAAATGGCTTCAACATGTAATTCTTTCCTCGGTGTAAAGATGATGTGCAAACGCTAATAAAACACTATTTTTATCACGAGCATGTATAAGAAGAAATCAGTGGTGAATGATAATGTCTTCTCTTCGTGTTGTCCATGTCAAATACAAAAGAGGATAACGATTTAATACACAATTGTTTGACCTTGTAGACCTCTCACTACTCTGCAAGATGCGACTAAACTTTCAAATGATGTTTCCACAAGGCCAGAGCATGTGTTTGATTTCCCTATATATTTGTATAAATTATGAAAAACTAACATTTTCCACGAGCCAGAGAACAAACAATTGGTTGGGTGGTTACGAAGATTGGTGTGCCTTGGCCCGCTGTCAAAAGTAGACGCTAGGTTTGAACAACGCGTCTCAGCAAAGTGGATCATTAGTTCAGTAGAAAACAAAAAAAATCCCATTGGTAACGAGATGTCTGTAATGATTTTGTAAATCTCAAAGATCCACCACTTTGGTAGTTTTTTTAATATACGGTAGGTGATAATCTGAGAGCTCTATGTGGTGTTGTGGGTGTGCATATATGTTGTATTTGTTGTTTATAAAGAAAGATCATATCTCTATTAGTTTAGATCATAATTTAGTTCCTTTTTCCCTCTCACGGAAATACCTGGGCAAAGTCTCCCTCCCCTCGATATTCATCGGCGAGCCCCGTGGATTTGTCGTCCTCTGTCTGCCGCTCGGGCGACCGGTGGTGGGGAGGAGAATATCGATGCCTCGCTCCTGCTAATAGAGATAGATTAAGATTTTATTCCTCGCATGAACGGATGGCAATGCTTCATATTCGAATCCGTCTTTCAGGCTCCAATGCTCCTTGAGTTTTGTCCGTCGGGGCGGATTCGACGGAGCTCCGGCATATGTTCCTGTCGGCTCTTCAGGGTGGTGAGGTTAAGGTCTCGCCGTGCGTATGTTAAAGCGTGACTCAGTGTCATAGATTGATTCAAAGATTAAACAACGACAACTGCAACTTTGAGGTGTTGGTCCTTAGATGCACGTGCACGAGCACTTCTTCACTATCATCGACAAGGTCAGGCTGTCTCCGGCATAAACGATGCATCGGCGGCTCATCTTAGCGGTGACAGTGGTCGTTCGATGGTACATTTACCTCACCGTGATGTTTATTATATTGGATGGTTTTCCACTGAACATTTGTAACATATCTATATTCTTGTGCACTTTTTTTCTACTTATGATTACAATTATGAAAATGCTTGGCATCACTCGACTGAGAATGTCGCGCGCGTCCGTCGTCTCTGTGACTGTTGTATCTGATTTTGATCGGACGACTCGGGAGTAACCTCTTCCATAGTATAAGTTTGCAACTGGGCCGTTGTTGTAGTCATTTCCACCCCAACAACTGGTGTGTTGAAGACTGGCGAATGGGAGGCAGCGACGATGCCATGGCTTCGGGAGCTCGATGCGGCATCATGGCCGAGCCGGAGGACGACACAGATGATACGTCCATTTTGCATCATGATTTCCTATCAATATTAATAGTATTTTTGTCCATTATTTTACTTTATGATACAATTCTTATGCCTCTTCCCTCTGAATTTACAAGGTACATCACAAAGAGGAAAATTGTCGGGAACTGGAATTCTAGACCTGAAAACCAAAAAAACGGGTGAAAATTCACTGGACTCCAAATGAGCTAAAACTTCACAGAGAATTTTTGGGGATTATATGAGAATTTATGGGCCAAAAATATACCAAAGGGGGGCCACCTGCTGGCCACAAGCTAACAGGGCGCGCCCACCCCCCGGGCACGTCCTGTTAGCTTGTGGGCCCCTCGCAGGTGCTCTGGCCTCTATCTTCTGCTATAAGATGTGTTTTGACCTAGAAAAAAAAATAAAAAGAAGCTTTCGGGATGAAGTGCCGCCGTCTCGAGGCAGAAACCTGGATAGAGACCCTTTTGCACTCCGGCAGGGTGATTCTGTCAGGGAAACCTCTCTCCGGGGGGGGGGGGAGATCGAAGCCATCGTTATCACCAACGCCCCCTCCTTCATGGGAGGACCAATCTTCATCAACATGTTCACCAGCACCATCTCATCTCAAACTCTAGTTCATCTCTTGTATTCAATCTTTGTCTCAAAACCTCACATTGGTACCTGTGGGTTACTAGTAGTGTTGATTACATCTTGTAGTTGATGCTTGTTGGTTTATTTGGTGGAAGATATTATGTTCAGATCCTTAATCATCATTATTACACCTCTGATCTTGAACATGGTGATGATTTGTGAATAGTTACTTTTGTTCCTGAGGACATGAGTGAAGTCTTATTATAAATAATCATGTGAAGTTGGTATTCGTTCGATATTTTGATGATATGTATGTTGTTGCTTCCTTTAGTGGTGTCGTGTGAACGTCGACTACATGACACTTCACCATCTAATGGGCCTACGGGAAGTCATTGTGGAGTAATAAGTAGATGATGGGTTGCTAGAGTGACAGAAGCTTAAACCCTAGTTTATGCGTTATTTCATGAAGGGCTAATTTGAATCCATATGTTTCATGCTATGGTTAGATTTATCTTAATTCTTCTTTGGTAGTTGCAGATGCTTGCGAGAGGGGGTAATCATAAGTGGGTTGCTTGTTCAAGTAAGAACAACACCTTAGCACCGGTTCACCCACATATTAAATTATCAAAGTAATGAACGTGAATCAACTAAACATGACTAGACGGAAATTCCCATGTGTCCTCGGGAGCGCTTTGTTTTATATAAGAGTTCCTTCAGGCCCGTCCTTTGCTATAAAAAGGATTGAGCTATCTTGCTGCACACTTGCTACTATTGTTACTTGTTACTTGTTGATACGTCTCCAACGTATCTATAATTTTTGCTTGTTCCATGTTGTTATATTATCATTCTTGGATGTTTTACAATCATTTTATAACAACTTTATATCATTTTTTGGGACTAACCTATTGACATAGTGCCAAAGTGACATTTGCTGTTTTTGCTTGTTTTTTACTTCGTAGAAAATCAATACCAAACGGAGTCCAATCGCGACGAAACTTTTTGGAGATTTTTTCTGGACCAGAAGACACCCAGTGGGCCAAAGAAGTACCGGAGAAGTGGGCCGAGGAGACCACAACCCACCAGGGCGCGCCAGGGGGGCCCCGGCGCGCCCTGATGGGTTGTGCCCTCCTCGGGGCCCCTCTCCACCGCCTCTGATGCATATAAATTCCCAAATATTCCAAAAACCCTAGGGAGTCGACGAAACACAATTCCAGCCACCTCAAGTTCCAGAACCTCGAGATCCAATCTAAACACCATCACGGAGGGGTTCATCTTCTTCATAGGTGCCTCTCCGATGATGCGTGAGTAGTCCACCATAGATCTACGGGTCCGTAGGCAGTAGCTAGATGGCTTCCTCTCTCTCTCTCTCTCTTATGATTCTCAATACAATGGTCTCTTGGAGATCTATTTGATGTAAACTTTTGCGGTGTGTTTGTTGGGATCCGATGAATTTTGAGTTCATGATCAGTTTCTATCCATGAATATTATTTGAGTCTTCTTTGATCTCTTATATGCATGATTACTTATAGCCTCGTATTTCTTCTTCGAATCTTTGGTTTAGTTAGGCCGACTAGATCGATTTTTCTTGCTATGGGAAGAGGTGCTTTGTGATGGGTTCGATCTTGCGGTGTCCTTTCCCAGTGACAGAAGGGGCAGCAAGGCACGCATGTATCGTTGCCATTAAGGATAACAAGATGGGGTCTATTCCTACATGAATAGATCTTGTCTACATCATGTAATCGTTCTTATTGCATTACTTCGTTTTTCCATGAACTTAATACACTAGATGCATGCTGGATAGCGGTCGATGTGTGGAGTAATAGAGGTAGGTGTAGGCAGGAGTCGGTTTACCTATCTTGGACGTGATGCCTATATAATGATCATCGCCTTGGATATCGTCATGACTATTCGATTTTCTATCAATTGCCCAACAGTAATTTGTTCACCCACCGTGCGCTATACTCATGAGAGAAGCCACTAGTGAACCCTACGGCCCCCGGGTCTACTTTTCCAACATATTGCTTTCAGATCTATCTTTTTGCATCTTTGTTTTCAGATCTACAAAACCAAAAACCCAAAAATATATTGCTGTATATTTTATTTGCTCTTTTTATTTTGTGTTCTTGAGAGATCTATCTCTCCTATCTATCACTACCTAATCTATCTTTTTACCGTAGAGAGATTGACAACCTCTCTTTCGCGTCGTGTTGCAAGTATTTGTTGTTTGTGTGCATGTGCTGCTTATTGGGTGGTGGTGATCCTCCTACTGGTTCGATAACCTTGGTTTCATAACTGAGGGAAATACTTACCGTCGATGTGCTGCATCATCCCTTTCTCTTTGGGGAAATACCGACGCAGTCTCAAGCCACGTCAAAGGAATTTCTGGCGCCGTTGCCGGGGAGGAAGCGGTCTCTTCTACGTGCCTATCGTGGGCGCCGAGGGGACTCCATCATCATCTACCAGGTTCCTAATCACAAATCTCATCTCCTTGCAATTACATTATTTGCCATTTGCCTCTCGTTTTCCTCTCCCCCACTTCACCAATTTGCCGTTTTATTCGCCCTCTTTTTCGTTTGTCTTTTTCTTGCCGGATCTGTTCCTTGCTTGCAATCTTGTTTGCGTAGTCATGATGCCTCAACGAAAGTACTACGAAGTTCCTTACCCCAATATTTTGCTTGAAATTGAGAAATGTACTAAGGAATATATGACTACACAATTTGAGCATAATAAGTATTTTACCGATGAGCTTAGAGAACACTCTACCGTGCTAGATGCCATAACGAAACAACTTGATGATATCAGTAGAGAAGTTTGCAATCTTCAATCTAAATATGTTGATGCTGAAAATTTGCTTGGTAAAATCTCCGATGCACAAGCTACTTTGATAAATCAAATGGCCGCCAAACCAATCTCTCTAGAGGATAAAAAAGATGAAGATCTTAAAGTGATTGGTGTTTCTACTATTGATTCCTTGTTTAGTAATGTTAAGATTGATGATAAAGGGACTAAAGTAGAGTCAAATTTAGCTAGAAGGCGTCCCAATAATTTGGAGGGTGAAAATCTTGATGAAAATTTTGATAAAAGTGGGTTTGAAGAGGTCAAAAATTTAACTAGTGATGTGCCCACTATTTTGGATTGCAAAGACTTTAATTATGATAGTTGCTATTTGATTGAGTGTATTTCTTTGCTACAATCCATGTTGAATTCACCCCATGCTTATGAGCAAAATAAAGCTTTTACTAAACATATCGTAGATGCCATGATGAAATCTTTTGAAGAAAAGTTGGAGTTGGAGATTTCTATTCCTAGAAAATTACATGATGAGTGGGAACCGACCATTAAGGTCAAGATTAAAAATTATGAGTGCTTTGCTTTGTGTGACTTGGGTGCTAGTGTTTCCACGATTCCGAAATCTTTATGTGATGTGCTTGGTCTTACCAATATTGAAGAATGTTCTCTTAATTTGCACTTGGCGGATTCTACTATTAAAAAGCCTTTGAGAAGAATTAATGATGTTCTTATTCTTGCAAATAGGAACTATGTACCTATTGATTTTATTGTGCTTGATATTTATTGCAATCCGTCTTGTCCCATTATACTTGGTAGACCGTTTTTACGCACTATAGGTGCCGTGATTGATATGAAAGAAGGCAATATTCGTTTTCAATTTCCCTTGAGAAAGGGTATGGAACATTTCCCTAGAACAAGAATTAATCCACCATATGAATCAATCCTGAGGGCATCCTATGGATCCAAAACCAAAGATGACAATACGTGAATCTATGCGTTATGCCTAGTTAGGGGCGTAAAACGATAGCGCTTGTTGGGAGGCAACCCAATGAATAAATTTATTTTTGCTTTTTCCTTTCTGTTTTTGAGTTTTGACACAATTATGCCTCTGTTATGATTGTGTTTTTATGGTTTATTTAGTGTTTGTGCCAATTAAAGCCTTTAGGATGATTCATAGGATGAGTAGAAGTGATGTTGAATCTGAAACATACACTTTGCGTCCAGTATTTGAATTTTCATTTTTTGCCAGAACGTTATCTTGAGCTGAAATTTTAACACAGTGTTACTATACAAATTGCTTACGTTGTCCTAATTCTTCAGAATTTTTAGAGTTACAGAAGTATGGTTAGAGTACAGATTACTACAGACTATTCTGTTTAAGACAGATTCTGTTTTCGTTGCATTGTGTGCTTGTTTTGATGAATCTATGGGTTATATTGAAGCACATGAGCCATGGTAAAGTTAAAATACAGTAGGTATAATGCAATAATAAAATATTAATAGGTTTGCAACAGCACCTAAAGTAGTGATTTGCTTTATTATACTAACGGATCTCACGAAGATTTTGTTGAGTTTTGTGTGATTAAAGTTTTCAAGTTTTGGGTGAGATCACGATGGATGAAGGCATAAGGAGTGAAAAGAGACTAAGCTTGGGGATGCTACCGCACCCCCAAGATATATCCAAAGAGTGACAAGCAACTAAGCCTGGGGATGCCCCCGAGTGGCATCCCCTCTTTCTTCTAACAACCATCGGTATTTTACTTGGAGCTATATTTTTATTCGTCACATATCATGAGTTTTGCTTGGAGCGTCTTGTATCTTTGCTTGCTTTGCTTGTTTGTTTTTCCTTTGTATCCTTGCTGTACACACCTATTTGGGAGAGCCAAAATTATGCTATGATTTGTTAGAATTGCTCTTTATGCTTCACTTAAACTTTTTTGAGCTATAGAATTGCTCTAGTGCTTCACTTATATATTTTTGAGCACGGTGTGCTTGGAATTTTTTGTAGAAATACTCTCATGCTTCACTTAGATTAATTTGAGAGTTAGTAAATTTTGAAGAAATCCTCTCATGCTTCACTTATACCCTTTTTGAGAGATGAAATCTTTATGCTTATGTGCTTCACTTAAATTTGTTGAGCTTGTCAAAAAGCAATGGCAATATATGAAACTAGTCCCAAAGTGATAGATATCCAAGGAGGATATAATAAAAACTTTAATGAAGATCATTGGGCAAATTAAACTTGATTCTTTGTAATAGTTTTGAAACATGATGATAGTAATATGTGAGTTATGCTAGTGAGTAATTATGCTTAGTAGGAATATTGGTGTTAAGGTTTGTGATTCCCTATGCATGCACGAAAGTCAATAGTTATGCAATGAAGTTACATCCTACTTGTGGTGCATTATTCGGTGTTAGTTATGCTCAATGCTCACTTATGTCAATTTTCGTTTCTTGGTTTGGTTGCTTCTCAATCTATTTGCTAGCCTCCATTTGTACTAAGTAGAAATACTACTTGTGCATCCAAAATCCTTAAACCAAGTTTTGCTTTATGAGTCCACTATACCTACCTATATGCGGTATTTCCATGCCGTTCCAAGAAAATTTGTATGTGCCATCTCTAAATTTTCAAAACAAATTTTCTCTTTTGTGTGCTCATACCGCTCATGAAACGGTGGGGAGTGTCCAATATTTTTCCATGCTAGATGTGTTATTCTCAAGATGAGTGTTTATTCACTTGTCATTGCACGAGAGTGCAGCAGTAATAGGGATGCCCATTCCCGAAATGAAAAAGAAAAAAATATTTACTTTATGTTGTCAAATAATAAATTCCTTGGAAAGTGTTGGTATGGAAGGCAACCGTGGATACGGCCCGCCATGGAAAGTGAAAGTTTGGTGGAAAAAGGAATAAACTTTATTTTCTGTTTGGGAACCGCCTATGATATATCTATCATGGAAAGTATGTGAACTACTTTGTCGTTTTCGTTGACTGGAAAGGCATGCCACCCAAAATATTTTTCTCTCTCAATTTAAACCTTGAGCTCTGGCACCTCTACAAATCCCTACTTCCCTCTGCGAAGGGCCTATCTATTTACTTTATTCAATTATTATTTTTACTTTGAGTCTCCATCTTCTCTTCTAAGCACCAACTAGGGGGCACTATGATCGTACTTGAGCATTGGGTATAGCTAATATTTGAGTGTGTTTCATGAATGGATCAATGATTGAGCATGATGGGCTAGGGATAACTTTCTTTAGTGTTGATATTTTGAAAGAGATGGTTGCTTGTTGACATGCTTGAGTATTGAAGTCATTATGTTAAAACTAGACTATTGCTTTGAATCATTTACAAGTCCAAATGTCCATGCTATACAAAAGAAAAGAATATGATGAACATGTTAGGCAGCATTCCACATCAAAAATTCTGTTTTTATCATTTACCTACTCGAGGCCGAGTAGAAATTAAGCTTGGGGATGCTGATACGTCTCCAACGTATCTATAATTTTTGCTTGTTCCATGCTGTTATATTGTCATTCTTGGATGTTTTACAATCATTTTATAACAACTTTATATCATTTTTTGGGACTAACCTATTGACATAGTGCCAAAGTGCCAGTTGCTGTTTTTGCTTGTTTTTTACTTCGCAGAAAATCAATACCAAACGGAGTCCAATCGCGACGAAACTTTTTGGAGATTTTTTTCTGGACCAGAAGACACCCAGTGGGCCAAATAAGTACCGGAGAAGTGGGCCAAGGAGACCACAACCCACCAGGGCGCGCCAGGGGGGGCCCGGCGCGCCCTGATGGGTTGTCAGGGCCGGCCCTGAGGGGGTGCAGCAGGGGCGGCCGCCTCGGGCCCCCAAATTCCCGGGGGGCCCTCCCACGTACGCACCTAGACAGCCCATGGACCAGGCCCATGATATACAAGGACTCACGCACGAGGACGTCGTCACGTTTTCTTTCAGATCGAGTTCACCATGTTGACTGGTACGCGATGATTTCGGCTGATTCAGTTTCGCCCCAATTATCAATCGCAAGCCGGTGACTCCGGCCTCGTCCAGGTGCTGCTCACCAAGTCACCATCAACCCCAAGTCCCGCCGGGCCTTCGAACCCCACCACCGATTCATCGACGCTGCCAGGTCTAGATGTTGGTAACTGTCGTCTAGATGTTCAGGTGTGTATATTCATGCTCTTTTCATGTGTGTATGCATGGGTACAGTACGATTAGGTTTTCTTTGCAACCAAACATCTAGATATCGACTCCCATACTACCATAACGCCTAATTAGTAATATCATCTCAAGACTCATCTTCAGGTGTGTATCGAAGGGCATAATACAATTAGGTTTTCATTTGGGATGCATGTGTAATATAATTTGTGATTCTACTTATCGCATAAATTCATGGTAGGGAACCAACACCAATAGTTTGGGGATCACTCGGGCATGGATTGTAAAATCGTAAGATCATGTACTTATTTAAAATTGATGTGCATATCCATGTTGTTGTTTTTATAAAATCTGTAGTTGAAACTCTTGGATGAGACCGTCATAATTTTTGTGTTTTGAGAATCATATATCTGCCTTATTTATGTAAATAGACCATGCGATAGAAAGAACATTAGGCGAAATTGTTGGCCACACGCGGGACCAACCTCATCTCTCAGCGAAGAGGGCGCAAGCATGTGCGTCTCTTTATTTAGAGATCTTCTCTCGTAAAGAAAGAGGATATCTTGGAATACCTTATTTAATCTCTTCTGTGGTCTGCCCACAATGGCACAATAAACCATGAGGGGGGGTGACGACCCCAATGCAAAGCTTGATTCTCACTTTATGAACGAGAAAATCCATGGCTAGCAAAAATGCTTCTTGGCGTTGATCGAGGGTTTCGGATGCTACCAAATATGACACCTGATGCTACCATAAATTCCCCTCATGGCTCCTCGCGACTGCGACCACCATAGTCTTGTTGTCTTGCTTGCCTAGCGCAACATGAACGTTCACCTTTGCACAATCAACAGGAGCACGATCCGGGACGATTGCTAGAAGAAAATTTCAAGGGGCCCCATGTTTTTTTTTGCCCCGGCCCCCAGAAATCTCAAGACCGGCCCTGTGAGTTGTGCCCTCCACGGGGAACCCTCTCTACCGCCTTTGATGCCTATAAACTCCCAAATATTCCAAAAACCCTAGGGGAGTCGACGAAACACAATTCCAGCCGCCGCAAGTTCCAGAACCTCGAAATCCAATCTAAACACCATCACGGAGGGGTTCATCTTCTTCATAGGTGCCTCTCCGATGATGCGTGAGTAGTCCACCATAGACCTACGGGTCCGTAGGCGGTAGCTAGATGGCTTCCTCTCTCTCTCTCTTATGATTCTCAATACAATGGTCTCTTGGAGATCTATTTGATGTAAACTTTTGCGGTGTGTTTGTTGGGATCCGATGAATTTTGAGTTCATGATCAGTTTCTATCCATGAATATTATTTGAGTCTTCTTTGATCTCTTATATGCATGATTACTTATAGCCTCATATTTCTTCTTCGAATCTTTGGTTTAGTTAGGCCGACTAGATCGATATTTCTTGCCATGGGAAGAGGTGCTTTGTGATGGGTTCGATCTTGCGGTGTCCTTTCCCAGTGACAGAAGGGGCAGCAAGGCACGCATGTATCGTTGCCATTAAGGATAACAAGATGGGGTCTATTCCTACATGAATAGATCTTGTCTACATCATGTCATCGTTCTTATTGCATTACTCCGTTTTTCCATGAACTTAATACACTAGATGCATGCTGGATAGCGGTCGATGTGTGGATTAATAGAGGTAGATGCAGGCAGGAGTCGGTTTACCTATCTTGGACATGATGCCTATATAATGATCATCGCCTTGGATATCGTCGTGAATATTCAATTTTCTATCAATTGTCCAACAGTAATTTGTTCACCCACCGTGCGCTATACTCATGAGAGAAGCCACTAGTGAACCCTACGGCCCCCGGGTCTACTTTTCCAACATATTGCTTTCAGATCTATCTTTTTGCATCTTTGTTTTCAGATCTACAAAACCAAAAACCCAAAAATATATTGCTGCATATTTTATTTGCTCTTTTTATTTTGTGTTCTTGAGAGATCTATCTCTCCTATCTATCACTACCTAATCTATCTTTTTACCGTAGAGAGATTGACAACCTCTCTTTCGCGTCGGGTTGCAAGTATTTGTTGTTTGTGTGCAGGTGTTGCTTATTGGGTGGTGGTGATCCTCCTACTGGTTCGATAACCTTGGTTTCATAACTGAGGGAAATACTTACCGTCGCTGTGCTGCATCATCCCTTCCTCTTTGGGGAAATACCGATGTAGTCTCAAACCATGTCACTTGTTATGGATTATTTTGCTACAAAACTATCTATTACTGTTACTTGCAGCACCTGCAGAGAATATTTTGTTGAAAACTGCTTATCATTTCCTTCTGCTCCTCGTTAGGGTCGACACTCTTACTTATCGAAAGGACTACGATTGATCCCTGATACGTCTCCGCCGTATCTACTTTTCCTCACACTTTTGCCCTTGTTTTAGACTCTAATTTGCATGATTTGAATGAAACTAACCCGGACTGACGCTGTTTTCTGCAGAACTACCATGGTGTTGTTTTTGTGCGGAAATAAAAGTTCTCGGAACTGGACGAAACTTTTTGGAGATTTATTTTACAATAAATAAAAAATACTGGAGCCAAGAACCACCGGAGGGGGAGCCCTGGCTGGGCACGATACACCAGGGCGCGCCACCCCCTCCAGGCGCGCCCTGGTGGGTTGTGCCCACCTCGGGGCCCCACTGACCCTAATTCCGACGCTATAAATCCTATTTTCGGAGAAAAAAAATCAGAGAGAAAGTTTCATCGCGTTTTACGATACGGAGCCGCCGCCACCTCCTGTTCTTCCTTGGGAGGCCAGATGTGGATCCCGTTTGGGGCTCCGGAGAGGGGAATCTTCGGTCTTCGTCATCATCAACCCTTCTCCATCGCCAATTCCATGATGCTCCCCACCGGGAGTGAGTAATTCCTTCGTAGGCTTGCTAGTTGATGACCCACAAGTATAGGGGATCAATCGTAGTACTTTCGATAAGTAAGAGTGTCGAACCCAACGAGGAGCAAAAGGAAATGACAAGCGGTTTTCAGCAAGGTAATTTCTGCAGGCACTGAAATTGTAGGTAATAGATAGTTTGATAGCAAGGTAATTTGTAACGAGCAAGTAACGGTAACGGTAAACAAGGTGCGGCAAGATAGCCCAATCCTTTTGAGCCAAAGGACAGGCCAGAACAATCACTAGTAATAGGCAAAGTGTTCTTGAGGGTACACGGGATTTTCGTCTAGTCACTTTTATCATGTTGGTTTGATTCGTGTTCGCTACTTTGATAATTTGATATGTGGGTGGACCGGTACTAAGGTGATGTTCTTACTTGAACTAACAACCTACTTATGATTAACCCCCTCGCAAGCATCCGCAACTACGAGAAAAGTATTAAGACAAAGTCTAACCATAGCATTAAACATGTGGATCCAAATCAGCCCCTTACGAAGTAGCGCATAAACTAGGGTTTAAGCTTCTGTCACTCTAGCAACCCATCATCTAATAACTACTCCACAATGCATTCCCTTAGGCCCATGAATGGTGAAGTGTCATGTAGTCGATGTTCACATGACACCACTAAGGGAATCACAACATACATATCATCAAAATATCGAACACATATCAAATTCACATGATTACTCGCAACATGACTTCTCCCGTGACCTCAAGAACAAAGGTAACTACTCACAAATAATAATCATGCTCAAGATCAGAGGAGTAATGAATAGCATAATGGATCTGAACATATAATCTTCCACCAAATAAACCATATAGTAATCAACTACGCTAGGTAATCAACACTACTAGTCACCCACAGGTACCAATCTGAGGTTCCGGTACAAAAATTGAACATGAGAGATGAACTAGGGTTTGAGAGGAGACGGTGCTGTTGAAGATGTTGATGAAGATTGGCCTCCCAAAGATGAGAGGGGTGTTGGTGATGACGATAGCTTCGATTTCCCCCTCCGGGAGGGAAGTTCCCCCGGTGGAATCGCTCCGCTGGAGGGCAAAAGTGCTCCTGCCCAAGTTTCGCCTCGAGGCGGCGGCGCTTCGTCCCAAAAGTCCTCCTCTTAATTTTTTTAGGTTTTTTGGGAATTTATACCAGAAGATGGGCACCGGAAGCGGGCCAGGCTGGGAACGATACACCAGGGCGCGCCCAGGGGGCTTGGTGCGCCTTGGTGGGTTGTGCCCACCTGGGGGCCCTCCTCCGGTAGTTTTCAGCTCCAGTAATTTTTATTAAATACAAAAATAATCTCCGTAAATTTTCAGCTTCATTGGAGTTGTGCAAAATAGGTATCTCTGACTTGCTTTTCTTGGGTCCAGAATTCCAGCTGCCGGTATTCTCCCTCTTTGTGTAAACCTTGCATATTATGAGAGAAAAGGCATTAGAATCACTCCCCAAAGCATTATTATTCAACAAAATAAAGTAAATAACAGTAGGAAATCATGATGCAAAATGGACGTATCAACTCCCCCAAGCTTAGACCTCGCTTGTCCTCAAGCGAAAGCCGATATTGAAAAGCATGTCCACATGGTTTGAGAGAGAGGTGTCGATAAAAACAAAATACGGACATAGAAGCATCATGCTTATTAACATAACAGCAACAAACTCTAACATAAGAACTTATTTCAATATATTTTTATCATAAGGCTTCTCATGAGTGGTAACCCACAAGTGTAGGGGATCGTTTGTAGCCTTTTTCGATAAGTAAGAGTGTCGAACCCAACGAGGAGCTAAAGGTAGAAAAAATATTCCCTCAAGTTCTATCGACCACCGATACAACTCTACGCACACTTTAACGTTTGCTTTACCTAGAACAAGTATGAAACTACTTTGTAGGTGATAGGATAGTTTGCACGAATAAAACTAGAAGTACTTTGAGGGAAATAAAGAACGTGGAAATAAAAGTTAGGTGCTGTTTTAATAAAAGAACAATAAAAGTAAATAACTTAGTAGAAAGCTTTTTGTGTAACGCAAGAGAAAGATTGTCCCTAGGCAATTGAATATAATATGATAGATACTTGTCATATGCAATGAGGGAGAGGCATACGCTAAGACACTTTCCGTACTTCGATCATATGCACTTATGATTGAAACTCTAGCAAGCATCCGCAACTACCAAAGTTCATTAAGGTAAAACCCAACCATAGCATTAAGTATCAAGTCCCCTTTACTCCCATACGCAACAACCCACCTACTCGGGTTCATGCTTCTGTCACTCAAGCAACCCACCATAGGCAAATCATGAACATATTGCAACACCCTACAGCGGGGATCCCTCACGTTTACGCGACACGGAGGGCACCATAGGACAGCACCATATCAACATACAACTCACATCCATAACATCATACCACAATTAACCCGTAGGACAAAAGAGATCTACTCAAACATCATAGGATAGCCAAATATCATTGTGAAATAATATATGGAGTTGAGCACCATGTTTAAGTAGAGATTACAGCGGGGAGAAGGGGAGTTACACCGCTGCATAGAGGGGGAGAGAGTTGGTGTTGACGGCGGCGAAGTTGTTGGAGTAGATCGCCGTCACGATGCTTGCCCCGGCGGCGTTCAGGCGCCACCTGGAGAGAGGGGGAGAGAGCCCCCCTCCTCCTTCTTCTTCCTTGTCCTCCCCCTAGATGGGAGGATAGTTCCCCCTCTAGTCCATGGCCGCCATGGTGGCGGAGGGGCAGGAGCCCCTCCTAGATTGGATCTCCCTCTCTGTTCTCTTCTGTTTCACGTTCCTGTTTTCTGGCTGAAAACTGTTTCTTATATTCCCAGAGATCCGTAACTCCGATCGGGCTGAAATTTTGAGGGGATTTTTATCCAAAAATTTGCTTCCTTGCAGCCAAAGGAGAGCTCCAACCGACATACGAGGTGAGCACCACCCACCAGGGCGCGCCTGGGCCCTGGTGGCGCGCCCTGGTGTATCGTGGGGGCTGTGGGCCTCCGTTTGCGTTGATTCCACTTCTCAAAATTCACAAATATTCCAACAAAAATCTCCGTAAATTTTTATCGCGTTTGGACTTCGTTTGATATGGTATTTCTGCGAAACAAAAACATGCAACAAACAGGAACTGTCATTGGGCACTGGATCAATAGGTTAGTCCAATAAATCATATAAATTGTTGCCAAAAGTATGTGAAAGTTTTATAATATTGGCATGAAACAATAAAAAATTATAGATACGACGGAGACGTATCAATGAGCAAGTAACAATTCATCACAACATAGAAGTATGAAGCATAAACCTTATTGGAAACCAACAAACTACGTTCTTAGTCAACTTTGCAACTACAATTCATCATATTTTCATGAAGGGTCTCATGTCGGAGCCTTTTGGCAAGTCCACATACTCAACTATCATTTAGTCTTCTATGATTGGTAACGCTCACGGCATACCCATGAACAAAAAGTTTCAACCGGACACATAGGAAGATAGGGGCTTATAGTTTTGCCTCCCAACTCACTCACCTCAAGGGTGATGCCAACAATAATAACTCATGCCCACCCATATCCAACTGGATATATGTGCCTAGATCTTTCCTCACCACATGATGCTTGCAAAGGAAAAAGTAAAAAAGGAATAGAGAAGAATACTTTGACTCTTGCATAAAAGTAAGTGCATAAAAGTAAGTGCATAAAAGTAAAAGATAGGCCCTTCGCAGAGGGAAGCAGAGGTTGTCATGCGCTTATTGGTTTGTATGCTCCATCCCTTAATGTAAAAGAACGTCATGCTATATTGCCCCCTATGATAGCAACCTTTATTATGCAGTCCGTCGCTTTTATTACTTTGCCATCATAAGTTCGTATAACGCTCAATCTTCTCTTACACTAAATGATCAAAACACTTTTAGAAGCAATTTTTATTGCCTTGTTGCACCGATGACAACTTACTTGAAGGATCTTTCTCGATCCATAGGTAGGTATGGTGGACACTCAAGGAAAGAGTTTGGGTTTGGGTTTTTGGATGCACAAGTAGTATCTCTACTTAGTGCGGAATTTTTGGCTAGCAAAGATATTGAGCAAGCACCACACGTTGAAGGATCTATGACAATATAACTTCTATGTGGATATGAACAAACATAAATCATTACGTTGTCTTCCTTGTCCAACGTCAACAATTTTGACATCTAATATTTGATGGGGGCTCACAATCATAAAAGATGTCCAAGATAGTGTATTTGCATGTGAATCTTCTCTTCCCTAATTAATTCTTTCATGAATTGTATCATTGACCAATGCTATGTTTGTCAATCTCCAATAAATTTTACTACTTATACTTTTCCTTATGTGATGTCATTACTCACCATAAGATTAGCATATGATTCTTTTTCATTTATTTGTCTTTCTTTTATTTGATTGCAACAGGAAAGTAGAGAAGCAAAAACTCAAACTAAACTTTATTATATAACTTTCACTCGATTACATAGATAGGTAGACCATGAAACTAACACACGAAAATATATCACGCTAAACTTTTATTCGACTAAGGCAAAGGAAAACTAAAGATAAAACTAAAATAGGTAAAGGTGAATAAAATTGGTGGTGATACAATACCGGGGCACCTCCCCCAAGCTTGGCTCAAGCCAAGGGGAGTGCCCATACCCATGTACTCAAGTCTCCTTCGGTGGTGGTGATGTAGAAGGTGGAGGTGTTGATGCAGGTGGTGGTGATGTGATGTCACACTTTAGCTTCAGAAGATGCTCCAATTTGTGGATGACTCTCCTAAGATTGTCGATGTGTTCTTGCAACAAGATATTTTCATGGATGAGAAATTTATTCTGAACACGAACCGCTTCGAAGGTTCTAAAGGCTTCGATTTCAATAGGGGTGAGATGACTGTAATAAGGTTGAAGGATATCTTCGTCCTCTCCCTCCTTTGTTGGCGTGAATTGATCTCCTTCAGGGAGATAATCCACCTTAGCTTCATTGTCCTTCTTCTCCTTGTAGGCTTCTTCCGGCTCCTCCCTCTTCAACTCTATATTCATTAGCCAGGCATCTTCTTCCATATTGTTAGGAGAGGGAGAAGGCATGATGCCTGACTTGACAAATCTGATAGGAAAATAGCAAGAAGCAAGAACAAAGGATTTTTCTGCGATACGGTCGTCAAAACAATCGGGGATATATATAGAGAATTTTTATTCTTGGGAAACAAGTATTTGGAAGGAAAACGGAGTCGAGAAGGCATCCGAGGTGGGCACAACCCACCAGGGCGCGCCCAGGGGTGCCTGGCGCGCCCTGGTGTATCGTGCTCACCTCGATCACCTTTCGGTTTATTTTTGTATTCCTTAAATTTCAAAATATTCCAAAACTGACAGAAAATATTTTTGCGGATTTTTCGGAGTCCGTTTACTCACCGTATCACGTACCTCCTATTTTTAAGTATTCTGGAGTGTTCTGGAAGGTTTCTTTTATGTGTTCCTCCGGTGTCATGGTTTGGATAACATTGCTTTCAACGTTAATAGGCGTACCTGAGATATAATGCTTAATTCTTTGGCCATTGACCACCTTCGGGTTAGTACCTTTGGCGTTATTAATCTTGATAGCTCCAGAACGATAAACCTCTTCAATAATATATGGTCCCTCCCATTTGGAGAGAAGCTTTCCTGCAAAAAATCTTAAACGAGAGTTGAAAAAAAGAACATAATCTCCTATTTTGAATTCCCGCTTTTGGATTCTTTTGTCATGCCATCTTTTTACTTTTTCTTTGAATAGCTTGGCATTTTCATACGCTTGGGTTCTTCATTCATCTAGTGAGCTAATATCAAATAGCCTCTTCTCACCGGCAAGTTTGAAATCATAATTGAGTTATTAAATTGCCCAAAATGCTTTGTGTTCTAGTTCTAGAGGCAAATGACAAGCTTTTCCATACACCATTTTATATGGAGACATACCCATAGGATTTTTATAAGCTGTTCTATAGGCCCAAAGTGCATCATCTAATTTCTTAGACCAATTCTTACGAGACCTATTGACAGTTTTTTGTAATATTAATTTTATTTCTCTATTGCTAAGTTCTACTTGACCACTAGATTGAGGATGATAGGGTGATGCAATTCTATGGTTAACATAATATTTAGCAAGCATCTTACGGAAAGCACCATGAATAAAGTGTGAACCGCCATCGGTCATTAAATATCTAGGGACTCCAAACCTCGAGAAGATAACCTCTTTAAGCATTTTAATGGAGGTGTGGTGATCAGCACTACTAGTTGGAATAGCTTCTACCCACTTAGTGACATAATCAACCGCAACTAGAATATGAGTGTACCCGTTAGAGGAAGGAAAAGGCCCCATGTAATCAAAACCACACACGTCAAATGGTTCAACAACAAGTGAATAATTCATAGGCATTTCTTGACGCTTACCGATATTACCAATTCTTTGACATTCATCGCAAGACAAGACAAATTTACGGGCATCCTTGAAGAGAGTAGGCCAATAAAAACCAGATTGCAATACCTTATGAGCAGTTCTATCTCCCGCATGATGTCCTCCATAAGCCTCGGAATGACATTTCCGTAGGATCTATTCCTGTTCATGCTCAGGTACACAACGCCCAATAATACCATCTACTCCTTCTTTATAAAGATGTGGGTCATCCCAAAAGTAATGTCTCAAGTCAAAGAATTTTTTTCTGTTTTGTTGGTATGTGAAACTAGGTGGTATATATTTAGCAACAATGTAATTAGCATAGTCAGCATACCAAGGTGTGTTGTGTGAGACACTTATTGCAGCTAGCTCTTCGTCAGGGAAACTATCATCAATAGGTAGTGGGTCATCAAGGATATTTTCTAACCTGGACAAGTTATCAGCTACGGGGTTCTCAGCTCCTTTCCTATCAACAATATGTAAGTCAAATTCTTGAAGTAAAAGAACCCACCTAATGAGTCTAGGTTTAGCATCTTTCTTTTCCATGAGGTATTTTATAGCAGCATGATCGGTGTGAACAATAACTTTGGAATCAACAACATAGGATCTAAATTTATCACAAGCAAACACAACTGCTAAAAATTCTTTTTCAGTAGTGGCATAATTTCATTGGGCACTGTCTAGAGTTTTACTAGCATAATGGATAACATTCAATTTCTTATCAACTCTTTGTCCTAGGACAACACCAACAACATAATCACTAGCATCACACATAATTTCAAAAGGCAAGTTCCAATCAGGTGGTTGAACGATAGGTGCAGAGGTTAAGGCTTTCTTGAGTGTTTCAAAGGCTTCCACACAATCATCATCAAAAACAAAAGGAATATACTTTTGCAAAAGATTAGTAAGAGGTCTAGAAATTTTAGAGAAGTCTTTAATGAACCTCCTATAAAAACCAACATGACCAAGGAAACTTCGAATACCTTTAATATCTTTAGGACATGGCATTTTCTCAATTGCATCAACTTTAGCTTTATCCACCTCAATACCTCGTTCAGATATTTTATGCCCTAAGACAATACCTTCATTAACCATAAAGTGGCACTTCTCCCAATTCAAGACAAGATTAGTTTGTTCACATCTCTGCAAAACTCGATCAAGGTTGCTTAAGCAATCATCGAAAGAAGTTCCGTAAACGGAAAAATCATCCATGAAAACCTCTACAATCTTTTCACAAAAATCAGAGAATATAGCAGTCATACATCTTTGAAAGGTAGCAGGTGCATTGCATAAACCAAAAGGCATACGTCTATAAGCATAGGTTCCAAAAGGGCAAGTAAAGGTGGTTTTCTCTTGATCGGATTGTGACACGGGTATTTGAGAGAAACTAGAATATCCATCTAGGAAACAAAAGTGTGTGTGCTTAGATAGTCTCTCTAGCATTTGATCAATGAAAGGCAAAGGGTAATGATCTTTCCTAGTAGCTTTATTTAATTTTCTAAAATCAATTACCATTCTATAGTCAGTGACAATTCTTTGTGGAATGAGTTCATTCTTATCATTAGGAACAACGGTAATACCTCCTTTCTTAGGGACACAATGAACGGGACTTACCCATCTACTATAAGCTATGGGATAGATTATACCTACTTCCAGAAGCTTTAATATTTCAATTCTTACCACTTCTTTCATCTTAGGATTCAATCGCCGTTGGTGATCAACAACGGGTTTAGCATCGGGTTCCATATTGATCTTGTGCTGACATAGAGTGGGACTAATGCCCTTAAGATCATCAAGAGTATATCCAATAGCAGCTTGGTGCTTCCTCAAAACTTTCAATAATCTCTCTTCTTCGTGTTCTGAAAGGTTAGCACTAATAATAACAGGATATATCTTTTTCTCATCAAGATAAGCATACTTCAAAGTGTCGGGCAATTGTTTCAATTCAAACATGGGATCACCTTTAGGTGGAGGAGGACCTCCAAGAGTTTCAATATGCAAATTGTGTTTCAAGAGAGGTTATTGTTCAAAGAAAATTTGATCTATTTCATTTCTTTCACGCATGTGCATATAATTTTCATGGTCGAGCAAATATTGTTCTAATGGATCAGTAGGAGGCACAACAATCGAAGCAAGACCAATTATCTCATCCTTACTAGGTAACGCTTTATCACGAGGTTGTCTACTAAACTTGGAAAAATTAAACTCATGAGACACATTACCAAAACTGACACCGACAGTTTGTTTTTCACAATCTATCTTAGCATTGACGGTGCTCAAGAAAGGTCTACCAAAGATAATGGGACAAAAGTCATCTTGTGGGAAACTAAGGACTAGAAAATCAGTAGGGTATTTTATTTTCCCACACAAGACTTCAACATCTCTAATAATCCCAAGTGGTGTGATAGTGTCTCTATTGGCAAGTTTAATAGTAACATCAATATCTTCCATTTCAGCAGGTGCTATTTCATTCATAATTTCTTGGTATAAGGTAAAAGGGATATCACTCACACTAGCACCTAAATCACATAAACCATGGTAGCAATGATCTCCTATTTTAACTGAGACAACGGGCAAGCCTTCTATAGGTCTATGTTTATCTTTCTTATAAGGCTTAGCAATTCTAGCAGCTTCATCACAAAGGTAAATGACATGCCCATCAATATTTTCTTCCAAGAGATCTTTAACCATAGCAACACTAGGTTCTACTTTAATTTGCTCAGGGGGTTTAGGTGCTCTTATATTACTCTTACGAACCACAGTTGATACCTTAGCATGTTCCTTTATCCTAACAGGGAAAGGTGGCTTGTCAATATAAGCAGTAGGCACAACTGGATCAACATTGTAAAAGATGGTTTCTTCTCTAGATATGACCGGTTCTTTAATTTCTTATTTAACAAGGGGATGATATTTAAACCACTTCTCCTTAGGGAGATCAACGTGAGTAGCAAATGCTTCGCAGAAAGAGGCTACTATCTCAGAGTCAAGTCCGTATTTAGTGCTAAACTTGTGAAAAGTATCGGTATTCATAAAAGATTTAACACAATCAAATTCAAGCTTTATACCTGACTCATTACCTTCGTCGAGTTCCCAATCTTCAGAGTTGCATTTAATTCTTTCCAAGAGATCCCACTTAAAATCAATAGTCTTCTTCATATAAGAACCAGCACAAGAAGTATCGAGCATGGATTGATCATTATGAGAAAGCCGAGCATAAAAATTCTGAATGATAACTTCCCTCGGAATGTCATGATTGGGGCATGAATATAACATTGACTTAAGCCTCCCCCAAGCTAGAGCGATACTTTCTCCTTCACGAGGCCAAAAATTATATATATAATTCCGATCACGATGAACTAGATGCATAGGATAAAACTTTTGATGGAATTCCAATTGCAAACGATTCCAGTTCCACGATCCAAGGTCATCACATAGCCTATACCATGTCAATGCTTTTACCTCCAAAGATAAAGGGAAAACCTTCTTCTTAACTTCATCTCCGGGTAAACCTGCAAGCTTAAATAATCCACATATTTCGTTCACATATAAGAGATGCATATCAGGATGTTCAGTTCCATCTCCTGCATAAGGTTTAGCAAGCAGTTGTTCTAGCATACCCGAAGGAATTTCATAAGTGACATTTTCAGTAGGTGATGTAGGTTGAGGGGTAACTAATTGTGGTTCCGGTCGAGGTGAAGATACCCCGAACAAACCCCTCAAAGGATTGTTCTCCATAGTAGCAAGTAGCAATAAATTTCAGCACGTAGTATAAGTTTTTCCTTACCGATTTCCACTTACCAAGAGCGCTTCACTCCCCGGCAACGGCGCCAGAAAAGAGTCTTGATGACCCACAAGTATAGGGGATCAATCGTAGTCCTTTCGATAAGTAAGAGTGTCGAACCCAACGAGGAGCAGAAGGAAATGACAAGCGGTTTTCAGCAAGGTAATTTCTGCAGGCACTGAAATTGTAGGTAATAGATAGTTTGATAGCAAGGTAATTTGTAACGAGCAAGTAACGGTAACGGTAAACAAGGTGCAGCAAGATAGCCCAATCCTTTTGAGCCAAAGGACAGGCCAGAACAATCACTAGTAATAGGCAAAGTGTTCTTGAGGGTACACGGGATTTTTGTCTAGTCACTTTTATCATGTTGGTTTGATTCGTGTTCGCTACTTTGATAATTTGATATGTGGGTGGACCGGTGCTAAGGTGCTGTTCTTACTTGAACTAACAACCTACTTATGATTAACCCCCTCGCAAGCATCCGCAACTACGAGAAAAGTATTAAGACAAAGTCTAACCATAGCATTAAACATGTGGATCCAAATCAGCCCCTTACGAAGTAGCGCATAAACTAGGGTTTAAGCTTCTGTCACTCTAGCAACCCATCATCTAATAACTACTCCACAATGCATTCCCTTAGGCCCATGAATGGTGAAGTGTCATGTAGTCGACGTTCACATGACACCACTAAGGGAATCACAACATACATATCATCAAAATATCGAACACATATCAAATTCACATGATTACTCGCAACATGACTTCTCCCGTGACCTCAAGAACAAAAGTAACTACTCACAAATAATAATCATGCTCAAGATCAGAGGAGTAATGAATAGCATAATGGATCTGAACATATAATCTTCCACCAAATAAACCATATAGTAATCAACTACGCTAGGTAATCAACACTACTAGTCACCCACAGGTACCAATCTGAGGTTTCGGTACAAAGATTGAACACAAGAGATGAACTAGGGTTTGAGAGGAGACGGTGCTGTTGAAGATGTTGATGAAGATTGGCCTCCCAAAGATGAGAGGGGTGTTGGTGATGACGATAGCTTTGATTTCCCCCTTCGGGAGGGAAGTTCCCCCGGCGGAATCGCTCCGCCGGAGGGCAAAAGTGCTCCTGCCCAAGTTCCGCCTCGAGGCGGCGGCGCTTCGTCCCGAAAGTCCTCCTCTTATTTTTTTTAGGTTTTTTGGGTATTTATACCAGAAGATGGGCACCGGAAGCGGGCCAGGCTGGGCACGATACACCAGGGCGCGCCTAGGGGGGCTTGGCACGCCCTGGTGGGTTGTGCCCACCTGGGGGCCCTCCTCCGGTAGTTTTCAGCTCCAGTAATTTTTATTAAATACAAAAATAATCTCCGTAAATTTTCAGCTTCATTGGAGTTGTGCAGAATAGGTATATCTGACTTGCTTTTCTTGGGTCCAGAATTCCAGCTACCGGTGTTCTCCCTCTTTGTGTAAACCTTGCATATTATGAGAGAAAAGGCATTAGAATCACTCCCCAAAGCATTATTATTCAACAAAACAAAGTAAATAACAGTAGGAAATCATGATGCTGAATGGACGTATCACTGGTCGGTGAGGAGTTGGATGAGATTCATCATGTAATCGAGTTAGTTTTGTTAGGGCTTGATCCCTAGTATCCACTATGTTATGAGATTGATGTTGCTATGACTTTGCCATGCTTAATGCTTGTCACTAGGGCCCGAGTGCTATGATTTCAGATCTGAACCATTTATGTTATCACCATTATATCTATGTTCTTGATCCGATCTTGCTAGTCATACGCACCTATTACGTGTTATGATCCGTAAACCCCGGAGTGACAATAGTCGGGATACTTTTCGGTGATGACCGCAGTTTGAGGAGTTCATGTATTCACCGTGTGTTAATGCTTTGTTCCGGTTCTCTATTAAAAGGAGGCCTTAATATCCCTTAGTTTCCTTATGGACCCCGCTGCCACGGGAGGGTAGGACAAAAGATGTCATGCAAGTTCTTTTCCATAAGCACGTATGACTATTTACGGAATACATGCCTACATTACATTTATGAACTGGAGCTAGTTCTGTGTCGCCCTAGTTATGACTGTTATATGATGAATATCATCCAACAAGTTCACCGATCCCGTGCCTACGAGTTTTCCACATATTGTTCTTGCTAAGTTACTATTGCTGTTGTTACTGTTCCAACCGCTACAAAACTATTGCTACCAGTGCTACCGTTACTGTTACTTCTACTACTGTTATCCAAACTATCATACTACTGTGCTACTGATCACTCTGCTGCAGATATTTAATCTCCAGGTGTGGTTGAATTGACAACTCAACTGCTAATACTCTCAAATATTCTTTGGCTCCCCTTGCATCGAATCTATAAATTTGGGTTGAATACTCTACCCTCGAAAACTATTGCGATCCCTTATACTTGTGGGTTATCAAGACCTTTTTCTGGCGCCGTTGCCGGGGAGCATAGCTATATTTGTTGAGTCAATTGGGATTTATATCAATTGATCACTATGAAGAATCTGAAGGATCCAAAAACCAAGATATTTCCCTCTAAGACGAGGGGAGGTAAGGAATTGCCATCTAGCTCTGCACTTGATTCACCTTCAGTTATGAGTAAGCTTGCAACACCACCACATTCTATTAATCTTGATATGTCGCAAGTTATTGATGATGCTACTTCTGCTATGAATGATGCTTATGATGATGCTAGTACCATGCTTGATGATAATGTGCCACTAGGTGAATTTCTTGATGAACAAATTGCTAAAGCTAAAGAGAATGAAATTATTGAAACTGATGAGACTACTGAAACTGCCTTTGAAACTGATGACTATGAAACACTTATTAGACCTAGCTCTCCTAGATTTGAAATGCCTAAGATACCTGAAGGTTATGTTATGGATGAGGATACAACTAGAGAAATCCTTTCTTTCAAGGATAGAAATGATCTTAAGAAATTACTACGCAAGTATAAGGAAAAGACTTTGAATGCTAGAATGAAATGTGATCCTAAGTTTGCTACTTCACCTATCTTTGTTACTGATAAGGATTATGAATTCTCTGTCAACCCAGAGTTAATTTCTTTCGTTCAATCTGATCCTTTCCATGGCTATGAAACTGAAATTGTAGTGGCACATCTTACTAAGCTGAATGATATAGCCACCCTCTTTGCTCATGATGAGAAGATTCGCTACTACTATATTCTTAAGTTATTTCCGTTCTCATTAAAGGGTGATGCTAAGACATGGTACAATGCTCTTGCTCCTGGTTGTGTGCGTAGTCCCCAGGATATGATTTACTACTTCTCTGAAAAATATTTTCCTGCTCATAAGAAACAAGCTGCCTTACAGGAAATATTTAACTTTGTGCAAATTGAAGAAGAGAGTCTCCCACAAGCTTGGGGGAGGCTTCTCCAATTGCTTAATGCTTTGCCTGATCACCCTCTCAAGAAAAATGAAATACTTGATATCTTCTATAATGGACTAACTGATGCTTCTAGGGACTTCCTAGATAGTTGTGCTGGTTGTGTTTTCAGGGAACGAAATGTTGAACAAGCTGAGGAACTATTGAATAATATATTGAATAATATATTGAAGAATTATGATGATTGGACTCTTCCTGAACCACCACTTAAACCCACTCCGAAGAAGAGGAGTATCTTATTTCTCAGTCCTGAAGATATGCAAGAGGCAAAGAAATGTATGAAGGAAAAAGGTATTAAAGCTGAGGATGTTAAGAATTTACCACCTATTGAAGAAATACATGGCCTTGACACACCACCACCTCCACAGGTGGTAGAGGTAAATTCTTTATTAAAGTTTGATGAAAGTGATATCCCTTATAATAAACATCCTAGTCAATGCTTATATGAGTTTGATAACTACATTATGAAACAAGATCACTTCAATGCACATGTTCTGAAACAATTAAAATATAATTCTGATATGATTGCCCGCTTGAGTGACTTGCTATTTAGAATCAGTAATGATGTTAGAGGTGTAGGAAAACATGCCTCTATGGTTCAAACCCAGTTAGAACAAGTTGCTGAATCTCAAAAGGAATTGCTTGATGAAATGAATAATAATATGAATGATTACGCTGCTAGAGTAGTAACTTGAGGAGGTAGAATGACCCAAGAACCACTCTATCATGAGGGTCATCCTAAAAGAATTGAACAAGACTCTCAAAGAATTAACACTGATGCACCTAGTCCTTCTAAAAAGAAAAAGAAAAAGAAAAATGATAGGACCTTGCATACCTTTAGTGAACCTGAGATAGAAAAACCTCCTGATAATAATGATGTCTCTATTTCTGATGCTGAAACTCAGTCTGGTAATGAACATTCACCTAGTGATAATGAAAATGATAATGATGATGTTCATGCGGATACTCAACCGAACAATGATAAAGAACCAGATAATGATGTTGAAGTAGAGCCTGCTGTTGATCTTGATAACCCACAACCTAAAAATAAACGTTATGATAAAAGAGATTTTGTGGCTAGAAAACATGGTAAAGAAAGAGAGCCATGGGTTCAGAAACCCATGCCATTTCCACCTAAACCATCTAAGAAAAAGGATGATGAAGAATTTGAAGGCTTTGCTAAAATGATTAGGCCAGTCTTTTTGCGTACCCGCTTAACTGATATCTTAAAGATGGCCCCGTATGCAATATACATGAAAGACATCATCACTAATAAAAGAAAGATACCTGAAGCTGAAATCTCCACCATGCTTGCTAATTATTATTTTAAGGGTGGAGTACCTAAAAAACTTGGAGATCCGGGAATACCAACTATACCTTGCTCCATTAAAAGAAATTATGTCAAAACTGCTTTGTGTGATTTGGGAGCTGGTGTTAGTGTTATGCCTTTCTCCTTATATAAAAGACTTGATTTGAATAAACTCACACCTACTGAGATATCATTGGAAATGGCTGACAAATCAACTGCCATACCTATCTGTATTTGTGAGGATGTGCACGTTGTTGTTGCAAATGTTACTACCTTAACGGACTTTGTTATTCTTGAGATGCCCGAGGACGACAACATGTCGATTATCCTTGGTAGATCCTTTTTGAATACTGCAGGGGCTGTTATTGATTGCAATAAAAGCAAAGTCACTTTTCATATCAATGGTAATGAGCATACGATGCACTTTCCGAAGAAACAATTCCAAGTGAATGGTATAAATGTCATTGAAGAATCTCCGACAATCACTATTGGAAGTTTTCAACTACCTCTACCTACTGCCAAAAAGAAATATGATATACTTATTGTTGGGGATATGCATATCCCCATTGAGGTAACTTAGTGTTTTACGAAAGTTCTTCGGTTTCATGCTAATCGGAAGTGGTTGTTAATAAGACTTGATCAACCTTATTAATGGATCATTTTTTAGAGGTATGAAGTTGATGAATCTAGTAAGCACAATCTTCTGCTCCCACCTTTTATTTTCTGTTTTACTTATTCAAATAAAATAAAATGCCATGTTTATCCTGTTTCTTGTTTTCTCCCTGCAATAAAAAATGACCCAAAAATAAAAGTTCTCAGAATGTCCTGAAATTTTGATACGATTTTTTTCTGATTATTTCTGAATTTATGGTCCAAATAACATTAGAGGGGGGTGCACCTGGTGCCCACAAGACACCAGGGCACACCAGCAACCCTAGGTGTCGGTGTCAAAACCGGCGGATCTCGGGTAGGGGGTCCCGAGCTGTGAGATTAGGATCGATGGGTAACAGGAGACGGAGGAGGCGATGTTTACCTAGGTTCGGGCCCTCCTATGGAGGTAAAACCCTACGTCCTGCTTGATTGTATTGATGTGTATGAAGATTACAGAGTCGATCTACCTCGAGATCAAGTTGCTAAACCCTAGATGAGTTCACCTAGCCTCTACGAACTAAACACTCTGGTTTATATAGACACCAGGGGTCCCTAGGGTTACACATAGTCGGCCGCGTGCCCAAGGGGTAAACATGCCTATTCTACCATCTTTAGCTTGAAGGGGACGCCACGGCTCCTTAGGTTTCCTCCTTGGTCACGGGGTATTCGGTCAGCCCGTTCCTCCAACGGGTGGCCCACGAGTCCGGCCCACAGAGAACAGGCCGGTAGTCCGAGGACCCCTTAATCCAGGACTCCCTCAGTAGCCCCCGAACTAGCCTCCAATGCCGAGGTATGTAGTCCGGACGGTCATGTGCTCCCGAAGTCTTCGGCTTGCGAGGCGAGTTCTTCTCCCCCTCTCTGCTCGGTAAACAATAATCCGGTCACTAGTGAGCTCTTCGATCGTCAAGACGCCGCGGGGCCCACAGCATTAACTCCGCCGCCCCCTTGATCCCTGTGCGCGAACAGGAGACGGGCGGCCCAGCAGCCTTTTACAGGACTGCCCTTCCTGCAAACAAAGGGGAGGAACTGCCCATTTAAGCAGGCTGGATCGTGGCTTAGGCAACCCCTTCCTCTTCCTCTTCCTCACCATCGAAAAGCCCCAAGCAAAAAACTTGAAGACATGGCGAGCATCCCTGGATCCTCCTCGCGTCCTCACGGCCCCCTTCCCGGAGATTGGGCAAGTTGTTCAGTATCTCTCCCCCGACTGCGCAACCTTGAGACCCAGGGCTATCTTCCCGCCTCGGATCTGGCGTTTACCCGCGCCGGATTAACTTCTTCTGATGGTGAAGCCTTCCCAGAGAATTTCCCTGTTCCACACAAGGGAGAGCGGGTATGTTTCGTGCCCTTCCTCCTACGGGGCCTAGGATTCCCCATCCATCCTTTCCTGAGGGGACTATTGGAATTTTACGGGATCCAACTCCATCATCTCACTCCCGGATCCATCCTGCACATTTCGGGCTTTGTCGCCCTCTGCGAGATGTTCTTGGGCTGTGAGGCCCATTTTGGCTTATGGAGGAGGTACTTCTGCCTTGTCCCCCGTACTCGGGGCGGGACGATTCGGGAAGTGGGCGGAGCCGAAGTATGGCGTATAGCCGGGACGGGGTATCCCGTGGGGACTCCGAAGAAAGAGTCCGGAGAATGGACCTTGGAATGGTTCTATATTGAGGACGTTCCCTTGTTCAATCTAGCTCGGAGGGGTCTGCCCGAATACTCTGACGCTCCTTTGAAGAAAAGGTTCAACTGGCAACCGAAGAGTCCGTCCCAAGAGGAAAGTGCCGAAGTAAAACGCCTAGCCGCCCAAGTGAGGCTACTAGTTCATAGTAAGTTAACCATCATTGACGTGATGGCAACCGTCATTGCTCGATGCGTTCAACCCCTCCAGCAGAGAATACACCCCCTGTGGCATTACAACGGAACAAGTGACACCACCCGTTCTCAGCGGCAGGGTCCCGCCAATCAGGCGGCAATGGCGGCCATGCTGGTCGATCTTTTCAAAGGGGAAAAAGAACATTTCGCTCGACTGTCAACCAAGGATGGCTATTCGAGCCATAACCCCATCGAATGGGTAAGCCCCTGGCTTTGTTTTCTGGGTTCGGATATTTATGTATAATCGTTCTGATCGAAACTTTCAACCTGTCCGAACAGAATTGGAGGCGCTGGGTCGAGACAGTTAAATGTCCGGCGCCTCAACCAGAGAGTTATTCTCATGAAGACGATCCCGGATTCCATGACGATCCGGAGCTATCAATTGAATATGAGGACGGGGTCTTTTACCAGGAGAGCCTTGACGGCTCCAAGGTGGCCCTTCTAGCCAATCACCCTGGACCACTCCCTTCTTCCACCACTGGTAAAAAGAAGGCCTCTTCCTGTAAAGGGCGAGCGAACCCTGCCAACCCAAGTGTGCCGATCCCCAAGGGTCGTCGGTCCACGCGTCGAACTACGGCAACAGGGCCCGTACCGAGCAACAACGGGAATCCTCCTCGTGAGGTCATCGCGGGGACCACCTCGACCGTGCACTCAACCAAGAGGTACTTTATTTAACCGTTTATTCCGGGCACTGTCATGATTGCAATAAGTACTTATAGAATTCTCGTGTCGAAATACTCAGGAGACGAGTACAACCACCTTCTTCCGGGAACGCCGCCGAGGCGCCGGGCAACCATCATGAACCAAGGTCTTCTGTTCAGGCCGAACTTGACGCGGAAGCCCCTGTGACGGATCAGCCCCCTGAAGACTCCGGGTACGTCTCGGTCACTAACTCCGAGGTAGAGAGTGCAATGAATCACCGGTGGCGAAAGGAAGCCCTGCGCCACCAAGCGTTTTCCGGTCAAGAGTTTAATGCCCTAAGTTCGGTGGATGCATACATCAGAGCTGCCCGAGCTGGGCTTGAGGGAGCCGCTAAGCTGATATCGTCCAGCCTGGAGGTGAGTAATCGGTTTTAACAACCGAACATAAATATTAATCCAGTAGCCCCCGAGCCTTGATTTGGCCGGAACGGCCGAGTTAAGGATCCGAATAATGTTTTACTAATAATGTAGGCTTCAAGGCAGCAAAATGAGAAGTTGGCCAAGGAGCTCGAGGTGAGCCGAACACAGGTAGAGACCGTGAAGGCCGAGCTTGAGCAAGTGAAGAATTTCACCCGAGAGGCGCACGGTGAGTATGTCGATTTGCCAAATTTATTCGACAATCCCGTACTAATAAGAGAGTACTTTATAGCAGCTGAATCCATAGGGCAGTTACAGAAAGATTTGGATGCGGCCCGACAATCTCAGAGGTATGCCGAATCTCAACAAGAGGCTGGCCACCGTGTGCTGACCCGAAGTCTTGAAGAAAAGAACAGGCTTAAGGCGGAAAATCAGCGGCAAGCCGAAGAAAATTTTAGCTTCTCGACAGGATGTGAGTTCGGGCTCACGGCGCTTGCCTCCCGTGTCATCGCGGGATCCGGCGTGGCAAGTCTGGAGTTCATATTGTAAACAGGACTCCTCCGCGTGAGTCCCAGGCCGCGTGCTAGATCGGCGGCTGATCCCGAGCTATTTCCGGCGTGGTTTCCGGGTTCCGGATTGTAGGAGAGATCCTGTCGGTCGGAAACCGGGACGTAAACTTTTTTTAATTCCGGTAGTTGAGAGGATGGGCCTCCGGCCGGACACTCAACGGTGGCGACTAAGTGAGTGACCGGTGGGGTGTGAATCTCCCTGTCATCGGGTTTGAACCCGATCCGGTCGTAGATTGAGGTTTGGCCATCGGTCACACCCATGGTTTGAATCCGACCAAGCAACTCGTTTAATGACGAGATGTCGGCGGAGTCCATGTCACTAGAGCGCATGGGGTCGATCTGCGGCGCCGTTGTCCCGGGGTCGCTCGACGACGCACCCATGTTGTATTCGGCCGCGGCTGATCCGGGCATATCAGCTGGGTTGGGCGTTGTGGCCGAACCAGGGGCAGAGGCTACCTCGGCGGTGGGACCTGCTGCCTCCGGCGTTAAGGCGTCGGGGCCTGCGGGCTCCTCCATGAAAGCTGAGAGTTTCGTTAAAACGAGATCTCCCCGGGAGTCGGCGACGAACTCAAGGTTCCCGAATCTGACTTCCTGATCGGGGATGAAACTTCCGACCTGGCCAAGATGGCCGGCCGGATCGGCATGCGATACGATGCTGCCGAACGCGAAAATCTGACCAGGAACGAAAACGCCCTGGCTGCGGACTTCATCGCTGATGATGAGGCGAGCCATCGATTCCTCTTGCGATCCCACAGCGGAACTCTCAATGAAAGCACCAATGTCGGTGTCAAAACCGGCGGATCTCGGGTAGGGTGTCCCGAGCTGTGAGATTAGGATCGATGGGTAACAGGAGACGGAGGAGGCGATGTTTACCCAGGTTTGGGCCCTCCTATGGAGGTAAAACCCTACGTCCTGCTTGATTGTATTGATGTGTATGAAGATTACAGAGTCGATCTACCTTGAGATCAAGTTGCTAAACCCTAGATGAGTTCACCTAGCCTCTACGAACTAAACCATCTGGTTTATATAGACACCAGGGGTCCCTAGGGTTACACATAGTCGGCCGCGTGCCCAAGGAGTAAACATGCCTATTCTGCCATCTTTAGCTTGAAGGGGACGCCACGACTCCTTAGGTTTCCTCCTTGGTCACGGGGTATTCGGTCAGCCCGTTCCTCCAACGGGTGGCGCACGAGTCCGGCCCACAGAGAACAGGCCGGTAGTCCGAGGACCCCTTAATCCAGGACTCCCTCACTAGGCGCGCCCTGGTGGGTTGTGGCCCCCACGTGGCCCCCCACTTATCCCTTTAGCCCATGTCATCCCCTACCTCCAGAAAAAAATCACCATAGCTCTCATTCCTGTGTTCTCGCTCTCAAACCCGCGGATTTCGATCTCTTTGCTCGAAGCCCCGTTTTCAAAACTGTTTGGGGGATTGCTACTTGGTATGTGACTCCTCCATTGCTCCAATTAGTTTTTGATTTTGTAGGTTATTTTTAGATTAATTAGCTATTCTTGGTGCTGTTGTAGATGAGCTTGCATGTTGAATTCTTAGAGTTCTAAGTGGTTTGAATGCTTAATATGGCCTCTATGCACCCTTAGGAGTAGTTGCTATCAATTTCACGAAGTTTTGTTAACAAAATTTTGTGTCTCAAAAATATTTCAGAAATTTGTTCGCAAATAAAAATGCAATTCTTTAGGAGTTCTTCAAGGAGGAGGTCCTCGGAGGCCTCATCAAGTGGAAGCTCGGTCCGACAATCTTATGTTGAGCCAAGTGAAAGCTCGATGCGAGATGCCACTACCAAATCATGTTTGTGGCCGTGTGACGAATTCATGGAAGGTGCGGGAATCAAGGAGGAATTCGATCAATTTATCCACAATGCAGAACTTGCTCCCTTCATCGCAGATAAGTGCCCTCAACATCTCGAACTCACGAAAACATTCACCAAGAAATTTAAATATTTTACTCGTGAGTCTAGAGTTTCATTCAACCTTTATGACCGTCCCTTCACCATGCCTTTAGAATTGTTCAGTGAAGCACGCAAAATTCCATATTGGGGTTCCCTTGATGAACCACCAAAATCTGAATATGAGTCATTTTTTATTAATCTTTGCTACGGTGAAGATAGGGGAGTGACACAAGGAAGAATTAAAAGTATCCATTTCCCATCAATACACTACTTCGCACTCTTTAATGGCAAATGGATTGTAGGCAAACAAGATTGCATCACATTGTGTGCCCCTGATTTGAGTCGCATACACACTGCTATAACAGGAAATAAATGTTATAATCTTGGAGCAATTGTTGCACAGAGACTGCAGCACAACGCTGCTAGTGGTAATTTTTTTGGAGGAATTTATGCCTCCCGTGTAGCAGAGAAGCTAAAACGTATCACCTTGGCCTAATGACCCCATTTTACCTACTCAGTACTTAGACTTTGAGGCCATGAAGCGTCATATGTTCCTTAAGGGCACAATCACTAACTATACCTATAACTTGAGGTTTAATAAAAAAACGTTGTGCCTGTTACTTTGCCTGCTCCTGCTCTCTTTGATTTTCACGTAGGAGAAGATACTATGTTCTTGAGAGCGAGGCCCGTGCGTACAATGCGGAGGTTGAAGCTGCCAGGAGGGTTGAGGAAGCTGCACCAAGGATCTCGGTGGGCTATCACTCAGACTATTATCCAGGCCGCGGATGGTGATCACCAAGCTAGGCCAAAAGCCTAAGCTTGGGGGAGTACGTATTTCCACCGACAGTATATTCATGTTCACATATTTCATTCCAGTTGTCGGTGTTCATACTTTTTCATTGTATTATCCATGCTAGATTTATTTTCTCGCTTTCTTCTTGCGTGTTTGAAAAACTTTGAGAAAATCTAAAAATATTTCCTACTTCTTTTCAGCTTTTCTTCCTAGCTTAATTTAATTGTAGCATCAAAAGAAAAACCTAAAAAGATTTCTCATTTCTTCTTTTACTTGTTGGGAGCTTTCCCGTGTCAATAGTTTTTCTCGTTTTTTGTTTTTCCCTCTTTAATTTGCTTTCTTCAAGAAAAAACAAAAACTCCAAAAATATTTCAGTGTGTTTCTCTGAAATTCTTTTCCTTTTGTTTGAGTCGTACCAAGGAGAAGACCACGATAAAAATGTTGAGTGACTCTCATATGCACTATTGTTAATCTAACAAAGAGCCCATATGACTTTGTCTTCTCCTCCTGAATAAAATGAAAATGTTTGCAGATTCCAGCTTAGTCCACGACACTCTTGCACTATTATTATTTTCATATCATTCGGTCGTGCAAGTGTAAGGCAATAATGACGAAATTTGATGAAGTGACCGTGACAGAGAACAACGGGTATGAACTCAACTTGTTTTTGTTTTTGTAAATATGTTTAGCCTAGTATCCTTGATTCAGCATATTATGATCAAACATGTTTGCAATGAAAATTAGAGATTATAGTTTTTCATGCCATGTTTAAGTAGCTAGGAGTGGATAATGATTTATCTTGGATGTCAACATGCATTAAAATGATTGTGATGTGGTATGATGATATGGTATCCTCCTCTGAATGTTTCAAGTGGCTTGGCTTGGCACATATTCACGCATGTAGTTGAATCAAAACCAACATAGCCTTCATGATATTTATGTTCATGGTGTCCATATCCTACTCATGCTAGTAGTCAATGTTTATTATTCATAATGCATGCTCATGACCGTTTTCGCTCTCTAGCTGGCCGCTTCTCAATCTATTTGCTAGCCTTCGCCTGTACTAAGCGGGAACACTGCTTGTGCATCAAAATCCTTAACCAAAGTTATTCCAAATGAGTCCACTATATCTACCTATATGCGGTATTACCGTGCCGTTCCAAGTAAATTTGCATGGGCCACCTCTAAAAATTCAAACGAACATATGTTTTGTGTGCGTGGACTGCTGATGGAGCGACAGGGGGCAGGCAGTATCTTCCATGTTAAGCGGGTTATTCTCATGATGAGTGGTTGTTCACTCATCCTTACACGAGAGGGGCGGTAATAGGGATTCTCAATCCCGAAATCAAAAATTACAAATAATGAAACAAAACTCCTCCAGGAATGTTGTTGGTATGGACGGTACCCGTGGATTCGGATAGCCATGGAGTGTGATTGTTGGTGGAGGGGGAGTAAACCTTTACTTTTACCGCTTGGGAACCGCCGCTAATGTGTTTAGCATGGAAGATATCGATAACTCTTGGTGGTAAAGTTGACAGGAAGGGTGTACCTCCCAAAATTATATCTATCTCTGTTTTAAGCTTTGAGCTCTGGCACCTCTGCAAATCCCTGCTTCCCTCTGTGAAGGGACTATCTATTTACTTTTACATTGAGTCATCACCTTCTTAAATAAGCGCCAGACCTGAGAGCACTATTGTCATCCTCATGCATTGTGTATAGTTAATGTTGGGTGCAGCATGACTGGATCTTTTCTACCATGAATTACAATGTTTAGTCGCTGCTTGAACTTTGGAGGTGCTCTGCAATTATGTTTTGCGGTCTCAGAAAGGGCTAGCGAGATACCATTATTGTCATATTATATCATGATAGTTTTGACAAAGTGTTGGCGCTTGAGATATTTTATTATTGCTCGCTAGTTGCTTATGTCATTGATATGAGTTAATATAATTTCTAAGAGTTATTGCTGGCATGGTTAGTCATAATCTTTGCTGAAAACCTGGGTGCTACTTAAGCATATATATGTAAACAAGAACAAAAGAGTTCGTAAAAGTTTTTCATTATCACTTTCAGTTTGTCAACTGAATTGCTTGAGGACAAGCAATGGGTTAAGCTTGGGGGAGTTGATACGTCTCCATTGTATCTACTTTTCCTCACACTTTTGCCCTTGTTTTGGACTCTAATTTGCATGATTTGAATGAAACTAACCCGGACTGACGTTGTTTTCAGCAGAACTACCATGGTGTTGTTTTTGTGCGGAAATAGAAGTTCTCGGAACTGGACGAAACTTTTTGGAGATTTATTTTACAATAAATAAAAAATAATGGAGCCAAGAACCACCGGAGGGGGAGCCCTGGCTGGGCACGATACACCAGGGCGCGCCACCCCCTCCAGGCGCGCCTTGGTGGGTTGTGCCCACCTCGGGGCCCCACTGACCCTAATTCCGACGCTATAAATCCTATTTTCGGAGAAAAAAATCAGAGAGAAAGTTTCATCGCGTTTTACGATACGGAGCCGCCGCCACCTCCTGTTCTTCCTCGGGAGGCCAGATCTGGAGCCCGTTTGGGGCTCGGGAGAGGGGAATCTTCGGTCTTCGTCATCATCAACCCTTCTCCATTGCCAATTCCATGATGCTCCCCACCGGGAGTGAGCAATTCCTTTGTAGGCTTGCTGGTCGGTGAGGAGTTGGATGAGATTCATCATGTAATCGAGTTAGTTTTGTTAGGGCTTGATCCCTAGTATCCACTATGTTATGAGATTGATGTTGCTATGACTTTGCCATGCTTAATGCTTGTCACTAGGGTCCGAGTGCCATGATTTCAGATCTGAACCATTTATGTTATCACCATTATATCTATGTTCTTGATCCGATCTTGCTAGTCATATGCACCTATTACGTGTTATGATCCGTAAACCCCGGAGTGACAATAGTCGGGATACTTTCCGGTGATGACCGTAGTTTGAGGAGTTCATGTATTCACCGTGTGTTAATGCTTTGTTCCGGTTCTCTATTAAAAGGAGGCCTTAATATCCCTTAGTTTCCTTATGGACCCCGCTGCCACGGGAGGGTAGGACAAAAGATGTCATGCAAGTTCTTTTCCATAAGCACGTATGACTATTTACGGAATACATGCCTACATTACATTTATGAACTGGAGCTAGTTCTGTGTCGCCCTAGGTTATGACTGTTATATGATGAATATCATCCAACGAGTTCACCGATCCCGTGCCTACGAGTTTTCCACATATTGTTCTTGCTAAGTTACTATTGGTGCTGTTAGTGTTCCAACTGCTTCAAAACTATTGCTACCACTGCTACCATTACTGTTACTGCTACTATTGTTATCCAAACTATCATACTACTGTGCTACTGATCACTCTGCTGCAGATATTTAATCTCCAGCTGTGGTTGAATTGACAACTCAACTGCTAATACTCTCAAATATTCTTTGGCTCCCCTTGTGTCGAATCTATAAATTTGGGCTGAATACTCTACCCTCGAAAACTGTTGCGATCCCCTATACTCGTGGGTTATCAATCCCCTATACTTATGGGTCATCAACTGACTCGAGAGGGAGTTGCGGTGGAGGAGTGGGAATGAGATCGTGCTGCGAAGCAAGCTTGTCGTCGTTGGCGGACGACAGTTGGAGTCAGGCGAAGGGTCGAGAGGGGCGACGCTTGAGCGGGTGCTCGATGGCTGCTCCAGCGATGTCTAGTAGGAGGGCATGAAGGAGTAGAGCGAGGCAACATCGGGAAGTGTGTCGCGTGCCACTAATACTCACCAACGTAGGTGGCGGTTGCAAGAGCGAAGATGATTTCTTTTTACAACAAGAGGCATATCGTAATTGCGTGAGCTGCAAATGCTTTAGCTTTAATGATCAATGTTGCAATTGCAACAAGGATCTCATTACAATGATGAGGACATCGGCTCATGACCTGATCGATCTTTACGACGAACATTCTTTTTTTTACAAGATTGGGATCTTTTTCGGAAAAAGAACTCTACCTTCGATTATAATTCACACTCGTCTATTTTTCCCTTCCAAAAAATCACTTTCCAATGATCAATCAATTTTTCGTCAAGCAAGGGCTAGGAAGTGATATCCTGGGCCAGATCCAGACAACTTCGCCTATCGGATCACTGGCAGATCCTATCGAATATTGATAAGTTCAGATTTATATGTATAATTTGCATTTCAATGCATCTATCATGCTTTCACAAGAGCGTAATTTATGTGAAACTGTCGTTGTATATATTGAATCACTGACAGGACCTTTGATTCTTAGACTGAGCTATGAAACCACTATTAAAAACAGTTTTCATTGTCACAAATCATCTAGAAACCATATCAAGTTCATACATGAACTTTTGATTCATCATCCTTCATTGTTGCTTCTAAAGCGATAACATACTCAACATTCGTTGTAGATTCACTACACTAACTTTTTTTTGACTAATTTCAACTTACTGTGCCAACAATCGACACAAATCCTTTTAATTGAAATCGAGAATCGCTTGAAGCATTGATGAAGACTTTATCGATGTAACTACTTACAGCGAGTGGGTGCTCGACAGCTGCTCCAGCGATGTCTAGTACGAGGGCATGAAGGAGTAGAGCGAGGCGACCTCGGAGAGTGTGTCGTGTGCCGTCAATACTCATCGACGTAGATGGCGATGGCAAGAGCGAAGATGTTTTTTTTGCCACAAGAGGCATGTTGCAATTACGTGAGCCACAAATGCTTTCTACCTTAAGTATATTGTTGCAATTGCAATATACTATAAGACTAATCCTCCTAGAATTGGAGAGCTCACATTCAATTGAGGTCTCCAATTGACATTGGATCACCCGATTTTGACCGGGTCAACAATTTCTCAAAGCTCTCTTATTCAATTTTTATACTATATCTATAAATACACCATGCCCATTATTTTTAAGGCCTCACAATCAATTAAAATCTTCAATTTATACTTGGCTCACCCGATTTTGACCGGGTCTACAATTTCTCAAGAGCTATCTTATTTAATTCTTTTAATTCGTCTCTCTTAGTAAATTCTTTTAATTCACCTCTGTTGTTATATTCTTTTATTCCATATGCCCTCTAATTTTGAAGCTCTTTCATTCAATCGAGTTATTCAATTTTGGATTTGGTTCACGATTTGACCGGTCCAACGATTTTCCAAATCAATCGACATCAATCGATCTATAAAAACATATCAATCACGCACGCCCTCTCACCATCTAAAAAAAGAAGTGCCAACATGTGACATTGTAGCACAAATATAGAACATGCAGCCACCGACGAAATTTTCACACAAAAGTATTGATTGATTATCAAATAACACTGAATCACACTACTGAAGACCCACCAAATACGTTGCATTATAAATGAAAAGAAAACACACTTCATGGTCTTCCCCTCTCGCCAAACCAAATACTCATTCAGTTTCAACATACAAGGTGTATTAAATTTTTGAAAAATATAATATCTTTAACTTTAATCAAGTTCAGAGCCAAAAATATTGGCATCCACAATACTAACTAAATAAAAATAAAAATGTATTTCATGATGAATCTAATGATACCGATTTTATATTATGTATATTGATATATTTCTCTACAAATTTGGCCAAACTTAAAATATTTGACTTTTCAAAAAATTACACCTTATATTTTGATTATATTTTAAAATAGATGAAGTAATTTCTTTTATGAAAACCCAACAATACCAATGGCGCAGCAAAGCGCACCCAACCCTTCTAGTAAGGATCATGTTACATTGATGAGATCGCAAGATGAGCAAATCGACTCACGACCTAACCGATCTTTATGGTGAACCATTTTTTTACAAGATTTGAATTCTTTTTGCAAAAAAACACCATACCTGTGATTACAATTTACATTCGTCTACTATTTCCCCCTTCCAAAAATTCATTTTCCAATGATCAATCAATTTTCCGACAAGTTTCTCTTTTTTTTGGACACAAGCAAGGGTCGGGAAGTGATCTCGTGGGCCAGATCCGGACAGCTTCGCCTACCGGGTCTGGATCAAGTTTTTTCCGGCCCGCTAACCATTGTCTTCCCCAACCCGGGATCCGTTTCCCCTGGCGAGAGCTCGAGACACCCCCCATGTCGCGGTAAGAGGTCCGTCGAAAGCCCTAACCCTAGCTCGATCCACCGGCGTCCCCGTCCTCCTCCGGCCATCCTCCATGGACGCGAAGGACATCCTCGGGCTCCAGAAGACCTCCTTCCCGTCCGCCCAGGAGAAGAAGCCGCGGCCGCCCAAGGAGCCGCAGCGCAAGCCCGATGGCGTCTCGCGCGAGGTACCGCCCTTCGTCTCCCTCCTCGCTCTCCGCCGCGCGTTTCGTTGTTCTCCAGTGCTAACGCCCGTTGTGCGGATCTAGGTGTACGCGCTCACCGGAGGGGTGGGAATGGCGCCGCTCATGCCGACCATCGAGGCCTCGCACCTGAAGCGCCGGCCTGCTGTTGAGAAGGAGAAGGTGGGCGAGCAACTCTTCGGGCTTCAGCTACCCATTGAAAAATTTGGTTACTGCAGTAGCATTTGAACTCAGATTTCCATACATTACTATTTGTGCATATGAGAAACTTGGCATCCAGAGTGTGTCATTACCTGCGGAGTTAGGCTAGGAGTACATACGAAATGTTAACTGATTCATGTACATTTGTTTTGCGGGTTGATTCATGTACAAATTAATTGCTATTTTGAGTTGGCGGTCAAACCAGCACCTTGTTATCATACTAAATTGCATCGGGTGCATTGTATCATCTGGGTAGTCGCCACCAAAGACTTTTGGTGCCACCCAGTCAAAGTAACATAATGCATATGACATGCACCCCCACTTAATGAAACATTTTGATCTCAAACTTGATATTTTCTTTTGTAATTACTCTACAAACCACAGTCATACTTCTTCTTTCGTAGGACTGCCGACCTTCTGTGTCTGTGTTGCCTTCATCTCTGCTAGTGATCTAAATTTGTGCAGTTAGTGTTATTAAATAATTGTGTAAGGGTAAGTCTAGTATGATGTAGCAGGGTAATTCAACTTTGTGTGAACTTCATGCCATAGAATGCAGAACATGACTAGTGTTATATGCCATCCTTTCTTATTGTAGCTTAGAATTTGGTTTTCTGTTGATTGTTCCTTTATTTCAGATCATTAAAATGTTATGTGCTCTGGTCAGCAAATTTATATCGTTATCACTGCATGGGATACCGTAATAGTTTCCGCACACCTAGTTCTAATGATACTATTGGCTTTATGCATACCATGAATTCCAAGCATGAAGTGTCCAGTTTGTCACTTATATCTATGGAATGCTGTTGGGACCAATGGACTGCTGTATGTGGTTTAACTTGAGAATATCAATTACTTGCGCAGGTAGCATGGCAGTGGCTACCTTTCACGTCATCTGCACGAACTGACAATTTGCAACTTTACCACTGGGTCTGTCTCTGACGCTTCACTAATGTTGTGTACATCTTAAAATATTTAGTATGACTAACTCGCGGACTCACAGTATTTCTGACCCTTTTGTTACAGGTTAGAGTTGTAAATAATGTTCCACCAACTGGTGATTATGACTTCGCAAAATATAACACGGTGAGTATATTGTGTTAGTTACATCATCGAGCAAGAAATGTTCTCTTACAATATTGTGGGCTTACATTTTTTGTTTGTCGCTTTCTTTTGCAGAAGGTGGATGTTCTTAAGTACACCGATGAGGAGTATGAGAAATATTTAACTGAACCTGTAGGTACTGTTTACTGTAAAAATTATGTAAGCTCGGTTGTTAATTCTCACTTTTATTGTTACAATCAGAACATTGTGCTGATTTGCGCCGAGCTTTTAGTATCACTTAATGCTTATGAACAATTATTGCCATTACTAGATATAGTTCTGTTTAGTTCAAAGATTTGAAACAAATGAAACTTTTCTATTTGCCGTTGACACTTTTGTGGCCAGCTATTTGAAGATGCCAGTAAACAAGTCTTAATTGGTGGGACATGGCCTCTTGGTGCTTATTAATTCTACCTCATGATATCTTTTGAGCTCTTGGATGCAACAATCAGAGTGTCGGGCAGTTTTAAAATTGCTCAATTCTGTTTTGTCCTTGCCTGTGTATGTTATTTTGGGTTATTAGTCTGCCTTAACATAACAATTTCAGGAGCATGTGTTACTGTTTGTGCTTTCGCAGTCATTTCTGGCATAGACAAATCTTTTGATCATTTAGGCTGTTGCATTCAATTTCCATAGTACGTTTTTATTCATAATTTGTTGTTTTTAAGTAGAACGTTTGATGTGCTTATTTCAGACATGGAGCAGAGAAGAAACAGACCAGCTGTTTGAATTATGTCAGCGCTTTGACCTTCGTTTCATAGTAATAGCAGATAGGTTTCCAACTGCTCGCAGTGTGGAAGATCTAAAGAGCCGTTATTATTCAGGTACTTCTAAATATGTACATCTTATGTTCAGATAAAACTCACCTGGCAAAGGTCTCCCAATCCTACTTTAACTTTTATACATGCATATTACATACTCAAAAGCAAACAAGAGTTACTTGGGATTGTTCCATCTGTTTTGCCATTCAATATATGGAACAATCGAGTAACTAGTTGTCTAGTTTATATAATAGATCCTTTAATCAGTATGCTCTTGTAATTTCTGACCTTTTTCCGTTGAATTAGCGCATAAAGGTTGTTAATCATACAATGGCATTTGGCCTGTTATGCATCCACACTATTATGTGTGCAACTCTTTCTTTCTATGTACTATCTACTATGTAACATAATCATGAGATGTTAAGTGCTGTCATGACTTTTTATTTAGCATATATAACTAGTAATTAGTAAAGCTAACATGTATGATCAGTCTAATTGTATGTCCAGCAATTCAATCTATGTATTATTGTGAGTTTACTGTGATGTAGCTATTGCGTCTTCTTGATCGCAGTTACTAGGGTCCTTTTAATTGCAAGAGCTCGGTCATTCGATGAAGTTGCCGGAAACCCTCTTGTGAAGGTATAAGTTGATTCTCTTACCTACCTAAAAGTAATTACTTCAATGTTATGGTATAGATTTTGCTGTACCCACATATGTTCAATTGTGTTTCTTCTCAGGAAACCTTCAATGCCGCTCATGAGACCGAGAGAAAACGTGCATTGTCTGCACTCTTCTCCCAAACAAAACAGCAAGAACGAAAGGATGCTGAGGTGAGAAATCTCCTGCAATGATATTTTGATTATTTGATTTATGATGTCTGCAATTCTTGAGATTCTAGTCACGTATCTGATACCCAACTGTTGCCTTTTCAGGTATTAGCAGAAGCAAAACGCATTATGGAATCCCGTGCTGCTAATAAAGTGAGTAAATCAGTACATTGGATTCCGTATTTCTTATCGTTAAAGTAATCTTAACTCTTAAGCAAGAACATTTTAATGGTAACTTGTAGGATATTCTCAGTGTAAAATCACTAACGGCAAATCTTCCAGATATTCATAATTTTGTCAAGCAAGTGGCATTTTAACTTTTTGATATTCCAGCTCGTGCGGAAGTGCGTGTCTGCGTGATATCATTGTTTATTCACTTTATTGACTAACCTCGATATTTTGTCATAGTTAATTTTTAGAGATTAGGTTGTTTGCTCTGTCTGGTTAATGGTTCAAGATTTGTATGCAGAACGTGGAAGAAGCCAGAGCACCGACGAGCTTTCCTAATGCTGCGGTTCCTGCTGACGGTGTATCTCCCTTGAGCAACAATCTTCCATCTTCAGCTGCTACACATCCAGCTGCAGCAGCGAATACCTCCATACCTGATACACTGCGGATGGTAACTCTGAAACTATCGGTTGCTTAAGTACTTTCTTTTAAGTTGTATATTTAGCTGTTGTGCTGACATTTGTAGTTACAGTTGGTATCTTCTTTAATTACAAATTATGTTTTCTTATGTCTTGCTTCTATCTTGCTGGATTTGTGGGATCTAAGTGATCTCTAATTGTGTTTTCCGGTCATTAAATTAAAAAATGTATGCCCGCTTTCATAGTTGAGCCTTGTTCGTTGCAAGGGAAAGTGTTGTTCCCTCACTGTGCTAAACACATCAGAAGTAGTTTAGGTTAATTATGTCAAGTTGTCTTGTCATCTTGTTGAATGGAAGTGTCTATTGACCAAATGAAGAATGATATGTCTATCCGCATACTTTTCCTTTTAATTGAATTTGACTAACTTTACCTACTCTTTCAGCTTAAAGTGTATCTGAGAACCCATGTACTTGACCAAATGGTTCAAGCAGTAACTGCTTCAGCTGGCATTAGAATGATTAAAAGGGTGGATCAGACTCTACAAGATCTCGGGGTTTGTTTTCGTGACACCAGTCTGCCCTTGACATGCACCAACACATTAGGCTTCAATTGTGTTTTAGGTCTAGTTACCAAGTTTTGCTACGAACTTATGCTGTGACTATAACCTTTTTGTAGGTAAATTTGAAGCCTAAAGTCCCAACAAAAGCAGTTTGTGCAGAACATCTTGAGTTACGGAACGAGATACTCACACTGCTTAACATACAGAAGCAGGTACTTTACTGAAGGAGCTCCCAGATGCTTTAGTCTGATATTTCCATTTTGTCTTCCAAAAGTATCTATCCTACATCTGTGTACTGATTTTTTGGAAGTGCCTGTGGAAAACACCATTAAAAGAAAGGAGAAAAGTGGCAACATCTGGCATCATATTTATGTGGTTATATGTACCCTCCTTTCAGCTAACAATTTGTTTTCTTCTGCATCTTGTGTAGCTACAAAATAAAGAGGCTGAAGTTTTAGCAAACAGAGAAAGTTCATTCACAGAGGCACCGACCACACCTAAGGTACATACAGAATGGGTAACTACCCTTTTTCCTCTCTGTTTCTGTTTGGAAGTCGTGTGATATGATAAATTATCTGCATTAGATTCCACAAAAGAAGTACCACGACAAGCTTTCTATAACCGCAAGAGGCAACTCGTGAATAGAAGTACTGATATTAAAGGGCTTACTGAAGTCTTAACAGAGCGGTGCAAAGTGATACCAACAGAAGTTTGGTTACAATATCCAAAGATTAAGACGTGTGTGATAATCCATCATATATATTAACTACCGTGTAGGTACCATGTAGCTAGTGGAAAGTTCTGGCAGAGACAGAAGGGGAATTTTGTTCATTCTGTAATAATTGTGCTGCCGGTGCCAAATGCCAATGCCCTGCCAAACATTAATTGCTTTTAGCTAATAATAACATTTGAGTGTTTTATTTTGCAGCGTTCTAATAGAGATATTGATCGACCCTTTGTCCCTGATATGGCTGGGTTTGGAGGTAATTTAAGGCAGACCATTTCATTTGCACTCTTCTTTTCTCTTGGAATTGATGATGGGTTATACTTCTCTGTAAATATTTTGCATGTCACTTCAGGTGAGAGGGCAGTCAAACGGGACCACAAGCGGAAGGTTTGTTTTTTCTTTCATTTTCTCCTTGATGTTATGCTTTGTTTTCTTTTTTCTTTGGTATGTGGTATATGTTGTCTTTGATGCAGCATATGTATCTTTAGTGTGTCGACTTTGTACACAAGTGGGCAAGATCTAGTCTTAGCGTATACAGTAACTTTAATGATCTACTGGTGTCGTAGTTCTGTTTTATTACAGTTTGATGCAAGGCTTGGTAGGACGCATAGGCAGGTAGTAATAATCTTGAATTGGCTTTATCAGAACCTGCTAGTACACAAAATGAAAGTGAATAAGTATGTTAGGTCTTGCATTATTAAGGTGGAGGCCATAACTTAGTTCCAATCATCATTTTGCTTGCAATCGATAATTATTGTTGGATTTTTTACAATGTTGCGTCCCTGGTGCACTGCCAAGGTTCCTTCCATTATCTACATTTGATCAGTCCAGATTTCAGTAGGAAATGAGGGGCCTCATCTATTTGTGTGTGTGTGTGTGTGTGTGTGTGTGTGTGTGTGTATGTGTAAAGATCTCTATGTTAGGTGGCTTCAATTTGTCCCTTGCATCTTACATTTGTCATCTGTGACTGATAAAAATCGTCCATTCATTCTTGCTAGACTGCTGGAAGATTTGATGCACCCCCCTCGCCAACCCAGGGCAAGAGGCCTCGGAAGATGAAGGCGTCCGATTGATAATCGGACACATCATAAAACATTGGGATGTAGCTAAACAATCAGAGCCGGCCCTGGGCCAGGGCAAGAAGGGCGATGGCCAAGGAAAATAGGACTAGTCTTTTGTACACTAGGTTAGCCGTGCACCACCTGTTTTGTAAAATGGAATTGATGGTGGTTTCAACCTTGTTGATTGTGGAAATGAACTCTGTTTTGTGCAAAGCAATGCCCATGACGATTCAGAGCAGAGCAAGAGTTGGAACTGGATTCCGGAAATACCGTTGACACCCATATTATCGAATTCAGTAAGTTGAAAGTTGCTCCTCGGCATGGAGACGATGCCCGTAGTGTGAAGATAAGATTTTGAACTTCAAGTAGCAAAGTTCTACTTAAGTCGTGCATGCGAGCATTGAGATCCACCCAACACGCTCAAAGTTACTCACGTGGACAATGACCATAATTTTTTGGGGGAAGTTTTATAGTCTGAACATGAGGTTGAGCATCTAAATACTGAAATTTCACCAAATCCTACATGGTACAGTTCAGGCTGCCGATAAGCTCAAAGTTGCTTCTTGACATGGTTCAAATTTTAAACGAGAAATTTATTAGAACGTACTATAACTTACAATTCCATGACATGCGAACAAAATATTGGAATTACAGTCTTTTAGAAACTAACTCAAATCTTAGACAGACGAGGAGTGAACAGACTTTATCTTTCACTTATAATGGAAAAATGGTCGTGGTTAGCCAAATTTTAGATTTGATGCCTTGAGCAGAGTATAGACGTGCAAAAAAGACATTGCAAATTTTCTTAAACTGAAACCCATTTGAAGTTTTGGTGTCATCAATGGAGAAAAATGACGCTGCAACTAAAATGCCAACCCGCTTTTTTTTTCTAAAGAACAATAACTGAGTTACAAGAACATACACACACATAAACTAGTAAAAGTGCCCGGAAAAACAGATCTCCTCGAAACATTGCAGACTAAACCCAAATATAAAGAAGGTTACAAGAAGGTTCATTGAGGTTCCTGCACACATCCAAACTAGCCTCCAGCGTTGCAAGATCCAGGGTCACACCATTGCCAAAGAGTCTTTTAGAGCCGAAGAACAGGCCCGCTGCGAGAGCAAGGCACATATCGCTGTGGCGCATCGGCCAGGGATTGTCCCTGTGCTAGCCTGAACCCGAATCCTCTGCACCGTGCTGAGGAGGTCGGGGAACAGAAACAGATCCGCCCCTTACAAGCCATCATCCCTGTTTCAGGAACACCAATTTGTTCTGGCTGCTGCCATCGCTGCAACATGCAACGACCGCCATTCACGAACAGAAAAACAAAACTCGCCATCCCGAGAGAACGACAAGTACACAAAGCCGCCGGCCCTTCGTCGACGCCATGAAGAGCATCGTCGTGGTGAGAAAGAAACTGAGGCAAATTTATTCGACGCAGCGCCGTCCTCACTGCCCTGGCACCACCAAACGGAATAACGATCCTAGCTGGAATAACACGGAAGACAAACAGGAGCCCCCCTTCATCCGCTGTCGGAGCAGCGAATGGAGGGGGACAAAAGCCGTTGTGTTGCCGGAGTTCATCAGAAGAAAACCGTCGCCTCCGAATCGTGTGTGCAAGGCAGTTGGGAACGGAGCGGTCCCCCAATGCCAACCCGCTTTAGTCTTTGTAGTTTTGTGCTCCAACGAGCTTCAGGACGGCTCCAGCAATACGTCCATTTAAAAAAAATCAACGCATATAAATGAATCAAATAAATAATTAAGATGTCGAAGCTCATTTCTCTGTCCGGATGGGTTCGTGCATCAAACAGGCGCCTAACGGGCTCCCCAAAATTCAACCGTCTAGTGTCCCAACTCCTCAAATCCATCCCATATATGATAGAGAAATATGCTTGTCTGGACTATCCACCATGCTATCTCCAACACGCGGTCGCAAAACAAAAACCCCATCCCACCACGCATCCTACCATTTTTCTGACGGACCCTTCCTTCCCACTCGGTTTCCCGCCATAGCGGGACATTTTCTCGCTAGAGCTCTCTCCTTTAAAATCGGATGACCCTCACATCGCCTTTGCCATGGAGCCCTGTCTCCTTCACATTGTACTTCCCCGCGGACCACTAAAGGAGTCCCTCGCCAACCAACCTGCTCCCCACCCTCATCCCCTCACCCCATGTTCATGCCAATCCACCACCACCATCAAAGGGGGAGGAGGTGTGCGTCGTCCGTCCCCGAGCCAAGAAGGCAGATCCGATGTCTCCTAAGCCATTGTCACATTGTAATGTACATTGAATCTCGTGCATTACCATGAAACAAAAATATGGTGTTTGTTGTTGGGCATGCAACTGATGCGCCACGGTTTCCGTTATTAACTCTTGAAGCAAACAATCAATGCATTTACCTTTCTTTCCTAACCAAACAATTGCACTGCTTGATGAAAAAAATGAACCGCTCATCTATTGGAGATGCTCTGAGGCCACGAGCAAACACCCACCCACGAGCACACGCGTAATCTAGCAAGCCACCTCGCCAACCAACTCACAATTAATCGCCCTCGACCAGTCACTTTGCCACACCACCGTACGTACCACTCTCTCCCGATCGATCACATTGTCACACCGCCGTGCACGCCACTCTCTCCCATCGATCCATAACACTCCACTTGCAGGAGTACGCACCACTCTGCTCTGTGTAGACCCTGGCATGGGCAGCCCAGCCCGAAAAACCCAGGTCGGGCTTGCCATTCGGGTCGGGCTTGGGCCTGGTTTTGCATCCCGAAAGTTAGTTCGGGCCAGGCTCGGGCTTCTCTTTTTTTGTATTTCGGGCCGGGCTTTCAGGCTTCGGGACGGTTTTGCATGTGCGTACACCCAAAAACAAGCGTTCGGGCCGTGTTTTTCGGGCTTCGGGCTTGATTTCGGGCCGGGCTCGGGCTTGAAAAACAGAGTATTTCGGGCTTCGGACCAGGCTTGGGCTTGAGAAATGAAGGTCGGGCTTTTACAAGCCCGGCCCGAAACCCGGCCTGGCCCGACGTTTGCCCAGGTTTAGCTCCGTCCTATGTGTGCCTATGTAACATCTACTCTATAATCTATATATACGCCCAAGTCCCAGCCACGCCACTCACAAACCACATGCACTTAGTACTAAACCTGGGCATACCCCGGGCCAGGCCGGGCTTGAGAAAGCCCGAACTGAAAAACTCAGGCCCGACCGCCGGGCCTAATAAATCGGGCCCGAGGCCGGAAAAGCCCGGTCGGCCCCGCTCGACCACGGCTAAAAATTAGTTTTTTGCAAGCCCGAGCCCTACCCAAGCTGCCCGTCGGGATCACTTTCCAGGCTCGAGCCCGACCCGATGGCACGATCAGGCCCGGACCGGCCCAGGATTTTCGGGTCGGGTCAGGCCGTCCGGCCCGGGCCGGGTTGCCCATGCCTAGGTCTACTTAGTACGAATGTACGTAGCAGGAGAAGCCATGGTTGTCGCAGCTCACCGTAGTGGCGCAGTGGCGGTGGTACTGAAAGTGCTAGTTATCGACTAGAGGGGGGGTGAATAGGCGATTTTTATGAAAGTCTTCGAAACAAGAATGTATTCGAATAGTGCGGAAACGTAAACAGGATCAGGTAGGGATACAATCAAGAATCTAATCTAGGCATGCATCATAGTGAAGACATACAAGCAGGTTAAGCTTTAACATCATGCACAGTAAGATGGGTCGAAGATAAACTTAGACAGTACGAAGATGAACAGCAGGCATAAATGTCTTCGAGGTAAGTCTTCAGTGATGAATAGGGAAAGACTTCACGATAGAGAACGGGAATGTAAGAAAGTGAAGGATAGAACCAGTTGCTTGACGAAGACACATGATTTGTTGGACCAGTTCCAGTTGCTGTGACAACTGCACGTCTGGTTAAGGAGGCTGAGATTGAACTCAGAAGACCTCGTCTTCACCTTATTCCCCTTGAGCCAAAGTCACTTAGACAGCGCCCAATCACTCTGGTAAGTCTTCAGGGGAGACTTTCGAAACCCGTACAAACTTGGTCACCCAGCAATCCACAATGACTCTTGGATGCTCTAGACCATGGTCACCCGGCAATCCACAATGACTCTTGGATGCACTAGACCACAACGCCTAACCGTCTGGAAGATCACAGTCTTCAAGTGTAATAAGTCTTCCGTTCTCTCAAAACAGAATGACTTCGGTGATGCTCAAACACACTAGCTCTAGGTGTTTAGGTGTATCCTCGCAGGATGTATCTCTCTCAATGTCTTCGAGGTGGGTTGCTCCAAAACGACAACAGTCGTATCTCTCTCTGAGCAGCCACCTTCTTATGGTGGAGGGGGTGGGCTATTTATAGCCAGCGGGCAACCCGACCTGATATGACCGAAATGACCCTGGGTCACTGGCCAACCGACACGTGTCACAACGGTCGGATTTCAAACACACGCGGTAGCTTTACTTGGGCTACAAGTAAAGCTGACTCAACCAACTCTGGAAGAGATTTCCTCTCATTGTCTTCACTCGAAGACATAGGTATGGGTTGAGCATCACGTCAGCATCTGACTTCGATCACATCGACCCCACTTAATAGTACGGTGGTTCCTATGACTCAGGAAAGAAGAAACAAAACTACCAGAAGACTTCGTCTATGCGTTTCATTGTCTTCGGACGAATGTCTTCGTCTACCACCAATGGCTTCAGCCGTCATCAATGTCTTCGGACATTTTTTGGGGGGGTCGTCTTCGACGGCTAAACCGAAATTCCAGGGACTTCTCTCTGTGTTAACCTGTGAACTCTCACAAACACATCAGTCCCTCAACCACGTTTGTCTTCAATACTCCAAAACCAAACAAGGGTGGCACTAGATGCACTTACAATCTCCCCTTTTTTGGTGATTGATGACAAACTGGTTGAAGTTTTCAACGGGGATGAAAATATGTGAAGATAAGGTTTTGAAGATTTTTTATTACAAGATATAGAGAGCTCCCCCTGAAGATGTGCATATGAAAATTTTGCTTTGAATGCAAATGCACATGGCAGGTTGTAGTTTGTGGAGATCTCCCCCTATACCTTGTAATCTAATCACTATGCATTAACAAATATATCAAAGATAATGAAATGCATAATGAAAAATGGGCGTCTGCAGAATGACTTCGAGCGCATAAAATAACTTGAAGAAGCGCCAAAGAGTACGGTAAACATAAAGTGCAGACGTCCATCTGGACTTAAGTTTTACAACCCAAAACAGCAAATGTTCAGAAACGAGAGTTGTAAACTTAGCAGAAATAACATCCAGCCCTTATTAGTAGACCCGCTTGAAGACTATCATCCAATGCTTCTCCCCCTTTGTCATCGAATGACCAAAAAAGGGACGAAGACATTGAAGAACTAAACGTTCCCAGCAGGTGTCGATGAAGACGGTGCAGCAGGGTCACGGGGAGCTGGTGCAGTGGAGCGACACCGAGTCGATGGAGGCAGAGAGGTGGCATCATCAGCTTCATCTGCGAGCCTGACGTTGACGGATGGGGCTGAAGAAGAGTAATCACTGTCTTCGAGAGATGGAGTCTTGCGCCATTTCTCCGCACTGGGAGGTGGTGCACCAAATCTGTAGCGGGGGTGAAAGCCATCTTCTCGAAGCTCATCCTCAGGAGCCAGCATAGTTAAAGTCCTCCATGAGCGGCGACTGGTTTCATAAGCCACGAAGGCATTCTTGGTGGCGAGATTGCGAACATGATTGATATCTTGTATCATGGCATGCATCTGGTGCCGAGTCCATTCATGGTGCTTGTCTTGCCTTTGAATCGGTGAAACAAGAAGTTCACAATCAGTGAGTGCACGCTCTCTTCTTGGCAGGCGTTGACGAGGCAGAGTGCTAGCAGTGGCTTTGGTGTTGGTGGCACCGGATCTTGGCTGGCGAAATGCACCAATGAGTCTTGCCCTTGATGAATCGGAAGGAATGTGAAGACCTTCAACATCAGCAGTGCCACTAGTGCCTTCAACAATAGGATTCTTGCTCTTGGATGGATACAGATCTGCTGGCACAACTTCAATATCTGGAAGATAAACGCCATGGTTGCGAGCAGAAGGAAGAAACCTGGTGTTGGTTCTGTACTTGATGAAGCGCATGATCCAGGGAGCATATATCTTCGGCTCGAGGACATTGAAACCATTGGTAGCAAGGTTGCGAAGAAACAAGTCTTGAAGATTGAACCTGATGCCATATACAATGTTGTAGAGCAATGTCTTCAGAGGCCCTTCAATCTTGCGAGATGAGTTGTGCCCTTTGATCGGCCAGATAGTGTGCTGAAGAATGTGATAGATAGTCCTGGGCAAGTACTGAAGATCATCCACAAAGAATGAAGTGGGCAATTCTGCATCTCTAGCCAAAGGCTTCATCATTGTTAGCATCTCAGTCATGTTGGGTTCTCGCATTTGGAAGAGGCTTCGAGTGGCAATCTCATAGGCTTCAGAGCGAGGACCCAACTCTTCTCCAGAGGCAGCAAGTGGTGTTGCAGGAAAGAAATCCAGTGGTGAAGCAGTGATATGCTCATCTCTTATCATAAACTCCAGTTGCCATGTGTTCAAATCACGACCGAAGCCAGAGATGTGGAGAGTTGCGTAGAACTGGAGGATGAGCTCTTCATTCCAGTCTTCATGGTCAGTGCAGAAAGGCAGGAGACCCACATCGCGAAGACAATCCAGTGCTTGATCAAAACAGGGAAGACCTTTCATAGCTTCAAAGTTGAGATGTTTGTGGGGAAAGATACTGTTCTGACCGTAAAGCACACACATGTAGTACTGACGTTGTGGAGCACTCCAGAACCTGTCAGACTGTATTCTGGCACAATTGTATGGATTGCGTTCAGAGTTGAAGAAGGTGTTGTTCAGCCTGAACCTTTCCAACTCGAAGACTAAGGGTCTTGCTGGGCCAGACTGGCGAAGACATGGAAGACGCGGCATGGGGTTCATGACGTTGGGGCGTCGATCAAGATGGAACTCATACTGTGGTCCCATCCTTGGTGGTGCAACAAGACGAGGCCATCTGACAGGAACCATCTCTACTTCCCTATTGCGAGCCATCACAATGTTGTCCTCATTATCTTCAGTGGATGGCATGGCAGGGACAGGAGGTCCATCTGGTGAGGGGGCATTGGCATCGCCCATAGTGGCATCGGCAGCAATGTTTTCAGCTGCCGTATTGTCTGTTGCAGGTTGGCTGGGAGGTACATCTTCAATCATCGGTACTTCGTCGACTGGTGCAGTCGGTGAAACCCGTACTTCGTCTTCAGGAATAGGAGACATGAGAGCGCGAGGGCCTCGATGAAGACGTTTGAGTGGGGAAGTGCGAGTGGTGGCTTCAATCTCCTCTGGAGCAAATGGAGATTCTGGTGAGGCAGACACTGGTGGGAAGAAGGGTGGTGAAGGTGTACCGGGTTCAGCTTCAGTAATTTCTGGCCGGAGGGGAGTCCCAACATCCACAAAGTCACTTGTTGGCTATGGGGAGGAATCCATTGGCGCGTCCACCTGTGGAACATGTTCTGGCTCAACATTGGCTTCAGGACCAATGTCGTCATAAGCAAAGTCTTCAGCTGCTGCAGTGTTTCTAGCAGTTGGGGTATCTTATGTATTCTGAGTCTCTGTGGAAGCAGACTCATGCAGAACAACTCTTCGTTCTAAGTTTTCTGAGGCGGGGGGAGCCACAGAGATTGGCTTGATGACCAGGGGCTCTTGTTGAGGAGCGGGGGTTGATGACGAAGCAGTAGGGGGAACTGGTGGTGTGTCTTGTGCTGGCTCTGAAGACTTTGATTTTCTAGTCTTCAACCTCTTCGGAGGTTGGGCTTCAGAGGCAGCAGTCTTGCGCTTCTTGGCTTCGGCTTCAGCTTTCTTGGTCTTCTTGCTATCAGCAGCAGAGGAAGACGGAGGTGCACGAGGACTGGAGAAGCCAGCAGGAAATTCAATGCCATGGTGCACAGATGGTGTAGGATACGGCACACCCGAAGACATCGAAGCTTGCCTGGAGCGTGCAATGACTTCGGAAGCAAGTGCGGGTTGGCCAAGTGCTTTTCTTTTCAGCATGTCATTGTGAGCTTGGACCATAATGGCAGTCTTCCGCTTGAGGCGCGCAAGGGCGCCCTTGACAGCTTCACATCGCTTCTCGAAAGCAGCCTTGAGATCTGTCATCATCAGCTGATATCCCTTGATCTGCTCGGCGGTGAGTCTATGCACATTTTGCTTGAAGAGCTCCTTTTCATGGCTGATCTTGGCCTTCATTTGCTTGGCCTTCTGAGCCACAGTCAGTTCCTCGTTCACTAGACCTTGGAACGTGACACTCAGGCCAATTGGAAGCTGAAGTGCATCAATGCTGAGTGAGGGATCGGCAAACCATTCATCAATGAAGTGTTCAAAGATGACAGGGTCAACCAGCGGTAAATCTTTGAGCCTTTTGGCTTCCTCTTCTTTCTGCTGGATGAGCCTAGCTAAGGCTTCATCGTCGAACTCATCGTCAGACAGTTCAATCATATTTGATGCGTCCATGAGTGACAGAGTAGGCTTCGGACCTCTGGATGCAACAACTTTCCTTCTCATACGCCTATGAAGGCGATTTTCTTCCTCAGGCTCTTCGGGATTATCAGTGGGAGAGCGCGAAGCCTGAGGAGAGTGGACAGAAGGCTTGGGAGGCTTTGAAGCTTTTGACTTCTTCAGTTGCTTCGGCCATGGGACTGGTGGACGCTCTTCATCATCATCATCCGATTCAGACTGTGTAGGATCTGGGCAGCCAAGAATGGTCGATGGATGAGGATTGCTGGGCATTGGGGGCCTGAGCATGCACGGATAGAAACCCATATTGATGGCTTTTGCCTTAGATTTTGGATGAAGATTTCTGTAAATGATGTCCGTCCATGGTGCCTTTTCAGCATACTTCTCAGCATATTCCTTGGTGACGAAGTGGTAGTTGAACCACTCCACACTCCAATATCTTCGGATCCATTGGATTCGATTCTTGCGCTGTGTATATGTTTCCTCCTCATCTGACTTGTATTGCTCATAGAGTGCTGGAGGAAGATCTTTAGTTGTATTCTTACGTCTCTGCTTCCCTCCCTTCTTGACTGGATTGTTATCAGCCATTGGCTTCGGCAAGGGCTTCGACAGAGGCTTCATAGGGGTATGCAAAAATGAACACGCACCAGAAGATTCCAAATGTATCTGCAAGTAGTCTGCAAATGAATTGAGACTATGAGATCCAAGCGATTCTGCTGCGGACATGTACCTGTGAAAGCGTTAGAGACGCGAAGGAAGAGGAGAGGTCATATGCATTCTCAGAATAGTTGGAAGATATCACAGTGTTTAGAAGACATTGACCTTTTACCGAAGACATTCACTTTTATAGCTTATATGGTGATTTTAGATTTGTACAAGTCCAAGGAATCGTACAAGTGAGGAATCAAACCAATCTTCAGACCAAAAGTGAAAGTACTTAGCAAAATAGAGATCTAGATCTATATGCGGTTGAGGTGAAAGTGGAGAAACAACAACCGACTAATTTCAGTAGAAAGTTTGGATCAAACATGCGGTAAAAAATAGCTTTTTATTTACCGCAAGGAAGAACGCGATGAACAGCTCGACGAGGCGGAGAAGCCAAGCGGTTCGATCTGCCTCACCCTAACTCGGTGGAGGCAGACAGCTACGGCGGCGGCGAGCGGAGGATGAACGCGGCCGGCGTGAGTACGTCGTCGGAGAAGGCGTGGCAGCTAAGCACTTCGTCTCCGGCGCCGATGGAATCCAGCGACGGTGCTAGGGTTTTGAGCACGTGGGAGGCGGAGGAAGGGGAAAGTAATAATGGAAGGGGGTTAACTTGTACTTATAGAGTGTGGAAACCTCCGAACAAGTTGGACGGATATGCCCCTGACTCCTCGGTTTATGTGGACACGTGGCATACATGCAACCCACTTGACAACCCACTACCATAATTGAAGCGGCGGCACGGGAGTTGTTGCTAATAATGTGGAGACAGTTGAGATTTGGAGAGTTAAATATGTGGTTGATTTATCTTCAACTGTCAAGGACACAGAGAAGACAGTCAACACGTGTCAATATAGAATGCATATGACTGGATTAGAACAGACTTGGACGAGGAAGAATAGAAGAGAATGTCGGGTCCGATCACATTTGCCTAGGAAAGAGGTTGAAGACAAGGCTATAGGACAAATGATGTATAGGACAAAGCTCTAATCCAAATGTAGATCTTCAAAAAAATTCAACTGAAACACATATAAATTAGTTCCGAAGACATTCTATTTTCGAAGATATGTGAAGAAGATGAGATAAAAGCAATGTCTTCGAGTTTGGTTGGTGGCGTTACCCACCGTATGAGAATATTTGATTCAGACACGGCACACAATTATCGTGGCGCTCTGAAGTCATATTCTTCGTTAATGTATTCACACTCAGATTGTAAGTCTTCATGAATTGAAGACATACGTTACATCGTGTGTTGTGCATCAAAGTCATCAACATGCATAAGCGTTAGGATGTATTCCCATTCAAAGGGCATTCGAGGATTCTAAGATATTTAGCTCACACCGCAACTTGCAAAACCTCTTCTCATCCAAAGGCTTCGTGAAGATATCAGCCAGTTGATCTTCAGTGTCAGCATGCTTGATGTTGATGTCGCCCTTCATCACGTGATCCCGAAGAAAATGATGTCGTATCTGAATGTGCTTTGTCTTCGAATGTTGTACGGGGTTGTGGGATATCTTGATAGCACTCTCATTGTCGCAGTAGAGAGGTACATGCTTCAGATTGATGCCGTAGTCCTTGAGTGTCTGCTTCATCCAGAGAAGCTGAGTGCAGCATGCGCCAGCAGCAATGTATTCGGCTTCGGCAGTGGAGAGTGAAACACAGTTCTGCTTCTTTGAAGACCAACATACAAGAGATCGTCCCAGAAAGTGACAAGTGCCTGATGTAGATTTGCGATCAACACTGTCGCCAGCGAAGTCAGAATCTGAATAGCCAATCAGCTCAAACTTCGAACCCTTTGGATACCATAATCCTAGTGTTGGGGTGTGAGCCAGATATCTAAGTATTCGCTTCACAGCAAGGTGATGTGACTCCTTTGGTGCCGCTTGAAATCGGGCGCACATGCAAACGCTAAGCATTATATCTGGCCTAGATGCACATAAGTACAACAAAGATCCAATCATGGAGCGATATACCTTCTGATCGAAATCTTTACCATTTTTGTCAGTGCAGAGGTGACCATTGGTAGGCATAGGCGTCTTGTAGCCTTTGGCTTCATTCATGCCGAATTTCTTGAGGCAATCCTTGAGGTACTTTTCCTGAGACATGAAGATGCCGTTGGGTTGTTGTCGAATTTGAAGCCCTAGGAAGAACTTCAGTTCTCCCATCATCGACATTTGATACTTCTCTTGCATCATATAAGCAAACTCATCACTATATTTGTTGTTAGTACAGCCGAAGATAATGTCGTCCACATATATTTGGCATACAAACAGTTCATCATCATAGGATTTAGTGAAGAGAGTGGGATCGAGTGAACCAGGTTTGAAGCCTTTCTTCTTGAGGAATTCCTTGAGTGTGTCATACCAAGCTCTTGGTGCTTGCTTGAGGCCATAGAGTGCCTTGTTGAGCTTGAAGACTTTGTCAGGATGCTTTGGATCTTCAAACCCTGGTGGTTGAGCAACGTATACTTCTTCCTCAATCTTACCATTGAGGAATGCACTTTTGACATCCATTTGATATAAGCATATGTCATGATGGTTAGCATAAGCAAGCAGTATACGAATGGCTTCAAGTCTAGCGACAGGTGCAAAGGTTTCATCGAAGTCAATACCCTCAACCTGTGTGTAACCTTGGGCCACAAGTCTGGCCTTGTTTCGGACGACTTGACCGGACTCATCTTGCTTGTTGCGGAAGATCCACTTGGTACCGATGATGTTGTGCTTCCTTGGACCAGGACGCTTTACGAGCTCCCACACATTGTTCAGCTCGAACTGGTGAAGCTCTTCCTGCATGGCTTGAATCCATTCTGGTTCCTTGAAGGCTTCATCTACTTTGGTGGGCTCTGTGATGGATACAAACGCAAAGTGCCCACAAAAGTTAGCCAATTGAGTAGCTCTTGAACGAGTAAGTGGACCTGGTGCATTTATGTTGTCAAGCATTCTCTCAATTTGGACTTCATTTGCCACGCGTGGATGTGCAGGGCGAAGACTTTGTTCAGGCTGCTGAGCATTGTCTTCATCAGCAGCAGTGTCTTCGGGTTCAGCATTGTCTTCGCGCTGAGTAGATGGAGGAATGATGACTTCTTCTACAACCACATGTTCTTCAGGCACAATTTCTCTAGTGCCCATCGGTCTAATAGCTTCATCGGGAGGTAGTTCATCTAGCACAGGAGGCAGGTGCTCTCTTTGCGAGCCATTAGTTTCATCAAATCGCACATCTACAGTTTCAACAACCTTGTTGTGAAGGATGTTGAAGACCCTGTAGGTGTGCGAATCCTTTCCATAACCAAGCATGAAACCCTCATGTGCTTTCGGTGCAAATTTAGAAGTGTGGTGTGGATCCCTTATCCAGCATCTTGCACCGAAGACTTTGAAATAACTTACATTGGGTTTCTTACCAGTGAGAAGCTCATATGATGTTTTCTTGAAGAACTTGTGAAGATATACTCTGTTGATGATGTGACATGCAGTATCAATGGCTTCAGGCCATAGCTTCCGTGGTGTCTTGTATTCATCAAGCATGGTGCGAGCCATCTCAATAAGAGTCCTATTCTTGCGCTCCACGACACCATTCTGCTGAGGAGTATATGGAGCAGAGAACTCATGAGTGATGCCAAGGGTATCAAGAAAGGTGTCCAGGCCTGTGTTCTTGAATTCGGTGTCATTGTCACTCCTGATGTGCTTGATCTTGATGTTGTAGTTGTTCATACACCTATTTGCGAAGCGCCTGAAGACATCCTGCACTTCAGTTTTGTAAAGAATGATATGCACCCAAGTGAATCGAGAATAGTCATCAACGATCACGAAGCCATATAGATTTGCAGTGGTAGAGAAGGTGGAATAATGAGTAGGGCCAAATAAGTCCATGTGTATCAGCTCGAAGGGACGTGAGGTCGTCATGATTGTCTTTGAGGGGTGTTTGGCCCTGGTCATCTTCCCGGCTTCACAAGCACCACAGAGGTGGTCCTTCTTGAACCTGACACCCTCGAAGCCAATGATGAGCTTCTTCTTGGCGAGTGTGTGCAAGTTCCTCATCCCAGCATGTCCTAGCCTTCTGTGCCATAGCCAGCACTCCGAAGCTTTTGCTAGAAGACATGAGGCAACCTGTGGTCCTGCAGAGAAGTCTACCATGTACAAGTCACCTCTTCGAAAACCTTCGAAGACTTTGGTTTTGTCAGAGGCCATTAGTACCACACATCGAAATTTGCCGAAGATGACAAGCATATCTAAGTCACAGAGCATTGAGACAGACATTAAGTTGTAACCAAGGGATTCGACAAGCATGACATTTTCCATGTGACGGTCCCTTGAGATAGCAACTCTACCTAGCCCCAGCACTTTGCTGCTGCTCTTGTCAGCAAAGACGATGTGATCTTTTGTTGGAGGTCGAAGAGTTTGCTCCATCAATAGGCTTCGATCACCAGTCATATGACTTGTGCATCCATTGTCCATAATCCATTCGGTGGCATTGGATTTGTCTTCCTGCATTGAGAATTAGTCTAGTTCACCAAAGCATGTAAGAGTAACATGCTAAGATGAAGATGTAGCAGAAGACATGGGTAAGTATTCTGAACGAGGTATGCGTTAATTCTCTTGCGTTCAAAGAAGAATGTTTTCAGGTCTCCAGACATAATCTTTGGGATTAGGCTTCGTCCTATCTGGAGACCCGATGCTGCATAGAAGATATTAGTTCTTCTTAACCACCCACATGCGAAGGGGTGGCTTAGAAGCAATGAGACGTAAGGTAGCATCAGAGAATTTAGGCAGAGATGCCCTAATAGAACGTTTCACAGGAGGGTTAGTATACTCAAATGAATAGGCAGAGAAATTCTTTGTTGGATGAATGTAACGGTTCATGCCATTGTGTACATATTCATGAGTCATCTGAGTCTTTTCCTGCGAAACAGAATGGTTAGTGCCATTATATGAAGACTTATGTCTTCTTGAAGACATTGATCTAGGGTTTGTCTTCTTCTTGGGAGATGTCGTCAAGACATTCACGTGAAGCTTCTCTAGAAGACATTTGGGAACCCAGATCTTCTTCAAAGGAGAGCCATTCATGCAGTTGGTTCCAATAAATCTAGCAAACACTTCACCATTTTGACATTTGAACAGTTTATAGTATGAATCAAAGGATTCATCAACAATGAGAGGATTAGCACAGTTGAAGCCTGATAATGTGGAAGGATCAACTGAAAGACCTTTTGCAGCAACCCATGTGGTTTTGGGGTACTACTCAGGTGTCCAGTAGGATCCATCAACATTGAGGTTTCTTTCGAAACCTACACCCTCTTTCCTAGGGTTTTTGTTCAGTATAGTCTTCTTCAGGACATCACAAAGAATCTAATGCCCTTTCAGACTTTTGTACATGCCAGTTTCAAGCAATGTCTTCAACCTGTCATTGTCATCAGTGATAGCAGTGGCTTCCTCAGATGAGGGGTTAGGTGCCACAGATACAGTTGAAGATAAAGCATTTTCGGAAGCATTTGAACATTCAGCAGTTGAGTCATTAGCTTCACGTGCAGTACACTTTAAGCATGGAGCATCAAATTCATCCTAAGCGGTACTGATCTGCTCTGCTAGGAGTGAGTCGTTTTCCTTCCGTAGGTCATCATGTGCTTCCCTCAACTTTTCTAGATCAATCTTCTTCTGAAGATATCCAAGAGAAAGCTTTTCATGATCAGTTGAGAGGGCATCATGACGACTTTGGAGATCCTCAAACCTTGAACGAAGACTACGCATATCTTCAGCCATAGTTTCGTTCAGACTCATCTCTTCGCGTAACAGGTCATCGCTTTTCTCTAGAGTAGTTTGCATTTTCTCCATGTCACTTTGTTGCTTGGTGGCAATTTTTACAAGTTCAGAGTAACTAGGTTTGGATTCGTATTCAGAATCATCATCACTATCAGTATCACCTTCATTTGAAGATGACGAGTCATAAGAAGATACCTTAGAACCTCTTGCCATGAGGCAAACGGCAGGATCAGTTTGGATGATGTTTTCCTTCTCATCGGCAAGATACTTCCTGAAGTCAGTGATGAAGGGATCTTGATGAGTATTGGCTCCCTCGAAGATATCCGAGAGCTTGTCCCATATTAGCTTTGCAGAGCCCAGATGGCATACGTACTTGAACCACGTCTTGGATAGGCGTAAACATATGAAGTTCTTAGCGCGGGCATCCAACTGAGTGTACAGAAGAATGTCTTCATCTGTAGCGTCTGTGCAGAGCTCTAAGACGCCCTTATCAGTGATAGTCCATAGATCCTCCTTTGAAGCTTGTAGAAGATCACACATTAGCTTCTTCCGTGATGGGTAATTTATGCCATCGAGGACAGGGCACGCAGCGGAGACCTTGATTATCCCTGCAGTCGACATAGCTAAAACTCCACGGTGGTTAAACCGAAACACAGAACAAGGGAGTACCTTGCTCTGATACCAATTGAAAGTGCTAGTTATCGACTAGAGGGGGGGGTGAATAGGCAATTTTTATGAAAGTCTTCGAAACAATGAATGTATTCGAATAGTGCGAAAACGTAAACAGGATCAGGTAGGGATACAATCAAGAATCTAATCTAGGCATGCATCATAGTGAAGACATACAAGCAGGTTAAGCTTTAACATCATGCACAGTAAGATGGGTCGAAGATAAACTTAGACAGTACGAAGATGAATAGCAGGCATAAATGTCTTCGTGGTAAGTCTTCAGTGATGAATAGGGAAAGGCTTCACGATAGAGAACAGGAATGTAAGAAAGTGAAGGATAGAACCAGTTGCTTGACGAAGACACAGGATTTGTTGGACCAGTTCCAGTTGCTGTGACAACTGTACGTCTGGTTAGGGAGGCTGAGATTGAACTCAGAAGACCTCGTCTTCACCTTATTCCCCTTGAACCAAAGTCACTTAGACAGCGCCCAATCACTCTGGTAAGTCTTCAGGGGAGACTTCCGAAACCCGTACAAACTTGGTCACCCGGCAATCCACAATGACTCTTGGATGCTCTAGACCATGGTCACCCGGCAATCCACAATGACTCTTGGATGCACTAGACCACGACGCCTAACCGTCTGGAAGATCACAGTCTTCAAGTGTAATAAGTCTTCGGTTCTCTCAGAACAGAATGACTTCGGTGATGCTCAAACACACTAGCTCTAGGTGTTTAGGTGTATCCTCGCAGGATGTATCTCTCTCAATGTCTTCGAGGTGGGTTGCTCCAAAACGACAACAGCTGTATCTCTCTCTGAGCAGCCACCTTCTTATGGTGGAGGGGGTGGGCTATTTATAGCCAGCGCGCAACCCGACCTGATATGACCGAAATGACCCTGGGTCACTGGCCAACCGACACGTGTCACAACGGTCGGATTTCAAACACACGCGGCGGCTTTACTTGGGCTACAAGTAAAGCTGACTCAACCAACTCTGGAAGAGATTTCCTCTCATTGTCTTCACTCGAAGACATAGGTATGGGTTGATCATCACGTCAGCATCTGACTTCGATCACATCGACCCCATTTAACAGTACGGTGGTTCCTATGACTCAGGAAAGAAGAAACAAAACTACCAGAAGACTTCGTCTATGCATTTCATTGTCTTCGAACGAATGTCTTCGTCTACCACCAATGGCTTCAGCCGTCATCAATGTCTTCGGACATTTTTTGGGGGGGGGTCGTCTTCGACGGCTAAACCGAAATTCCAGGGACTTCTCTCTGTGTTAACCTGTGAACTCTCACAAACACATCAGTCCCTCAACCACGTTTGTCTTCAATACTCCAAAACCAAACAAGGGTGGCACTAGATGCACTTACAGGTACTCGTGGCGTTGATGGTGTCGGCTGGTCCGGCGGGCGTGGACTACGTGGCGGACAGTAAGTTGTATGCGGACAAGATGGCTGTGTTGGCGATGTGCATGCCGTTTGTTGAGGCGATGGCGACGGCGCGTGCGCCGACGCCGGACTGCTGCGCCAGGCTCTGGGTGGTTCTGGGCGCCAGTCGGTGGTGGAGCTATAGGGTGCCCAGGGCCCACCCTGTATTTAGGAATCAACCTTAATACCATAGCAAATTAGATGGAATAGACAAATAAAAATATATCTTTATAAGTGTATGCACTGTTGGCCCACCCTGGCCTTGTGGGCTGGGTCCGCAGCTGGCGGCAGCAAGAAGTGCTTGTGCATGCTGAGCAAGGACCGCGACGCCCCGACCCATGGAATCAAGGTCAACGTCACCCGCGCCATGGACCTCCCCTCCGCCTGCTTCATCCATGTCGTCCTCTCCGACTGCCCCAATACATTCTCTACATGATCCCATTCCCATCGGCCGGTGTTGCTGATGCGCCACCGTATTTAGTAAGGATTTTGATAGTCGTGTGTGGTGCATGCAAATCTCCTTCACATCTCGCCGGACTCCAAGGAGGCGGATATCTTCAAGCAGTATGCGCTTCACGAGGGCAAGAACGCCAACACCGACAAAACGGATGAATCTTCCTTCTGCGGGATTAATTAGTACTATCAGCTCAGCTCAGAACTGTGAAGGAATCTTTTGTACTATATGACAGGTCGAACTTCGAACCACATGCACTCGTGTATATAACTTTCTCGAACGCCTTGGCCGTGGCTGGTTGCAGGGACCGCCGGCGAGAAGAGTGCCGACGCGGTGTACGGTGAAGGGGGGCACACGACAGAGGCGATCCAGCCCCTCCCCCTAAAAGACCGTGCAGGCCCAAGGTGGCCTTATTCGATGATGAGAATTTCGAGGTAGTCCCACGAAGGACCCTCAGGGTCAAACCCCAGGCGCAAAGGTACGAATTCACATAATCCAGCATTTTCATCCTTTATAAAAGTTTCACGACAGACTGTATGTGCTTTTTTTATTGCAGTCCTATGCGCGAGCTCCCTACCGATCAAAACTCGAAGGGAGAATCTCTGCCAGCCGCATTGGTGGAGAGCAGGACTGGGTCCCATAACTCCCTTCCCCCAGTCACCGAGGAGGTGAGGGGTGAGGGAGACGATACTATGGTCGTGGTTAATACCTCGGCCGCCGAAGAACAAGAGGGCGAAACCCGCCTGTCACACAAGGAGGGAGAGCTTGGTCAACCCAAGCCTTCCCCGAAGTTAACTCCAGAACCCTCAAAAGTTCCGGAGTCATCTGCTCAAGTTTCTCCAGTGGGGGAAACCGAGATGCCGCGCTCGGAACTACCTGTAAGAGGGCGGATTCTGTCCGAGTGGACGGCCATGATGGAGGAGGGTCTGAAGGATTCTTCCATCGCCGAAGAGCACCGCGTCCTCCTGGGCGCGGCACTACAAGGTATTCAATCCATTGACAGCGGATTGAAGGAAGCCTTCGGCAGCCTGTTAATAGGCTTCAAGGTAATTTACATAGCATGACACTTTTTTTAAAGTATGTTCGGTTTTATATGCAATTGCCTTACTTAGTACCCCCCGAGCCATGCGTGAGCTCGGAAAGAACTCATGCGGGGGTTGAATTGAATAGCCACACGAAAAAAAGTCTTTGTTTATTGAAATTTAGCGGTAGCCCCCAAGATTCTGTTGGGATGTGAAAAACTTCCGGACAGAGGATTTTAGGATCCAATACTCGGGAATTTGACATGTTTTAGTTGTCTACACAGGCTGTGTCGCTTACCACAACCCCCAGTGCCGTGGAGGTGGCAGAGATGAATCGGAAGCTGAAAAGCTCCAAAGACGAGCTCGTCCGCCTTAACAAGCGGTTTGACGACGTCAAAGGTAATTCCAAACTGGACCGTGTTCATTATTTTCTTCATACACAAAAGAAATTTGTGTATTTGCATCATAAAAGATGGAGTATATTGGTACCCAATGCAGTTGCTGCCGTGGAGATCGAAAATCTCAAGGCCGAACTATCGAAGGCGAAGCGGGAGACCACCGAACATAAGGCGGCTGACGAATGAGCGGCTGCTGATATGTTATTGGCAAAGTCTGAATGTGACAAGCATGAGGCAAGGGTTGCAGAAGTGCAACAAGAGCTCGGGGATGCCATCTCTAAGTGCGAGGCCCTTGAACAGAAGAACAAGGAGCAAGCGACCGAGCTATCCTTGGGCTCTGTAACCCTCCAGGAGGTACGCATGGAGGCACAGCGCCATGAGAAGGAGCTGCATTAGATAAGGCAGATTGCAAATGGTAAGCGATACTTGCTGCAATGCCCTACTGGTGGAAAAAGGGTTTTGTTGCTCACTCGAGTGTGGCGTTCTCCAGGCGCGTTTGTAGACCTACCGAAGAGTGCGGCAGATGCGGCGCAGCATTATGCCTCCCGGGAAGGGTATGCTGACCAATGGCTATTCTGGGAACAGTTCCAGGCCCCTGGGAAACCACTCCTCACTTCCGATCAGCTAAAACAGCTGATGGAATTGCACCGTATAGCTAAGTCGGTCGTGAAGGACCTCTGTATCCGACTATGGCCTACAGAGCCGCTGCCATGCAGCTACTTTGGCTTGGTGCATAGGTTGGTTGCTGGTACGCCCCAGGTTGATGCCCTGATTCGCTCTGCCTGCACCGAGGGAGCCCGGATGGCGTTCACAAAGACAATGGTGCATTGGCCGAAGCTGAAGCCCACTGAAATGGCCACCGGTCCTCCGCCGCCTGGGAAGGAACATAGGCGCCCCGAGCAGTATTTTCCTGCCGTTATGGTGGGTGCTCGGGCAATAGAAGCTTTATGCGCGAAGGATGTAGTTCTTTGAGTAAAAATACTATCCTCCATTTGATGGCTGAAACTTTTATTGTGTCTTGACGCTTTTATGAGTTTGCATAGTATATATAATATTTGTGCTTTTGTCGATTTTGACTCCTGTGCGGTTGTTTTTAATTTTGAAATTTACCAGTCGTCGGCTTTAGCCCCCCTATAGATACTAAAGGAGGTGTTTTTGATATCCGAACTGTTATCCTTAGCCAACGTCTTGGTACCCGGAGGCGATAGTTCGGAAGAAAACGAGGCAATCAGACTATGCGACTTTATTGCTTTCACTTAACCATAGGAGTTTGAAATGCGGGAAGTAAGCACTAGCCCCCCCCCCCCCCCTAATTTGTGATGTTCGGTGTTAAGAATGTTTGAGAACCCTTTATCACTTGGCTTGTGTTATTCCAAACCCTTCGTTTTAACACGGTGAATCTCTAGCGAGTCTTAGCTTAATACTTGTCATTGGATCGCAGATCAATTCACGCTTATTATGCCAGTAAGTTTTCGGCTTTCTCCACTGAGGTACTTAACCAGATGAACTAGAAGTACAATCGCAGTGGTGCTCTCTTTCCCCTTTTAGCCGAATGAGCGGAACATAAACGAGGAAGCACAGGAGCCGGGCAACCCAACTTTTGACCCAAGACATAATTCAGACCTGATGCATATAACGCAATATCGAAGACGCCGAACACATGATATCGAGAAAGTGTCGGGTCGATGCGCGGGGCGAGCTAAACGATCAAGCCCCCAGTTTATGGACCAGCCGCATCTAAAGATACATACCAAACCAGCTTGCATTGAAGAGCAAAAAAGAGAACAAAAGGAAGAGTCTTGGACAATATCAATAATTGCCATAGGACCATGAGGTTGGCCTTTGTTTCCGATGGACACTTGCCGTTTTGTCTGTATACACTTGTTTGCTCACGCAACTATTACAAGTATGTGAAAATAAATTTACGGGAAAAAAGGTTTACATAGGACATTGACGAGATGGCTTGATGTCCTTTACTGTGTCCTGCTGCACGTATGCGCCTTTGTTCCCCTGGAAGGTGCTCCTTTAGAGGAGGTGGTAGTCGGCGAGCGGGCCTCGTGAGAGAAAGTCTTGAGAAGTCACCGAATTATGTGAGCTTAACGCTGTTGACTGGATCCTTGATGGAGCCTGGTGTTGTCCGAAGACATATATGACCACTGTTTGGTTTAGCCGAACACTAGGCCTTTGGATGGTAGGTCCCCACAGCTGCCCAAGGAATTTTAAGTGTGAAATTATGATACCGTAGTACGTACCTTGCGGGTAACTGGGCCACGCAGTGGGGTGCGTATTCCTATTTGCGTTGAGCGGGGGATGGCTCTGGGAGATCAGATTGAGCTCGGGCTCGTTTGCTCGCCTGTCGCGCCTTGATGGCTGGTTGGGGCCTTGGCGCTTCATTGACGTTATGGAAGTCGGCTGCCAGGACCACTGTGTGTTCCTTAGTTCGAAAGGAGTGCTCTGTATTGCCATTGACAGTGATGACCCCCTTGGGTCCGGGCATCTTGAGCTTCAGATATGCGTAATGGGGAACAACGTTAAAGCGAGCGAACGTTGTATGGCCGAGCGGTGCGTGATAGCCGTTGCGGAAAGGGACAATGTCGAAGATCAAGTCCTTGCTGCGGAAGTTGTCAGGCGAGTCAAACACTACTTCCAAAGTCACGGTGCCCGAGCAGCGGGCTTCGACGCCTCGGATTGCTCCTTTAAAGGTAGTGTTGCTGGGTTTGATCCTTGACGGATCGATACCCATCTTTTTCACCGTGTCTGGATAAATCAGGTTAAGGCTACTACCTCCGTCCATGAGGACTCTAGTGAGGTGATACCCGTCGATAATGGGATCTAAGACAAGGGCTACTGAGCCTCCATGACGGATACTGGTCGGATGGTCCCTACGGTCGAAGGTGATCGAACAAGCCGACCATGGGTTAAATTTCGGGGCTATGGGCTCTACGGCGTAGACCTCCCGAAGGGCGCGCTTCCTCTCCCTTTTGGGTATGTGTGTGACGTATATCATGTTCACGGTTTTTATCTCGGGAGGGAATTGCTTCTGTCCTTCATTGTTCGGCCTGCGAGGCTCTTCATCGTCCTCGTTGCGTGGGCCCTTGCCTTGCTCCTCGGCTGTAGGTTTGTCGGCTTGTTTGAATACCCAACAATTACGGTTGGTGTGGGTGGCAGGCTTATCTTGGGTGTCGTGGATCTGGCAGGGCCTATCCATGATTTTGTCCAGCGTGGAAGGTTTGTCTCTATTTCCTTTAGAGGGCTTCTTCCGCTGCCCGGATTTTGAGTTGTGGAAACTGGCATTTACGGCCGTGTCCTCGGCATCACCGTTGTTGTGTCGGTGTTTGTTCTTGTTGCACCGTGGTTTCCCGTTTCCATCCCGCACTTCAGAGGTGCCAGGGTCTTCAGGGTTGTGGCTTCGACGAGCTAGCCAATTATCCTCGCCCGCGCAAAAGCGGGTCATGAGTGAGGTAAGGGCGGACATTGTTCTCGGCTTGTCCTGGCCGAGCTGATGAGCTAGCCATTCGTCCCGAATGTTATGTCTGAAAGAGGCTATTGCCTCGGCGTCTGGGCAATCAATGATCTGGTTCTTCTTGGTTAGGAACCGATTCCAAAATTGTCTAGCTGATTCATCGGCTTTTTGGACGACGTTGCTCAAGTCGGAGGAGTCCGGGGGCCGGACATATGTGCCCTGGAAGTTAGATCGGAAGGCATCCTCGAGCTCTTCCCAGCTCCCGATGGAGTTTTCGGGGAGGCTGTTTAACCAGTGCCGAGCTGGCCCTTTAAGCTTTAGGGGCAAGTATTTGATGGCGTGGAGATCATCTCCTCGGGCCATATGAATGTGGAGACGAAATTCTTCAATCCACACGGACGGGTCTGTTGTCCCGTCGTAATTTTCTATGTTTACGGGTTTAAACCCTTCGGGGAACTGATGCCGCATAACCTCGTCTGTGAAGCACAGTGGGTGGGCAACGCCTCTAATCCGGGCTACGTCATTCCTGAGATCGGTTATCGTTTGGGCCCGGTATTGATCCCGATCTCTGTTGTTGCGGTCGAGCCACGGTTGGTACCCGTCCCGTCTAGCGGGGTAGTACCGTCTAGATCCGTAGATGGATCTTGTGTGACCTGCTCTATAGTCCAAGTCCTGTCGTAAGTCATATCGATCCTCGGGATGTACAGGATCCTTTCCTCTCCTGCGGGGAAACACAGGTCTATACTTGGTCTCTCGAGCCGGCCGGTCCCGTCCTCGAGGGGGGCGGTCCGGCTGGTCGTACTGGGTGCGCCTGGGAGATACGAGCTCAAAGGCCTCGTCATCGAATTGCGGCAGCAGACGCCGACGTGGGTAACTTTTGTCTTGATCCAATCGCTCGGTGTCGTACCCCTCTTCGGCTGACAAGACTTTTGTCCATCTGTCGTTGAAGGTATCTTGTTCGGCTTTGAGCTGCTGCTGCTTTGCCTTTAGGCTTCGGGCGGTGGCTAAGAGCTGCCGCCTGAACCGTTCCTGATCCCGGGGGTTTTTGAGGACGGTGAAGTCTTTGGCTTCGAGGCTATCTTCCTCCTCGACGGGGGGGAGGTAGTTGTCGTCCTCGGAATCGTTGGGGTCCTCGGGGTCACGTTGAACCTCGGGCCTCTCCGGGTCTTCCAGTGGTTGCTCGGGGGCTTCGGGGTCGCCGAGGTCCTCCGGGGTGTCATTTTCCCCGGTGCCTGCATTGCCTTCCCTTCCCTTGTTCGCCTTGGATTGTTTGCGCTGTTTTCCGGCGCCTGAACGACTCCTTTTCTGATTTGTCGCCATTCTTCTTGGGGTGTGGTTGCCCTTATCATCAGGGGTGTCCACCATATAAACATCGTAGGTGGAGGTGGCTGTCCACCGTCCAGTGGTGGCAGGGACGGGTGGATCGACCTCTTTCTCCAGTCTTCTGCCTCCTCAGAGGTGTAGTCCAGCATATCAGTTAAATCTTCAATAGTGGCTACCAAGTGGGTGGTGGGTGGGCCATAAAATTCCTCCTAACCTGCCTCCAGACCTACCTGAGCGTGGGTCGAGGTTAGGTCGTCCATGATTTTTATTGACTGGATCCGGTCCAGTGCCTCGTTCAAAAGTGAGAGGTCGACCGGATCAATCTGCCGGACTCCCTCAAAGCTAACCTCCGGAGCGTCCGTACGAAGAGTATATTCGGCCAGGGCTGACCCCTGGTCCTCGGGTGTTGTAATCTGGTCCGAGCTTAAAGCCGGACCCCCGGCAGGGATGGGCTCAAGGGCGTGGCCGAGCAGGAGGCCCGAAGTTAAAGCTTCGGGATTCCCGGGTTCGTCGAACGAGATCGCGAGCCCAGCAAGGAACAGGTCGCCCCGGGAGTCGGCGGAGAACTCTAGGTTCTCGAACCTGATCTCTTGATCGGGGGTGAAACTTCCGATCTAGCCAAGTTGGCCGGTCGGGTCAGCATGCAACACGGTGCTGTCAAACGCGAAAATCTGTCCAGGGACAAAGGTGTCCCTGTTACAGACTTCATCGCTGATGATTAGGCGAGCCATCGATCCTCTTGCGATCTCGTAGCAGAACTCTCAATGAAAGCACCAATGTCGGTGTCAAAAACGGCAGATCTCGGGTAGGGGGTCCCGAGTTGTGGATCTTGGATCGATGGGTAGCAGGAGACAAAGGGGACAGTGTTTACCCAGGTTCGGGCCCTCCTGAGGAGGTAAAACCCTACGTCATGTTTGGTTGTATTGATGTGTATAACGATTACAGAGTTGATCTACCTCGAGATCCGATAAGCTAAAACCCTATATGAGTTCCCCTCTCTACCAACTAAACCTCCCAGTTTATATAGACACCGGGGGTATTTAGGGTTACAAATGATTTGTTTCCAATCGGGGATAGATACGCCGATTCTTTCTTCTAGTCTTGGAGGACACACCAAGTCTTCAGAGGCTTCCTCCCCGAATATAGGGTCGCCTTATGGTTCGGCCTTCCCACGATAGCCACAGAGCGGCCCACCGAGTCGGCCCATGATGGATAAGCCAACGGCCCGAGGACCCCTTAGTCTCGGACTCCCTCGGTCACCAACTTACTATCAAGTACCTTCTCACAAATTATCATTCACTTGTTCTAATCTTTATTTGATGTTATATTTTTCTTGCTATAAAAAACAAAAATACAAAAATATTTATCTTTGCTAGTTTACTTGTTTGCTTGTTTTACTTACTAGTTTACTTGCTTCGCTTGTTACTTTGCTTGCTTGAACACCATGTCTCAAGATAATACCAAGGTGTGTGACTTCTCAAATACTAATAACAATGATTTTATTAGTACTCCTATACCACCCGCCACTGGTGCGGAGTTTTTATGATATTAATGTTGCATTGCTAAATCTTGTGATGAAAGAACAATTTTCCGGAAGTCCTAATGAGGATCCTGATATGCATCTCAATACCTTTGTTGAATTATGTGATATGCAAAAGCAAAAGGATATGGATAATGATGTGGTCAAATTAAAATTATTTATTTTTTCACTAAGAGATAAAGCTAAAGCTTGGTTTTCATCTTTACCGCGCAATAGTATTGGAACGTGGGATAAATGTAAAGATGCTTTCATTACCAAGTATTTTCCTCCTGCTAAGATCATCTCCATTAGGAATCAAATTATGAATTTTAAACAACATGAACATGAACATGTTGCACAAGCTTGGGAAAGGATGAAATTGATGATTAAAAATTGCCCAACTCATGGCTTGAACTTATGGATGATCATACAAAATTTCTATGCTGAACTAAACTTTGTGTCCAAAAATCTTCTAGATTCTGCTGCGGGTGGTACCTTCATGGAAGTGACATTAGGAGAGGCCACAAAAATTCTGGACAACATCTTGACAAATTATTCTCAATGGCATACCGAGAAATTATGTAGAAGAAATCACTACTTTGAGTGAAAAAGTGGATGCTCTTATGAAAATGGTTGCTAAAAATGCTCATGTTGATCCCAATGACGTGCCTTTGTCTACCTTGATTGAACAAAATGATGATGCTATTGATGTGAATTTTATCTCGCGAAACAATTTCAACAAGAATGCTTATAGAGGAAATTTCAATACTATACCGTATCCCGGTAATTCCTCTAATAATTATGGTAATTCTTATGGAAAATCTTCTACAAATAATAATAGGATATCCTCTAATCTTGAGAACACCATTAAAGAATTTATTAGTTCTCAGAAGATTTTGAACACTATGGTAGAAGAAAAGTTGCATAAAGTTGATGATTTGGCTAGGAACATGGATAGAATTGCTCTTGACTCTTAAAAATAAAACTTTGGCACCCAAGCATGATATTAATGGAACTATTAAATCTATACAAATATCTATTAATGAGAGTAAGGAGAGGACCGCGAGGATCAGAGCCAAACGAGAATTCTTAGAAAAGGTTCTTCCACCCGTTTTTTACCGTAATCATGATGAAAATCTTAAAATGATTGGTACTTCTCCTATTCAATATTTGCTTACTAATCTGAAAGTAGATGATAATGGGACTAGAGATGATTCAACTCTAGCTAGAAGACTGATAACCCACAAGTGTAGGGGATCGCAACAGTCTTCACGGGTAGTATTTCACCCTAATTTATTGATTCGACACAAGGGGAGCCAAAGAATATTTATTGGCCTTGACGGTTGAGTTGTCAATTCAACCGCACCGAGGATATCTCTCTGCAGCAAAGATTTAGTAGCATGGCAAATAGTAGTAGCAAAGGTAACAGTAATAGTGTCAGTAGCAGTTTTGTAGCAAGTGTGACAGTGACAATAGCAATAGTAACTTGGCAAGATTCAGTATATGTAAAGCGTAGGCACGTGGATCGGTGATGGATAATGATTTAGATAACATTGATCATATAACAGTTACACACTAGGGCGACACAGAACTAGCTCCAATTCATCAATGTAATGTAGGCATGTATTCCGTATATAGTCATGCGTGCTTGCGATAAGAACTTGCATGACATCTTTTGTCCTACCCTTCCGTGGCAGCGGAGTCCTATTCGAAACTAAGCGATATTAAGGCCTCCTTTTAATAGAGAACCAGAACAAAGCATTAACACATGGTGAATACATGAACTCCTCAAACTACGGCAATCACCGGAAAGAATCCCAGTTATTGTCACCTTGGGGTATGCGGATCATGACACGTAATAGGTACATATAACTTGCAAGATAGGATCCAAATCACTCTTATATTCATGAAAACATAATAGGTTCACATCTGAAATCATGGCACTCGGGCCCTAGTAACAACCATTAAGCATAGCAAAGTCATAGTAACATCAATCTCAGAACATAGTGGATACTAGGGATCAAGCCCTATCAAACTTAACTCGATTACATGATCAATTCCATCCAATCCCACCACCGTCCAGCAATCCTACAAAGGAATTACTCACTCCCGGTGGTGAGCGTCATGGCGGTGTTGATGGAGAAGGGTTGGTGATGACGACGGCGACGATTTCCTCTCTCCGGAGCCCAAAACAGGCTCCAGATCAGCCCTCCGGAAGAAGAACAGGAGGTGGCGGCGGCTCCGTCTCGTGAAACGCGATGAAATCTTCTCTCCTATTTTTTTCTCCGCGGATGTGAATCTATAGCGTTGGAATTAGGGTCGGAGGGGCCACGAGGGCCCCACAAGCCATCTGGTCGCGCCCCTAGGGGGGCGCGGCCGGTTGCATGGTGGCCTTCTGGTCCACCCCCTCCGACAGTTCTTCGCTCCAAAATTCCTTATATATTCCAGAAAAAATCCACAAAAAGTTTCGTCCAATTCCGAGAACTTTTATTTCTGCACAAAAATAACACCAAGGTAGTTCTGCTGAAAACAGCGTCAGTCCGGGTTAGTTCCATTCAAATCATGCAAATTAGAGGACAAAACCAGAGCAAAAGTGTTTGGAGAAGTAGATACGTTTGAGACGTATCAACTCCCCAAGCTTAACTCATTGCTTGTCCTCAAGCAATTCAGTTGATAAACTGAAAGTGATAAAGAAAACTTTTACAAACTCTTTTGTTCTCGTTATTATACACATGCTTAGCTAGTGCTCAAGTTTTCAGCATAAATCATAGATAGACACGTCCATGACAACAATTAGATATTTTGTTAACTCATGGCAAGACATAACCAGCTATAAAGCAATAATAAAACATCTCCTATGACAACAATTTATCAAAACACTCATAATACAATATGGTGACATGTTATTTTGCTATCCCTTTCTGAGACCGCAAAACATAAATGCAGAGCACCTCTGAGATCCAAGCAGCGACTAAATATTATAATTCAGGGTAGAAAAGATCCAATCATGCTCATATCCAACATTAACTAAACTAAATGCATAAGAATGACAATAGTGCTCTCGGGTCTGGTGCTTTTAGTAAGAGGATGATGACTCAACATAAAAGTAAATAGATAGGCCCTTCGCAGAGGGAAGCATTGATTTGCAGAGGTGCCAGAGCTCGAAGCTTAAAACAAGGGTGAAAGTATAGTTTTTGAGCGGTGCACTTTTCTTGTCAACGTTACGACAAAGGTTTTCAACATTTGCATGCTAAACTCATTATTGGCGGTTCCCAAACAGAATAGTAAAGTTTACTCCTATCCACCATCCAAACACATTCCATGGTTGGCCGAATCCACGGTTGCCCTCCAAACAATCAACTGTCCCAAGGAGTTGGTGTAATTTATTTCGATTATGTGGGACTGGGCATCCCTCTTACCAGCCTCTCTCGTGCAATGATGGCGAATAAACGACCGTCCTGAGAATAACTTGCTTAGCATGAAAAATATTGACCGCCCCGTCGCTGCATGAGCGAGACGAGTGCACAAAAATGGATGTTTATTTGAATATTTAGAGACGGCACATGCAAATTTACTTGGAACGACAGGGTAATACCGTATATAGGTAGGTATGGTGGACTCATGTGGAATAACTTGGTTTAAGGATCTGGATGCACAAGCAGCATTTCTGCTTAGTACAGGTGAAGGCTAGCAATAGGTTGAGAAGCGACCAGCTAGAGAGCAACAACTGCCATGAACATGCATTTTGAATAATTAACATTGGATGTAGCATGAGTAGGATATGAACACTCTGAATTTAAACATCATGAAGGCTATATTGGTTTTGATTCAATCACATGTTTGCACATGGGCCAAGTCAAACTGCTTGAATTTCTCAGAGGGAAATACCATGCTACCATACCATATTATAACCATTTTAATGCATGTTGACACACAAGATAAATCATTATTAACTCCTAGCTATTTAGGCATGGCATGAGAAGCTATAATCTCTAATTGTCATCACAAACATGTTTACTCATGATATACTAAATCAGGATCAAACTGGCTAATCATATTTACAAAAACAGAAAACAAGAAGAGTTCATACCAGCTTCCCTTGCCACGGTCACTTCATAAAATATCGTCATTATTGCCTTTCACTTGCACGATCAAATGGTGTGCTAATAATAATAATAGTGCAAGAATGTCGTAGACTAAGCTGGAATCTACAGGGCAGTTTAAGACAAAGGAGAAGACAAGGTAAAATTGGCTCTCTGTTAGATCATCAGTAAAGCATATGAGAGCCACTCACCATTTTCATCGTGGTCTTCTCCTTTCGACAACTCAACAAAAGAAAAGAAATTCAGAGAAACACACTGAAATATTTTTGGAGTTTTTGATTTTTTTCTCTTAAGCAAGCAAAGGAACTAAGGGAAAAACAAGAACGAGAAAAATTATTTACACGGGAAGGCTCCCAACAAGCAAAGGAAATCTTTTTGGGTTTTCTTTTTAGTACTACAGCTAAAGAGACCAGGAAAAGAAAAGGATCGAAAAGAAGCGAGAAATATTTTTGGATTTTCAAAGTTTTTCAAACACACAAGAAGAAAGCGGAAAATAAAGCTAACATGGATATACAAAGAAAGAGGATGAACACCGACAATTTGTATGGAGTGTGAGAACATGAATGTAATGTCGATGAGAAATGCGTACTCCCCCAAGCTTAGGCTTTTTCCTAGCTGGGTAATCACCACTGGTAGTAGCCGTCAGGTCCAGGAAAGTACTTCCGCTGGGGTACCCGAGAGTCCCATGCCTGGGCCTCGGCCTCCGCAGCGGCAAGCTCGTTCTGGTAAGCAATGATGTCATCTGGCATTATTCTGTATCCGTTCCTGGCATGATAGTTAAACAAAGAAGGTACAGGCAAAGGAATAATATCGCAAGTCTTCTCACTAAACACTAGGCTGTAATGAAGGGGTTGTAGTGATTCGGGTTTCCAGAGAAACTGGTGTTCCTCCATAGATAGATGGTCGAGGTGCACCTCAGGCAACAAATAATCAGTAGGGCGTATTGCCACCTCAAAGCGCTTAGCCAAGCGCGCAGCATAAATACCACCATGAATTTTACCTTTAGTTTGGTTAAGATGCAAGAAGCGCGCAACAATAGCTCCTAGGTTGTAAGCATTATCACCATAAAGTGCATGGCGTAGAATAGCGAGGGTGGGAGCGCTGAGGGCACCAGTCTGCTCCATAGTAGTTATGCATTTTCCTATGACCAGAGAAAATTAATGCACCGATGGAAATGCAAACTAGTGACTCTGGCGTGTGAAACGCCCCTGATTTCCCCTACCGTTAAGGTATAAATAAAGTCCTCAAACTCCTCGGCTTTAGGTTCACGCACTCCCCCATCAGAGGGAAGCAGACATATTTCACAAAATTCATGCAGAGGTAATTCGTAGTTCTCGGCATATAGAGCAAAGCGTACCATAGGAGCACCGGGCGTATTAACAAAATAAAAGTTTTGCACGAAGGAATTAGTAAAGAGATAGTGTTGGTCACACTTATCTACGAAGAAGCTGGTTAGCCCGGCATTTGCAGCGAATTGCATGAACTCTTCATAAAAACCCGCTTCACTCATGAAGGGTATATGTGGCTATTCACAGGGCCTAACTTCCGCATTGCGAGGGAGGTTGATATCGCTATCCTAAATCCTCCTAGAAACTCCCTTGGGGCTCTGGCTTGAAGAAGCTCTCGTTAGAAAGTTCATTCTCCTAAAAAAAAATCTGAAATTTTTGGGCCACAAAATTATGTCAATAAAACTTTGCAAGATTGGTAGCAACTACTTATATGGATGCCTAGAGGACATATTAAGCATTCCCACTACTTGGAACTCAAAGAATTAGACATGCAAACTTATTTTTTGTAGCACCAAGTGTAGCAACTTATGCAAAATATAAACCACTAAAACAAAAACTAATTGGAGGAATGGGAGAGTCACATACCAAGGAGCAATTCCTCAAAACAGTTTCGGAAACGGAGTTCCTAGCAAAGAGATCAAAAATTTCACTTTCTGGGTGAAGAACACGGGAGAGAGATAGCTAGAGAATTTTTTCTAGAGGTAGGAGAAGGAATGGGAGGAAGAGATAAGGCAGGGGGGCCTGTGGGCCCCACAAGTCAACCGACCGCGCCCCTAGGGGGCGCGGCCTGTTGCGTGGTGGCCCGCTGGCATGCCCCCCTGCAGTAATTTTTACACCCAAATTTTTTATTTATTCCAGAAAAATTCATGTTAAAATTTCGTGGAAATCTGAGACTTTTTATTTTTGAGGTATTTTTCATGCACATGAAAAACAGAAAGCAGGAATTTCATGGAATTTTATTTTTAATTTTTACTAAGAGAACAGAATATAAACTTGTGATACAAAGACTTGTGAATATTCAATTCATCAATCTCATGTCTTTCGAAAAGAATTCATTAATAAGGTTGATCAAGTCTTATTAATAAACGTTTCCGATTAACATGAAACCGAAGAATCTTCATATGTCACTAGGTTACCTCAATTGGGATTTGTATCTCCCCAACAATAAGATTATAATATTTCTTCTTCTTGGCGGTAGGGAGAGGAATTGTAATGTCTCCAATGATAATCGTGGGAAAAGGATCAATGACATTGATATTATTAACCAAAGTTTGCTTCCTTGGAAAATGCACGGTATGTTGCTTGCCATTGATATGAAAGGTGACCTTGCTTTTATTGCAATCTATAACAGCCCCTGCGGTATTTAGAGAAGGTCTACCAAGGATGATCGACATATTGTCGTCCTCCGGCATATCAAGAATAACAAAGTCTGTTAAGATAGTAACATTTGCAACCATGACAGGAACGTCTTCGCAAATTCCAATAGGTAAAGCAGTGGATTTTTTGGCCATTTGCAAAGATATATCAGCAGGTGTGAGTTTACTCAAGTCTTTTATAAAGAGAGAAAGTCATAACACTAACACCGGCCCCTAAATCACAAAAAGCAGTTTTAACATAATTCCTTTTAATAGAGCAACGTATTGTGGGTATACCCGGATCCCCCAACTTCTTAGGTACTCCACCATCAAAAGAATAATTAGCAAGCATGGTGGCAATTTCAGTTTCAGGTATCTTTCTTTTATTAGTGATAATATCTTTCATATACTTAGCATACGGAGGCATTTTCAATATATCAGTCAAGCGAGTGCGTAAATGGACATGTCTAATCATTTCAGCAAAGCGCTCAAAATCTTCCTCATCTTTACTTTTAGTGGCTTTACGAGGGAATGGCATAAGTTTTTGAACCCATGGCTCTCTTTCCCTTCCATGTTTCCTAGCAACAAAGTCTCTCTTATCATAACATTTATTTTTAGAAGGTGGGTTATCAAGATCCTCAGCAGGCTCAATTTCTACATCATTATCATTTTCTTTGTTATTATCTGGTTGAGCATCTATATGAGCATCATCATCATTATTATCATTTTCATTATCACTAGGTGTATGCTCACTACCAGAATGAGTCTCAGCATCAGAAACAGAAACTTCATTGTTTTTCTCAACAGGTTTTTCTATAACAGGTTCACTAGAGGCATGCAAGTTCCTATCATTTTTCTTTTTCTTCTTCTTCTTAGATGAACTAGGTGTATCTTCATTATTTTTCCGAGAATCTTGTTCAATTCTTTTAGGGTGACCTTCAGGATAAAGAGGTTCTTGGGTCATTCTACCTCCTCTAGTCACTACTCTAATAGCATGATCATTTATATTATTCATTTCAGCAAGCAAATCATTTTGTGATTTAGCGACTTGGTCTAGTTGAGTGTGAACCATAGAAGCATGTTGATAACCCACAAGTGTAGGGGATCGTTTGTAGCCTTTTTCGATAAGTAAGAGTGTCGAACCCAACGAGGAGCTAAAGGTAGAACAAATATTCCCTCAAGTTCTATCGACCACCGATACAACTCTACGCATGCTAATGCTTGCTTTACCTAGAACAAGTATGAAACTACTTTGCGGGAATAAAACTAGAAGTACTTTGCAAGATAATAAAGAACGTGGAAATAAAAGTTAGGTGATGTTTTAATAAAAGAACAATAAAAGTAAATAACTTAGTAGAAAGCTTTTTGTGTAACACAAGAGAAAGATTGTCCCTAGGTAATTGAATATAATATGATAGATACTTGTCATATGCAATGAGGGAGAGGCATACGCTAACACACTTTCCGTATTTGGATCATATGCACTTATGATTGGAACTCTAGCAAGCATCGCAACTACCAAAGTTCATTAAGGTAAAACCCAACCATAGCATTATGTATCAAGTCCCCTTTACTCTCATATGCAACAACCCACCTACTCGGGTTTATGCATCTGTCACTCAAGCAACCCACCATAGGCAAATCATGAACATATTGCAACACCCTACAACGGAAATCCCTCACATTTGCGCGACACGGAGGGCACCGTAGGACAACACCATATCAACATACAACTCTCCATAACATCATACCACAATTAACCCAAAGGACAAAAGAGATCTACTCAAACAACATAGGATAGCCAAATATCATTGGGAAATAATATATGGATTTGAGCACCATGTTTAAGTAGAGATTACAGTGGGGAAGAGAGGTGTTACACCGCTCCATAGAGGGGGAGAGAGTTGGTGTTGATGGCGGCGAAGTTGTTAGTGTAGATCGTCGTCACGATGATTGCCCCGGCGGCGTTTCGGCACCACCGGGAGAGAGGGGGAGAGAGCCCCCCTCCTTCTTCTTCTTCCTTGGCCTCCCCCTAGATGGGGGGAGAGTTGTCCCTCTGGTCCATGGCCTCCATGGCGGCGGAGGGGCAGGAGCCCCTCCTAGATTGGATCTCCCTCTCTGTTCTCTTCTGTTTCACGTTCCTGTTTTCTGGCCGAAAACCGTTTCTTATATTGCCGGAGATCCGTAACTCCGATCGGGCTGAAATTTTGAGGGGATTTTTATCCAAAAATTAGCTTCCTTGCGCCCGAAGGAGAGATCCAACCGACTTACAAGCTGGGCACAACCCACCAGGGCGCGCCTGGGCCCTGGCGGCACGCCCGGGCCCTGGCGGCACGCCCTGGTGTCTCGTGGGGGCTGTGGGCCTCCGTTTGCATTGATTCTACTTCTCAAAATTCAAAAATATTCCAAAAAAAACTCTGTAAATTTTTATCGTGTTTGGACTTCGTTTGATATGGATATTCTGTGAAACAAAAAACATGCAACAAACAGGAACTGGCACTGGGCACTGGATCAATAGGTTAGTCAAATAAATCATATAAAATGTTGCCAAAAATATGTGAAAGTTGTATAATATTGGCATCAAACAATCAAAAATTATAGATACGACGGAGACGTATCAGCATCCCCAAGCTTAATTCCTGCTCGTCCTCGAGTAGGTAAATGATAAAAAAAGATAATTTTTTATGTGGAATGCTACCTAGCATAATCTTGATCATATATCTAATCATGGCATGAATATTAAGACACAAGTGATTCAAAGCAATAGTCTAGTTTTGACATAAAGACATTAATACTCAGTCATCCCAACAAACAATCATGTCTTTCAAAATATCAAGGCTAAAGAACGCTATCCTACAAAATCATATAGCCTTGTCATGCTCTGTCTTCTTAACACAAAGTATAAATCATGTACTACCCCGGTGTCAGCCAAGCAATTGGTTCATACTTTTTAACGCGCCTCATCATTTTCAACTCTCACGCAATACATGAGCGCAAGCCATGGATATAGCACTATGGGTGGAATAGAGTATGGAGGTAGGTTTCAAAGGGGTAAAAGTGGAGAAGAAAGTCTCGCATTAACTCAGCATATCAACGGGCTATGGAGATGCCCATCAATAGATATCAATGCGAGGAGTAGGGATTGCCATGCAACGGATGCACTAAGAGCTATAAGTGTATGAAAGCTCAATATGAAAACTAAGTGGGTGTGCATATAACTCTATAATGAAAAATTCCCACTAGTATATGAAAGTGACAACATAGGAGACTCTCTATATGAAAAACATGGTGCTACTTTGAAGCACAAGTGTGGAATTAGCATGCCCCTTTTTCTTTCATTCATTTTTTTTCTTTTTTTCTTTTCTTTTTTTCTTTTTCTTCTTTTTTTCTTTTTTTTTCTTTTTTTCTTTGTCCGGAGCCTCATCCGGACTTGTAGGGGAATCATAGTTTCCATCATCCTTTCATCATCGGGGCATGCTCTAATAATGAATAATGATGATCATCACACTTCTATTTACTTACAACTCAATACTACAACGATAGTAGAACAAAGTATGACGCTATATGAATGCAATGATCTAGCATAGCAAAGATATAAAAAAACGGACAAGCCATAAAAACATCATGCTAGCTATCTTACGATCATGTAATGCAATATGACAATGAATGCTCAAGTCATCAAAACGGAAGCGGTGGAAGTTGCATGGCAATATATCTCGGAATGGCTATGGAAATGCCATAATAGGTAGGTATGGTGGATGTTTTGAGGAAGATATAATAAGGCTTATGTGTGATAGAGCGTATCATATCACGGGGTTTGGATGCACCGGCGAAGTTTGCACCGACTCTCGAGGTGAGAAAGGGCAATGCACGGTACCGTAGAGGCTAGCAAATTGCGGAAAGGTAAGAGTGCGTATAATCCATGGACTCACATTAGTCATAAAGAACTCACATACTTATTGCAAAAGTTTTATTAGCTCTCTCGAAGCAAAGTATTACTACGCATGCTCCTAGGGGGAGGTTGGTAGGAGTTAACCATCGCGCGCCCCCGACCTTCACACAAAGATAGACAATCAAGAATAAATTGTGCTCCAACTTCCTAGCATGACGGGAGACTATACGTGCATGCTTCGGGAATCACAAACCTCAACACCAATATCTTACTAAACACGATCATCCACTAGTACCTCCCACATATTATCACCTCTATATCGCAAAACTATTGCAAGGAATCAAACATATCATATTCGGTGATCCCTAAGTTTTATGTAGGATTTTATGACTAACCATGTGAATGACCAATTCCTGTTGACTCTCTAAATAGATATAAGTGAAGCAAGAGAGTTTAATTATTTCTACAAAAGACCATGCTCTAATAAATATAAGTAAAGCAAAAGAGCATTCTATGAATAACGGTTTTCTATGTGAAGAGAAACAGGCAATCCAAACTTCAAATGATATAAGTGAAGCACATGAAGCATTCTATAAAGCCATACTCAAAAGATATAAGTGAAGTGCAATGAGCATTCTATAAATCAACCATGGACTATCTCATACCAGCATGGTGCATAAAAGAAAAGTTAAAACTAAACACAAAAGACGCTCCAAGATTTTACGCATATCATGTGATGAATAAAAATATAGCTCCAAGTGACATACCGATGATTTGGAATAAAAGAGGGGATGCCTTCCCGGGGCATCCCCAAGCTTAGACGCTTGAGTCTTCCTAGAATATTACCTTGGGGTGCCTTGGGCATCCCCAAGCTTAGGCTCTTGCTGCTCCTTATTCCTTATCATCGTGATAACACCCAAAACTTGAAAACTCCAATCACACAAAACTTAACAGAAAATTCGCGAGATCCGTTAGTACACATAACACCAAATCCCATCATGTCTTGCCATAACATTATTGCATAATTATAATCTAACATTACCCACTGTATTCTATCACAATTCTATGGCTCCCAAGTCAATGGAGCTCAACAAGAATTCAAACATAAGCACGCAAAGCAGCTATAACAACAATCTGTGAAAATCAGGACAGTCTGTAAAGATTTGTAGACACGTATACTTCTCTAGCTCAAAAAATTCTGAAACATTAGGACATGAGAAATGATTTGCATAAAAGTACTGTGTAAAAATTTCAGAATTTTTGCACGCTCCAGTAAAATATGAAAATTCAAACACTACGGCAAAAGTTTCTGTTTTTGCACAGCACACATCAAACAAGCAATTCAAACATCCTAAAGGCAAATCTTGGCACATTATTTTTATAATACAATGGATTTGTACAAGGGGATAATTATTTTTGTTGGAAAAGTTTCCGTGATTCAAGATTCACAAAGTTTCCATGGGCATGAACAAAAGTTCAAGGCTAGCCCCCACTTCAACGATGCTCATCATCTCTTCTCACTTTCACCTTTCCTTTTGTGAAGTTTTAGGTTCCCCTCTATATTTTTTTTGTTTTTAAACTTTATAAAAGCACACAACAGAAAAAAATGACTCTCTAAAACTTCCGGGTTGTCTCCCTGGCAGCGCTTTCTTTAAAGCAATTAAGCTAGGCATAAAGTGCTCAAGTAATGGTTTCACCCGGATCCCAAGGTATATCAAAGCCAATTTTAATTAACAATGATTTTTAATTTAGTAGTGAGCACAAAGTGATATATATCATGTGACAACGAAGTCTAACTCTCTTCCTATGCATCGGCATGTCATACAAGAACAATTCATGCACATTAAGTAAAGGCTAATGCATAGTATAAACGGTTTCTTGCAATTTTATAGTATTGGAAACATAGAGAGGTGAAGATTTGGTTCCTCTCTCATAATAATTGCAATTAGGAGCAGCAAGCACATGCATATTATATTCTTCAAAATCATCATGTGTAGTAGCAAAACGCAACCCATCAATATAATCCTTAATAAGAGCAAACTTCTCCGATATAGTGTAGTTAGGAGAATTCAAAAAGATAATAGGACTATCATGTGTGGGTGCAATAACAAAAATTTCATGCTTAACATAAGGAACTATAGAAATTTCATATTCATAAGCATAATTCATATTGGCATCATGGCCACAAGCATAGCAAGCATCAAGTTCATCAAAAAGGGATATTTCAAATGAATCCAAGGGATCATAGCAATCATCATGGCATTCATCCTTCGGTAAGCACTAAGGGTAATTAAACAATGTATGAGTTGAAGAGTTACTCTCATTAGAAGGTGGGCATGGGTAGCTAATCCGCTCTTCCTCCTTTTGTTCTTTGCTCTCCTCCTCATCTTCTTCATCTAATGAGCTCACAGTTTCAGCAATTTCTTCTTCCATAGGTCCCTGCAAAATATTAGTCTCTTCCAAAGCAGCGGACATTCTTTCAATAAATTCAATAATATTAGCATTGCAATCATAATTCTCATAGCAATATTTAAGTATGGCAAAAATTTTAGATTTGTAAGAAACATCATCATACTTTTCAATCAAGGAAGCAACTTCATAAGCACCTTTGCAAGCAACAAATTCTTCTATTCGTTCCACATCATAGTAATCATAAGTACCTTTAGCATAAGAAGCTAAGGTTTCATTATCATTAAATTTGCATGAAAAGGGAAGGTGTGGAGCGTTCATCCTAGAGCAACAAGTACTATCATATCTCAAGCATAGCTCCCGAGCATACCAATGCAACATATGAATTTGATCCCATAACAATTTCTCTTTTTGAGTCAAGCGATAATCTCTAAAGTATTCACGTTGATCCAACATTACTCCCATTATCAAGTTGAATGGGGTCTTCTCAGTATTATCAAAGTAGTATTTAATACTTTGCACATAACTAGCATCGAGGGTTTTAGGAGGTTCCCCATCTCCATGAGTAGCAAGTACCACTAATTTTTTTGGTGTTTCGTGTTCCATATCCATAACTAAAGATATAAAACAACTAATAACAGAAAATAAAAATTACTTAGTGATAAAGCAAACAAGCACACATGAGAATATTCACCCCACGCTATTGCTCCCCGGCAACGGCGCCAGAAAAAGGTCTTGATAACCCACAAGTGTAGGAGATTGTTTGTAGCCTTTTTCGATAAGTAAGAGTGTCGAACCCAACGAGGAGCTAAAGGTAGAACAAATATTCCCTCAAGTTCTATCGACCACCGATACAACTCTACGCACACTAATGCTTGCTTTACCTAGAACAAGTATGAAACTACTTTGCGGGAATAAAACTAGAAGTACTTTGCAAGATAATAAAGAACGTGGAAATAAAAGTTAGGTGTTGTTTTAATAAAAGAACAATAAAAGTAAATAACTTAGTAGAAAGCTTTTTGTGTAACACAAGAGAAAGATTGTCCCTAGGCAATTGAATATAATATGATAGATACTTGTCATATGCAATGAGGGAGAGGCATACACTAACACACTTTCCGTACTTGGATCATATGCACTTATGATTGGAACTCTAGCAAGCATCCGCAACTACCAAAGTTCATTAAGGTAAAACCCAACCATAGCATTATGTATCAAGTCCCCTTTACTCCCATATGCAACAACCCACCTACTCGGGTTTATGCTTTTGTCACTCAAGCAACCCACCATAGGCAAATCATGAACATATTGCAACACCCTACAGCGGGAATCCCTCACGTTTGCGCGACACGGAGGGAACCGTAGGACAATACCATATCAACATACAACTCACATCCATAACATCATACCGCAATTAACCCAAAGGACAAAAGAGATCTACTCAAACATCATAGGATAGCCAAATATCATTGGGAAATAATATATGGAGTTGAGCACCATGTTTAAGTAGAGATTACATCGGGGAAGAGAGGTGTTACACCGCTGCATAGAGGGGGAGAGAGTTGGTGTTGACGGCGGCGAAGTTGTTGGTGTAGATCGTCGTCATGATGATTGCCCCAGCGGCGTTCCGGCGCCACCGGGAGAGAGGGGAGAGAGCCCCCCTCCTTCTTCTTCTTACTTGGCCTCCCCCCTAGATGGGAGGAGAGTTCCCCCTCTGGTCCATGGCCTCCATGGCGGCAGAGGGGCAGGAGCCCCTCCTAGATTGGATCTCCCTCTCTGTTCTCTTCTGTTTCACGTTCCTGTTTTCTGGCCGAAAACCATTTCTTATATTCCCGAAGATCCATAACTCCGATCGGGCTGAAATTTTGAGGGGATTTTTATCCAAAAATTAGCTTCCTTGCGCCCGAAGGAGAGCTCCAACCGACTTAGGAGCTGGGCACAACCCACCAGGGCGCGCCTGGGACCTGGGGGCGCACCCTGGTGTCTCGTGGGGGTTGTGGGCCTCCGTTTGCGTTGATTCCACTTCTCAAAATTCACAAATATTCCAAAAAAAATCTCCGTAAATTTTTATCGCGTTTGGACTTCGTTTGATATGGATATTCTGTGAAACAAAAAACATGCAACAAACAGGAACTGGCACTGGGCACTGGATCAATAGGTTAGTCCAATAAATCATATAAAATATTGCCAAAAATATGTGAAAGTTGTATAATATTGGCATGAAACAATCAAAAATTATAGATACGACGGAGACGTATCACATGTTTGCCTAAACGTTTCACATCATTTGCAATTCTAAACATTAAGTCACTTAAGCGATCTATCATCATAGCATTACGTTGCAATTGATTCTTAACATATTTGTTGAAATGTTCTTGCTTAACAACGTAATTATCAAATTCATCCAAGCATTGTTCAGGAGTCTTAGTATAAGGTATATCACTTTTATTAAAGGAACGGAGAGAGCTTACCTTTACTACCTGTGTCGGGGTATCAAGTCCATGTATTTCTTCAATAGGTGGTGATTTCTTGACATCCTCAATTTTAATACCTTTCTCCTTCATAGACCTTTTTGCTTCTTGCATATCTTCGGGACTGAGAAATAGAATACATCTCTTCTTTGGAATAGGCTCTGAAGGTGGTTCAGGGAGTGTCCAATCTTCGACATTTTGCATTATGTCGTTCAATAATTCTTCAGCTTGTCCAACAGTTCTTTCCCTGAAAACACAACCAGCACAACTATCTAGGAAATCCCTAGAAGCATTAGTTAGTCCATTATAAAAATATATCAAGTATTTCATTCCTCTCAAGTGGACAATCAGGCAAAGCTCGTAGTAACCAGAGAAGCCTCCCCCAAACTTGAGGGAGATTCTCTTCTTCAATTTGAGCAAAGTTAAATATTTCCTATAAGGCAGCTTGTTTCTTAAGAGCAGGAAAATATTTTGCAGAAAAGTGTTGAAGCATATCCTGCGGACTGCGTATGCAACCAGCAGTATGTGATAAGAACCATTCCTTGGCCTCGCCTTTTAGCGAGAAAGGAAAAAAGCTTAAGGATATAATGGTAGCGAATCTTTTCTTCATTGGTAAACAAAGCAGCAATATCATTCAGTTTCATAAGGTGTTCGACAATAGTTTCATTTTCATAACCATGGAAAGGATCAGACTCTACTGTAGGAATTAACTCAGGGTCTATAGAGAACTCATAATCCCTATCAGTAACAAATATAGGAGAAGTGGCAAATTTAGGATCATGTTTCATTTTCTCCATCATAGATTTTTCTTTTAGTTTGCATAATAGTTTCTTCACATCATCTCTATTTTCACAAGCAAGAATGTCCCTAGCTACCTCGTCATCCATAACATATCCTTCAGGTACAAAAGGCAATTCATATCTATTAGGTGAGCGAGGGGTAATAGGTGATTCAAAGTCTTCCTCAATTTCAGCATTCTCAAGTTCTCTAGCTTTAGCAATATGAGCATCAAGTAATTCATTCAGTGGTACAGATTCAGTTTCAACATGTGTAGCAATAGTTTCATCATTAATTTTAGAAGTAGCATCATCAAGTTCATGTGACATATCAGGACGATCAACATGTGGTGGTGTAATAAGCTGATTAAAACAGTAGGTGAATCAAAAGCAGAGCTAGATGGTAGTTCCTTACCTCCTCTCGTGCGAGAGGGGACGATCTTAGTTCGAGTATCTTTCAGATTCTTCATAGTAGCAATTGGATATCCTTCAGTTAACACAATAAATAGAGCTATGCTCCCCGGCAACAGCGCCAGAAAAAGGTCGTGATAACCCACAAGTGTAGGGGATCGCAACAGTCTTCACGGGTAGTATTTCACCCTAATTTATTGATTCGACACAAGGGGAGCCAAAGAATATTTATTGGCCTTGACGGTTGAGTTGTCAATTCAACCGCACCGAGGATATCTCTTTGCAGCAAAGATTTAGTAGCACGGCAAATAGTAGTAGCAAAGGTAACAGTAATAGTGTCAGTAGCAGTTTTGTAGCAAGTGTGACAGTGACAATAGCAATAGTAACTTGGCAAGATTCAGTATATGTAAAGCGTAGGCACGTGGATCGGTGATGGATAATGATTTAGATAACATTGATCATATAACAGTTACACACTAGGGCGACACAGAACTAGCTCCAATTCATCAATGTAATGTAGGCATGTATTCCGTATATAGTCATGCGTGCTTGCGATAAGAACTTGCATGACATCTTTTGTCCTACCCTTCCGTGGCAGTGGAGTCCTATTCGAAACTAAGCGATATTAAGGCCTCCTTTTAATAGAGAACCGAAACAAAGCATTAACACATGGTGACTACATGAACTCCTCAAACTACGGCAATCATCGGAAAGAATCCCAGTTATTGTCACCATGGGGTATGCGGATCATGACACGTAATAGGTACATATAACTTGCAAGATAGGATCCAAATCACTCTTATATTCATGAAAACATAATAGCTTCACATCTGAAATCATGGCACTCGGGCCCTAGTAACAACCATTAAGCATAGCAAAGTCATAGTAACATCAATCTCAGAACATAGTGGATACTAGGGATCAAGCCCTATCAAACTTAACTCGATTACATGATCAACTCCATCCAATCCCACCACCGTCCAGCAATCCTACAAAGGAATTACTCACTCCCGATGGTGAGCGTCATGGCGGTGTTGATGGAGAAGGGTTGGTGATGACGTCGGCGACGATTTCCCCTCTCCGGAGCCCAAAACTGGCTCCAGATCAGCCCTCCGGAGGAAGAACAGGAGGTGGCGGCGGCTCCGTCTCGTGAAACGCGATGAAATCTTCTCTCCTATTTTTTTCTCCGCGGATGTGAATTTATAGCGTTGGAATTAGGGTCGGAGGGGCCACGAGGGCCCCACAAGCCATCTGGCGGCGCCCCTAGGGGGGCGCGGCCGGTTGCGTGGTGGCCTTTTGGTCCACCCCCTTCGGCAGTTCTTCGCTCTAAAATTCCTTATATATTCCAGAAAAAATCCACAAAAAGTTTCATCCAATTTCGAGAACTTTTATTTCTGTACAAAAATAACACCAAGGTAGTTCTGCTGAAAACAACGTCAATTCGGGTTAGTTCCATTCAAATCATGCAAATTAAAGGACAAAACCAGAGCGAAAGTGTTTGGAAAAGTAGATACGTTTGAGACGTATCAAAGACGTCCCGTTTGTTCGGAGGGTCATGATTCTAATGAAAAATTTGAAAAAAGTGGGTTTGGAGAGGTCAAAACTTTAACTAGTAATATGCCCACTATCTTGGATTACAAGGACTTTAATTATGAAAGTTGCTCTTTAATAGAATGTATTACCTTGTTGCAATCCGTTATTAGCTCACCCAATTCTTGTGAACAAAATAAGGCTTTTACTAAATATATAGTAGAAGCGATGATAAAAGCTTATGATGAGAAACTTGAACTAGAAGCTTCTATACCTAGAAAATTGCATGATGAATGGGAACCTACTATCAAAATAAATATTAAAGAATATGAATGCAATGCTTTTGTGTGACCTTGGTGCTAATGTTTCAACAATACCTAAAACTCTTTGTGATGTGCTAGGTCTCATCGATATTCAAGATTGTTCCCTTAACTTGCATCTTGCGGATTCTACCATTAAGAAACCTTTAGGTAGAATAAATGATGTGCTTATTATTGCAAATAGAAAGTATGTGCCTGTAGATTTCATTGTGCTTAATATTGAATGCAATCCATCTTGTCCAATTATACTTGGAAGACCTTTCTTACGAACTATAGGTGCCATTATTGTTATGAAAGAGGGAAACATAAGGTTCCAATTCCCATTAAAGAAAGGGATGGAACACTTCCCTAGGAAGAGAATTAAACCACCTTATGAATCTATCATGAGGTCTACTTATGGAATGAGCGTTAAAGATGACAACACTCAATACTATGCATTATGCCTAGCTAGGGACGTAAAACAATAGTTATCTTTAAATTTTTGTATTTACTTTCTGTTTGTGTGTGATAACATGATTATCTCCTCTGTAATGATTGTGTTTTTATGTTTAAATTACTATTTGTGCCAAGTAAAGCCTTTGGGATGACTTGCATGATGAGTAGAATTGATACGGTGCAAAAACAGAAACTTTAGCGTCCAGTGCAGAATTTTGATGATTTTACTGGAACGTATTTTGATCTGAACTTTTTAAAGAGTATTGGTATACAAATTCCACAGGTTGTCCTAATTTTTCAGAATTTCTGGAGTTACAGAAGTATAGTTTCTTTACATATCATTACAGACTGTTCAGTTTTAGACAAATTCTGTTTTTGCTTGCATAGTTTGCTTGTTTTGATGATGCTATGGATTGTATCGGGGGGTATAAGCCATGCAGAAGTTAGAATATAGTACATTATGCAATAATAAAATATGAATCAATTTATAACAGTACCTAAAGTATTTGATATGTTTATTATACTAACGAATCTCACGAAGTTTTGTTGAGTTTTGTGTGCTGAAGTTTTCAAGTTTTGGGTGTTATCACGATGGATAAAGGAATAAGGAGCAGCAAGAGCCTAAGCTTGGGGATGCCCAAGGCACCCCAAGTCAAATTCTAGGAAGAGTCAAGCGTCTAAGCTTGGGGATGCTCCGGAAGGCATCCTCTCTTTCGTCTCAATCCATCGGTATGTCACTTGGAGCTATATTTTTATTCATCGCATGATATGAGTTTTGCTTGGAGCGTCATTTGCTTTTGTTTGTTTTTGCTTTAGTTTGCCACAATAATTGTTTTATGGACACACCTATTTGAGAGAGACACACCTTCACCATGATTTGTTAGAATACTTTATGTGCTTCACTTATATCTTTTGAGCTTAGAAGTTGCTCTAGTGCTTCACTTATATCTTTCTGAGCACGGTGGCGTATGGATTTTATAGAAATAATTGCACTCTCGTTCTTCACTTATATTTATTTGAGAGTTAATAAATAGTGACGGTAATTTGCATGGGTTATAAGATTGGTCCAAAAATAATAGGTATTCAAGGAGTGCATAATAAAAACCTTCATGTAGCACATAAAAGAGAAACTGTGGGCTAATAATATTTATGTGGTAATCTGAAAGGGCATGAGTGCATGGTTGTCGATTCAAAGGAGTATCGATATTAAAAGTTGTTAATTTCCCGTTTGTCTAAATATTGGTTATGGCATGACGGGGATGTGTGAGCATTATTATTCCCCGTTGAAATCCTAGTGTTGTTTTGAGTCGGAGGCGCGCGATGGTTAACTCCTCCCAACCTCCTCCCTAGGGGCATGCGAGTAGTACTTTGCTTCGAGAAAGCTAATAAAACTTTGCAATAAGTATATGAGTTCTTTATGACTAATGTGAATCCATGGACATACGCGCTCTCACCTCCTCATATTTTGCTAGCCTCTCCGGTACCGTGCATTGCCCATTCTCACTTCGAGGATCGGTGCGAACTTCGCCGGTGCATCCAAACCCCGCGACATGATACGCTCTGTTGCACATAAGCCTCCTTATATCTTCCTCAAAAAATCCACCATACCTACCTATCATGGCATTTCCATAGCCATTCCGAGATATATTGCCATGCAACTTTCACCGTCACATCATATGACTAGTTCACTCATTGTTATATTGCTTTGCATGATCATGTAGTTGACATAGTATTTGTGACAAAGCCACCGTTCATCATTATCATACATGCTACACTAGATCATTGCACATCCTGGTACACTGCTAGAGACATTCGTATTGAGTCATATTGTTTCATAGTTTTTCATGTTGAGTTGTAAGTAAATAAAAGTGTGATGATTTTCATTATTAGGGCATTGTCTCAGTGAGGAAAAAGAGAGAAAAAAGAAGAAAAGAGAAAAAGAAAGAAAAAATAAAAAGGAGAAAAGAAAGAAAAGGAACAATAAAAAATAAAATAAATGAGAGAAAAGATAGAAGGGACAGTGCTACGGCCTCTTTTTCCACACTTGTGCTTCAAAGTAGCACCATGTTCTTCACATAGAGAGTCTCGTGTTTTGTCACTTCCATATGCTAGTGGGAATTTTTCATTATAGAACTTGGCTTGTATATTCCGATGATGCGCTTCCTCAAATGCCCGATGTCTTCATGAGCAAGCAAGTTGGATGCACATCCACTTAGCTTCATTCGATCTTTCATATACTTATAGCTCTAGTGCATCCGTTGCATGGCAATCCCTACTCCTCACATTGATATCTATTGATGGGCATCTCCGTAGCCCGTTGATACGCCTAGTTGATGCGAGACTTTCTTCTCCACTTTTTACCCCTTTGATATCAACCACCATATTCTATTCCACCTATTTGTTATGTACATGGTTCACACTCATGTATTGCGTGAAGAATAAAAAGCTTACTCGTTAAAAAGTATGATCCAATTACCTGACTTGGACACCATGGTGCTTGACATTTGTATTAATGTGGTGAAGAAGGAGTCATGCCTTACTAATATGATAAAATGAATGGGGGTAAACATTCTTTGAGGATCGTATATTTCGAAAGATTGATGATTGTGTTACTTATGCTTATAAATGTTACTATGTTGATGTTTGTTAATTTATCGTTTCTCAAAGAGCATACATGCAAGAGATTACATGTTGGGTAACATGTCACATCAAAAAAAATTGTTTTTATCATTTACCTACTCGAGGACGAGCAGGAATTAAGCTCGGGGATGTTGATACGTCTCCAACATATTTATAATTTTTGATTGTTCCATGATATAATATTATCATTCTAGGATACTTTTTGGGCATTTATTTGCTGATTCATATTATTTTTTAGCACTAACCTATTAACCCGATGCCAAGTGCCAGTTGTTGTTTTCTGCATGTTTTTGGCTTTTCAGGTTTACAGTACCAAACGAAGTCCAGTTGCCACAAAACTTTTTGATGATTTTTTCTGGACAAAAAGAATACCTGAAAGCTCTAGGAGACGACCGGAGGCCGCACGAGGGCCCCACAAGCCAAAAGGGCGCGCCCAAGGGGGTCGGAGCGCCCTGTTAGCTTGTGGCCGCCGCCCGGCTCTCCTGACCCCATACCCTGGCCTATAAATTCACATATAATACAAAAACCCTAGGGTAGCTCCCGCAACACTTTTTCCACCGCCGCAAGTCTCTGTTCCGTCGCATCTGGAGCCCTTTTCTGGTGCCCTGTCGCCTAGGGATCGATCACGGAGGGCCTCTTCATCATCCTTGCTGCTCCCATGGTGATGTGTGAGTAGTCCACCACAAACCTATGGGTCCATAGCTAGTACCTAGATGTCTTTTTCTCTCTCCTTGATCTTCAATACAATGTTCACCGCGACCTTCGCGGTGATCTATTTGATGTAATCTTCTTTTGCGGTATGTTTGTTGTGGGTTTATGTTCAGATTATTTATGATAAAAGATTTGAGTCTTCTCTGAATACTTATTTGATTCTTATTTGCATGATCATCATAGCTTCGTAAATCTCTCCGATCTATCGGTTTAGTTTGGCTGACTAGATTGGTTTATCTTCAGTGAGAGGGGTGTGTTGTAGTTGGTTCAATCTTGCGGTGCTCTACATCCCAATGACATAGTAGGGGACAAGACACGTATTTGTATTGGTGACACTAAGGATAAAACGATCGGGTTCATTCATATTAATTGAGTTTACTTTGTCTACATCATGTCATCGTTCTCCAAGCATTACTTTGTTTGCATGAACTTAATACCTAGAGAGGCAAGCATAAAAGCGCTCTCGAAGTGGAGTAATAGTAGTAGATGCAGGCAGGAGTCGGTCTACTTGTTTATGGACGTGATGCCTGTGTACACATGATCATTGCCATGAATAAATATTGCATAACTATGCGCTTTTCTATTAATTGCCCAACAGTAATTTGTTTACCCAATGTATGCTTTATTTAAGAGATAAGCCTCTAGCAAACACTATGGCCCCTGGGTCTATTCACTTATATATTTACAAAAGCTATTATTTTCTTGCTGCCATTATTTACTTTTTATTTTATTTTGGAATTTATAATTACCAACTGTCATCTACACTACTCATTTGCTTGCAAGTAACGAGTTCAAGGGGATTGACAACCCTCTTGCCCGCGTTCGGTGCAAGTGTTTGCTCTTTTGTCTGTAGGCGCTAAAGATGGGAGTTGTGTGGTCCTCCTATTGGTTTGATAACCTTGGTTCTCACTGAGGGAAATGTTTATCTATATTGTGCTGCATCATCCCCTCCTCTCCGGGGGAAAACTCAACGCAGATCACAAGTATCAACCCTCATGGATATGGACATTAACGAGTTCCCGAATGCTCCGCCGGAGATCTTCATTGGGTGTTTGACGCATGTAGATTATTGAATCAGATGGGATTCGGTTGTGTGCGCCCCGATTTTAGACCGAGTGGCTTCAAGAGGGCGTGACGCGAAGCTTCGGTATATGTTGACATTATGGGACACGTCAGTAATTCAATTTCTATGGTGAAGACATTGGTGGAACATTATGGCGACTAAGGCATGAGGCCTTGTAATGGTGGATCGAGTCTTCGTGGCGATGATGACTTTGCTTGGTGATTCGCGACTCGTAGCAGTGACATCGGCAAGTGGGGGCGACAACACATGCGGAGTACATAGTCTTAGCTTTCAGGGTGAAAACTCAAGGCCACCTTAATTGGTTGTGCCTGGTAGTGACCTTGTTTACGGCATTGTTTTGAGAGAGCGGATCTTGCTCGAGTGAAAACCTAAGATATAGGATCGGGCGATAATGGTGCTTCTACACTGTTTCCTTCTTGGAGGCGCCGCTTTTGGATAATTTGGACTTTGGGTGTTGTCTAGGTGGTGGGGACACGTCGATATTTCAATTTCTATGGTGAAGACAGTGGCGGAGAACGTCATGGCGAATGAGGTTTGAGGGCTTGTAATGGAGGATCGAGTCTTCATGGCGATGAGGACTTTGCTTGGTGGTTCATGACTCGTAGCAGCGACATCGGCAAGTGGGGGCAGCATCACATGCGGAGTACAGAGTCTTAGCTTTCAGGGTAAAACCCCAAGGCATGGCCTTAATTGGTTGTGTCGGGCAGTGACCTTGTTGAACACATTGTTTTGAGAGCGTGGATCTTCTCTAGGGTGAGCACCTAAGATTTAGGATCGGGCGATGACGGTGCTTGTGCACTGTTTCCTTATTGGAGGCGTCGTGTTCGGAGATTTTGGACTTCGGGTGTTGTCTAGGTGGTGATTCGTGCTGACGCTAAAAGGAATTTATCACTGTGGTGGGATCTTCGTTTTTTTCTTCTGTTTATCTTTTGATTGTGTGCATCTGTAGTGTCTTTACGACACTACTTTGTTTCGGATTTTGGGTGTGATTGGCATCTTCGCGATGTTAATATATTCCCCTTGTAAAAATCACGTTGGATGGGTGCCCATCTGGTAGCTTAACAGTAAACAAAATTACACTTCACGGATTCCCTCAAAATAATAATTATACTTCATTGATAACAAATTCAAGAGAAAACACGTATTTAAATTCAGTTTCTTCATAAATCAATTGTGGACAAGTTGACAATCAAACATAAGTAAATAACATGACTAAATTAACACAACATCGAATGACACGTGACACCAAGTGGCCAAGTGTCACGTGCTATTCGTGGTTGACTAAATTGCAGCTTGGCCACTGCCCTCCTCCGCAATGGAGCTTCGCGGCTTTCTGGGTCTGACAGGTTATTACAGAAGGTTCGCTCAGAACTATGGGCCGATTTCTAAACCAATGACTTGGTTACTCATAAAAAGGGGTTCCAGTGGACAGACCAGGAGACAACAACTTTTCTTACTCTCAAAACAACAATGATGCAGACTCCAGTGTTGGCCTTACCGAATTTAACAACCCCATTTGTTGTTGAAACTGATGCATGTGACACTAGAGTAGGAGCGGTGCTAATGTAGAGAGGTCATTCGATCGCATATATGAGCAAGGCATTGGGAATTATGAATCACAAGCTCTCAGTCTATGAGAAAGAGTTTCTATAAGTGATTATAGCAATAGATAAATGACGTAGCAACTAGTATCTTCATGTGGGGGTAGATGCAATCTGAGCGCTTCTGAATGGTCACGCCATCACATTCCAAGAAAGGGCCACCATTGGTTTCCGTTTGTCTGTTGCAATAGAAGAACCGGAGGAACAGATCTAAAGCCGTCTCCATCTGGAGATAATTCTCAAAGAACACTTGGAAGTTACTGATGTTAATGATGGAGTTCGGCGCGAGATCTTGAGGCCGCATGCCGTAGTACGCAAGGACATTGCAAAAAAATCTAGAGTCAGGCGGCCTAAAGCCCCGAGATATGTGGTAAGCGAAAACAATTTACTTCACCTTGGTTTGGTTTTGACCGGGTCTCCTCTCTGGGCGCACGCCAACTGATCTCAGCCTTTGGTGGAGCAACCCGGCGGGCTCGAGCTCCGCAAGCTGGAGCTCGAAGATATGAGATTTAGCCGAGTCTGCGTAGACCAGGCGCTTGGTGATGGCCGGAGTAGGAGCTAAAGATGCAACCCCTCTTCCCTTTTACCATGGTCTTAGTAGGCATCTTCTTCTCACCCATGTGGCGAATGAAGTCCGGCGAAGGCAGCGCAAGCAGAGTTGAACTTGGAGTTTGGCGACATTGGAGGTAGGAGAAGAAGCAGTGGCAGACAAGCTCCGACGACGTTGAAGCAAGCAAGAGTAAGCTTGGAGCTGCGCAGCGCTGGATGAAGGAGAAGAAGTGGGGGCAAATGGACTCCAATGGCGCAAGCAAATCTAGGCTTGGATATAAGCGGCGGTGGAGGTAGGAGATGCAGCGGTGGCGTATGGGGTAAAATGAGCCCTGGGCTCCCCCACCACACTATTTATAGGCGGGGGTAGAAACTCTAATGTCGCGGTAATTTTGTAGAATGGCCCATGGGAATATGTGGTGATAATTTGTTAACCTGGGTCAAATCGCACAATGAGATACGCCGGTTTTTGACACGTGTCACGTGCGGAGAATTGTGTGTGATACGCAAAACAAATCGTAAGATAGGAAAATATGCTCCCAACTGTGCTACCTAAATGGGCCTTTGAGGAGGACCCAACAGAATAGCATGGGATGAGCCAAGAGGCATATGAACTCGATATGGGCGAAAGCCGGGTTTACTGAACAAAAATCAATGAAGCAACCGGTTCATCGATTTGACACAAAGACCCGGACTTTAGTCCTTAAAATATTTGTATGTTCTTGTTCCAGGAGCTTAGCATGGATGATAAAACTTATGGTTTTTGTGTGAACATAACACACGAGTCCTGAGATAAAAGTGGAAGAGCACAACAAGCCTGTATCTAGGCTAACCTGGGGGGTAATCTCGGGGGAATTACCCACGAACTAGACTCGGGTGCCGAGGAGACAGCCCGTCAACGCCAGAGGGCCCTAGACCGGGTTGTGTCCAGGAAGCCACCTGGGTCGGGTCTCAGTGGGCCAGACAGCTTGCAGGGGACCCGACCGATGGAGACACCACCCAACAAGGCCAAAGGCCCTAAGACCGGGTTGTCCAGGAAGCCACCTGGGCCGGGTCTCAGTCGGCCGAGGAGCCTGCAGGGAACTCGGACAGAGGAGACAGGACCCGACTTCTCATAGTCCATGTAAAAGACGAAAGACTTAGAATACTTAGCATAGGACACCGACTGCGGGTAGAACCCGGAGTCTCTTTTACTCCCAAGAACCCGACTGGTATATAAAGAGCAGGGTCTTTGGTCGTAAAAAAGGAGAAGTTAGAAGCTCTCGAGATAGAGGTAACGAAATAGCACCCTTGTAATCGAGACCACCATATTCAATAAGCAATCTAGCAGGAGTAGGTTTTACCGTCAACAAAGGGGTCGAACCTGGGTAAACTCGCGCCTCTCGTTACCGGTCAACCCCATCCAAGGATTCACTTCATAGCTATGGCCTCACAACTAAATATGAGAATGGTTGGGCAACCGTACCAAACCTGAACCGAACCCACGTGATGAAATTTTCGGAACCGAACCAAACTAACCCCACGTAATTGGCATTGGCGCCCAGCCTAAACTAAACCACATGACAAATTCACCCAAACCGAACTAACCCATTGTTGGAATTATGGTTTTAGCCTATGGTTCTAGATCAGTTCCCCACCCATACATGTACAGCTCAACAATACGATCCTCCACTTGACAACTAAAAACATAGCACCAGCTTAATAACACGTACCGATATTGCACTTGACAACTTACATATTCTGCACTACCAACGCTTAAAATAGATGAACACTTGATAACTTCATAACATGCAGTACAAAACGTAGATTATGAAGTGCAAATATTGTACTTAACAACTTACATATTCTTCACTACCAGCACTTAAAGTACATAGGTAATAAAAAACTGAGCTGAATTAAGGGTGATAACCGATTCCAAGTCGGATTGCATTACGCCATCTGCCGATGATGGATATCACCGAGTTCTCATGGCGGTAGCAGTCCGCCTGCACCTTCATATGAAAAGACACAATTTTTAGAACTTGTAACCATGAGTCCATGATATATCTTGACATGGACACTTCTGAAATTTCACTCGTTCACAATATGGCAAGTCACCTCTAGCCAATTTTAAAATTTGTTGGTAATAATTTTAATCAGTCAGGTTTCCCCTGAGAAGAGGCCGAAACAAATATGGTGTACGTTGTTTCCTAGGTCAGATAATGCATTGCAGTATGTACCATACACACGAAAAAACTCAAGCTATGAGTCTTGGTCACTAGTTGCTCATGCCATGCTCCAACTTCTCCCAAGTTTGTTAAAATCTTAGGTTTATGTAATTTTTGGCAACATATGGATGCTTTACACTATGTAACCAGGTGGTATGACAGAGTGGATTACCTGGATGATACAAGAGCATGCATGTGATTCTTTAGCCTTTTCTAGTAACTTGGGAACTTCACTAGCTATTGCGTATATGTATCGATGACGAGGATCATACTTCATCACATGTCAAGATACTTCAGGTAACCGCTTACCACAACTGAAGGCAATAGCTAGTGAAGGCTACTTCAGGTGCCGTTGTGCTCAAAGGAATTGCGAGAAAGTCATGGGCCATGGATGCCAATATAGGAAACTTTTCGGCATGCCTCTTCCACTAACCCAAGACATCAAAGTCAGCATCCTCCTCCTCACATGCTTATTCCAAGTATACATCAAGATCAGACTTATGTACACGTGACCTCCGACGAGACTTGTGTTTGGCAAACTCTTCTTCCAACTTCCTTTTCCCCGCAATAGGTGATCCAATAATGGTATTGCCTTGACTAGAAGGTGTCGAGTGTGCAGTGCTTGTCGCTGCAAGTAGCTCATATTCCTTGACATACCTTCTCACCCATTCTAAAGCAATTTCCACCTGTAATTTGCTCCTCATCGGTAGACATCTTGCAATAGAAGAAATCGAAGTAACCTTCTTTCCTCCTTGGATCCAGGAGTGTAGCAATGACAAGTGCGTGGTTAAAGGCAATGTCCTTGCTTTTTTCTACGACGATTAGGCTCCGCATTCTCCTTCTCCTCGGGATCCCAATGTTTATCGAGCTTTGCTTGCATCACTGCCGCCAATTCCTTCAACACATCAGAGGTCTGCCAACCTGGATCTTTCAATGCATGGCGAATATAAAGCACAAACGGCAGAAACTTGTGTGCAGTTGGCTTCCCGTGAGCTGAAACAATTAAGGTAAGCTCTTCAAAATCTTTAAGAAACTCACAAATAGCTTCTGCCTTCTCCCATTCTTGCTCACTCGGAGAATCTATCATCTTTCGATTGGCATAACTAGTGGGGACAAAATTGTATCTCAATGCTTCTACAAGCATTTTCCAGGTTGAGTTCCATCTTGTTGGTGTATCCATAGAGATACCTTTCTTTGAAGGCAGACCCATCCCACTTGCAATTGTATTGAAATCTTGAAGTCTTTAAGTAGAAGAGTCAATATACTTCAACAACTCACGTATCCTGTCAATAGCTTCATGGATTATTTTCATTCCATCCAGAACCAAGATATTAAGAATGTGCACACAATACCTCACATGCAAATGTTGACCTTCAAGGAGCAGCTCATGTTTGCGATATTTTATTAACTCATCACATGCATCAGTATTATTGCTGGCATTATCTAGTGTCAAAAGGGAACACCTTGCCCCTCGTGCCCATTAGGCAACCAACAATTTTTCATCTTCTATCGCATAGCCTGTGTGGGGATACTTCACTTCACTGAAACTTATGATCTTCTTCTTGTAGTTGAATTCTTGCATTGATATAATGGGCGGTGATGGACATGTAGCCCAAGTTTTATGATGATGCCCACACATCAGATGTTAAGCAAATGCGAAATCCAAATTTTGTAGCTAAATTTCGATATCTTTCTTCATTCCCTTGTACATCTTCATTGCATCATCGCGAATCGTGTGACGGCCCTTGACTTTAAATGATGGTTGCATTGAGTCAATCCATGGCTAAAGGTACGGATCTTCGAACTTAAGAAAGGGGACCTCAGCATGGATGCAAAACTTGACCACGAGATCACGTCAAACTTTTTGATCAAACACAAACGGGCCTTCGGATGGTGTTTTTTTCATGGTCAACATAAAAGTCTTCCTGCAAACACCCTCAATTGATCAAGAAGACTCTGCAATATGGGTTCTCAAGCTCGTAGTCCCAAACTTGGCGTGAAGTTGTGTTCCACAATATTTGCACACAACCTTGAGATCATCATGTACGAGAACGAGATCTTTTTCATAATGCTCCCATACCTTGGACCTTATAGCACGCTGTACTTGACCCATACCCTCATCCATGGAATATGTACTCTCGAAAATCTCTGAGGTAGACATGCCTCAAATTACAGAGCACATTGCATGTGGAAATACATATGGGAAATTACTATTAGAAAATGCTAGAGTGGTTTATATAACTCATCCATGAAAATACACTCATGGAACTAAAGAGTAGCATTTAAACAATCATCGGAATAGTTTCATATAAATCTCAAGAAGCTATTTCTTCACTATTACAAAAATACATCATTGTCAATGTAAATGATCCATGGGTCGTAGTACTTCTCGTGCCGCTGTGTGGTGGAGCTGCGAAATAGGAGGAAGTTGTAAGCGTGTATATACATGACATTCGTCATCATAAGTAATACAATCTCCATTTTTTCGCAAAAAATATATCAAATCAACATTTTTTAGCGAATAAAAAAATTCAAATAAACCTAACCTAAAAAGAATAAGTAAATCAAGCGAAGCTTGTTCTTGACCTTAAAAAAGGCTGCCCGTCCTATATCTACATCCCTCAAGAAACAAGGAGGCAACATTTCAAAAAAAGAAAAAGAAACAAGGAGGCAAGCAAATATACTCGGGAAAAAAATCCTCGAAAAAAAAAGCAAACATTCTCGCATCACATGCCGCGCCTTGTTCTACGATGCCTCGATAGTTTGCAGTTCGGGAGCGGGACATCGATACGAAATATACGATCGAGATCTGTTCCGCGAGGCAAAGAGGACGCGCATCCTACCGCTCCACGTCATCGATCCGAGGCGCTAACCCCTCCACCAATCAGCGCCCACGTCCCCCCCTCTATAAAATCCAGCACCCACCCTCCTCCTTTCCCCACACCATCTCCGCCACCTCCCCTGCTTCCAGCGAACTCACACATCCCACCACCGGAGCTCCCAATCCCACCCGCAGCGGCAGCCATGGCCCCCAAGGCAGACAAGAAGCCGGCCGCCGAGAACAAGGTCGAGAAGGCGGCGGAGAAGACCCCCGCCGGCAAGAAGCCCAAGGCCGAGAAGCGGCTGCCGGCGGGCAAGACGGCGTCCAAGGAGGCCGGCGGCGAGGGCAAGACCAGGGGCCGGAAGAAGGGCAGCAAGGCCAAGAAGGGCGTGGAGACGTACAAGATCTACATCTTCAAGGTGCTGAAGCAGGTGCACCCCGACATCGGCATCTCCTCCAAGGCCATGTCCATCATGAACTCCTTCATCAACGACATCTTCGAGAAGCTCGCCGGCGAGTCCGCCAAGCTCGCCCGCTACAACAAGAAGCCCACCATCACCTCCAGGGAGATCCAGACCTCCGTACGCCTCGTCCTCCCCGGCGAGCTCGCCAAGCACGCCGTCTCCGAGGGCACCAAGGCCGTCACCAAGTTCACCTCCTCCTAGACTGTCGATCTGTAGGTTGCTGTGACGAGTGTGGTTGGCTGATGTATCTCTGCTGTTGACTCTGCTTATCCAAGTAGAAGTAGTGGTAGTAGTTCGTGTGGTAGTAGAAGATTGCCAACGCTTTGTTGGCTTCTTGGTTGTGAGGACTGAATCCTGTTGCTTTTGCGAACTGAAATCTATCTAGAAAATGTCTGTTGTTGTACTTCTGTATCTCTATGATTGTTGATCTTACTAATGCTGGCTTATCTACTCTTATAAACTGAACACACCCATTTCTGAGCATTTTATCTGCAAGTAGTAGTGCCACTGTTGGTTCGCAATGGCTGATTGCTTGGCGAATCTTTTTTTGCAAAATGAGATGAGATTTAGTGTTGATGCATTCCCGCTGCTTGTGATTTCTTCAATCCGACCTGATTTGTAAACCAGCAGTAAGTGCTTGCACTGATCTCTGCCATGCGTTTGTGATTTACTGTCGTAGCAATCTAGGTTCAGCTTTCAGATTCCTCTGGAAGGAACGCATCCATGTCTGGCCATTTGTATCTTTCTGAACTGAACACTGCCATGTATGGCCATGCGTATCTTAGTTGAACTCTGGTTATCTGCAAGTACTATTGCTGGACTGGATGGAATTGCTGCGTGGTGCTACAACTTGTGCAAACTGATGCTACGGGGTTAAGAATTAATGATGCATTTCTGCTGTTAGTGATTTCTTCTCTTATGCATTTTATACGAAGTGCTTGTAATAGCCTGCCATGTGTTTGCGTGGCCACTGAGCGCCCTGCCTGCTCCATTTCCGCGTGTGATGATCATTAACATTTGCCTTGGCATGTCCTGTTCTTGGTTTGGTGCCACAATAGTTAGCATTGCTTACCCACCACTCTGCAATTAGCATAATCAGTCAGTTGTTCAGCCGTCGGGAGCAGCTTCTTGGTGTGTGTTATACAGTAGCGAAGATACTCTGAAAATGTCAAGTGTGAATCGAATTGCATTTCTTGTTGGAAAAACAAGACGAGGTTCAGAGTGATGCTTCTTTGTGTTTTTCTTTACGGGACAGACATTCTCTGTGTTTATTTTCTCGGCAGTTCACTGAAGAAGAAAACTTGCATTCCTTTTTGCGCACATTTGGTGTACCATGGAACAGAAGCTACGGTTTGGTCTTGTGGCAAACTTGGCAGCATCATGTGTTGAAACGAAACGTGAACTACGCACAATCTGAAGAGGGATTGGTAGTAATTTGTTGTGACCTGCCACGGTGGTAGTGCCGTCTACAGTTTGGGACCTGTGATATACTCCTACTGCATTTGCCAGCCTTTGTTTCTTCATTCAGGAGGCGAGGGTCAAGTAATAAGCGACACATCGCTGAGGGGACGGACAGTGGCATGGCTTGGGCGTATCAACTGTTTTATAGTTTTTGCATTCAGGTAAGCATTAGTTTTACAAACGGTACCATGCGTGGCACAATTTTTTTTTTTTTGCGGGTAATAAAAAAGATTCTGAACGAGAAGAAAGGCACATTTTTTTAATTTTCCGCACAGTTTCTTTTCTTTTCTTTTGAGTAACATTTGGCCCCCAAATCTTTGCAATTCGAATACCAAAACAATTCTCTCTAGTAATCTTTCTTTTTTTGTCTGGATGTTTTTCCTAGTGATTACTAAATTTTCTTTTTCGAAAGGTCAGAACTAGCGCTACTGTACTCGTGAACGCTCCATTGGGCGTGCAATAGTAGAGTTTTCATTGGGCGTGTTGGCGGCAAGAAGCACACGATCGCGCCCTCCTTCCAGGCAATTTCGTTTCCCCTCTGGCCTACAGTATATACTCTGTGGAGCGGGCACGATCCGTGTCACTCCTCTTCGACCAATCAGAGCAGGCAAACCACCTCCCCGCGGATCACTCCCTCGGACTCGTCTCCAACCAATCAAAGCACGCCGTCCCCCTTCCCACGGATCGCCCCTCGAACCCAGATCCCAGCCGTCCACGCACCACACATCCAACGCTCCACGCCCCACCATCCCTCCCGAAAAACCAAAACTCACGCGCGCAGCCCGCTCCAATCGCCCGCCCGCTCGGCGCTCGCCTCCTATATAACGCCGTCTCCTCCCCTTCTTCTTCCTCACTCCAATTCCCCAAACCTCCCAGCGCTCCTCCCTCCTAAACCTCCCCGCGCATCTCCGACATGGCCCGCACCAAGCAGACCGCGAGGAAGTCCACCGGCGGCAAGGCGCCGAGGAAGCAGCTGGCGACGAAGGCCGCCCGCAAGTCCGCCCCGGCCACCGGTGGCGTCAAGAAGCCCCACCGCTTCCGCCCAGGCACCGTCGCGCTCCGCGAGATCCGCAAGTACCAGAAAAGCACCGAGCTGCTCATCCGCAAGCTCCCCTTCCAGCGCCTCGTCCGCGAGATCGCCCAGGACTTCAAGACCGATCTGCGTTTCCAGAGCTCCGCCGTCTCCGCCCTGCAGGAGGCCGCCGAGGCCTACCTCGTCGGGCTCTTCGAGGACACCAACCTCTGCGCCATCCACGCCAAGCGCGTCACCATCATGCCCAAGGACATCCAGCTCGCCCGCCGCATCCGTGGCGAGAGGGCCTAGGCTGCAATCTATGCGTCGTGTTTTAGATCCCTGTTAGGCATCGATGGAAATGTGTGTGCTAGTAGTGTTTCAGACTGTTCCTGTGTTGTTCTTGTCATGGTGGGTGTGTTATGCCTAATCTGATGGTACCCTCTTGTTGCCATCAGCAATGGGAATGAAAATGTTGGCTTTCTGTTCTCATACATCTGCGTTCGAATGTGTTTGTTCTACTTAATTATCATTAGACTGTCATTTCCTGTAACGAGTAATCTGGCTCTGAACCTGAACGAATGAGCCTTTGAAATGGTTCCTGAAAATGCCTGTCCGCTAATATTCTGCACCAGCTGCAAGACTGTACCTGCGTGTCTGATGTTACATGCATCACTACTTTGCCTAATTATATTGCAATCCTGCAAGTCTACGAAGGATGCTCTGATCTACAAACACATTGACAGCACACGTTACTTAGTGCCATGTCTTCAGATGTTACAGTTTCAGAAAACGCTGCAGGCTTCCACACCGTGCCTGCAATATTGGTTGCATCGGAACATCGAGGAAGCAATGTCTAAGATTGGTTAGAATCTCATGCTATTCCTGGTTCTGCTACTGTGGAAACTGAACTTGTTCCCAGTGGATCGGCCATTGCTTGGCTAGAGTACCCTGAAACACTGGACACACTCAGGAGTGTAAAGAGAAGATGTCCCATCTCAGACATGTGAAATCTCCTGCTGGTTTTAGCTAGCTTCGATTTTGTAGCTTAAATTATAGTACCGTGAATCACTATTCTGGTTTGTTGCCGCTGAACCCGAATGAACTGTTAATAAACTCGTTCAGTTCAGCTTTGTGTATCTACCACTACCAGTTACACAAGCAGTACATCAGTGCTGGAAGTGTCTCAGCCCTGCTTCTCTGCAATATAATCTCAAAACTAAAAAACACAGTTACACAATACAAGTTACATGGATGTCTCCAACTACAGTTTTTCTTTATCAAGGGTTTATCATAAGGGACAGTAGGAGTATTTCTTAAGGGAGTTTTAGGGGTTGCCCATGGGGTAAGTGCTGCCACAGTAATGCCAACGCCAATTTCTTGTACATGTTCTCCAACTGAGTAGCACACGCACACACTTAACGCGAAACACGACTCATTATGGGATTGGAATGTTTCTTGTAGCAAGCTGATGTTAGAACTGTCAAGCATCTCGGAATTTGTTTTTGCACTAAAGTTGTACCAGAGCTGCGTCATTTTATTTTGGTAGTGCCTCTCCAGCACTGATAATGTACCGACAATATAGATGCCTAACTGAATGCATCCTTGTGTTCGATACATTACAATGTCTATCGATTGAAATTATTGGCATAGCAGCTCTAACTTTAATTTAGTTGGTACCCTCCTTTTTTGTATCTTTACAATTACAATTTGTACCGATAGTAACACTTAACCGAACTAAATCTGATTATCTTTTTTTGTTGTTAACTTGTCATCGGTTGAGTTGAAGAAGCGACCTTCAAGTTCTGAACAATGTCGTCGGTTGATGCATAAATGTCTTGAAGAAATGAGCAAGCAAATTACAAATTAACTATTGTAATATATTTAAATATTGGATTGCATGAATAGCGAATTAATCTGCATTTTAATACCTTGAAAAATGGGCATGTTTCTTCTTCTTCTCCTGAAAAGGCCAAAGCATATATATTAAGTAGCACAAACCCTTAAAAAAACCTTTACAGAAACTAAAAAATACATCCAGATTTCGGGTGCTGAAGTCTTCTTTCTTTTGCAGCCACAAGCATCATGAAGTGAGCAAAGCTCATTGCTGCCTTTGGGGCTCCGTCTTAACGAAGCAAGCTTGTTTGAATCCAAAAGCTTGTTGAGGCAGCAGCCAAGAAATCGTCGCTATAGACTAGAAGACGCTGACTGCCGAGATCTACATAGTAAATTGATGTCCGAGAGAGAAAATGACTGAGAGGGCTAGGTGCACCCCCCCTCCCGAGCGAAATGGAACGGGACGCACACCCCCACTCGTTCGGTAGTTTAGGTGGGCCACCTGCCCGTCGCTCTACCGGTTTTGGGAACCTCCTCCGGTTTGTCTGGTCTGTTTTTTTGGTATTTTTTTCACCAGCTTTTATACGTTTTTTGGGTCGAGTTTTCATTTCCTTTTTCTTTTTGTTTTCTTCTGCGTTTTCATTTTCCTTTTTAAACGCGTAAACTTTTTAAAAATTCAAAAACTTTTCCAAATCCATGAACACTTTTCAAATAGTGTTTTTTTAAAACACGTGTGTTATTTCAAATTATGATTTTTTTGATCCATGTTTTTAAAAAATCCACATTTTTTTTCAAATTCATGATTTCCTAAAAAAACAATGAACCTTTTCCAAATCCGTGAACTATTTTTTCAAATTCATAAACGTTTTTAATTGTGAACTTTTTAATTTCTTTGAGATTTTTCAAATTCATTAATTTTTGTTACATTCATGATATATTTGTCTAATTTATGAACTTATTTCAAATTTTGTGAACCTTTTTAAATTAAAAAAAAAACAATTTCCCTGAAATTGTTCCACATATATGAAGTTTTTTCTTCGAATTTGGTGAATCTTTTCAATGTCAACTGCTGTCAAAGGTCAACTTTACTGACTGAGGCGTGGTCAGGGAACGATTGATCTGTACATAGATACGGGAAAGAAACTGAGCGCGGACGACAGAGCTAGATGGGTCGGTCCACAGTGGCGTCTTCAGGCGTGTTGTTAACTCAACGAACCGGCGCCACAGGAGGTCACCCGCCCACAGCCCAAAAATTTGGAGCTGCCGCCACAGCTCTGACCGAGCCCGCCAATCCACGGTTTCGGCCAGGTCACCGATCCGCGGCATCCCTCCCCCGGATCGCCGTCTGGACCGTCGACTCCATCCGCATCCAATGGCAGGCACATGCCTCCTCCAACCTCTCGTCCTCTTTAAAGCGCCCTTCTCCGCTCCCACCAAATCACATCACCAGTCACCACCACCGTTCCTCCGATTCAACATCCGCTCGCTCGCTCGCAGCTCGAGTTCGTCAGCCATGTCCGGGCGCGGCAAGGGAGGCAAGGGGCTCGGCAAGGGCGGCGCCAAGCGCCACAGGAAGGTTCTGCGCGACAACATCCAGGGCATCACCAAGCCGGCCATCCGGCGCCTGGCGCGGCGGGGCGGCGTGAAGCGCATCTCGGGGCTCATCTACGAGGAGACCCGCGGCGTGCTCAAGATCTTCCTCGAGAACGTCATCCGCGATGCCGTCACCTACACTGAGCACGCCCGCCGCAAGACCGTCACCGCCATGGACGTCGTCTACGCCCTCAAGCGCCAGGGCCGCACTCTCTACGGCTTCGGCGGCTAGGGCCAGCTGACCGTCGTCGTTCTTTGTCCTCGCCTGCAGATTCCAAAAGCTTGATGGAACCCCGACTTGTTTAGTTCGCTGTTTCCTCTGTAGTTCGAACTGAATCGTGGAACAAAGTTATTCGCATATGTTGTTTGAAATGAAACTTGTCTCTTTAAATTCCGTCTTTCTGATTGTCTCGCTGATTGGTTTCTGTTCGGTACGTTATTGAGGTGGCGATGAGTTGATTTGCCATAATTTTCCAGGAGCCCCGGATGAATCGTACTGTATTTGTTTGCAGGCTAATTTGTAATCTGAAAAAAACGCCACTGTGACCGAACAATTTTGTACCTAGATTCAGCAACATCATTTGCTCTGCTTCTGTTATTTGATCTGATGCATTTATACTGGGCACCATTGATGTTACTTTTGTGGTGCAATGTATGAAACGGAGAAGGAGATTAGTGTGCATTTTATACATCCGAGTTCTAGATTGAGTCGCTATCCTGGACCTGACTTTTGGGTGTACAAATTTGCTCTCTAACTTGTAATGTGAAACTATCTCAAAGTGACAAACTCATGATGTGGTTCATGGTAACTGCTACTCCAATAAATTAATCAGGACCATCATTTGCGCTTTATTTCTGTAGATTTCTAGTTACTGCAGCAACACTTTAATTGCTTGAACTGTGTTTCCAACTGCGGAATTGCCAATACAGATACACGATACCCTCTTGGCAGTCAGACCAACTTTCATCCTTCAGTTGAATTGATCAAGAGGTGCAAATTATATTCAGATATCCAAAGCAGCTCTGATAAATGAATACTAATCTGTCCTGAGAAGACATGCTACAGAGTCCAACCATCATACCAAGTTAGATGGATACTGGGATCCACAGCAAATTAGCGATCATTCTTGTCGTTTGGCTTTGAAGTATACTTATATATAAAAACATGTCTGCTCATTAGAGAATAAACCAATATTTTAATAGATTATGCTCAATAGACAGATTGCAATCTTCTCTATTTGATGATGCCAACAGCTTTGTCACAACCCCGCCTGACCAACTTCAGGAACGCCTTTATGAAACTGAACGCCTGATACAAGGATTAGATTGGATATCACAAACGCACAAGAAATTTACACAACAAAAAGATTCACATTTTGTACTATTTACACAACCAAAATTTGGCGCCCCTGTTAAAAATTACATGCACACCAATGTAAAAAGGAAATTAAAAATCACTAGTATCAAGTATGAGCAGCGAGTTGAGTGAAGCAGCGAGATGGCAAGTTCCTCTGAAAAGCTCCGAGCAGCATCAAGTTCTTGGTGCTGCATCTACCCGATTCACAGCATCCCAGTCCGGCACAGATTAGAGCAACCATGCTTTTCAAGGCACACAATACAACAGTTCAGGTTGCGGTCATAGAGTGAAGGGAACACCAGAGTCGTCGGATGAGAACACGATTGCTCTGCCGCAAGTGCAGTGGCCATATCGGTAACTCGTGCATCGGGTCGGCTGGCTTGCGTCGTGAGGGAGTCAGTTTTAGAGCTGGCAGTTATAGAAAATATGTCAAGTTATTTTCAGCTATGACATCAGAGTCTCCTTTTTGTGATTTTCATACTTATAACAATGAGTTGTGCAGATTGATAATTGTCAAACTACAATTGGCTAAATCTGTTTTCACTAAATTAGTAGGTTTATGCGCTCCATTGTGCATAATATAATATGTAGAGTAATATGCACGCAACAACGTTATGGACTCTATACGTACACTATAAGCCCAGCAAGTTGTCTGCACTAGAAGCTCTTAAAAAAACCATGTGAGCAAACTTAAGTAGTAACCTTATATTCTTATATTTGTATGCATATCACAAATAAGATATATGATCTTTTTCTCGATCTTGTAAATGATCTTAGCGACCTCCAGTTTCAGAATGGTCACATATTGCTATTACTGGGAATTCTGAAACTGGAATTGACTCGCCTCTTGATAGCAAAGCATTCCCAGTAATAGCAATATGTGCAGGTTCAACTTACTCTCCACTTCTGTAGGCATGTAATTGACTCGCCTCTTGATAAATTTCTAGCTTTCTGATTTTCCCTTCCTGTTGCCAAAGAAACATATAATTTTCTTTGGTAAATCAGTGTAGAAATCCATGGTTTCTCTGTAGCAATAGACATGCATTAGTCTCTGTTTTCGAACTGATTCTTCCATTTCTATCTTGCTGGGCTTGAATAACTGAGTATTCTAATATGTAATTCTTCCGACTTTGTATGTAGCTCACTTGCATGGGAGGTTTATTCCAGCACGCGTTGAAGATGAAGTATAACACATACGGTGGGTGATGTCTCATAAGAAAAAGTAAGCCACATGAACTTAGTAACTCACCATTTACCATTCCACGACGGAACATTTCTGATTGGTATATGTGAGACATCTAATTTGTTAATAAAAGGCTTCATTTTATCTAAAACCAAAACATCGATTCACAATGCTACCTACATAGCTGCATTCATGTTGAATGCTGAAAAGAATTCTGAAAAGAACAACATGTATCGATTGATTTCAGAAATAATGATGGCGAATTGGTTTTACAAAAAGGCATCCATGTATATGGATAGGGGATTAGTAATCTTGGATTGACATGTCATGCATGACTTGATTTTCCTGGCATATACATGAAACTTTACCAGTTAAAGAGAATCTGTTGGTTGTCATTTGGTAAGCATAAGAGTTCATTATTTTGGTGTGGAAATAAAATTGACCTAGATATATCGCCTCTACTAGGTCTTATTTTAACCTTATTGTTTTATATTGTGGATCCTGGATGCCAAAGCGGCGGCTCTGGGCGGCGGTCCGACCAGCCTTTGCCTCGGTGTGGCGAGGACGGACGATCGTGGTCGGCGTTTGTGGCGGGGAGGCCGGCGGCATTTGTCGGCCCAGTGGGAACCAGGGTACCATGACCTGTCTGCCTCCGGGCCAAGGGTAAGCCTGGCCTGATCCGCCAAGTACTGGGTCGCCTCGCGAGCCCCCCCATGAGGAGCCGCACTGCGAGGCTTGGCTCACGGAGCCGGACGCTGGGTCCTCGCGGCCGGCACATGGGTGATGAACCCATGCGGGGAAGGGTGACAGAGGCCGTGCCAGCAGGCGCGGCCTGGTACAGTTTCCTTTTTGGTGATTAGGGAGCGGTGCCCCTCGCCCCTTCAAAAGCAGGTTCCAAAAGCTTGCCACTTCGGTGAAAGAGGATCAGGACGGATCAGCACGACAGGGCGAAGGTCATCCCTGAGCCCACGAACGTGTCACGAAGACTGCTTTATCACGCGAAGACCACCTTTAGTCAGGATAGGTCTGCGCTCCTGTCCCCCTTTGAATTGCCACCCTGTGGCCACCCTTTCCCGCCGATATTTTCGGGGAAGAGGACCAAGGCACAACAAAGAGGGCCGGGCCACGTCCATGTAAGGGGATCGAGCCATTCTCTCCCCGACACTTTGTAAACTCGAGCCATAAGCTCTCCCCTTGAGGGCAATTCATCACAAGCAGGAGTAGAGTTTTACACCGCTTGGTGGCCCGAACCTGGGTAGCTCGTGCGTCCCCGTGGTCTCCGGCTAGAAGGAGTGAGCTCGTCGTCGATCTTGCTGTGTTTGCCGTCGTGTTGCAGGTCGCCAAGCCAAGCCCCCCAGTGTTCGAACCTTGTTCTTGGAGAAGTTCTTGGACGCAGATCCCAAACTCCGACATTTGGCACGCCAGGTAGGGGGACTTGCCGTCTTCGCGCCTTCGACCTCGACATCAGCATTGACATGGACGACGCCACCACTCACCGCGCGCGCTGCGCACCGCACCGTGTTCCACGCGGCGCCCTCCGCTCGAGGGGCCCTGGTGTGGCGTCTTCACACCGCCAGCGGACCAGCTGGGGAGCGGGCGACCCTCTCCATCTGCCCTACGACGGGCAGGCACACGCCGGCGCCACGCCCCGTCGCCATTTCCTCGCTGGCAAGTCGCGCCCCCTGCTCCGCGCGCTACGTTGCTCATGGCGCGGGGGCTGCCGAGCTGCCGCCTAGCCATTGACGGAGCAACCAGGTGTCACCTCCCTCACCAACTGCTTCACCGCCGCGTGCCAGGAGTCCTGAGCGCACCGCCATCCCGGGCGGCGTGGCCATGCTTGGGCGCGACGGCCTCTTTCATGAATTGTCCAAGTGATTAATGCTATGTTTGCTAATCTTCAATAAACTTTATTGCTTATACTCTTAGTATGTGAAGTCACTACTCCCCATGGGACAAGCATATGAAGCATATATAATTTCACGTTTTATGACATTCAATTCATTCAACATTTTCTCTTAGGATATAAGTGAAGCACAAGAGTGATCATCAAATTACTCTCAAAAGATATAAGTGAAGTTCATAGAGCATTCTTCAATGAATATAGAGAGACCAATATTCAAGCTCAAAATATATAAGTGAAGCACATGAAGCATTCTACAAAGTCATACTCAAAAGATTTAAGTGAATCGCATGAAGCATTCTATAAATAAGCCAAGGATTATCTCATACCATCATGGTGCATAAAATAAAAGGGAATAATAAACACAAAGGATGCTCCAAGAATAGCACAAGTGAATGAATAAATACTTATGATCACCATAGGCTAACCGGTAGTTGTTGACGAAGAGGGGTGGGATGCGTAGCATCTCCAAGCTTAGATGCTTGAGACTTATTGAAATATTGACTTGGGGAGCCTTGGGCATCCCCAAGATTGAGCTTTTGTATCTTGTTCAATCCTCTCATATCCCGGTTTCACCTAAGTCGCAAAAACTTCTTCCACATAAAACTTGAAAATAACTCGTGAGATAGGTTAGTACATATAAAAATAAATCAACATTTCATGTACTGCCAAGACAAGTTACATAATAATTTTCAAACATTAGGTACTGTATACTATCATTTCCACAATTTATATCTACCAATATAAGCCATAAAAACTCTAGGATAAGTAGATAACAAAACTATGACAGCAATCTGTCCAGACAGAACAGTATGTAGCAATTCATTTATAAAGTGTATGTATGTAACTCAAAAAATTCTGAAATATTAGGACAAGCTAAAGAATGTGTATGAAAGTACTTTGTACAAATTTCAGAAACTTTACAAGTTCCAGTAAAATATGAAAATTCAAACACTACAACAAAAGTTTCTGTTTTTACGCAGTCACACATCAAACATGCAATTGAGACATCTTAAGGCAATTCTTGGAACATTTTATTGAAAAACGTGATTATTGATAACATCTAACAGAGAGCAACAAAATAAAATGACAATCCAAGCAAAACACATATTATGTGACGAATAAAAATATAGCTCCAAGTAAGGTATACCGATAGTGTTGAAGACGAAAGAGGGGATGCCTTCCGGGGCATCCCCAAGCTTAGACCCTTGAGTCTTCCTTGGATATTACCTTGGGGGTGCCTTTGGCATCCCCAAGTTTAGAGTCTTGACGCTCCTTATTCTCCTCATATCGGTATCTCACCAAAAAATTTAAAACTTCAATCACACAAAACTTAACACAAACCTCGAGAGATCCGTTAGTATAATAGGCAAATCATAAACTTTAGGTACTGTTATAAATTGATTCTTATTTAATTATTGCAGAAGGTACTGTATTATAACTTCTCCATGGCTTATACCTCCCGATACAATCCATAGCGTCATCAAAACAAGTAAACTATGCAAGCAAAAACAGAATCTGTCTAAAACAGAACAGTCTGTAATGATCTGTAGATAAACTATACTTAAGTAACTCTAAAAATTCTGAAAAATTAGTACAACTTGTGGAATTTTTATAAAAATACTGTGTAAAAAATTCTGATCAAAAAGGCGTTCCAGTAAAATCATAGAAATTCTGCACTGGACGCAAAAGTTTCTGTTTTTTGCACAGGATCAAATCTACTCTCATCCAAATCATCGTAAAGGCTTTACTTGGCACTTTATTGAAATAAAAGACACAAAACATGATTACTACAGTAGCTTAATCATATGAACACACAAAAACAGAAATGATAAGTGTTGGTTTGTCTCCCAAGAAGCGCTTTTATTTAAAGCCTTTTAGCTAGGCATGATGATTTCAATGATGCTCACATAAGAATAGTAGATGAAACATGCAAAAGAGCATCATGAATATTATGACAAGCACATTATTTTTATGGTACAGTGGTATATGTAATGTAATAATTATTTTTATGAGAAACTTCCATGAAAAATCCTACATTGTTTCCATGAGCATGGACACAAGTGTTCAAGGTCGACCCTCACTGTAAGCGAATCATGAACATATTGCAACACCCTACAACGAGAATTCCCTCACATGTGCCCAACACGGAGGGCACCATAGGACAACACCAAAATAAAACATACACTCAAACCAATCAAGATCATCAATCAACCCAAAGGACAACATAAATCTACTCAAACATCATAGGATGGCAACACATCATTGATTAATAATATGTGGAATGAAACACCATGTTCAAATAGGGGATTACAACGGGGTGCGGGAGAGTGGACCACCCTAGATAGATGAGGTAAAGTGATGGAGACAGTGATGTTGATGAAGACGATCACCGCGGCGATGGTTCCCCCGGTGGCACTCCGGCGCCACCGAAAGAGAGGGGGATAGAGTCTCCCCCTTAGGATTCCTCCTCCATGGCCTCTCCCTAGATGGGGAGAGGTTCTCCCCTTTGGTCCTTGGCCTCCATGGCTCCCGTAGGGGCGAGAGCCCCTCCAAGATTGGATCTCTCTCTCCCTGTTTCTCTCATGTTTTCTCTCCAGATTGGTTTTTCATCGATACAGAGAGTTGCGGCGGCAAGGCGGAGAGTCTCTCCTAATTTCTGAGGGTTTATCTATTTATAGGATTTTTTTGGCGTTGGAATCATGCAAAGAGGAGTTACGAGGGCCCCACAAGCTATTAGGGCCCTTTGACCCCCTGGCATGCCCTGTTGGCTTGTGGCCAACAGCCCCCCCCTCCGGTGGTTCTTCGCTCCAATGTTGCTCATATGTTCTAGAAAAAATCACCAAAAAGTTTCAGGCAATTCCGAGAACTTTCATTTTCTGCACAAAAAACGACACCACGGTAATTCTGCTGAAAACAACGTGAGTCCGGGTTAGTTATAATTAAATCATAAAAAGTGCATCAAAGACATATAAAAGTATTCTTTGTCGCATGTTGAGGGATGGTTATATGATTCAATTATGTTAGCACCGTTGAGAGATTGCACTAGTGAAAGTATGAACCCTAGGCCTTATTTACAAGCATTGATATAACGTTTTGCTCGCTGTTTACCATTTTTTACCTTGGTGTTTTTATATTTTCAGATTACGAAAACCTATTTCTACTATCCAAACTACACTTGTATCACCATCTCTTTGCCAAACTAGTGCACCTATACAATTTGCCATTGTATTGGGTGTGTTGGGGACACAAGAGATTTCTTGTATTTGATTGCAGGGTTGTTTGAGAGAGACCATCTTCATCCTACACCTCCCACGGATTGATAAACCTCAGGTCATCCACTTGAGCGAAAATTGCTACTGTCCTACAAAACTGTGCGCTTGGAGTCCCAACACGAGTCTACAAGAATAAAGTTGTGTAGTAGACATCGGTACCTTTGATACATGGAGTAAACTAGCAGAAACCTTTTTGTCAGATTTTTACCCAGAGAAGAAATCCTATGAATCAAGGAGGAGGATTTTAAACTTCCGACAAAGACCTGGAGAAAGTCTGGTAAACGCATATCAAAGGTATAAAGTTTTACTGAATGATTACTCTCATCATAAGCTTCCTGAATGGCTAGTGCTAAATCTTTTTTATGAAGGATTATAATATGATTCGAAGGAAGAACTAGATTTAGCAGCTGCAAGTTCTTTTATTACTAGCACAGTCCAAGAAGCACTTGAGTTATTAGATGGAAAACTTGCTAATCACGAAGCTTGGGGGGGGGGCGATGAAGAAGGAGAGGGTAAAATAGAAGTATATTTTGATTACATAAAAGCATATCTAAACTCAGCGAGATTGCACTAGCAGAACACATGGAGTTCTCAAAGAGGAAATGAGCGAATTATACTAATGAGGACCCCGAGGAAGAGGTCATAGTTGAGACCTTGGAGGTAGAAACATCAGTATCCCCCATGGAAGAAGATTATGAACCTGAACCAGTATTTCCTTATCAAGTTAGAAAGGCACAACTTGAGTATCTTATCAGGGAACATTCTGAAGATGAAAATGAGAACAAGAGCAAAGCTAAGGTGAAGCCTCCAAAGAGGGGAAAACAGGAAAAACCCATTGAAACAATAGAAGAGGAGGTAACTTGTTTTGTGAAAGGATGCATTAAAGCTGCAAATACTGGTAAACCGGTGGTGCCCTGTTCTTTTGGTAGTACTTCTTATTTTGGTCTTTGCGATATAGGATCTTCAATTAATGTCATACCTTATACTCTCTACACTAAGATTCATAACGAAATATATGCTTGTGACTTGCAGCCAACAGATATGGAAATTAAATTAGGAGATGGTACTCTTAGGAGACCTTATGGGATGGTACCTGATGTCTATGTCATTTTGGGAACCTTTACTTATAAAGTAGACTTTCTTGTAATGGAAATCCCTGAAGATGATTTTTGTCCCACAATATTTGGAAGACAATTTCTTAACACTGCAGGTGCAAGTATTGATTGTAAGAGGGAAGTTGTCTCTCTAAAGTGTGGAGAAGAGGTAAGATAATTTCATTCTTCCAGGTTTAAAAATCATCCCCAACCACGAGAGCATGATAACAATCAAGAGAAGACTATATCTCAACTAGCACCCATCTACTTCGGAACCCCAAAAGACGATCTAGAAAGGAGTCTAACTGAATATGAGAAAGATCCAGAAGACCCAGCTATGGAACAAATAGATCATCACTTGAGTGAAACACCAGTTCAAGATCCGGTGTCTAGTGAACAATATGAAGTACCTGAGAAGAAGGGAGATGAGCAACCACCACCACCTGAACTAAAACCTCTGCCAAAGGAGTTAAGGTATGAGTTTTTAGATGAAACAAATAGATACCCTGTTATTATTAGTGCTAATCTTTGAGATGAAGAAAAAGAGAGATTAATGAATGCCTTGAGGAAGCATAGAAAAGCATTTGGGTATTCAATGGATGATTTAAAGGGCATTAGTCCCTCAATTTGCACTCATCATATATTTATGGAAGGAGCTGAACCAGTTCGTGAGTACGAGAGAAAGTTGAACCCTCAAATGAAAGAAGCGGTAAGAAAAGAAATTGTACGTCTACTTGATGCAGGTATTATATATCTTGTCTTTGAAAGTAAATGGGTAAGTTCAGTTCATTGTATACCTAAAAAGGGAGGATTTACAGTAGTACCTAATAGACATAATGAACTAATCCCTACTAGAACAATAGTTGGGTATAGAATGTGCATTGATTTCAGGAAGATGAATAAGGAGACCCGCAAAGATCATTATCTCTTGCCATTTATTGACCAAATGCTCGAGAGGCTGGCAAAGCATACCCATTTTTGTTACCTAAATGGATATTCAGGGTTCTCACAAATTGCAGTACATACAGAGGATCAAGTGAAGACAACATTCACCTGTCCTTTTGGTATGTATTCGTATCGACGTATGAATTTTGACCTATGCAATGCACCAGCTACATTTCAAAGATGCATGAATGCTATTTTTGCTGATTTTGTTGAAGAAATCATGGAAGTCTTTATGGATGATTTTTCTGTCTATGGAACTTCTCTTGATGATTGTCTTCATAATCTTGATAAAGTTTTGCAGAGGTGTGAGGACACTAATCTTGTTTTGAATTGGGAAAATGCCATTTTATGGTCAATGAAGGTATTGTTCTAGGGCACAAAACATCTGGTAAAGGTATAGAAGTTGATAAAGCAAAGATAGATGCTATAGAGAAACTCCCTTATCCTCATGATATAAAAGGGATAAAGAGTTTTCTTGGTCATGCAGGTTTCTATATACGCCTTGTTAAGAATTTCTCCAGTATTTCGAAACCCTTGACTAACCTTTTGCAGAAAGACGTTCCCTTCACATTCACAGACGAGTGTAAAAGTGCCTTTGAAAAACTCAAGCATGCTCTACTTAATGCACCTGTCATTACACCACCAAACTGGGACATCCCTTTTGAAGTCATATGTGAAACAAATGATAATGCGGTAAGTGCAATTTTGGGGCAGCAAGTAGGTGAGAAGTTCAATGTTATTTACTTTGCAAGTCATACTTCTTTTTATTCTGTTTACCCTAGTGCGCACGCAAAAGAAGTAAACGGGCACCCATGTGATCGATCGCGGTCGTTTGGTAGGCCGTCATATGCTCTGTTCTCGCGGAGCAAAACTTCGTCCTCTACCCCGTTTAAAAAAACAAGAAAAAAGAGATATATTTGTCTCGCTGAAGAAGGGGATCAAACGGGCGCCCGGACGAGCGGACGCACCCGATTGAAAGGCTGTTATATGCTCTGTTTGCGAGGAACTCGGTGGAGGGACATCTAATGACCGCTCAAACGATCCGTCATGGTCGTTTGGAAGGCCGTCGATCGTGATTTCTTTCCGAGTTTTAACAGAATTTTGCCTGATCTTATTTGGTTTGTTTCCGATTGTTTTTAACTTTCTTATCTCGTCAAAACCTGCGTCCTTAGCCTCTTATATACAGAACTATTGCTCCCTCCTCTATCAAAGCTCACAAACCAATCTAGGCCAAGTCTTATTGAGTTTTGAGGTGTAGGTACCCATGGCTCGTTCGTGGGATGAGAGGCAAACCTCTTTGCACGAAGAGGAGGACTTGGAGCTGGAAGGCCACTCTCCAGCAAGCATAAGGGAGAGGCTCTGTCGCTACTATGATTGGACCTCCTCTGAGGAAGATCCAGAGGAACCACCTTCTGAGGGGGAAGAATACGAAGGTAAATAGAAGGACAAGAAACCGACGACCATCCCCATCAATGCCATCAAGGTCGTCATCAATGAGGACAAGATCAACTTTGTCAAGGAGACTCCCGCTATCATGGGGAAGTGCTGTTGGGGATATACCCAACGGATGACCCGCCATACAGGTATGACCCAGTCTAAGTAATGGTGGGTTAATAAAGATAAAGACAAAGACAATTACTTCATAATGGGCTCGCCAGCGAAGATGGCGGCCAGACAGAAAGGTGGCATGCTTTTGAAGGCCGGCTCATGGGCTGAGCTTAGCAGGCCAGCTTGATGGAGATATCATTATAAGCTAGTTGCTTGCATGACAAGACAAGTAGGAATCATATTAGATCACGGGTCCTTGTACGACCCGGCCTTTGTTTTAAATCATGGGACTCAACCTATATATAAAGGTGAGCCCATGAGATAGAGAGATCAAGTAAGAAAGAAACCCTCGAGAGCTAGGCTAGCGATTCCGCACCCTTGTAATCGAGATCATCATCAATATACACAAAGCAAGATGTAGGCTTTTACCTCCATCAGAGGGGCCGAACCTGGGTAAACCCTTGTCTCTCATTCCCGATCAACCCCGTCCAAGTCGCCACCTAGTTGCGATGGCCTCACACCTAAGTTCTCTCATGAGGACATCTTCCGTGACAAAACCGCGATAGTTGGCGCCCACCGTGGGGCTGTCACATGGTGGAGTTGAGTTCTTAGAGGGAGCCCTTCCAGGGTTCGGGAGATACGCGGTTGGCCTGATGAACAAGAGCCGCCGCGGCAAGCTCTTCATCAACGATTTAGGCTGGGCCCCCGAGGCCGACTCAATTGAGTACGTGCACCGGGTCCCCTTCGGCAAGTTCCATGTTTTTATCGGCGAGATCGGCACGTCAGGACCCGAGCCGGACGTCTGCACCAACATCGTCAAGCCAGCTCGGTGCGCTCAACCCGGCCGACGTCAAGCCGGACGGCGTCATGTCTTCGTCGGCTTCACTCAAGGAGTCGATATCGCAGATGGAGCAGCAGTCAACGGAGACACTCTTGTTAACTCCAATGGCGAGTCTTCCATGGGGGACACCAAGTCGATCTGTCCACTTTTTGATGATAGGCTCGGGGGCTACTCAGGAGACGAGACCACCAGGGAATCCCATGAGTCGCCTTGCCAAGTCACCATTTTCATGGCCGGAATGACGGCGGTTCATGTCATGGCAACGGCTGGAGCGACAACCGGGGCTGTCCCGGTTTCCGGAACGGCCGGTTCGAGCAAATCCTGGCTCAAGCCATGGCTGACCTGATGGCGGAGATGACGAAGCTACTAGAGACACCAGTAATCGCGGAAAATCATGAGGAATGCAATAAAATGCTAACTACACTTCGCGAGCAGATGTCCAAGATCTAGGAGGAGATCGACGTCGAGAATGCTCGCATGGCGGAATTACAGACTCACATCCATGGTGAGACTGAAGTCTTGAAAGCAGAAGCCTAGCGGCTATGCCTTCGCCAAGACGCCTCAGATGCGGTCCACCAGAGGAGGCACCAGAGCCGCCCCCATCAACCTGGAACCTCATCGTTTGTTTTTCACGCCCCAGCCCACTCCGGCAGCTGGCCAGCTACGCCCGGACAAGCCACGCGAGCCGCCACATCATACGCTGGCTCAATCGCCACCTCGACGGTTCCAGACTCTGCCGGGTCATTACTCTAATCCCGTGGATACTATGTTGGCAGCAACTCGCAACTTGGAGGCACTTCCCATCCAAGGAAATTCCCCGATCGAGGTGGAGGCCAGAAAGGCCATTGAGATGCTGAAGACCGCGGTGACCCAGCAGGCGCAGTACTCTTACAGCCGTGATCGGATGCACTCGACGCCATACGCGGGCCGTAGCAAGAGCCGTCACGTGGAATCCCCGGCGTTTTCCAGCAGTGGGCGCAGACAGGGTGCCCAAAACTCCCCTGTCTGGCCGGTTTTGTCAGATGCGCAAGCGGTGGTCGACGCGGCTCGAGCCATGCGACAAGCGGAGGTTGAGGCAGCGGCCGCAAGGGCGGGTCAGCAACCTCCATCCAATTCCTAGCCAGCAACCATGGGGGCTTGAGTCAGCAGCAGGACGATCGAGATCCCTTGCTTATCCCCGGCTCTCCGCAGTGAGCATATGCCTAAGGATTTTAAGGGGCCTCGCAAAGTACCCAATTATACAGCAGATCTCGAGCTGACAACGTGGATCGAAAGCTACGAGTTAGCCATGGATATGCTTGATGTCAGCGATGCTGTGAGCGCAAAATACTTGACCATGATGCTGGAAGGGCCGGCTCGAACATGGTTGAAGAATCTTCCTCCCAATTCCATCAATACTTGGGCAGAACTGAAGGAACGTTTTATCAAGAACTTTCAAGGAACTTGCAAATGCCCAATGACAATTGTGGATCTTCAACATTGCATCCAGCGCACGGACGAGTCTGCTCATCATTGGACTCGCTGGGTCATAGAAATCATCCATTCTTCGGAAAACATCACCGCTGCTCATGTCGTCTTAATTTTGGAGAAGAATTGCCATTTCCAGCCACTTATTCAGAAGCTCGGGCGTCTGAAGCGAAAGATCCAAGATATGGGAGATTTGATGGACGTTCTCACCAGGTATGCTGAGTCAGACAACACAAAGGATCCCGGCTCTAACGAGGACAAAACTGGCAAGAACAAGAAAAACGATGGTGGCAAGGGTCATCAGCAGAACCATGGTCACAATGGGAATCCAGGAAATCAAGGCAATAATGGTAAATGTGCAGACCGAGGGCGGGTCGGATTTCGTTGCTAATACCAATACTGGTTTCAAGAATCAGCGCCATAATAACCGCCCTAGCGGATCTTACACTGGGAATAAGCCGCACAACTATGAGGAGGCACTCAAGGCGCCTTGTCCCAAACATAGATTCCCGGATAAGCTGGCCACCCACTCATGGGAAAACTGCTACATCATGCAGGAATTCCGCAATCAAGCTTTCTAGAGTCATCAAGGAGGTAATGGTGGTGGACATTCGGGTCAGCCTGGCCCCGGCGGATCACATGGCGGCTCATTTGGTGGCTTTTCAGAATAAGATTTTCATGGTCAAGGCGGCTCATGAGCTGGTTTCCAACACCATAGAAATAACCACAATGGGCAGTGCTCAGGTCAAGGTAATCAATAGCACAGCAATTAAGCCGGGTTTCAGAGCAACCCTAAGAAGTTGAACAGTGGGCAGTATCATATGTTCACCACCAGCACCTGTAGACGTGATCGTAAGCTGAAACAACGGGCTATCCACATGATCGAGCCAGCTATCCCAAGGTATCTCAACTGGTCTGAGCACTCAATTACTTGGAGCAGGGACGATCATCCTCCCCGGGTGGACAACACAGGTGGTCTGGCACTAGTGGTGGCACCTCAAGTTGGTGGTTATACTCTATCCAAGGTCCTCATGGATGGGGGCAACAATATCAACATCTTATATTATGAGACCTTCCGGCGGATGAATCTTTCCGAGAGCAAGTTGCAACCTTCAACCATGGTCTTCCACGGGATCATTCCCGGAAAGTCGGCTTATCCAATTGGGCGGATCAAACTCGACGTCGCTTTTGGCTTAGAATTCAATTACAGATGCGAGTCCCTGACCTTTGAAGTGGTGAAGATCAAGAGCCCTTACCACGCCCTCTTTGGATGACCGACTTACGCTCAGTTTATGGCCCGACCTTACTACGTTTATCTCAAAATCAAAATGCCCGGACCAAACGACACCATTACCGTGGATGGAAGCTAGAAAATAGCTCAGGAATGTGAGGAAGGGGATGCATCTTATGCTGAGTCTGATTGTGCCGCAGTGGAATTGAAGTTTTACACAACCAACGTTGACCCGACAGATATGATCCCCCCTCAAGAAGCCCACCACTGAATCTGAGCCTGATGTCTACTACGCAACCTTCTTCTTGTAGACTCGTGTTGGGCCTCCAAGCGCAGAGTTTTGTAGGACAGTGGCAATTTCCCCTCAAGTGGATGACCTAAGGTTTATCAATCCGTGGAAGGCGTAGGATGAAGATGGTCTCTCTCAAACAACCCTGCAACCAAATAACAAAGAGTCTCTTGTGTCCCCAACACACCCAATACAATGGTAAATTGTATAGGTGCACTAGTTCGGCGAAGAGATGGTGATACAAGTGTATTATGGATAGTAGATATAGGTTTTTGTAATCTGAAAATATAAAAACAGCAAGGTAGCAAGTGACAAAAGTGAGCAAAAATGGTATTGCAATGCTTGAAAACAAGGCCTAGGGTTCATACTTTCACTAGTGCAAGTTCTCTCAACAATACTGACATAGTTGAATCATATGTAAATCCCTCACGTGCAACAAAGAGTTCACTCCAAAGTCACAAATAGCGGAGAACAAACGAAGAAATTATTGTAGGGTACGAAACCACCTCAAAGTTATCTTTTCCGATCAATCTTATGAGCTATCCCTATAAGTGTCACGAACAGCCCTAGAGTTCGTACTAAAATAACACCTTAAGATACACATCAACCAAAACCCTAATGTCACCTAAATACTCCAATGTCACCACGAGTACCCATGGGCTTGATTATACGATATGCATCACACAATTTCAGATTCATCATGTTCAATCCAACACAAAGAACTTCAAAGAGTGCACCAAAGTTTCTACCGGAGAGTCAAGACGAAAACATGTGCCAACCCCTATGCATAGATTCCCAAGGTCACGGAACCCGCAAGTTGATCACCAAAACATACATCAAGTGGATCAATAGAACATCACCACGGATATCCCATCGCAAGACATACATCAAGTGTTCTCAAATCCTTAAAGACTCAATCCGATAAGTAAACTTCAAAGGGAAAACTCAATTCATCACAAGAAGATAGAGAGGGGAAAACTCCATATGATTCATCTATATCAATAAAGCTCGCGGTACATCAAGATTGTGTCATCTCAAGAACACGAGAGAGAGAGAGAGAGAGAGAGATCAAACACATAGCTACTGGTACATACCCTCAGCCCCGAGGGTGAACTACTCCCTCCTCGTCATGGAGACCGCCGGGATGATGAAGATGGCCTCCGGTGATGGTTTCCCCCTCCGGCAGGGTGCCGAAACGGGCTCCCGATTGGTTTTTCGTGGCTAGAGAGGCTTGCGGCGGCGGAACTCCCAATCTAGGTTTCTTTTTGGGGGTTTTGGTATTTATAGGAATTTTTGGCGTTGGAAACAAGTCAAGGGGGGCCACGAGGCGGCGACAAGCCAGGAGGGCGTGCCCTCGGGGGGGGGGCGCCCTGCAGGCTTCTGGTGGCCTCGTGGCTCTTCTGGCCCAACTCCAATGCTTCGGGGGTCTCTTTTGGTCCATAAAAAACACCGTAAATTTTCAGCCCATTCCGAGAACTTTTATTTCTGCACAAAAACGACACCATGGTAGTTCTGCTGAAAACAGCGTCAGTCCGGGTTAGTTCTAATAAATTCATACCAAAATCATATAGAATTATTGTAAACATGGCATGAATACTTCATAAATTATAGGTACGTTGGAGACGTATCAGCATCCCCAAGCTTAATTCCTGCTCGTCCTCGAGTAGGTAAATGATAAAAGAAATAATTTTTGAAGTGTGAATGCTAGCAAGTGCACAAGGTTGACCAATGATAATTCCAATCACTTTTTCTAGCATCAATATAAACCATAAACAGTAGCTCATCTCATAAAACTTCTCATGATCAAGTAACAAGCTATTCACATGTTAAAGTATAGACCAGAAAGTTTCTTGAAAACTAACAAACCATATTCCTAGTCATCGAACAATTGCAATTCATCTTATTTTCAGGAAGGGTCTATGTAAGAGCTTTGATTTAGAAAATTCCACATACTCAACTATCATATAGTCTTCCATGATTATTGACACTCAAAGCATATTTTTAGAACAAATAGCATCCATCGAACACAGAGAAAGATAGGGGCTTGATGTTTCGCCTCCCAACTTATTTATCATATAGATAATTGTCAACAATAATAATTCATGATCAAATATATTTGTGTGGATATATATGTCTAGATCATTCCCCAACACATGACGCTTGACAAGAGAAAAAGGCGAAATATAGGAAGTGGTGAAGATCACCATGACTCTTACATAAAGGTAAGTACTAGAAAGTAAAAGATAGGCCCTTCGCTGAGGGAAGCAGAGGTTGTCATGCGCTTTTTGTTTTTGGATGTGCAAACCCTTAATGCAAAGGAATGTCACGTTGTATTGCCCTTTGTGATAGCAACCTTTATTATGCAGTCCGTCGCTTTTATTTCTTTACCATCACAAGTTCGTACAACGCTTATTTTCCCTTACAATAAAAGATCATACATATTTATGAGCAATTTTTATTGCTTTTTGCACCGATGACAACTTACTTGAAGGATCTTACTCAATCCATAGGTAGGTATAGTGGACTCTCATGGCAAAACTAGTTTAAGGGTGTTTGGATGCACAAGTAGTATTTCTACTTGGTGTAGAAGTTTTGGCTAGTATGAGGTGGAAGCAAGCACCACATGTTGGAGGATCCATAACAATATAACTTCTATAAAAATATACCCAAACACAACTCATTAAGTTGTCTTCCTTGTCCAATTTTAACTAATTTGCTCGAGTTTTAAAATAATTAATGAGCTCACAATCATAGAAGATGTCCAAGATAGTATATTTATATGTGGAATCTCTCTTCCTTCAATATTCTTTCATGAATTGTTCAAGTGACCAATGCGGTGTTTGCTAACTTTCAATAAATTTTACCACCTATACTTATTATGTGTGAAGTCATTACTCCCCATGGGATAAGTATATGAAGCATATTTAATTTCAGATTTATGATATTCAATTCATTCAACCATTTACTCATAGGATGTAAGTGAAGCACGAGAGTGAATGACAAACTACTCCAAAAAGATATAAGTGAAGATCAATGCGTAGTCAACAATTAAATAACTATGTGAAGACTCTCTCATCTAAGAATTTCAGATCTTAAGTATTTTATTAAACAGCAAGAAAAAGAAAAATAGCACTCCAAGAATACCACGCATCATGTGAACGAATAAAAATTTAGGCTCAACATAGGCTAACCGATAATTGTTGATGAAGAGAGGTGGGATGCGTAGCATCCCCAAGCTTAGATGCTTGAGACTTCTTGAAATATTTACTTGGGGTGCCTTGGGCATCCCCAAGCTTGAGCTTTTGTATCTCGTTCAATCCTCTCATATCATGGTTTCGCCTATTCTCAAAAACTTCATCCACACAAAACTCGAAAAGAACTCATGAGATAGGTTAGTACACATAAGAATAAATCAACACTTCATGTACTGCCAAGACAAGTTGCACAATAATTTCAATCATCATCTACTGTTTACTATCATTTGCACAATTTATATCTACCAATATAGGCTATGGAAACTATAGAATAAGTAGATAACAAAAATATGACAGCAATCTGTCCAAACGGAACAGTCTGTAGCAATTTATGAAAACAGTGTACTTCTGTAACTCAAAAAATTATGAAAATTTAGTAAATGCTAAATAATTTATATGACAACACTTTGTTAAATTTTCAGGAACTTTCCACATTCCAGTAAAATATGAAAATTCAAACACTACAGCAAACGTTTTTGTTTTTACACAGCACACATCGAAACATGCAATGCAAGCATCCTAAGACAATTCTTGGAACTTTTTATTGAAAAACAAGATTATAAATAACACCTAACAGAGAACAACAAAATAATATGACGCTCTAAGCAAAACTCATATTATGTGACGAATAAAAATATAGCTCCAAGTAAGATATACCGATAGTGTTGAAGACGAAAAAGGGGATGCCTTCCGGGGCATCCCCAAGCTTAGGCGCTTGAGTCCTCCTTGGATATTACCTTGGGGGTGCCTTGGGCATCCCCAAGCTTAGGTTCTTTTCACTCCTTATTCTCCTCATATCGGTGTCTCACCCAAAACTTGAAAACTTCAATCACACAAAACTTAACGGAACTTCGTGAGATGGGTTAGTATAATAAAGATAAATCATTCACTTAGGTACTGTCAAGACAAGATTCATAATTGTTCTCACATAATACCTTCTGTATTCTATCATTCCCATAATTTATACCACTAAATATAAGCTATGGAAACACTAAAACAAGCAAACTATGCATGCAAAACAGAATCTGTCAAAAACAGAACAGTCTGTGAAGATCTGTAGTGTAACCATACTTCCCTGTCTCTAAAAATTCTTAAAAATTAGGACAAGCTGAAGAATTTGTATATCAAGACTGTGTAAAAATATCAGATCATTACCACGCTCCAGTAAAAAATGAAATTCCTGTACTGGAGTCAAAAGTTTCTGTTTTGGTTCAGCATCAATTCTACTCATCTTGTGAGTCATCCCAAAGGCTTTACTTGGCACTTTATTGAAATAAAAGACACAAAACATGATTAATACAGTAGCTTAATCATGTGGACACACAAAAATAGAAAGGAAAAGTGTTGGGTTGTCTCCCAACAAGCGCTTTTCTTTAATGCCTTTTAGCTAGGCATGATGATTTCGATGATGCTCATATAAGAATAGTAGTTAAAACATGCAAAAGAGCATCATGAATCTCATGGAAAGCACATTTAAGTCTAATCCACTTCCTATGCATAGGGATTTTGTGAGCAAACAATTTATGGGAGCAAGAATCAACTAGCATAGGAAGGCAAAACAAGCATAACTTCAAAACTTTGAACACATAAAGAGGAAACTTGATATTATTGCAATTCCTATAAGCTTATGTTCCTCCCTCATAATAATTTTCAGTAGCATCATGAAGGAATTTCACAATATAACTATCACATAAAGCATTATCTTCATGATCCACAAGCATAGAAAATTTGTCACTCTCCACATAAACAATTTTCTTCTCATTCATAATAGTGGGAGCAAACTCAACAAAATAACTATCATGATATACTTGATTGACATAACCATTTTGAATATTAAAATCATGATGACAAGTTTCATGGTTACTATCACTCTTTATAGCATACATGTCATCATCATAATCATCATAGATAGGAGGCATGCCATCATCATAATATATTTGCTCATCAAAACTTGGGGGACAAAAAATATCATCTTCATCAAATATAGCATCCCCAAGCTTGTGGGTTTGCATATCATTAGCATCATGGATATTCCGAGAATTCATACTAGCAATATTGCAATCATGCTCATCATTCAAGGAATTCTCATTAAGTATTTTCATAAATTCTTCCTCTACCAATTGAGCACAATTTTCCAAACCATCATTTTCACGAAAGACATTAAAAAGACGAACCAATTGATGCAACCTAAACTCCATTTTTTTGTAGTTTTCTTTTATAAAACCAAACTAGTGAAAAACAAGAAACTAAAAGATTTAATTGCAAGATCTAAAGATATACCTTCAAGCACTCACCTCCCCGGCGACGGCGTCAGAAAAGAGCTTGATGTCTACTACGCAACCTTCTTCTTGTAGACTCGTGTTGGGCCTCCAAGCGCAGAGTTTTGTAGGACAGTGGTAATTTTCCCTCAAGTGGATGACCTAAGGTTTATCAATCCATGGGAGGCATAGGATGAAGATGGTTTCTCTCAAACAACCCTGCAACCAAATAACAAAGAGTCTCTTGTGTCCCCAACACACCCAATACAATGGTAAATTGTATAGGTGCACTAGTTCGGCGAAGAGATGGTGATACAAGTGTAATATGGATAGTAGATATAGGTTTTTGTAATCTGAAAAATATAAAAACAGCAAGGTAGCAAGTAACAAAAGTGAGCAAAAACGGTATTGCAATGCTTGAAACAAGGCCTAGGGTTCATACTTTCACTAGTGCAAGTTCTCTCAACAATACTGACATAGTTAAATCATATGTAAATCCCTCACGTGCGACAAAGAGTTCACTGCAAAGTCACAAATAGCGGAGAACAAACGAAGAAATTATTGTAGGGTACAAAATCACCTCAAAGTTATCTTTTCCGATCAATCTTATGAGCTATCCCTATAAGTGTCACGAACAGCCCTAGAGTTCGTACTAAAATAACACCTTAAGATACACATCAACCAAAACCCTAATGTCACCTAGATACTCCAATGTCACCACGAGTACCCATGGGCTTGATTATACGATATGCATCACACAATTTCAGATTCATCATGTTCAATCCAACACAAAGAACTTCAAAGAGTGCCCCAAAGTTTCTAACGGAGAGTCAAGACGAAAACATGTGCCAACCCCTATGCATAGATTCCCAAGGTCACGGAACCCGCAAGTTGATCACCAAAACATACATCAAGTGGATCAATAGAACATCCCATTGTCACCACGGATATCCCATCGCAAGACATACATCAAGTGTTCCAAAATCCTTAAAGACTCAATCCGATAAGTAAACTTCAAAGGGAAAACTCAATTCATCACAAGAAGATAGAGAGGGGAAAACTCCATATGATTCATCTATATCAATAAAGCTCGCGGTACATCAAGATCGTGTCATCTCAAGAACACGAGAGAGAGAGATCAAACACATAGCTACTGGTACATACCCTCAACCCCGAGGGTGAACTACTCCCTCCTCGTCATGGAGACCGCCGGGATGATGAAGATGGCCTCCGGTGATGGTTTCCCACTCCGGCAGGGTGCCAGAACGGGCTCCCGATTGGTTTTTCATGGCTACAGAGGCTTGCGACGGCGAAACTCCCGATCTAGGTTTCTTTCTGGGGTTTTTGGTATTTATAGGAATTTTTGGTGTCAGAAACAAGTCAAGGGGGGCCACGAGGCGGCGACAAGCCATGAGGGCGCGCCCTAGGAGGGGCGCCCTACAGGCTTGTGGTGGCCTCGTGGCTCTTCTGGCCCAACTCCAATGCTTCGGGGGTCTCTTTTGGTCCATAAAAAATCACCGTAAATTTTCAGCCCATTCCGAGAACTTTTATTTCTGCACAAAAAATGACACCATGGTAGTTCTGCTGAAAACAACGTCAGTCCGGGTTAGTTTTAATAAAATCATACCAAAATCATATAGAATTATTGTAAACATGGCATGAATACTTCATAAATTGTAGGTACGTTGGAGACGTATCAGAGCCTCAACCGAAGTTCAAATCGGCTGAGGACACAAAGTGATATGGGGTGTCCCGATCTTCTCAGTAAGCGGCGGTGGTGATGATGATGGTGTAGGATAACTTGTATGTCGCCGATGAACTCTCCCTCGCTTGATCCCTGATGCCAATGCAAAGGTCTCAACCCTTTGGATATTCACAACGTCACACACTTGCGCACGCAGCCGTCGACCACGAACGGTATAATTGCAATATACTAATTCCCAATGGAACAGCAGATCACACTTGACTTGCAGTATATAATCACCAGATCGATACGAATTGGTGATGAGGATTCAAGATGAATGCTTACAAGCAATCTCATGAACTAGGGTTTATCTTAAACGTGGTCTAACCTTAACTAACTCTAGGGGATGGGTATTTATAGTCTAAAACGAGATCGAAGGGGTACACGGGCTGGACAGCCCAAAACCTGCGCGCAGGCAGAGCGGTACTACCGCTTATGGCAAGCGGTACTACCGTGATAAGCGGTACTACCGCTCGTACAAATATCAAGTGCCGCTTTAGTACCGCTTGGGGTCGCTTCGATTCCAGAAGAAATTTCCTAAGCGGTACTAGGACGGTAGTACTGGAGCGGTACTACCGCTAAGCGGTACTACCGCTTGTGTGGGGCGGTACTACCGCCCTGGAAACTGCAGGGTCTTCCTCCCTTCCTTGCTGCAATGCCTCCTTGTTCCCTTATGCCATGCCTTCCTCTCCAATGTACCTAACGATACATACACACAAGGATTTAGGTAGTATAAAGTTCTTTCGAATCAAAGTAACAAGTTCAACTAGGAATGAATTCACCTTATGATATTTGTCAACGAGGCTCAATATTTCTTTCCAGCTTAAGCAAGCAGAATCATCATATTTCGTGAATATATCCTCATCATCCTCCCTTTCTTCAAGAAAAGCCGTTCGCGGCTTTGGGTAAGCTGAAAATGGCAGAAACAAAAAGAACAACGTGTACGCATAATATATGTATATATAACATGCTGTATCATTTTTGTTGTCATGAAAAAGATTCCCAGTATGCAATAAATTGCAAGTATACAAATACAAAATGTCCATGCGGGAACAAATAATATCTGAGGAATCGGCAATCATAATTGCAAGTAAAAGTGAAGTACATATAGTCATGACTAGAATGAGGAACACACATGTACAATGTCTTATTGTTCAGTATTAAGTCCAAAGTCCTCACAGAAGATCGATGATCAAATGTGCTATAAGCAAGGTCAAACCAACCCAAAAGATGTGAAAATAGAATGGGTTGATACGAAGCTTCAATTGCACAACCCTGATATGTAGAATAAACAGATGGATTGAAAGTAGTACAATCAAAAAGTTGTTTGTTGGAAACACTACCATGGCCAACACAGGAAGATGAAGCAAATGGCAGAATAATCATATTGGCATGGTCCTTATTCTCATAGTTGGAGATGCAACTCAGTTTGCAAATATAAGTGAAGTCTAGAGCAGGGGCATATAAATGCAACATGTCTTGGGACAAACATAACAGATCTAACAAATCAGATTCGAATCTAGCAAGATCAGAACAATCCAACAGAGGTACTATTTTTGCGGGCTGTAATCTATCAACTAGACCAGAATACATAATATGATCTCGAAAATTAAGTATTGTCCCACAGCAAAGAGACGTCGGCACATAGCATATATGGCTGAAAACAGCAAGTTTCAGTTCAACAATTCTATCACAGGTAATGCATATGTGATCCACCAGAAAATTTTCATTCATGCTATAGTCACCAATGAGATGAAAAGTGAAAGAATAGGCATAGGCGCTAGAATTCATAGAAGAAAATTCAGAAATCTTATGCAGAGCACACACCAAATTAATAGGTTCTTTTAGCATGATGGAATACACAATATCAGTCGGTGGTATTCTAGCAAGTACTTCCTTATGTGTCATAAGTACCACATGATCAAAGTTGGAAATAGGTAATATATCACATGGTGCTGAAACAGCGGTGCAAGGCAAATCACAATGAGGCAGCAGCAAAGGAATAGACTCACAATATGTCGCACGTGCTGGCTGTAGCTCGAAATCAGTACCTATATCAACGACAGTCTCCTCAGATGTAGTAGGCACTTGGACCTCCTCCTCAAGTGACAATGCACGGTCGGGTGATGCAGGTTGTAAAACAGACGGCTCCCTTTCTTCAAAAGCAACCTGCATATCACAAGAAACAACACTAGGAGTAGAGATGATTACATTAGGTGAATCCGCACATGTTTCATCTACTCCCACTCGCAGGTTTTCTGAAACACTCAAACTCTCACTCTTATTGCGTACACTCATATCTACACAAATGGTGGAATCATTAACGTTGGGGTTCTCAATTGTGCAGATGGTGGAAACATTCAACTTAGGTGCAAGAACAGGATCATCATGGGGTTTTATGTGAGTGGTTGCAGGCGGTCGTAGGTTTTGACGCCTAAGATCCTGAAACTGCATAATGCGAGTAGGTGATAACCACGTGTGCTTCCTATTCCAAAAGATGGAGGGGTCAGGATGACCACTACCAAAAACGACCTGAAAGTGATCACACCAAAATCTTCCCAACATGAGATGGCAGAAATGAAGCGCTCTAGGAACCACATCACATGCAACAGGTCGAGTATGACCATAAATGGTTAGAGGAACAGATGCGGACCTAGTAATTGGCAGTGCATGATCAGAAGTAGCTAACAGATATGGATCACGTTTGGGACATGTACGCAACTGTAGCTTTTCAACAACCTCAACACTAACCAAGTTCGTTAAAGAACAATTATCAATGGTAACAACAACATCTCTACCATTGATGTCTGCCGTGAAGTGGAACAAACCCGAAACAGGCACCACTCGAAAATCCTCCTCCCAGAATTTGTTGCTGCAATAGAATTTCAATGGTAATGGAACCTCCTCCTCATCATCTGCCATTGTTAGAAAATACAAAGGAGGTTGCAGCAAAGTATATATATATGGTGGAAACTCTCAGCTTCACTCAAAAACTGACAAGAAAAGGAAATCTTACCATTCCAAAGTGAATAGTAATGCGTACCCGTTCGGATAGATGACCAATGCACGGATGTGATGAAGTGAATACCAGGGTATAAGAGCAATCACACGACAAAGCAGGATTATATGGTGGAGCTATAGGTATGGTATCCTATATACACCGAAGACAAGTCCTAGTGCTGATCGTGTGAACAAACACCCAAGGAAACACACACGGTGGAGAAAAATGTGGCAAAGCAACTATAAAAACAGGATGTGTTGCAATGCACTAGAGAGACACTAGCAATGCTCAATGTAAACAGGCACAAGATTGCTCAATTCTACTAGTGCACAATCGCAAGATAATACAAATCCAACAGTGCAATAGATAGCAACAACGTCCAGCCACTGTTTCCCTCGTTTCTTTCGTTCTCTCTGTTTTTTTTCTCTCTCCTCTTTTCTTTTCCTTTTTTTTTCAGCCCAGACTTGAGCAACAAACAACAAATCTGATCTTGCCAATCTCAGATGCACTTACCAAAAATCCTACCTGAGCAGCCCGTAGAGCACAAGGATATGCTAGTCTCAATAGGAAGGTGCTACGCAAAAGAAAGATTGGCTTGTCTATGGCTCACAAAGGAAAGACTCGATGTAACTCGGACTGGAAAAAGGAAACCTAAAAGAAAACGCTAAAGGAAAACCCAACGAACACAAGAACCAGGACTCCGACGAACACAAGAACAAATAGACTCGGATCAGAACAAAACCCTAGACGCCTAGTAGATGACTCGGATGAAAAAGTTACGCAAAAAGAAAGACACAACGACCAGCAACTAAAACCAATCGACGATGCAATCTAGGCTATGGCAAACGACTAAGAACCCTAATATTTTTGTGAGGCTTTTTCTGGATAGGAGGAAAACACAACTAATCTATGGATGATTTGGTGGATGCATACCGAGGCAACACTGGAAATCTGATACCAAGATGACATGGGGTGTCCCGATCTTCTCAGTAAGCGGCGGTGGTGATGATGATGGTGTAGGATAACTTGTATGTCCCCGATGAACTCTCCCTCGCTTGATCCCTGATGCCAATGCAAAAGGTCTCAACCCTTTGGATATTCACAACGTCACACACTTGCGCACGCAGCCGTCGACCACGAACGGTATAATTGCAATATACTAATTCCCAATGGAACAGCAGATCACACTTGACTTGCAGTATATAATCACCAGATCGATACGAATTGGTGATGAGGATTCAAGATGAATGCTTACAAGCAATCTCATGAACTAGGGTTTATCTTAAACGTGGTCTAACCTTAACTAACTCTAGGGGACGGGTATTTATAGTCTAAAACGAGATCGAAGGGGTACACGGGCTGGACAGCCCAAAACCTGCGCGCAGGCAGAGCGGTACTACCGCTTATGGCAAGCGGTACTACCGTGATAAGCGGTACTACCGCTCGTACAAATATCAAGTGCCGCTTTAGTACCGCTTGGGGTCGCTTCGATTCCAGAAGAAATTTCCTAAGCGGTACTAGGACGGTAGTACTGGAGCGGTACTACCGCTTGTGTGGGGCGGTACTACCGCCCTGGAAACTGCAGGGTCTTCCTCCCTTCCTTGCTGCAATGCCTCCTTGTTCCCTTGTGCCATGCCTTCCTCTCCAATGTACCTAACGATACATACACACAAGGATTTAGGCAGTATAAAGTTCTTTCGAATCAAAGTAACAAGTTCAACTAGGAATGAATTCACCTTATGATATTTGTCAACGAGGCTCAATATTTCTTTCCAGCTTAAGCAAGCAGAATCATCATATTTCGTGAATATATCCTCATCACAAAGCAAATTGATTTTACCCCAGGCGACTCATCTCAACAGTTCACTATTGGGACAAGCCTGGATCCCAAATAGGAAAGCGCACTCATCGAGTTCATCCGTGAGAATCGGTCATCTTCGCATGGAAACCTTCTAACATGGCTGGAATACCGAGAGAACTCACTGAGCACCACCTTAATGTGGATCCAAAGATGAAACCAGTACGACAATACCTCCGTCATTTTAACGAGGAACAACGCAAGGCTATTGGAGAAAAGGTGGCCCGGCTCCTAGCTGCCGGGTTCATCGTTGAAGTTTTTCACCCTGAGTGGTTGGCAAATCCAGTGCTTGTTCTGAAGAAGAATGACGCTCGGCGTATGTGTGTTGATTACACAGATCTCAACAATGTGTGTTGATTACACAGATCTCAACAAAGCTTGTCCCAAGGATCCTTTTGCTCTCCCCCGCATCGACCAGATCATTGATTTGACAACTGGCTGTGAGCGTTTATGTTTCTTGGATGCATACTCCGGCTATCATCAAATTAAGATGGCCGTTGAGGACCAATAGAAGACGGCTTTCATCACTCTCTTTGGCGCTTTCTGCTATGTTTCTATGCCCTTTGGTCTTAAGAGCGCGAGGGCTACTTATCAACGCTGCGTTCAGAACTGCCTTCATCCACAGATTGGATGCAATGTTCACGCCTATGTTGATGATATCATGGTAAAATCTCAGAAAAAGGAGACGCTTTTGGACGACCTCAAGGAGACATTTGATAATCTTCGGGTGTACCAAATGAAGCTCAACCCGGCCAAGTGTGTTTTTAGTGTTCCTGCAGGTAAATTACTGGGATTTCTGGTTTCTGAGCGTGGTATTGAAGCTAACCCAGATAAGATCAAGGCAGTAACATCGCTTACTAAGCCGACCAATATCAATCAAGTTCAACGCATGGCTGGTCACATCGCGGCATTAAGCCGGTTTATAAGCCGCTTGGGAGAAAAGGCGATTCCTCTGTATCAACTGTTGAAAAAGACAGATGATTTTATCTGGACCGATGCTGCCAACGAAGCCTTTGAAGCACTTAAGAGACAATTGGCTAATCCACCCGTTCTAGCCGCGCCGACTGACAAAGAGCCTATGCTCTTGTACATTGCTGTAAACTCCAAAGCAGTAAGGGTTGCAGTTATCCTCGAGCGCAAGGAGGCAGGAAAGGAGTACCCAGTACAACGGCCTGTTTATTTCGTCAGCGAAGTTCTGACTTTGTCAAAACAACGGTATCCGCAATGGCAAAAGTTAGTTTATACGTCTCCAATGTATCTATAATTTTTGATTTTTCCATGCTATTATATTATCATTCTAGGATACTCTTTGAGTAATTATTTACCAATTTATATTATTTTTGAGCACTAACCTATTGACCCAGTGCCCAGTGCCAGTTCCTGTTTTGTGTGTGTTTTTTGTTTCACAGAAATTCCATATCAAATGAAGTCCAAACACGATAAAAATTTACGGAGATTTTTTTTTGGAATATATGTGAATTTTGGGAGTCGGAATCAACGCAAGACGCTGCCCGAGGGAGGCACAAGCCAACAGGGCGCGGCCTGGGGGGGGGCGCCTTGATGGCTTGTGCCTCCCCCTTGAGTCAGTTGGGGATCTCCTTTCGCTGCAAGAAAGATATTTTCGCGATAAAAACCCCCTCAAAATTTCAGCCCGATCGGAGTTACGGATCTCCGGATATTTAAGAAATGGTGAAGGGGTCAGAAACCAGTCGCGAAAACAGAACAGAAACAAAGAGAGAGATCCAATCTCGGAGGGGCTGCTGCCCTCTGTGAGCCATGACGGCCATGGACCAGAGGGGAAACTCTCCTCCCACCTAGGGAGGAGGCCAAGGAAGAAGAAGGAGGGGGGCTCTCTCCCCCTCTCTCCCGGTGGCGCCGGAGTGCCACCGGGGCATCCATCGTGACGGCGATCTACACCAACAACTTCGTCGCCATCACCACCAAGTCTCTCCCCCTCTATGCAGCAGTGTAAAACCTCTCTTCCCCGCTATAATCTCTACTTAAACATGGTGCTTAATGCTATATATTATTATCCAATGATGTGTGGCTATCCAATGATGTTAGAGTAAATTTCTTTTGTCCTCTGGGTTGATTGATGATCGTGATTGGTTTGAGATACATGTTCTATTTTGGTGCTGTCCTATGGTGCCCGCCGTGTCGCGCAAGCGTGTGGGATCCCCGCTGTAGGGTGTTGCAATATGTTTATGATTCGCTTATAGTGGGTGGCTAGAGTGACAGAAGCTTACACCCGAGTAAGGGGATTGTTTACGTATGGGATAAAGGGGACTTGATGTTTTAATGCTATGGTTGGTTTGCCTTAATGAATTTCTAGTAGTTGCGGATGCTTACTAGAATTCCAACATAAGTACATATGATCCAAGTACGGAAAGTATGTTAGCTATGCCTCTCCCTCATATAAAACTGCAACAATGATACCGGTCTAGTTATCGATTGCCTAGGGATAAATCTTTCTCTTGTGCTACACAAAAAGCTTTCTACTAAACAACTTACTTATTAATCTTTATCTAAACAACCCCTAACTTTTACTTCCACGTTCTTCATTATCTTGCAGAACTATCTATTACAGCTACTAAGTACTTCTAGTTTATTTCCTGCAAAGTAGTTTCATACTTGTTCTAGTTAAAGTAAGCATTAGTGTGCGTAGAGTTGTATTGGTGGTCGATAGAACTTGAGAGAATATTAATTCTACCTTAAGATCCTCGTTGGGTTTGACACTCTTACTTATCGAAAAAGGCTACAAACGACCCCCTAGACTTGTGGGTCATCAAGACCTTTTTCTGGCGCCGTTGCTGGGGAGCAATAGCGTAGTGGTTGATATTCTCGTGTGTGCTTGTTTGCTTTATCACTAAGTAATTTTTATTTTCTGTTATAAGTTGTTTTATATCTTTAGTTATGGATATGGAACATGAAATACCCAAAAAATTAGTTGTACTTGCTACTCATGAAGATGGGGAACCTCCTAAAACCCTCGATGCTGGTTATGTGAAACACATTACATACTACTTTGATGATCCTGAGAAATCCCCATTCAACATGATAATGGGAGAGACGTTGGATAAACGTGAGTACTTTAGGGATTATCGCTTGTCTCAAAAAGGGAAACACTTATGGGATCAAATTAAAATGTTGCGTTGCTTTGCTTGGAATTTATGCTTGAGATGTGATTATACTTGTTGCTCTAAGATGGAGGCTCCACACCTTCCCTTTCAATGTGAATTTAATGATAATAAAACCTTGGCTTCTTATGCTAATGGTATATATGATTACTATGATGTGGAACAAATAGAAGAATTTGTTGCTTTTAAGAGTGCTTATGAAATTGAATCGTTCTTTGAAAAGTATGATAGCTATGATGATGCTGTTTACAGACTTGAAATTTTTGCCATACTTAAATATTGCTATGAGAATTATGAACACAATGCTTATATTATTGAATTTATTAAGAGAATGACCGCTGCCTTGGAAGAGACTAATATTTTGTAGGAATCTATGGAAGAAGAAATTGCTGAAACTGTGAGCTCATTAGATGAAAAAGATGAGGAGGAGAGTGAAAAACAAAAGGAGGAAGAGCGGATTGATCACCCGTGCCCACCTTCTAATGAGAGTAACTCTTCAACTCATACATTGTTTAATTTCTCGTCGCACATACCGAAGGATGAATGCTATGATGATTGCTATGATCCCTTGGATTCATTTGAAATATCCCTTTTTGATGAACTTGATGCTTTCGATGCTTGTGGCCATGATGCCAATATGAATGATGCTTATGGAGATGATCCATATGTTAAGCATTAAATTGTTGCTATTACACCCACACACGATAGTCCTATATTATCTTTTTGAATTCTCCCAACTACACTATATCGGAGAAGTTTGCGCTTATTAAGGATTATATTGATGGGTTGCGTTTTACCACTACACATGATGATTTTGATGAATATAATATGCATGTGCTTTCAACTACTACTTGCAATTATTATGAGAGAGGAACCAAATCTTCACCTCTCTATGTTTCCAATACGATAAAATTGCAAGAAACTACTTATGCTATGAATTGGCCTTTACTTTGTGTGAATGAATTGTTCTTGTATGACATGCCAATGCATAGGAAGAGAGTTAGACTTCATTGTCACATGATATATATCAATTTGTGCTCATTACTTAATTACAAATCATTGTTAATTAAAATTGGCTTTGATATACCTTGGGATACGGGTGGATCAATTACTTGAGCACTATATGCCTAGCTTAATGGCTTTAAAGAAAGCGCTGCCAGGGAGACAACCCGGAAGTTTTAGAGAGTCATTTATTTCTGTTGTGTGCTTTTAAAATAATTAAAAACAAAAAAAATAAGTTGGGGAACTTAAAACCTTTTCAAAAAGAGAAGTGAAAGTGAGAAAGATGAGCACCGTTGAAGTGGGGGACGTCCTTGAACTTTTGTTCATGCCCATGGAAACTTTGTGAATCTTGATTACAACAACTTTTCAACAAAAATAATTATCCCCTTGTACAAATCCATTGTATTATAAAAGTAACGTGCCAATAATTACCTTTAGGATGTTTGAATTGCTTGTTTGATATGTGCTGTGTAAAAACAGTAACTTTTGTTGTATTGTTTGAATTTTCATATTTTACTGGAGCGTGAAAAAATTCTGAAAATTTTACACAATACTACAACTTCTCCCTAGGTGGTTTTAGTAATTAATAACAACATATATTTCATTGGACTAATGTTACCACCAAGTATATTTCAGGAAAGTTCAATGAATGGATTGGCAAAACGATTGTGAGGAGATCCCCTAGATGCAAGGAACGTCTATTGGGAACAAGCTTGAAGACTCTACATTTTACATTTTGTGAGAAATCACTTTTGAGTCCATAGGAAAGCCAATACTATTAAAAGGGGATGAGGTTTCTATGATGATCTGGTTGCTCAAGTGCTCAGAGATTAGCCACCAAAAATACACATGAAATTCTCCCACAAAATCTCTGTCTAAACCCTACCACTAAAATTGGTGCCACCAACTTTTCAGAATCGGCCCCACCGAGTTTTACCCTAGACAAATCCTAGCCAAAACCCTAAGTCTCGGTGCCACCAACATTCCACTTTGGTGCAACCGAAACCCGTGACCAACTCTCTGGTATCCTATTTTCAAGAATCAGAATTTCCGACTTTTGAGAATCGGTCTCACCGAGATTTGGAAACTGCCTAGGTCACCCACTTCGATACCACCAAGATTTATATATTGGTCTCACCGAAAAGCCGAAAGTTGCCACATTTTGCACTAGTCGGTGCAACCGAGTTTTTACTCCGGTTTCACCTCCTCTCACTCATAGAGGAAACACTCAGAACATATCTTCACTTGCCCCATCCATTTTTCTGAGAGAGAGCCACCTACTCATGTGTAGAGATCAAGATCCTCCACTCCAACTGTCGTGGTTTTGTCATGGCAGATGCCCTTATGAAAGGACTTAGGTGTGGAGCCATCACGACTAGGTGGCGACTTGAATGGGTTGATCGGGAACGAGAGACGAGTTACCCAGGTTTGGCCCCTCCGATGGAGGTAAAAGCCTACGCCCTACTTTGTGTATATTGATGGTGATCTCGATTACAAGGGTGCGGAATCGCTAACCTAACTCTCGAGGGTTTCTTTCTTACTTGATGTTTCTACCTCGAGATCTCTCCTTTATATACAGGTAGAGGCCCCAAGGGTACAATGGAGTCCGGGTCAAAGTGCAACCCATGACCTAATCTAACATTGTCTCCTCTTGTTCTCCAAGCAAAGGAATATTCCTATGTCTTCTCTTGTGAGCCGGCCCACCACATGACGTCCCATGAGCCGGCCTTAACATAAGCCGCCTTCTGGGCCTCGTGCTTCAAGTAGAAACCTTCCTCATGGGCCGCCTGGCAGTTGCCGGGTCATCCTTGTATGGCGGGTTACCTGTGGGGTATATCCCCAACATTATCCCTCAGTTTGACATGAATTTATTCTTGCCAAACTCAATTCCTGAAACAAAATAAAAGTTGTATCAAAATTTACTGAAAATATGCTTCTGAGCCGGCTTCTTAATCTCCGGGTCATCCGTTTTTTCGTAAGACTTAGCATATTTTTCGCTTTTCCTCCGTCATGACATCATCTTGATGACCGTTGTCGCCTAAAGCCATTACAACGAATCTTTTGAAAACAACGCCAAATCCGGTCTGGCGCGAAAATCCAGGCGCATTTTTATCCACAAATTTACCGTGACCGTTCCATTTCTCACGTCGTCGTTTCAATTTTCATCTCCCTATAAATAGGCCATCAGGACCCCTCCTTTCACTTTTACCTCTTCTTCTTCCGCGCACCTCCAAACGCTACTCAAACTCACCAGAGCTTTGAAACCTGCACCGCACCGTCGAGCCGCGTCGCCACTGGAGTTTTTCTGCAGTCGCCAGAAAAGACGCAATCATCCGAATCCTTTCTTCGCAGAGATCTGGTAAGCTCTCCTCCCCCCATTAGGGTTTGGTCCTTTCGGCGTTCATACCGTGCTCATCCGAATAGCTGTTGTAGATCCATAAGCTCCACGTTCCTTTAGCAAATATAGCTTTAGTATGATCTCCGCCTTGTATTTTTTTCACCAAATAGATCTGAAACAATTCACCAATGGAACGTTGTGAATGCTTCAGTTTCAGTTCCTCCGCTGGCTAGGGCACGTTTTCCTTCTTTTTGTGCGTTTATTTAGATCCATCCAAATGTATGTCTCTGTAGAAACCTGTTTGTAAGCGAATAAATTCTGTTATGTCTTTGCGGAGGCGTCCTGCCTCTGAACTTCCTTGCTTGATTGCCGGCTCAAATATTTTACCTGCTCATTTTACCGGCTTACCAAATAAGAACTATTTATCGTTGGCCGCCTGAATTGCTCTTAACTTAATTTGTCATGTCCTTTTAAGTAGTAACTTCAAATGGCGGCTCAAAATATATTCTGGCTTATTTTTTCATCCACTTTGTAGCTGATCTGTAAGACGCCATGGCTCCTAAGAACACCAAAGTCTGTAATTGGGTCAGATCCCAGGAGTCTACGCTCACCCTAGACAACTTTGTGAGTCAAGGTCTTTTGCCGGCTCGAAAAGTCATAAAATGGCAAGCACCTGAAGAAGAACCTTATCCTCAGCCTAGGCAAGGAGAAGTTGTCATTTTTATTATCACTTGCGTAGAGGCTTTCGACCCCCTGGCTCAAAATTCTTCAGGGATCTTTTACATTTCTTCAACCTCAGGCCTCAGGATATTGGTCCTAATTCCATGACCAATATTTATCAATTTCAAGTGTTATGTGAAGTATATCTCCAGATTGAGCCGTCTGTGACCCTCTTTAGGGATTTTTTCTATCTTAACCGTCCAACTGAAACCAAGCATGGTGCCAGTGTGGAACTTGGCGGCATTTCTATTCAGCAGAGGAAAAGAAGCCCCTTTCCTGAGTCAAAACTGGCGAGTCATCCAAAAGGATGGAACAAAACTTGATTTTACTGCAGAAACACTACCCCTACAGGGGAGAATCCTTTGCCGGGTTTCAGATTGGAACGGCTTGGTGGGAATGCTAAATTCCCGGGTTGGCCAAATGACGAAGAGAGGGACCTGTTGGCGCCTGGTCAAAATTAAGAGCTCTGACCGCTCATGGTCTGACTGGGATTGACCTGATTCAGTGCTGGATAAAATGGCGAATCCATCCCGTCAGTGTAAGAGGCGACTTCATGTGCAATTACTCAGGCGAGTCAAATGATGCTCGCCAAGAAAGATTTGACTCATGAAGCCATCAACAAGGCTACAAAGAGATTCTTTTCCGACTCGAAGGAGAAATGTAGCATTACCGGACTGGGTCCTTTATCTGAAGAATTAAGTTCCTCTGGCATTAACTTTTTTGGGGAGTTTATTCCATTCCTTTGTCAATCTTACTTTGACCCGCCATATTGACTACGAGTTACCGATCCAGTGCCTACGACCTTTCACTTATTGCACTTGCTAAGTTACTGCTGCTGCTGTTCCAACTGCTACAAAACTATTGCTACTACTGTTACCGCTACTGTTACTATTGCTACTGCTATCAAAACTATCATATTACTATGCTACTGATCACTCTGCTGCAGATATTTAATCTCCAGGTGTGGTTGAATTGACAACTCAACTGCTAATACTCTCAAGTATTCTTTGGCTCCCCTTGTGTTGAATCTATAAATTTGGGTTGAATACTCTACCCTCGAAAACTGTTGCGATCCCCTATACTTGTGGGTTATCAAGACCTTTTTCTGGCGCCGTTGCCGGGGAGCATAGCAATATTTGTTGAGTCACTTGGGATTTATATAAATTTATCACTATGAAGAATCTGAAGGATCCAAGGACCAAGATTTTTCCCTCTACTACGAGGGGAGGTAAGGAACTGCCATCTAGCTCTGCACTTGATTCACCTTCTGTTATGAGTAAGCTTGTAACACCACCACATGCTAGTAATCCTGATATGTCGCAAGTTATTGATGATGCTACTTCTGCTATGAATGATGCTTATGATGATGCTAGTACCCTGTTTGATGATAATGTGCCGCTAGGAGAATTTCTTGATGAACAAATTGCTAGAGCTAAATAAAATGAAATTGATGAAACTGATGAAGCTTATGAAACTGATTATGATTATGAAACTCCTATTAGTCCTAGTTCTCCTAAGTTTGAAATGCCTAAGATACCTGAAGTTTATGTTATGGATGAGGAGATATCTAGAGAAATTCTTTTTTGCAAGGATAGAGACGATTTTAAGAAACTCCTATGCAAGTATAAGGAAAAAACTTTGAATGCTAGAATGAAATGTGATCCTAAGTTTGCTACTTCACCTATTTGTGTTATCGATAAGGATTATGAGTTCTCTGTCGACCCAGAGTTAATTACTTTGGTTGAATCTGATCCTTTCCATGGCTATGAAACTGAAACTGTAGTGGCACACCTTACTAAGCTGAATGATATAGCCACCCTCTTTGCTCATGATGAGAAGATTCGCTACTATTACATCCTTAAGTTGTTTCCGTTCTCATTAAAGGGTGATGCTAAGACATGGTACAATACTCTTTCTCCTGGTTGTGTGCGTAGTCCCCAGGATATGATTTATTACTTCTCTGAAAAATATTTTCCTGCTCATAAGAAACAAGCTGCCTTACAGGAAATATTTAACTTTGTGCAAATTGAAGAAGAGAGTCTCCCACAAGCTTGGGGGAGGCTTCTCCAGTTGCTTAATGCTTTGCCTGATCATCCTCTCTAGAAAAATGAAATACTTGATATCTTTTATAATGGACTAACCGATGCTTCTAGGGACTTCCTAGATAGTTGTCCTGGTTGTGTTTTCAGGGAACGAACTGTTGAACAAGCTGAAGAATTATTGAATAACGTATTGAAAAATTATGATGATTGGACTCTTCCTGAACCACCGCCTAAACCTACTCCAAAGAAGAGGGGTATCTTATTTCTCAGTCCTGAAGATATGCAAGAGGCAAAGAAATCTATGAAGGAAAAAGGTATTAAAGCTGAGGATGTTAAGAATTTGCCACCTATTGAAGAAATACATGGCCTTGACACACCACCACCTCCAAAGGTGGTAGAGGTAAACTCTTTATTAAAGTTCAATGAAAGTGACATCCCTCATAATAAACCTCCTAGTCAATGCTTATATGAGTTTGATAACTATATTATGAAGCAAGATAATTTCAATGCTCATGTTCTGAAACAATTGAAATACAATTGTGATATGATTGCTCGCTTGAGTGACTTGCTATTTAGAATCAGTAATGATGTTAGAGGTGTAGGAAAGCATGCCTCTATGGTTCAAACCCAATTAGAACAAGTAGCTAAGTCTCAAAGAGAATTGCTTGATGAAATGAATAGTAATATGCATGACTTTGCTGCTAGAGTAGTAATTAGAGGAGGTAGAATGACCCAAGAACCACTTTATCCTGAGGGTCATCCTAAAAGAATTGAACACGACTCTCAGAGAATTGATCTTGATGCACCTAGTCCTTCTAAGAAGAAAAAGAAAAAAATGATAGGACTTTGCATACCTCTAGTGAACCTGAGACACAAAAACCTCCTGATAATAATGATGTCTCTATTTCCGATGCTGAAACTCAATCTGGTAGTGAACATCAACCTAGTGATAATGAAAATGATAATGATGATTTTCACGGTGATGTTCAACCTAGTAATGATAGAGAACCAGATAATGATGTTGAAATAGAGCCTACTCCTGATCTTGATAACCCACAACCTAAAAATAAACGTTATGATAAGAAAGACTTTGTGGCTAGGAAACATGGTAAAGAAAGAGAGCCATGGGTTCAGAAACCCATGCCATTTCCACCTAAGCCATCTAAGAAAAAGGATGATGAAGAATTTGAGCGCTTTGCTGAAATGATTAGGCCAGTCTTTTGCGTACCCATTTGACTGATATTTTGAAGATGGCCCCTTATGCAAAGTATATGAAAGACATCATCACAAATAAAAGAAAAATACCTGAAGCTGAAATCTCCACCTTGCTCGCTAATTATTCTTTTAAGGATGGAGTACCTAAAAAACTTGGAGATCCTAGAATACCAACTATACCTTGCTCCATCAAAAGAAACTATGTTAAAACCGCTTTGTATGATTTGGGAGCCGGTGTTAGTGTTATGCCTTTCTACTTATATAAAAGACTTGATTTGAATAAACTCACACCTACTGAGATATCATTGCAAATGGCTGAGAAATCAACAGCCATACCTATTGGTATTTGTGAGGATGTGCCCGTTGTTGTTGCAAATGTTACTATCTTAACGGACTTTGTTATTCTTGATACCCGAGGACGACAACATGTCGATTATCCTTGGTAGACCCTTTTTGAATACTGCAGGGGCTGTTATTGATTGCAATAAAAGCAAAATCACTTTTCATATTAATGGTAATGAGCACACGGTGCACTTTCCGACAAAACAATTTCAAGTGAATGGTATAAATGTTATTTAAGAATCTCCGACCATCCCTATTGGAAGTTTTCAATTACCTCTACCTACTGCCAAAAAGAAATATGATATACTTATTGTAGGGGATATGCACATCCCCATTGAGGTAACTTAGTGTTTTTACGAAAGTTCTTCGGTTTCATGCTAATCGGAAGTGGTTGTTAATAAGACTTGATCAACCTTATTAATGAATCATTTTTTAGAGGCATGACGTCGATGAATCTAGTAAGCACAACTCTCGGCTCCCACATTTTACTTTCTGTTTTAGTTAGTCAAATAAAATAAAATGCCATGTTTATCCTGTTTTCTGTTTTTCTCCGTGCAATAAAAAATGACCCAAAAATAAAAATTCTCAAAATGCCCTGAAAATTTAACACGATTTTTTTCCGATTATTTATGAATTTTTAGTGCAAATAACACCTGAGGGGAGTGCCCAGGGTGCGCAGCACCCACCAGAGCGTGCGAGCACCCCCCAGGCGCGCCCTGGTGGGTGGTGGCCCCCACGTAGGCCCCCTCACTTATCTCTTTAGCCCACATCACCACCTACCTCCAGCAAAAAATCACCACAGCCACCATTTTCGTGTTCTTGCTCTCAAACCCGTGGATTTCGATCTCTTTGCTCGAAGCTCCATTTCCGAAACTGTTTGCAGGGATTGCTACTTGGTATGTAACTCCTCCATTGCTCCAATTAGTTTTTGTTTTAGTGGGTTATTTTTAGAGTAGTTAGCTACTCTTGGTGCTGCTGTAGATGAGCTTGCATGCTTAATTTTTAGAGTTCTAAGTAGTTTGAATGCTCAATATGGCCTCTATGCATGCTTAGGAGTAGTAGCTAACAATCTTACAAAGTTTTGTTGGCAAATTTTTTGTGGACTATTTTTTTCAGAATTTTATAAAATTAATATCTTTAGGAAGTTCTCCTCCAAGAAAAATGCCAAGGGAGTCATTGGGGAATCATCGGACAATGACCTTCACACTCCAAGAAAGGTGGAGGTGCGGCCGTGCGAATGGCCGCATGATGCCTTCCTGGAGGAGGCCTGGATCCACCAAGAGTTCGCATAGTTTGTCGCAAACGCTGGGTTAACCGAGTTCCTGGCAGATAAGTGTGACCAATATCACATCCTTACAAATTCCTTTGCGCAAAGTTTTACTTATCTAGGGAAGAACAACCCTCCTGAAGTGCAGTTTAATCTTTATGCTGAACCTCACACATTATCACTAGCTGACTTCTGTAACATATGCTTGATCCCTTCTGATGGGGACTTGAGAGAACCTAGGCCATCTGAGTTTGAGGATTTTCTCCTCGCATTAACCATGGGTGAGGATAGAGGCGTGTCGAGCGCCACTGCTATTAGCTTATAGTTTCCCTCAGTACATTATTTCGCCTTAGTCATCACTAAGTGTTTAACCGCTAGGGAGAAGGTTAGCTCACTTAGCACTCCTGACCTCGCTATTTTACGTCGTGCAGTTTATGATGATCACACCTTTAGTATGGGGGCTATTATTGACCAATGCTTACATCTCAATAAAACTAAGGGAAAGATACATGGTGGTATTTATGCTACTCGCTTAGGGAACCACTTTAGAATCCCCTTTCGCCCACATGATTACCTCTTGCCCCGAGTTTACCTCGATCATAAGACACTGCAGGCTCACCATTTTCTTGATGTAACTGACTCTCCACGTGATATTCACTATAACTTAGTATTTAGCAAGGAAACACGTGATATTATCCCGTTGCCTGCACCTGCTTTGTTTGATCCTATCGCCAGGAACGGATACAGGATTATGCCAGATGACATTACAGCTTACCGGAACAACTTAGCAGCTACTGAGGAGGAGCACCAGGGGTGGGACGCTCAGGTGCCGCCTCAGCCTCACTACAACTTGGGACCGGATGACTACTACGGATGGTGATTACCAAGCTAGGCCAAAAGCCTAAGCTTGGGGGAGTACGTATTTCCACCGACATTACATTCATGTTCGCACATTTCATTCCAGTTGTCGGTGTTCATACTTTTTCATTGTAATATCCATGTTAGATTTGTTTTCTCGCTTTATTCTTGTGTGTTTGAAAAACCTTGAGAAAACCCAAAAACATTTCCTACTTCTTTTTAGTTTTTCTTTCTAGCTTAGTTTAATTTTTGCATTAAAAGAAAACCCAAAAAGATTTCTCGCTTCTTCTTTTGTTTGGTGGGAGCTATCCCGCGTAAATATTTTTTCTCGTTTTTGTTTTTCCTCTTTAATTTGCTTCCCTCAAGAAAAAAACAAAAACTCCAAAAATATTTCAGTGTGTTTCTCTGAAATTCTTTTCTTTTTACTCGAGTCATACCTAGGAGAAGACCACGATGAAATTGTTGAGTGGTTCTCATCTGCATTATCGTCTATCTAACAAAGAACCCATATTACCTTGTCTTCTCCTCTTGAATAAAATGTTTGCATATTCCAGCTTAGTCCACGACATTCTTGCACTATTATTATTCTCTTATCATTCGGTCGTGCAAGTGAAAGGCAATAATGACGACATTTGATGAATTGACTGTGGCAGAGAAAGGCGGGTATGAACTCAACTTGTTTTTGTTTTTGTAAATAAGTTTAACCTACTATCCCTTGATTCAGCTCATTATGATCAAACATGTTTGCAATGACCATTAGAGATTATAGTTGTTCATGCCATGCTTAAGTAGCTAGGAGTGGATAATGATTTATCTTGGGTGTCAACATGCATTAAAATGCTTGTGATGCGGTATGATGGTATGGTATCCTCCTCTGAATGTTTCAAGTGGCTTGACTTTGCACATGTTCATGTATGTAGTTGAATCGAAACCAACATAGCCTTCATGATATTTATGTTCATGGTGTCCATATCCTACTGATGCTAGTATTCAATGTTGATTATATGTAATGCATGTTAATGACCATCTTCGCTCTCTAGTTGGCCGCTTCTCAATCTAACTGCTAGCCTTTGCCTGTACTAAGCAGGAATACTGCTTGTGCATCAAAACCCTTGAACCAAGTTATGCCAGATGAGTCCACTATATCTACCTATATGCGGTATTATCCTGCTATTCCAAAGTAAATTTGCATGTGCCACCTCTAAAATTCAAATGAACATCTATTTTGTGTGCCTGGACCGCTCATGGAGCGACAGGGGGCGGTCAGTATCTTCCATGCTAAGCGGGTTATTCTCATGACGAGTGTTTATTCACTTGTCCTTACACGAGAGGGGCGGTAATAGGGATTCCCAGTCCCGAAATCAAAAATCAGAAATAATTGAACAAAACTCCCCCAGCAATGTTGTTGGTTTGGACGGTACCCGTGGATGTGGCTCACTGTGGAGTGTGATTGTTGGTGGAGGGGGAGTAAACCTTTACTTTTACCGCTTGGGAACCGCCGCTAATTTGTTTAGCAGGGAAGATATTGATAACTCTTGGTCGTGACGTTGACAGGAAGGGTGTACCTCCCAAAATTATATCTATCTCTGTTTTAAACTTTGAGCTCTGGCACCGCTGCAAATCCATGCTTCCCTCTACGAAGGGACTATCTATTTACTTTTATATTGAGTCATCACCTTCTCAAATAAGCGCCAGACCTGAGAGCGCTATTGTCATCCTCATGCATTGTGTATAGTTGATGTTGGGTGCAGCATGACTGGATCTTTTCTACCATGAATTACAATGTTTAGTCGCTGCTTGAACTTTGGACGTGCTCTGCATTTATGTTTTGCGGTCTCAGAAAGGTCTAGCGAGATACCACTATTGTCATATTGTATCACGATTGTTTTGACAAAATGTTGGCGCTTGAGATATCTTATTATTGCTCGCTAGTTGCTTATGTTATTGATATGAGTAAATATAATTTTTAAGAGTTATTGTTGACATGGTTAGTCATAATCTTTGCTGAAAACCTAGGTGCTACTTAAGCATATATATGTAAACAAGAACAAAAGAGTTCATAATTTTTTTTCTTTATCACTTTCAGTTTATCAACTGAATTGCTTGAGGACAAGCAAAGGTTTAAGCTTGGGGGAGTTGATACGTCTCCAACGTATCTACTTTTCCTCACCTTTTTCCCTTGTTTTGGACTCTAATTTGCATGATTTGAATGGAACTAACCCGGACTGACGCTGTTTTCAGCAGAATTGCCATGGTGTTGTTTTTGTGCAGAAATAAAAGTTCTCGGAATGGAACGAAACTTTCTGGAGATTTATTTTGGAAAATATAAAAAATACTGGAGCCAGAAACCACCGGAGAGGGGGCCCAGGGTGCGCAACACCCACCAGGGCGCGCCAGCCCCCTCCCGGTGCGCCCTAGTGGGGGCTACCCACCTCGGGGCCCCACTTGACCTATCTCCGCCACTATAAATTCCTAAATTTGGAGAAAAAATAGGAGAGAAAGAATTATCACGTTTCACGAGACGGAGCCGCCGCCACCTCCTGTTCTTCATCGGGAGGCTAGATCTGGAGCCCGTTTGGGGCTCCGGAGAGGGGAATCTTCGGTCTTCGTCATCATCAACTCTTCTCCATTGCCAATTCCTTGATGCTCCCCACCAGGAGTGAGTAATTCCTTCGTAGGCTTGCTGGTCGGTGAGGAGTTGGATGAGATTTGTCATGTAATCGAGTTAGTTTTGTTAGGGCTTGATCCCTAGTATCCATTATGTTCTGAGATTGATGTTGCTATGACTTTGCTATGCCTAATGCTTGACACTAGGGCCCGAGTGCCATGATTTTAGATCTGAACCGTTTATGTTATCATCTCTATATCCATGTTCTTGATCCGATCTTGCCTAGTCATGTGCACCTATTACGTGTTATGATCCGTCAACCCCATAGTGACAATATTTGGGATACTTCGCGGTGATGACCGTAGTTTGAGGAGTTCATGTATTCACCATGTGTTAATGCTTTGTTCTGATTCTCTATTAAAAGGAGGCCTTAATATCCCTTAGTTTCCTTATGGAACCCGCTGCCACGGGAAGGTAGGACAAAAGATGTCATGCATGTTCTTTTCCATAAGCACGTATGACTATTTACGGAATACATGCCTACATTACATTGACGAACTGGAGCTAGTTCTGTATCGCCCTAGGTTATGACTGCTATATGATGAATATCATCCAACGAGTTACCGATCCAGTGCCTACGACCTTTCACTTATTGCACTTGCTAAGTTACTGCTGCTACTGTTCCAACTGCTACAAAACTATTGCTACTACTGTTACCGCTACTGTTACTATTGCTACTGCTATCAAAACTATCATATTACTATGCTACTGATCACTCTGCTGCAGATATTTAATCTCCAGGTGTGGTTGAATTGACAACTCAACTGCTAATACTCTCAGGTATTCTTTGGCTCCCCTTGTGTCGAATCTATAAATTTGGGTTGAATACTCTACCCTCGAAAACTGTTGCGATCCCCTATACTTGTGGGTTATCAAACCCCAACTTTCTTTTGAAGAAATCTCAACAAGCCGGCCAATCGAAGCGCAAAACTCGAAGCAGCTCGGGCAAACTGGTGCCCGGCTTATCTCTTGAGCCGGCCGCCCGTAGGCAACGTGTTGAGGTGCCGCATAGTCCAACTGCTTCTCGTCCAAAAGCTGGTCTTTTTAAGCAGCCTCTCAGTCCTTCTCATTCCCTTTATCAGGAATCACCGCCTTCGTCTGGCGACTCAACAGCAACGCAACTTCCGCCTTTCACCATCAACCGTGGGTAAGTGTCTATTTGTATCTTGTCATGGTTTATTTCTTCTTTCAACTTAACATTTATGTTCGATGACTGCAGAGCCAAAGCTATCTTGAGGAAACAGACGGCTGGGTCGTCTTCCACCGTCGCAGATCATCAAGTCCCAAACCCGCCACAAAATGAGGCGGCTACTCATGTTGAGCCATCGGGTGATAATAACCCGGAAATGAATGTAGAACCGACCCATGACGTGGAGAAAGAGAATGCTAATGAGCCGACTTTGATGGAGGAAATGGATGGAGATCAAGGTGTTTCGACTGAAGCATGTTTTCTCCCACCAAGTCCTCCTCCTCCTGCAAGTCCTGTGGCCCAAGCTGATGATGATCCCTCATTAACCGCCAAGGATAACTTAGAAGTAGTTGTTGTAAAAGAGAGCTTCCATGCTCCTGAAACTTCATCTGCTCTCGCTAAGATCGTGGCTAAGCATGAGCCGGATTTTTTGGAGAAGGGGAAAGCCAAGCTAGAACTTCCAGATTTTTCTTCTTTGAAGAGTGATGATATTTACAAGCAATATCTAACCCAGCTGTCTGAGAGCCGAGAGAGTGAGATGCACTTGGTCAGCATCATGAAGCAGAAGTATGAGGTAAGATTTTACCTTAATGTTATTCATCATATATATTCTTATAGCCCCCAAGGACCGGCTTAATATGAAATAATGAGCCGGTTCTTCAGTGTAGTTGATGTCAACCATAGCCCCCAAGGGCCAGGTCATTATGAAAAATAATGAGCCGGGTCTTTTATTGTTGGAAGAAATGAAGAATCGAGGTACATTAGCCCCCAAGTGATATGTAGATTGCTTGCAACTGCATAGGACTTGTGAAAAATTGATTTGTAAATGTTGTAGCCCCCAAAGACCGGGTCATCTGCTTGCACCGGCTCGGTACTTGAATAACTGTTCTCATTCCTTGTTTTGTCCAGGATACTTTGAGCGAGACAGAGTCTGTTGTGATCGATCTGCACAGGCGGCTGAAAGAAGAGAAAAGGGTGAGAGCCGATGCAACTTGTTTGGCGGCTCAACACCAAGGTTCTGCCCAACAAGCAGGTAACCTCTTGAATGAAGCCAAGGCCGAGTTTGAAAAGGAAAAAGCCACCCTTCTCAAGCATCCTGAAGATGCAGAGGCAAAGCTTGGTTCTGTAATAGAAGAGTTACGGACGCTCCGGAAACAGCTGAACGACATGGTTATTGCCATTTTTGGTACGTTTTTACCGAATCATTATTCCCGGCTCAACTCACAATTAACCCTGGCACTGGCTTTAACAGATATTTATTCTTCATGTAGATCGAAAAGATACCAATCTTGTGTAGAAACCAATAGTGAAGCTCAAAGCAATCTTCAAATATGTGGAGCAGATGTTCACCGGATCTATATATGCAATTATGGCGGTGAAGAACCTCCCAAACCCGTTGTCAAATATCAAAGATATGCTGAAGCAGCTATCAACAATCCCTCAGTGGATTGAAGAGATCAAGAGATCGGCAGCTCGAATGGGTGCCAACATAGACCTGGATCGATCCAAAGCTTATCTACCTGAGTTAGATCTGGCAACACTAGCAGGCGGGTTTCCAGAATACAAGATTGATGGTGCGGAGTTTCTAAAGAAGATTTTGCCTCCTGCGTGAAAGAGACCCGCCCTTTGGCTACACTTCATGCAGATGAGCTAGACTTATCAAGGTATCAAAATGCATACTCCATGGAGAACAAGCGCATTGATCCACCTAAGGACCATTTTTCTGAGCTCGTACCGCCTCGTCGTAAATGTTCTTTTGCCCCTGATGTTGACTCGTCCACTATCGTAGTTGGTGACTTAAATTTCAAAGCTCTGACGACAATGACTGGGTGCAAAAGGGGCACCAGATCCAAGATGATGAGCCGGCACAGGCAGAGCCGGCCGGCACAGGTGGAGCTGCAGAAGGAGAAGCCGCAGAGCAAGAGGCATAAGCCGGTCTTTCACGACAGAGCAATTTCCATGAAAACTTCTATATTTTTGTAGCTCCTGATGTGAGCTTGTAATAGAGTAGCAAACTTGAGCTGTCTGTCGTGCCATCATGCACGTAACTTCCCAGTACTTTGCTGTATGGAAATTTGGTAGTTATGATGCTGCTTGACGTCTTGAATTTGCCATGAATCACTAGTTCCTCAAAATTCATCTGATGTTTAAGGTGGAGACAAATCTTTGCCCTAATGAGCCGCCGCTTTCATGGCGTTGAGCCGGCAATATGAACCGACCCTATTATAATCAACCAAAGCCTTTTGGTTATTGATAGATGAAGTAGACAACTGGCCATGATATGACTGTAGTATCTTATCCCAGATCTCAGTTTTTTGTGAGCCAGGAAAAATAGATGGCAAACAGGCAGGTTTAACCAAAATTTTGTTTTTGTCAGCTTTTAGCCTACTCAAGAGGGAAATTATGAATGGCTAACTCATTGAGTTGGGAGCCCCCAAGTGACTTGTGGTCAAAGAATAAAGACTCATCAATTTTGTAGCTGAAACGACAGAGACCCCGAGTTTCAGGGGTGCCGGCTTTATTATATTGAACACAAAAGGTATATACATGGGTATGTACAATGGTGTGGAGCCAGTGGCTCTAAGTGTAGTATGGCCGAAGATGAGCAATGTTCCATGTCCGAGTAGTTTCTTCTCCGGAAGTATATGATCCTTCACGGATGTCAATCAAGTGGTATGACCCATTGTTGAGGTTTTTACTGATGACAAAAGGTCCTTCCCAAGGTGGGGAGAGCTTATGCATCCCTGTTTGGTCTTGAATCAAAAGGAGCACTAAGTCGCCTTCTTGAAAAGTCCGACTGCGAATCCTATAGCTATGGTAGTGACGCAAGTCTTGCTGATATATAGTTGATCGAGCTGCCGCGAGGTCACGCTCTTCTTCCAAGGCATCCAAGGAATCCTAATGCGTCTGCTCATTGTCTGCTTCAACATATGCAGTGACTCTGGGGGAATCATGCCGAATATCACTTGGTAGCACTGGCTCTGCTCCATAAACCAGAAAGAACGGTGTATATCCAGTGGGTCTATTTGGAGTAGTCCGTATGCTCCAAAGTACTGCGGGGAGTTCCTCGACCCAGCAACAAGGAGTGCGCTGTAAAGGAACCATGAGTCGGGGTTTTCTTCCTCTTAAGATCTCCTGATTAGCTCGCTCAGCTTGTCCATTAGACTATGGATGAGCAACAACAGATAAATCAAGCCGGATGTGTTCGCGCTGACAAAATTGTTCCATAGCTCCCTTGGAGAGGTTGGTGCCATTGTCCATGATGATGCCATGTGGATAACCAAAACGGAAGATCAACTTCTTCAAAAACTTGACTGTTGTCTCAGCGTCACAATTACTAACTAGTTCTACTTCAACCCACTTGGTAAACTTATCAACTGCCATCAAGAGGTGAGTTTTCTTGTCAGAAGACGGCTTGAACGGGCCAACCATGTCAAGCCCCCAGACAGGGCCAAGTGATTGGAATCATACGCAGCTCCTGAGCCGACACATGAGCTTGTCGAGCGAATTTCTGGCATTGGTCACACTTGCGCACAATATCCTCTGCATCTGCATGAGCTGTAAGCCAGTAAAACCCGTGGCGAAAAGCTTTGGACACCAAGGATCTTGAGCCGGCGTGGTGACCACAATCACATGCGTGGATCTCATTGAGAATTTCTTGGCCTTCTGTAGGAGAAACACATCGTTGAAACATGCCAGTGCTGCTTCGACGGTGTAACTCGCCATTAACTATAGTCATGGACTTTGAATGCCTGATGATCTATTGGGCGATGATTTCCTCATCAGGGAGTTCACCTCGAGTCAGATAAGCTAAATACGACACTGTCCAATCAGGGATATCATGAAGAGCCGCCACCACTTGTGCCTCTGGGTCTGGAATAGCTAAATCTTCTTCTGATGGTAACTTGACCGAAGGTTGATGAAGCACATCCAAAATTACATTGGGGGGGAACCGGCTTACGCTGAGAGCCAAGTCTTGACAAGGCATCAGCCTCCTCGTTGAGCCGACGATTAATATGATCGACTTGATAACCATGAAAATGACCGGCAATGTCTGTGACTGGTCGCCGGTAAGCCGCCATAAGAGGGTCTCTGGAATTCCAAGTCCCAGAAATTTGTTGGGCGACTAGATTTGAGTCGCCCACACACCTGACCCAGCTTAAATTCATCTCCTTAGTCATGCGGAGGCCATGTTGGAGAGCCTCATACTCTGTTGCATTGTTAGTACAAGGGAACATAAGCCATAACACATAACAAAATTTGTCACCTCTTGGGGAAGATAAGACAACTCCAGCCCCCGAGACTTCCAATTGCCGGGATCCATCAAAGTGTATTGTCCAGTATGTATTATCTGGCCTGTCCGTAGGAATTTGCAATTCTCTCCAATCATTGATGAAATCCACCAGCGCCTGTGACTTGATAGTTGTGCGAGGTACACATTTCACCTGGTGAGGACCAAGTTCAATTGCCCACTTAACGATCCGTCCAGTAGCCTCCCGATTTTGTATGATATCTTCAAGAGGGGCTGAGCTGACCACAGTAATTGGATGCTCCTGGAAATAGTGTTTTAATTTTCGGCTCGCCATGAAAACACCAAAGACCAACTTTTGCCAATGTGGATACCGCTGTTTGGATAGAGTTAAAACCTCACTGACAAAATAGACGGGTCATTGTACTGGGTATTCCTTTCCTGCCTCTTTGCACTTGACGACAACTGCAACACTTACTGCTTTAGAATTGGCAGCAATGTACAGGAGCATAGGCTCTTTGTCAGTCGGGGTGGCTAAAACGGGCGGCTCAACAAGTTGTTTCTTGAGTGCTTCAAGAGCCTCATTGGCAGCGTCCGTCCAGACAAAATTGTATGTCTTCTTCAACAATTGATATAGAGGAATCGCCTTCTCACCCAGGCGGCTGATGAACCAGCTTAAGGCCGCAATACGACCAGCCATGCGCTAAACCCGATTAATATTGGCCGGCTTAGCGAGCGAGGTTACTGCCTTGATTTTATCCGGGTTAGCCTCAATACCACGCTCAGAAACCAGAAATCCAAATAGTTTTCCTGCAAGAACTCCAAAAACACATTTTGTCGGGTTGAGCTTCATCTGGTATACCCAGAGGTTGTCAAATGTTTCCTTCAAGTCATCCAACAGAGTCTCCTTTTTCTGAGATTTCACCACAATATCATCTACATAAGCATGAACATTAAGACCAATCTGTGGGTGCAAGCAATTCTGAACACAGCGTTGATAAGTAGCCCCAGCACTTTTAAGCCCAAAGGGCATAGAGACATAGCAGAAGGCTCCAAAAGGAGTGATAAATGCTGTCTTTTCTTGGTCCTCAATAGCCATGTTAATCTGATGATAGCCGGAGTAAGCATCCAAGAAGCACAAACGCTCACAACCGGCTGTAGAATCAATAATCTGATCAATGCGCGGAAGAGAAAACGGGTCTTTAGGACAAGCTTTGTTGAGATCTGTGTAGTCAACACACATACGCCAAGTACCGTTTTCTTCAAAACGAGTACTGGATTTGCCAGCCACTCAGGATGGAAAACTTCAACTATGAAGCCAACAGCTAAGAGTCTTGCCACTTCTTCCCCAATAGCCTTTCGTCTCTCCTTGTTAAAATGACAGAGGTATTGCCGTACATGTTTCATCTTTGGATCCACATTAAGTTGGTGCTCAGCGAGTTCCCTCGGTACTCCAGGCATGTCAGAAGGTTTCCATGCAAAGATGTCCCGATTCTCATGGATGAACTCGATGAGCGTGCTTTCCTATTTGGGATCGAGGCCAGTCCCAATAGTGAACTGTTGAGATGAATTGCCAGGGGTGAAATCAATCTGCTTAGTATCCTCAACCGGCTTAAACTTCAATTGAGGCTCAGATTCAGTGGTGGGCTTCTTGAGGGGGTCATATCTTCTGGATCGACGTTGTTAGTATAAAACTTTAACTCCTCCGCAGAACAAGCAGACTCAGCGTAAGTGATACGTCTCCAACGTATCTATAATTTTTGCTTGTTCCATGTTGTTATATTATCATTCTTGGATGTTTTACGATCACTTTATAGCAACTTTATATCATTTTTTGGGACTAACCTATTGACATAGTGCCAAAGTGCCAGTTGCTGTTTTCGCAGAATATCAGTACCAAACGGAGTCCAATTGCAACAAAACTTTTTGGAGATTTTTTTTGGACCAGAAGACACCCAATGGGCCTAAGAAGTGCCAGAGAGGTGGGCTGTGGAGAGCACAACCCACCAGGGTACGCCAGGGGGCCGTCGGTGCGCCCTGATGGGTTGTGCCCTCCTCGGGGCCCCTCTCCATCGCCTCTGATGCCTATAAATTCCCAAATATTCCAGAAACCCTAGGGGAGTCGACGAAAAACACATCCAGCCGCCGCAAGTTCCAGAGCCTCGAGATCCAATCTAACACCATCATGGAGGGGTTCATCATCCTCATTGGTGCCTCTCCGATGATGCGTGAGTAGTCCACCATAGACCTACGGGTCCGTAGCTAGTAGCTAGATGGCTTCCTCTCTCTCTTTTGATTCTCAATACAATGGTCTCTTGGAGATCTATTTGATATAAACTTTTGCAGTGTGTTTGTTGGGATCCGATGAATTTTGAGTTCATGATCAGTTTCTATCCATGAATATTATTTGAGTCTTCTTTGATCTCTTATATGCATGATTACTTATAGCCTCGTATTTCTTCTTCGAATCTTTGGTTTAGTTAGGCCGACTAGATCAATTTTTCTTGCCATGGAAAGAGGTGCTTTGTGATGGGTTCGATCTTGCGGTGTCCTTTCCCAGTGACAGAAGGGGCAGCAAGGCACGTATGTATCGTTGCCATTAAGGATAACAAGATGGGGTATATTCCTACATGAATAGATATTGTCTACATCATGTCATCGTTCTTATTGCATTACTCCATTTTTCCATGAACTTAATACACTAGATGCATGCTGATAGTGGTCGATATGTGGAGTAATAGTGGTAGATGCAGGCAGGAGTCGGTCTACTTATCTTGGACGTAATGCCTATATAATGATCATCGCCTTGGATATCGTCATGTGATGTCTACTACGCAACTTTATTCTTTTAGACTTTGTTGGGCCTCCAAGCGCAGAGTTTTGTAGGACAGTAGCAATTTTCCCTCAAGTGGATGACCTAAGGTTTATCAATCCATGGGAGGTGTAGGATGAAGATGGTCTCTCTCAAACAACCCTGCAATCAAATACAAGAAATCTCTTGTGTCCCCAACACACCCAATACAATGGCAAATTGTATAGATGCACTAGTTCGGCGAAGAGATGGTGATACAAGTGCAATATGGATGGTAGATATAGCTTTTTGTAATCTGAAAATATAAAAACAGCAAGGTAGCAAGTAACAAAAGTGAGCACAAATGGTATTGCAATGCTTGAAAACAAGGCCTAGGGTCCATACTTTCGCTAGGGCAATCTCTCAACAATGCTAATATAATTGGATCACATAACCATCCCTCAACGTGCAACGAAGAATCATTCCAAAGTTCTTATCTAGCGGAGAACATAAGAAGAAATTGTTTGTAGGGTACGAAACCACCTTAAAGTTATTCTTTCCGATTGATCTATCCAAGAGTTCGTACTAAGATAACACCAAGTTATCCTTTCCGATCGATCTATCTAAGAGTTCGTACTAGAATAACACCATATGATACGCATCAACCAACTCTAATGTCACCTAGATACTCCAATGTCACCACAAGTATCCATGAGTTAATTATACGATACGCATCAAACAATTCCAGATTCATAATACTCAATCCAACACAAAGAATCTCAAAGAGTACCCCCAAGATTTCTATCGGAGAAAGTAGGACAATAACGTGTATCAACCCCTATGCATAGATTACCCCAATGTCACCACGGGAATCCGCAAGTTAAGTACCAAAACATATATCAAGTGAATCAATAGAACACCCCATTGTCACCACGGGTATCCACATGCAAGACATATATCAAGTGTTCTTAAATCCAATATTCAATCCAACATAACGACATCTCAAAGGGAAAGATTCAATTCATCACAACATGATAGCAGGGGAATAACATCATATGATCCGACTATATTAACAAAGCTCGTGATACATCAAGATCGTGACATCTCAAGAACACGAGAGAGAGAGAGAGAGATTGAACACATAGCTACTGGTACATACCCTCATCCCCAAGGGTGGACTACTCCCTCCTCGTCATGGCCTCCGCCAGGATGATGAAGATGGCCACCGGAGATGATCTACCCTCTCCGGCAGGGTACTGGAATGCCTCTAGATTGGTTTTTCGTCGATACAGAGAGTTGCGGCGGCGGAGCGGAGAGTCTAGGACTATTTATGATGGTTTCTATATTTATAGGATTTTGAGCGTCGGTTTCATGCGGAGATGGGCCACGAGTGGGGCACTAGACACCAGGGCGCGCCAGAGGGGCCTGGCCCGCCCTGGTGGGTTGTGCCCACCTCGTGGCTCTTCTGGCCCTCCAACGAAGCTTCTAGTGCCTCTTTTGTTCCAAAAAAATTGACAAAAAAGTTTCGGGCGATTCCGAGAACTTTCATTTTCTGCACAAAAAACAACAACACGGTAGTTCCGCTAAAAACAGCGTCAGTCCTGGTTAGTTCTAAATAAATCAGGCAAAGTGCATCAAAACCATATAAAAGTATTGTAAACATAGGTGAATATGGCATGAATACTTCATAAATTATCGATACGTTGGAGCCGTATCAGCATCCCCAAGCTTAAATCCTACTCGTCCTCGAGTAGGTAAATGATAAAAGAAATAATTTATGAAGTTTGAATGCTAGCATAGTGCATAAGTTTGATCAATGATAATTTCAACCACTTTTCCTAGCATCATAACAACAACTCTTTCTCATAAAACTCACCATGATAGAGTAGCAATCAATTCACATGTTACGGTTCAAACAATGAATTCTCTTGAAACTAAACAACCTATGTTCTTAGTCACCAAACAATTGCAATTCAACTTATTCTCAACAAAGTCTAAGTAAGAGCTCCACATACTCAATCATCATATAGTCTTCTATGATTGCTAGTACTCAAAGCATATTTTTAGAACAAATGGCATCCATTGAACACAGAGAAAGATAGGGGCTTAATGTTTCACCTGCCAACTCATTTATCATAGAGATAATTGTCAACAATAATAAGTCATGATCAAATATATTTGACTGGCCATATATGTTTGGATCTTTCCCCACCACATGATGCTTGCCAACTAATAGATGTAGGTTGGAATAAGAAGTTGACTCAACAAGAAAGTAAATAACATGAAAGTAAATAGATTGTCCCTTCGCAGAGGGAAGCAGGGATTTGCAGAGGTGCCAGAGCTCAAAGCTTAAATCAGAGATAAATATAATTTTGGGAGGTGCACCCTTCCTGTCAACGTTACGACCAAGAGTTATCAATATCTTCCATGTTAGACACATTAGCGGCGGTTCCCAAGCGGTAAAAGTAAAGGTTTACTCCCCCTCCACCAACAAACACACTCCACGGCTAGCCGAATCCACGGGTACCGTCCATACCAACAACATTCCTGGGGGAGTTTTGTTTAATTTTTTTATTTCGGGACTGGGAATCCCTATTACCGCCCTCTCGTGGAAGGGCGAGTGAATAATTAAACACTCGTCATGATAATAACCCGCTTAACATGGAAGATACTGACCGCCCCCTGTCGCTCCATGAGCCGTCCAGGCACACAAAACAGGTGTTCATTTGAAATTTTTGAGGTGGCACATGCAAATTTACTTGGAATGGCAGTGAAATACCATATATAGGTAGGTATGGTGGACTCTTATGGAAGAAACTTGGCTCAAGGATTTGGATGCACAAGTAGTATCTCTACTTAGTACGAAGTGTTGGCTAGCAAAAGGTTCTAAACAAGCACCACTTGTTGGAGGATCCATAACAATATAACTTCTATGCAAATATACACAACCATAACTCACTACGTTGTCTTCCTTGTCCAACTTCAACTAATTTGCTCAAGTTTGAAAATAACTAATGGGTATTCACAATCATAGAAGATGTCCAAGATAATATATTTGTATGTGAAAGTTCTCTTCCTTATACCAATCATTCACTAATTGCTTGTATGACCAATATTGTGATTATCAAACTTCAATAGATTTTACTTTCTAAACCAGACGTGAAGCTACTACTAAGCATAAAGCACATTGATAATTTCATATTTATGATATTTCATTGATTCACAATTTACTCATAGGATATAAGTGAAGCTAGGTCTGTAGGGAATTACTCACACATCACCATGGTAGCAGCAAGGTTGATGTAGAGGCCCTCCGTGATCGACCCCCCCTCCGGCAGGGCACCGGAACAGGGCTCCAGATGAGCACACGGCAGAACAGAGATTTGCAGCGATGGAAAGTGTTTCGGGAGGCCCTCTAGGGTTTTCGGGAATAATAAGAATTTATAGGCCAGAGAGGGGCGTCGGGGGCCACCCGAGGGGGCCAGCACACGTCAGGGCGTGGCCACCCCCCTGGGCGCGCCCTGTTGTGTGTTGCCTCCCTCGTGCAGCCTCCGATCTCCTCCCGAAGCTTCCAAGTCTTCTTTTCATGTAGAAAAATCATAAAAAGGTTTCATGGCAATTGGACTTCGTTTGGTACTGTAAACCTGAAAAGTCAAAAACATGCAGAAAACAGCAACTGGGCATTGGGTTAATAGGTTGGTGCTAAAAAATAATATGAATTGGCATATAAACACCCAAAAAGCATCCTAGAATGATAATATTATAGCATGGAACAATAAAAAATTATAGATACGTTGGAGACGTATCAAGCATCCCCAAGCTTAATTCTTGCTCGTACTCGAGTAGGTAAATGATAAAAAAGGATTTTTTGATGTGACATGCTACCTGTCGTCGTTTTCTCACAACAGATGCCAGGGGGTGGCTAATCGAGGTGAGAGCAAGGCTGCCGTGGAAGATCTGGGACGAGATAGGGTACTAGCACGCGGTGGTTTACCCAGGTTCGGGGCTCTCCGGAGAGATAATACCCCTACTCCTGCATGTCTGTATATGTATATATAGTACAGGGTTGCTCCTGGAGCTGTGTTGGAAGAGGAAGAGGGAGCTGGCTGCTCCTTTCCATGGCCTCGCCTCAGAGAGTGGGAGGGGAATGAGAGAATGAGAGGAGGCTTTGCTTGCCCGTGGGTGAGCTCCCTGGTGCCTCTTATATAGGGAGGCCCAGGGAACAAGGGGTGGCCCACATGGCCTAACTACACTATTGGAGGTGACATGTGAAGTGACTCATGATGCAGGCTACAGTGCATCACTATTGGAGCGCAGTGAAGTGACGCATGACGGGTGCACAGTGGGGCACTATTTGCCAACAGTGCCTGACTATAGCGGAGTGGCTGACTCTGCAGTCCGTCAGCTATAGTGTCTTCTGCTCATGTCCGATGGGACGCCTGGAGCTGACTTCGTCGGGCCACAGCCGGCAGCCTCCAGCCGGCCATGCTTCAGCCGGCCAGTCTCCAGCCGGACAGCCTCCAGCCGGCAGGCTCGAGCCGGCAGCCTCCAGCCGACAGCCTCCATCCAGCCAGCCTCCAGCCGGCTATGCTTCAGCCGGCAGCCTCCAGCCAGCCAGCCTCCAGCCAACCAGGTGCAGCCAGCAGCCCGCAGCCAGCCAGGAGTAGCCAGCAGCCTGCAGCCGGCCAGGAGTGTTGGGGAACGCGACAGAAAACAAAAATTTCGGTACAGCGAGCACGCCCAGGACCATTATGGAGACTGCATACAAGGTTTGATCTGATCTGTACCGACTCGAAGCGCAGCAGAAGAAGAGTTGGTGGAGATCGTTGGTACTGATCCCCGCAGCTAGGATTTTACAACCTCCCAACCGCGAGGATGTACTCCCTCGTCGGACAGCCCTTCGGGAGGCGGTCGGACAGTCCCTCGGACGATGTCACGGACAGCCCTTCGGGAGGACCTTCGAAACTCGGACGGTCACTCGGATAGCCCTTCGGGAGGCACTCTCGAAATAAGACCGAAACTATGATCTCTCTACAGAGTTGCACACATACGGTGTCATCTATCCGGCAGGGCTTCGCTGTCCTGAACTAGTTCCTGCCGGAACCCAGACAGCCTTTCGGCTCTACGAAAAACTCTTTTCGTGGGAGGGAGAGAGAGATCTAGCAAAGCATAGCATGTGTATGAGAGCAAGGCATGAAGAGATGGCAGCCCACTCACCTCCTATTTATAGGAAAAACCCAAGGGGTGAGGTGCCACTTGAAATACCCAAAAGACCCTTCACAAGGGCATAAAGGGAAACCAAATGGGGCATGTGAGGGCACCATGGTGTGCCCCACCTTGGCCGGCCACCTCTCCTTGGGGGCTTCCTTAGCCCCCAAGTCCTTCTAGAAGCCTTTTGGAAATATCCCAAAAGGTGACTTTCCATAAATATCCCAAAAAGAACTTTCACTATTCACGACGACATTTTTCAGCGTCCAGTCGAACTGAAAATATTTATGTGGGCTTAGAACATTTCCAGTACCCACCAAAATAATTTTCAATGCCATCCGGAACAATTCCGGATTAGTGATTTTCATCTGTGAAAAGCATTCGAAGCGGTTCCGGCAGCTCCGGAACATTTCCGGTTTTTCTTCCGGAAAATTCCCAGAAGTTTCCAGAATGATTCTGGCACCCTCCAAGAATTATCACGCATGTGCCGAAACCAATTTGACTTAATGGTATCCCCTGAAACAACTTTTCAGTTTTACCGAAACTGTTCCGGTGTTCTCTCTCCGAAACTTTTCCGGTGTCCAAAACTTTTTCGGTGATTTTCTCTCAGACTCCCTGTCTAGTATTCAGCAGATAGATGACCCTTAAGCGTGTGACCCTATAGGTTCGGTGAAGCATAGACATGACCCGGAACCCTTTCCGATCAATGATCAACATCAGAGCCGTGGACAACCATATTGACCCCTATACCCACACGAATGAATATTCGAGTGAACCTCCAGTTGTCGTGTGCTATTCCTGTTGCTTCGCGATATGTCACAAACACCCGAGGTGAGATTTTCTGCATCCCCGTGAATCAACAACTTGTCCACTATGCAAGTTACCTCGTTACCGGTTTTGTTCTCTTTACTCGTTTTCGTGTTCCGGCATCCCTGTGATCAAATCACACTGTGTCTGGCCAGACGATGATGGATACCGTAACACCGAGAGGGCCCGAGAATATCTCTCCATCGTCGGAGGAGCAAATCCCAATCTTGAGCTATCATGTTACTTGCCATACTTTTCCGTGAACCCGTAAGCCGCCGTAATAGCCACCCAGTAACGGATGACGTTTAACAAACCCCAAAGTTCACGAAGCAAGCACGAAGGAACTCGATACTCTCATGGTCTAAGGAATTATGCAAACATTAACTATCTCTGTGTTATTAACCATAAACTTGCGACGAATGAATCTCATAGCATAACAACAATTTGGGTCGATTCAACACAAGTGTTCTACCAACATCGTGCCCTCAAAATTGCCGGCATAGCCATGCCCATGGTCAGGAAAACAGGATCATCCTGCAATACTTGAGCCAGTCTTAGAGGCAAGACTAGGAATACAATTTACCGTTTATTATACCACACGTGCACATGAGTTTCCCTCCAAGCCTCGTGGTTATTGCAGACTTGAGAATCATTGCAGTTATAGCATGGATCATAAACATTCATTACAAACTCGGAGATACAAAATAACTGTTATTACTGCCTCTAGGGCATATCTCCTACAGACTCCCACTTGCACTAGAGTCATAATCCAGTTACATGGCTTCCCTAACACCAATGGCTATCCGGTGTTGCTCATGCTTTGCTCGTGGTAGAGGCTTTGTCATCGGGTCTGACACATTCAGATCCGTGTGAACTTTGCATACTTTCACTAAACATTCTTCGACATGATGTCGAATGAGTTTATATTTGCGTTGAATATGCATTGTCTTGTGGTGCGAACTTGGCTCCCTTGCCTGAGCCACGGCGCCACTATTATCACAATAGATCTCCACCGGGTCCAGCGCACTAGGGACCACACCAAGGTCTTCAAGAAATTGCTTGATTCCGACAGCCTGCTTGGAGGCTTCTGAAGCAGCAACATATTCCGCCTCCGTTGTAGAATCCACCACAGTCTTTTGTTTGGAACTTTTCCAATCAACTGCGCCGCCGTTCAATATGAAAACATAGCCAGATTGAGATTTGAAGTCATCTGGGTCAGTCATGAAGCCTGCATCAGTGTAACAACTTACAATGAGCTCTTCATCACCTCCGTACACAAGGAGTAAATCCTTGGTCCTTCTGAGGTACTTAAGAATACCCTTGACTGCGGTCCAGTGTTCCAATCCTGGATCACCTTGGTACCGGCTGCTAACACTTAGCGCATAGGAAACATCCGGTCTTGTACATAGCATGGCATACATAATAGAACCAACTGCCGAAGCATATGGAATATCATTCATTTGTACTCGCTCATCGAGGGTCCGAGGACACTGATTCTTGCAAAGCACTGTGCCAGGTGACATGGGGAGTAGGCCTTTCTTGGAGTTCTCCATGTTGAACCTTTTCAACACCTTGTCAATGTACGTGCTTTGGCTAAGCGCTATCAAGCGTCTTGATCTATCTCTATAGATTCTGATGCCCAATACATATGCCGCTTCGCCTAAGTCATTCATTGAAAAACTCTTCTTCAATGAGTCTTTTATTTCGCTAAGAAAATCCACGTCATTTCCAATCAACAATATGTCATCCACATACAAGATTAGAAATGCTTTTGCGCTCCCACTAAACTTCTTGTAAACACAAGATTCTTCATCGTTCCTGATGAAGCCAAACTCTTTGACCACTTCATCAAAATGAATGTTCCAGCTCCTTGATGCTTGCTTCAGACCATAAATGGCTTTCTGAAGTTTGCATACCTTTCCAGCATCCTTATGAATGACAAAACCTTCTGGCTGTATCATGTATACATCCTCTTTGAGGTTTCCATTTAGGAAAGCCATTTTGACATCCATCTGCCATATTTCATAATCGAAATAAGCAGCAATTGCTAGTAATATCCGAACAGACCTAAGCATAGCTACGGGCGAGAAAGTCTCGTCGTAGTCTACCCCTAAAACTTGCGTGAACCCTTTCGCGACAAGTCTAGCTTTGTGGATAGTAATGTTACCATCCGCGTCTGTCTTTCTTTTGAAAATCCATTTACAACCAATGGGTTTTACACCATCTGGAAGTTCTTCCAAGTTCCAAACTTGGTTTTCGTACATGGATTCCATTTCGGATTTCATGGCCTTGTGCCATTCCCTTGAGCTAGGCCCCGCCATCGCTTCCTTGTAGTGCGCAGGTTCATCGTCTTCAAGAATGAAGATTTCGTTATGAAACCACTCAGGTGGCTGGATAGCCCTACCTGATCTGCGCGGTTCAGTTACAACATTGTCTGAAGTTTCCGCATCACATGCGACAACTTCCGGCTCGGTTGTAGGGATAATTTGCGGAATTACTTCCGGTTCCTTAGCCATATCAACGGTTGCCGAAGATTCACTAATCTCATTAAGTTGCACTGTCCTCCCACTAAATTCTTTGGCGAGAAACTCTTTCTCAAGAAATTGTCCATTTCTGGCAACAAACACTTTGTTATCGGACGGGTGGTAGAAGGAATACCCAATTGTTTCCTTGGGATAACCTACAAAGTAACATTTGTCTGATCTGGGATCAAGTTTGGTAGGTTGTAAACGTTTATGTATACCTCACAACCCCAAATTCTGAGATGCGACAAACCGGGTTTCTTCCCGTTCCATATCTCATATGGTGTCGTCTCAACTGACTTAGACGGTGCTCTGTTAAGTGTGTGAGCGGCAGTTTCTAGTGCGTGACCCCAAAAAGATATCAGAAGATTTGTAAGAGACATCATCGACCTTACCATGTCTAACAGGGTTCGGTTACGTCTTTCCGACACTCCGTTTCGCTGTGGAGTTCCGGGAGGCGTAAGCTGTGAAACGATTCCACGGTCACTCAGATGTTGGCCAAACTCATGACTAAGATATTCGCCTCCGCGATCAGACCGCAGAAACTTAATCTTTTTGTTACGATGATTTTCTACCTCATTCTGAAATTCTTTGAACTTTTCAAAGGTTTCCGACTTATGCTTCATCAAGTAGATATAACCATACCTACTCAAATCATCAGTAAAAGTCACGAAGTAGAAATACCCACCCCGTGCGATTGTGCTTATTGGACCACATACATCACTATGTATTATTTCCAATAATTCACTCGCCCGTTCAGGATGACCCGTGAACGGCGTCTTGGTCATTTTTCCCATCAAGCAAGCTTCACATGTGTCAAATGATTCAAAATCAAAAGACGGTAAAACTCCATCTTTATGGAGTCTTTGCATGCGTTTCTTTCCGATGTGGCCAAGCCGACAGTGCCACATGAAAGTGGTGGTGGTATCAGCCTTCTTAAGGCGTTTAGCATTCACGTTAAAGACATCATTTTCACATTCAAGATTTAGTATGAAAAGGCCCCCAACAATCGGTGCAAATCCATAAAACATATCCTTACAATAAAGTGAACAACCATTGTTCTCAGACTTGTAGGAGTACCCATCGTGCACTAAACATGATCCAGAGATAATGTTTCTACACAACAACGGAACAAAATAACAGTTACTTAGTTCCAAAATAAATCCTGAAGGGAGACGTAGAGGCATAATGCCGACGGCTTGAGCGGCGATCCCAGCGCCGTTCCCGACACGCATCATGACTTCATTCTTTGCCAGCTTGCGCACCTTCTGAAGCCCCTGTATCGAGTTGCAAATGTGAGCAACCGATCCGGTATCAAATACCCAAGACTTAGAATTTTCGCTAGCAAGCAAAACGTCAATGACATTAACTTGTATAACAATTATACCTTTTCCGGTTTTCCCGGACTTCTTATCTTCCAGATACTTCTTGCAGTTTCTCTTCCAGTGTCCTGCGCCCTTGCAGTAGAAGCACTCAGTTTCATTCTTGACTCCGCCCTTAGATTTGCATTGGAAGCCGGTCCTACCGGCGCCCTTGCCCTTCTTTGGCTTGCCTTTCTTATTGAAACTGGCAGTTTTATTCACAAGCAACACTTGCTTGCGATTTTTCCGCAGTCCTCCTTCAGCAGTTTTCAGCATGGCAAGCACCTCATTAGGTGTTTTGTCCATCCCATTCATGTTGTAGTTCACGACAAAACCTTCGTAAGAAGGGGGGAGTGAACCGAGCAACATGTCCATAACATGCTCTTCTGGAAGTGGAAATTCCAGGGTTTTAAGCCTCTCAGCGTGGCCAATCATATTGGCCACATGTTCGCCAACTGAACTGCCTTCAGCCATCTTGGTCTCCGACATGGTTTTGACGATATCAAAACGTTCAGACCGTGCATTAAACTTGTACAGAGCATCCAATTCCTTGATCATATCAAAGGAGTCATGGAATTCAAAACGTTTTTGAAGCTCTGAACTCATGCAAGACAACATGAGACTCTGCACTAAGTTGAAGTCATCATCCTTAGTGGCCCAAACATTTTGTATATCTGTCGCGGCTGTTGCCGCTGGCTTAGGTGGAAGAGGTCCTTCAAGCACGTACACTTTCTTAGCACTCCTGAGGACAATCCTCAGGGTACGGACCCAGTCCGCATAGTTGTTTCCATTCGCAGCTAACTTCTCTTTCTCTAACATCGGGCCTAAGTTGAACGCGCTATTGCGAGCCATTTGATCTACAACGGAACACACAAGTTCACTTAGACTTTGTTCATAATGATTTTTGCACTACTGAATAAACAGTTTTATTCTAAAGTGTGCTCCCACTCAAATCAATATCTCTCAAAATTGATTGTGAGTGATTCAAGATCCGCATTTCAATTCGACGACATTGACGGGTTCATCACTGATGTCGCGAATTTCAATCGGTAGGCCAACTTGCCAATCACATCTCTATGTGATTTTTGTCCATCTTTCGATGTGTGTGTTTCGAGCTCATGACTCTCACGCCTGAACGTCAAAGACAACCAAGTGATCTTGCTGCGAGGTCTGACCTCACCCGCCTCATTCCTCTCAATTCGTCCGTGCTCATGTGTACATGGCGCACCCCGAAAAGATACGAATTACAAACGGTGCTACACTTGGGTGAACACTAACTACTTTGATATTTTAAGTGAGAGATCACCCTAATAAAAAGCGACTACCACGCAATCAAGAAGGGTGCATCAAGAGGGATAAACATCTGAGGCAATTCATAATAGCATGATATGGTATAGCCCCTTCTGACGGAGAAGTCAAGTATTTCTTCGTCTTCGGCATTCGCGTCGGTGTTCACCTTCGCGAAGATTGCCACCACCTTGTCGATGCACCAGATAATATTGCTATCTCTATAGCTAATAAAATAAGTGCATTACATAAGGTTGACACGCAGGTCATTAAAGTGCAATCATATGGCTCCAGCCATCATGCCGAATCATGACACGCAGGTCATGTTAATTACATCATATAGTCATCTCATACATAATCAAAATAATATGAGACCTGCTATACCACATCACATGCAAACCATCCTGCAAAACCAAGTTAGACGCCTCTAATCAGTTTATGCAAAAATTTATTTTACGTGGCTTCTAAGGTTTTGACTCAAACCGCAGCTACCAACGTCCATCATCAAGTATGATAATTCAAGTTGCTAGATTAACTTTCCATGGTGTATGAAACACGAGATAGTAAAATCTCGAGCCCCATACTAAACTTCGTCATACGCGTGACCCCCGTGCAGATCATATCTGCATTGCCCTTTCGTCTGCGAAACATCCATCTTTCTTTAACTATGGTGGAACCCAAAGAACTGTTAGCACTTCGTTGATCTGTCAATTAGCATACTCAGGAGCAGCATGAAAGGATCGCGGATTGCTAGAACTTTGTGAGATTCCACCATGCCGTCAAGATCAGGACTACGCAAATTCAAGGGAAGCAACAGGAACATCGGGTAACAGATTTCATCTGCTACTCGCACAAATAATTTTCAGTAATAGATCTCATCTACTACAAAATTATACTATGCAATACCCATACATCTCATGTATTCTAGATCATAACATGCATCTACGCATAACCTGGCTCTGATACCACTGTTGGGGAACGCGACAGAAAACAAAAATTTTGGTACAGCAAGCACGCCCAGGACCACTATGGAGACTGCATACAAGGTTTGATCTGATCCGTACCGACTCGAAGCGCAGCGGAAGAAGAGTCGGTGGAGATCGTTGGTGCAGATCCCCGCAGCTAGGATTTTACAACCTCCCAACCGCGAGGATGTACTCCCTCGTCGAACAGCCCTTCGGGAGGCGGTCGGACAGTCCCTCGGATGATGTCACGGACAGCCCTTCGGGAGGACCTTCGAAACTCGGACGGTCACTCGGACAGCCCTTCGGGAGGCACTCTCGAACTAAGACCGAAACTATGATCTCTCTACAGAGTTGCACACATACGGTGTCATCTATCCGGCAGGGCTTCGCCGTCCAGAACTAGTTCCTGCCGGAACCCAGACAGCCTTTCGGCTCTACGAAAAACTCTTTTCGTGGGAGGGAGAAAGAGAGCTAGCAAAGCATAGCATGTGTATGAGAGCAAGGCATGAAGAGATGGCAGCCCACTCACCTCCTATTTATAGGAAAAACCCAAGGGGTGAGGTGCCACTTGAAATACCCAAAAGACCCTTCACAAGGGCATAAAGGGAAACCAAATGGGGCATGTGAGGGCACCATGGTGTGCCCCACCATGGCCGGCCACCTCTCCTTGGGGGCTCCCCATGAGGGGCTTCCTTAGCCCACAAGTCCTTCTAGAAGCCTTTTGGAAATATCCCAAAAGGCGACTTTCTATAAATATCCCAAAAAGCACTTTCACTATTCACGACGACATTTTTTAGCGTCCGGTCGAACTGAAAATATTTATGTGGGCTTAGAACATTTCCAGTACCCACCAAAATAATTTTCAATGCCATCCGGAACAATTCCGGATTAGTGATTTTCATCTGCGAAAAGCATCCGAAGCGGTTCCGGCAGCTCCGGAACATTTCCGGTTTTTCTTCCGGAAAATTCCCAGAAGTTTCCAGAATGATTCTGGCACCCTCCAAGAATTATCACGCATGTGCCGAAACCAATTTGACTTAATGGTATCCCCTGAAACAACTTTTCAGTTTTACCGAAACTGTTCCGATGTTCTCTCTCCGAAACTTTTCCGGTGTCCGAAACTTTTTCGGTGATTTTCTCTCAGACTCCCTGTCTAGTATTCAGCAGATAGATGACCCTTAAGCGTGTGACCCTATAGGTTCAGTGAAGCATAGAAATGACCCGGAACCCCTTCCGATCAATGATCAACATCGGAGCCGTGGACACCCATTATGACCCCTATACCCACACGAATGAATATTCGAGTGAACCTCCAGTTGCCGTGTGCTATTCCTGTTGTTTCGCGATATGTCACAAACACCCGAGGTGAGATTTTCTGCATCCGCGTGAATCAACAACTTGTCCACTATGCAAGTTACCTCGTTACCGGTTTTGTTCTCTTTTCTCGTTTTCGTGTTCCGGCATCCCTGTGATCAAATCACACTGTGTCTGGCCAGACGATGATGGATACCGTAACACCGAGAGGGCCCGAGAATATCTCTCCGTCGTCGGAGGAGCAAATCCCAATCTTGAGCTATCATGTTACTTGCCATACTTTTCCGTGAACCCGTAAGCCGCCGTAATAGCCACCCAGTAACGGATGACGTTTAACAAACCCCAAAGTTCACGAAGCAAGCACGAAGGAACTCGATACTCTCATGGTCTAAGGAATTATGCAAACATTAACTATCTCTGTGTTATTAACCATAAACTTGTGACGAATGAATCTCATAGCATAAAAACAATTTGGGTCGATTCAACACAAGTGTTCTACCAACATCGTGCCCTCAATTGCCGGCATAGCCATGCCCATGATCAGGAAAACAGGATCATCCTGCAATACTTGAGCCAGTCTTAGAGGCAATACTAGGAATACAATTTACCGTTTATTATACCACACGTGCACATGAGTTTCCCTCCAAGCCTCGTGGTTATTGCAGACTCGAGAATCATTGCAGTTATAGCATGGATCATAAACATTCATTACAAACTCGGAGATACAAAATAACTGTTATTACTGCCTCTAGGGCATATCTCCTACAGACTCCCACTTGCACTAGAGTCATAATCCAGTTACATGGCTTCCCTAACACCAATGGCTAACCGGTGTTGCTCATGCTTTGCTCGTGGTAGAGGCTTTGTCATCGGGTCTGACACATTCAGATCCGTGTGAACTTTGCATACTTTCACTAAACATTCTTCGACATGATGTCGAATGAGTTTATATTTGCGTTGAATATGCATTGTCTTGTGATGCGAACTTGGCTCCCTTGCCTGAGCCACGGCGCCACTATTATCACAATAGATCTCCACCGGGTCCAGCGCACTAGGGACCACACCAAGGTCTTCAAGAAATTGCTTGATTCCGACAGCCTGCTTGGAGGCTTCTGAAGCAGCAACATATTCCGCCTCCGTTGTAGAATCCGCCACAGTCTTTTGTTTGGAACTTTTCCAATCAACTGCGCCGCCGTTCAATATGAAAACATAGCCAGATTGAGATTTGAAGTCATCTGGGTCAGTCATGAAGCCTGCATCAGTGTAACAACTTACAATGAGCTCTTCATCACCTCCGTACACAAGGAGTAAATCCTTGGTCCTTCTGAGGTACTTAAGAATACCCTTGACTGCGGTCCAGTGTTCCAATCCTGGATCACCTTGGTACCGGCTGCTAACACTTAGCGCATAGGAAACATCCGGTCTTGTACATAGCATGGCATACATAATAGAACCAACTGCCGAAGCATATGGAATATCATTCATTTGTACTCGCTCATCGAGGGTCCGAGGACACTGATTCTTGCAAAGCACTGTGCCAGGTGACATGGGGAGTAGGCCTTTCTTGGAGTTCTCCATGTTGAACCTTTTCAACACCTTGTCAATGTACGTGCTTTGGCTAAGCGCTATCAAGCGTCTTGATCTATCTCTATAGATTCTGATGCCCAATACATATGCCGCTTCGCCTAAGTCATTCATTGAAAAACTCTTCTTCAATGTGTCTTTTATTTCGCTAAGAAAATCCACGTCATTTCCAATCAACAATATGTCATCCACATACAAGATTAGAAATGCTTTTGCGCTCCCACTAAACTTCTTGTAAACACAAGATTCTTCATCGTTCCTGATGAAGCCAAACTCTTTGACCACTTCATCAAAATGAATGTTCCAGCTCCTTGATGCTTGCTTCAGACCATAAATGGCTTTCTGAAGTTTGCATACCTTTCCAGCATCCTTATGAATGACAAAACCTTCTGGCTGTATCATGTATACATCCTCTTTGAGGTTTCCATTTAGGAAAGCCATTTTGACATCCATCTGCCATATTTCATAATCGAAATAAGCAGCAATTGCTAGTAATATCCGAACAGACCTAAGCATAGCTACGGGCGAGAAAGTCTCGTCGTAGTCTACCCCTAAAACTTGCGTGAACCCTTTCGCGACAAGTCTAGCTTTGTGGATAGTAATGTTACCATCCGCGTCTGTCTTTCTTTTGAAAATCCATTTACAACCAATGGGTTTTACACCATCTGGAAGTTCTTCCAAGTTCCAAACTTGGTTTTCGTACATGGATTCCATTTCGGATTTCATGGCCTTGTGCCATTCCCTTGAGCTAGGCCCCGCCATCGCTTCCTTGTAGTGCGCAGGTTCATCGTCTTCAAGAATGAAGATTTCGTTATGAAACCACTCAGGTGGCTGGATAGCCCTACCTGATCTGCGCGGTTCAGTTACAACATTGTCTGAAGTTTCCGCATCACATGCGACAACTTCCGGCTCGGTTGTAGGGATAATTTGCGGAATTACTTCCGGTTCCTTAGCCATATCAACGGTTGCCGAAGATTCACTAATCTCATTAAGTTGCACTGTCCTCCCACTAAATTCTTTGGCGAGAAACTCTTTCTCAAGAAATTGTCCATTTCTGGCAACAAACACTTTGTTATCGGACGGGTGGTAGAAGGAATACCCAATTGTTTCCTTGGGATAACCTACAAAGTAACATTTGTCTGATCTGGGATCAAGTTTGGTAGGTTGTAAACGTTTATGTATACCTCACAACCCCAAATTCTGAGATGCGACAAACCGGGTTTCTTCCCGTTCCATATCTCATATGGTGTCGTCTCAACTGACTTAGACGGTGCTCTGTTAAGTGTGTGAGCGGCAGTTTCTAGTGCGTGACCCCAAAAAGATATCAGAAGATTTGTAAGAGACATCATCGACCTTACCATGTCTAACAGGGTTCGGTTACGTCTTTCCGACACTCCGTTTCGCTGTGGAGTTCCGGGAGGCGTAAGCTGTGAAACGATTCCACGGTCACTCAGATGTTGGCCAAACTCATGACTAAGATATTCGCCTCCGCGATCAGACCGCAGAAACTTAATCTTTTTGTTACGATGATTTTCTACCTCATTCTGAAATTCTTTGAACTTTTCAAAGGTTTCCGACTTATGCTTCATCAAGTAGATATAACCATACCTACTCAAATCATCAGTAAAAGTCACGAAGTAGAAATACCCACCCCGTGCGATTGTGCTTATTGGACCACATACATCACTATGTATTATTTCCAATAATTCACTCGCCCGTTCAGGATGACCCGTGAACGGCGTCTTGGTCATTTTTCCCATCAAGCAAGCTTCACATGTGTCAAATGATTCAAAATCAAAAGACGGTAAAACTCCATCTTTATGGAGTCTTTGCATGCGTTTCTTTCCGATGTGGCCAAGCCGACGGTGCCACATGAAAGTGGTAGTGGTATCAGCCTTCTTAAGGCGTTTAGCATTCACGTTAAAGACATCATTTTCACATTCAAGATTTAGTATGAAAAGGCCCCCAACAATGGGTGCAAATCCATAAAACATATCCTTACAATAAAGTGAACAACCATTGTTCTCAGACTTGTAGGAGTACCCATCGTGCACTAAACATGATCCAGAGATAATGTTTCTACACAACAACGGAACAAAATAACAGTTACTTAGTTCCAAAATAAATCCTGAAGGGAGACGTAGAGGCATAATGCCGACGGCTTGAGCGGCGATCCCAGCGCCATTCCCGACACGCATCACGACTTCATTCTTTGCCAGCTTGCGCACCTTCTGAAGCCCCTGTATCGAGTTGCAAATGTGAGCAACCGATCCGGTATCAAACACCCAAGACTTAGAATTTTCGCTAGCAAGCAAAACGTCAATGACATTAACTTGTATAACAATTATACCTTTTCCGGTTTTCCCGGACTTCTTATCTTCCAGATACTTCTTGCAGTTTCTCTTCCAGTGTCCTGAGCCCTTGCAGTAGAAGCACTCAGTTTCATTCTTGGCTCCGCCCTTAGATTTGCATTGGAGGCCGGTCCTACCGGCGCCCTTGCCCTTCTTTGGCTTGCCTTTCTTATTGAAACTGGCAGTTTTATTCACAAGCAACACTTGCTTGCGATTTTTCCGCAGTCCTCCTTCAGCAGTTTTCAGCATGGCAAGCACCTCATTAGGTGTTTTGTCCATCCCATTCATGTTGTAGTTCATGACAAAACCTTCATAAGAAGGGGGAGTGAACCGAGCAACATGTCCATAACATGCTCTTCTGGAAGTGGAAATTCCAGGGTTTTAAGCCTCTCAGCGTGGCCAATCATATTGACCACGTGTTCGCCAACTGAACTGCCTTCAGCCATCTTGCTCTCCGACATGGTTTTGACGATATCAAAACGTTCAGACCGTGCATTAAACTTGTACAGAGCATCCAGTTCCTTGATCATATCAAAGGAGTCATGGAATTCAAAACGTTTTTGAAGCTCTGAACTCATGCAAGACAGCATGAGACACTGCACTAAGTTGAAGTCATCATCCTTAGTGGCCCAAACATTTTGTATATCTGCCGCGGCTGTTGCCGCTAGCTTAGGTGGAAGAGGTCCTTCAAGCACGTACACTTTCTTAGCACTCCTGAGGACAATCCTCAGGGTACGGACCCAGTCCGCATAGTTGTTTCCATTCGCAGCTAACTTCTCTTTCTCTAACATCGGGCCTAAGTTGAACGCGCTATTGCGAGCCATTTGATCTACAACGGAAAACACAAGTTCACTTAGACTTTGTTCATAATGATTTTTGCACTAGTGAATAAACAGTTTTATTCTAAAGTGTGCTCCCACTCAAATCAATATCTCTCAAAATTGATTGTGATTGATTCAAGATCCGCATTTCAATTCGACACCATTGACGGGTTCATCACTGATGACGCGAATTTCAATCGGTAGGCCAACTTGCCAATCACATCTCTATGTGATTCTTGTCCATCTTTCGATGTGTGTGTTTCGAGCTGATGACTCTCACGCCTAAACGTCAAAGACAACCAAGTGATCTTGCTGCGAGGTCTGACCTCACCCGCCTCATTCCTCTCAATTAGTCCGTGCTCATGTGTACATGGCGCACCCCGAAAAGATACGAATTACAGACGGTGCTACACTTGGGTGAACACTAACTACTTTGATATTTTAAGTGAGAGATCACCCTAATAAAAAGCGACTACCACGCAATCAAGAAGGGTGCATCAAGAGGGATAAACATCTCAGGCAATTCATAATAGCATGATATGGTATAGCCCCTTCTGACGGAGAAGTCAAGTATTTCTTCGTCTTCGGCATTTGCGTCGGTGTTCACCTTCGCGAAGATTGCCACCACCTTGTCGATGCACCAGATAATATTGCTATCTCTATAGCTAATAAAATAAGTGCATTACATAAGGTTGACACGCAGGTCATTAAAGTGCAATCATATGGCTCCAGCCATCATGCCGAATCATGACACGCAGGTCATGTTAATTACATCATATAGTCATCTCATACATAATCAAAATAATATGAGACCTGCTATACCACATCACATGCAAACCATCCTGCAAAACCAAGTTAGACGCCTCTAATCGGTTTATGCAAAATTTTATTTTACGTGCTTCTAAGGTTTGACTCAAACCGCAGCTACCAACGTCCATCATCAAGTATGATAATTCAAGTTGCTAGATTAACTTTCCAGGGTGTATGAAACACGAGATAGTAAAATCTCGAGCCCCATACTAAACTTCGTCAAACGCGTGACCCCCATGCAGATCATATCTGCATTGCCCTTTCGTCTGCGAAACATCCATCTTTCTTTAACTATGGTGGAACCCAAAGAACTGTTAGCACTTCGTTGATCTGTCAATCAGCATACTCAGGAGCAGCATGAAAGGATCGCGGATTGCCAGAACTTTGTGAGATTCCACCATGCCGTCATGATCAGGACTACGCAAATTCAAGGGAAGCAACAGGAACATCGGGTAACAGATTTCATCTGCTACCCGCACAAATAATTTTCAGTAATAGATCTCATCTACTACAAAATTATACTATGCAATACCCATACATCTCATGTATTCTAGATCATAACATGCATCTACGCATAACCTGGCTCTGATACCACTGTTGGGGAACGCGACAGAAAACAAAAATTTCGGTACAGCGAGCACGCCCAGGACCACTATGGAGACTGCATACAAGGTTTGATCTGATCCGTACCGACTCGAAGCGCGGCGGAAGAAGAGTCGGTGGAGATCGTTGGTGCAGATCCCCGCAGCTAGGATTTTACAACCTCCCAACCGCGAGGATGTACTCCCTCGTCGAACAGCCCTTCGGGAGGCGGTCGGACAGTCCCTCGGACGATGTCACGGACAGCCCTTCGGGAGGACCTTCGAAACTCGGACGGTCACTCGGACAGCCCTTCGGGAGGCACTCTCGAACTAAGACCGAAACTATGATCTCTCTACAGAGTTGCACACATACGGTGTCATCTATCCGGCAGGGCTTCGCCGTCCAGAACTAGTTCCTGCCGGAACCCTGACAGCTTTTCGTCTCTACGAAAAACTCTTTTCGTGGGAGGGAGAGAGAGAGCTAGCAAAGCATAGCATGTGTAAGAGAGCAAGGCATGAAGAGATGGCAGCCCACTCTCCTCCTATTTATAGGAAAAACCCAAGGGGTGAGGTGCCACTTGAAATACCCAAAAGACCCTTCACAAGGGCATAAAGGGAAACCAAATGGGGCATGTGAGGGCACCATGGTGTGCCCCACCTTGGCCGGCCACCTCTCCTTGGGGGCTCCCCATGAGGGGCTTCCTTAGCCCCCAAGTCCTTCTAGAAGCCTTTTGGAAATATCCCAAAAGGTGACTTTCCATAAATATCCCAAAAAGCACTTTCACTATTCACGACGACATTTTTCAGCGTCCGGTCGAACTGAAAATATTTATGTAGGCTTAGAACATTTCCAGTACCCACCAAAATAATTTTCAATGCCATCCGGAACAATTCCGGATTAGTGATTTTCATCTGTGAAAAGCATCCGAAGCGATTCCGGCAGCTCCGGAACATTTCCGGTTTTTCTTCCGAAAAATTCCCAGAAGTTTCCAGAATGATTCTGGCACCCTCCAAGAATTATCACGCATGTGCCGAAACCAATTTGACTTAATGGTATCCCCTGAAACAACTTTTCAGTTTTACCGAAACTGTTCCGGTGTTCTCTCTCCGAAACTTTTCCGGTGTCCGAAACTTTTTCGGTGATTTTCTCTCAGACTCCCTCTCTAGTATTCAGCAGATAGATGACCCTTAAGCGTGTGACCCTATAGGTTCAGTGAAGCATAGAAATGACCCGGAACCCCTTCCGATCAATGATCAACATCGGAGCCGTGGACACCCATATTGACCCCTATACCCACACGAATGAATATTCGAGTGAACCTCCAGTTGCCGTGTGCTATTCCTGTTGCTTCGCGATATGTCAAAAACACCCGAGGTGAGATTTTCTGCATCCCCGTGAATCAACAACTTGTCCACTATGCAAGTTACCTCGTTACCGGTTTTGTTCTCTTTTCTCGTTTTCGTGTTCCGGCATCCCTGTGATCAAATCACACTGTGTCTGGCCAGACGATGATGGATACCGTAACACCGAGAGGGCCCGAGAATATCTCTCCATCGTCGGAGGAACAAATCCCAATCTTGAGCTATCATGTTACTTGCCATACTTTTCCGTGAACCCGTAAGCCGCCGTAATAGCCACCCAGTAACGGATGACGTTTAACAAACCCCAAAGTTCACGAAGCAAGCACGAAGGAACTCGATACTCTCATGGTCTAAGGAATTATGCAAACATTAACTATCTCTGTGTTATTAACCATAAACTTGTGACGAATGAATCTCATAGCATAACAACAATTTGGGTCGATTCAACACAAGTGTTCTACCAACATCGTGCCCTCAAAATTGCCGGCATAGCCATGCCCATGATCAGGAAAACAGGATCATCCTGCAATACTTGAGCCAGTCTTAGAGGCAAGACTAGGAATACAATTTACCGTTTATTATACCACACGTGCACATGAGTTTCCCTCCAAGCCTCGTGGTTATTGCAGACTCAAGAATCATTGCAGTTATAGCATGGATCATAAACATTCATTACAAACTCGGAGATACAAAATAACTGTTATTACTGCCTCTAGGGCATATCTCCTACAGACTCCCACTTGCACTAGAGTCATAATCCAGTTACATGGCTTCCCTAACACCAATGGCTATCCGGTGTTGCTCATGCTTTGCTCGTGGTAGAGGCTTTGTCATCGGGTCTGACACATTCAGATCCGTGTGAACTTTGCATACTTTCACTAAACATTCTTCGACATGATGTCGAATGAGTTTATATTTGCATTGAATATGCATTGTCTTGTGATGCGAACTTGGCTCCCTTGCCTGAGCCACGGCGCCACTATTATCACAATAGATCTCCACCAGGTCCAGCGCACTAGGGACCACACCAAGGTCTTCAAGAAATTGCTTGATTCCGACAGCCTGCTTGGAGGCTTCTGAAGCAGCAACATATTCCGCCTCCGTTGTAGAATCCGCCACAGTCTTTTGTTTGGAACTTTTCCAATCAACTGCGCCGCCGTTCAATATGAAAACATAGCCAGATTGAGATTTGAAGTCATCTGGGTCAGTCATGAAGCCTGCATCAGTGTAACAACTTACAATGAGCTCTTCATCACCTCCGTACACAAGGAGTAAATCCTTGGTCCTTCTGAGGTACTTAAGAATACCCTTGACTGTGGCCCAGTGTTCCAATCCTGGATCACCTTGGTACCGGCTGCTAACACTTAGCGCATAGGAAACATCCGGTCTTGTACATAGCATGGCATACATAATAGAACCAACTGCACACATAATAGAGTGACCATCCCTATGTTTTAAAATGTTGAGTTGTCTCCTTGAGCCTACCCGGGGGTAATCCCCCCGTCGGTAGCCTCCGAGCCACCGGGCGACTTGGAGAGTCGGGCGGAGGGTTTTCGTTATTGTGTTTCTTGTTGCAGAAGTTGTTGATGATGGTCGATTGCGGGCCGGGGACGGCGCGGCTTGTTTCCAGCGGGGGCGCGCCAGCGCACTCGCTGGGTGTAGCCTTCGGGCTACTCGAAGAGTCGGGCGGAGGGTTTTTGCTGTCGCTGGAGCGGACGGTGGCGTCGAGGTTGTCGGGCATGGACGCGGGGTCTGCCGACTGATGGGCGCGGGGCCCTGCCGGTCATGGACGCGGGGTCCGCCGGCTGATGGGCGCGGAGCCCTGCCGGGGGCGGACATGGAGTCCGCCGGCTGATGGGCGCAGAGCCCTGCCAGGCATGGACGCGGAGTCTGTCGGCTGGTCGTTTCCAGCGGGGGCGCGCCAGCGCACCCGCTGGGTGTAGCCTTCAAGCCTCCGGGCGACTCGAAGAGTCAGGCAGAGGGTCTTTGCTATTGCTGAAGCAGGCAGTGGTGTTGAGGACGCCGGGTGCGGACGCAAGGTCCGCCGACCGATGGGCGCGGGGCCTTGCCGGGCGCGGACGCGGGGTCCGTCGGCTGATGGGCACGGAGCCCTGCCGGGAGCGGATGTACAGTCCGTCGGCTGATGGGCACGGAGCCCTGCCGGGAGCGGATGTACAGTCCGTCGGCTGATGGGCGCGGAGCCCTACCGAGGGCGGACGCGGGGTCCGCCGGCTGTTTGAGTGTGTGGCGCTGCCGGGCGCGGGCGCGGGGCCCTGCCGGGGCGGACGCGGGGTCCGCCGGCTGTTGGGCGCAGAGCCCAGCTGGGGCAGACGCGGCGTCCGCCGGCTGATGGGCGCGCGGCCCTGCCGAGGGAGGACGCGGGGTCCGCCGGCTGATGGGCACGGAGCGCTGCCGGGACGGAGGCGGGGTCCGTCGGCTGTTGAGCATGAGGCGCTGCCGGGCGCGAACGCGGGGTCCACCGGCTGATGGGCGCGGAGCCCTGCCAGGGGCGGACGCGGGATCCGCCGGCTGTTGAGCGCGAGGCGTTGCCGAGGGCGGACGCGGGGTCCGTCGGCTGATGGGCGCGGAGCCCCGCCGGGAGTTGCTTCCAAGCCTCCGAGCGAGGGGGGTCCTCATGGAAATGATCGTGCGAAAGACAAGTTTAGTCGATGCAGATGTGTCAAATATTTAGTTTTGGTAGTGCAAGCTTATGCAGAGGGTGTCGGCTCGGCTTCGTCCGAGCCCCCCTCAATCTTTTTCATGTGCTCTCTGCTCTTTGGCTTTTTCTCTTGCCGGCCGGACAGCTGGGAGCCGGTCTGTGGCTGAGGTGAAGAGTGGGCCGCGGAGTGGAGCGTACAGTACTCGGACTCTGGGAGCAGACTCGACCGAGTAGATACTCACGAATGAAACGATCGTGTTGTCCGAGCCATTTTCTCCCCGAACGTTTTTCGCGTGAAGTGACCTCCAGCTTTTGCTCTCGCTAGCCGGATAGCCGCGGTGCGGACTGTAGCTGAGACAAAGAGTTGGTCTTCGGTACCGTGCACGCTACTAAGCCGTCTATGGGTATGAACGTACCGGGCCAAACGGCCAGCCCCGGGCCGAGACTAGCTGGAGCCGAGGTGAACAGTAAAGTAGTTGAAACAAAAGCGGGGATGGCCCCCGAGGGTCGCTCGGGGTATCCGGATTTTTGTGAGTGGCACGAGGATGAGCGAACGGGGGCTCACATTGCTTTTTGACGCCGATGAGGTGGTTGTTGTTGATGACAGTCGGTGCGAATTTTTGCCGGCAGGGCGCGTCGGCGCACCCACCCGCTGGGTGTAGCCGCCGAGCCTTCGGGGGTCGAAGGGCGTGCCGGCTGGACCGGGCCGGCGTCGAGGCGGATGGCCGGCCAGGTAGCTGGCCCGTTATCGATGTAAGCGGGCAAGCCAGTCGGCGCGGCTAGCCAGATGGTCCCCTTTCCCCGAACACCCGACCGCAGGCGGCCGGAGAGGTGGGCAGCCGGCACGCGCGAGGATCGGCTGGAGCGGCAAGCAGCCGGCGCGCGAAGAGGACTGGGGTGGCGCCGGCGACCCGGCAAGCGGGGCGCGAAGCGGGGCAGACGCGCGGGCGCGCCGGAGACGGCGACAGCCAGCGGAGGCACGGCCGCCGCGGCACGCTGTGGTGATGACGCGGGCGGCCCGACGAGCAGCACAGAGGGCGGAACGTGCGACCACGGGGGCGCGCACCGGCGGGGAGACGCGCGAAGGCGCGAGGGTGAGGCAGCGTGAGGGCGGAGCCGGCTGGAGCGACGGGGCAGCGCGCATGCCGGGGCGCATGGAGGAGCCACAGATGCCAGGCGGAGCCGGCGTGCACACGGGCCGGCCGCGGGCAGGCGGAGCGAGCGGAGCCGGCTGGGGGCGCGCGCGCATGCGAGGTGGAGTGGAGCAGAGGCGAGGCGCACAAGGGACGGCGCGAGGCGGCGCAAGGGAACCAGCGCGAAGGTAGCCGGCGGGCGCGGGCGGCCGATGCAGGTAGCGAGGCGAGGAGCGCGGGCACGCGGAGGCAGGTCCGCTGGATGAGGGAGCCGGTGGCCGGCTCGCGATGGGGCAGGCACGTAGGCGGAGCCACAGCCGGCGCGAGGAAGGACATCGGGCCAAAGCGCGGCAAGGCGGCCGGCGGCCGGGGCGGAGCCGGTGCTCGGGACTGGGGTGGCGCGTCACAGGCGGAGGTCGGGAGCACGGCGCAGCGCGACGGCCGGGTACAGAGGCGCAGACGGAGGTCGAGCGAAGCCGGCGGTGGAGCGGCGATGCAGGGCGAAGCGGAGCCGACAGAGCTGTGCAGCCGACCAGGCATGCATGCACGCGGTCCAGCCGGCCGGGGCAGTGCAGCCGGCCGGGAGCGCACGCAGGCAGTGCAGCTAGCCAGGGCGTGTAGCCGGCCATGCATGCGCGTGCGTAGTGGCAGCCGGTCAGGTAATGCACGTACTACATGCATGCATGCATGTACGTCATTTTATTCTCTCTAGCCCGCCCAGGACGACGCGGCCGCACGACAGGGCAACCGGCCATCGTTTGCGGGGTGGAGCCAGCCGGACGCACGCGGAGGGAGGAGCGAGTGGCCGTAGCGCGGGGCGGGAGCCGACGCGGCGCGCGAGGCAGAGCCGTCAAACGCAGCATATCATGCGCGCAGGAGCCGGAGCACGGCCAGTGGGCGCATAGCCGACGGGCGCACAAGGGCGCAGCCGCCGGGACACGCAGTCGTGAGGACGCGGACGGACAGTTGGCCGGCGATGAGGTGCACCGAGACCAGGCCGCGCGGTGGTGGAGCAGCGCAGATGAACACTGGTCGTGGATTGACTTGCCGACGGAGCCGGACGCGTCCAGACGGCTGGAGTCGGACTCGCGCGGACGCCGCACTGGACTGACCGGCCGGACAGCAGAATCGGGCAGGAGCCGGCCAAGCGCAGGTGGCCAGACTGCCGGGCAGCCAGCCAAGCATATGGTCGCGCACCCGGCCAAGCAGCCGGCCGTGCGCGCACCCATGCATGTAGCGAAGCAGCCAAGCAAGCAGGAAGCGAAGTAGCTGGCCGTGCGTGCATGCGTGCGGCCATGCGTGCATGCGTGCGGCCGTGCATGCAGCAGACGGGGCCAACCAGCGCAGGAACCGGCGGTTGCCGACCAGGCGCGGCGAGCCGGCCGACGCCGAGGGGGTGAGCCGGCCGGCGCCACGGCAGGGGGTGTGGAGGTGCTCGGGCGGCCAGGCGCGCAAGGATGCCGAGCCCGTCGGGGATGGCGCCCTCGAGGGCGTCGTAGCGGAGCTCGAGGAACTCAAGGTTGGCGATGCGGCAGAGCGACGCCGGGACGTAGCCGGTGAGGGAGTTGCCGCCGAGCTCGAGGTCGCGGGTAGGAGAGCAACGACGACGAGCAGCGAGACCGTCCAGCAAAGCGTGGCCACCATGGCTGTACTCAGCACGCACGCACCTCGCGGCTAGCCAGCCATGACCACTGCCCAATGCTTGATATTGCTGCTGGCGTTTCTTGTTGCTTGTTAGAGCAAAAGTTTGTAGGAAGAAAGTACGTGGAGAAAGTGGAGAACGAGCTTCAAGGATCCTGCTCGAGCAGCTGCCGCTGGGACGCGGCCGGCGCCGGCGTGAGCACGGTGGCCGGCAGCAGCGCTAACGCCAGGAGCACGACGACCAGGACGGCGGCCAGTCGAGCGGCGACGGCTGCGGCCGCCGAGACGCGGCCGGTGCCGGCGCGAGCGCAATGGCCAGGAGTAGCACGAGCGCGAGGAGTGCGCAACGACGGCCGTCATGGCCACGAGCCACTAGCGGCGGCGCGTGTGGGGCTGGTGAAGCGGTCGGCGAGGCGAGCGCGCCGAGGACGAACACGGGCGAAGGAACGCGGGAGCGGCGACGGGCGGCCGCCGTCGCGGTGGTGATGACGAGACCGGCAGCGAGGACGCGGCGTCGCGAGCATTCGCCCGAGGAGTGTTGATGTCGAGCCCCCGAGCGTCGCCGGAGAAACGGCGGCGACGTCGCGGTGGGGATGACGAAGAAGGTCCCGCCCGGGCCACGGTTCCAGCAGCAGCTGGCCCTACGGTGGGCGCCAACTGTCGTCGTTTTCTCACAACAGATGCGAGGGGGTGGCTAATCGAGGTGAGAGCAAGGCTGTCGTGGAAGATCCGGGACGAGATAGGGTAGTAGCACGCGGTGGTTTACCCAGGTTCGGGGATCTCTGGAGAGATAATACCCCTACTCCTGCATGTCTGTATATGTATATGTAGTACATGGTTGCTCCTGGAGCTGTGTTGGAAGAGGAAGAGGGAGCTGGCTGCTCCTTTCCATGGCCTCGCCTCAGAGAGTGGGAGGGGAATGAGAGAATGAGAGGAGGCTTTGCTTGCCCGTGGGTGAGCTCCCCTGGTGCCTCTTATATAGGGAGGCCCAGGGGACAAGGGGTGGCCCACATGGCCTAACTACATTATTGGAGGTGACATGTGAAGTGACTCATGATGCAGGCTACAGTGCATCACTATTGGAGCGCAGTGAAGTGACGCATGACGGGTGCACAGTGGGGCACTATTTGCCAACAGTGCCTGACTATAGCGGGGTGGCTGACTCTGCAGTCCGTCAGCTACAGTGTCTTCTGCTCATGTCCGATGGGACGCCTGGAGCTGACTTCGTCGGGCCGCAGCCGGCAGCCTCCAGCCAGCCATGCTTCAGCCGGCCAGTCTCTAGCCGGCCAGCCTCCAGCCGGCAGCCTCCAGCCGACAGCCTCCAGCCGGCCAGGCTCGAGCCGGCCAGCCTCCAGCCGGCAGCCTCCAGCCGGCCAGCCTCCAGCCAGCCAGGTGCAGCCAGCAGCCCGCAGCCAGCCAGGAGTAGCCAGCAGCCTGCAGCCGGCCAGGAGTAGCCAGCCGGCCGGGTCGCAGCTTTGTCTTCTATTTTCGCTTCTTCGATTGTCTTGTTGATTCGCAGGGCTTGGCGTACCGGGAGTGAACCCCCTATGTTTTAAAATGTTGAGTCGTCTCCTTGAGCCTACCCGGGGGTAATCCCCCCGTCACTACCCAACATGTAATCTATTGCAGGTATGATCATTGAGAAACGATGAATTAACAAACATTAACATAGTAATACTTATAAACATAAGCAACATAATCATCAAGTTTCAAAGTATACGATCCTTAAAGAATGTTCACCCCCTATTCATTTTATCATATAAGAATAGCATGGCTCCGTCTTCACCACGTAAATACAAATGTCAAGCACCACGGTGTCAAGTCACGCAATTGGATTGTACTTCTTAATGTGCTTCATCTTTTTATTACTTACACAATATATGAGCATGAACCATGGATATAGCATAAAGGTGGAATAGAATATGATGGTAGGTTTCAAAGGGGTAAAAGTGGACAAGAAAGGCTCGCATCAACTAGGCATATCAACAGGCTATGGAGATGCCCATCAATAGATATCAATGCGAGGAGTAGGGATTGCCATGCAACGGATGCACTAGAGCTATAAGTGTATGAAAGCTCAAATGAAGCTAAGTAGGTGTGCATACAACTTGCTTGCTCATGAAGACCTCAGGCATTTGAGGAAGCCCGTCATCAGAATATACAAGCCAAGTTCTATAACTAAAAATTCTCACTAGCATATGAAAGTGATAAAACAAGAGACTCTCTATATGAAGAACATGGTGCCACTTTGAGGCACAAGTGTGGAAAAAAAGTAGTAGCACTGTCCCTTCTCCCTTTTTCTCTCATTTTTTTTCTTTCCCCTTTTTTCTTTTTCTTTCTTTCTTTCTTTTTTTCTTTCTTTTTCTTTCTTTCTTTCTTTTATTTTTCGTCTGGAGTCTCATCCCGACTTGTGGGGGAATCATTGTCTCCATCATTCTTTCCTCATTGAGACAGTGCCCTAATAATGATGATCATCACACTTTTTTACTTACAACTCAACATGAAAAACTATAATACGACTCTATATGAATGCTTCTAGCAGTGTACTAGGATGTGTAATGATCAAGCGTAACATGTATAAAAATGATGAACGGTGGCTTTACCACAAATACTATGTTAGCTTATATGGTCATGCAAAGCAATATGACAATGAAAGTACTGGTCATATGATGTAACGGTGGAAGTTGCATGGCAATATATCTCGGAATGGCTATGGAAATGCCATAATAGGTAGGTATGGTGGCTGTTTTGAGGAAGATATAATAAGGCTTATGTGCAACAGAGCGTATCATGTCACGAGATTTGGATGCACCGGCGAAGGTTGCACCGATCCTCAAGGTGAGAATGGGCAATGGGCAAAGGCATCGGTGAACTTTGTATTGAAGATCAAGAGAGAGAGCCATCTAGGTACTAACTACAGACTCGTAGGTCTGTAGGGAACTAATCACACGTCACCATGGGAGTAGCAAGTTTGATGTAAAGGTCGTCCGTGATCGATCCCTCCTCTGCCAAGGCATCGGAGCAGGGCTCCAGATGGGCACACGGCGGAACAGAGACTTGCGGCGGCGGAAAAAGTGTTTCGGGAGGCTCTCTAGGGTTTTTGGGAATAATAAGAATTTATAGGCCAGAGAGGGGCGTCGGGGGCGACCCGAGGGGGGCAGCACACATCAGGGCGTGGCCACCCCCCTGGGCGCGCCCTATTGTGTGCTGCCTCTCTCATGCAGCTTCCGGTCTCCGCCCGAAGCTTCCAGGTCTTCTTTTTGTCCAGAAAAAATCATAAATTTTTTTTGTGGCAATTGGACTTCGTTTGGTACTGTAAACCTGAAAAGTCAAAAACATGCAGAAAACAACAACTGGCACTGGGCATAGGGTTAATAGGTTGGTGCTAAAAAATAATATGAATTGATATATAAACACCCGAAAAGCATCCTAGAATGATAATATTATAGCATGGAACAATCAAAAATTATAGATATGTTGGAGACGTATCAGCATCCGGGGGATGAACACACGTGCCTTGAAAATTGGACCTGAAGGCGTCCTCCAGCTCTCCCCAGCTTCCATAGAATAATTGGGCAAGCTATGGAGCCAGTGTCGTGCTGGCCCCTTAAGCTTGAGTGGCAAGTATTTTATGGCATGAAGATCATCTCCTCGAACCATCTTGTAACCAGACGACCGGGTCTGTAGTGCCATCATATTGGTCGATGTTGATGGGTTTAAACCCCTCTAGGAACTGATGTTCCATGCCCTCGTCTGTGAAACAGGCTGGGTGTGCGGTAGCTCAGTGCCAGAATGTATCCTGGCGGGGGTTGGCAGAGGCCTGCTCCCTTCTTATTTCCCGAATTCGACCTTGCCTGTCTATCTAGGTGTCATATCTATCTCGGCCTGCGGGTATATGGTCCCGGGCTCCGTAGATTGATCAGGGAGGCGATCTATTCCTGCGTATTTTAGTTTGTAGGTCGTACGGCTTGATCAGGTCCTTGTCGTGCGAGTGGGACCTTGTCGGGGGCTCTTTAAACACCCTTGTGGGCCGATCTCGCCCTCTAGAGGGACGGTCAGCGTATTTGTCATAATGGTAACCGTGAGGGTCAGATTCAGCGACCTCGTCGTCGAATTCAGGCAACAGACGCCGTCGTGGAAACGATTTTGCCGCCGTACGCTGTGCCTCCAGATCAGCTTCGGCTACGAGTACTTTCTCTCATTTGTCGTTAAGCGTGGCTTCATGTGAATACATCTCCTGCTGCTTCTACTTCATGCTTCGAGCGGTGACAGCTAGCCAACGTTGGAAACGTACCTGCTCAAATGGGTCCTCGGGTACCTCAAAGTCAACGGGTCCAAGGTTGTGATCGTCCTCGGATTCTGGCATGTAGTCGCCGTTCTTTCCATTGTCGGAGCCTTCCATCTCCTCGGCTTTGTCTCCCGAAGGGGTTTCCATGGACCCGTTCTGTTGTGTGGGCTCGATATGCTCATTCTCGCCGGTATTGGGGGTGGCTTCGTCTTCTGCAGGGTTGGTTTTGTTATTGCTTCCATCGATGCTTTTGGGTTTCTGATATGTCTCCAACGTATCTATAATTTTTTATTGTTCCATGCTATTATGTTATCATTCTAGGATACCTTTTTAGTATTTATTTACCAATTTATATTATTGTTTAGCACTAACCTATTGACCCAGTGCCCAATGTCAGTTGTTGTTTTCTGCGTGTTTTTGTCTTTCAGGTTTACACTACCAAACGAAGTCCAATTGCCTGAAACTTTTTTATGATTTTTTCTGGACCAAAAGAAGACCTGGAAGCTTCGGGAGAGGACCAGAGGCCGCACAAGGGAGGCACAAGCCAACAGGGCACGCCCAGGGGGGGTAGGCGCGCCCTGATGGCTTGTCCCTCCCTGGTGGACCTCCTACCCCCGTTCTCTGGCCTATAAATTCACATATATTCCAAAAACCCTAGAGGACAATCCAAAACACTTTTTCCGGTGCCGCAAGTCTCTATTCCGCCATGATCCCATCTGGAGCTCTGTTTCGGCACCCTGCCGGAGGGGGGATCGATCACGGAGGGCTTCTTCATCAACCTTGCTGCCCTCATGATGATGTGTGAGTAGTTCACCATAGACCTACGGGTCCGTAGTTAGTACCTAGGTGGCTCTCTCTCTCTCTCTTTTGATCTTCAATACAATGATCATCGCATCTTCGCTTTGATGTATCGGATGTAACTCTTTTGTACGGTGCGTTTGTTGGAATCCGATGAATTGTGGGTTTATGTTCAGATTATTCATGAAAAGATATTGAATGCTTGCTGGTATTTTATTTGCATGATTGTTATAGCTTCGTAATTCTCTCCGATTTATTGAAATAGTTTGGCCAACTAGATTGATATTTCTTCGGTGAGAGGGGTGCGTTGTAGTGGGTTCAATCTGGCGGTGCTCTATATCTTAGTGACAGAAAGGGACAAGACACGTCTTTGCATTGTTGCCACTAAGGATAAAACAATGGGGTTAGTTCATATAAATTGATTTGTCTACATCATGTCATTGTTCTCCAAGCATTACTCTGTTTTACTTAATACTCTAGATGCATGCTGGATAGCGGTAGGTGGGTGGAGTAATAGTAATAGGTGCAGGCAGGAGTTGGCCTATTTGCTTATGGACGTGATGCCTATATATACATGATCATTTCCATGAATATCACATAACTATGCACTTTTCTATCAATTGCCCAACAGTAATTTGTTTACCCGTCGTATGTTGCCATCATGAGAGATGTCGCTAGGGAAAACTATGCCCCCCGGGTCTAATCACTTATATATTTACAAAACCTACCATTACCTTGCTTCCATTTATTTGTTTTTATTTTATTTTACAATTTACAATTATCTACTATCATCTACACACTTCACTTGCTTGCAAATAACGAGATCAAGGGCATTGACAACCCTCTTGCCGCATTGGGTGCAAGTGTTTGCTCTTTTGTGTGCAGCTGCTGAAGATGGTTATTGATTGATATTCCTATTGGTTTGATAAACCTTGGTTCTTAACTGAGGGAAATACTTATCCGTATTGTGTTGCAATTACCCGTTCCTCTTCACGGAAAACCCAACGCAGATCACAAGTATCAGGAAGGATTTTTGGCGCCGTTGCCGGGGAATATCATCAACCAACTATCAAGTAATTTTGCACAAATTATCATTCACTTGTTCTTCTTTTTATTTTCTATTATATTTAGTTTGCTTCATAAAAAACAAAAATACAAAAATATTTTTCTTTGCTTGTTACTGGTTTACTTGTTGCTTGTCGCTATGGCTAGTCTTCTTGTGTTCTCGTTGCTCCCGATAACGAGGTACTAAATTTCAAACAAAGGGGAGAAGAAAATTTGAAATATGCATGGTATAGGATTTGCAATGCTCAAAATAAATCAACTCATAAGCAATCCACCACTACCTTGCTTCATAATTTTTATGCGGGTGTGACAACTTGGTATATGTTTATTCTTGACACCATTACCGGTGGCAATTTCTTAATGTGACACACCTTGGATGCTTATAATGTTATTGAAAATCTTGTAGGAGCACCACCTATTATCATTAATGAAACTATTTTGACCTTGGAACATGTTATGCAAAGGCTTGATGCTATTGAAAAGAAGATAACTACTAATGAACAAATCGAGGAGTTAGATAAAAAACTTCATAATCATATCACTCAATTTGGGTCACGGATAGGAATAACTTTGAAAAGTTTAAAGGAGAATGATACAATTATTGATGAGAGGGCAGAACAAAGTTTAAATAGTATTGATAAAATGGAGGAAGTCATTGATAAAGTAGGCTCCGCCTTCACACCCTCAAAAGCAAATGCTAGTACTTCTCGAAATAAAAGCCCCAAGTTCATCTATATTCCCAAGAGCATTAGTACTCCACCTATCAAGAGAAACAAAGATCTCAAAATGATTAGTGTGCATCCCAACTTTATAAACCTGATAAAAGACCCTATTTTCAAGCTTCCTATTGTTCCTAACAATCATTGTGTTATCAAGGAGCTTGATGTCAAGGATGACAACACTTGAAACTATGCATTATGCCTAGCTAGGTGCATAAAACAATAGCGCTAGTTGGGAGGCAACCCAATAGTTATCTTTATTTTTTGCTTTTTACTTTCTGTTTGTTTTTGATAACATGATTATTGCCTCTGTAATGATTGTGTTTTTTTTTCATTAGTATTTGTGCCAAGTAAATCCTTTGGGATGACTCACAAGATGAGTAGAATTGATACAGTGCAAAAACATAAATTTTAGCGTCCAGTGCAGAATTTCTCTGATTTTACTGGAACTCTTTTTGATCTGATTTTTTTACACAGTATCGCTATACAAATTCTTCAGGTTGTCCTATTTTTTCAAAACTTCTAGAGTTACGGAAGTATAGGTTCTCTACAGATCTTTACATACTGTTTTGTTTTATACAGATTTTATTTTTGCTTGCATAGTTTGCTTGTTTTGATGATGTTATGTATTATATCGGGGGGTATAAGCCATGGAGAAGTTAGAATACAATACCTACTATGCAATATTGAAATATGAATCAATTTATAACAGTACCTAAAGTATTTGATATGTTGCTTATACTAACGGATCTCACGAAGTTTTGTTGAGTTTTGTGTGATTGAAGTTTTCAAGTTTTGGGTGTTATCACAATGGACGAAGAAATAAGGAGTGGCAAGAGCCTATGCTTGGGGATGCCCAAGGCACCCCAAGGTAATATTCTAGGAAGACTCAAGTGTCTAAGCTTGGGGATGCCCTGGAAGGCATCCCCTCTTTCGTCTCAATCCATCAGTATGTCACTTGGAGCTATATTTTTATTCGTCACATGATATGAGTTTTGCTTGGAGCGTCGTTTGCTTTTGTTTGCTTTTGTTTTTAGTTTGCCACAATCATTGTTTTGCTGGACACACCTATTTGAGAGAGACACACCTTCATCATAATTCATTAGAATACTCTATGTGCTTCACTGATGACCCACAAGTATAGGGGGTCAATCATAGTCCTTTCGATAAGTAAGAGTGTCGAACCCAACGAGGAGCAGAAGGAAATGACAAGCGGTTTTCAGCAAGGTAATTTCTGCAAGCACTGAAATTGTAGGTAACAGATAATTTGATAGCTAGGTAATTTGTAACGAGCAAGTAACGGTAACGGTAAACAAGGTGAAGCCAATCCTTTTGAGGCAAAGGACATGCCAGAACAATCACTAGTAATAGGCAAAGCGTTCTTGAGGGTACACGGGAATTTCGTCTAGTCACTTTTATCATGTTAGTTTGATTCGTGTTCGCTACTTTGATAATTTGATATGTGGGTGGACCGGTGCTAAGGTGCTGTTCTTACTTGAACTAACAACCTACTTATGATTAACCCCCTCGCAAGCATCCGCAACTACGAGAAAAGTATTAAGACAAAGTCCAACCATAGCATTAAACATGTGGATCCAAATCAGCCCCTTATGAAGTAGCGCATAAACTAGGGTTTAAGCTTCTGTCACTCTAGCAACCCATCATTTAATAACTACTCCACAATGCATTCCCTTAGGCCCATGAATGGTGAAGTGTCATGTAGTCGACGTTCACATGACACCACTAAGGGAATCACAACATACATATCATCAAAATATCGAACACATATCAAATTCACATGATTACTCGCAACATGACTTCTCCCGTGACCTCAAGAACAAAGGTAACTACTCACAAATAATAATCATGCTCAAGATCAGAGGAGTAATGAATAGCATAATGGATCTGAACATATAATCTTCCACCAAATAAACCATATAGTAATCAACTACACAAGGTAATCAACACTGCTAGTCACCCACAGGTACCAATCTGAGGTTCTGGTACAAAGATTGAACACAAGAGATGAACTAGGGTTTGAGAGGAGACGGTGATGTTGAAGATGTTGATGAAGATTGGCCTCCCAAAGATGAGAGGGGTGTTGGTGATGACGATAGCTTCGATTTCCCCCTCCGGGAGGGAAATTCCCCCGGCGGAATCGCTCCGCCGGAGGGCAATAGTGCTCCTACCCAAGTTCCGCCTCGAGGCGGCGGCTCTTCGTCCCGAAAGTCCTCCTCCTAATTTTTTTAGGTTTTTTGGGAATATATACTAGAAGATGGGCTCCGGAGGTGGGCCTGGGTGAGCACCACCCACCAGGCCGCGCCAGGGGGTGCTCCTCACCAGGTGGCCCCCCTCCGGTAGATTTTTGCTCCAGTATTTTTTATTAATTCCAAAAAAATCTCCGTAAAGTTTCAGCTTCATTGGAGTTGTGCAGAATAGGTAACTCTGACGTGCTTTTCTTGGGTCCAGAATTCCAGCTGCCGGTATTCTCCCTCTTTGTGTAAACCTTGCATATTATGAGAGAAAAAGCATTAGAATCACTCCCCAAAGCATTATTATTCAACAAAACAAAGTAAATAATAGTAGGAAATCATGATGCAAAATGGACGTATCATTCACTTATATCTTTTGAACTTAGCAGTTGCTCTAGTGCTTCACTTATATCTTTTTGAGCACGGTGGCGTATAGATTTTGTAGAAATAATTGCACTCTCATTCTTCACTTATATTTGTTTGTGAGTTAGTGAATAGTGATGATAATTTGCATGGGTCATAAGACTAGTCCAAAAATAATAGGTATTCAATGAGTGATAATCAAAACCATCATGTAGCACATTAAAGAGAAATTTTGGGTTAATGATATTGATGTGGTAATATGAAAAGGTGTGAGTGCATGATTGTTGGTTCGTAGAAGTATCAATATTAAGAGGTTTTAATTTCCTGTTTGTCTAAATATTAAAAGGGCGTGGTGGGGATGTGTGAGCATTTTTATTCCTCGTTAAAATCCGAGTGTTGTTTCGGGCCGGAGGCGCGAGATGGTTAACTCCACCCAACCTCCTCCCTCGGGGCATGCGAGTAGTACTTTGATTTGTGATAAAACTAATAAAACTTTGCAATAAGTATATGAGTTCTTCATGACTAATGTGAACCCGTGGACATACGCAATCACACCACCTCATATTTTGGTAGCCTGTTCGGTACCGTGCTTTGCCCATTCTCTCCTCGAGGATCGGTGCGAACTTCGCCGGTGCATCCAAAACCCGTGACATGATATGCCCTGTCACACATAAGCCTCCTTATATCTTCCTCAAAACATCCACCATACCTACCTATTATGGCATTTCCATAGCCATTCCGAGATATATTGCCATGCAAATTCCACTGTTACATCATATGACTAGTTCATTCATCATCATATTGCTTTGCGTAATCATATAGAGCTGACATAGTATTTGTGACAAAGCCACTGTTCATCATTTTTTGATACATGTCACGCTAGATCATTGCACATTCTAGTACACTGCGAGAGGCATTCATATTGAGTCATATTGTTTCATAGTTCTTCATATCGAGTTTTCATATTGAGTTGTAAGTAAATAAAAGTGTGATGATCATTAGAATATTATCCCAGTGAGGAAATAAAAATTGGGGAGGCCAAACGAGCCCACCATAAAAAATGAAAAATAAATAAATGAGAGAAAAAGAGAGAAGGGACTTTGCTACTATCTTTTACCACACTTGTGCCTCAAAGTGGCACCATGTTCTTCATATAGAGGGTCTCATGTTATGTCATTTTCATATGCTAGTGGGAATTATTTTCATTATTAAAAATCTTGGCTTGTATATTCCGATGACGGGCTTCCTCAAATGCCCGAGGTCTTCATGAGCAATCAAGTTGGATGCACACCCCACTTAGCTTCAGTTGAGCTTTCATACACTTATAGATCTAGTGCATCATTTTCATGGCAATCCCTACTCCTCGCATTAACATCTATCGATGGGCATCTCCATAGCCCCTTGATATGCCTAGTTGATGCGAGACTTTCTTCTCCACTTTTTACCCCTTTGATATCTACCACCATATTCTATTCCACCTTTATGCTATGTCCATGGTTCACGCTCATGTATTGCGTGAAGAATAAAAAGTTGATGCACATTGAAAAAGTACGATCCAATTGCCTGACTTGGACACCGTGGTGCTTGACATTTGTATTAACGTGGTGAAGACGGAGCCATGCCTTGCTAATATGATAAAATGAATGGGGGTAAACATTCTTTTAGGATCGTATACTTTGAAAGATTGATGATTATGTTGCTTGTGCTTATAAATATTACTATGTTGATGTTTGTTAATTCATCATTTCTCAATGAGCATACATGCAAAATATTACATATTGGGTAGCATGTCACATCAAAAATTCTGTTTTTATCATTTACCTACTCGAGGACGAACATGAATTAAGCATGGGGATGCTGATACGTCTCCAACGTATCTATAATTTTTTATTGTTCTGTGATACTATATTATCATTCTAGGATACTTTTTGAGTATTTATTTACCAATTTATATTATTTTTGAGTACTAACCTATTGACCCAGTGCCCAGTGCTAGTTGTTGTTTTCTGCATGTTTTTGTCTTTTCAGGTTTACAGTACCAAACGAAGTCCAATTACCCCGAATTTTTTTATGATTTTTTCTGGACCAAAAGAAGACCTGGAAGCTTCGGGAGAAGACCGGAGGCTGCACGAGGAAGGCACAAGCCAACAGGGCGCGCCTAGGGGGTAGGCACGCCCTGATGGCTTGTCCCTCCCTGGTGGCCCTCTACCCCTGTTCTTTGGCCTATAAATTCACATATATTCCAAAAACCCTAGAGGGCATCCCGAAACACTTTTTCCGCCGCTGCAAGTCATCCCATCTGGAGCTCCGTTCCGACACCCTGCCGGAGGGGGGATCGATCACGGAGGGCTTCTTCATCAACCTTGTTGCCCTCATGATGATGTGTGAGTAGTTCAACACAGACCTACGGATACGTAGTTAGTACCTAGATGGCTCTCTCTCTCTCTTTTTATCTTCAATATAATGATCATCGCATCTTCGCTTTGATCTATCCGATGTAACTCTTTTGTACGGTGCGTTTGTTGGGATCCGATGAAATGTGGGTTTATGTTCGGATTATTCATGAAAAGATATTGAATACTTGATGGTATTTTATTTGCATATTGTTATAGCTTCATAATTCTCTCCGATTTATTGAAATACTTTGGCCAACTAGATTGATATTTCTTCGGTGAGAGGGGTGCGTTGTAGTGGGTTCAATCTGGCGGTGCTCTATATCCCAGTGACAGAAAGGGACAAGACACGTCTTTGTATTGTTGCCACTAAGGATAAAATGATGGGGTTAGTTCGTATTAATTTAATTCTCTTTGTATACATCATGTCATTGTTCTCCAAGCATTACTCTGTTTTACTTGATACTCTAGATGCATGCTGGATAGCGGGTCGATGGGTGGAGTAATAGTAATAGGCGCAGGCAGCAGTCGACCTATTTGCTTATGGACGGGATGCCTATATATACATGATCATTGCCGTGAATATCACATAACTATGTGCTTTTCTATCAATTGCCCAACAGTAATTTGTTTACCCGTTGTATGTTGCCTTCATGAGAGATACCGCTAGGGAAAACTATGGCCCCCGGGTCTATTCACTTATATATTTACAAAACCTATCATTACCTTGCTGCCATTTATTTGTTTTTATTTTATTTTGCTATTTACAATTATCTACTATCATCTACACACTTCACTTGCTTGCAAATAACGAGATCAAGGGGATTGACAACCCTCTTGCCGCGTTGGGTGCAAGTGTTTGCTCTTTTGTGTGCAGCCGCTGAAGACGGTTGTTGATTGATATTCCTATTGGTTCGCTAAACCTTGGTTCTTAACCGAGGGAAATACTTATCTCTATTGTGCTGCAATTACCCGTTCCACTTCATGGAAAACCCAATGCAGATCACAAGTATCAGTTTCCTCTTCGGACGACGGCGTTTGGAACTCCCCTTGGGCTTTTGGTCGGGGTCCTCATTGGGAGTGTCGACCATGTAGACATCGTAGGTAGACGTGGCGGCCCACTTCCCTGTCCAGGGTACGGCCGTGGGTGATCTTGGTTCGAATATGCCGAGATCTTCCTCGTCCATACCGAGGTCATCGTCGGATCCGTACTCTAGCGCGTCGGTTAGATCTTCAACCATGGCGACTAGGTGGGTGGTGTGTGGGATGAAAAATTTCCCGTTCATTGGTTTTACAACCGATCTGATCATAAACTGCATATTAGATTGCCAGGTTCTTGATCCGGTCCAGTACCTCATTTATCTGCGAGATCTCTTCCGCATCCAAGGCCTGGCGGTAGGCCGGGCTGACATGCAAAAGTATGTTTGGGCCACTCGCGCTTGGCGCATCACCCAAGGATTCATTGGCCAACTTCGGCTCGAGGACCGGGGTAGAGTCTTCGGGGATGGCCATCGGATCCAAAGACGAGTTCGGCTCCATGTGATTGCCCGAGGTGGCACAGGCGGGGTCAGACACGATAGCATCCAGATCCATCCTTGGGCCAGTTTCGTAAGGAGGTCAGACCCATGGGTTAGTTCGGAGATCGGTTCCATGGTGTCGACGCCCGAGGGTTCCTTAGGTAGGACCGTGACTTGCCTCTATAGGACTAGGTCGTCGCGGGTGTTAGCAACGTACTCCAAACTTCCGAACATTATGACATGATTCGGGGCGAAAGTGTCGATGCGGCCTAGACGACCACTGGGGGCAGCGTGTAATACCATGCTGCCAAAGGCGAAAAGCTGGTTGGGGACGAAAGCGCCACCACAGCCAATGCTGCTATCAAACTGTAGCCGATCCATCAGTCCTAATGATCACACAACGAACTCTCAATGATTTGAGAGAGAGGTGTCGATAAAAACAAAATACGGACATAGAAGGATCATGCTTATTATCATAACAGCAATAAACTCTAACATAAGAAATTATTTCAATAAATTTTTATCATAAGGCTTCTCAAGAGCAGGTAACAATTCATCACAACATAGAAGTATGAAGCATAAACCTTATTGGAAACCAACAAATTGTGTTCTCAGTCAACTTTGCAACTACAATTCATCATATTTTCAGGAAGGGTCTCATGTCGGAGCCTTTTGGCAAGTCCACATACCCATGATTGCTAACGTATTCACCTCAACTTTGCAACTATCATTTAGTCTTCTATGATTGCTAACGCTCACGGCATACCCATGAACAAAAAGTTTCAACCGGACACATAAGAAGATAGGGGCTTATAGTTTTGCCTCCCAACGTATTCACCTCAAGGGTGATGTCAACAATAATAACTCATGCCCACCCATATCCAACTGGATATATGTGCCTAGATCTTTCCTCACCACATGATGCTTGCAAAGGAAAAAATAAAAAGGAATAGAGAAGAATACTTTGACTCTTGCATAAAAGTAAGTGCAAAAAAGTAAAAGATAGGCCCTTCGCAGAGGGAAGCAGAGGTTGTCATGCGCTTATTGGTTTGTATGCCCAATCCCTTAATGTAAAAGAACGTCACGCTATATTGCCCCCTATGATAGCAACCTTTATTATGCAGTCCGTCGCTTTTATTACTTTGCCATCATAAGTTCGTATAACGCTCAATTTTCTCTTACACTAATTGATCAAAACACTTTTAGAAGCAATTTTTATTGCCTTATTGCACCGATGACAACTTACTTGAAGGATCTTTCTCGATCCATAGGTAGGTATGGTGGACACTCAAGGAAAGAGTTTGGGTTTGGGTTTTTCGATGCACAAGTAGTATCTCTACTTAGTGCGGAATTTTTGGCTAGCAAAGATATTGAGCAAGCACCACATGTTAAAGGATCCATGACAATATAACTTCTATGTGGATATGAACAAACATAAACCATTACGTTGTCTTCCTTGTCCAACGTCAACAATTTTGACATATAATATTTGATGGGGGCTCACAATCATAAAAGATGTCCAAGATAGTGTATTTGCATGTGAATCTTCTCTTCCCTAATTAATTCTTTCATGAATTGCATCATTGACCAATGCTATGTTTGTCAATCTCCAATAAATTTTACTTCTTATACTTTTCCTTATGTGATGTCATTACTCACCATAAGATTAGTATTTTCGTTTATTGTCTTTCTTTTATTTGATTGCAACAAGAAAGTAGAGAAGCAAAAACTCAAACTAAACTTTATTATATAACTTTCACTCGATTACATAGATAGGTAGGCCACAAAACTAACACACGAAAATAGATCACGCGAAACTTTTATTCGACTAAGGCAAAGGGAAACTAAAGATAGAACTAAAATAGGTAAAAGTGAATAAAAGTGATGGTGATACGATACCGGGGCACCTCCCCCAAGCTTGGCTCAATCCAAGGGGAGTGCCCATACCCATGTACTCAAGTCTCCTTTGGTGGTGGTGATGAAGAAGGTGGAGGTGTTGATGTAGTAAGCTTGTCCTCCAGCTTCCAGGGTAAGAGCTCCCCATCAAAGGTTGATGCGAGAGTCCCCTGAGTCCTGCAACTGGCGGCTAAACTCATACCTTTAAATCTTGCTTCATATTTGAAGACTTGGTTTTGAAGATCATAAACTTGGCTCTGTAGAAAATTAATTTGCTCGTTGAGGGTGGAGATGGTGTCCTTCACAGACCGGCCATCCACCGTCTGATCACGGGTGAATTCCGTGATCATGGAGTGATTGGCACTAAGTCCACGCTCCACCATCTTCTGGTACTTGAAGATTTCCTGCTCCACCGCTTCAAGCCTAGCCTCCACGCTCTCGGTCTTCTTAGGTCCTTGAACATCGTGGATGTGGAGCACCCCCTCACGCATCTCAATGGCTTGAGGGTGCTTCATCACCTCCGGCAAATACGGGTTGATGACCTTCTCGAAGAACTTGTCCTTGGAGGAGCTTGGTGGAGCCATGGAAGTCTAGATCTAACGAGAAAATAGCAAGAAACAAGAACAGAGGGTTTTTCTGCGATGCGGTCATCAAAACAGTCGGGGGTATATATAGAGAATTTTTATTCTTGGGAAACAAGTATTTGGATGGAAAACGGAGTCGGGAAGGCATCCGAGGTGGGCAGCACCCACCAGGGCGCGCCCAGAGGTGCCTGGCGCGCCCTGGTGTATCGTGCTCACCTCGATCGCCTTCCGGTTTATTTTTTTATTCCTAAAATTCTAAAATATTCCAAAACTAACAGAAAATAATTTTGCGGATTTTTCGGAGTCCGTTTACTTACCGTATCACGTACCTCCTATTTTTAATTATTCTGGAGTGTTCCGAAAGGTTTCTTTTATGTGTTCCTTCGGTGTCATGGTTTGGATAACATTACTTTCAACGTTAATAGGCGTACCTGAGATATAATGCTTAATTCTTTGGCCATTGACCACCTTCGGGTTAGTACCTTCGGCGTTATTAATCTTGATAGCTCCAGAACGATAAACCTCTTCAATAATATATGGTCCTTCCCATTTGGAGAGAAGCTTTCCTGCAAAGAATCTTAAACGAGAGTTGAATAAAATAACATAATATCCTATTTTGAATTCCCGCTTTTGGATTCTTTTGTCATGCCATCTTTTTACTTTTTCTTTGAATAGCTTGGCATTTTCATACGCTTGGGTTCTCCATTCATCTAGTGAGCTAATATCAAATAGCCTCTTCTCACCGCCAAGTTTGAAATCATAATTGAGTTCTTTAATTGCCCAAAATGCTTTGTGTTCTAGTTCTAGAGGCAAATAAAAAGCTTTCCCATACACCATTTTATATGGAGACATACCCATAGGATTTTTATAAGATGTTCTATAGGCCCAAAGTGCATCATCTAATTTCTTAGACCAATTCTTACGAGACCTATTGACAGTTTTTTGTAATATTAATTTTATTTCTCTATTGCTAAGTTCTACTTGACCACTAGATTGAGGATGATAAGGTGATACAATTCTATGGTTAACATCATATTTAGCAAGCATCTTGGTCATTAAATATCTAGGGACTCCAAACCTCGAAAAGATAACCTCTTTAAGCATTTTAATGAAGGTGTGGTGATCAGCACTACTAGTTGGAATAGCTTCTACCCACTTAGTGACATAATCAACCGCAACTAAAATATGAGTGTACCCGTTAGAGGACGGAAAAGGCCACATGTAATCAAAACCCCACACGTCAAATGGTTCAACAACAAGTGAATAATTCATAGGCATTTCTTGACGCTTACCGATATTACCAATTCTTTGACATTCATCACAAGACAAGACAAACTTACGAGCATCTTTGAAAAGAGTAGGCCAATAAAATCCGGATTGCAATACCTTATGAGCAGTTCTATCTCCCGCATGATGTCCTCCATAAGCTTCGGAATGACATTTCCGTAGGATCTGTTCATGTTCATGCTCAAGTACACAACGCCTAATAATACCATCTACTCCTTCTTTATAAAGATGTGGGTCATCCCAAAAGTAATGTCTCAAGTCATAGAAGAATTTTTTCTTTTGTTGGTATGTGAAGCTAGGTGGTATGTATTTAGCAACAATGTAATTAGCATAGTCAGCATACCAAGGTGTGTTGTGTGAGACACTTATTGCGGCTAGCTATTCGTCAGGGAAACTATCATCTATAGGTAGTGGGTCATCAAGAATATTTTCTAACCTAGACAAGTTATCAGCTACGGGGTTCTCAGCTCCCTTTCTATCAACAATATGCAAGTCAAATTCTTGAAGCAAGAGAACCCACCTAATGAGTCTAGGTTTAGCATCTTTATTTTCCATAAGATATTTAATAGCAGCATCATCGGTGTGAACAATAACTTTGGAGTCAACAATATAGGATCTAAATTTATCACAAGCAAACACACCTGCTAAAAATTCTTTTTCAGTAGTGGCATAATTTCGTTGGGCACTATCTAGAGTTTTACTAGCATGATGGATAACATTCAATTTCTTATCAACTCTTTGTCCTAGGACAGCACCAACAACATAATCACTAGCATCACACATAATTTCAAAAGGCAAGTTCCAATCAAGTGGTTGAACGATAGGTGCAGAGGTTAAGGCTTTTTTGAGTGTTTCAAAGGCTTCCACACAATCATCATCAAAAACAAAAGGAATATCCTTTTGCAAAAGATTAGTAAGAGGCCTAGAAATTTTAGAGAAGTCTTTAATGAACCTCCTATAAAAACCAGCATGACCAAGGAAACTTCGAATACCTTTAATATCTTTAGGACATGGCATTTTCTCAATTACATCAACTTTAGCTTTATCCACCTCAATACCTCGCTCAGATATTTTATGCCCCAAGACAATACCTTCATTAACCATAAAGTGGCACTTCTCCCAATTCAAGACAAGATTAGTTTGTTCACATCTCTGCAAAACTCGATCAAGGTTGCTTAAGCAATCATCAAAAGAAGTTCCATAAACGGAAAAATCATCCATGAAAACCTCCACAATCTTTTCACAAAAATCAGAGAATATAGCAGTCATACATCTTTGAAAGGTAGCAGGTGCATTGCATAAACCAAAAGGCATACGTCTATAAGCATAGGTTTGAAAAGGGCAAGTAAAGGTGGTTTTCTCTTGATCGGATTGTGACACAGGTATTTGAGAGAAACCAGAATATCCATCTAGGAAATAAAAGTGTGTGTGCTTAGATAGTCTCTCTAGCATTTGATCAATGAAAGGCAAAGGGTAATGATCTTTTCTAGTAGCTTTATTTAATTTTCTAAAATCAATTACCATTCTATAGCAAGTGACAACTCTTTGTGGAATGAGTTCATTCTTATCATTAGGAACAATGGTAATACCTCCTTTCTTAGGGACACAATAAACGGGACTTACCCATCTACTATCAGCTATGGGATAGATTATACCTGCTTCCAAAAGCTTTAATATTTCAGTTCTTACCACTTCTTTCATCTTAGGATTCAACCGTCGTTGGTGATCAACAACGGGTTTAGCATCTGGTTCCATATTGATCTTGTGTTGACATAGAGTGGGACTAATGCCCTTAAGATCATCAAGAGTATATCCAATAGTAGCCCGGTGCTTCCTTAGAACTTTCAATAATCTTTCTTCTTCATGTTCTAAAAGGTTAGCACTAATAATAACAGGATATATCTTTTTCTCATCAAGATAAGCACACTTCAAAGTGTCAGGCAATTGTTTCAAATCAAACACGGGATCACCTTTAGGCGGAGGAGGACCTCCAAGAGTTTCAATAGGCAAATTGTGTTTCAAGAGAGGTTGTTGTTCGAAGAAAATTTGATCTATTTCATTTCTTTCACGCATGTGCATATCATTTTCATGGTCGAGCAAATATTATTCTAAGGGATCAGTAGGAGGCACAACAATAGAAGCAAGACCAATTATTTCATCTTCACTAGGTAACGCTTTATCACGAGGTTGTCTACTAAACTTGGAAAAATTAAACTCATGAGACACATTACCAAAACTGACACCAACAGTTTGTTTTTCACAATCTATCATAGCATTGACGGTGCTCAAGAAAGGTCTACCAAAGATAATGGGACAAAAGTCATCTTGTGGGGAACCAAGAACTAGAAAATCAGTAGGGTATTTTACTTTCCCACACAAGACTTCAACATCTCTAACAATCCCAAGTGGTGTGATAGTATCTCTATTAGCAAGTTTAATAGTAACATCAATATCTTCCATTTCAGCAGGTGCTATTTCATTCATAATTTCTTGGTATAAGGTAAAAGGGATAGCACTCACACTAGCACCTAAATCACATAAACCATGGTAGCAATGATCTCCTATTTTAACTGAGACAACGGGCAAGCCTTCTATAGGTCTATGTTTATCTTTCTTACCAGGCTTAGCAATTCTAGCGGCTTCATCACAAAGGTAAATGACATGCCCATCAATATTTTCGTCCAAGAGATCTTTAACCATAGCAACACTAGGTTCTACTTTAATTTGCTCAGGGGTTTAGGTGCTCTTATATTACTCTTACGAACCACGGTTGATACCTTAGCATGTTCCTTTATCCTAACAGGGAAAGGTGGCTTTTCAATATAAGCAGTAGGCACAACTGGATCAACATTGTAAAAGATAGTTTCTTCTTTAGCTATGACCGTTTCTTTAATTTCTTATTTAATAGGGGGATGATATTTAAACCACTTCTCCTTAGGGAGATCAACGTGAGTAGCAAATGCTTCGCAAAAAGAGGCTACTATCTCAGAGCCAAGCCCGTACTTAGTGCTAAACTTGTGAAAAGTATCGGTATTCATAAAAGATTTAACACAATCAAATTCAAGCTTAATACCTGACTCATTACCTTCGTCGAGTTCCCAATCTTCAGAGTTGCGTTTAGTTATTTCCAAGAGATCCCACTTGAAATCAATAGTCTTCTTCATATAAGAACCAGCACAAGATGTATCGAGCATGGATTGATCATGATGAGAAAGTCGAGCATAAAAATTCTGAATGATAACTTCCCTCGGAATGTCATGATTGGGGCATGAATATAACATTGACTTAAGCCTCCCCCAAGCTAGAGCGATACTTTCTCCTTCATGAGGCCAAAAATTATATATATAATTCCGATCACGATGAACTAGATGCATAGGATAAAACTTTTGATGGAATTCCAATTGCAAACGATTCCAGTTCCACGATCCAAGATCATCACATATCCTATACCATGTCAATGCTTTTCCCTCCAAAGATAAAGGGAAAACCTTCTTCTTAACTTCATCTCCGGGTAAACATGCAAACTTAAATAATCCACATATTTCGTTCACATATAAGAGATGCATATCAGGATGTTCAGTTCCATCTCCTGCATAAGGTTTAGCAAGCAAGTGTTCTACCATACCCGAAGGAATTTCATAAGCAACATTTTCAGTAGGTGTTGTAGGTTGAGGGGTAACTAATTGTGGTTCTGGTCGAGGTGAAGATACCCCGAACAAACCCCTCAAAGGATTGTTCTCCATAGTAGCAAGTAGCAATAAATTTCAGCATGTAGTATAAGTTTTTCCTTACCGATTTCCACTTACCAAGAGCGCTTCACTCCCCGGTAACGGCACCAGAAAAGAGTCTTGATGACCCACAAGTAGGGGGTCAATCGTAGTCCTTTCGATAAGTAAGAGTGTCGAACCCAATGAGGAGCAGAAGGAAATGACAAGCGGTTTTCATCAAGGTAATTTCTGCAAGCACTGAAATTGTAGGTAACAAATAGTTTGATAGCAAGGTAATTTGTAATGAGCAAGTAATGGTAACGGTAAACAAGGTGAACCAAGGTAGCCCAATCCTTTTGAGGCAAAGGACAGGCCAGAACAATCACTAGTAATAGGCAAAGCGTTCTTGAGGGTACACGGGAATTTCGTCTAGTCACTTTTATCATGTTGGTTTGATTCGTGTTCGCTACTTTGATAATTTGATATGTGGGTGGACCGATGCTAAGATGCTGTTCTTACTTGAACTAACAACCTACTTATGATTAACCCCCTCGCAAGCATCCGCAACTACGAGAAAAGTATTAAGACAAAGTCTAACCATAGCATTAAACATGTGGATCCAGATAAGCCCCTTACGAAGTAGCGCATAAACTAGGGTTTAAGCTTCTGTCACTCTAGCAACCCATCATCTAATAACTACTCCACAATGCATTCCCTTAGGCCCATGAATGGTGAAGTGTCATGTAGTCGACGTTCACATGACACCACTAAGGGAATCACAACATAGATATCATCAAAATATCGAACACATATCAAATTCACATGATTACTCGCAACATGACTTCTCCCGTGACCTCAAGAACAAAGGTAACTACTCACAAATAATAATCATGCTCAAGATCAGAGGAGTAATGAATAGCATAATGGATCTGAACATATAATCTTCCACCAAATAAACCATATAGTAATCAACCACACAAGGTAACCAACACTACTACTCACCCACAGGTACCAATCTGAGGTTCCGGTACAAAGATTGAACACAAGAGATGAACTAGGGTTTGAGAGGAGACGGTGTTGTTGAAGATGTTGATGAAGATTGGCCTCCCAAAGATGAGAGGGGTGTTGGTGATGACGATGGCTTCGATTTCCCCCTCCGGGAGGGAAATTCCCCTGGAGGAATCGCTCCGCCGGAGGGCAAAAGTGCTCCTGCCCAAGTTCCGCCTCGAGGCGGCGGCGCTTCGTCCCGAAAGTCCTCCTCCTAATTTTTTTAGGTTTTTTGGGAATATATACTAGAAGATGGGCTCCGGAGGTGGGCCTGGGTGAGCACCACCCACCAGGCCGCGCCAGGGGGTGCTCCTCACCAGGTGGCCCCCCTCCAGTAGATTTTTGCTCCAGTATTTTTTATTAATTCCAAAAAAATCTCCGTAAAGTTTCAGCTTCATTGGAGTTGTGCAGAATAGGTAACTCTGACGTGCTTTTCTTGGGTCCAGAATTCCAGCTGCCGGTATTCTCCCTCTTTGTGTAAACCTTGCATATTATGAGAGAAAAGGCATTAGAATCACTCCCCAAAGCATTATTATTCAACAAAACAAAGTAAATAATAGTAGGAAATCATGATGCAAAATGGACGTATCATGCACTTATATCTTTTGAGCTTAGCAGTTGCTCTAGTGCTTCACTTATATCTTTTTGAGCACGGTGGCGTATAGATTTTGTAGAAATAATTGCACTCTCATTCTTCACTTATATTTGTTTGTGAGTTAGTGAATAGTGACGATAATTTGCATGGGTCATAAGACTAGTCCAAAAATAATAGGTATTCAATGAGTGATAATCAAAACCATCATGTAGCACATTAAAGAGAAATTTTGGGTTAATGATATTGATGTGGTAATGTGAAAAGGTGTGAGTGCATGATTGTTGGTTCGTAGAAGTATCGATATTAAGAGGTGTTAATTTCCTGTTTGTCTAAATATTAAAAGGGCATGGTGGGGATGTGTGAGCATTTTTATTCCTCGTTAAAATCCGAGTGTTGTTTCGGGTCGGAGGCACGCGATGGTTAACTCCACCCAACCTCCTCCCTCGGGGCATGCGAGTAGTACTTTGATTTTTGATAAAACTAATAAACTTTGCAATAAGTATATGAGTTCTTCATGACAAATGTGAACCCGTGGACATACGCAATCAAACCACCTCATATTTTGGTAGCCTCTTCGGTACCGTGCATTGCCCATTCTCACCTCGAGGATCGGTGCGAACTTCGCTGGTGCATCCAAAACCCGTGACATGATACGCCCTGTCACTCATAAGCCTCCTTATATCTTCCTCAAAACATCTACCATACCTACCTATTATGGCATTTCCATAGCCATTCCGAGATATATTTCCATGCAAATTCCACTGTTACATCATATGACTAGTTCATTCATCATCATATTGCTTTGCGTAATCATATAGAGCTGACATAGTATTTGCGGCAAAGCCACTATTCATCATTCTTTGATACATGTCACGCTAGATCATTGCACATTCTGGTACACTGCCAGAGGCATTCATATTGAGTCATATTGTTTCATAGTTCTTCATATTGAGTTGTAAGTAAATAAAAGTGTGATGATCATTAGAGCGTTGTCCCAGTGAGGAAATAAAAATTGGGGAGGCCAAATGAGCCCACCATAAAGAAATAAAAAATAAATAAATGAGAGAAAAAGAGAGAAGGGACTTTGTTACTATCTTTTACCACACTCGTGCCTCAAAGTGGCACCTTGTTCTTCATATAGAGGGTCTCATGTTATGTCATTTTCATATGCTAGTGGGAATTATTTTCATTATTAAAAATCTTGGCTTGTATATTCCGATGACGGGCTTCCTCAAATGCCCGAGGTCTTCATGAGCAATCAAGTTGGATGCACACCCCACTTAGCTTCAGTTGAGCTTTCATACACTTATAGATCTAGTGCATCATTTGCATGGCAATCCCTGACGGGGTTATTACCCCCGGGTAGGCCAAAGCTGTGGGGTCCTTCCCCCGCTCGAAGAAAAAACAGTACCGCCGGCTGGCCCGCGGCCGGCTGGCGGGCCACCGGCTGCCTCAGGACCGGCTGGGCCACGGCCGGCTGGCGGGCCACCGGCAGGCCTGCCACCGGCTCCCTCGAGGCCGGCTGGCGGATAGCCGGCACGTCCTTTGCCGGCTCCCCCGGGGCTGGCTGCCTCCATGCCGGCTCTCCCGCTGACCTTCGGACGGACCAGCTCCCGTCCCGTCTCTCTACGCATCAGTACGGCGACAAGACGAGACCCCCGTTACCTGCCCCGGCGTGGCCACAGTGGCCCCTGACACGCGGGCACAGGGCCACAGTGACTGCTGACCTCGGCTGACCGCGACAGGGCTTCCAACAGTGCCGGCACGCTCCAACTACTCCATTACCTGCTCCGGCATGGCTACAGTGCAGCCGGCCGTACCGCTGACCGCGGCCGGCAGCCACAAGGCGACGCCCCGACGGGCAGCCCGTGCCGCGGCGCGACCGGCACGGGACCCACCAAGCGGGCCCCGCCGGCTCCTGACGGGACCCGACAGCCGGCGGGCCCTACCAGCGACAAGACCCCACAGCCGGCGGCCCCCACGGCCGGCCAGAGAGGCTGCCGGCTGGGGCCCCCCAAGACCTTCTATTCATATTGTAACCCGGGGGGTTGGCCTATAAAACCCCCCGGGCCTCCCCCATGCAACGGGGTTCCCGGTTAGACTCTTTTCATACACCACCCATACGTAGAGAGGCAGTAAGGGCGAGCTAGCTCCTTCTTCCTCCTCTATCCATACAGCTCAAGGAGCTCCATTGTAACCTTACCATCATCTCAACTAGACCAAGCAGGACTAGGGGCGTTACCTCCCACGGAGGGCCCCGAACCTGGGTACATCGTGTGTCCGCCACCGCTTGTGCCTAACCCCGCTCCCGGAGCCCGCCGGCGTCCTTCGGCCCCTCTCGATAAGCCTACCCATGGCATCTGCCGTGACGAGACCACAACAGTTGGCGCCCACCGTGGGGCCGTCCGTGGCGCCGGCCGGAGTCACGCTCCGGGCAGGGCCCTTCACCACCTCCCCCGGCCGCCTCGCGTCCGGGCGGAACCGCATGCTCGTGGGGCTTGCTCCGGCAGGTCCTGCGGGCGACGCAGCCGGCATCTCCGACGAGTGCCTCGGCCGCGACCTCGCGCTCGACGTCGCCGCGCTCGCTGGGCGGTTCAGCAAGCTGAGCCTCGCCGGCGAGCCGGCGGCTGACGAGTACCCTAGCTGGGTGCTCGACTGCACCGACCCTCCCTCGTCCGTGGGCGCGCTCGCCACGGGCGAGGCCGTCGGTTCCCGCGCCTGCGTTGGAGTGATGGTCACCGTCTCCTCCACCACTTTGGGCCGTGTGTGGGCGGTCGAGGCCGATGCGGCCGCCGCCCGCGCCGGTACCTCGGACCCGCTCGCCGCTACCCTCCGGGGTCTGGGCACTCCCATCGCCCCGACGGCGGACCCGGCCGCCGCCAGAACCGAGCTGGAGGCGGCCCGCCGTCTGCTGTTCGACGACGCCACCGCCCTCGCTGCTGAGCGGCGCCGGATGGAAGCCGCGCAGCGGGAATACATCTCCGCGTATGGTCTCACCCCGGCTCGCCCCGAGCCCAGCCGGCGTGGGGCCGTGCGGGAGCGCGGCCACGTGGTCGCGGAAATCCTCGGCGGCCGCCTTCCCGTCTACGACACCCCCGCGGCCAACCTGCGCGCCGCCAAGGTTGCCTACGAAGATTTGGCAACCTTTGAGGGCGAGGAGCGTGCCGCGCGCGAGCGACACATCAAGGACCTCATCGACACCGCCAACGCGCAACAGGTCGTCCTCACCCCCGATGGGGCCGTTTCCGAACTTCCCCGGCCCGAGCGTGAGGGCGCTGGGGCTACCAACCGTCAGCCGGCTCAGCACTCCAGTACCCCTCGTCCCTCCGGCCGGCGAAACGAGGGAAGCAACGTTCGGCGCACCCAGCTGCGCGGCAACGAGCAGCCGGCTGTAAACAGCCGGCACAGCAACAATCCGGCTGGCAGCAACCGCCGGGATGAGGCTCCGGCTGGCGGTAGCCGGCGTAGCCGCGGGCACACTCCGCCTCCGCGACAAGAACCGGCCCGGTCCATCCCGCCGGCTGTCTGCCCCGAACTCGCGGCCCGGCTCGGGCCGCGGGTCCCCCATAGCAATAACGACGCCCGGCTCCGGCTCGACCGGCTGGCGCAGTCGGCTCTCCTCGAGGAGGAGGGCTCGATTGGCCCGGCCTGCTTCGGCCCTCGGATCCGCAACGAGCCGTTTCCGCCCGGCTTCACTCTTCCCCGCGACACCCCGAAGTACACCGGGGCCGCCAAGCTGGAGGACTGGCTGATCGACTACACCACCGTCGTCGGCATCGCCAGGGGGAACAAGCGCGTAGCCGTCCGCTATGCCCCCCTCATGCTGATCGGCTCGGCCCGCACCTGGCTAAACAGCCTGGCAGCCGGCAGCATCAACACCTGGACGGACTTCGAAAATGGCGTTCGTCCGCAACTTCACCGGCACTTACAAGCGGCCGGGCCGGCCCTGCGAGCTGGCCATGTGCGTCCAGGGGCTGGAGGAACCACTCCGCGACTATCTCACACGCTGGACCGAGCTCCGCAACTCCTGCGAGGGAGTGCACGAGGTGCAAGCCATCCAGTACTTCATCGAAGGTTGCTGCGATGGCACCCCCCTCAAGCACAAGCTCTTGTGCTCCGAGCCAACTTCCCTGGCGGACCTAATGTCCAAAGCGGACAAATACGCCACGGCCGATTCCTCGATGAGGATGAAGGCTAAGGCACCAGCCAAACCGGCTCCGCCGCCTGCCGCGCCGCGGGCGGCCGCCGACAACCGGCAGCAGCAAAACAACAAACGCAAGAACGATCAGCTTGACTCCCGCTACGGGAGCAGGCAGGTCGCCTCCATCGAGAAAGAGCAGCCGGCTGGCCAGGCTTCCGGCCAGCGTCAGCGCACCGGCAAGTCCACCTGGCAGCCCAAGCTCACGTTCGAGCAGATGCTCGACCTCCCCTGCAAACACCATTCCGGCGCCAAGCCGGCTACGCACACGCTCCGGTAGTGCAGCTTCTCTCAGCGGTTAGCCCGGGGGGAAGGCCTGCCGACCCCTCCGGCACCGCCTCCCCGCGCGCCGGCTCCGGCTCAGGCCCCGGCTCCGGCTCAGAACGACGGCCGGTTGCTCGACCAGTTCCCCGACCAAGACGGCTGCTACGTCGTCTTCACCAGTGAAGAGACGGGCAAGCACGCCCAACGCCGGCTCCACCGCGAGGTGAATGCCACCATGCCCGCGACTCCCCAGTTCATGCACTGGTCCGAGAAGCCGGTCACCTGGAGCCGGGCTGACCACCCGGCCGTGATGCCAAGTCCTGGCAGCTATGCCCTCGTCCTCGATCCCACCATCGCCTCCGAGAGGCGCACGTGCCGCTTCTCGCGAGTGCTGATCGATGGGGGCAGCAGCATTAACATCCTCTACCTTGACACAATGCTCAAATTGGGGCTCAAGGTGGAGGACCTACAATCGAGCCGGACCATTTTCCACGGCATCGTGCCGGGAAGGTCTTGCACCCCCGTCGGCAAGATCAAGCTCGACGTCCTCTTCGGCGGCTCCAGCCACTTCCGCCGCGAACCGGTCTGGTTCGAGGTAGTGGACCTCGACAGTCCCTACCACGCGCTGCTGGGTCGGCCGGCTCTCGTCAAATTCATGGCGATCCCCCACTACGCCTACCTCAAGCTCAAGATGTCGGGTCCCAAGGGCATCATCACCATCGCCGGCGACTACAAGATGTCAATCGCGTGCGCGCGAGACGGTAGCCGGCTGGCCGAAGCTCTGGAGATAGCGGAGGAGAAGCGGCAGCTCGACCGACTCGTGGCCCTCGCCTCGGCCCAGCCGGCCATGCCGGCTCCTCCATCCCAGTCGGCCGGCGAGGCCTCGTTCCAGCCGTCCAAGGACACCAGGCAGGTGCCGCTTGACCCGGCTAACCCCACCCAGTGCGTGACCATCGGCTCCCGCCTCGACAGCAAATAGGAAAGCGAGCTCGTCGACTTCCTCCGTGAGAATCGGTACATCTTCGCATGGTCTCCCAAGGACATGCCGGGTGTTCCGAGGAAGTTCGCCGAGCACAAGCTTCACGTACGACCGGACGCGAAGCCGGTCAAGCAACCCCTGCGCCGTTTCTCCGAGGAGAAGCGGCGTACTATAGGAGAAGAAATCGCCCGGCTGCTCGCAGCCGGCTTCATCATGAAGTGTTCCACCCGGACTGGCTGGCCAACCTAGTCCTAGTGCTGAAGAAGAACAAGACCTGGTGCATGTGTATCGACTACACGAGCCTGAACAAGGCGTGCCCCAAGGACCCGTTCGCCCTGCCGCGGATCGATCAAGACATCGACTCCACGGCCGGCTGCTACCTGCTGTCCTTCCTGGACGCCTACTCCGGCTACCACCAGATCAAGCTGGACCCGGCCGACCGGCTCAAGACCTCCTTCATCACCCCCTTTGGGGCCTACTGCTACATCACCATGTCCTTCGGCCTGAAGAATGCAGGCGCTACCTTCCAGCGCTGCATGCAGAAGTGTCTCCTGCCTCAGATAGGCAGAAACATCCACGTCTACGTCGATGACATCGTCGTCAAGTCCAAGAGGCATTTCAGCCTCCTCGACGACCTCCGAGAAACATTCGCCAACTTGCGCGAATACAAGATCAAGCTCAACCCGGAGAAGTGCGTCTTCGGCGTCCCAGCCGGCCAACTCTTGGGTTTCTTCGTGTCCGCTCGCGGCATCGAAGCTAACCCCGAGAAGATCAGCGCAATCGAGCGCATGCCCAAGCCGACCCGGCTCCGCGACGTCCAGAAGTTCACCGGTTGCCTCGCCTCCCTCAGCCGGTTCATCAGCCGGCTGGGCGAGAAGGCCCTGCCCCTCTACGGGCTCCTGCGCAAGACGGCTCTGGTCGAGCCGGGCCGGGACCCCTCGAAGAGGCCGGCCCTGTTCGACTGGTCCGACGAGGCGGACGAGGCGTTCCGCGGCCTCAAGCGGGCTCTCACCAGCGCGCCCATCTTGGCCGCGCCGGCTGAGAAGGAGCCTTTGCTTGCCTACATCGCGGCGACCACGCGCGTCGTCAGCATCGTTCTGGTGGTGGAACGGTCGGAGGAGGGCAAAGCGTTGCCGGCCCAGCGCCCCGTCTACTACCTCAGCGAGGTCCTCTCCGCCTCCAAGCAGAATTACCCCCACTACCAGAAGATGTGCTACGGCGTATACTTCGCCGCCCAGAAGGTCAAGCAATATTTCCAGGAGCACGTCATCACACTGGTCAGCACCGCGCCACTGGGCGAAATCATGAGCGGCCGGAACGCCACTGGCCGGATAGCCAAGTGGACCATCGCCCTCGCCGACTACGAAATACGGTACGAGCCTCGCACCGCCATCAAATCACAAGCGATGGCCGACTTCCTCGTCGACTGGGCCAAAACCCAGTTCGTGCCGCCTCCACCCGACTCCACACATTGGCTCATGCACTTCGACGGCTCGAAGATGCGAGCCGGCCTGGGTGCCGGCATCGTCTTGTCATCCCCGAGGGGAGATCAGCTCAAGTACGCGCTCCAGATCCACTTCGCCGCCTCCAACAACGTGGCCGAGTACGAGGCCCTCGTCCACGGCCTCCGGCTCGCCAAGGAGATCGGCATCCAGCGCATCATATGCTTCAGAGACTCCAACCTCGTGGTGCAGCAGGTCTCTGGCGAATGGGACGCCAGGGACGCCAACATGGCCAGCTATCGCTTCCTCGTCCAACAGCTCACCGGCTCCTTCGAGGGCTGTGAGTTCCATCACGTCCCCCGCGCGGACAACGAGGCGGCCGATACGCTGGCAAAGATCGGTTCCACCCGGCAGGCCATCCCAGCCGGCGTCTCCCTCGAGCGGCTGCTAAAGCCTTCGATCAAACCCTCTCCCGAATCAGAATCCATCTTCGTGCCGGCTAACGCAGCCGGCCCCTCGGCGGATCCGGCTGCCCAACCAGCCCCGCCGACTGTGGTTGCTTTGCCGGCTCGGTCGCCGCCGGCTGCCCAGCCGGCGCCGCCCGTTCCGGCTGTCAAGCCGGACACATCCGCAACGGCCGGCCCTGAGCCCGCGGCCGTCATGATGGCAATCGACGTTCCTCCCGCCGCTTCACTCCCGGGGGCTGGCGAGCCGGTCCCGGGGGCTGGCGAGCCGGTCCCAGGGACTGGTCTTCCGGGGGCTGCTGCCGCCACCAACATCCCGCTCGGGCCTGGGCCGTCTCCCGTGTCGGCTCCCTCGTGGGCCCAGCCCATCCTGGCGTTCCTCCTACGTGGCGAGCTCCCCACCGACGAGGCCACGGCAAGGCAAATCCAGCGCCGAGCCTCGGCCTACAGCATCATCAACCACGAGCTGGTTCATCGCAGCACCACCGGCGTTTTCCAACGCTGCATCGAGCCGGAGAAAGGGCAAGAAATCCTCCTCGACATCCACCAGGGCGAGTGCGGGCATCATGCCGCCTCCAGGACCCTGGTGGCCAAGGCGTTCCGCCACGGTTTCTACTGGTCGACTGCTTTGGAGGCGGCCAAGCAGCTGGTCGACAAGTGTGAAGGCTGCCAGCGCTTCAGCACGCAGAGCCACCTGCCGGCTTCAGCCCTCCAGACCATCCCCCTCTCGTGGCCCTTCGCCGTCTGGGGGCTGGATATGGTGGGACCTTTCAAGACCGCGCGAGGCGACATGACACATTTACTGATAGCCGTCGACAAATTCACCAAGTGGATCGAGGCCAGGCCGATCAAGAAACTGGACGGTCCCACGGCCGTCCGGTTCATCGAAGACATCACGGTCCGCTACGGCGTTCCCCATAGCATCATCACCGACAATGGCACGAACTTCGCCAAGGGCGCGCTAGCACGCTTCTGCTCCAAGCAGGGCATCCGGCTCGATTTGGCGTCTGTCGCCCACCCTCAGTCAAACGGACAGGTCGAGATGGCTAACGGCATGATCTTGTCCGGCATCAGGCCCCGGCTCGTGGCGCCACTGGTCAGGTCAGCCGGCTGCTGGGTCGAAGAGCTGCCGGCTGTCCTCTGGAGCCTCAGGACCACGCCCAACCGGTCAACCGGCTACACACTGTTCTTTCTCGTGTACGGGTCCCAGGCAATCATCCCCACCGACATCGAGTTCGATTCGCCTCGGGTTACCCTGTATACGGAGAAGGACGCAAGGGAAGCAAGAGAAGAAGGCATCGACCTCCTCGAGGAGGCTCGCGAGCTGGCTCTGAGCCGGACGGCCATCTACCAGCAAAAGCTCCGACACTACCACAGTAAGCAGATCCGGCCATTCTCCTTCCACGAGGGAGACTTGGTGCTCAGGCGGGTCCAGCGAACTGCCGGCCAGCACAAGCTGTCCTCCCCATGGGAGGGCCCGTTCATCGTCAGCCGGGCGCTGCACAACAACGCGTACTATCTAATAGACGCCCAGAAGCCGCAGAAGTGCAAGAGAGACGCCTCCGGCGAGGAGACGGAGCGCCCATGGAACGCGGCGCTCCTCCTTCCGTTTTACTGCTAAAAGACCAGTGTATGTATATATCCTCCTCTTTTGGGCTTATGAATGCAATGGGGGCCCCAAGCCGGCACTTGGGGCACGCCCCTTTTCAATCCTTCCAAAGGTTTCTCATTATTTAAAGCACGTCACCCGGGTCCGGCTCCCTGGCCCGGGGGCTCGCCGGCTCCCCTCCGAGGCGGATAACTAGTGTGAGCAAGCAACCCGTCGCTACCATCCCTAGCCAGCCACAGACCGGCTCCCGCTGTCCGGCTGACGGGGCCACGGGGTACGAAGGAACTTCTCACACAAAGGTCAGCCAACGAGTGGCAGCCGAACTATGCTATTTCTAGCAACCGGCCACTGCCGGCTCGACCTAGCCCTAGCCAGTTGACTCTAAGAGCCCGCTTGTTTTCCCAAGGGTGATGCCTCGTCCCTGTCCCAGACCGGCTCCCGGCTGGCTGGCAGGCAGGGCGGAAGCCGGAAGGAATCCTGGCGTATGACACAAGTCAAAAGGCGAAAAGCGAAAGAAGAGCCGACACGCACAAATTTTTAACAGCATAAGTTAAAACGATAAACGGCCATAGGCCAAAGGTTCATTACAGCCAGAGGTTCATTACAATAACACACCCCCAGTGGGTGGAAAAGTGTCTTAAACACAATATTGCAGAGGGCAGAAACAGGCAAATAAGCGGGACGGCTCAGGCCACCAGCGCGTCGTCAGCCGGCTCGACGGTCCGCCCAGAAGAAGCCGCGGCCTTCGGGTCCGCCTCCGTGGTCTCTGTGGCGCCGGTACCACCGTCGGTGCTGGAGGCGGTGCTCTCTTCGGCGACCTCATCGTCCTCCGGGCCTTGGGGGTTGCCGAAGGAGTCCTCGGCGGCCGGCTCGCCGTCCTCGCCAAGCGCCGGCAGAAGCACGTCCGGGTCAACATACGAGGCAAGCTCGTTGGCCCGGCGGACAAGGGCATCTTCACGAGCCGCCCGCCCCGCCTCCGGGATGTCGCGCATCGTGGCCAGCCGGTCCAAGTTGACACCGGCATACCACGACGTGACGAACCGGAGCGCCATCTGCGCACCGGCTCGAGCCGCCGACGCCTTCCAGACCTCGAGCCGGGCCTTGGCGTTCTCCAGCCACGGCGCCACCCGGCTCTCCGGGGCCTCACGACCCGGCCACAAGGCGGCGATCACCTCCATGCCGGCTGCTTTCAGCCGCTCCACGCTGCGCTGGAGGTGGATCAGCCGGTTCTCCACGGCCAACGCAATCTCGTCCACGTCCCAGCCGGCGTCCTCCTCGCGCTCTCGCCCGCGCCGCTGCAGATCCCCCCGGTGGCTCGCCACAACTCGCTCGGCGTAGCGCTGGGTTTCCGGGAACCGCTCTAAAGAAAGAAAATTGGAATCATAAAACACCCCAAAGGCAAGGAAAACACGGCCGGCTGGGAGGAAGATCAAAACTTACGTTGAAAGGCGTCGTCCATCTCGATGGCGAACTGCAGCCCCGCCTCCTTCTCGCGTGTCAGCGCCTCCTCCGCCTGGGCAAGGGCGGCGCTGCGTGCCTCAAGCGCCTTCTCGAGGCGGGTCACCTTGACTTCGAGGGCGGCTTTCTCTTGGGCGGCGTCAGCCGCCTGCTTGACGGCGTTCTCCTTGGCTGCCACCTCCCGCTGCAGCTCCTCCCGCAGGCGCTCTTGGGCCGCCTGCCCGTCCACCAGCAGGCCGGCCAGCCGGTCCCGTTCTGAGGTGATCGCTTGGACGTTCTGCGCCAGCCGGTCCCGCTTGGCGGCCACCTCATCCCTCTTCTCCCGGATGGAGGTCAGGGCATCCAGGTCCCCTGCAGAAGCATCGACCGTAATCAGCAAAACGCACAAAGACCCGTGCCGGCTGCCGAGCAGCCGGCCCAACTCTCGGGGGCTACACCCAGTGGGTGCGCTCGCGCGCCCCCACTGGAACTGACGTACCTTGCGCCTTCTTCAGCTCCTGTTCCAGACGATAATAACCGCGCTTGCCGCGGTTGTGGATAGCGACCGCCTCGTCAAAAAGCTCCCGCCGCCTGGAATTCCCCGCCTGCTCCAAGAAGCCAGTCAAGAAAATGCAAAGGAAGATCCGGCCCGGCTGCCTCGCAGCCGGTCAGCCGGCCCGCATCTCGGGGGCTACACCCAGTGGGTGCGCTCGCGCGCCCCCACTGAAAATTCGACAAAGACCAAGAAGGTTTACCTCTGCGCGCTGCAGGGCGGTGTCGGCCGCCTCGGCAAACTTGGCCAGCTCCTCGCGGCACCGCGCCAGGACGCTGCCCAGCTCGTCGAGCGTCGGGACCGGGCCGCCAACCGACGCGGGCAGGACGGCTGGGACGCGGGCCAGTGCCTCCCAGTCCTTGATCACCTCCAGCATGGTCCTCCCGGACCGGCTCCCCCCGCCGCTTGCTCCGGCATCCGCCACGTCGCCGGCTGCCAGGGGGCAGTCGCTGACCACAAGGGCTCGAGAATCAGTTCCCGACTGCCCCACGTCCGGCGCCGCTACCCCCGCTCCCGTCCGGCTCGGCGAGACGGTCGCGGCGGCCGGCGTTCCCGTCTCCGTGGCCGGCACCCCCGGCGCCGCCTCCTGCGCCGCTTCCGGCGTCGCCTCCTGCGCCGCCGGGGCCTCCGGCACGACAACCGCGGGCGGCGTCACCACCGCCTCCGCCTGCCGGGGCCCCTCCGGTGCCGGCTCGGGGTTTGCTCCCCCCGGCCGGGCCACTTCCGCCCCGGTCGAAGTCCCGACCGCCTCCGCGGCCGGCCCCCGCGGCTCGCTCGACGACTATCTCGACTTGCGAGCCGACTCCGCCGCCGAATCCGATGCTCGCGCGGGGTCCGCGGACCGTCTCCGCCTCCCGCCGCTCGAAGCCCCAGAGTGCGCGGTCCCGCCCGGGACCCCTGACTTCGAGGCTCGCAGCTCTGCCTGCCTCCTCCTCTCCTCCCGCTGCGTGGTCGCGTGCTCCAGGGCCAGCTGGCTGGCGGGCTCCACCGGGCTGGCCGTCGACTCCACATCGTGGAGCTCGATGGGGTCCCTGGAACGAGCAGACGCTCAGCCGCCTGCCGGCATGAAACTAACTAAGAGAAACGCCTCCAAGAATCAAAATACTTACCCGGCAACGACGGGAAGGGCCCGCTTGGCCCGCGCCGGCGGCTTCGCCGTGACCGCCTTCACCCGCTTGCGAGCCGGCTGTTGGGCCGCCGGCTCCTCCTGAGCCGGCCTCTTCTCCCGACGGGAAGGCTCCTCGCTCCGCCCACGCGGACTCCTCTGAACTGCGGGGGGAGGTGCGTCCAGGATCCGGACATCATCATCATCATCATCATCGCTCCAATCTTTGATCATGGGGCCGGAGGGGTACTCACCAGCCGGTCGGGACCTGCCGGCTCCCGGGTCGCCCCATGCCTCGGCCTCTCCCGAGGAGTCGACTCCATCTTCCACGCCGCCCCCCGGCTCGACGTCCTCCGCGTCGGACTCGGCGCGCTCCGCCTCGAATATCTGGGGGTGCGGGCCATCCGGCGTATTCTGTCGCACGGAGTGTTGCAGTCAGCACGGAATGTGAGTCGGGGAGGGGACCGGCGAAGACACAACGGGGGGAGAGAATTACCGCGGCGGGGCGTACCAGGGGCGCCGGGTCGTGCCAGCTGTACGGCGGCTTGCCGAACCTCCAGGTCCCCGGCTTCAGCTTGAAGTTGGTGATGGCGTTCACCCGCTTCGCCACCTGGGACGGCGTCCGTTCGATGGTGGACAGCCGACAGGGGTCCCGCCGGCCCGACATGTCGCAGATCCGGTGCGGCCTCTGCTGCAGGGGCAGCACCCGGCGATCGATGAAGGCGGCCACCAGATCGGCCACGACCAGTCCCTCCCCGGCTCTCATGGCCTTGAGCCGGGCCAGCTCCGCGTGGACCTCCACGAACGGCCCGTCGCCCGTCCAGTTGAGCCCAGACGACGGGGCATTGACGAAGGCCGGTAGCCGGATGTAGTCCCGCGCCGGGTCGACGTTCTTCACGTAGAAGAACGTCCGGTGCCACCCCTTGACGGATTCGACGAGGGTAAGCTTGGGGAACAAAGGACCCCGGACGCATATCACTGCGCCCCCGCAGGCGTACGGCCCGTCGGCGTTCCTCAAGGCCTTGAGGTAGAAGAGTTTCCTCCAGAGCTCCACGAAGGGGAGGAGGCCGAGGTAGCCCTCGCAGAGCGTCACGAAGCTTGAGAGCTGGAGGACGGCGTTGGGGCCGAGATGGTGCGACTGAAGATCGAACGTGTCCATGAAGTAGCGGCAGAACTGGCTCACCGGCAAACCGAAGCCGCGTGAGAAATGCCAGGCGAAGACCACGAACTCCCCCTCCTGGGGGTCGGGTGCCACCTCGCCGCCCGGCGGACGGGCAGCGACGCGGTCCTCCGACGGCAGCATCCGGGCGCTGCGGAGGCGCTCGATGTCCTCCCCGGTGATAAACGACCCATCCCAGCTGCCGGAGGGCCTGCCTGCCATCTCCGCGGCGGTCGGGCGCAAGAAAGAAGGTGGGCGGCGCTGCAGCGGCGAGCGGGCGGAGCTGCGGCGCAAGGCGAGCGCGAGGCAAGCGCAGAAGGCAAAGAGGAGGAAGACGAGGGGAGCGAGGAGAGTGCAACTGCCTCCGCCCCTCGCCCTTCCCGTTTAAATACGAGGACGATGCCTGGGGGAGGTGGGGATCAATTGCGCCCACTCCCCCGGGATATTCGCGAGATCGTGGGCGCCTCTGGTCGCGGCCGCTGCGATCTAGGCGCAGAAGATCTCTGCCTGCGGCCCGAGGCCTACTGGGCTACGCCCGCGGCCTAGCGGGCTAGGCCCTGCGCGACGTCCCGTCTGCCCACGCGCGCGGGCCCCATGGCTTCATTACGCCCCGCGTGGCATGCCGCGAACTGGCGCGGGGCCCGGGGCGGCGTGACGGGGCCCGAGGCGTCGGGGGCGGCCGCCGCCTCGCCCGGCCGTTTGGCCCACCGCAAAAGATAAAACACCGCCTGAGGGAAGCCGCCGGCTCCCCCTCGTCAGGCAGGCGTGGGCCCCCGCCGGCTTCGGGGACTACTGACGGGGTTATTACCCCCGGATAGGCCAAAGCTGTGGGGTCCTTCCCCCGCTCGAAGAAAAAACAGTACCGCCGGCTGGCCCGTGGCCGGCTGGGCCGCGGCCGGCTGGCGGGCCACCGGCTACCTCAGGACCGGCTGGGCCGCGGCCGGCTGGCGAGCCACCGGCAGGCCTGCCACCGGCTCCCTCGAGGCCGGCTGGCGGATAGCCGGCACGTCCTTTGCCGACTCCCCTGGGGCCGGCTGCCTCCACGCCGGCTCTCCCGCTGACCTTCGGATGGACCAGCTCCCGTCCCGTCTCTCTGCGCATCAGTACGGCGACAAGATGAGACCCCCGTTACCTGCCCCGGCGTGGCCACAGTGGCCCCTGACATGCGGGCGCAGGGCCACAGTGACTGCTGACCTCGGCTGACCGCGATAGGGCTTCCAACAGTGCCGGCACGCTCCAACTACTCCATTACCTGCTCCGGCATGGCTACAGTGCAGTCGGCCGTACCGCTGACCGCGGCCGGCAGCCACAAGGCGACGCCCCGACGGGCAGCCCGTGCCGCGGCGCGACCGGCACGGGACCCACCAAGCGGGCCCCGCCGGCACCTGACGGGACCCGACAGCCGGCGGGCCCTACCAGCGACAAGACCCCACAGCCGGCGGCCCCCACGGCCGGCCAGAGAGGCTGCCGGCTGGGCCCCCCCAAGACCTTCTATTCATATTGTAACCCGGGGGGTTGGCCTATAAAACCCCCCGGGCCTCCCCCATGCAACGGGGTTCCCGGTTAGACTCTTTTCATACACCACCCATACGTAGAGAGGCAGTAAGGGCGAGCTAGCTCCTTCTTCCTCCTCTATCCATACAGCTCAAGGAGCTCCATTGTAACCTTACCATCGTCTCAACTAGACCAAGCAGGACTAGGGGTGTTACCTCCCACGGAGGGCCCCGAACCTGGTTACATCGTGTGTCCGCCACCGCTTGTGCCTAACCCCGCTCCCGGAGCCCGCCGGCGTCCTTCGGCCCCTCTCGATAAGCCTACCCATGGCATCTGTCATGACGAAACCACGACAATCCCTACTCCTTGCATTAACATCTATCGATGGGCATCTCCATAGCCTCTTGATACGCCTAGTTGATGCGAGACTTTCTTCTCCACTTTTTACCCCTTTGATATCTACCACCATATTCTATTCCACCTTTATGCTATGTCCATGGTTCACGCTCATGTATTGCGTGAAGAATAAAAAGTTGATGCACATTGAAAAAGTATGATCCAATTGCCTGACTTGGACACCGTGGTGCTTGACATTTGTATTAACGTGGTGAAGACGGAGCCATGCCTTGCTAATATGATAAAATGAATGGGGGTAAACATTCTTTTAGGATCGTATACTTTGAAAGATTGATGATTATGTTGCTTGTGCTTATAAATATTACTATGTTGATGTTTGTTAATTCATCGTTTCTCAATGAGCATACATGCAAAATATTACATATTGGGTAGCATGTCACATCAAAAATTCTGTTTTTATCATTTACCTACTCGAGGACGAACATGAATTAAGCATCGGGATGCTGATACGTCTCCAACGTATCTATAATTTTTTATTGTTCCGTGCTACTATATTATCATTCTAGGATACTTTTTGAGTATTTATTAACCAATTTATATTATTTTTGAGTACTAACCTATTGACCTAGTGCCCAGTGCCAGTTGCTGTTTTCTGCGTGTTTTTGTCTTTTTAGGTTTACAGTACCAAACGAAGTCCAATTACCTCGAATTTTTTTATGATTTTTTCTGGACCAAAAGAAGACCTGGAAGCTTTGGGAGAAGACCGGAGGCTGGACGAGGAAGGCACAAGCCAACAGGGCGCGCCTAGGGGGTAGGCGTGCCCTCATGGCTTGTCCCTCCCTGGTGGCCCTCTACCCCTGTTCTCTGGCCTATAAATTCACATATATTCCAAAAACCCTAGAGGGCATCCCGAAACACTTTTTCCGCCGCCGCAAGTCATCCCATCTGGAGCTCCGTTCCGGCACCCTGCCGGAGGGGGGATCGATCACGGAGGGCTTCTTCATCAACCTTGTTGCCCTCATGATGATGTGTGAGTAATTCACCACAGATCTACGGATACGTAGTTAGTACCTAGATGGCTCTCTCTCTCTCTTTTTATCTTCAATACAATGATCATCGCATCTTCGCTTTGATCTATCCGATGTAACTCTTTTGTACGGTGCGTTTGTTGGGATCCGATGAATTGTGGGTTTATGTTTAGATTATTCATGAAAAGATATTGAATACTTGATGGTATTTTATTTGCATATTGTTATAGCTTCATAATTCTCTCTGATTTATTGAAATACTTTGGCCAACTAGATTGATATTTCTTCAATGAGAGGGGTGCGTTGTAGTGGGTTCAATCTGGCGATGCTCTATATCCCAGTGACAGAAAGGGACAAGACACATCTTTGTATTGTTGCCACTAAGGATAAAACGATGGGGTTAGTTCATATTAATTGAATTCTCTTTGTCTACATCATGTCATTGTTCTCCAAGCATTACTCTGTTTTACTTGATACTCTAGATGCATGCTGGATAGCGGTCGATGGGTGGAGTAATAGTAATAGGTGCAGGCAGCAGTCGGCCTATTTGCTTATGGACGTGATGCCTATATATACATGATCATTGCCGTGAATATCACATAACTATGTGCTTTTCTATCAATTGCCCAGCAGTAATTTGTTTACCCGTCGTATGTTGCCTTCATGAGAGATACCGCTAGGGAAAACTATGGCCCCCCGGGTCTATTCACTTATATATTTACAAAACCTATCATTACCTTGCTGCCATTTATTTGTTTTTATTTTCTTTTGCTATTTACAATTATCTACTATCATCTACACACTTCACTTGCTTGCAATAACGAGATCATGGGGAGTGACAACCCTCTTGCCGCGTTGGGTGCAAGTGTTTACTCTTTTGTGTGCAGCCGCTGAAGACGGTTGTTGATTGATATTCCTATTGGTTCGCTAAACCTTGGTTCTTAACCGAGGGAAATACTTATCTGTATTGTGCTGCAATTACCCGTTCCACTTCACGGAAAACCCAACGCAGATCACAAGTATCAGTTTCCTCTTCGGATGACGGCGTTTGGAACTCCCCTTGGGCTTTTGGTCGGGGTCCTCCTTGGGAGTGTCGACCATGTAGACATCATAGGCAGACGTGGCGGCCCACTTCCCTGTCCAGGGTACGGCCGTGGGTGATCTTGGTCCGAATATGCCGAGATCTTCCTCGTCCATACCGAGGTCATTGTCGGATCTAGCGCATCGGTTAGATCTTCAACCATGGCGACTAGGTGGGTGGTGGGTGGGATGAAAATTTTCCTGTTCATTGGTTTTACAACTGATCTGATCATAAACTGCAGATTAGATTGCCAGGTTCTTGATCCGGTCCAGTACCTCATTTATCTATGAGAGCTCTTCCGCATCCAAGGCCTGGCGGTAGGCCGGGCTGACGTGCAAAAGTATGTTTGGGCCACTCGCGCTTGGCGCATCACCCGAGGATTCATTGGCCAACTTCGGCTCGAGGACCGGGGTGGAGTCTTCGGGGATGGCCATCGGATCCGAAGACGAGTTCGGCTCCATGTGATTGTCCGAGGTGGCACAGGCGGGGTCCGACACAATAGCATCCAGATCCATCCTTGGGGCAGCTTTCGTAAGGAGGTCATACCCATGGGTTAGTTTGGAGATCGGTTCCATGGTGTCGACGCCCGAGGGTTCCTTAGGTAGGACCGTGACTTGCCTCAATAGGACTAGGTCGTCGCGGGTGTTAGCAACGTACTCCAAACTTCCGAACATTATGACATGATTCGGGGCGAAAGTGTCGATGCGGCCTAGACGGCCACTGGGGGCGGCGTGTAATACCATGCAGCCAAAGGCGAAAAGCTGGTCGGGGACGAAAGTGCCACCACAGCCAATGCTGCTATCAAACTATAGCCGATCCATCAGTCCTGATGATCACACAACGAGCTCTCAATGAAAGCACCAATGTCGGTGTCAAAAACGGCAGATATCGGCTAGGGGAGCCCAAGCTGTGAGATCGGACAGATGGTAACAGAGACAACGAACACGAGGCTTTTACCCAGGTTCGGGCCCTCTTAATGGAGGTAAAACCCTACGTCCTGCTCTTGTTGTATTGATATTGTAGAGATTACAGAGTTGATCTACCTCCAGATCGTGGATTTGTGGTCTAAACCCAGGAGGAGGATGTTGTGTATGAATATCCTCTAAGGACTAAACCCCACGGTTTATATAGGCACCGGGGGTATCTAGGGTTACACGAATGTCGATTATCATCTATGCACTATCCACCGAATGGAATCCTTCTCCCTTGGAGTGCACAACAAGTCTTTGGCAAAAACCTGGATGCACACGCCTTGTCTCAAAGCCTCCGAAGTCCTTCCTCTAGGGTGTGCCCCCAGCCTGGCCCATCAACTAGCCCACCTCAGATGGGACCCCCTAGTCCAGGACTCCCTCACCGCCCACCCAGAATCACAACGCACCTCCATGACGCCGTCGCCAAGCCATCACTCTAAGCCCCCACCCTCATTCTTCTCCGACGCCGACAACCCTCTGCCCTTGCAACTGTATTGGTTAGCCACTTAGAGCAACTCCAATGGGCTGACCCAAACAGACGCTCATTTTGTCCGCTTTTTATCCATTTGGGTCGGCATTTCCGCCCCCGTCCGCGTTTGTTTGGGGTCAGCACATTGGATAAGAAAACAGACGCTCAAGATTGAAGAACACCGAAATCATGCTCCACGTCCTTTCTAGCACTCTCTTGTGCTTGGCAAAATCTATGCCCATTCTCTCCTATCGGATTGGGAATTGTCTTCACAAATGTTGTTCACTGAGGATAGATACCATCAACTAGGTAGTATCCTTTTTTGTAGTGGTGGCCATTGATCTTAACATTGACCTCTAGACTGTTGCCTTCTATAAGCCTTGCGCAGTCCGGAGAGCGCTGAAGCACGTTGATGTCATTGTGAGAGCCGACCATGACGAAGAAAGAGTGCCAAATCCAGAGATCTTGTGAAGCCACGCCCTCAAGTATGTCAGTGCAAGCTTTCACATGGCCTTTATAATGCCCATGCCAAGCAGCAGGACATTTCTTCCACGCCGAGTGCATACACTCGATGCTACCTAGCATCCCCGGAAAGCCCCTTGCGACATTGATCGCCAACAGCCGTGCAGTATCCGCAATAGTTGTCTCTCTCAACTATTCCGGTGCAAACACTGCTACCACCGCCTTGCACAACTTATACATGGAGTCTAGGCACGTGGACTCTCTCATGCGAACATATTCATCGATAAGATCACCGGGCACTCCGTATGGAAGCATTTGAATAGCTGTAGTGCATTTCTGATACGAGGAGAAGCCAACCTTTCCCAGGGCATCCTCCTTGCACTCGAAATACTTATCGTATGCCACCCCCTGCCCGAATACGATTGAACACATGTCTAGCCATCCGAAAACGGCGGCAGAATAGCTTATGTTTGAAGTGTGGGTTAGCGGACTCGAAGTAGTCCTTCCAGAGTAGGCAATGGCCGCTCTCTCTGTTGCGATTCAAGCCGGAGTATGCCCCGGGATCGAGCCCGTGAACATCGGCCGTTGCGTACTCATATGGTCATGGACGACCAAAGCAGCAACCACAATCTCCTCATCGTCGGACGATGAATCATCCGAATCGCAAATGAAATTATTGAAAAAGTACTCATCACCACCATCCACTTGCAGGCGAAACATCGAACACCTTGCGGGCGTGGCCGAATAAACCGTCCGATGAAGAGTCTCGCGCCTCACCAGATCAGGCAGCAGGCCTGCAGACGTGGAGGTGAACATGGAGGTGGCTGTGCTTTGGAGCGTTGCTACGGGCGGCGGAGGCGAGGCGGTGTGGTGTTCTTCGACGCAGCGAAAACCGTGCATGAACTCCGGCAAGAACGACGAAGAAAATGTCCACCAACGCCGGCAAAGAATGTTGGGGGTGTGGGCGGAGGCCTGGACACCGGGACTGGCCGGCGACGGTGAGGGAGGGTGGCTGGGTGATAGAAAGGGGGAAATGACCAATGTGCCACAGACTGGCGGGCCAGGGAGGGTAGAGCGTGCGTCGCGCGCGTCCGCGGCCCAAATTTGAACCTGAAATGGGTCAATCACGGACAAAAAGCGGACGCTCGTCTGTCTGAATCGATGCGTTAGACTGCGATTTGTGTCCGTTTGAACATAAACGAACAACCATAAACAGTTTAGATCGACGTTTAAATAGACATGCATGAACAATTTGGATCGACGCGTTGGAGTTGCTGTTTGCTTGCTATCGCGTCATCACTGCCTCCTTCCTGTTCGAGCCTTGCTGCCGTTCCTATGCTTTGCTACGCTCGCCTTCCTCGCACGCATTTCTTTTCACTTCTGGCCTAGACACAAATTGTTGACACGGACAGGAGCATGACACCCTCTGGACCAATCACAGCACGCAAACCATCGTCCCACGGATCACCACTCGAAACCAGATCCTAACCGTCCACGCAACACGCATCCAACGCTCCACGCCCCACCATCCCTCGCGAAAAACCAAAACCCACGCGCCACCCTCCCCCAAAAATCCCCCGCCCGCGGGGTTCGTGGCGCTCGCCCCTCCTATTTAACGCCGCCCCGTCCTCTTGTTCTTCCTCACTCCAATCCTCCAAACCTCCAAGCACCAGATTCTCCTCAACCTCCCGGCATCTCCGACATGGCCCGAACCAAGCAGACGGCGAGGAAGTCCACCGGCGGCAAGGCGCCGAGGAAGCAGCTGGCGACCAAGGCCGCCCGCAAGTCCGCCCCGGCCACGGGCGGCGTCAAGAAGCCCCACCGCTTCCGCCCCGGCACCGTCGCGCTCCGGGAGATCCGCAAGTACCAGAAGAGTACCGAGCTGCTCATCCGCAAGCTCCCCTTCCAGCGCCTCGTCCGCGAGATCGCCCAGGACTTCAAGACCGATCTCCGCTTCCAGAGCTCCGCCGTCTCCGCCCTGCAGGAGGCCGCCGAGGCCTACCTCGTCGGGCTCTTCGAGGATACCAACCTCTGCGCCATCCACGCCAAGCGCGTCACCATCATGCCCAAGGACATCCAGCTCGCACGCCGCATCCGTGGCGAGAGGGCCTAAGCTCTGTCCGTCGTCATCCTCTGTTAGGTCCATCTTAGCCTTTGTTCAGCGGTGGAAATGTGTGTGCTCGTAGTGCTTGTTCGTGCCATGGTGGATGTAGTGTGCCTGATCTGATGTCACCATCTTGCTGTCATCAGTAGTTTAAATGAAATTGTTAGCTATCTGTTCTTGGATCTGTGCCTTTTGATGCCTGTTTTTCCCTTTTATGTGAGCCTGTCGTTGAATGTGATTCACCAAATGGTGCATCTGAGTACCCCAACTCGTGAATTTTCTGCCCGTTTTAGCTACTGTGTTCGAAATTGCCTTCAAGTTTTTAGATATGATGCCTTTGGCTGTACGTAAACACCAGAAATCTTGTTGATTTCCTCTGAACCTGAATGAACAGCGTCGCCTCGTTCAGTTCTGTGTGTCCATCTGCTTTATGTTGTTTTTCTGTTTTATCCTGTTAGTATTACTTTTGACTCCTGTGACTGTTGTAAACAACTCTAATAACAACTGGTAAATTAGGATGTACACAAGAGATGTTTCTAGTTTGCAGTGCTCATACATTACATACTGTTTTTAATACAACTGTATCATATTTGATGTTGCTTGCCATGATCCGTCTGATGGATTTCTTGCACCGTCAAATGACAGCGTCGTGATGTTGTCAACGGTGTGGTTGAGGTAGAAGGTGCAACAAAAGATGATGCAGTTGAAGCTGCCGCAGATCATAAAAGTGAATATATCTTGGCCTTTGCTAAGATCTTTTTAACAATTTGATGCTGAAAAGAGATCCTGTAGCGACAAAGTATTATGGTTATATGCCATGAAGAACCATGAAATCCTAGCTGAGGTGAGACATTGCACATGTTTTTGCAATAGAAGTTCCTTCTCTGAACTGTCAGACGTTTTTGCTCTTACTTGTCCTTAGATCCATTTGCACATAATTCTGTAGTTTGGTGTCTAGTTTATGCTTTACATGTATCCAGATCCAAGAGAAAGATGATGAAGCTCTTAAGTACCTCAAGGATACCATCATATCAAATGTTACAGAATTATTGAGGGAAAGGGTTTCAAGCTTGATTTTCACTTCATAATGTAGTGAAAAGGAATGCTGAATAGTCTTTGACTTGTTCATAATGCTTCCCTGCAGAGGAGAAAGTCTGCCAGATTTCTGGTTGATGAAATGAAGGACCATGAAATCCTAGCTAAGGAGCCGGGACACTGCATATTTTTGCAATAGAAGTTCCTTGTCTGAACTGTCGAACATGTTTTTGGTCTACTTGTCTTAAGATCCATTTGCACACAATTTTATTGTTTGGCATCTAGTTTATGGTTTACATGTACCCAGATCAATGAGAGGGTTCCATGCAAAATAAATAAATAAAATCCAAGAGAGGGTTGAGGAGGCTCTAAAGTACTTCAGGGATATCAAATGGTACAGAATTAGTGAGCCAAAGGGTTTCAAGCTTGACACTTCAATACTAATCTATTTTTCAAGAATGAAGTCCTTACAAGAATGTATCACATGATCAATGAAGATGAACCAATCCTAGATAAGGCCATTTGCTAATTATTTATTGAACTCACATGTTCTACTTGTTATTATAGATTGTTCCGCTAATGTTTATTCTTTGATACTTTTCCAGGACTGAAATTGAATGGTATCCTGGGAAGAGCTGGGCACAAAAGGTGCTAAAAAGAAGTCAAAGAACTGAGAGCTTCTTTATTTTCTTCAGTCCACCTCAAGTTCCCGACGATGATGAGGATACAGTAAGTTAGACCGACCTCCGCTTCCAGAGTTCCGCCGTCTCCACCCTGCAGGAAGCCGCCGAGGTGTACCTCGTTGGGCTCTTCGAGGACACCAACCTCTGCGCCATCCACGCCAAGCGCGTCACCGTCATGCCAAAGGACGTCCAGCTCGCACGCCGCATCTGTGGTGAGAGGGCATAAGCTGCAATCTGTGCGCCTTCAAGTGTTAGATCCCTGTTAGGCTGTGTTCATCGGTGGAAATGTATGCTTGGTAATGTTTGTTCGTGCTATGGTGGATGTAGTCTGCCTGATCTGATGTCATCATCTTGCTGTCATCAGTAGTTTAAACGAAATCGTTGGCTATCTGTTCTAATATCTGTGCCTTTTTATGCCTGTTTTTGCTTTTATGTGAGCTTGTCACTGATTGTGAGTCACCAAATCGTGCATTCTATTATCCCAACTCGTGAAATTTTCTGCCGGTTTATGCTACTGTGTCTTAAATTGCTTCAAGTTTTTAGCTTAAATGATGCCTCTGGCTGTATTAAATTTCGTAATCACTAGTAATTTTGTTGACTGCCTTTGAACCTGAATGAACACCTGTGGCTCGTTCGGTTATGTGTGTCCGTGTGTTTTATGTTGTTTTGCTGTTTTATCCTGTTATTACTTTTGACTCCTGTGACTGTTGTAAATAACCCTCACCTGTACCATGATGCTAACAACGGGTAAATTAGGATATAGGCAAGAGATGTTTCTATTTTGCACTGCTCATAGAGTACATGTTAAACATGTTATGTACATGTGCCAACATGTCAACATGTCACGTATACATGACCGGCGCATCCAACCTAGAGATATGCGGCATAGGAGATAGTTAGGTTGTTAGGGTATTGTGTTTATCTCATGTAACCTCTTATCTCTATCTCCTTTCTTGATCTACAAGATTGTAATCTCAACTACATGTATGCGCTATCATGGGAGGTGCGCCCCATCTATTTAACACGAACCTGTCGGCCTGAGCTAGGCAAGACATTCCGCTAGTTCGCACATGGTAATCAGAGCCCCATCTCTTCCCATCCACTGAGATCCCATCTACCCCGAGCCTAGCCATGTCTTCCTCCTCCGGCCCCTTCCAACCTACCCTCAATGGTCAGGTCACCGAGAAGCTAACACGCACGAACTACGTGTTGTGGCGCACGCAGGTCACTCCCCATCTGCGTGGCGCCGGTGTCTTCGGCTACGTCGACGGCACCACGCCGGAGCCGGCCAGGCTTCTTGTCACCAAGGATAAGGATGGCAAAGAAAGCTCTGCGCCCAACCCTCTCCACCCAATCTGGGTCCGGGAGGATCAGCAGGTGTTGGGCTATTTGCTCAGCAACCTGTCCAAGGAGGTGCTCGTCACGGTGACCACGGTCACCATGGCGCACGCGCTCTGGACTACGTTGGCAGGTATGTTCTCGTCACAGTCCATGAGCCGCGTGAACAACATCCGGACGGCGCTCATCAACGCGCAGAAGGGCAACTAGACGGTTGCCGCTTACTTCGCCTCCCTCCGCGGCCTCGCCGACGAGCTTGCAGCTGCGGGGAAGGCCATCCAGGACGACAAGCTCATCTCCTACATCATCCACGGGCTGGAGGTCGACTACCAGCCCCTCGTCTCCGCCCTCGACGCACGCGTCACGCCGGTCTCCCTCGACGAACTCTACGCCATGCTGAGCAACTTCGATCAGCGCATGGCCCAGTTCAACAACTCGGGCGGCGGTTTCCGCTCCTCTGCCAACGCCGCGGTGCGCGGCCATGGTGGTGGCTCCCGCGCCCGTGGCTCTTCCCGCAACAAGGGGAGGTCTGGAGGACACGGTGGTGGCGGCAACAGCGGCGGCGGCAGCTCCAACGGACGATCTGGCGCGTCCAAAGGTCACCGTGGTGGCGGCTCCAACCGGTCCCGACTAGAGATGCCACGCTGCCAGATTTGTGGTAAGCCAGGGCACACCGCGAAGGACTGTTGGTACCGTTACGACGAAGATGATGATGATTCTCAAGATGAAGACAAGGTGGCTGCCGCGGCTGATGGCTCCTATGGAGTTGATACAAATTGGTATGTTGATAGTGGTGCCACTAATCACATCACCAATGAACTTGAGAAAGTCACAATGAAGGAGAAGTACCGTGGCAAAGATCATATCCACACGGCAAGTGGAGAAGGTATGCAGATTTGTCACATTGGTCACTCAACTTTTCGTACCCCTCATCATAAAATTCATCTTAAGAGAATCTTGCATGTTCCTAGTGCTGCTAAAAATCTTCTCTCCGTTCATAGAATTGCCATTGATAATCATGTCTTCCTCGAATTTCATCCCTACTTCTTTTTGATCAAGGACCAGGCAACGAAGAAAGTACTCTATCGAGGTAGATGTGTTCGAGGGCTTTACCTGTTGATTCCGGAGCTTAGGAGATCCAATAAACAAGCCAATGGTGTTGTCAAAGTCTCATCAACACGGTGGCACGATCGATGAGGACATGCTGCTTTTTCTCTAGTTGAAAGATTGCTTAGGAAAAATAAGCTCCCATTTGTTGGTGAGCGCAATGTCGAAACTATTTGTGATTCTTGTCAGTGTGCTAAAAGTCATCAATTACCTTATCCAATATCTACTAGTGTCTCTACCAAGCCACTTCAATTAATTTTCTCTGATGTGTGGGGTCCTGCCCCTACCTCCGTTGGTAGACATGATTATTATGTGAGCTTCATAGATGACTATAGCAAATTTGTGTGGATTTATCTTCTCAAAAGAGATCCGATGTTTTTCAAGTTTTTCAAAACTTTCAAGCCCTGGTTGAGCGCAAATTTGCTAGTAAAATCATTGCAGTGCAATCTGATTGGGGAGGGGAGCATGAAAAATTAAACTCCTTCTTCCAAACACTTGGCATATCACACCATGTTTCGTGTCCTCATGCTCATCAACAAAATGGCTCTGCTGAACGCAAGCACAGACACATAGTCGAAGTTGGGCTAGCCCTCTTGGCAGGGGCCTCCATGCCTCTCAAGTTTTGGGATGAGGCCTTTCTCACCGCTGTTCATATCATCAATATGCTTCCTAGTCGAGTCATCAACAATGAAACTCCGGTAGAAAGACTCCTCCACACAAAACCAGACTACAAATCCCTTCGTGTCTTTGGGTGTGCTTGTTGGCCCAATCTTCGTCCATACAATAATCGCAAACTCATGCTCCGTTCTAAGCAATGTGTCTTCCTAGGGTATAGTCCTCAACACAAAGGTGTCAAGTGCCTAGATGTATCTACTGGTCGCGTTTATATATATCTCGTGACGTCGTTTTTGATGAAACGAAATTCCCATTCGCTGATCTGCATCCAAACGCCGGTGCTCGCCTTCGAGCAGAAATTCTTCTCCTACCCTCTCATCTCACCAGCATTGATCAAGGGGGGCCGAATTGTGATGATCAATCGTTGACTAATCCTGCTACTAATGATGTGCATGAGTTTTCTGATGATGCTACAGGAGAAAACAACAAAGAAAATGATGAAACTGGTGAAAAAAACGCGCCGGCAGACTCATATTTTATGTGCCCGAATCTGGGAGGCAAATCCTCCTCGGGATCTGTTCTGCAGCAGCAGCACAGCCGATCCTCCTCGGGATCCGCGGCGGCAGGTGCGGCAGATGCGCCAGCGCCAGCTCCCGCCGACCGCGTCGCTGTCTCCAGCCTAGCGCGCGACACGCGGCCTTCCTCCAGCGGCGGCGGCCCGTGTCCTTCCCCGCGCCAATCTTCGCTCGACACGCGGCAGCGCGCCACTCGCCCGGACGGAGCGCGGTTCCGCGACCAGCCGCTCTACTACAAGCGGCGCGACCCGGTTCGCTCAACTGGCGCGGGGCCCAGGGCTGACGTAGGATCCGACGCGGTCTCCAGCGCGCCCACGCGCCCGACAGGCGCACGATCCGGCGCGACCACGCGCCCGACCGGCGTACGGCTCGAGGCGGATACGCCATCATTAGCCAATGATGAGCCCCCCCTCGCCGGGATTTTCTGCGCCAACTGGAGATGCTGCGCCCGCACAAGCTGCCACAGAAGATCCACCCGTAGCACATTCTGCTGCAGGAGCCCCTGTTCCAGGATCCTCTGCGGCTGTTGATCCGGCTGCTGCATCGTCACGCCGTACAAGACTACAACATGGGGTAATACAGCCTGTTAATTATAAACACATAACAAAATATGGTATGGTTTGTTCTACAGGTGAACCAGGTGAACCACATACACTTGAGGAGGCACTTGGTGATGAAAAGTGGAAGAATGCCATGAATGAAGAATACATGGCACTTAAGAAAAATAAAACTCGGCACTTGGTTCCTCCACAACAAGGTAAAAATTTAATTGATTGTAAGTGGGTATTCAGAATCAAAAGGAAATCTGATGGAACCATTGATCGCTACAAATCTAGGCTTGTTGCAAAGGGTTTTAAACAACGGTATGGCATAGATTATGAGGACACCTTTAGTCCAATTGTTAAAGCTGCCACCATCCGTCTTGTTTTGTCTATTGCTGTTTCCAAGGGATGGAGTCTCAGACAGCTTGATGTACAGAACGCGTTTCTTCATGGTGTTCTGGAAGAGGAGGTATATATGAAACAACCTCCTGGGTTTGAATGTAAAAGTGCTCCCTCTTATGTCTGCAAATTGGACAAGGCACTTTATGGATTGAAACAGGCTCCAAGGGCATGGTACTCCTGTCTCTGTCACAAAATGCAAACACTTGGTTTTGTTCCTTCAAAATCTGACACCTCTCTATTCATCTACAACAAGTCCAATACATGCATATTTGTTCTAATATATGTTGATGACATCATTGTGACAAGCTCATCTGATGAAGCCATCACAGGACTCTTGAAAGATTTGAGTGCAGATTTTGCCTTGAAGGACCTTGGAGACTTGCATTATTTTCTTGGGATTGAAGTAAAGAGATACAAAGATGGACTTCATCTCTCTCAAGAAAAGTATGCAACTGACTTGGTAAGAAAGGCTGGCTTGCAAGGCTGTAAACCTACACCTACTCCACTATCCAGCTCAGAAAAATTATCTCTCACAGAAGGAACCCTCTTGAATCAACAGGACAACACCAAATACAGGAGTTTGGTAGGAGCACTTCAATATCTCACTCTCACCAGACCTGATATTTCTTTTGCTGTTAACAAAGTATGTCAGTTCCTTCATGCACCTACAACTGTTCATTTGACTGCTGCCAAACGGATAGTTAGATATGTCAAAAATACATTAAGTACGGGTCTAAACTTCAGCAAATCATCTTCTACTCTTGTCAGTGCTTTCTATGATTCTGATTGGGCAGGATGTCTTGATGATAGACGCTCAACTAGTGGTTTTGCTATTTTCTTTGGACCTAACTTGATATCATGGTGTGCTCGAAAACAAGCCACAGTTTCCAGGTCTAGTACTGAGGCAGAGTATAAGGCTTTGGCAAATGCCACAACTGAAATTATATGGGTACAGTCCATGCTAAAGGAGCTTGGTATGAAGAGTAAACAAGCTCCATGTCTGTGGTGTGATAACCTTGGTGCTACCTATCTTTCAGCTAATCCAGTGTTTCATGCCAGAACAAAACACATTGAGATAGATTTTCACTTTGTCACAGAGAGAGTTGCTCAAAAGCAACTTGATATTCGTTTTGTGCATTCCAGAGATCAAATTGCAGATGGATTCACAAAGGCACTGCCTATCAAGAGCTTTGAGAACTTCAAGTATAATCTCAACTTAATGAAGTTGTGATTAAGGGAGGGTGTTAAACATGTTATGTACATGTGCCAACATGTCAACATGTCACGTATACATGACCGGCGCATCCAGCCTAGAGATATGCGGCATAGGAGATAGTTAGGTTGTTAGGGTATTGTGTTTATCTCATGTAACCTCTTATCTCTATCTCCTTTCTTGATCTACAAGATTGTAATCTCAACTACATGTATGCGCTATCATGGGAGGTGCGCCCCATCTATTTAACACGAACCCGTCGGCCTGAGCTAGGCAAGACGTTCCGCTAGTTCGCACAGTACATACTGTTTTTGATACAACTGTATCATATTTGATGTCCCATGCCATGATCCATCTGATGGATTTCTTGCACCTGCAAATGACAGCGTCATGATATTGTCAACAGTGTGGTTGAAGTAGAAGGTGCAACTAGAGATGATGGAGGTGAAGCTGCTGCAGATCAGGAAGGTGAACGTATGTTGGGCGATATTTTCAGTAATTTAGTGCTGGAAAGATATCCTGTAGCGAAAGAGGATTGTAGTCTGTCTATAACTGTCTTTGATCTTGTCCATAATGCTTCCCCTTCAGAGCAAAAATGTGTGCCAGATTTCTTGTTGAATGCAACGAAGAACTATGAAATCCTAGCCAAGGTGAGAGACTGCATGTTTTTGCAATTGAAATTCCTTCTTTTAACTGCAGAACATGTTTTGGTTCTAACCTGTCTTAAGTTCCATTTGCAAATGATTCTGTTGGTATCTATTTTTTTTTTTTGAAACGGAGGCAAAAGATTTGCCTCATCCATTAATTAAGCAGAAGAGAGTTGCCCGGTTGATTAACGGGAAACCGTCACAAACTGCCGAGCGGCACACAAATGATACTCCACACATGCCTCAACAAGGAGGTCCTCGATAAGATGCACTCAGACGTCACCGTCATCACTGCTCCCCAACATGCGTCATCGCCCTCCCTAAACTCTGAGCAAGCAACTCCGATCGTTGAAGACGAACGTCGACCCGATCCTCACTGTAGGGGCCGTGTGGAAACACAAGAAGATACATGCCGAACTCAGCCTGCCGTGCTGAGGGCAGTGCAACTTCAATTTTAATGGAGAGCTCCGAAAGAGAACCATGCATCTAGTTTATGGTTTACATGTATCCACTGATCCGAGAGGGATGAGGAAGCTCTTGATATCAAATGGCATAATTAATGATATCAAATGGTCACTGCATAATTGAGCTAATGGGTTCTAAAATGCTTCGATTTTTATTTTTAGCTTAAATGTTGCCCTGGCTGCTTCAAACCTTGTATTCAGTAATCTGGTTTGCTGTCTCTGAACCTGAACGAACAGCATGCTAATATTCTCGTCTTAACAGTACCGGTATTTTTGCACAGATTCACGTTGAAGTCATCCCTCTTTTCTAATGATACAACAATTGTCTTAACCCTATTGCAGTATATGCTGCTCATGCATTACATACTGTTTTTAATACAACTGAAATACTGAATCATATTTGATGTCGCATGCCATGGTCCATCTGATGGATTTCTGGCACCTGCAAATGACAGTGTCATGATGTTGTCAACGGTGTGGTTGAGGTAGAAGGTGTAACTAAAGATGATGCAGGTGAAACTGCCGCAGATCAGAAAAGTGAATATATGCTGGCCTGTGATCTTTTGAATAATTTGATGATGAAAAGAGATCCTGTAGCAACAAAGTATTATGGTCGCTAATTGTCTTCGACCTTGTTCATAATGCTTCCTGCAGAGGAAAAAGGCGTGGCAGAATTCAGGTTCAGTGCCATGAAGAACCATGAAATCCTAGCTGAGGTGAGACAGTGCGCATTTTTTTTGTTTGCAATAGAAGTTCCTTCTCTGAACTGTCAGGTGTTTTTGTCTAACATGTCCTTAGATCCATATGCACACAATTCTATAGTTTGGTGTCTAGTTTATGGTTTATATGTGTCCAGATCTAAGAGAAGGATGATGAATCCCTTAAGTATCTCAGGGATATCATCATACCAACCGGCACATAATTATTGAGGAAAATGTTTTAAGCTTGAGTCTCACTTCATAATGTAGTGAAAATGAATGCAGAATAGTCTGACATATTTATAATGCTTCCCAGCAAAGGAAAAAATGTGCCAGATTTCTGGTTGAATGAAATGAAGAACCATGAAATCCTAGTTGAGAAGGTGGGACACTGCATACTTTTGCAATAGAAGTTCCTTGTCTGAACTGTCGAACGTATTTTTACTCTACCTGTCTTCAGATCCATTTGCACACAATTTTACTGTTTGGCATCTAGTTTATGGTTTACATGTACCCAGATCCATGAGATGGTTCCAGGAACAATAAATAAATAAAATCCAGGAGAGGGTTGAGGAAGTTCGCAAGTACCTCAAGTCCTCAAGGACATCAAATGGTACAGAATTAGTGAGCCAAAGGGTTTCAAGCTTGATACTTCAATACTAATCTATTCTTCAAGAATGAAGTGCTTACAAAAACGTATCGCGTGATCAATGAAGACGAACCAATCCTATATAAGGCCACTGGGTTAATGATTTCCGGAACTCACATGTTCTATTTGTTACTATAGATTGTTCCACTAATGTTTATGTTTTGTTAATTTCCCAGTACTGAAATTGAACGGTATCCTGGGAAGATACAGACACAAAGGGTGCTAAAAAAGAAGTCAAAGAACGCTAAACCTATCACGAAAACAGAAAATTGCGAGAGCTTCTTTACTTTCTTCAGCCCACCTCAAGTTCCTAAACGAGGATACAGTAAGTTAGACCTCCTTTTTGTATGCTCTTATGTTTGGACAGTTGCAAAATTCGATCTCTCTCTCATTTTAATACGCTGAACAGTTGCAAAACCAAATGGAGCAACATTTCGGAGGCCGGGGGATAACCTCCTTTTTTCAGGGTATGTATATTATGTTGTACGCAGAACTCAGTACCGCAGTTTTGCCGTGGTGGCTGTGTGGAATGGCGTGACCTGATGTTATTGCCATCTTGTTGTCAGCAGCAAACGAACAGGTTGATGTCTGTGCTCATACATGTGCTTTTTCTAATCCCTGTTTTTTCGTTGAGCCTGTCCTCGAATGTGATTTCGGCAAATGGTGGACTATATTATCCAAACTTGTGAACTTTACGGCAAAATTGAGCTACTTGTGTACTAAATTGCTTCGAGTTTTTTTTAGCTTAAATGTTGCCTTGGCTGCTTCAAACTTCGTATTCAATAATCTGGTTTGGTGCCTCTGAACCTGAACGAACAACATGCTTATCTTCTCATCTTCACAGTACCAGCATGTCTGATGTTCAGTGCACAGATTCTTTTCGAAATAATCCATCTTCGGCCGAATGATACAGCGATCCTACAAGTGTTTGATCCTTTCTTGTGTCCAGGGAAGGCTGCAGGCTTGCACACCGTGCCTGAAGATATTGGGCGAGCACCCACAACTTCTCTACCCGTGCTTCCACGTTCAGTGAAAATGTTGCATCTGCAGCTCGTGTGATTTTGCTGCAGGTTGGTCGTTCCCGGGGCTGACCCCGCACCAGAACGTCAAGGAAGCGCGGGGCACGGTTGGCCAGAATAGCATGCTATGCTAGTTCCTGCTCCTTGCCGCTGTCCAAACAGCAATTGGTGCTTGATAAACTGTCTGCAATAGATTTGATTTAATCTATTCTATATCTATATCTATACCCCTAATATTAAAGGAAATTGTGTTTCTCCGATTTTTTGGTCCATTCACCGTCGAAAAGAAAAAAAAAATCTGTGGTGGTATTAAATTATTAAATTTTTGTTTGTGCGTCTGCTACAAAAGAAAAAAAAAATTTGTCCAGAATTTCGTACGTGCGCCGCGCACTGTGGCCCAGCGATGCCAGCCCCTTTTTCATGTCCACGCAGCTGCGATAACCCTATTTGCCGCAAGATGCGCCAAATAATTGGAGCTTCTCACAGCCACCAAGACTGGGCCGATCCGTTTTCCCTTTTTCTGTGTTTTTTCTATTTTCCTTTTTCTGGGACAATATCTCCTTTTCTTTCCAGTTTCTTTTTTCCTTTTTTTGTAGATTCAATATTTTTCAAAAATTATTCAGAATTTCAAAAATAATAATAATCAAGTTTTCAAAAAATATTCCGAATTCCAAAATTTTGTTCCTGTTTCAAAAATATATTCAGAACTTTAAAATTTTGTCTCGTACGGGGTTTGTTTTCAATATTCAAATAATGTTAACATTCTTCAAAATAATATTTCTATTTTTCCAAAAAATCGAGAATTTTATAAAATGCATTTAATTTTTCCAAATTCTAAAATTCTTATTTTAGTGAAATATTAAAAATTCAAAATATATGTTCGCATTTAAAAACATTTTATAAAATTGTTCTGAATGTTCAAAACATCTTTTAATTTCTCATAATTGATCACAAATTCAAAAAATGTTGTGTTTTTATAAAAGTTTCATGTTTTAAAAAAAATATTTGTTAATTTCAAAAAATTATATCATTTAGAATTTTGTTTGTGTTTTTCCAAAAATTTAAGGAATTTAGAAAAAATGATCGCATTTTTTTAAAATCAGGATTTCAAAATTTGTTCACGTTTTCAAAAATATTTGGCAATTCGTAGTTATTTTTGTGTGAAAAGTTCAAAGTGAATCAATAATAATAAAAAATGTTTCAAATCTCTCATTGCAATATGTTCTTAAATATTCGCGCTCACCATGGATTAGTAGGACACGTTTGTTCGAATGGTTAGCAAGACGTGGTCGGGTCTTTGAGGTCATGACTTTGATTCTTCAACGTGCTTTTTTTGTATTTTTACTCGTGCCTTACAAACATAGGACGTTTCGGTGTGTGCCAGTGGGCTGGCCGAGAGAAACCCTGATAAAGAAGGGACATACATGCCTGGTTATACGTTGATTATGCTAAGAAAACATGATTTATGTGTTGCAGTTAGTAATCCATCGGGTTACTCCATCGTAAGAGAGAGTGGTCGAAGCAACCATGCCCGAAGGTCGCCGAGCAGCCACCAAATGAGGAGGCAGTCACAACCCCGAGACGGAGGTGGGCCCGGAGGAAAAAAAGGCACAAGTTGGGTGGTCGCCGCCATGCCTATCAACCCCATCATTATCAAGATCGCAGAGGACAAACATGACCCAGGAGAAGACTGTAACTCCTCGCTACAGAGACCATTTTTGGTGTACACATCAATTATCTCTCCCGTTACATCTCATAAAAATAATTCTCTCCCATTGCAACGCACGAGCTATGTGCTAGTGGAAAATAAAATCAATGTTTGGGTAGAGTATGCATGCTGAACATAGGTCACTCCTGTTTTTGCCCCCATGGGCTATGTCTTGATTGCAGGCATTTTTTTCGGCCTCTGCATCATTGCGACGCACACAACTATTTATTAAAAGAGTGAATTCCGTGTTTTTACCCTATAGCTTTACCCTATTTGGTGGAACTTCTGTCAAAATATTTCAATCGATGGGGTAATTAGCGTCACAAATGCATAACTAAGGGGTAAAAAGTAGAATTCACTCTTATTAAAAAGTCTTAAGTGTCACAATTCAGAAATGAAGTACAAAACAAAAAACATAAAAAAACAGCCACAACCGGTAAAAATAAGGATATATACCTATACACATAACATATTATTGAACCACCATCCCAACCGATTATACGTTTCCTGTGCCACCGTCTCTCATTGATTGCACCCAAAGACCATAAGCTCCCGCACTTTCGTATGGTGAAGTAAGGACCATGTACGAATCCATCCTCTAGCTCGGTAGATAACCTGCAAAAAATTATGAATCCGCGTTCCGTTGAAAACACAGTCATTCCTACTATTCCAAATAGCCCAAAGTAAGACAAATACTTCACACGGATTCATGTCTTAGTTTTAGACTCAACCCCACTCAACGTGTTACCAAACATATTTGACAGACTCGTAAGTGGAGGCAAATTAAAAGTCAACTGCGCGCCATAACAGCTTGGCGAGTGGGAAAGCAAGAAATAAATGATGCATTGTTTCCACCTGATCACATAGCCAACATTGTTTACTACCCTCTCAACTACGTCTTACTAAATTGCCCTCAGTAAGAATGACCCTCCTTGCACAAACCACATGCAAATTTTAATCTTTAAAGGCACTTTGGTCTCCAAATGTGATAAGAACCAAAACAGCCCCATAATTAATCATGTTCGTGTACACCGATTTCGAAGTTGGCGAGAATTACCCACCAATGCCATCCATAAGTGATAAAAAAACGATTCGTTTTTTCCTTATTTCGCTGCCCGTCGCGTTTAGTTCATATAAAGTATCGCCCTTGCATATCACAATTGAACAATAGCCCGACTAGCTGGGGCCATGCTTTTCCATTGGGGAGACCCAAGTTTGAGTCTCGGTGCTCCCCTCTTTTCTGCCTTTTATTCTCTGAATTCGTGCTGGCGTAATACAGAACTCTCTCGCTCAAGGGCTGCACAGTGTTGTAATTCGGTTCAACTATTCTTTGTTTAACTTTTTCCTTTTTTGGCACATTCAAGTACTTCGTAAAATATTCATATCTTTCAAATATTAACACAAAATTTAAATGTTATATATGGAAATCGCTTAGAAAAACGTGTAGATTCCAAATATGCAATTATCTCGCATGTTAATTATTTCTAAAAAATATATGAGGTAATTCAAAATTGTTTATTATATATGTTATTAGAAACTTATGTTATTGTTTGATCTCCCATTGTAACGCATGAATTTCGCCAATTCAGAAGTTCATCAATGGAAAAATATCCTAAAAATTCAAAATCTGTTCATGACTTACAAAATAGTTTCTTCATTCAAAAAATGATCATGCATTTCAAAAAATGGTTGTTAAATTTAAAAAATGTTTGTGAAATCAAAAAAATGTTTGTGAATTTCAAAAATTGTTCCATCAATTTTCAGAAAAATGTTCGTTGATTCTAGAAACGTTTGCCGATTCAAGAAAATTGTCTAATTTTTTCACAATTGAAAAAATGTTAGCGAATAGTATTAAATGTTCATGAATTAAAAAATATTCTTGATTTTATAAAATGGTCATGAATTCACAAGTGTTCACAAATTTTAAAAATGTTCATGCTTTGAAATATGTGCACGAGTTTAAAAAATGTTCATAATTTCACGAAATTGAAAGTGATAGTGTATCTCGGTGATGTAGCAAAATGTGTTCATGGCCATTGGAGATAATGATTTTTTTTCTTCCGTTGCAACGCACGGGTCCGTTTGCTAGTAATAATAAAAGAGCTATTGCTTTTTGCGCTACGTCACATAAATTTCCGCCAAAGTTGCAAAATATTATTCACCAATGCCACCTATAAGTGATAAAAAACCCTACGCACAGGGAATCCGCGACAGTGCCGACCCATACAGTGAAACCTCTTGTGCTGCACTCTGCATTATGGGAGAAAACGCAGCGCGGGTGTTTGGGCCGGCTCATGTCCGGGCGGCCTGTTTTTTAATTTTTCGTTTTGTTTTTTCCGCTTTAGTTTTTTCTACTTTAAATAATTTGAAACTTCAAAAAAATTCCGGAACTTTAAAAAATGAAAATTATGAAATAAAATGTTTAATAATTATAAATATTTGTGGTTTCAAAAAATGCTCACGATTTTAGAAAATGTTCGCATATTTAAGAAATGTTTGCAATTTTTAAAAACAAATGCTTGGAAAATCTGAAAATGTTCATGATTTTTTATAAATGATTGTATATTCAAAAATGTTAATAAATTAAACAACACTTCGCCAATTCAGAAAATTTCCATGAATTGCAAAATATCCAAAAAAAAAATCAAAATCTGTTTGTCTTACTAAATAGTTTATAGATTCCTAAAATGTTCCCCAAGTCAAAAAATGATCATGTATATCTAATTACATAACATTACCCCAATTTAGAAAAATTCCATGAATTGCAAAATATCCAAAAAATTCAAAATCTGTTCGTGCTTGCGAAATAGTTTATTGATTCATAAATTTTTCCCTGATTCAAAAAATTTCATGTATTTCAAAAAATGTTTGTTAAGTCTAGAAATATTCTCCGATTCAAAATTATTCCACAAATTTCAAAAAATGTGCGTTAATTCTAGAAATATTCTTCGATTCAAGAAAAATATTTTATTTTCTTAATTTTTATAAAATGTTTGCAAATAGCATAAAATTTTCATTAATTAAAAAATATTCATCATTTTAGAAAAATGTTGGAAAATCTGTAAAAATGTTCACGAATTTGGAAAATATTCATGATTTTAAATATGTTCACGAGTTTAAAAAATGTTCAGAATTTTTAAAAATCGTTCCCGATTTTATGAAAAAGAGAGTGATAGTGTATTTTGGTTATGCGGCAAAATGTGGTCATTGCTATTGAAGATTATGATTTTTTTCTCCCGCTGAAATGCACGGGCCATTTTGCTAGTCAATGCTAATGCCTTGCAACATTCCAGGGCTACGAGTGTCACCGGATCAAAGTTACCAGCTCAGCGATTCTTTCTACCAACACTTTTTGATGAGTGAAGACAGGGAGAGCCATCAAGTTGAGGTTTTTTTTCAGGGGGAGAAAGTGGAGTGGATATTTATTTTTCCTACTATAGAAGACTGGCCCAAGAAGCTAGTAGAAGACAGAAAGAAGGCTGTCAAAAAAAAGAGAGTAGAAGACAGAAAGAAGATACTGGGCTGGGCCGACAGCCCAATCAAGGAGTATGAGGAGTTCGGTCCGAAGCCGACCCGAAGAGTTTCTCAAAAAAAGATAAAAGGACCCGAAGAAATCCCACCAGGAGAGGAGAGGAGAGGCAAGTTCCCTCAAAAAAAAAAAAAAAGGAGAGGAGAGGCAAGGCAGATCCCAAACCCTCGGACGAGGCGAAGACCAGCGATGGCCGGCTACGAGGGTTTCTCGCCGAAGTCCTTCACCGCGACCCAGGAGGAGAAGGAGGAGGCGTTCGTCAAGACCGAGGCTGAGGAGGAGACGTTCGTCAAGGTGGGATGAGCCTCCAAGAGGAAGGCGGCGGAGGAGGACCACGAGGAGGCGTTCGTGGAGGTGGCGTTTGGCTCCAAGAGGAAGGCGGCGGAGGAGGCGCCGGCGGCGGTGCCATGTAAGGGCGCGGATTCGACGACGGGCGAGGTGGTGGACGAGGACGACGACTCCGACTCCGACTCCGACTCGGACGATGATGATCCGGAGACGTGCCTCGCCAAGTGTGCCGCACAGTTCGAAGAGCATGTCCGCCAGAACAGGGCCCGCATGCCTTGGTTGAAGTACAATGACTACTCCCTCGAGATGGAGGAGGAGGAAGAGTAGGGAGGAGTCCCGTGGTGATTATGACGCCGTGGTTGATGTGCTTGTTCCGTTGTGAGAAGCTGAGATTAGTGCTCTTGTAATTCGACTTGGACGAAGGAGGGGAGGTTCACAAATCACAATGCTACCTGTCGTATCTACAGTATTATTTTAGTAGTTGATCCGGAGGACATCTATATATGTTACGGATCCACTTTACAATTAAACCGAGGACACTTGACTTCTTTACTGTTAACAAGACCTGTTTAGTAGTAGTAGATTCAGTATTAAAGGTGGCTATTTATTCTATACCTAGCAATTCATCACACATCTCAAGTAAGACGATCATTCATCGTCTGTAGAGAAACATTCACATTTGTAACGTCATGTGCAACAATTTACAGGGAAGTTTAGCTCTTTTTGTTGCCATAAGCAGTCTTGTGCAATGCTGATAATTTGATGTGGTACTGCTTTCTCCTTTGCGTTTCCTTGGTTTGTTGTGCTAGTGTGTTATTCCTTTTGGAGACTATATAGGGTAACGCACCACCATCAGCAATGTCTCGGGTCTCTTGGCTAGATGGTAGCGAGCAATGCTGCTATGTGAGAATATTTATAACTCGTGGCCCTGTGTGATGTTTGACTGAACTAGAATGGGCTTGCTTGTTTACTGATTCTTATACCTTGAGTTGGGTATCACGTACATGAAGCTGACTGCTGCTGCTTCTTTTTATTCAGGAGTTCAGGGTGTATTTCTGAGGGGGTCGTATACTCGTATTACGTACTTCTGATTGAGTTGAGTTTCTTCCGCTGTATTACTGATGTAACTTTACAGCAGCAAAGAAAAGAGCGTCAGGGTTGAGATTTGAGAAGGTATTCACCTCAACTCCCTGCTTGAGCTGTATGTTTGTAGAACTTTTGATTGATCATTTACATCCAAGTATGATTAAACTGTACCAAGTTCTGTAATGACATGGAGTTAACTTGTTACAAGGATATGTCCATGGAATTAACTTGTTACAAGGATATGTCCATGGAATTAAATTTACCAAGTTCGATGAAGATGAACCAATCCTAGAGAAAGCGATTGGGTAATATTGTTTTAGTTCACATGCTCTATTTGTATGATCGATTGCCACTATTGTTTGTGTTTTTTTTTTCCAGAACTGTAATTGAATGGTATCCTGGGGAGCGCCTGACACAGCATGTTAATAAGCTCGTGTTCAGTTGCACAACAGTAGCAGCATGTTTGTTTTTCAGAGCACACATTCTTGTTGAAAGCATCCCTCTTTCCTTGGCCTAAGCATACAGCAATCTTGCAAGTCTCTGACTGAATCACTAAACCCTCTTCAGTGCACCGATTCTTGTTAAAATCATCCCACTTTGGCCTAATCTTACAGCAATCCTGCGAGTGTCTGAACACTCTGAACCTTGCTTGTGTCCAGGAAATGCTGCAGGCTTCCACATCGTGCCTGCAATATTGGGTGCATCGCCTACTATTCCTAACTAACTGTGCTTCTACGTTCAGAGTAAAGCAAATGTAAGATCCGCAACTCTTGTGAACTTACGGCAGGTTGGTCGTCCCGAGGCTGACTGCACAACATAACGTCAAGGAAGGGTTGGCCTCGATTTTAGTCGGATGCTGTTTCTTGGGTCTGCCGCTGTTCTCGCTGCTCTGTTCTCAATAGATTTGATATCATGGAAAAGTGAAATGTTTGGGTAGGGTATGCATGGTGAAGACTGCATTGAAAAAAAGAATGCCACTTAGAGACATTTGAAAAGAAAGTGAAAAGTGTCCAATTCGGCTCGTTTAAACTCGATTATGACAGGGCCAACCCTGTAATAATCGAGTTTAATTTCGACCAAATCAGTCACTGGTGTTTTTAGTCAAGAATTAGTCAAAAAGTGGTAATTTCCGGTACAAATTTGTAAAGTGATAGTCTGTAGGCACGGTTTAACGAATTTTACTTTTTTTTTTGTTAAATACTCCTCTCTCTCTCTCTCTCTCTCACACACACACACAAATGTCCGCAAATATCATGAACGGTTTGAAGATTGAGATAGCTCATGAACCCATATGTATGACCATGTTCTTTATTGATAGAAAGACCTTCTTCAGAAATTAGGACTCGGAGATCAAGTCCAAAACAAACCAAGCAGGTCGGGGTACACAATGAACGGACGTGTCATCAGTGGCGGAGCTACGGCCGGGCTAAACCAGGCTATGGCCCGCCCAGCCAAATAAGATTTTAGTGTAGAGTGGTGTCGAAGTTGGGTCCTGGGAGCAAAATTACAAACGTGTTTCTTAAGCTAATTCGTTTTGGCCCGCCCAGTGAAACGTGTGTAGCTCCGCCACTGCGTGTCATGTGACATGCCAAAAGAAAAAGCACTAATGAACAACGGGCGGTACTCCATGAGCAAGCCTGATGAGACTGCAGTTACATGGGGCAAGTGAGGCGGGGAGTGGGCACGGCGTAGAGCCGCGTGGCCCGTAGTGCGGTGAGGCCAAATATGTCATCCATGTCAAGCTCCATGGGCTTCATGCCATCAGGCAGCTCCCAGTTGAACCCGTGCGCGAGCTGCGCGACGGCGAACTCCACCGCATGTTGGCCGAGCCCCTGCGCAGGGCACGAGCGCCGGCCAGACCCGAACGGCAGGAACTCGTAGCAGGCACCCTTGAGGTCCAGCCCGGCGGCCTCTCCCTCGCCGGGCATGAACCGCGACGGCCGGAACGTGTCGCCGTCCTTCCAGGCCCCCGGGTCGCGGTTGATCGCCCATGCGTTCACCAGCACGCGGGAACCTCTGGGCACGCAGTAGCCGCCGACGACACAGTCTTTAGCAGCCTCGTGGAGGAGCAGCGGGATGGGCGGGTGCATGCGGAGCACCTCCTTGACGACACTCCTGAGGAAAGGGAGCTTGTCGAGGTCGGATTCGTCCACTGTACGGTCGAGCCCCACCACATTGGCGAGCTCCTCCTGCAGCCGCCGAAGGTTGTCTGGGCTGCGCATCATCTCCGCCATCGCCCACTCGGTCATGGATCCCACTGTCTCTGGCCCGCCAAACAACATGTCCTGCGTTCACAATCCATATGCACGGAGACAGACAGAGGCACGTTACCACATACTATTATATATATATATACCCATGATGCTGAATTGTTGATGGTAGGTAGTCCCTCTCTCCCCATCCACAAAATTGTGTTTGGATTTAACATACTCGATTAGTTATTTTCGATTCTTCCCCTTAAACACATGCATCTGAAAATGTAAGAATAAAAACACAAAAAATGATTTACTTGGCTATTTTCCATCCGAGAAATATGAGTCACTCAGAAGACGTATTTAGATGCGCACACAAAAGATACTTGCTCCGTCACAGTTTAGAAGGCGTGCACGTGTATCTAGGTCGTCAATTTGACTTATATAAAATATATTGTTTAACATAGAAATTATATCATTAGAAAATAGAACATCTAAAGTTTCTAATGATATATATTTTGTAATATATGCCTCTTATTAAGTTGGTCAAATTGACGACCTAGGTATACGTGCAAGACTTGTAAACTGAGATGGAGGGAGTACATCTTTTCAAAAAACACAAGTAATACATGGACTTTGAGATCAGGTGTTGTTATTTATGAGGGAGAAAAATAGAGAAGGCACATTTGAACCTTCTAAAGAAGTTTTACACGAGATTGGAACTTATACCTGATTTTCTCCCAAATTTGTAGCAAAAGTTCATGTCATGATGTACAAAATGTGACATTTCTTACTCCTATGATTGCAATCCTTAATTGGCTTTTCTCCATGACTCCTTTATTCTAAAAGGCACCTTGAAGGATTTTATTTCATTTAGAAAATTATTCGTGTATTCATTGCCAAGGAGTTACATACTAACAGATATTAGCCTTTGATTATACATATATAGCGAGTGCATATTTAATAGTTGACTGATTTTCAATCAGACCAGTCCAAATTTAGCACCATAAAAACAACGACACATGACACTATCTACTTGACCGTTTCCCAACTTGTCATCAATCAAAAAATCGCACCATACAAACAACGAGACATGACACTATCAAGTTGACCGACTTCCAACTCAGTATCAGTCAAAAAATTGGACCAAACAAACAATGACACATGGCTCTATCAAATAAAAATCAATTTTATGTGATTTCAAAACCTCAATTACAGCCTTGCTTGCTATGATTTACATGTTTCCGAGCATGTGAAACCAGTTATAATGAACTGTTACTTTTTCTAGATAAAGATCTTGCACCAAAACCACAACAAAAATACAATCTACATAATTATCACCTTTCACCACAAACTATCTAGAGAGCAAGTGTGTTTATATTTATCACATTATAAAAACTTAAATTCTCTAAACATCAAAGTTACATGTAATATATATTGCAAATCTGTTACTTTTGAAATGTAAAAAAAAAGTAAAACACATATGCACTTGATGAAAATAACAACAAGCTAAGCATAAAAGCAAAAGGAAAACACTAAGGGTTGTTCTCCTCTGATACATGCTGACTGTAGACACGTTGAGTACATGCATTTGGTGTTGTTTGGTAGTGGTGTATGTGCTGAGACATGTTAAGCTGAGAATCTGTTTGGCAGCTTGTATCTGTTTAGACACGTCGGCCGATACTGTAGCAACCGGTCTTTTCAAATAAGTGGACAAAACATTTCAAAAATATGATTTTTTTTTAAAACATGGAAAACATTTTTTTTTTGAAAATTTAAACATTTTTGAAATTCCAAAGGTTTTTTTTTATTTTTTTAAAGCTTGATCTTTTTAAAAATTTATTTTTTTTTGAAAATCTGAATATTTTTTGAAAAATCTGAATATTTTTTGAAAAATCTAAACATTTTTTAGAAATTAAAAAAAATGAAATTCTGTGCATTTTTTGAAAATTTTCATAAAATTTAAAAATCTTGACATTTTTTTGAAAATTTTAACAAATTTTGAAAATTGGGATATTTTTTGAAAATTTGAACAAAATTTGAAAATCTGAACAATTTTTGGTATTCTGAGCATTTTCTGAAAATCAAATATTTTTTTAGAAATTTTGAACATTTTTTGAAACACGTTGTCGCTCGCTTCGCTCATGCATACTCACCAGTGAACGGCTGTTGGGGTGTTCTCTCTTCGTGCATGCTAAGAGGGTATTTGAGCTGAGCTCGTGCATGCTGAGAAGACCCCGTGCCGGCTACCAAACACTCAAAAGTGGGTCGAGAAGGGAACTGTTTAGTAAAAAACCCAGAATTCAACTACAAGCAAAAAAAAAAAAAAACCATCCAAGCCAAAATCTATTACCTAAAATGAATAAAGAAAGAATTAGGCACCAAAACCATCTAGTAGAAAGTCCATTGGACAAAATGAGAAAATAAATAAAAACCTGGAAAACAACAAGCATAGAAAGAAAATGGCCAGTGAGTCAAGTAAAAAGGGATTGTCTATATGTTAGCCATCTGATTTTTCTGGCGTAAGTTGATTCCTCATGTGCATTTTTATTCCTTCCTTGTCCTCCCCATCATGCCATTGAGTTGTCCTCTGATAACGGCCAACCTGTCGGCCACCGCCACCCGTGGCTGGCCGTAATGCCTCACACCTTCCTGCCCAAGCCAACCCATCCGTCATGCTACCTTGCCCGACTATCCCTCTAATCCTCCACCTCCCTTCTTCTCTAGTCCCGACAACCCATCCCACACCACAAATCGTCAAGCCTCCGATTCACTTCCGCGGGTGACGCCACTGTTAGACTTCTCCCACTTGTTCATGGCTCGTCCTTGCCGCGAACAACGCGGGTGGCCACGTCGTCCCCGTTTCCGTCTTGGAGCTCCACAACACCTCGCCTTTCTTTACCAAGGAAAATCGATTGACATTAGCCACTATCAGGCAATTTACAACTTGCAAAGAAAATCCTCAAAAAAGAAAAAAAGAAAAAAGAAGAGCGGTGCTACACGTACGAGCTTTCTAGTAGGAATTTGGTCCAAACTCTGGAAGGACCAAGCCGTTAGTTGGTAGAACTAGAGATACCCCGCGTGTTGCTACGAAAATAGGTTACAATATATTTTAATGAGTTTTGGTGTACGAAACACGAATATATTTGATTAATACCGTATTAATTAAAACAATATATATATTATATTATATTATATATCATCGTTTTAGATTTAAAAAATATTAATTGAATATAACTAGAACAAAAAAAATCTCATGCATGTTGAGGTGTGCCTTTGATGATGTGGAGGAGTGGTCAAATGAGATGTGTGCATGTTGAAATAAGTATAAGTAATGGGGATCAACCTAATAATGAAAAACTTTTTCACATGCATGTTCTGGTGAGTCTTCGATGAGGTGAAATGTGTGCATGTTAAGATAATAAAAAAGGGGCTTAATTGTTTAGGTATATTCCAAAAAAGTGTAGGTTTATAGCCATAGGATTAGAGTGCAGCACATCGATGGATACTGGAATGATTAATGACAGTATACTATGGTAAATACTGTAAAGACTGTAACATGGTAAATACAGCACTGGTTACGTACCATAATCATGGCCTTGACGTTATCGCGGGTGAAGCGGAGAGCGTCGTCTGCATGCTTCCCGCCGATTGCGTTTGCCTCGGCGAGGAACGCGAGCAGGCCGTCTACCAAGTCCGCGTCCGGGTCGGCGGCGTTCTTGCCTCTCCTCATGTGCTCGTCGATGATCCTGTCGATAAACTTGTCGAGAGCGCCCCGCGCCGTGCGGAGGCGGCGGCTGAAGCCCCGCCGGCCCACCCAGCCGAGCCACGGGAAGAAGTCGCCGATATGGAACAATCCTAGGAGGCTGGAGAACTCCTGGAGAATGGCGATGAACTCATCCAGCCCATCCTCGTCGCGGGTGCTGAAGGCGGCGCGGAAGATGACACTGACGGTGAGGTTGAAGATGAGCTGGCCGAGGTTGATGGCCTCGCCGCTGCGCCTGCCGACGGCGCGTGCCAGCGCCCCGTACCCGTCACGCACGGCGAGCCACGTCTCGGCGCGGTGGCGGCTGAAGATCTTGGTGACGCAGAGCTTGCGCATCTGGCGCCAATAGGCGCCGTTGTGCGCGAACGCCATGTCGGAGCGGCCGTAGGTGAGGTAGACAACGGCGATGGTGGCCGGACGGTTTGAGAAGGCGGCGTCCTGCACGTGCAGCACCTCGCGCGCGTACTCCGGCGTGGACACCGCGAAGACATGGAGCCTGCCAAGGCGAAGGTGCAGCAGCCCGCCGTACTGCTTCGCTAGCGCCGCTAGGCCGTGGTGGGTCAGCTGGTCCACTAACGTCATGTTGCCGATGACTGGCAGCGGCTTCGGACCCGGAGGAAATGGCGCGCTGCCCAGCCGCCGCCTCTGCAGAATGACGAAAGCCAGCGAGGCGAGGAACAACCAGATCAGTGGATCCTTGAGAAACTCCGTGGCAATCTTTGCAGAGGCCGCCATTCACGATAGCCACGGCTCACGAGCTGGATAGGGATAATACTGCAAGAACCCTCCACAGCTATCCGTGTGGATGCATGGTGCTTATATATTAGTTCAACTCCGCAGCCGCAGGTCTCACTTGTGAACAGTCAAAATGTACTTTTGGAAACACTAAAAATCTAACATCAGAATGTTAGGCATTGCAACTTTGATGTCTTTCATGATAATTTATATTGGCGCCATGACGATAAATTTAGTTTGCAAGGCCGACGATTCTCTAACCAAAAGATAACATAATTTATCATAAAAATATTTTATTTGCCATCATAAAAAATCTAGCATCAGATTTGTAGTAGTCTTGTAACGACCTACGTTTTCAGGTTAGTATCTATGCTAGCAACTAGATCAAAATCACATGCAAACACGATACAGATGTAATATCATACACAAATGCACCATTTCATTACATCGCACGATCAACAAAAGCAAATCTAATATAGTCGTCTTGGTAAGGCTCCATCACCACCACGGGGAATCATGTCGAGTGGAGGTATGAAGCACTACGTAAGTCACTCCTCATGATAGTTACCTGCAACAAGATATGTTGCAGCCACTAGGGTCGGTACATTAAATGTATTGGCAAGTTTTCACACTTGTTATATCAGTCCTATCTCACCTACATGCATCTTTAGGCAAGTGGAGTAAAAGGCTCTTTGCAGAAGATAGGTTTTATCCAAATTTATAAAGGTGCTCTAGTCTATACATAGGACACTAGTAAACCCCAGGTATCTGTAGGCATAATATGACACTCCCGATAAACAATGGTCATAGACAGCGGCACTCCCGGTAAACCCCGGTCGTAACCTTGGACATAGAGGTAGACCCCTCTGCTAGTCATATTCCCATTGTTCAACCCATTAAATTTTAATTGAAAAGAGGTGATGAGATCAAACCGACAGTTCTCGGCAAAGTTGCTCAAATTGGTGTGTTACCGAGGACACGCTAATCATTATCGGTTTTTACATTCTGTAGAAGTTTGTGTAATTTACCCGTGAGACCTAGTAACACCTTTTGCTACTAAGCTTCACTTGTGATCTAGTCAGGTAGACCAAGACGACACTTTACAAGCACTTGTCCACATCCAAAGGTAAACCTAGTCCAACCTACACACATACATCTGCTGGTCTACCGGAGGGGTTTCCCCAACTTACTTGGTCAAGACAGAGTCCATATTGGATCACAGTTGCACATGTAAGCTACTCAACTTTGAACTCCTACACCCGTTGAGGCTGGACAGTCACCCACAAGTGCACATCCAACGGATAAACCATCAACATGGGTCAGCAACCACTCAACTCTCAACCAAGCAAGCAAACCAAAGTACCATCCAGATGGCTCATTAATTAATTGAACATAACTACACGATGGTTACAAGGACAAGGTAAAGAATCCTAAGTTTAATCTACTCGGTGTCAATGCAATACATAGCATAATACTAAACTCACACACATAATGGCATTGCTACGATGCATAATAAAATATTGGGTATTGACGATCAAAGTGCAACTTATCTTGGTTGTTATGGTGACTCATGCGCTCCTCAAAGTCAATAGGGTTGCACTCATAGCAATCTAACGTTAAATAACTTAACAACATAAGAACATAATCCATGCAAAGGGAATACTTGCATATACAAATGAGAAGAAAACACACACATGCACAAGGTGTATTTGGTTGGTTAGGGTTTCAACTGAATTTCTAAATGGTTTGACAAATTTGGCTTGAGTTTTGAAATTCAGTTTCATCTGCATTTTTTAATGATTTGAATTATAGTTTATGTTTTGAATTACATAAATTCATCTAAGTCTGGTTTTAAGTTTCATTAAATTTGACCTAATTATTTGAAATTCAAATTTGGTTTGAATCTAAGTTGAGTTTGATTTCAAAGTTGGTTTGAATTATAGGATTTGTTTCAAAAAGGATGCATAAAAGTTTGGCTTTAGTTCATGAATTCTTCTGCTATAGTTTTCATTCAATTTGAAATTAGAGCTTGGTCTTTAAATTGCAACTAAGTTTAAGCTAAATTCAAATTAAGTTTAAATTTCCTAAAGTCAAGTAATGATCCAAATAAAATCATATAAATTTTTAGTTTGGCTTTATGTATTATCTTGCCAAAATAATTATTTCATTTAAGTCCATGGTTTGAAAGTTATAACCCAATACGTTTGAAATTATTTAAATTAAGTTCTTGTTGAACTATGTTCAATTTGAGTTTCAAATTATTTTAAAATTTGCACTAAAGTAGGTTTTGTTGATAGTGTAGAAATCATTTATTTGGAATTATCATTTGCAAGTTAATCCCTAATCAAGTTTGAACTAGTTTTATTTGAATTTGAATTTAAACTACTCAAATTTTTGTTTTGTTAGTTTCAACATAATGGTTATTCTATATGGATCATTTTGCAAAAATATTCATCAAATTTAGATTTACATGTAAAAAGTTATAATGTTTTGAAGTTTGAGGGGCTTTTATGCAAATCTACCATTTACTAGATTAACTGAATTTATTTTAATTAAAATTTAGGGACGCTTGTCGTTTTCTGATTGGTAGATGTTGGTCTAGCGTTGGACTAGAATGTGGTCATTAGATTTAACTGATCTGGATGGTCCAGGCCTCAACATACCGATTCGTTAAGTCATCTAATCTAACACACTAAATCGAGATCTAATGAGTGGGAACTGTTCTGAGGCTCACCGGCTGGGTAGTTGTCGGAGTTTTTACCAGAATCGTCACGGACGATGACGCAACTATGGACGTGGATGAATCAATGTTTCTAGGATCCTTGGCGACGACGAGGTAGTCGACGGGGTTCAGAAGGTGACATCGGAGCTCCTGGTGGTCACCACTTGGGTTGGGGTAGACGGAGAGATCGGTGGTGCTTCATCGGAGTTAAGCACCACGACAGTTGTCCTTGTGTATTGAAGGCGTGCACATTTCTAAGCCAAATTGGACGAACCAATTGGTTAGTGGCATGCGCATGAGCAAAGCGAACGATATGGACAAGGAGCCGCGGTCAAACGGTCGCAAAGCTCACCGAGGCACGGTGGTGACATCGGTGAGGCTTGAGTGTCAATACAATTGACGTTTAGGTGATCGTCGGGCCTACGGGCGATCTCCAAGATGTACACAAGATGTTGTGGAGAGCAACGGTGGTAGTGGTTGGTCGAATGTTGGTCTGGCCTCGCCGAAGATCCCTCGGGTAGGGGCGACGATGGTGGTGGTGTAAGCGGCCTGGCGACGCTCCGGCCAAATAGGGTGAGGGGTTTGAGAGAGCAAGGGTGGGCATATTTATAGGACAAGGTCATAGGGTCATTCGTATCCACGAGTTGCACTAACACAAGATCGTGGTGAGTAGGGGTACTCGAGGTCGTGGTTGCCCCCGTAGCAGGGTGGAGGTTGTGAGCGATGATGTGGCCCGACAAGTGTTGCCTGACGTTAGTGAGAAAGAGATGGAGAGCGGGACCGCGACCATCATATCTCGCGTGCATGCCTAGGATTAGATCTTGCACATTGTTTTTTTCTATTACGGGCACGCACGCGTTGGGATGGATAGCTGGGTCAGCATGGTTAGCTGGCCGTTGGGCTATTATTTCTATTCTCGTTTTCTATTTTGTTTTTAACCCAAGATTTATTTGTAGTTTGAATTGCCCAAATTCATACTACTTTCAATCCTTTTACACACAAAGAAAGCAGTGCATATATATATATATATATATATAAATATATATAAACACTATTCTGATCACGGGATCAGAATATTATTCTGATCACGGGTTGAACTTCCTGAGTTACACAATCTGAACTTCCCTCTGTAGGAACCCGACCTTCGGGCTATCTTCGCAACCGTGTCTCCCCGAGTGAATTCTTCTGTCCAGTCATGTTCTTAGTGATGTAAGTGTAACCAGGAAATAGTTTTTAGCAACTAAATGCCTGTTTAAAATAGGAATCTTGCTCGTTGGCGGATTTGCTCACGGGATGAGAATAATATTTCTGATAACTACCTGACTCGTCCCCGCAGTAGCACTTGAACTTCCCCGAGTGCTAGGTTGAACTTCCAGCAAAGTGCCCAAATGGGTCTTGCAATATACCGTTGGAAAGCTATGGACACCAGTATAACAGCCTAGGTTGAATTTTTGTCAAAAAGTACACGGTTTAAGAGCAGTTTTGAAAACCGTTTTTCTTCATACAAAAAAACGTGAATCGTATTTTCAACGCTATTTCTAAACCGTTCATCGGAATGAGTCAAATGAGATGGCGTTGGATAGCTGCTGCAAATCCGCTCATTTCACATGTTGAATGTTTTTCCAAATTCCCTACGGTTAAAGAGGAATTTAAAAAATGGCGGAATTTCTGAAACCGAACAGCCGGGTTCGTATTTCGGGGTTAATTTCAAAACAGCTAGTCCTATCGACGCATATGATATGGCGTTGGAAAGCTTATGAAAATGCGCATCTTTCCATATAAAAATTTTGTTCTAACTATGAACGGTTCAAAAGTAATTTAGAAAATGGACGAATCTATACCGAATGCGTATTTTCACGTTATTTTCTCAATGGTTTGTCGGAATGAGGCAAATGATATGGCGTTGGAAAGCTTGAAGAAATGCAAAACTTCTATATGTAGATTGTTTTTTCCAATTCTTTACGGTTTTAAGTCAATTTCGAAAATGTCTGAAAACGTATTTTGGCCGTAATTTCTAGAAATTTTATCGGAATGTGGCAAATAATATACCGTTGAAAAGCTACGGAAAATGCACAACTTTTTCATGTAGATGGTTTTCTCTGATTCCTAGCCGTTTTCAAGCAATTTGGAAAATGGCGAGATCAGGCGTTCTGCCTTTTATCGCGAAACCGAGTCTTTGAAAATGCACCGCATGAAGAACTTGAACTTCATCAACACGTCTACCTGAACTTCACTATGTTTCTTCACGTGCTATTTTTTCTCGTAGCTCTTCATCCACTCACCGGAATTGAGAAGTGATATACCGATGGAAAGCTGCTGTAAACACGCAACTTTTCCGTCTTAATCATTTTTTTCATACTCGCGACGGTTTAAAAGATTTTCATCCGAAATTCATTTAGCGTAGTGGTTGAACTTCCTGTTGTTTCCACGTTGAACTTCTGTCACGTATTTTTGTTTGTAATTTCTCACCCATTCGTCGATGTTAGACAAATGATATTCCTCTTTGTACAAACCTCTCTCACAATATTTTTCTAACTTTCTTCGACCGTGAACTTGAACTTATAGTAAGAAAAAAATTGGACCTTGCCTTTTTATTCATTTTTCTCACTCACAAGAATGGGTGAGAAATACATAGTGAACCACACTCGCAAGAAGTTTTGAACCTTCCCGTGTCGAGCACCTGAACTTCTGGCAACAAATTTTGTATACTTTGTCTTTTTATTCCTTTTTCTCATATGAAAACACACACCATGCAACACGTGAACTTCTGGCTGTTTTCGCTTTGAACTTGTGTGCTATTTTAATTTGAACTTCGCGTTTTCTATTTTTAAGTAAAGAATTCTACTAACGAGAAAAAAATCTGAGTTTTTCATAAACTTCGAACTTCTCCGCTGTTTTAATTTGAACTCTCTCACAATATTTTAATTTGAACTTATTTAGTAACGAGAAAAAAATCAGAGTAGTTTATATACTTCGAATTTCTCTGTTATTTTTTTAAAAGTAGAGAAGTTTAATTTTTTTGAAAGTATTTCGATGTTTACTTAAAAATCATTTATTTAAGAAATATTGGACCGCTTGTTATATAATTTGAGTTTTTTATACACATCAAACTTTCTCGGGCACAGCACTTGAACTTCTAGCAACAAAAAATTTAAGCTTTTATTTTTCTATTCTTTTATTCTCACCTGAAATGCATTCCGTGTAGTACTTGAACTTCTCGTTGTTTTCTGATGCCTGGGTTTAAAATTTTGAACTTCTTGGTTTTATTTTTTAATAATGTGAAAAATCCAAAATTTTTATAGACATTGAAGTTCACCATTTTTTAAATTTGAACTTCTTAGTTTTATTGGTTAGTAACGGGGAAAATGTTTTTTTATATAAACAATGATACCGCGCCGTTATTTTAATTTGAACTTCTAGTTTTTATAGAATGGGGAAAATCAGTTTTTATACAATCTTTTGAAATGCTCCTCTTTTTAATTTGAACTTCTCTGATTTTTTTACAAACGGGGAAAATCCGTTATAAAGATTTTTGAACTACTTTTTTTTGAACTTCTTGCTCAAATTTTTTGAACTTCCAAATTTTTCTTTTAGATATTAAAAACTTCATTTTTTTAACGTTGACCTGCTTCGGTTTTTAAATTTGAACTTCTTATAGAATTTTGTCGCGACATTTTATTCATTTTTTGCTTTTCGGTGAAATGGCCTAGGCGGTCCCTTTTTTCATTTGATGATTTTTCTTCTGTACGTGATACACGTGAACTTCGGAATTTCTGAAACATGAACTTCGCGTGCTATTAATTTTTTTTCATGAAACTCCATAGTTTTTATTCTTTGAATTCCATGATTTTTTTTGTTTACATTTTTTTGGTTTGAACTTCGATGTTCGTTACACCTGAACTTTCGAAATCACACCTTTTTTATACACATTTTCCCTTGAATCCAACATGTGCAAAAACAATAGGAACATTTGGGTCAATTATCATAAGCAATAGGACAAACATTTAGAGGGCACCCATAATAGTTTTTTTTGTTCTATTCAGTGTACTACGCACAAGCACATGCACAACACATCCACACAAAAATTTGGCTCACCTAAAATGAAAAAGATTTCAGTGTCACAGGACGACCATATTAGCATCTGGAATTAGAAAACATGTACTTTTTAGTACATCTTTTTCAGGAATGCGCCTTTTTTCTCTATGCAAACTTCAACTTTTTTTATATATGAACTTCATTGTGAATTTACATTTTATTTCTGCACACGATATTCGTACATGAAACTTTTTATCATGTTACATGTTTTGAACTTTTTCATTTCTTATATTTGAACTTCTCTCTTTCTCTTATATACACAACAATTTACAAAACAATTGGCGGGTAATTACAGAACAATTTACCCCTGTAGTACCTAGCTAGCCATGTTTGTAGCGAACACTGCACCCTACTAAATTGCTGACCTACTTTTTTTCACTGTACAAATTCATAAGCATTACCTTCTATTTTTACAATGCACAAAATTGGTCAATGAACACATTGGCCTGCTGAAAATCAAAATTTGGATTGCAGTATATTACACTTCCAATGATACATCCAGAGACACACACAACGAGCCTATCCATCCACTGCCATTTTCCACAAATGATGTTACATCTAATCTCAACTGATTATGTAGTGGCGCCACATAAATCAGAAAGTAAGATTTGTGTAAGATGTGTGCGCACGCACGACAGCTCGCCATTATAGTGGAAGATGAGTTGCACTAGCATTAATCAAGTTGTCCTGCTGAAAATCAACACAGTGGACTGCAGACATGCTAATTACTGCTGAAAATTGTCAGGGATAAAACTAAACTTAGTTCTCATCGGCATAAACACAAACAGGTGGAGGTCACAACGATCTCAACCAAAGTCACGCAACTTTTTGGATTCCTAAAACTGGTTTCTTTGCATCAAAATCAGCCGGTGGGAAGAGAGCTCCATTGAATCAAACACACAACAAGCTTTCACGGAACACACACCAGCACGCCACGAAAGCACATCACACCAGCGTAGAACATAGACCCTCACCAGCATCAAGTACATCACGAACGCATGCCAAGACTCACCAGCACGCACGCACACAAGCACATGCACGAGCACGCGCGACTCGTCGGGAGTAGGGCGGCAGTGGCACGCGCGACAAGCTGCAGGTCGAGGCCTCCTCGAGCTGCAGTTCGGGAACTCCCCCAGCTGCAGGTCAGCCGGAGGGATGTGGAGGCGGTGGTTGACTGGGAGGCGAGCGCGACGGGGTGGGGATGCGGCTGTTGGCTGGAGGGCGCGCGCGGCGGATGGTGCCCGGCGGCGGCGCGATTGGAGGCAAGGGTCCGGCGGTGGCGAGGTTGGTGGTTTGGTCCCGGCGGCGGCATGGCGGCGCGGGTGGTGGTACGGGCCGACGGCGGCGCGGGCCCGGCGGCGGGATCCAGCGGTTGGCGGTGGTGGCTGGCCGTGGCAGCGGTCGGAGGTGGGGGTGGTTGGGGCGGCGGCGCTGGTGCAGGCGGAAGGTCGCGCCGTAGGAGAGGTTGGGGCCGGGTGGCGGAGAGGTGGTTGGGGCGGAGGGCGGCCATGGAGGAGGTGGTTGGGGGCAGGCGGGGCGGAGGTGGCTGGGACGGAGGGCCGCGGAGGAGGGAGGCGACAGAGGTGGTTGGGGCGGACGGCGCGCTACGCGATCTGGCGGAGAGCTGGCCGGCGCGTGGTGGCGGCGCATCCGGGGAGGCGGCGGTGGTTATGGAGGGCGGGGCGGGGTCGGCGACGCCGGTTCGGGGCAGGGTGCGGGCGGCGCGGCGGAAGCAGGTATAGGGGGCCGGCGGCGCGCTGGAATCGGGAGGTTGAGGAGAGATCATGGGTGAGTTTTTTTTTCTTTTCCCTGACGATTCGGGAGTTCGGAAGGATGTCATCGCAGCTATATAGGGCGCGCCGTGATCCAAATAGTTATTCTAATCCTGGGATTAGAATAATGCTACTATATATATATCTTTGGAAATTACTTTCCTGCCCTTATACATTTAAAAAATGCATAAAGGAAATCATTGTGGCCTCTAGTTAAACTCCAAATTGCTTTAGGGTTTAAATATCAATCAATTTGATTTTCCAAACACCAAATATGCAATGAAATCATGAAATGCTATGATTCTAAATGCACATCCGGAATTTGATTTTTTTGGGATGTGACAAGTCCTTTGGAGAAGTGCTAAGAAATATGGAGAGGAGTTATGGAGGAGCACCGCCCGGGCCAAGAACCACCACAGTTCGTGGCAACAGTCACCCGCTCCCGCCGAAGATGGTAGATAAACCACAACGATGAAGCCATCTCATCGCGCCCCCCCGGGCCTCTAAGTTGTGCCCCTCTAAGTGCCAGAACCACGCTGCCCGAAGGCCCATGCACGCGCACGCCATGTCGCCCTGCCCGGTCACACATGTCTGCCCGATGCGGACACCTTGTGTCACCTCATGCCCCCAGAGCCCTATCCAACGAACTCAAAGCCGCCTCCGCGATAGGGCCGCTGATCCAAAGATGCCTTCCTCATAACCGCCAGATCTGCAACCACCTCGATGCAACCCCACCGCACCACCCTACACGCGCCTCCCGCCTTCGAACATGGACACCCCGCCAGTAAACGCACCAGCGTCTGGAGATCCTGTCGAGACGAGCAGCCCATGCCGTCGGAGCTCAAAAGGGAGGAGGAAAAGGGCCCCGTTGCTGTCGAGCCACGCAAACTTTTCCCAATGAATTCCCCCAACGACAGCAAGGGTAGGAGGGTGTGGTGGGGCTTCACTAGGGGTCACTAGGGTTCGCTTCCTGGCCGCCCACGGGAGCGACCCGAGAAGCAAGTTTTTCATACCTTAATCAACACTATTTATTAGCTTCCTATGGTAGAACTCGTGGACTTACCGTTGACAACCCACAAGTATAGGGATCAGTTGTAGCATTTTTCATAAATAAGAGTGTCGAACTCAACGAGGAGCTAAAGGTAGAATCAATATTCTCTCAAGTTCTGTCGACTACCTATACAACTCTACCCACACTTAACATTTGATTTACCTAGAACAAGGAATAAAACTACTTTGCAAGAATAAATAGATAGCTTTGCAAAATAATAAATAGTTTGGTGTTGTTTTAATAAAAGAACAATAAAGACAAACATTGTCCCTGGGCAATTGGATATGAAACGATAGTGATACTCATCATACTTATGAGGGAGAGGCCTAAGCTAAGATACTCTCAGTACTTGGATCATGTGTTCTTATGATCGAAACTCTATCAAGCATCCACAAATACTAAAGATTCATTAAGGTAAAACCCAACCATATCATTAACTTTAAAGTCCCCTTTAATCCCATATGCAACCACTCACGAACTAGGGTTTAGGCTTCTATCACTCCGGAAACCCACTATAAGAAAATCATATTAATATATTGCAACACCCTATAGCGGGAACCCCACACATTTGCGCAAGATGGCGGGAACCATAGGACAACACCATAATCAAATACAATGCATATCAACCAAACGATACCACAAGTAGCCCATAGAACAAAAAGAAACTACTCAAATATAATAGAGGCGCAACACATCATTAGATAAAAGTATATAGGAACAATCACCATGTTTAAAGAGGTATTACAATGGAGTGAGGCACAGTACACCGCTGCACGGAGAGGGAGAAATATGGTGATGATGACGGAGATGTTGTTGGAGATGATCGCCTTCACGATGGTTCCCTCGACGGCGCTCCGCATCCACCAGGAGAGAGAGGGAGATGCCCTCCTCCTTCTTGCTCTAGCTTAGCCTCCCCCTAGATGGGAGAAGGGTTCCCCCTCTGGTCCTTCGCATCCATGGCCCCCAGGGGTCGGGAGCCCCTCCAAGATTGCATCTTTCCACCTCTTTTTCTTTAGGTTTTTGTCTGTGTTTCAGTACTCTTTCTGTGAATGTTCATCATTTCGTAAATATCTGGAGATCCCTAACTCCGATCGGGCTGAAATTTTTACACGATCTATTTCCATAAATTAGCTTCCTTGTGCTTGAAGGAGAGGTCCAAACGCCTTACAGTCTAGCCACATGGGCACCTGGTGTGGGTGGGCCCCAGGCCGCGTGGCCCGCCCATGTGTACCTTGCGTTGATTCATCCACCAAGAATCATATATATTCCATAAAAATTTCCAGGTCATTCCGGCTCCATGAAAACAGTAATTGTACTTTGGCACTAGGTTAATAGGTTAGTCCAAAAAGAATAATATAAATTGTTGCCAAAAATATGTACAAGTGGTATGATATTGGCACGAAACAATAAAAACTTATAGATACATCGGAGACGTATGAGCACCCCCTGCTTAATTCCTACTGGTCCTCAAGTAGGTAAATGACAAAACAAAGATAATTTTTGATTTGACATGCTACTTAGCACATATTTATCAAATAATTAATTATTATATAAATTTAGGATAAAAGTGACTCATGGCAATAGTCAATCAAATTGAAATTAAAATAACAATACATGAGCACGCAAATAAACAAGCATTACCTTTACATAATAAAGATGCTAAAGAAAGTAATTTCTCACACACTTAATCATAATAGCATAGCATGCTCAGTCTTCCTGGAATAAAGACATCGAATCATGAACTTCCCCGGGGTTCGACCAAGCAATCAAATCACGATTTTCTCACTTCAGCTATTCAACTCCCAAGCACTACTTGAGCGTGAGCTACGATCTTGGCACTTTGGATGTCATAGAGAAAGATGATGGGTGTTAAATAGAAATACAGAAGGTGTAAAAAAAGTCTCACATCAATAAGGCTTGATCATTAGGTCATGGAAAGGACTTACAATCGATGTAAGTGTGAGTAGTAGGGATTGCCATGCAACGGATGCACTAGATTTATAAGTGTATGAAAACTCTCCTAATGCAACTAAGTGGGTGTGCATACAACTTGCTTTCTCATAAAAAACTCAAGCATTTGAGGAAGCCCGTCATCGGAATATACATGCCAAGTTCTGTAATATAAAATTCCCATTTAGCATAATCACGAAGTATATGAAAACTCTCTATATGAAGTACATGGTGCTACTTTGAAGCACAAGTGAGGCAAATGATAGTAGTGTGACCCCTCTCTCTTTGTCTCTCATCATTTTTTTGGTGGACTCTTTTTGGCCTTTTTTATATATATCCTCAATGGTTAGGGCACACTCTAGAAATGATGATCATCACATTTTTATCTTACTTACAACTCTAAAATGTAAAACAATATGATTACTACATATGAATGCCTCAGGAAGTGTACCAGGATGTGCAATGATCTAGCATAACATATATGATAATGATGAATGGTGCCTTTTCCACAAATATCATGTCACCTCTATATGATCATGCAAAGCAAAGACAATGAATGCTCAATTCATGTGATGAATAGTAACAATGGAAGTTGCATGGCAATATATCTCTGAATGGCTATGTAAATGCCATAATAGGTAGGTATGATGGATGTTTTTAAGAAAATACAATGAGGCTTATGTGTGAGAGAGCGGTATCATCTCACGGGGTTGGGATGTACCAGCGATGTATGCACCATGTATCGAGGTGATAGAAGGCAATGCTCGATATCAAAGAGACCATCAAAACACGGATTGGTGGAAATGCGCAGACTAGAAAACTCACATTAGTCATAAAGAACTCATGTATTTGTAGCGGAACCCTCATGCCCCTAGGGGGACGTTGATAGGAGTTAACCGCGTGCGTCCCTGATTAATACACACATGAGTGTCACGTTAAGACATCCCACACTCGTACTTACTATCACATCCCAGATTTCTCCCAAATTTGCTATGTTGAAAATTCGCAGGGAATTAATTTATTTCAAAAGAAAATCCTTGTTTGATTGATTGCTAGCCAGAAATTGCTTGATTGTTTAATACAAAGGGTTGAAACTCAGTGCCAATAGTGGACACCTAGCTAGCCATCAGGGGGAACACCAACCATTGAAATATTGTTGGGCAAACAAATCAAATAAGCCCCAAGAAAATTCAAGCGAAATAAAGAAAAATCCCTAGAATGAATTGAATTTATTTGTTTGAAAATCAAATCAAATCAAAGGGAAATTATTAAATTAGTTTTGCAAATCATTTGGCAGGAAACGAAAGTCCACAATAACAAATGATGACCTAGACCTTTTGCACACTTTCAAAATTTGATTTGAAACAGATTTGGTTTTAAAACCAAACTCAAATTCAAAATGAAATTATAAGTGCATATTTTAGCTGCCCATTTTGCCCAAATGAAATGTCCACATAATCGTAATTATTCATAATGGAATTTAAGACACGTTTGTTTTTGAAAGCAAATTAAAATTCAAACTACTTTGAATTTACAAGAGGACAGAAAATGAAAAATAAGAAAACAGAAAACAAAAACCAGCCAGGCCGGCCCAGCTAGCGCCGAGCCAGCTGATACGTCTCCAACGTATCTATAATTTTGGATTGTTCCATGCTATTATATTAGCATTCTAGGATACTTTTAAGCATTTACTTGTTGATTTATATTATTTTTGGGTACTAACCTATTAACACAGTGGCCAGTGCCAATTGCTGTTTTATGCTTGTTTTTGGCCTTTCAGGAATACTGTACCAAATGAAGTCCAAATACCACGAAACTTTTTGATGATTTTTTCTGGACAAAAATAAGACCTGGAAGCTTCGGAGGGAGACCAGAGGCCACACAGGGTGGCGCCATGCCAACAGGGCGCGCCCAGGGGGGGTGGTCGTGCCCTAATGGCTTGGGGCCACCTCCCACGGCCTCTGGCCCTGTTCTCTTTGCTATAAATTCACATATATTGGGAAAACCCTAGAGAGCCTCCCAAAACACTTTTTCCTCCATCGCAACTCTCTGTTCCGCCATGTGCCCATCTGGAGCCCTGTTCCGGCGCCCTGCTGGAGGGGGGGGATCGATCACAGAGGGCCTCTACATCAACCTTGCGGCTCCCATGATGATGTGTGAGTAGTTCACCACATACCTATGGGTCCTTAGTTAGTACCTAGATGGCTATCTCTCTCTATGTTCTTTAATGCAAAGATCACCTTGATTACCGCGGTGATCTATCCTATGTAATCATCTTTGTGGTGTGTTTGATGGGATCTGATGAATTGTGGGTTTATGTTCAGATTATTCATGAATAGTATTTGAGTCTTCTATGAATTCTTATATGCATGATTGTTATAGCTTCGTAATGCTCTCCGATCTATCAATTTGGTTTGGACAACTTGTTGGGGAACGTCGCATGGGAAACAAAAATTTTCCTACGCACACGCAAGATCTATCCATGGTGATGAGCATCTACGAGAGGGAGAGTGAATCTACATACCCTTGTAGATCGCTAAGCGGAAGCGTTGAGAAACGCGGTTGATGTAGTCAAACGTCTCCGCGATCCAAATCGCAAGTCGTCCCTCGATCCGATCACGAACTAGTGCTGAACAGACGGCACCTCCGCGTTCAACACACGTACGGCTTGATGACGCCTTCACCTCCTCGATCCACCGAGCGATGGTGAAGTAGTAGATGAGTTCCGGCAGCACGACGGCGTGGTGATGGTGGTGAGGAACAATATCTGCAGGGCTTCGCCAAGCACTACGGAGATTATAGCGGGAGGAACTAGAGGGTTAGGGTTGCCGGCACACGGCTTGGGAAATCCTGATGTGTCCCGTATGCTAGCCCTGCCTCTCTATTTATATGTTGAGACCTGGGGTCTAAACTTGGAGAGAAAGCCTCCACAAGGTCGGTTTTGCCCGCACAAGGTCGGTTTGGCCCGCACGGAAAGAGTCCCACTCGGATTCCAGCAGTACCGCTTGAGCGGTAGTACCGCTTCACACAAGCGGTAGTATCGCTTACGCGGTAATACTGCCTTACCAGCGGTAGTACCGCTTAAGGCAGCAGCAAAACTTCCTTTTGCACTTTCCAATACCTCGTGGGTTTTACCCCTTTGGCCCATATAAAGTGTTGCTGCACCCGAACACTTCGGTAAACATCCGGAACCCCTTCCGGTGAATTCCGGAACCCTTCCGGAGATCAAAACACTATTATCACATATATCAATCTTTACCTCCGGACTCTTCCGGAGATCCTCGTCATGTCCGGGATCTTATCCGAGACTCCGAACAACCTTCGGTCACCAACACAATAACTCAACTATACTAATCGTCACCAAACGTTAAGTGTGTAGACCCTGCGGGTTCGAGAACTATGTAGACATGACCGAGACACCTCTATGGTCAATAACCAATAGCGGGACCTGGATGCCCATATTAGTTCCTACATATTCTACGAAGATCTATATCGGTCGAACCTCTATGTCAAGGATTCAGTTAATCCCGTATGCTGTTCCCTTTGTTCTTCGGTATGTTACTTGCCCGAGATTCGATCGTCGGTATCCCTATACCTAGTTCAATCTCGTTACCGGCAAGTCTCTTTACTCGTTCCGTAATACAAGATCCCGTGGCTAACACCTTAGTCACATTGCTTGCAAGGCTTATAGTGATGTTGTATTACCGAGTGGGCCCTAAGATACCTCTCCGTCACACGGAGTAACAAATCCCAGTCTTGATCCATGCCCACTCAACAGACACCCTCGGAGATACCTGTAGAGCATCTTTATAGTCACCCAGTTACGTTGTGACGTTTGATACACACAAGGCATTCCTCCGGTGTCAGTGAGTTGCATGATCTCATGGTCATAGGAACAGATACTTGACATGCAGAAAACTATAGCAATAAACTGACACGATCACTTGCTATGTTTATAGTTTGGGTCTTGTCCATCACATCATTCTCCTAATGATGTGATCCCGTTATCAAATGACATCTCATGTCCATGGCCAGGAAACCTTCACCATCTTTGATCAACGAGCTAGTTAACTAGAGGCTTACTAAGGACACATTGTTTGTCTATGTACCCACACATGTATTTGAGTTTCCAATCAATACAATTATAGCATGGATAATAAACGATTATCATGAACAAGGAAATATAATAATAACCATTTTATTATTGCCTCTAGGGCATATTTCCAACAGTCTCCCACTTGCACTAGAGTCAATAATCTAGCTCACATCACTATGTGATTTACATTGTAATGAATCTAACACCCATACAGTTCTGGTGTTGATCATGTTTAGCCCTTGGAAGAGGTTTAGTCATCGGATCAGCAACATTCAGATCCGTGTGCACTTTGCAAATATTTATGTCGTCCTCCTTGATGTAATCGCGGATGGAATTGAAACGTCGCTTTATGTGTCTGGTCCTCTTGTGAAACCTGGGTTCCTTGGCTAGAGCAATGGCACCAGTGTTGTCACAGAACAGAGTCATTGGGTTTAGTGCACTAGGCACTACTCCAAGATCTGTCATGAACTCCTTCATCCAGACACCTTCCTTCGCCGCCTCCGAGGCAGCGATGTACTCCGCTTCGCATGTAGAATCAGCTACTACGCTTTGCTTGGAACTGCACCAGCTAACCGCACCCCCATTGAGAATAAATACGTATCCGGTTTGCGACTTTGAGTCATCCGGATCAGTGTCAAAGCTTGCATCGACGTAACCCTTTACGACGAGCTCTTGATCACCTCCATAAACGAGAAACATGTCCTTAGTCCTTTTCAGGTACTTCAGGATATTCTTGACCGCCGTCCAGTGTTCCATTCCTGGATCACTTTGAAACCTTCCGACCATACTTATGGCAAGGCTGACATCGGGTCTTGTGCACAGCATTGCATACATGATCCGAAGCTTCATGATCATCATCATTAACTTCCTCTTCAACTGATGTAGGCTCTACAGAAACATCTTTCTGCGCTGCGCTACTCTCTGGTTGAAGTAAAGGTTCAATAACCTCATCAAGTTCTATCTTCCTCCCACTCAATTCTTTCGAGAGAAACTCTTTCTCAAGAAATGTTCCGTTTTTAGCGACAAACACTTTGCCTTCGAATCTGAGATAGAAGGTATACCCAACTGTCTCTTTTGGGTATCCTATGAAGACGCATTTCTCCGCTTTGGGTTCCAGCTTTTCAGGCTGAAGCTTTTTGACATAAGCATCACATCCCCAAACTTTAAGAAACGACATCTTTGGCTTCTTGCCAAACCATAGTTCATATGGCGTCGTCCCAACGGATTTCGATGGTGCCCTATTTAAAGTGAATGCATCTGTCTCTAATGCATAACCCCAAAACGATAGTGGCAAATCGGCAAGAGACATCATAGATCGCACCATATCCAATAAGGTTTGATTACGACGTTCGGACACACCATTACGCTGTGGTGTTCCAGGCAGTGTCAATTGTGAAACAATTCCACACTGTCTTAAGTGACTGCCAAACTCATAACTCAGATATTCTCCTCCTCGATCAGATCGTAGGAATTTAATCTTCTTGTTACGATGATTCTCAACTTCACTCTGAAATTGCTTGAACTTTTCAAACGTTTCAGACTTGTGTTTCATTAAGTAAATATACCCATATCTACTTAAGTCATCAGTGAAGGTGAGAAAGTAACGATAACCACCGCGTGCCTCAATGCTCATCGGACCGCACACATCAGTATGTATGATTTCCAACAAGTCACTTGCCCGTTCCATTGTACCAGAGAACGGCGTCTTAGTCATCTTGCCCAAGAGGCATGGCTCACATGTGTCAAGTGATTCAAAATCAAGTGACTCCAAAAGTCCATCAGCATGGAGCTTCTTCATGCGTTTTATGCCAATATGACCTAAACGGCAGTGCCACAAGAAAGTGGTATTATCATTATCAATTCTACATCTTTTGGCATCAATGTTATGAACATGTGTATCATCACTATCGAGATTCAATAAGAATAAACCCCTCACATTGGGTGCATGACCATAAAAGATATTACTCATATAAATAGAACAACCAATATTCTCAGATTTAAATGAGTAACCGTCTCGCAATAAACAAGATCCAGATATAATGTTCATGCTTAACGCGGGCACTAAATAACAATTATTCAGGTTCATCACTAATCCCGATGGTAATCGAAGAGCGAGCGTGCCGACGGCGATCACATCAACCTTGGAACCATTTCCCACGCGCATCGTCACTTCGTCCTTTGCCAGCCTCCGTCTATTCCGCAGTTCCTGTTTTGAGTTGCAAATGTGAGCAACCGCACCGGTATCAAATACCCAGGCACTACAACGAGAGTTGGTAAGGTACACATCAATAACATGTATATCATATATACCTTGTTTGTTGTTGGCCGCCTTCTTGTCAGCCAAATACTTGGGGCAGTTCCGCTTCCAGTGACCAGTTCCCTTGCAATGAAAGCACTCAGTTTCAGGCTTGGGTCCAGCCTTGGGTTTCTTCACGGGAGGGGCAACTGCTTTGCCACTCTTCTTGGAGTTACCCTTCTTACCCTTGCCATTATTCTTGAAACTAGTGGTTTTATTGACCATCAACACTTGATGCTCCTTCTGAATCTCAGACTCAGCGACTTTCAACATCACAAACAGCTCGGCGACTGACTTGTTCATCCCGTGCATGTTATAGTTCAACACGAAGCTCTTGTAGCTAGGTGGCAATGATTGAAGAACTCTGTTAGTGATAGCCTCTGGCGGAAGGGGCATCCCCAATTCAGCCAGACGGGTGGAGTACCCAGACATTCTGAGTATGTGATCACTGACAGACCCGTTCTCCTCCATCTTGCAAGCATAGAATTTATCGGAGGTCTCATACCTCTCGATCCGGGCATTCTTCTGAAAGATAAACTTCAACTCCTGGAACATATCATACGCTCCATGACGTTCAAAACGTCTTTGAAGTCCCGGTTCTAAGCCATACAACATTGCACATTGAACTATTGAGTAATCATCAGAACGAGCCTGCCAGGCGTTCACAACGTCTGGAGACTCAACTGGAGCGGGTGGATCACCAAGCGGAGCATCAAGGACATAAGTCTTCTGGGAAGCCGTAAGGATAATCCTTAGATTACGGGCCCAGTCCACAAAGTTACTTCCATCATCTTTCAACTTAGCTTTCTCTAGGAACGCATTAAAATTCAGGGGTGCTACTGCGCGAGCCATGATCTACAACATAAATATTGCAAAGACAACTTAGACTATTGTTCAAGATAATGAGTTTAGTTAATCATATTACTTAAAAGCTCCCACTCAAATTGACATCCCTCCGGTCATTCGAGTGTCACATGATCCAAATCAACCAACTCAAGTCCGATCATCACGTGAGTTGAGGTGGTTTCAATGGTGAACATCTTCATGTTGATCATATCTACTATATGACTCATGTTCGACCTTTCAGTCTCTTGTGTTCCGAGGCCATGTCTGTACATGCTAGGCTCATCAAGTTTAACCCGAGTGTTCCGCACGTGCAACACTGGCTTGCACCCGTTGTATGCGAACGTAGAGTCTATCACACCCGATCATCACGTGGTGTCTCGAAACGACGAACTTTCGCAACGGTGCACACTCGGGGAGAACACAATTTTATCTTGAAATTTAAGTGAGGGATCACCTTATAATGCTACCGTCGTCCTAAGCAAAATAAGATGCATAAAAGGATTAACATCACATGCAAATCATAAGTGACATGATATGGCCATGAACTTGTGCTTTTGATCTCCATCTACAAAGCACCGGCATGATCTCCATCGTCACCGGCATGACACCATGATCTCCATCATCTTGATCTCCATCAACGTGTCGCCATGAGGTTGTCGTGCCGACTGTTACTTCCACGACTATTGCTAACTCATAGCGATAAAGTAAAGCAAAACAGCGAAAATAATTAAAGACAACTCTATGGCTCCTGCCAGTTGCCGTACTCATCGACATGCAAGTCGTGATATTCTATACAACACATGATCATCTCATACATCACATATATCTCATGATGTAATTGGCCATATCACATCACAACATACCCTGCAAAAACAAGTTAGACGTCCTCTAATTGTTGTTGCAAGTTTTACGTGGCTGCTACAGGTATCTAGCAAGAACGATTCTTACCTACGCAAAAACCACAACGGTGATATAAAAATTGCTATTCAACCTTCTCAAGGACCGCCTTTGTCAAATCCGATCCGACTAAAGTGGGAGAAACAGACACCCGCTAGCCATCTTTATGCAACGAAGTTACATGTCAGTTGAAGGAACCGGTCTCTCGTAAGCGTACGAGTAATGTTGGTCCGAGCCGCTTCATCCCACAATACCGCCGAAACAAGAAAAGACCAAGGGAGGAAGCAATCTGAATATCAACGCCCACAAAACCCTTTTGTGTTCTACTCGAGATCTCATCTACGCATAGACCTAGCTCTGATACCACTGTTGGGGAACGTCGCATGGGAAACAAAATTTTTCCTACGCACACGCAAGATCTATCCATGGTGATGAGCATCTACGAGAGGGAGAGTGAATCTACATACCCTTGTAGATCGCTAAGCGGAAGCGTTGAGAAACGCGGTTGATGTAGTCGAACGTCTCCACGATCCAAATCGCAAGTCGTCCCTCGATCCGATCATGAACTAGTGCTGAACAGACGGCACCTCCGCGTTCAACACACGTACGGCTTGATGACGCCTTCACCTCCTCGATCCAGCGAGCGATGGTGAAGTAGTAGATGAGTTCCGGCAGCACGACGACGTGGTGATGGTGGTGAGGAACAATCTCTGCAGGGCTCCGCCAAGCACTACGGAGATTATGGCGGGAGGAACTAGAGGGTTAGGGTTGCCGGCACACGGCTTGGGAAATCCTGATGTGTCCCGTGTGCTAGCCCTGCCCCTCTATTTATATGTTGAGCCCTGGGGTCTAAACTTGGAGAGAAAGCCTCCACAAGGTCGGTTTTGCCCGCACAAGGTCGGTTTGGCCCGCACGGAAAGAGTCCCACTCGGATTCCAGCAGTACCGTGTACAAGCGGTAGTACCGCTCGTGAGCGGTAGTACCGCTTCACACAAGCGGTAGTACCGCTTACGAGGTAGTACTGCCTTACCAGCGGTAGTACCGCTTAAGGCAGTAGCAAAACTTCCTTTTGCACTTTCCAATACCTCGTGGGTTTTACCCCTTTGGCCCATATAAAGTGTTGCCGCACCCGAACACTTCGGTAAACATCCGGAACCCCTTCCGGTGAATTCCGGAACCCTTCCGGAGATCAAAACACTATTATCACATATATCAATCTTTACCTCCGGACTCTTCCGGAGATCCTCGTCATGTCCGGTATCTTATCCGAGACTCCGAACAACCTTCGGTCACCAACACAATAACTCAACTATACTAATCGTCACCAAACGTTAAGTGTGTAGACCCTGCGGGTTCGAGAACTATGTAGACATGACCGAGACACCTCTACGGTCAATAACCAATAGCGGGACCTGGATGCCCATATTAGTTCCTACATATTCTACGAAGATCTATATCGGTCGAACCTCTATGTCAAGGATTCAGTTAATCCCGTATGCTGTTCCCTTTGTTCTTCGGTATGTTACTTGCCCGAGATTCGATCGTCGGTATCCCTATACCTAGTTCAATCTCGTTACCGGCAAGTCTCTTTACTCGTTCCGTAATACAAGATCCCGTGGCTAACACCTTAGTCACATTGCTTGCAAGGCTTATAGTGATGTTGTATTACCGAGTGGGCCCTGAGATACCTCTCCGTCACACGGAGTAACAAATCCCAGTCTTGATCCATGCCCACTCAACAGACACCCTCGGAGATACCTGTAGAGCATCTTTATAGTCACCCAGTTACGTTGTGACGTTTGATACACACAAGGCATTCCTCCGGTGTCAGTGAGTTGCATGATCTCATGGTCATAGGAACAGATACTTGACATGCAGAAAACTATAGCAATAAACTGACACGGTCACATGCTATGTTTATAGTTTGGGTCTTGTCCATCACATCATTCTCCTAATGATGTGATCCCGTTATCAAATGACATCTCATGTCCATGGCCAGGAAACCTTCACCATCTTTGATCAACGAGCTAGTTAACTAGAGGCTTACTAAGGACACATTGTTTGTCTATGTACCCACACATGTATTTGAGTTTCCAATCAATACAATTATAGCATGGATAATAAACGATTATCATGAACAAGGAAATATAATAATAACCATTTTATTATTGCCTCTAGGGCATATTTCCAACACAACTAAATTGATTTATCTTTATTGGGAGTGGTGCGTTGTAGTGGGTTCAATCTTGCGATGCTCAATCCGAGTGACAGAAAAAGAACATGACACGTATTGTATTGCTTCCATTAAGGGTAAAACAATGGGTTTTATTCATGTTAATTGGATTTACTTTGTCTACATCATGTCATCCTCCTCCAAGCATTACTCTGTTTTACTTAATACTCTAGATGCATGCTGGATAGCGGTCGATGGGTGGAGTAATAGTAGTAGATGCAGGTAGGAGTCGGTCTTCTTGCTTATGGACTTAATGCCTATATACATGATCATTGCCATGAATAAATATTACATAACTATGCGCTTTTCTATCAATTGCCCAACAGTAATTTGTTTACCCATCGTATGCTTTCTTCGAGAGAGAAGCCTCTAGCGAAAACTATGACCCCTGGGTCTCTTCACAAATATTATTACAAAAACTCCTAAAATGTTTTTGCCATTATTTACTTTCTTTTTATTTGCAATTTATATTTATCAATTTATCTATCTATCACTACTTATCGCTTGTAAGTAAAAAGTTCAAGGGGATTGACAATCCTCTTGCCCGCGTTGGGTGCAAGTGTGTGCTCTTTTGTGTGTAGGCACTGAAGACGGGAATTTGCGTGGTTCTCCTATTGGTTAGATAACCTTGGTTCTCACGAAGGGAAATACTTATCTCTACTGTGCTGCATCTCCACTCCTCTTCGGGAAAAAATTCAGCGCAGTTTACAAGTAGCAGGAAGAATTTCTGGCGTCGTTGCCGGGGAGCATCACCAAATTCCTATCAAGTACCTTCTCACAAATTATCATTCATTTGTTCTACTTTTTATTTTTTGTTATATTTTGCTTTCTATACAAATGAAAATACAAAATATTTATCTTTGCTAGTTTACTTCTTTGCTTGCTATACTTGTTAGTTTACTTGCTTCGCTAGTTACTTTGCTTGTTTCGTCACCATGTATCAAGATAATACTAAGTTGTGTGACTTCGCAAACACTAATAATAATGATTTAATTAGTACTCCTATACCACCGCTTTGCTAAATCTTGTTATGAAAGAACATTTTTCGGGAAGTCCTAATAAGGACCCCCCTTCTCATCTCAACACCTTTGTTGAATTATGTGATATGAAAAAGAAAAAGGACATGGATAATGATGTGGTTAAATTGGAACTATTTCCTTTTTCACTAAGAGATAAAGCTAAAACTTGGTTTTCATCCTTGCCTCACAATATTATTGTAACACGGGATAAGTGTAAGGATTTTTTTATTGCCAAGTATTTTCCTCCCGCAAAAATTATATCTCTCCGAAACCAAATTATGAATTTTAAACAACATGGCCAAGAACATGTTGCACAAGCATGGGGGAGAATGAAAATGATTATTAGAAATTTTTCCACTCATGGCTTAAACTTATGGATGATTATACAAAATTTCTATTCTGGACAAAACTTTGTGTCTAGAAACCTTCTAGATTCTGCTGCAGGTGGTACCTTTATGGAAGTGACATTAGGAGAGGCTAAAAAACTTCTGGACAATATCATGACAAATTATTCTCAATGGCACACCAAGCGAGCTCAACCTGGTAAGAAGGTAAATTCCATCGTAGAAATTACTACTTTGAGTGATAAAATGGATGCTCTTATGAATATGATTGCAAACAAGAATGCTCAAGTTGATCCAAATGATATGAAATTGTCTACTTAGATTGAGAAAAATAATGATGCTATTGATGTGAACTTTGTCTCGCGAAATAATTTCAACAATAATGCTTATAGAGGTAATTTCAATGCTAGGTCGTATCCCGGTAATTCCTCTAATAACTATGGAAATTCTTATGGTAATTCCTATGCGAATTCATCTAATAATAATAATAGGATACCTACAGATCTTGAGAACACCATTAAAGAATTTATTAGTTCTCAAAAGATTTTCAACACTATGGTAGAATAAAAGTTGCATAAAGTTGACGATATGGCTAGAAACGTGGATAGAATTGCACATGATGTGGAAATTGTTAAAAGTAAAACTTTGCCACCCAAGCATGATATTAATGAGTATATTAAATCCATCCAAATATCTATTAATTAAAGTAAGGATATGACCGCAAGGTTGAGAGCTAAGCGAGAATTCTTAGCAAAGGCTCTTCCACCCGGTTTTTACCGTTATCATGATGAAGATATTAAAATGATTGGTAATTCTCCCATTGAATCTTTGTTTAATAATCTGAAAATAGATGATAAAGGGACTGGAGATGAGTCAACTTTAAGTAGAAGGCATCCCATTTGTTCGGAGGGGGAAGATCTTAATGATAAAAAATGAAAAAGTGGGTTTGGAGAGGTCAAAACTTTAACTAGTGATGTACCCACTATCTTGGATCACAAGGACTTTAATTATGATAATTGGTATTTAGTAGAATGTATTTCCTTGATGCAATCCATTATTATCTCACCCAATGCTTACGAACAAAATAAGGCTTTTACTAAACATATCGTAGAAGCTATGCTGAAAGCTCATGAAGAAAAACTTGAGTTAGAAGTTTCTATTCCTAGAAAGTTGAATGATGAATGGGGACCTACTATTAAAATAAAGCTTAAGTAATATGAATGCATGCAATGCTTTGTGTGACCTTGGTGCTAGAGTTTCCACTATATCGAAAGCTTTATGTGATGTGCTAGGTCTCACTGGTATAAATGAATGTTCCCTTAACTTGCACTTGGCACATTCCACTATTAAGAAACCATTGGGTAGAATAAATGATGTGCTCATTATTGCTAATAAAAATTATGTGCCCATGGATTTCATTGTGCTTGATATTGAATGCAATCTGTCTTGCCCAATAATACTTGGTAGGCCTTTCCTACGAACTATAGGTGCTATTATTGATATGAAGGAGGGAAATATAAGATTCCAATTCCCACTAAATAAGGGGATGGAACACTTCCCTAGAAAGAGAATTAAACCACCATATGAATCTATCATCAGGTCTACCTATGGATTGAGTGTCAAAGATGGCAACACTTGATACTATGCATTATGCCTAGCTAGGGGCATAAAACGATAGCGCTTGTTGGAAGGCAACCCGATAGTTATCTTTACATTTTTGTTTTTACTTCCTGTATTGGTGTGACAACATGATTTTTTCTACTGTAATCATTGTGTTTTTATGTTTTAATTATTTTTTGTGCCAAGTAAAGCCTCTGGGATTAACTTGGAAGATAGTAGAATTGATAAGTGCAAAAACAGAAACTTTTGCATCCAGTGCAAAATTTCTATGATTTTACTGGAATGTATTTTTAATCTGAATTTTTTACACAGTATTTGTATTCAAATTCCTCAGGGTTTCCTAATTTTTTAGAATTTTTGGAGTTAGATAAGTATGGTGTTTGTGCAAATCATTACAAACTGTTCTATTTTAGACAGATTCTGTTTTTTGCTTTCATAGTTTGCTTGTTTTGATGATGCTATGGATTGTATCGGGGGATATAAGCCATGGATAAGTTAGATTACAATACCTTATGCAATAATAAAATATGAATCAATTTATGACATTACCTAAATTTTTTGATTTATCTATCATACTAACGGAGCTCACGAGTTTTCTGTTGAGTTTTGTGTGCTGAACTTTTCAAGTTTTGGGTGCAATCACGATGGATGAAGGAATAAGGAGCAGCAAGAGCCTAAGCTTGGGGATGACCAAGGAACCCCAAGGTAAAATTATAGGAAGATTCAAGCATCTAAGCTTGGGGATGCCCCGGAAGGCATCCTCTCTTTCGTCAGTCCATCGGCATGTCACTTGGAGCTATATTTTTATTCATCACATGATATGTGTTTTGCTTGGAGCGTCGTCTGTTATAGTTTGCTTTTGTTTTAATTTTCCACAATCATTATTTGCTGGACACAACTACTTGAGAGACACATGTTCATCATGATTTGTTCGAATACTCTATGTGCTTCACTTATATCTTTTGAGCTAAGCAGTTGCTCTAGTGCTTCACTTATATCTTTTAGAGCACAGTGGCATATATATTTTATAGAAATAATTGCGCTCTCGTTATTCACTTAGATTTGTTTGAGAGTCTAATAAATAGTGACGGTAATTTGCATGGGTTATAATTCTAGTCCAAAAATAATATGTATTCAAGGAGTGCATAATCAAAACCTTCATGTAGCACATAAAGATAAATTGTGGGTTAACGATATTGATGTGGTAATATGAAAGGGCGTGAGTACATGGTTGTTGGTTAGTAAAAATATCGATAGTTAAATGGTGTTAATTTGTTGTTCATCTAAATATTGGTTATGGCAGGGTGATGATGTGTGAGCATTCTTATTCCTTGTTGAAATCCTAGTGTTGTTTAGGTCGGAGGTGCGCGATGGTTAACTCCTACACAGGGCCGGCCCTGAAGGGGGGGGGGGGCAGGGGGCGGCCGCCCCGGGCCCCCAAATCCAGGGGGCCCCTCCCAGGTCATCCATAGTGTATATAGGTAGCCCATAGGCCCTTATTAGATTCTTAGAAAAATTAGCCTATGTAGAGGCACTGTGAGAGGAAGGGACGTAAATAAGGTACGTAAGGAAGGGACGTAATCACCTCGTCTCGTCTTCCTTGCGAATTACGATCGTGAGACGTGGGTTCACACGATCCCTAATTTCCTATTCCCTGTTACCTTGGCTCCCAAACTCCCTGTCGTAAGTTGCATGCATCTGTAGCCGGCACACAGTTCTCCAAACGCTAGACGCATCCACGCACGGTGCACACGCTCTCAATCCCTCACAATTTACATCGCCGAGGGCCTACGGTCTCCACTCTCGAGATGCTGGGAACACATGATCAACTCCCAGATCCCGCCGGAAGTTCACATCGTGGCATCATCGAGTGTCCAATCACCAACACCGATCCGATCAATTCCAGGTATAGATTATTATACCCCCAGATCAGGATGAGTAAAAGGGTGTGATATTGGGAAATTGGGACTCTAACAATCATATTGATATCCCTTATTTCATATATATAATTTACTTCCAACAATTAGCAGGAACCAATATTGTTGCTAATCAAATAATTTACCTTCTCATACATGATGCATAGCACGTCTTAACTCTTGGTGCAATTTTCTTTATTTCAGCACCCTGTGTTACCCTGTTGTCCAGAGAAAATGCATGTGATAATGAAACAAGAAAAAGGAAACATGAGGTTGATTTGGTACAATCACAACGGAGTGATTCACAAGTTTTTCTCAAGGGTAATACTAGTGCCATGGAAGAAAAGAATTGAGAAGGAATTGTTGAATGGGATTGGCAGTGACCGCATCGTAAGTGACTTTGCATTAAGGAATGTGAAAAGATTTTTTAAAGGTAATATGCACAAATTATTTTATATGAAAATTGATTCAAATGCATTTTAGATGTTTATTTGCAACATTTTATATAGACATAGATTAGTAATTAATGCCATGATGGTTATACAAAGGGCCCCACAACCATAATTTCGCCCCGGGCCCCCAAATTCTCAGGACCGGCCCTGCTCCTACTAACCTCCTTCCTAGGGGCATGCAAGTAGTACTTTGCTTCGAGAGAGCTAATAAAGCTTTGCAATAAGTATATGAGTTCTTTATGACTAATGTTAATTCATAGATGTATGCACACTCCCCTTTTCATATTATGCTACCCTCTTCGGTACCGTGCATTGCCCATTTTCATGTCAAGGATCGGTGCAGATTTTGTCGGTGCATCCAAACCCCGCAGCATGATACGTTCTGTTGCACATAAGCCTCCTTATATCTTCCTCAAAACAGCCACCATACCTACCTATCATGGCATTTCCATAGCCATTCAGAGATATTTTGCCATGCAACTTCCACCGTTACATCACATGACTTGCGTGTTCATCATCATATTGCTTTGCATGATCATGTAGCTGACATAGTATTTGTGGAAAAGCCACCGTTCATCATTGTTTACATGTTACGCTACATCATTGCACATCCTGGTACACTGCCAGAGGCAGTCATATAGATTCATCTTGTTTAGTAGTTTTTCATATCGAGTTGTAAGTAAATAAAAGTATGGTGATCATCATTATTAGGGCACTATCTCAGTGAGGAAATGATGATGGAGACAATGATTCCCCCACAAGTCGGGATGAGACTCCAGACGAAAAAAAGAGGAAAAGAAAAAAGAAAAAAAGAGAAAGAAAGAAAGAAAGAAAGAAAAAGAAAAAAAAGAGAAAAAAGAGAAAGAAAAAGAAAGAAAGAAGTGAGAGAAAGGAGAGAAGGGACAATGCTACTACCTCTTTTTCCACACTTGTGCTTAGAGAAAGCACCATGTTTTTCATATAGAGAGTCTCATGTTTTGTCATTTTCATATGCTAGTGGGAATTTTTCATTATATAACTTGGCTTGTATATTCCGATGACGGGATTCCTCAAATGCCCGAGGTCCTCATGAGCAAGCAAGTTGGATGCACGCCCACTTGCTTCAGTGGAGCTTTCATACACTTATAGCTCTAGTGCATCTGTTGCATGGCAATCCCTACTCCTCGCATTGATATCGATTGATGGGCATCTACATAGCCCGTTGATCCGCCTAATGCATATGTTGCATGGAAATCCCTACCACCATATTCTATTCCACCTATATGCCATGTTCATGGTTCACGCTCATGTATTGAGTGAGGTATAAAATGCTGAAGCGCGTTAAGAAGTACAATCCAATTGTCTGGCTTAACACCATGGTGCTTGACATTTGTATATATGTAGTGAAGACGGAGCCATACCATGCTAATATGATAAAATGAATGGGGAGTAAACATTCTTCAAGGATCATATATTTTGAAAGTTAATGATTGTGTTACTTATTTTTATGGATATAACTATGTTGATGTTTGTTAGTTCATCGTTTCTCAATGATCATACTTGAAAAAAGAGATTACATGTTGGGTAGCATGTCACATAAAAAAATTCTGTTTTTATCATTTACCTACTCGAGGACAAGCATGAATTAAGCTTGGGGATGCTGATACGTCTCCAACGTATCTATAATTTTTGATTGTTCCATGCCATTATATTATCATTCTAGGATACATTTTAAGCATTTACTTGCTGATTTATATATTTTTGAGCACTAACCTATTAACCCAGTGCCCAGTGCCAGTTGATGTTTTCTGCTTGTTTTTGGCCTTTTGGGAATACTGTAGCAAGCGAAGTCCAAATACCCCGAAACTTTTTGATGATTTTTTCTAGACAAAAATAAGACCTGGAAGCTTCAGAGGGAGATCGGAGGCCACATGGGGTGGCGCCAAGCCAACAGGGCATGCCCAAGGGGTTGGCCGCGCCCTGAAGGCTTGGAGCCACCTCCCACGGCCTCTGGCCTTGATCTCTTTCGTATAAATGCACATATATTGGGAAAACCCTAGAGAGCCTCCCGAAACACTTTTTCCACCGCAACAAGTCTCTGTTCTGCTGTGTGCCCATCTGGAGCCATTTTCCGGTGCCCTGCGGGAGGGGGGATTGATCACGAAGGGCCTCTACATCAACCTTGCTGCTCCCATGGTGATGTGTGAGTAGTTCACCACAGACCCACGGGTCCGTAGTTAGTACCTAGATTTATATCTCTTTCTCTCTATGTTCTTTAATGCAAAGATCACCGCGATTCCCGCGGTGATCTATCCTATGTAATCATCTTTGCGGTGTGTTTGTTGGGATCCGATGGATTGTGGGTTTATGTTCAGATTATTCATGAAAAGATATTGAATACTTGCTGGTATTTTATTTGCATGACTGTTATAGCTTTGTAATGCTCTCTGATCTATCGGGTTGGTTTCGCCAACTAGACTGATTTATCTTCAGTGGGAGTGGTGCGTTGTAGTGGGTTCAATCTTGTGGTGCTCGATCCCAGTGACAAAAAGGGATATGACATGTATTGTATTGCTGCCATTAAGGGTAAAACGATGGGATTTATTTATATTAATTGGATTTACTTTGTCTACATCATGTCATCATCTTCCAAGCATTACTCTGTTTTACTTAATACTCTAGATGCATGTTGGATAGCGGTCTATGGGTGGAGTAATAGTAGTAGATGCAGGCAGGAGTCGGTCTACTTGCTTATGGACGTGATGCCTATATACATGATCATTGCCATGAATAAATTTTACATAACTATGGGCTTTTCTATCAATTGCCCAACGGTAATTTGTTTACCCACCGTATGCTTTCTTTGAGAGAGAAGTCTCTAGCGAAAACTATGCCCCCTGGGTCTCTTCACAAATATTATTATAAAAACTCCTAAAATATTTCTGCCATTATTTACTTTCTTTTTATTTGCAATTTATATTTATCAATTTATCTATCTATCACTACTTATCGCTTGCAAGTAGCGAGTTCAAGGGGATTGACAGTCTTCTTGCCCGCGTTGGGTGCAAGTGTGTGCTCTTTTGTGTGTAGGCGCTGAAGACGGGAATTTGCGTGGTTCTCCTATTGGTTCGATAAACTTGGTTCTCACAAAGGGAAATACTTATCTCTACTGTGCTGCATCTCCCCTCCTCTTTGGGGAAAAACCAAGCGCAGTTTACAAGTAGCACCAGCCCAGCCAGCCAGGCCAGTCCACCCGCGCACTCCCCTCTCCCTGTCTTGCTGATTGACGACCCCACCTGTCAGGTCATCACCCACCTCCCGCGCGCCCACGATCCGCACGCACGCACACATGCACCCGAGCACGTCGCCACGCACGATCGCATGGCCTGCGCTCTCCGGCCGCCACGCCTATAAGACCCCCGCGAGCTCCTCTGCAAAACCCCTCTGCTTTCCCCTAACATCACCGGCAGGCTGCTCCGCTGCGAGCTCATCTCCGCCGCGGTAATCTAGAAGATGCCGGCAGCAATTCTGGCCACCACCGACCCCCACCCAACAAGCCACCGCCACCAGGCGACCCAATGCGCCCGGACGAGGCCCCTGGACACCTCTGCCGCGCCTGGAACCCCTTGGAACACCAGACCGCCGTGCACCGAAGCTCGTCCCCGTCCACGTCGAAGCTCCAGCGACCACAGTGAGCTCCAGACCGTGCTGCCTTGCCCATTTCTATCACCGTGCACAGCCGCACCTCACTGACCCCTGTGCGCGCCCAAACACACTCATTTTGAGCACAGTGGCCATGTCCAGAAGCAACCGCCACCCACGCTAACTCCAGCGAGCCCCCGACGTCGCCACAGCCATCCCCGAGGCCGACTGACGCCACCATCGCCTTCTCTGTGGAGCCTCGCGTCCATCCGAGCCGTCTGCGCCACTAGAGGACCACGAGAGCGACCGGAACAACTACACCCGAGGCCAGCGCCGCCGCGTGCATGCTCTCCGATGACCCTTTGGCGGAACTCCAGTGAGACCCTCACCCTAAGCCACGATATAACATGGACCGTTGGATCTAACTTGATCCAACGGCTCACAACGCCCTAGCCTGAACCGTTTTCGTTTTCGGCTTCGGTCGTCCGCCTGTAGCACCACAAGCGCACAACCTCTTAGCCAATAGAAATCAGCCACGCGCCCCCCTGTCCATTTTGTTTAAATCAGAGAAAATCAGTTAAGTAGAAATTTTACAGAAAAGACCCTAGAATTGAAATGTTAATACATAATTATCTACAAATCCAAATTGGGTGATTCTTTTTGCAAAATGACCTTTTTGAAATCTATAATCACCCTTACCAAAAATATTTTAGGTTTGAATAATTTAAAATTCAAATTCAAACAGATTGAAATCAAATTTGAATAGGACATAACTTGCATTTTATAAATCCGAATCAATTAATTATTTTTGCAAATTGAATATAATGAAACATACTTTCATCTCAGAACACATCATTCAAATTTTTAAATATTTTAAAACAAAGTCCTATTAGAGCAGAAACCAAATAGGAGTCAAACCTAATTAGAATTAATTTGAATTAAAGATGTGTTTAATAAAAACAAATATTAAACAAATGTTTCAGAAACCTAAATGAAACTTTATTAAATAATTTTTTGGATTATTAATTGACTTTAGGTAATTCAAATACCATATGAATACCAATTCAAACTTAGTTTGAAATTCAAAATGAAACTAAATTTTAGTTTGAACTAAACCAAATCAAATGGATTGTTAAATCAAATTAAACTTAGTAGTTGTGTTGGATTTTTGACTTTAGGGAAAGATGAACTCAAATTAAACTAGGTTCAAACTAAAACTAGTTTATAAACTATTGAACCATAGTAGTTGTTTGAAGTTATACTTCACTCTAGTTGAACCACATGAAATGAAACAAATACATAGGATACAACCAACTCAATAGAAGTACCTAGTAGTTGTTGGATTATGAATGACTTTAGGATGGCAGATGATAAAGATCTAGATGCAACCAACTTAAATACTTCATGAAAGTCAATAATCCAATTGCACGGGTGAAATAAAATCAAATGTTGAACTCAATTCAAATTGAACCCACTTAGGATGAACCCTACTCAAATTCAAATTGAATTATAAACCCTTCCAAATGAAACCAAGAAGGTTGAAACCTAGTTACCAACCAACAACGAAAGCCAAACCAAGTTATTGTTTTCAGACCTCAGTGTATTCAAGATCATGGAAGGTCAACAAGTTTGAATTGTTATTCAAACTTGAACATGAACTTGGCTACCCAAGATTCATAGACCTTGACTCTATTGCCATGATCCATTGCCCGGATTAGACAACCATCAATGACATCACATACTCCTTATGTGAGGAACCATAATTGAAACCTGCATGTGAACCCTCATGTAACATGTATTCCCAAGACAACCACTATGTTGTTATCCAAACTCCCGCGAGTTAAGCCTTGAGACTTGATCACACAACACAACGACACTGACGCCATGCACATCACAGACCATTGTTTGATTGTCTGTATGGTCGTTCATGAATGCTCTCTATTTATGTTAGATTGTTACGGAGAGCGAAGTGCGTTGATCAAGGACCGTGAGGTTGAAGAATCGTCAATACAGGCAAGTGGAAACCTTTGATCATAACCTATATTTTCATGCATTGTAGTTGATCTTAAACTAGGGAATCCCTATAGGATTTTTGCTTTATGCTTGGCAAAGCCCAGTATAATGAATATGTCCATTATTCCCTGACCTTGTAACCCACGAGTTGTTGCTTAGCTACTATAACGTGGATTGGGAAACACCATTATTATTCCATCATACAACCGCATGGTTGACTACTTAATTATTACCACCTAATCAATGAATCGATCTGGGTGGACTGGCTTTATTTGGGTCATTGGAGTGCAGTCATTGGTGGGGAATGCCACCCAGTCACCAAAGATTGTACAAGTTCAAAAGTCGAGTAGCTTCCATATGTGACCGTGATACAATATGGGCTCTGTCAGGATCGGGTAAGTTGTGGGAACCCTCCTGTGGCAGACCAACATGTGTAGTCTTGCATGTAGGTTGGACTGGGTCTGTCATTTTTTAGAGGGCGACTAGTTCCCAAAAGTCTTGTCTTGATATACCTAGCTACTTCACACATGGTGGTAGAAGGGTGTGATCAGGAATCATGGGAAAACTACACAACCCTCTGCAGAGTGTATAAAACTGATCATGATTAGATGTGTCCCCGGTTATGGACAACTTTGAGCAACTCATCCGAGAATTTTCAGATTGATCTCATTCACCTCTTCCATCTAAAATCAATGGGTCGAACCAATGGGGAGTATCAGAGCTGATCTCAGAGGTCTGGGGTTTACCAGGGTCTGTGGAGATGCTTGGGATGACCGGGGTGTACCGGGAGTCCACGTGCTGAAACTGCTTGAGGTTATGACCGAGGTTTACCGGAGTGCCTCCAGGTTGCGACCGGGGTTTACCGGAGTGACCTTGACTATGACAGGGGCGTACCGAAAGTGTCATGCTGCTGCTAGATTAGACCACCTTATAAAGATAGGAAAACTATTTTGCGTAAAGGAAAACCAGCCGCACCACATAGAGCTTGCCAATACATTCTATTTTCCACAGGCGAAATCCCGGTGAAGCTTGCCAATACATTCTATGTATTGACCCTTGCGGCTACAACATATCATGTTGCAAGTTACCATACCAAAGTAAAGTTTATGAAGTAGGGTTACAACGCTATACTCAACTACTGCATGTGAGTCGATGGACGCGACAAGACTAGATATTTACTCTGCTGCATGATTGTATTGTAAGCTAACCATGAGCTAAGCAGGTGTGTATTGTATTGCACTGGATCTTCAATGTAAATACTATGACATGTGATGTATTCTTGGTATTTCATCATCGACTGTGCATGTCAGCTATTGATTCAGGGACTAACACAGTAAGCGCAGAGATTCGGGGCCCTGCTTCGGGACTGGGTCGCGACACTTACTCGCTAATACCAGTGGCTACCACTTTCATGAATACGACCGCACAAACCTTAACACTGATATTCGTACTTAAGTTTAATCATTCACACACACAGTCACATATTACTACCCCAATATCGCAAAACTAGTGCAAAGAGTCAAACTTATCATGTTAAATAATCTACAAGATTTATGCAAGTTTTCATATATACCACCCATACATACCTATGACTAACCATGCAAATAACCAATTTCTATTCAACACTCCCAAAAAGATATAAGTGAAGCAAGAGAGTTATAATACTTTCTAAAAAAAATTGGACATGCTCTAAAATATAAGTGAAGCAAAAGAGCATTCTATAAATAACAATACTCCAAGTGTACAAAGATAAGCATTCAAACTTCACAAGATATACGTGAAGCACACATAGCATTTTACAAAGCCGTACTCAAAAGATATGTGTGAAGTCCAAAGCATTCGATAAATCAACAAAGGACTATCACATACCAGCATGATGCATAACTAGAAGGAATAAATAAATAAAAACAACTGACACTCCAAAAATTTACGCATATCATGTGAACAAAGAAAATCGAGACACACCAATATTTGTCGAGGAAGAAAGAGGGGATGCCTTCCGGGGAATTCCCAAGCTTAGATGCTTGAGTCTTCTTGTATACTTGGGGTGCCTTGGGGATCCCCAAGCTTGAACTCTTGCCTCTCCTCATTCCTCTCAATCAATCTCTCCGTCAATCTTAAAATTTTCATCTACACAAAAGTCAACTAAACTTTTATTAGAGGGGTTACTACATATAGCATCAAATCTCATTATGTCTTCGTGTAACAATATTTTATAGTTATAATCAAACATTACCTGTTGTATGCTATCAAAATTATAATGCTCCCACATCAATGGGGCTTGACAAAAATGCAAACATAAGAAAATAAAGAAACTATAACAGCAAGTTGTGAAAATGGGACAGTTTGTAAAGATGTAGATGGAACATATACTTCTGTAACTCAAAAAATTCTGAAAACTTAGGATGTAATAAATAATTTGTATAACCATACTGTGCAAACATTTCAGAAGCTTTGCACATTCCAGTAAAATATGATATTCAAATAGTACATAAAAAATTATGTTTCTGCTCAGCACATATCAAACAAGCAATTTAAACACCCTAAAGGCAAATCTTGGCACATTATTTTTATAATACAGTGAATTTGTAGAAGGGGATAATTATTTTGTGAGAAACTTCCATGATTTTTTTTACATTTTTCCATGAACATGAATACAAATGTTCAACGTCGACCGTCACTTCTTCAATGCATAACTTTCCAATCATTTCTCTTTTTGAAAAACTTTTAGGTTCCCCACTTTTTTTGGTTTTGAAGATTTAATAAGCACACAAAGTAAGAAAATAACTCTCTAAAACTTTCATGTTGTCTCTTAGGCAGAGCTTTCTTTAAAGCCATTAAGCTACGCACGAAGTGCTAAATTCATCATTAAACCAGGATCCCAAGGCAGATGGCATCCAATTTTAATCAACAAAGATTTGGATCTTAAATATGATCACAAAGCAATAACATGTAACAACGAAGTCTAACTCTTTTCCTATGTATTGGCATGTCATAAGAGAACAATTCATTCATTCATAATAAAGGCCAAATGCATGGTGTAGGTAATTTCTTGCAATTTTATTGTGTTTGAAACATAAAGACGTAGATATGGGGTTCCTCTCTCATAATAATTGCAAGTAGGAGAAGCAAGCACATGCATATTATATCCATTATAATCATCATGTGCAATGGTAAAACACAATCCATCAATATAATCTGTAATAACTGAAAACTTCTCTGATATAGTGTAGTGGAGTGAATCCAAAAAGATAATAGGACTACCAAGTGTGGGTGCAATAGCAACAAATTCATTCTTAGCATAAGGAACTATAGCATGTTCATCTCCATAAGCATCATTCATAGTGGCATCATGGCCATAAGCATAGCAAGCATCAAGTTCATAAAAAAAGATATTTCAAACAAATCCAAGGGGTCATAGCATTCATCACATGCTAAGCATAGTGGTAAATTAAACAATTTATGTGTTAAAGAGTTACTCTCATTAGAATGTGGACACTGGTATCTAATCGGCCCATCCTCCCGTTGTTCTTCACTCTCCTCCTCATCTTTTTTTTTCATCTAACGAGCTCATAGTTTCAACAATTTGTTCTTCCATACTCTTCAAGCAAAGAAGAAATTTCATAAGCACATTTAAAAGCAATAAAATTCTTCTATTTGTTCAGTATCATAATAATCATAAACATCATTAGCATCAGAGGCCAATGTTTCATTATCATTAAATTCACATTGGAAGGGAAGGTGTGGAATGCCCATCATAGAACAACAAGTAAAACCATACATAAAGCACATATTTTTAAGCACACCAACGTACGATTTTTATTTGATCCCATAAGTGTTTCATTTTTTAAGTCAAGTAATAATCCCTAAAGTATTCATGATGATCCAAAGTGTATCTCGTTGTCAAGTTCAATGGGGATTTATCAGGATTATCAAAATATATTAATGTTCTGCACATAACTAACATCAAGGGTTTAGGAGGTTTCCCATCTCCATGAGTACCAAGTACAACTTTGTTTTGGTGTTTCGTGTTCCATATCCATAACAAAATATGGAGAACAAATTATAACAGAAAATTAAATCCACTTAGAGATAAAGCCAACAAGCACACACGAGAATATTCACCCCACACTATTGCTCCGGCAACGGTTCCAGAAAAGGTCTTGATAACCCACCGGTGTAGGGGATCCGTTGTAGCCTTTTTGATAAGTAAGAGTGTCGGACCCAATAGGGAGCTAAAGATAGAACTCTACAAACACTTAACATTTGATTTACCTAGAACAAGGATGAAAAGAAATTTGCAAGAATAAAAAGATAGTTTTTCAAGATAATAAATAGTTAGCTGTTGTTTTAATAAAAGAACAATAAAGTAAAGAGTTTCGGAAGAACAATAAATAAAAGGATTGTCCCTAGGCAATTGGATATGAAACGATAGTGATACTCGTCATACTCCTGAGAGAGAGGCCTAAGCTAACATAATCTCCGTACTTGGATCATATGTTCTTATGATTGGAACTCGAGGAAGCATATGCAAATACTAAAGATTCATTAAGGAAAAACCTAACCATATTAAGTTAAAAGTCCCCTATAATCCCATATGCAACAACTCACGAACTCGGGTTTAGGCTTCTATCACTCCCGCAACCCACTATAAGCAAATCATTAACATATTACGGCACCCTACAACGGGAATCCCACATGTTTGCACGAGACGGCGAGCACCATAATAACATATAACTCATATCAACCATACAATATCACAATTAGCCATAGGACAAAAAGAAACTAATCAAACATAATAGAGGTGCAACACATCATTGGATACTAATATATAGGATCAAATACCATGTTTAAGTAGGGATTACAGCAGGGTGAGAGAGAGTACACCGCTGCACGGAGAGGGAGAAAGATGACGATGACGACGGTGAAGTTGTTGGAGATGATCGCCGTCACGATGGTTCCCCCGACGGCGCTACTGTGCCGCCGGGAGAGAGGGGGGAGAGAGACCCCCTCCTTCTTGCTCTTGATTGGCCTCCCCCTAGATGGGAGAAGGGTCCCCTCTTGTCCTTGGCCTCATGGCCCCTAGAGGGTGGGAGTCCCTCCGAGATTGGATATTTCCTCCTATTTTTTCTCTCGGTTGTCCTCAATGTTTCGGTACTGAGCTCCAAACGCCATACGGTCTAGCCACATGGGCAGCGCACCCCAGGGCCCGCGGTCCGTCCACCATGTGGTGCCTACGTGTACCGTCTTGCGTTGATTCTTCCACCAAAAATTCAGGTACATTCCATAAAACATTCACACAAAAATTCAGGTCATTCCGGCTCAGTGAGAATTTTCACCTAAAAACCCAAAACAATAAAAAACAGGAACTGGCCTTTGACACCAAGTTAATGGGTTAGTCCAAATAAGAATAATATAAATTGTTGCCAAAAAGATGTAAAAATGGTATGATAATAGCATTAAATAATAAAAAGTATAGATATATCGGAGACGTATCACCCGACATTTGGCTTGGTTTGGGTCCGGACGGTATTGTCAAACTTTGTATGTCTGATTGTAGCTTGGCTATTTGAGTAATACAAGTCATTTCCTGCAAAGAAAAAAGACCCATCACATATTGCGATAAGGACGCAGACCTACACCTCCATGTCAACTTGTCTTAGTTATGTCCTATAATAAACTTAACCAAACAAAACCTAAACTGATTTGGACACCCAAGCTAACCGAAAATTTGCAAGGGCACACACCTAGCAAACCCTTTCTGGTCACCCGATTGCCTCGCGATCCGCAAAGTAGTTGGATACTACACGAGAGAACACATTTTTTTATCGTTGAAACTTATAATTTTGCATTTGATACTTATGATTTTCTCTATCGCTCGTACCAAGTTTCAGAGTTGAAACTTTAAGCGATTTTTTTGTATAAAAGTTATGATTTTATCGATCACTCGTGCTGAGTTTCAAAAGTTGAAACTTAACATGATTTCTCCTCCAAATGTATTCGAAATGGATATTATTTGAAAGCTCTCGTCACGAGAAACGTGAATATGAAAAAAAAAATTAACCTAGACTTTTCTTTCAAAAGTTATGAAAGATTAAAAATCGAATGCCAAAACAAAAAACACGTGTGAGGCACTCGGTGACCTCGCACCTGTGCGTCACAAATCCTCTCCGCCAAGCTGACTATTGGATACAGTACTAGCCGGACTAGTGTTAAGCTAACACACATGCATACACGTACATGATAGTACCAAGTACGAATTCATTTAGCAACCATTTTTTATCTTCCGTTTGAATTCATTTCCATAACTTTTCTAGTTTCTTTAATAGGTGCAATTACTATGGCTCGGCAATAAGAAACACACATCCAACCTCCAAGATAGAAATTAACAAACCTACAAATCAAGGGTACTTACTAACACCCATGACCCCGCTTATGGTAGTAGTTTCATCGAATGAGGCATCGGCGACGTTGAGCTTCACTGTCATTGAGCCCCGAATTGGTCGTGCGCAAACGTTCAGCGCCAAGCCATACGGGATACGGCGCGATCCATTGTGACCCGTGCGCGTTACGCAGGCATGCGCACATCATCAAATCACGCATTATTAGGATCAGGAATCAGGATGATGTTGTACTGTCGTGGTCGATCCACAGCGTGTGGCGTGGACGCCGCGTCGCGCGGTAGCAACATTGAAAACATACCCAAGTGGCATCTGCTGCTAAAACATCTAAATCGGTGGAGCTTTATTTAGAAGAGCAATTTATAACTCATAAAGGAGGGCGTATGATATGGTGCTGATGAGTAGATCGTCGCAAAAAAGGCAAAAACGTGGATGAGTAGTTAGGAGTTCTTTTTCTTGGACTAGTCACTAGTTGGTGGTGTTACCGTGTTACGCTGGTGTGGAGAAGGCTTACAAAGCAATCAGTACGGGGGCAAGTCTGTATGGTAAGCATTTGCACAGTCCTCTCAATAATTGTGGTTTCGAGCTAATAAGGACCTTCAATTTGTAAGCTAACACAGGCAAGTAAAGTTAACGCAGATCGGGTAATCAGACTCAACAACCTCTGACATGTGAGTGCTGGTGATGTGTGGGGGACGGCGGTGTGATGCGTCGTCTACGATGCTGGCTGGGATTCTCCGTGTCATCCTGACACTCAGTGACGGCAAGGATGCATGGGCACCGATACACCTTTCGATGGAGGGAGATGACACGTAGAGGGTACGTTACATGGATTGTGGTGTGGCGCTGTGTGTGCGGCTGTACCTTTCGAAGCGTGGTGCGCTGCTCCGTGACACAGGATCTCCACACTTCCACCTGCCCTTCACGAATCCGATGGATGGCACCACCTTATCTCTTTTTTTTCTTTTTCTTTTTTATTAAGGGGAAGGCACCATCTTATCTGTGACTCTTTTTTAGGAAAATCTTATCTTTCTTTTAGGAAAGATAGCTAGGCTTTATTCATTAATGGTAATGTTCAAAGGAATTACATCCACATCATGTGGCATGCCTAACCACACATGTCTACCCTGAGGGAGGGAGACACCATACCTAGCTATTGTATGTGTTTCAAAATTTGAAGCCCTGAGTTCATGACAAAAATTACATATATATAGAAAACATTCTAATAGTTTCTTTAATCTCACGAATGATGCCCGCATAACTACCACCTGCGCCTTCATGGATATGATTGACAACTTGCTTGTAAATCAGACACGATATGGAGGTTTTGCATTCCCAGATCTTGTGCTAGAGAAAGAGCCTCCCTACAGGCCATGACTTCCAAAGATGATGGCTCAACTAGACCATGAATGACGAGTACTGAAGAACCTAGATAGCTTCCGTCACGATCACGGCAAATGGCAGCAGTTGTACCCATATTATGGTCGATTGAAACCACATCATCTTCACCTTTATAAAACCTTCATGAGAGGGAGCCACCTAGGCACCGCTGATCCTGACCTTGGCGCTGGAGTTTCATGCACCTGCAGAGGCTTGATTTGTTCCAATTCTGAAATAAACCGGGTGACAAACAAATAAGTAGATAGCGGACTTTGGTTGATCCCCTCGTGAATAAGTTTACGGCGTGCTGTCAAAATAGCCCAGAGAGTCACCGTCATATTAGAGCTCATCATGGGAGAGGACCTCCACCAACAAAGGATCCACAAGATCCCAAACACATCGGGCCATTGAACACTCAAGCCAACTATGCATCCAAGAGTCTTGCATTCCGCACACAGAACATCCATTCCTCGTCGACATGTTGCTATGCTTTCGTACGTCCTCGGTCGGGAGAGAGTGTTGCGCCAATCTCCAAAGGAATACCTTGAGCTTTGCAGGGACCATAACCTTCCGAAGGGCATCCCACAATTTTTCATTTGCGGAATTATTTGAAGAGCCAACCCTCTTATCTATCTAATCCTCCCTTCTCTTTTTTGTTGCAACTATCATTCTCTATGCCGAACGGACCTAGAAGATGTCGTTTCTTTCAAAATTCCAAGACCAAAAGTCGGCAATATTGTGGGTGCACACAAGAACATTCAAAATCGTTGATGCATCCTAAGGAAGAAAGACCGAGTTGATAACCTCGGTATTCCATGTAGCATTCGACACATCCAATAATTCTGAGACCAACTGCAGAGGTTGCGCTACCAAAGACACTATAAGTCTCATGTTCTCATCCCTTGGTATCCAATTGGTACTCCAAATATGTGTAGATTCTGCGTTCCCAATACACTTAATCGGCCCCTTTTTCAATACATCACGGACTTATGTAATTGCGCACCAGATTTGTGATGGACTAGTAACCAAAGAAACATCTAAAAATTCGAATAAATATTTCACCTTCAAGATTCTGGCACTCAATGATTCTAGCGTCACCAAAATTCTGCAAGCCTACCTCGCCAAGAGAGCAAGGTTAAAAATTTCAAAACCTCTCAAACCCAAGCCGCCCATATATTTTGGCGTGCTCATAGTGTCCCAAGACACCCAATTTGGTTTGAGGTGACCTCTCTTACTTCCCCACTAGAACACTTTGATCATTAATGTGAGGTGTTCACATAGACCCCTGGGCAGCTTAAAACAGGACTTGGAGTACACTAGCATTGCTTGAGCCACTAATTTGACTAAAACTTGTTTCCCTGCAGCGGATAGGACCTTCGCCATCCATCCATGGATCTTGCTCCATAGTCTGTCTTTCATGTACTTAAAATAGCCATTCTTATCTGTGACCTGCATGATGTGTTATGCACTCTCGGGCCCGCTAACCATCGTTTCTGACCCACATACGTCATAGGCCCGCTACACGAGCGTTTCATCCCACCAATTAGGTCCAACCGGAGAGCAAGACAGACTTATGAGAGGCATTGGGCCCTCTCCCCCAAAGACTAGCCTAATAGGAGGGGACACTCCGGCTTATAACTCGTGTTATGCCTTTTCCCACAACCGATGTGGGACTAAACCCAATAATCTTCCCCTCACACATTGGTCGCCATGAGCCTGCTAACACCAGCATTTTCAGCCCATCAACAATGACCAACCATCCGTGAGTCCACCGAGATTTATTTCAAGCACCTGGGCTTTGATGCCACTTGTTATGGAATTTCGGGTCCGCTAACACCAGTGTTTCTGAACAATATGTGTCAACTAGGCCCAACCGGAGAGAAACACCGGCTTATGAGAGGCCTTGGGCCCTCTCCCAAAAATACTAGCATGTTAGAAGGGGACACCCCCACCCTTATAAGTCATGTTCTATCTCCTCCCATAACTGATGTGGGACTAAAACCAACAATTCCCCCTCACACATCCGATCATCATGGGCCAGCTAACACCAGCGTTTACAACCCTCCAATCATGACCGACCACCCGTGAATCCATCGAGATTTATTCCGGGCACGTGGGCTCTGATACAAATTGTTACGCAATCCCAGGTCTGCTAACACCAATGTTTGTGGCCCATATGCGTCAACCAGGCCCAATCGAAGAGAAACACCGACTTATGAGAGGCCTTGGTAGGGGACACCCCCATCCTTATAAGTCGTATTATGTCCCCTCCCACAATCATTGTGGGACTAAACCCAACATGTTGTATTCATTGTTATCCTTTAGCATGGCAGCGAACAAGGTAACCTTATTCCATCTTCAGAGAGTCGTCGCCGCTTCACCTTCCTTAGCAGGACACAAACCCTAACCAAACTAAAAAAAACACCTAAAATGAAGCAGGAGCCCTCCCGCCGGTAAGGGTTGGGGTACACCACGCCTCAACACTTATATTGAAGATGGCCTTATGTTTTCTCTTATAAACACTTGTAATTCTATTCATAATATTCACAATCATTATAGATACACTACTTTGGATCTAACATCCAAGAAAATATAAAGTACTATTTAACTAAAATGTGTTTCCGGCGGTGGCTTTATAACCAGAGGTGAGGGGGTGAATGTATCTCCGGCGGTGGCTTTTTAACCACATTCATTTCTTTTGTTTGAAGACACCCCCATGTGGTTCATGCATTATCTAAACATCGGGTCCTTCTACTGTCCATGTTACGGCCTTGGAGATGTTAGTACAAAAGTTTTGGCCTTCCAATCTTCATTGGTGGCGAGTGACCATTTTGGGTGAAAACATCCAAGTGTGGCTCACCATCAACAATCATTAGCATTTACTCCCCCAGTTCCTAAATATAAGTCTTACTACTGACTACATATGAAGCAAAATGAGTAAATCTACACTCTAAAATACATCTATATACATCCGTGTGTAGTCCGAATTAAAATCTCTAGAAAGACTTATATTTAAGAACAGATGGCGTACATGCTTAATAGAAAGAGATAATGCCTGAACAAATAGTATCACACTAGTCTTGGGTGCGGATGATCTGCTTTTTGTTTCATAAAGTGTGTGTAATTAGTCTAAGAGTTTCTGATAAAAATACCAAGGTGAACATGGTTCCACGCGCATATTTTTAGATTTATTTCAGGCTTTTCGACGACGTGCGTTCAATGGAAGAAGACGTTTTCGTCAACTAAGAAGGCGTCTATGGCGACTTTGTCAATCTCACAAAGATGCTCACAGGGATAGTATATGCGTGCGTGCATTTATAAGGATGAGTGTATGCTCGTGTATGTGAACGGCTTTGATTGTACTGTGTTCAAAAAGAAATATTGTATTGCCCCGCACCAACCGATACACTGAGGTGCCAGTGCAGTTGGTACTCCCCGCGGAAATTAGCCCCCATCGACGTTTGTGTTGCAAGGGCACACGTATTAGGCTAGGCACATGGCTACATCCAGTAGATTATAGGTGAACGATGGATGCAGCGGAGTTTGGACCATATTGTGATCTGATCAAGTGGCACGGTTCTTTAGGCGCGAAAACTAAAGAACAACGTTATATTGCCTCCATCTGTGATGTTCACCAGCTTCTTCCTTCCTCTTCAACTAACTTCTGGTGCTATTTGACATGTTGTGGCGTTTGATTCGTTCAGTTCTTCACTGCATTGACACGATTGCTCCCTGGGCAATTGGTTATTTTGGTTCTTTTGGTTTTTGATAGTTACGGTTCTTTAAAAGTGACAACCAAATCAATCTACTAATTTAGTGGAGCCAATAGTTTGGGTCACCGAAACTCCGGTTCGGTTTTCGTTCTAACCAAAGTGATCGAAGTGGAAGCAAATGTTTGTGACTAGCTGCTGTAAGCATATGTACTGTGTCTTACTGTCTTTACACCCGCAAAAAAAAAAAGTTTGCTTGTAACTATAGCAGCTAGCAGCTATTAACGGCGCGACTATACTCGCTTATTGCGGGTGTTAGCGTCGTGCCGCTCACTTGGGCCGGCTTATAAAAGCAACTGTAGCAAAGCCATCAAAATCATAGTCGATTCTAAAAAAAAAAACTCAAGATCATAGTCACCAAAACTGATTGAGATGTCGTCTATAATATTTTGGAGACTGCGGAGAAAATGTGCAAACTCAGATTCCTTAAAGTTGTGGCCTTGATAATTTTTACGCTTCTGTTTCTTCCATGTTTATGCATATACTGTCTTGTTGATCATCAATTTCGTATATATGTTAGTCAAATGTTTCGTCATTCAACATCACACACGTCAGCAAAAACCATATTTTCAAGTTTCCAATTCAAGTTCCAAATGCATGAACAAAAGATGAAGCATTATGCAACACCAAAGTTCAACTAAAAGGAATCATCATGCACACATCCAACCACCATGAAAAATCACATGTCGTCGGCACCATTGCCTTCTCCCAAGTGCACAACGCTCCCTTCGTATCTCCATGGCATCCTAGAAGCAATGATCTTCAATTGCCTCATCTCCCAAAATGGTCTCGCCTTATCCATGGTTTTGGGATCAAACATTATGAAACGGTTCTCTTTTGCATCGATTGATCCTCCTCAAGCTGAAGCTTACACCCTCCATCTATTGCGGGTTTTTGTGTTCATTTGTTCCCATCACGCCAATTTCTCTCATTGCCTCTTCTCCTCCAACTCCTTTTTTGTTTGCATCTATTGAGCCGCCAACTCCTTGGCATTCATCAACTCATCAAACTTGTCTTTCATTGCCTCCACCTCGCATCTCCTTCGATAGATCGCTCTCAATCAGACGACTAAAGCAGGCAGCCAACCAATGAAAAGCTAAAATCAGTGATTGAATATGAACATTTTCCTAGAAAAAATGCATGTGAATTGGCAAATTTCCCATGGGTTTACTACACTCTGGTCAAGATCCCACATGCCAACAAGGCAAGCGGGTATCATAGACACATCCGGCAACACAGAAAGTACAACCAAGCGACATGTTTTAACAGCGAGCACGGAGTCCCACGAGTCACAAGCAGCTAACAGCCAGAGGTCCAATCCTGTTAAAACTGACGCTAGCCTACTACACAGATGGTTGCAAATGGTGGCGAAAATAGGAAGAGGAGACAGATTTGTGGCAGTACATATATCAATACACCCAATCATCCAGAAGTGTCTGAACAAATGGCGAGGCAATAACACGGCAATGGACATTCTGTCTCGGCTCCAAGATAATTTACTGTCTTCTCACTCCAGAAATGACACCATCTTCGCAGAAACCAATGTGACAGACATAGGTAATATCTAGGTGGCGACAGAAACATCTGCAACATGACCAATCAACTAATGATTATGTAAAAGCAGATACTCAAAAGATGGTAGACATTCTAATCCCCCACCCCAAAAAAGATTGTATATGAACCCGCAATTAATCCAAAAATGTGATAAAGATACTAACATCTATCGTAACCACTTTCAGATGGTAGTACCCAAAAGATGGTGGATATTCTAATTCCCCCATAAAAGGAGGTAGCACTTTGAGATGCAGAAAGCCAAGCCTTTCTTCTGCTGTAGCTAGTATAAACACACATGCACCTTCACTATGGGTAAAATAACATGTGTTGCGCAGCATTTCAAGACTACAAGAGCTGTGCTATCAATTATACATATGTGGTCCCATGTTCTTACAGCAGTTTGTGATAAAAACGAATACTAGTACTAGAGGAAGCTAAAATGTCAAATTCTCTTATATGCAGTGGCAGAGCTTAGTGCATTGCTGGGGGGGCTGTGCCCAACCCCCCCCCCTAGCCTATATATTCCATTTGGCCCCCCCAAAGATCTTGGTGAAGCTCCGCCACTGCTTATATGACATGCAAAAACAAGGTGGCTCACATAACAGAACACTTGAGAAATATAGCAATTTCGGAATCAGATGAAATAGATGCATACTTTAGTAAATAAAATGGATGAATACATTGGCAATACAGCAAACCAATCAGGCAAAGAACCTTACCTAGCTTATTGGCTTGCATGTTGATCCACCACAATGTACATCAAAATAACCCACGACAGGTTAATGATCCACACAGGCAGGTCTTGGCTCTCTGACTGGTCTCTTCTCCAACCACACCATAGTCATAGGTTAACTCTGTCATGGGAGCGATGTGATTAAGTGCAAAAAACATTATGTGTGGGTGCTTGTCGTCTCCATGGTTGTACTGCACTGGCTGCCAGAAGACGTTTGGGGAGCAACTATGGTTCATGAAACGCGAGACATTTCCCATCTTTTTTGCACTTATCTTGATGGGCAGTGGCTGAAATTCGTCAGCTGATACATACGTGCTTTGCTCGCCTATCAGTTCAGGCCCAAAATTCCATTTTAGCGTCTTCTCACCAGGGCACACAGTCTGAAAAATGTAATCATCTTCACTGTCATCCAAGTTAACTTTAAGCTCATCGATGACCTCCCCAACATACTCACAAATAAATGCACCAGCACGAATAGGCTCCCAACAGCGAAGACCCCAGCCTCGATTTGCCGTCCTGAAGACCTCAAAGTGGAACCTGGTCCCTTTTTGGCTCACTCTGTTCCGACAATTCAGGGAACAATGGCAAGCTTCACCACATTCATATATTACTGGCTTGCGGCACACCAACACTCCTGATGAGCTGTATGGTAGATCACCTCCGTTATGTTGCCCACAAGCACAGTTAGCATCACCAGGTAGGCAAACACTCTGGCAACCACAACCCTGCATGGGTGCCATGGAACTGAGGGGTCTCAAGTATTTGACCTGATTAGTATAGGTGAACTGCCCAGGTCCTTTCTCATGGTCTACCTCATTGACGAGACACACTGGGAATGATTCAGTCCCAGATGATAGGTCACGTAGTATAACCCTGCCTCTTGTTGATGGATCTTGTATCCATCGCTGAGTCATCTTCCATATTGCTGCTCCATCACGCTGTCCAGGTTCACGCTGCAACCTGTACTTGAAGCAATTGATGCCAAACTTTGTTCTCTCCTTCCAGGACTCTTGGATCTTATAAAGGCCATCATATATGTAGATTTTGCCAGCTACCATAGCTGGATCTTTGAATCCCCGAACAACCCGTATCTCATTCTTCCTGTGCGTACTCCTCTCGAGAGCAAGGTTGCCCCTCTCAAGCTTCTGGTCATGCCTCTCCTCGGTATTCCTACTGTTACCCCCTGAACCACTGTACACCAGTGTATCTGTGTCATCATCCTCGTTCTCATAACCACCTGCTGCAACTATACATATTGCTACAGAATCCTCGTCTGCTCCAAATTTAGCACTCATGTAATCAATGCCACCCATGCTAGGAGCATGCAGCCCAATGATGCAGAGTTCCATCCTGAAATAGAAAATATCCCCTATTTCAACTCCAGGAGCAGTCCCTACCCTCTTCCCCACATTGGCCCTGATATTACTGGCCATCATGATGGCACCAGCTTTCAGGTCTGCACGTCTGCTTGCATCCTGTGTTTCATCCATCTGAAGATGTCTACGTCTGAGTGCCTCAAAGGTCATATGAACTGCTTCCACAATCTCCCTAGGATTACTTTGTGCTGGCAAGAAAGCAAGCTCCTTGCCAGCAACAAGATTCTTGTAGACAGGCTTAGGGCGCTTGGCCTTAACTCCATCTGAGCCATCAGCAGTCAAACCAGACCTCTTCTTAGCCTTGCGTTCGGATGCCGAAATCTGATTACCTGAATAAGGTTCATCATCACCATTAAGTGCTGTAGCCCCAGATGATCTCGTCTTGTATGCTGAGATAGGAGTAGCATCAATGGCCCCATTAGCACTTGTGCCTGCTTGCGAAAAACCATTCGCGGTAGCATTGAAGGTGGCGAATGATCCAAAGGCAGGAAGGTTTCCACCACCAAATCCTGTAGGAAACTGGCCAACCGGAGTAACACAGACCAACGGTGGGGTGCTTGACTGGTTAATGTTGACTCCCATGGGTGCAGGGAACATTGGAGCTAAAGACCTTATTGGCTTGATATCGAGAAGCTCCTGATTAGGGCCAGGTATAAAATTCCTAGCCCTGTCCATCTTAAATCAATCAAAAATTCCTGCACAAGGAAGGAAAACCTCAGTGAACTATACAGAAATAAAATCACAATGGAGTAAGCAGCGCTTAGAGAATCCTTAAGCATGGTTGTACCCTGGAGAAAGTACTGCATGTAACTACAACCAGCATGGAAGTTAAACACCAAGCTATAGTCTCACATGCTTTTGTTACTCATTGATCTTTTCAAACCAAATCAGAAACCACACCTAGAGTTAATCTACAAGAACTGATGAGACCATCGATGCCCTTTGAGAATTACTTGCACTTTTCAACTAGATGAAGCATTTCCTTCAATGTACTGAACAAGTAGCATTGGACCATTGGTAGCAGGGTAGAGGAACAGTGGTATATATGAGTGTCACTTACTAACTAGCATTGATAATGGAAGAATGCTAGGACACCTAGATAACACTAACTAAAATATGTAAAACTATTAGCATAGTGCTTTTACGTTGCGCCGTATCCAGAATAAATCAATATATGATCACAAACCTGAAAAACAATGCAATAGTTTATATCACTCAAATATCTTAGGTTTCATCATGATTTGGGTTGTATAACATTACAATTATGTTGGTTTGACCACAATTTTAGTCCTCTTAACTGTTCCACTACACAATAATGCTGTCAAAATAAGAATAAAAAATTAAAATTAGAACACAGCACTTCTCAATTCGGCATTTCCTTGTTTTTGCAGTTATTGGAGGTGTACAGGATATGAATATGAGAAAGAAACCATAAGTTGATGGGTTTCAAACACAAAACCTCAGAGCTTTACCGCTAGGACAATATAACTGCTATGCTCACATCTAAAATACTTTTCTTATTTCCCCTATATGTATGCCCCCACTTACATATTTTCTCTGCCACTAGATTTGCTCTTACGAGAATGAGGACGAATCAAGGAAAAGTTTGGAAGATATAATTACTTAGGAATAGAAGGGCCGTGCGGATTTGAATTGGGCTCTGCCATCAATACTAGATTAGCACAAACGGTTTGGAAGTTCGGGTGAAGATCAGCCAAGAAGTTGGGGAGAGGTACTCTGAAAAAGAAGAGAAGTGGAGGTACATCGCGCCGCAGCAGATTTAGAGCAGGATTGGGCAAAGCAGGTGCGTCTTGACATATGAAATATTTGCCCGGCTGATCCTCAATGATAGAATTCAACACCAGGGATATGCTAAAACTTAGGAATTGCCATGTGTTTGATGATGATCATTTGTGTTCTGCCCTTTAGGACCTAAAGAGGATTGGCAGCATCTATTCTTCCACTGCAATGCCAGCAGAAGACTATGGACCTGTCCCCAGATTGATTGATCCCTGGGGAGCTTAGCCTTTTTGATCCAATGGGCTTGTAGACATTTCAATTTGCCCTGCTTTAAGGAGACTGTAATTTTGGTTTCCTGGCACATCTGGAAGATTTCAAAAGTTCAAGACCATCTTAATTTGTAAGTTTGCTTTGTTGCAGATGCCACCCTTCTTAAGTATAGGGTGAAGAAACAGCTTGCTACCCCTGTCAATTATGGATTGACAAACTATTGCAAACCGTTTTTATTTTTTCTAGGTGATGTAAATAGTAGATTGCAATTTTTGTTTGAGTAACGAAAATAGCTGTGGAGGTGTAGCATTGGCAAACTAGATTTCAAGAACCACATATTCATTGAGATCACTCCATCTATACCAAAAGTTTCATGTTGGTACAGATAAATATTGCAAAAACTTCCCACTCTCTACCTGTAATGCAAACAAAGCCCAAAGTTTCAATCCCTAAACTTCTGTCGACACACATGGCCAACATTCTTTTTCCCCCCACAAAATACGCATGTGGCACTACCACAATGCACCTGACCCATTCTAATTAACTGAAGCGAATCATGTTTCCGCTCACTCCCTCTCTGTCTTACGTTCTGTGGTTGCTAGAGGCCTAGAATTTTACATGATCTGTACCAAGCGAAAAAGAGACGGTAATTTGGTCCAGAATTAACACTGTTAAAAAGAAGGAAGGCTTGGATCTGTATCACTGAAAGAATGCCATAGCAAACTGCAATCAGAAGTTTTCCCTTTAATGGCATACAGCTAAAATGGTCTTCTTTTAATGTTATACAGACCCAAATCTTCCTAAAAAAGAGTCGTGGACAGAATTGGCATGGTCTGTCGAAATGCCGATGAGGTCCAACCAGGTGAATTAATGGCAATTTGATGCAGATCTGCCAGCTAGCTAATTACGTCCACCCTAAAAATGATCCCTACCCAAAATGCGTAAAAGCACCCTGCCTAAAACTAAAAGAGATGCTGTGTTTTTTGCCTTACCAATTTGGGGGAGAAACGAAAGGTCCCCAAAACAAAAATGCACACGGCCGCTAGTAAGAAAACCTAAGCCGGAACAGATCTAAGCAAAAAAAACGCAATGAAATGTAATTAAGGGGAGAAGGCGGCACTATTCAGCAAACCCTAGGAGGCGAGGGCCGAGGGATGACGAACTCGGCGGCTCGGCGCGCCGTCCGAGCGTCGTACGGGGAGAAGAAAGGAGGCCACGCCGAGCCCACCCTCAACCGAGCGACAGAAATGGGCACGGCTCGCCGAGGCCGTGCGGGCGGGCTAACATGGGTCGGGAGAGGGAGGGTAGGCGAGGATGGAAGGAAGCCCTACCTGAGCCGAGCGTCTCGGGGACGAAGGGAGGGGAGGGGAGGAGCGGCGAGATCTCCTGGCCGCCGCCGGCGGCGCCGACGACGACAGCAAGAGAGCGAGCGAGCGATCCCCGCGACGGCGGGTCGCTGGGCTGGTGGAAACGGAGGGGAGAGGCGTGGACCGCTGTGCCTGTGTCTGTCTGTCTGCGACAGCGTGTTTGGCAACATTTAGGAAGGGGAATGGGAGTTTAGAGTAGGGAGTTCTATTGAGATTAGACATGGGATGAGTGGTTTAATTCCCAATCCTCTGTTTGGTGCATGATAGAAATTATGTGTGGGAATTTGAGGAGAAACTGTATTCCCTTGTTTGGTTTGTGGGAATTGACGGGGACTAGACAAGGGAAGTTAACGTAAATTATGATGAAGGGTTAAGATTGACTCACTAAATCAATTCCCTTCCAACTCCCACCCCCTCCCCTATTAATAAAACGGTGGGAGTTGGAGTCTCAAGTCCCATGACTATTCCCTTATGAATTCCCAATCCCCCTAACCAAACAATAGATTTGAAGTCTCGTACCCCTTTAATTCCCATTCCCTGGCTCTAATTATCCCCAACCAAACACGCTGCGAGGGATGGTGGAGGCTGGTTAACCGGCTCGGGTGAGAGATCGTGGCGCGTCGGCCGCGGATCCGACGGCGGAGGGCGCGTGGGCCCGCGCGGAGCCCCAGGTAGGGAAGGGACATGGTGGTGGGGCTCGTTGTGCGGTGGTCGTCGTGAAAGGTTGGGTTGGGTCTCGGCGTTTTCTTGGGCCGGGAAAAACGGGCCTGTGGTTGTAGCACGGGAGAAGCGGAGAGGTTTCGCCCGAGCTAGCAAGTCGATGACGCAGCCGATCGAGTGTACTGCATACTCCAGTCTAGTGCAAGACAGGTCAGAAAAGGAACCGTTTCCAAAACAGAACACACACACACACACACACCGAACCTTGGACGTTAGGTTCAAACAAAAAAACAACTTGTGCGTCGGAGGTGGACCAAACAACGGAGGCTGAATCTGGGAATCGTGGCGGAGGCCCGAGTTAAGAAAGGCCGCCTAGATGGGCCAGTTCTGAGTGAGCGTCTCGGCTCGGCGTTCCGGCTACACCCTCTCCCTCCCCACCCATGGGATCAAGCATTTTTCGTTTCAGTTTTTTTTTTCAAACTAGATAATTGCCTGTGTGGTTTCAAAATAAAAAAATTGCATGTGCGTTGCAGCGTGGTATACAGATTCTATCTAGTATGTTAACGTTGTGATTTATCTGTATGTATTATTGTGATTGTGTACATAAATGTTACCAGATCCCGCCAGTGATTCGCCTACTTAAACAAATTTAGGGTTTTATTCCATGCAAAAAAAAAATTTAGGGTTTTATTTGGTAAGTAGTTATTGGCTTACCAAATAAAACACAATTTTATTTGATATTTTTTGTGAGTCAATAAAAGGCAAGACCATTAATGCAGGCTTTAAGGAAAACCGATGAAAAAACAGACGGAAAAGAAAAGGTCAAAACGGGGAGAGGGATGGGGGAGTGCGTAAAGTTAAACAAAATAGGCGGAAATTCGCAAGGACACGTAGGTATGGAAGCATGCACCTACATGTCCCTGCCTGGTCAACCGGCTGCCTCACAGTCCGCAAAGTAGCTGGATCCCGCACGAGAGCTCGGTAAGTTTTAATCTTTGAAACTTACGATTTTGCATTTGAAACGTGAGATTTTCTCTGTAGTTCGTATAAAGTTTCAGAGTTGAAACATTAAGCGCTTTTTTTGTACTAAAGTTATGATTTTGTCGGTCGCTCGTATTGGGTTGAAACTTAACATATTCTAGTAGTATGTTAACATGTGATTTATCTGTCCGTATTATTGTGATTATGTACATAATGTCACCGGATCCGCCAGTGATTTACCTACTTAAATAAATTTTAGAGTTTTATTTGGTAAGTACTTATTGGCTTACCAAATAAAACACAATTTTATTTGATATTTATTTGGTGAGTCAATAAAAGGCAAGACCATTAATGCTGGTTTTAAGGAAAATCAATAGAAAAATCAGAGACAAAAAAGGAAAAAAAATCAAAACGGGAAGAGGGATGGATGGTACGTAAAGTTCAACAAAATAGGCGGAAATTCGCAATGACTAGTAGGTATGGGAGCATGCACCTGCCTATCCCTTCCTGGTCACCCGGTTGCTTTACAGTCCGCAAAGTAGTTGGATCCCGCGTGAGAGCTCGGTAAGTTTTAATCTTTTAAACTTATGATTTTGCGTTTGAAACTTGTGATTTTCTCGGTACCTCATAGAAAGTTTCAGAGTTAAAAGTTGAAACGTTGAGTGATTTGTTTGATACTAAAGTTATGATTTTGTCTGTCGCACGTATTAGGTTGAACTTAACCTATTCTTTTAAAACTTCTCAAAATATATTTATAATGGATCTTATTAATGAAGAATATGAAAACATAATTAATTTGTACTTGTTGTTCGAAAGATACAAAAAAATGAAAATCAGAAGCCAGAAGAAAAGACACGAGCGAAGGACTCGGTACCCTGCACCAGGTGCCAGAAATCCTCTCCCACAATCTCTCCTTTGCACAAGCAAGCACGGCGTTGCAATTGCTTCATGTGGAAAGGCCGCACACATTCGCACGGTGGATCGCACAAGCTGCATGGTTGGTCAGGGGGGTCGATAGGTGCACGGGATATTTATGTGTCGTGTCAGCAGGCAGGGGAAGAAACCGACCGATCAGGACAAATGCGTCGACGCTGGAGTAGTGAACTTTGCTCGCCAGGTTAGCTAGTACATCAAATACCTGTGTATACACATGTCCCGAATATTGGGGACATCGCGTGACAAAAAGACGAGAACCATCACGTCCGTCGTGTTCGTCTACGTACAGTACAGTGATTCGTATGTATTGGGAGAGAGCGTGGTTTGCCACCCAACAGTACTAGCCAAACCTGTCATAAATGTCCGTGTGGTCCGGCAATCTTCATATCCAAACCATATCTAGGGTGGATATACGAAGTCCCGGACACCGTTGCCACGTCGTTTTGGTCCGGTATGCCCACGCTACCCCATCACCATCCTCACAAAAAGTAAATCCGGACCCCAACCCTAGTCCCAGACCCGCATTCTGCTTCACTTCTCTCACTCTCTCCGCTCCCCTCCGCCCCTCCAATTTCAATCTCCAATCCCCTCTGTCATGCCGGCTCTGGCTCCGGCTTCGACATGATCGACTGGGTGGGGCTCGCCGCTGGCGACTTGTCCAGCGCGTCCGACCCATACGAGGAGGAGCTCGCGCTCCACATTGCGCTCTAGCGAGGGAGCTTCTCCTTGACGGTCGCCAGCTCTTCCTCCACGGTGGCCTGACGTCGCACTGCCAAGTTTCTGCCTGTTGGGGAACGTTGCATGGGAAACAAAAAATTTCCTACACACACGCAAGATCTATCTATGGTGATGAGCATCTACGAGAGAAGAGATCGGATCTACATACCCTTGTAGATCGCTAAGCGGGAAGCGTTAAGAAACGCGGTTGATGTAGTCGAACGTCTTCGCGATCCAAATCGCCGAGCGTCCCGCGATCCCATCACGATCCATCTCGCGATCCAATCACGATCTGTCCCGCGATCCCATCACGATCCGTCCCGCGATCAAATCACGAATCGTCTCGCGATTCTGATCACGGTCCTTCCGATCTAGCGCCGAACGGACGGCACCTCTGCGTTCAGCACACGTACAGCTCGATGACGATCTCCGCCTTCTTAATCCAGCAAGAGGGAGCGGAGAGGTAGATGAGTTCTCCGGCAGCACAACGGCGTAGTGGCGGTGGTGGTGGAGCTGATCCGGCAGAGCTTTGCTAAGCTATACCGAACAGATCTAGAGGAGAAGCAATCTAGGGGGAGAGAGAGGCAGCCCGTGGCTTTTCTTGGGTGCGGCTGCCCTCCCTCTCCTCATCTATATATAGGGGGAAGGGAGGAGGGGTGGCGCCCCTAGGGTTTCCCCTAAGGGGGCCGACGGCCTAGATGGGGCAACCCTAGATGGGTTTTGGCCCTCCCACCCCCTAGGAGCCTTGGCCCCCAAGGCAAAGGGGGCGACTGCCCTAGTGAGGGCGCCCCACCTCCCCTGGTTACGTGAGATGGGGTGAGAGGGGCGCACAGCCCCTTAGTGGGCTGGTGTGCCCCCTCCCCTTGGCCCATGAGGCCCCCCAACACTTGCCGGGGCCCCCCCGAAACCCCTTTCGGTACTCCTGGTCATAACCCGGTACCCCCGGAACGCTTCCGGACTCCGATTCCCTTCGTCCTATATATCGATCTTCACCTCCGAACCATTCCGGAGTTCCTCGTCACGTCCGGGATCTCATCCAGGACTCCGAACAACCTTCGGAAACCAACATACATAACTCAACTATACCGAAATGTCACCGAACCTTAAGTGTGCAGACCCTGCGGGTTCGAGAACTATGTAGACATGACCGAGACACCTCTACGGTCAATAACCAATAGCGGGACCTGGATGCCCATATTGGTTCCTACATATTCTACTAAGATCTTTATCGGTTGAACCTCTATGTCAAGGATTCAGTTAATCACGTATGATGTTCCCTTTGTTCTTCGGTATGTTACTTGCCCGAGATTCGATCGTCGGTATCTCCATACCTAGTTCAATCTCGTTACCAGCAAGTCTATTTACTCGTTCCGTAATACAAGATCCCATGGCTAACACTTTAGTCACATTTCTTGCAAGGCTTGTTGTGATGTTGTATTACCGAGTGGGCCCTCAGATACCTCTCCGTCATACGGAGTAACAAATCCCAGTCTTGATCCATGCCAACTCAACAGACACCCTCGGAGATACATGTAGAGCATCTTTATAGTCACCCAGTTACGTTGCGACGTTTGATACACACAAGGTATTCCTCCGGTGTCAGTGAGTTGCATGATCTCATGGTCATAGGAACACATACTTGACATGCAGAAAACAATAGTAATAAACTGACACGATCATATGCTATGTTTATAGTTTGGGTCTTGTCCATCACATCATTCTCCTAATGATGTGATCCCGTTATCAAATGACATCTCATGTCTATGGCTAGGAAACCTTCACCATCTTTGATCAACGAGCTAGTTTAACTAGAGGCTTACTAGGGACACATTGTTTGTCTATGTACCCACACATGTATTTGAGTTTCCAATCAATACAATTATAGCATGGATAATAAACGATTATCATAAACAAGGAAATATAATAATAACCAATTTATTATTGCCTCTAGGGCATATTTCCAACAGTCTCCCACTTGCACTAGAGTCAATAATCTAGTTCACATCATGATGTGATTTACATTGTTATAAATCTAACACCCAATGAGTTCTGGGGTTCGATCATGCTTTGCATGTGAGAGAGGTCTTTAGTCAACGGTCTGCAACATTCAGATTCGTGTGTTCTTTGCAAATCTATATGTCATACTGCAGATGCTACCACGCTCCACTTGGAGCTATTCCAAATGGTTGCTCCACTATACGTATCCTGACTGCTACTCAGAGTCATCCGGATAGGTGTCAAAGCTTGCATCGACGTAACCCTTTACGATGAACTCTTTATCACCTCCATAATCGAGAAATATTTCCTTAGTCCTCTAGTTACTAAGGATAATCTTGACCGCTGTCCAGTGATCCACTCCTGGACCACTCTTGTACCCCTTGACAGACTCATGGCAAGGCACACACTAGGTGCGGTACACAACATGGCATACTATACAGAGCCTATGGATAAGGCATAGGGGACGACCTTCGTCCTTTCTCTTTCTTTTGCCATGGTCGAGCTTTGAGTCTCACTCAACTCCACACCATACAAATCAGGCAAGAACTCTTTCTTTGACTGATCCATTTTGAACTCTTTCAAAATCTTGTCAAGGTATGTAATCATTGAAAGTCTTATCAGACGTCTTGATCTATCTTTATAGATCCTGATGCCCAATATTTAAGTAGCTTCATTCTAGGTTTTTCTTTGAAAAACTCCTTTCAAACAACCCTTTATGCTTTTCAGAAATTCTACATCATTTCCGATCAACAATATGTCATCCACATATACTTATCAGAAATTCTATAGTGCTCCCACTCACTTTATTGTAAATACAAGTTTCTCTTTGTATAGACTCAAAAACTTTGATCACCTCATCAAAGCGTATATTCCAACTCCGAGATGCTTGCTCCAGTCCATAGAAGGATCGCTGGAGTTTGCATACATTTTAGCATCCTTAGGACTGACAAAACCTTCCGGTTGTATCACATACAACCTTTCCTCACGGGAACCGTTAAGGAAACTTTGTTTTGACATCCATCTGCCAGATTTCATAATCGAAAAATGCAGCAACTGCTAACACAATTCCAACAGACTTTAGCATCGCTACGGGTGAGAAAGTCTCATCGTAGTCAACTCCTTGAACTTGTGAAAAACCCTTTGCCACAAGTCGAGCTTTATAGACGGTTATATTACCGTCCGCGTTCGTCTTCCTTTTAAAGATCCATTTGTTCTGAATGGCCTTTCGCCCTTCAGGTAATACTTCCAAAGCCCATACTTTGTTTTCATACATGGATCCCATCTCGGATTTCATGGCCTCTAACCATTTCTCGGAATCCGGGCCCATCATCGCTTCTTCATAGCTCGTAGGTTCACCGTTGTCCAACAACATGACCTCTAAGACAGGGTTGCCGTACCACTCAGGAGCAGTACGCGTCCTTGTCGACCTATGAGGTTCAATAGTAACTTGATCCGAAGCTTCATGATCATCATCATTAACTTCCTCTTCAACTAACGTAGGCTCCACAGAAAACAACTTTCTGCGCTGCGCTACTTTCTGGTTGAAACAAAGGTTCAACAACCTCATCAAGTTCTATCTTCCTCCCACTCAATTCTTTCGAGAGAAACTCTTTCTCGAGAAAGGACCCGTTTTAGCAACAAACACTTTGCACTTGGATCTGAGATAGAAGGTACACCCAACTGTTATGTTAGGGTATTCTATGAAGATGCATTTGTCCGCTTTGGGTTCGAGCTCATCTGGTAGAAACCTTTTCCACATAAGCGTCGCAGCCCCAAACATTAAGAAATGATAGCTTAGGTTTCTGCCAAACCAAAATTCATACGGTGTCATCTCAACGGACTTAGATAGTGCCCCTTTTAAAGTGAATGTAGTTGTCTGTAATGCATAACCCCAAAACGATAGTGGTAAATCGATAAGAGACATCATAGTTCGCACCATATCCAATAGAGCACGACTACGACGTTCGGACACACCATCACACTATGGTGTTCCAGGTGGCGTGAATTGTGAAACAACTTTCACATTGTCTTAAGTTGTATACCAAACTCGTAACTCAGATATTCACCTCCACGATCATACCGTAGACATTTTATCTTCTTGTCACGATGATCTCAAACTTCACTCTGATTTTGTTTGAACTTTTCAAACGTTACAGACTTGTGTTTCATTAAGTAAATATCCCCATATCTACTCAAATCATCAGTGAAGGTAGGAAAATAACGATATCCACCGCACGCTACAACACTCATTGGACCGAATACATCAACATGTATTATTTCCAATAAGTTACTTGCCCGCTCCATCATACCGGAAAACGGGGTCTTAGTCATTTTGCCCATGAGGCATGGTCTGCATGTCTCAACCGATTCGAAATCGAATGAGTCCAAAGAGCCATCATCATGGAGTTTCTTCATGTGTTTTACACCAATATGACATTTAGCGGCAGTGCCACAAGTATGTGGAACTATCATTATTAACTTTGTATCTTTTGGCATCAATATTATGAACATGTGTATCACTACGATTAAGATTCAATAAACCATTCTCATTGGGTGCATGACCATTGAAGGTATTATTCATGTAAACAGAATAACCATTATTCTCTATCTTAAATGAATAATCGTATTGCAATAAACATGATCTAATCACGTTCATGCTCAACGCAAACACCAAATAACATTTATTTAGGTTCATCACTAATCCCGAAGGTAGAGAGAGCGTGCGATGGTGATCACATCAACCTTGGAAACACTTCCAACACTCATCGTCACCTCACCCTTAGCTAGCCTCCGTTTATTCCGTAGCTTTTATTTCGAGTTACTAACATTTAGCAACCGAACCGGTATCTAATACCCAGGTGCTACTAGGAGTCTTAGTAAGGTACACATCAATAACACGTATATCAAATATACTTCTGTCGACATTGCCAGCCTTCTTATCTACCAAGTATCTAGGGCAGTTCCGCTTCAGCGACCGTTCTCCTCATAATAGAAGCACTCAGTCTCAGGTTTCGGTTCAACCTTGGGTTTCTTTACTGGAGCAGCAACTGGCTTGCCATCCATGAAGTATCCCTCCTTGCCCTTGCCCTTTTCGAAACTAGTGGTTTTACTAACCATCAACACTTGATGCTCCTTCTTGATTTCTACCTTCGCGGTGTCAAACATCGCGAATAGCTCAGGGATCATTATTTCCATCCCTGGCATTTTATAGTTCACCACGAAGCTCTAGTAGCTTAGTGACAGTGACTTGGAGAACTATATCAATCACTATCTTATCTGGAAGATCAACTCCCACTCGATTCAAGCGATTGTAGCACCCAGACAATCAGAGCACATGCTCACCGATTGAGCTATTCTCCTTCATCTTGCAGGCAAAGAATCTTGTTGGAGGTCTCATACCTCTCACCACGAGCACGAGCCTGAGATCCCAAGAACATCTCATATGTTCCGTGACGTTCAAAACGTTTTGGAGCCTCAATTCTAAGCCGTAATGCATGACGCACTGAACTATTAAGTAGTCATCGGAACGTGTCTGTCAGATGTTCACAACATCTACAGATGACACTAGAGGGGGTGGCGCACCGAGCGGTGCTTTAAGGACATAAGCCTTCTGTGCAGCAATGAGGACAATCCTCAGATCACGGACCCAGTCCGCATTATTGCTACCATCATCTTTCAACTCTATTTCTCTAGGAACATATAAAAATTCAAGGGATCTACAGCGCGAGCTAGTAATCTACAACATAATTTGCAAAGACATTTTGACTGTTGTTCAAGATAATGAGTTTAGTTAATCATATTACTTAAAAACTCCCACTCAAATTGACATCCCTCTGGTCATTCGAGTGTCACATGATCCAAATTCACCAACTCAAGTCCGATCATCACGTGAGTTGAGGTGGTTTCAATAGTGAACATCTTCATGTTGATCATATCTACTATATGACTCATGTTCGACCTTTCGGTCTCTTGTGTTCCGAGGCCATGTCTGTACATGCTAGGCTCGTCAAATTTAACCCGAGTGTTCCGCACGTGCAACACTGGCTTGCACCCGTTGTATGCGAACGTAGAGTCTATCACACCCGATCATCACGTGGTGTCTCGAAACGACGAACTTTCGCAACGGTGCACATTCGGGGAGAACACAATTTTATCTTGAAATTTAAGTGAGGGATCACCTTATAATGCTACCGTCGTCCTAAGCAAAATAAGATGCATAAAAGGATTAACATCACATGCAAATCATAAGTGACATGATATGGCCATGAACTTGTGCTTTTGATCTCCATCTCCAAAGCACCGGCATGGTTTCCATCGTCACCGGCATGACACCATGATCTCCATCATCTTAATCTCCATCAACGTGTCGCCATGAGGTTGTCGCGCCGACTGTTGCTTCCACGACTATTGCTAACTCATAGCGATAAAGTAAAGCAAAACGGCGAAAATAATTAAAGACAACCCTATGGCTCCTGCCGGTTGCCATACTCATCGACATGCAAGTCGTGATATCCTATACAATACATGATCATCTCATACATCACATATATCTCATCATGTAATTGGCCATATCACATCACAACATACCCTGCAAAAACAAGTTAGACGTCCTCTAATTGTTGTTGCATGTTTTACGTGGCTGCTACGGGTATCTAGCAAGAACTATTCTTACCTACGCAAAAACCACAACGGTGATACAAAAATTGCTATTCAACCTTCTCAAGGACCGCCTTTGTCAAATCCGATCCGACTAAAGTAGGAGAGACAGACACCCGCCAGCCATCTTTATGCAATGAAGTTACATGTCAGTTGATGGAACCGGTCTCTCGTAAGTGTACGAGTAAGGTTGGTCCGGGCCGCTTCATCCCACAATACCGCCGAATCAAGAAAAGACCAAGGGAGGAAGCAATCTGAATATCAACGCCCACAAACTCCTTTGTGTTCTACTCGTGATCTCATCTACACATAGACCTAGCTCTGATGCCACTGTTGGGGAACGTTGCATGGGAAACAAAAAATTTCCTACGCACACGCAAGATCTATCCATGGTGATGAGCATCTACGAGAGGAGAGATCGGATCTACATATCCTTGTAGATCGCTAAGCGGGAAGCGTTAAGAAACGCGGTTGATGTAGTCGAACGTCTTCACGATCTAAATCGCCAAGTGTCCCGCGATCCCATCACGATCCATCTCGCGATCCAATCACGATCCGTCCCGCGATCCCATCACGATCTGTCCCGCGATCAAATCACGAATCGTCTCGCGATTCTGATCACGGTCCTTCCGATCTAGCGCCGAACGGACGGCACCTCCGCGTTCAGCACATGTACAGCTCGATGACGATCTCCGCCTTCTTGATCCAGCAAGAGGGAGCGGAGAGGTAGATGAGTTCTTCGGTAGCACAAAGGCGTGGTGGCGGCGGTGGTGGAGCTGATCCGGCAGAGCTTCGCTAAGCTATACCGAACAGATATAGAGGAGAAGCAATCTAGGGGGAGAGAGAGGCAGCCCGTGGCTTTTCTTGGGTGCGGCTGCCCTCCCTCTCCTCATCTATATATAGGGGGAAGGGAGGAGGGGTGGCGCCCCTAGGGTTTCCCCTAAGGGGGCCGACGGCCTAGATGGGGCAACCCTAGATGGGTTTTGGCCCTCCCACCCCCTAGGAGCCTTGGCCCCCAAGGCAAAGGGGGCGACTGCCCTAGTGAGGGCGCCCCACCTCCCCTGGTTACGTGAGATGGGGTGAGAGGGGCGCACAACCCCTTAGTGGGCTTGTGTGCCCCCTCCCCTTGGCCCATGAGGCCCCCCAACACTTGTCGGGGCCCCCCCGAAACCCCTTTCGGTACTCCTGGTCATAACCCGGTACCCCCGGAACGCTTCCGGACTCCGATTCCCTTCGTCCTATATATCGATCTTCACCTCCGAACCATTCCGGAGCACCCACATGTTCCATGATGATCTCATTGGATGAACCACGATGTCAAGGATTCAATTAATCCCGTATACAATTCCCTTTGTCCATCGGTATGTTACTTGCCCGAGATTCGATCGTTGGTATCCCTATACCTTGTTCAATCTCGTTACCGGCAAGTCTCTTTACTCGTTCCGTAACACATGATCCCGTGACTAACTCCTTAGTCACATTGAGCTCATTATGATGATGTATTACCGAGTGGGCCCAGAGATACCTCTCCGTCACACGGAGTGACAAATCCCAGTCTCGATTCGTGCCAACCCAACAGACACTTTTGGAGATACCTGTAGTGCACCTTTATAGTCACCCAGTTACGTTGTGACGTTTGATACACCCAAAGCATTCCTATGGTATCCGGGAGTTGCACAATCTCATGGTCTAAGGAAATGATACTTGACATTAGAAAAGCTCTAGCAGACGAACTACACGATCTTGTGCTATGCTTAGGATTGGGTCTTGTCCATCACATCATTCTCCTAATGATGTGATCTCGTTATCAATGACATCCAATGTCCATGGTCAGGAAACCATGACCATCTATTGATCAACGAGCTAGTCAACTAGAGGCTCACTAGGGACATGGTGTGGTCTATGTATTCACACATGTATTACGGTTTCCGGTTAATACAATTATAGCATGAACAATAGACAATTATTATGAACAAGGAAATATAATAATAACCATTTTATTATTGCCTCTAGGGCATATTTCCAACAGTCTCCCACTTGCACTAGAGTCAATAATCTAGTTACATTGTGATGAATCAAACACCCATAGAGTTCTGGTGATGATCATGTTTCGCTCGTGGAAGAGGTTTAGTCAACGGATCTGCGACATTTAGATCCGTATGTACTTTGCAAATATCTATATCTCCATCCTGAATGTAACCACAAATGGAGTTGAAGCGGCGCTTGATGTGCTTGGTCTTCTTGTGAAACCTGGGCTCCTTGGCAATGGCAATAGCTCCAGTGTTGTCACAGAAGAGAGTCATCGGGCCCGACGCATTGGGAATCACTCCTAGGTCGGTGATGAACTCCTTCATCCAGACTCCTTCCTGTGCTGCTTCCGAAGCAGCTATGTACTCCGCTTCACATGTAGATGCCGCCACGACGCTTTGCTTGCAACTGCACCAGCTGACTGCCCCACCATTCAAAATATACACGTATCCGGTTTGTGACTTGGAGTCATCCGGATCTGTGTCGAAGCTAACATCGACGTAACCCTTTACGACGAGCTCTTCGGCACCTCCATAAACGAGAAACATATCCTTAGTCCTTTTCAGGTACTTAAGGATATTCTTGACCACTGTCCAGTGTTCCATTCCGGGATCACTTTGGTACCTCCCTACCAAACTTATGGCAAGGTTCACATCAGGTCTGGTACACAGCATGGCATACATAATAGAGCCTATGGCTGAGACATAGGGGATGACACTCTTCTTTTCTCTATCTTCTGCCGAGGTCGGGCATTGAGCTGTGCTCAATCTCACACCTTGCAATACAGGCAAGAACCCCTTCTTGGACTGATCCATATTGAACTTCTTCAATATCTTGTCAAGGTATGTGCTTTGTGAAAGACCAATGAGGCGTCTCGATCTATCTCTATAGATCTTGATGCCTACTATGTAAGCAGCTTCTCCAAGGTCCTTCATTGAAAAACACTTATTCAAATATGTCGTCCACATATAAAATGAGAAATGCTACAGAGCTCCCACTCACTTTCTTGTAAATACAGGCTTCTCCATAAGTCTGTATAAACCCAAACACTTTGATCACCTCATCAAAGCGAATGTTCCAACTCCGAGATGCTTGCACCAGCCCATAGATGGAGCGCTGGAGCTTGCATACCTTGTCAGCATTCTTAGGATCGACAAAACCTTCCGGCTGCATCATATACAATTCTTCCTTAAGGAAACCGTTAAGGAATGCCGTTTTGACGTCCATTTGCCAGATCTCATAATCATAAAATGCGGAAACTGCTAACAATATTCGGACGGACTTCAGCATCGCTACGGGTGAGAAAGTCTCATCGTAGTCAACTCCTTGAACTTGTCGATAACCCTTAGCGACAAGCCGAGCCTTATAGACGGTCACATTACCATCCGCGTCAGTCTTTTCTTAAAGATCCATTTATTTTCTATGGCTTGCCGATCATTGGGAAAGTCCACCAAAGTCCATACTTTGTTCTCATACATGGATCCTATCTCGGATTTCATGGCTTCAAGCCATTTGTTGGAATCCGGGCCCGCCATGGCTTCTTCATAGTTCGAAGGTTCACCATTGTCTAACAATATGATTTCCAGGACAGGGTTGCCGTACCACTCTGGTGCGGAACGTGTCCTCGTGGACCTACGAAGTTCAGTAGTAACTTGATCCGAAGTTTCATGATCATCATCATTAACTTCCTCTCTAGTCGGTGCAGGCACCACAGAAACATTTTCCTGCGCTGTGCTACTCTCCGGTTCGAGAGGGGGTACAATTACCTCATCAAGTTCTACTTTCCTCCCACTTACTTCTTTCGAGAGAAAATCTTTCTCTAGAAAGGATCCATTCTTGGCAACAAAGATCTTGCCTTCGGATCTGAGGTAGAAGGTATACCCAATAGTTTCCTTAGGCTATCCTATGAAGACGCACTTTTCCGATTTGGGTTCGAGCTTTTCAGGTTGAAGTTTCTTGACATAAGCATCGCATCCCCAAACTTTCAGAAACGACAGCTTAGGTTTATTCCCAAACCATAATTCATATGGTGTCGTCTCAACGGATTTAGACGGTGCCCTATTTAAAGTGAATGCGGCAATCTCTAATGCATATCCCCAAAATGATAGCGGTAAATCAGTAAGAGACATCATAGATCGCACCATATCCAATAGAGTGCGATTACGCCGTTCGGACACACCATTACGCTGAGGTGTGCCAGGCGGCGTGAGTTGTGAAACAATTCCACATTTCCTTAAGTGCGTGCCAAACTCGTGACTCAAATATTCTCCTCCACGATTAGATCATAAGAACTTTATTTTTCTTGTCACGTTGATTCTCTACCTCACTCTGAAATTCCTTGAACTTTCCAAAGGTCTCAGACTTGTGTTTCATTAAGTAGACATACCCATATCTTCTTAAGTCATCAGTTAGGGTGAGAACATAATGATAGCCACCGCGAGCCTCAACGCTCATTGGACCGCATACATCGGTATGTATTATTTCCAACAAGTTGGTTGCTCGCTCCATTGTTCCGGAGAACGGAGTCTTAGTCATCTTGCCCATGAGGCATGGTTCGCACGTGTCAAATGATTCATAATCAAGAGACTCCAAAAGTCCATCTGCATGGAGTTTCTTCATGCGTTTGACACCAATATGACCAAGGCGGCAGTGCCACAAGTATGTGGGACTATCATTATCAACCTTACATCGTTTGGTATTCACACTATGAATATGTGTAACATCACATTCGAGATTTAATAAAAATAAACCATTGACCAGCGGGGCATGACCATAAAACATATCTCTCTTATAAATAGAACAACCATTATTCTCGGATTTAAATGAGTAGCCATCTCGCATCAAACGAGATCCAGATACAATGTTCATGCTCAAAGCTGGTACTAAATAACAATTATTGAGGTTTAAAACTAATCCCGAAGGTAGATGCAGAGGTAGCGTGCCGACGGCGATCACATCGACCTTGGAACCATTCCCGACGCGCATCGTCACCTCGTCCTTCGCCACTCTCCGCTTATTCCGCAGCTCCTGTTTTGAGTTACAAATGTGAGCAACCGCAGCGGTATCAAATACTCAGGAGCTACTACGAGCACTGGTAAGGTACACATCAATAACATGTATATCATATATACCTTTGACGTTGCCGGCCTTCTTATCCGCTAAGTACTTGGGGCAGTTCCGCTTCCAGTGACCGGTTCCCTTGCAATAAAAGCACTTAGTCTCAGGCTTGGGTCCATTCTTGGGCTTCTTCCCGGCAACTGATTTACCGGGCGCGGCAACTGCTTTGCCGTCCTTCTTGAAGTTCTTCTTACCCTTGCCTTTCTTGAAACTGGTGGTCTTATTCACCATCAACACTTGATGTTCCTTTTTGATCTCCACCTCCGCTGATTTCAGCATCGAATATAACTCAGGAATGGACTTCTCCATCCCTTCCATATTGAAGTTCATCACAAAGCTCTTGTAGCTAGGTGGAAGCGACTGGAGGATTCTGTCAATAACCGAGTCATTCGGAAGATTAACTCCCAGCTGAGACAAGCGGTTGTGCAACCCAGACATTTTGAGTATGTGCTCGCTGACAGAACTATTTTCCTCGATCTTACAACTGAAGAACTTGTCGGAGACTTCATATCTCTCGACCCGGGCATGAGCTTGGAAAACCATTCTCGGCTCTTGGAACATCTCATATGCTCCGTGTTGCTCAAAACGCTTTTGGAGCCCCGGTTCTAAGCTGTAAAGCATGCCGCACTGAACCAGGGAGTAATCATCACTACGCGACTGCCAGGCGTTCATAACGTCTTGAGTTGCTGGGAAAATGGGTGCGTCACCTAGCGGTGCATCAAGGACATATGCTTTCTTGGAAGCTATGAGGATGATCCTCAAGTTATGGACCCAGTCCGTATAGTTGCTTCCATCGTCTTTCAGCTTGGTTTTCTCTAGGAACGCGTTGAAGTTGAGAGCAACATTAGCGTGGGCCATTGGATCTACAAGATAGATTGTAAAGACAATTTTAGACTAAGTTCATGATAATTAAGTTCATCTAATCAAATTATTTAATGAACTCCCACTCAGATAGACATCCCTCTAGTCATCTAAGTGATACATGATCCATATCGACTAGGCCGTGTCCGATCATCACGTGAGACGGATTAGTCATCAATGGTGAACATCTCCATGTTGATCGCATCTACTATACGACTCATGTTCGACCTTTCGGTCTCTTGTGTTCCGAGGCCATGTCTGTACATGCTAGGCTCGTCAAGTCAACCTAAGTGTTTCGCATGTGTAAATCTGGCTTACACCCGTTGTATGCGAACGTTAGAATCTATCACACCCGATCATCACGTGGTGCTTCGAAACAACGATCCTTCGCAATGGTGCACACTTAGGGGGAACACATTTCTTGAAATTTTAGTGAGGGATCATCTTATTTATGCTACCGTCGTTCTAAGCAAATAAGATGTAAAAACATGATAAACATCACATGCAAATCATAAAGTGACATGATATGGCCAATATCATCTTGCGCCTTTGATCTCCATCTTTGGGGCGCGGCATGATCACCATCGTCACCGGCACGACACCATGATCTCCATCATCATGATCTCCATCATCGTGTCTTCATGAAGTTGTCTCGCCAACTATTACTTCTACTACTATGGCTAACGGTTAGCAATAAAGTAAAGTAATTACATGGCGTTTTTGATTGACACGCAGGTCATACAATAAATTAAGACAACTCCTATGGCTCCTGCCGGTTGTCATACTCATCGACATGCAAGTCGTGATTCCTATTACAAGAACATGATCAATCTCATACATCACATATATTTCATCACATCCTTTTGGCCATATCACATCACATAGCATACCCTACAAAAACAAGTTAGACGTCCTCTAATTGTTGTTGCAAGTTTTACATGGCTGCTATGGGTTTCTAGCAAGAACGTTTCTTACCTACGCAAAAGCCACAACGGTGATATGCCAATTGCTATTTACCCTTCATAAGGACCCTCTTCATCGAATCCGACTAAAGTGGGAGAGACAGACACCCGCTAGCCACCTTATGCAACAAGTGCACGTCAGGCGGTGGAACCAGTCTCACGTAAGCGTACATGTAAAGTCGGTCCGGGCCGCTTCATCCCACAATGCCACCGAATCAAGATAGGACTAGTAACGGCAAGCAAATTGACCATATCATCGCCCACAACTACTTGTGTTCTACTCGTGCATAGAATCTACGCATAGACCTAGCTCTAATACCACTGTTGGGGAACGTAGTAATAATTCAAAATTTTCCTACGTGTCACCAAGATCAATCCAGGAGATGCTAGCAACGAGAGAGAGGGAGTGCATATTCATACCCTTGAAGATCGCTAAGCAGAAGCGTTGCAAAGAACGCGGTTGATTGAGTCGTACTCGCGGGGATTCAAATCGCGGAAGATCCGATCCAAGCGCCGAACGGACGGCGCCTCCGCGTTCAACACACGTACAGCCCGGGGACATCTCCTCCTTCTTGATCCAGCAAGGGGGGAGAAGAAGTTGAGGGAGAGCTCCGGCAGCACGACGGCGTGGTGGCGGTGGAGCTCGTGGTTCTCCGGCAGAGCTTTGCTAAGCACTACGGAGGAGGAGGAGGAGGTGTAGGAGGAGGGAGGGCTGCGCCAGGGGCAAGGGGGTGCAGCTCCCATGCGCCTCCCCACTATATATAGGGGTGGAGGGGGCTGGTTTCTTGCCCTCCAAGTCCATTGGGGCGTTGGCAAAGGTGGGAGGAAAGAAATCCCATCCTTTCCCTTCCCCACCGATTGTTATCCCCCCTTTTTAGGGATCTTGATCTTATCCCTTCGGGATATGATCTTATTCCTTCTAAGGGGGGATCTTGGTGCGCCTTGACCAGGGGTGTGGGGCCTTGCCCCCACTACCCACGTTCATGTGGCCCCCCATGCAGGTGGGCCCCACTCCGGAACCTTCTAGAACCTTCCCGGTACAATACCGAAAAATCCCAAACATTTTCCGGTGGCCAAAATAGGACTTCCCATATATAGATCTTTACCTCCGGACCATTCCGGAACTCCTCGTGACGTCCGGGATCTCATCCGGGACTCCGAACAACTTTCGGTAACCACATACAATTCCCATTACAACTTTAGCGTCACCGAACCTTAAGTGTGTAGACCCTACGGGTTCGGGAACCATGCAGACATGACCGAGACACCTCTCTGGTCAATAACCAATAGCGGGATCTGGATACCCATATTGGCTCCCACATGTTCCACGATGATCTCATCGGATGAACCACGATGTCGGGGATTCAATTAATCCCGTATACAATTCCCTTTGTCCATCGGTATGTTACTTGCCCGAGATTCGATCGTCGGTATCCCTATACCTTGTTCAATCTCGTTACCGGCAAGTCTCTTTACTCGTTCCGTAACACATGATCCCGTGACTAACTCCTTAGTCACATTGAGCACATTATGATGATGTATTACCGAGTGGGCCCAGAGATACCTCTCCGTCACACGGAGTGACAAATCCCAGTCTCGATTCGTGCCAACCCAACAGACACTTTTGGAGATACCTGTAGTGCACCTTTATAGTCACCCAGTTACGTTGTGACGTTTGATACACCCAAAGCATTCCTACAGTATCCGGGAGTTGCACAATCTCATGGTCTAAGGAAATGATACTTGACATTAGAAAAGCTCTAGCAGACGAACTACACGATCTTGTGCTATGCTTAGGATTGGGTCTTGTCCATCACATCATTCTCCTAATGATGTGATCCCGTTATCAACGACATCCAATGTCCATGGTCAGGAAACCATGACCATCTATTGATCAACGAGCTAGTCAACTAGAGGCTCACTAGGGACATGGTGTGGTCTATGTATTCGCACATGTATTACGGTTTCCGGTTAATACAATTATAGCATGAACAATAGACAATTATCATGAACAAGGAAATATAATAATAACCATGTTATTATTGCCTCTAGGGCATATTTCCAACACATACCTAGTTCAATCTCATTACCGGCAAGTCTCTTTACTCGTTCCGTAATACAAGATCCCATGGCTAACACTTTAGTCACATTTCTTGCAAGGCTTGTTGTGATGTTGTATTACCGAGTGGGCCCTGAGATACCTCTCCGTCACACGGAGTAACAAATCCCAGTCTTGATCCATGCCAACTCAACAGACATCCTCGGAGATACCTGTAGAGCATCTTTATAGTCACCCAGTTACGTTGCAACGTTTGATACACACAAGGTATTCCTCCGGTGTCAGTGAGTTGCATGATCTCATGGTCAAAGGAACACATACTTGACATGCAGAAAACAATAGCAATAAACTGACACGATCATATGCTATGTTTATAGTTTGGGTCTTGTCCATCACATCATTCTCCTAATGATGTGATCCCGTTATCAAATGACATCTCATGTCTATGGCTAGGAAACCTTCACCATCTTTGACCAACGAGCTAGTTTAACTAGAGGCTTACTAGGGACACATTGTTTGTCTATGTACCCACACATGTATTTGAGTTTCCAATCAATACAATTATAGCATGGATAATAAACGATTATCATAAACAAGGAAATATAATAATAACCAATTTATTATTGCCTCTAGGGCATATTTCCAACACTGCCATCGATGACGAGGCAACAACGCAAGCACCGGTGCACGGCTCCGCCAACACCGACCCCTGTTGGGAGCCGCTGGGTGCTGGTGCCTGCACCCCCTAGCCCGTTGGCGTGTGAGTTGCAGCCGAAGACGTTGGGTCGCGCCTACCGCATGGCGAGGAGGGCGGCGGCGCCGGGCGGAGTGAGGCACGAGGTCGTCCAGATCCGCGTCGGAGCCACTGCGATCCGCCGAGGACGAAAACGCGATGCTCCGCCTCACAATCCATCGGTCGTACACCTCGCTGGAGACGGACGCACGTTCCCGACATCGCAAGAACGCGGCGGCTCTCCGCCACACACTCAAGGAGTCGGCGAAGGTGGCGCGGTCGAAGGAGGTGGTGGCGGAGAGAGCAACCTGGCTCGCGACGAAGCAGAACCGCGCTGCCCGGCGCTTCGCGGGCTTCCTCATCTCGTCCTTCGACTCTGACACCGACGACAAAAGCCGCTCTATGACGGACAACGACCAACCGCCTTCCGTGCATGCGTTCGCTGTGGGGAGTCGCCGAGACCCCAAGGGGAAGCGACCCAGCGAGGGAGTGCCAGAGTGGGCCCCGTATGTTCAAATCTACGTTTTTATGTTTAATTAGATAAAACTTAAACCACTTCGGCCCTTTTGTATGAACTATGTGGATGTTTGACATCGGAATTGCTAAATTTTATGATATATCGTATGATCGACTAGTTTGCATGTAGTTGTATGAAATAGAGTAGGCAAATTTGAAAGTTGCGGTCGAGGATGGAGGGAAAAGGCAACTGTCGGAACACTAATATTGGGCACGCCGAGACATGTCCGCGGACGGTTGTGGAGCACAATTCGATTCTTCCCACTATAGATGGTCTAAACCCCCTCCCAGAACTTAGTTTTCGGTGTGAGAAATGGAAGAAGACGAAGAAAAGGACACAGAGGGAGAGGAGCAGAAAGAGACGCACAAGCCAACCAGGCGCTTGTAACCAGCCTGCGTGCGCCACATCCTCCTGCTATAAGAGCATCTACAGCCGGACCTAGCAAATCTGACCCCTTAAACGCCCGCGGATGCGCCCAGTCAATGACCGGGCGTGTCCGTTTTGAGCCCCTATAATTTGGTCCGCGCAGCCACACTTCTCATTTTTCTTCTCATATGTCCGGTCACTTGCACGTGATTGGTGGAGAAGAAGAGAGAGAAAGAAAATAATGAATAAGAAAAGAGAAAAGATGGTCCAGAGTGGGGTCGCGTCCTACGAGGTGGACTGACCGGGTGTGTCCGGGCGCGTCCGCGAGCCCTCATATCGTCCCCATATTTGAGATGGATATGAGGGGTGCCGGTCAGTCCGGGCGTTTGAGACGGATATGAGGGGTCCGGTTGGGTCGCATTTTTGTGACCGGTCAGTGACCGGGAGGGCGTTCCGGGCGTTTGAGGAGCATATAAGGGGTCCAGCTATAGATGCTCTAACATCACTCGCCGTTGTAAGAGCACATTTATCCATGTGTGGTTTTGGTAATTGATGACAATCCCTATGGACTAATGATTGCCTTGAGTTATATTCGAAGGATTTGTCCGTAGGTACTTCTTGAAGTCCATCTGTTGGTTTCAAGGAGTTTATATGGTGACCAAGGTGGTATTCGAGGTTTTATCCGAAGATTGGTCATGTGAGAGTTGAGCCTATTGCAAGCATGTCTTGAAGAAGAAGATTGTTTGAGCATTCATGTTTACCTTCAAGACATCATCTTTATGAAGAGAGAAGATAAGATATAAGGTTGATCAAGACTAAGTCAAAGAGTGAACCAAGTTGATCAACACACAAAGCATACAAGATACACCAAGAGGGATCAAGTGATCCCATGGTATGGTAAGCGTTGTCCATTACGCTTTGTGTACTAACCCATGGTCTACGTGAGTGTTCTTTGTAGGGTTAGGTATATTTCCATGGGATTGCATCAAGAGGAATATCCCATACAACCCATGGAAGATGACATCAAGTGGTGATTGTCATCAAGGTTGCGGTGTGCAAGTTCAAGTGAAGCATCACGGAGAGATCATGCTTGAAGCTTGCCGTCCATTGTGGTGACAATGGACTTGTGAAGATGTGCCGAAGAGTGGCTCACCCATAGTGGAGTATGGGGGAGCAATCTACTAGTCTTCATCGAGCCGGCGCAATCAAGAAAGGTGGTCCATCTTGAGAAGGCAAGATCGTCATCATCTAGCTCAAGTGGACTATGCGCAAGGCAAAGGTTTGACCTTGATAGGGTTTTCTATTTTACCGGTCTCATGGTGGTAGTTGGGAGACCGGGTTATATGATGGATAGCCGTACTATCAAGGGGGGCTCTCAAGTGAGTAGCTTGATCGTATCGTTCGTTGAGAGCTCAAAACGCATTCTTGGCATCATCATCTTTCTTGGTTCTTGGTTGGTTTTTCTCTATGTGGGTTCTTGAGCTTATGGTCAGCTTCATGACAAGCTCAAGTTCATCGAAAACGGAGTCCATATGCATCTTCCATGATGTTTTCAATGTTGGAGTTTTTGCCGGCTCTTCATTCATAGAGGTTTCACATCTCTATATCATTGGCATTTTCATACTGCCTCCTCTTAAGATAACCAGTCGCTGTTGGATAGCTCTTGTCGTCCTGAATCCAACAAGCTTGAGTTTGCTCAATTCAGAGCTCATTTGCAGAGGTTATGGCAGTTCTGGTTTTACCTGTTTTCTTGATACGGTTACACCGCTGTCCCGACCTGATGCACCGCTCGCTCCAGACATCCGGTTTGACCACCACTCCAGGGATGATACCCTGGAGGTGCTGTCACTGAGAGGTCCCCAGCGGTTGTACTGCCCACAGCTGGGTGACCCAGGGTAGCAGCTCTGGGCGGTTGAACCGGCCCAGCACCGAGCTCCAACCGGACACGGTTCTGTTGGGCTCCGGTTGTTGGGCGGACCTGGACCGATTGTACCGCTATATTATATAGCCCGGTACTACTGGTGTCCCAAGCGGTTGTACCGCTGGGGACTTTGCCTGGTCCAGCGCTTGGGCCAAGCTGTTGCATCTTGGTGGAACCACCGACCACCTTTCTGTTGTGGTCCGATGGTTGGGCGGTGGTTGGGCGGTTGTACCGCTAAATCTCTATAGCCCAGTTCTACCGCCCGCATCACCGGTTGTATCGCCCCTGTGCAATTCTGCACATAACGGGCAGATTTGTGGGGACCTATTTAAGGGGGTCTTCTTCCCCAATGGTCCCCAACTCTTGAGCTCGTGTTTGCCCCCCATTGTTGACCTTCTTTGAGCTTGCTAACTCTCAATCCCTCCAATGATTCTTGCTAGTTCTTGAGGGAAAAGAGAGAGGAGATCTAGATCCACATTTCCACCAATCACTTTCTCCTCTATGTGAGGGGAACCCCTTGGATCTAGTTCTTGGAGTTCTTGGTGTTCTTCTTTGTTCTTCCTCTCATTTTCCTCCCTAGCATTAGTTGCTTTGGTGGGATTTGGGAGAGAAGGACTTGGGCACTCCGTGTGCCCTTGCCATTGCATTTGGTGCATAGGTTTGAGTTCTCCATGGTGATACGTGGAAGTGAAGTTTGAGAAGCTTATTACTCTTGGGTGTTTGAGCACCCTAGATCTTGTTCCTCTTGGGTGCCTTGGCGGCCTAGACGGTTGGTGGTGCCTCGGAGCTCAATCATTGTGGTGTAAAGCTCCGGGCAAGCGTCGAGGTCTCCAATTAGGTTGTGGAGATTGCCCCGAGCAATTTGTACGGGTACCGGTGACCGCCCCAAGGGTTGCCAAAGTGTACGGGTACCGGTGACCGCCCCCAAGGGTTGCCATTTGTACGGGTTCGGTGACCGCCCTCAAGGGCCCCTTAGTGGAATCACGGCATCTTGCATTGTGCGAGGGTGTGAGGAGATTACGGTGGCCCTAGTGGCTTCTTGGGGAGCATTGTGCCTCCACACCGCTCCGAACGGAGATTAGCATCCGCAAGGGTATGAACTTCGGGATACATCATCGTCTCCACGTGCCTCGGTTATCTCTTACCCGAGCCCTTTACTTGTGCACTTTACTTTGTGATAGCCATATTGTTTCTTGATATATATCTTGCTATCACTTAGTTATTTATCTTGCTTAGCATAAGTTGTTGGTGCACATAGGTGAGCCTAGTTGTTTTAGGTTTTGTGTTTGACATATTAAACGTTAGTTTTATTTTGCATTTGTTCAAGCCTAAACCGTAATTATTTTAAAGCGCCTATTCACCCCCCCCCTCTAGGCGACATCCACGTCCTTTCAACCATTCTATCATCAGTGCCTGCCTTAGCTCAGCCTAGGCGATGCATGACGATGTCCATGATTTGTATGTCAAGGAAATAAACCGTAAAAAATACCAGCTTGAAAGTTACGAACATCCTTTGCCCACTAGAGATACAATAAAAAAACAACAGAAAATTCTTGTATTTAGTTCACATGCACAACAATACAAACTCACATTAGTTGATTATTTGAGAGAAAAAAGGTCATATCTCGACCCAGCTTAGAAAAAAGGTCATATCTTGACCCAGCTTCAAATTAATAAAACCGTCAACCGGCTAGGATACAATGGTGTGACACATTACATAAACTTAAAAAGAAGTTAAAAGATCACACACGGGAACTCACAAAGACAACACTACGATCAAGGGAAGAGCAGATCTCTCAGAGGTTAGTCGCCATCATAGGGAACATCGTGATTAAGCCGCAGATGAAACTCTTCCTAAAAAATGATCGGCATGTGCAGAAGCCATCACAGAGACACCGAACAGGAGGAAGGGGATATCACACCCACGGGGACAAGCACCGACTCGGCCACCGACCTTGGTGTGTTGTTGCCGGAGGGGAGACAACAACCTCCCCTCGTCGTAGCACGAGTGCCCCGTCCCATTGACCAACAACCCATGGAGAGACTAGGTCCATAAACGAGGGTAGGGAGCTAATGAATTCACCTCCACCATCATTGGCGTATCCGGAAACAACTCACAACCTCCACCGCCCGACATCTCATAGCGCGACCAACAACGACGAATCTACTTAAGAGGGATCCGTTGAGATACATGGGGTGAGAAAGGATCCATGGTGAACGATCGATTGGGGTTCCACAATTAGCGGAAAAAAACGTTGGAGACCATACGAGGTAGCAGCCCAGCAAGCCCACAACCAATTCCTCTTTGATAATAGGGATTTGCATAAATTTAATGAATAATTATGCTATTTTCTATAATTATTTTAAGTGTTACGGTTAGGAAAAAAACCGAATGAGACACTTAGAGAATAGAGTTGGGTAATCGGCTCCTACATCACCATTTGCGGACTGATCTGGACCAATTCACACATGGATACCATATCAGTTTTGAGCGTCGCCGTTGGGATGCCCTTACATGCAGCCTTCTTCAGGTTTGCAGTGCTCGGCGACCCGTCGCTGTACGATCAGGTCTTCGGAACTTCGACGAGGCATGCAACTGGTGCAAAGAGACGGCGGGCGAAGCAAGTAAAAGCTGTTTGTGCCACGCGCCGACGGACGACGCGGCTACTTCCAGTCGGCTAATTGACTATCCAGTCCAGCGTGGTACGAGCTAGTCGAAGCACCGTGGCGTCGACTCGGCTAGACAGCTAGACTGCGTGTGTTGCGTGGTCAATAGCATGAGTGACTGGATATAGGCAGGTGCATGGATGATGGATATGCTCTATGCTCGGCACTCGCGCGTCCATGTCGAGAGGGCAAGGCAGGGGCGGAAACCGATCGACACCGACCTTTCAGGACAAAGTGGCACGTCGCGGTTCGGCGTTTTTTCCTTGTCTGGACTGGAGCGGCCGACTTGCTCGGACGAGCGACTTTGTGGCAGCTTGCAAGTGTCACTCTCTGCGGCGCGCGTTTAAACACGAACGGCGAGCACTAGTATATTCTGCTAAGCACTAAATAAACTTGGGTGCGAAGCATAGACGTGCAAGGGAACGTCAACACGTTGAATATATTTTTTTGTCCAATGGACCAAGAAGAGTTCTAAAAAAAAATGGACCAAGAAGATGCATGGACGGTGAGGTGGTCAGTTTGCATCTGTTACTGTTTTGTACGATACTGTTTTTCCAGGATACACTGCTTTCTATGATTGACAGGTCATGTGAAAGAAGTCTCGAGGAAAAAGGCTACCAGCGAGCAGAGCACGTACAACTTGGAAGCCTGCCGTGTGCCGTCTTCACCCATCTTGCATCTCTTGGTCAAGTCGCTAGCAGGGGCACCCTTCTAAACTCCTCGTAAACTTATAAACTTAGGCCATCTTCAACGCTAATCCGTAAATCTTTCACAACTGTTTGAATCGTGTTGTTTGGACCGTAAAAGCCATTCAATGTGATCCCGTATCGGTCTGTGGTGCGGTTCAGACATGTTTTTTCTGCAAACCGGAGACAAATGTGGGGGCTCAGTGTGAATCCGGACACGCGAAACGTCGCTCTCAATCCCTCCGGCCCACACAAAAGGAAGGTCGAGCCCACGCTTTTGTAGCATCCCATACTGTTTCCGCGTCAAAATCCCCCACTTTCTTCTTCCATTCCCTGCCGCTTTTCGCTCAAATCCCGCTCTTTTCTCCCACCCTCTATTTTCTTCCGCCGCCGACGCATGGAACCGTCGGAGAACCCGTCGGAGATGAAGTCAGCGGAGCTGCCGGAGGATCCGAGCATCATGCTCGCCCGGAAGATCAGCTCGGCTACACGGCATGATCGTCGTGTCAAAGCGAAGGCCACAAAGGAGGATAAGCTCAAGAAGCAGTTGTCTGCCGGTGGGCCTGGTGGTGGCGATGGGCATGGAGGTCATGGCTGATGAGGGGGTCGGCGTGGCCGTGGCGGACGCCGCCATACAGGTGCGCCCACAGTACAGAAGGCGGCGTTGTGGACTGGGCCTTACGAGTCTCCGTACTACTACGCCGTCAAGCAGCTCGGAACCCCCATCGATACGGTGCCTTACATCATCGACGTTAATGCGACACCGCTCTTCTCTGAGTATTCTTCGTCGCAGCTTGTCTGAGCATGGACGGCGGCCGGAGAGCAGATGGGTGCCCGGACGCTGTTCGCTGCAATGCATAGAGCGGGGGAGCCGGCGTACGACGCGGACATGGAGATGCTCGACATCATCCATGACGGAGGCGAGGGAGGAGGGGGTGGCTATGAGGACGGGCGGGTGGAAGACTCGAATCCCACCCAGTCCCGCAACAGCCAGCAGCAGCAGTCCTACACCCAGACGACCATGTAGCAGTCCTACACCCAGATCGGCAATGGCAAACAGCAACGACAGCATTGGGCCGCCGGAGAGCAGGAGGAGGAGGAGGACGGCGACAACGATGATCCGGATGATACAAACGGCGATCTGAAGAAGAATGTCGATGCATGAATAATCGTGCAATCCGTTCGTTACCAGATGTTGCAGCGACAGAAAGATAATTTGGCGGCGGCGGACTATGAGGACGCAGCGGAGGCGGACGCGGAGGCTGCCTATGCGGTGGCAGCACCTCCTTGATCGGGGAGCAGATGGCTGGGATTGCCGGTTCGACAGGGCAGAAATGCACAGACTTTCGGACTGATGTTTTTTTGGATTCGGGCATGTCAAATATAAGCATATCTGCCTGTTTTGGTTGTGATAAGGCACACGATCCGATGCTGGTGTGATCCGGCGTGCTGTGTGGATCAAAATACATTTTAATTTGAATTTACTTGCGGACATATACATGGTAAGGTTGAATGACAGCTACCCACATTCGTGTCCGTGGACTGATCCCCCGTCCGAGGACGGATGCAACGGGATATTTGCAGGTTGCCGTTGAAGATGCCCTTAGATCTTAGGGCCCCTTTCCTTTGATTCAAAAGAATTTTACATGATTTTTTAAAAATTAAAATTCTTCGTAATTTTTTCTACGTTGATTTTTTAATTCAGGTAATTGAATCATGATTGAATCCGATAGAATTATGTTTTATGAAATCAAGTGTGCTATATTTTGTTAAAAATTTAGCATCCATTACAATCTTTTCTTTACAACTTCTTTGTTTTCTGTCTGACATCAAATACTCTATGCTAATCTTATTGAATTTAAGTGGACATGCCACTCAAATCATGTACCTTTACTATTCCCGTGTTTAGAAAATCCTGCAGATCAAAGAGGACCTTAGTTTCCGAGGCGATCCCAAACCACCAGGCACGTACCACCTACGTACATACTGTTCGTAACGTAGGGCTTAACATCACTCACGGTTCACTCATCGATGCCCATCTCAGCTGGCCATCTATCGCCACCCCTCTTCTGTCCGGGCGGCACATGATGCCATGTTAAGGACAACAGAGAGACGAGGTAGCTAAAATTCTTTCATTCTAGCTTACTGATTCCTACCGAATATCTATATCTATATAGATATGGAACCATCCTATTCCATCTGTTCTATAATGTAGTGCGTCCATGTTTTTTAAAATCTAAGTTTAATCATACATTTAACAAACAAAATCTATTGCGATGGGGTAAAAGTTATAACCAACGATTCCAATCAATCATGACACTATATTCTACTCTGTCTCCCTAGTCCCTACCAAAGTACCAAGCACACTCCATATCCCCAACAAGACGGAGCCAAGGGGTGCAGACCACACAGTGCAAACGCTGCACACCATGCATTACCACGAGGCAGCCACACACCCCAGAGGTGAGGTGGCAAGCAAGCGAATGTAGTGGATCAGACAGCCGTCTCGGACTCTCGGCCACCACGCAAGACGGACATGGGCTACATTTTTTTGCGGGAAGAACGGACATGGACTTGTCTTGCCGGAGAGCGACGGCCGGCGACCGACGACGTGGCTACGTCCTCTATTCATCGGTTGCGCAGATGACCAGGATGGGCGGATGGGTGCACGAACGTCGGGATATGCTCTACCCAGGAAACCGATGGACCGGTCAGGACAAACTTGTCTCCTGTCACTTGTCGCGTCGCCATTTTGGCAGTTTTTACCGCTGGAGGGAGCCGACCTGGACATTTGTGGCCAGCGTTTGGATTCAACGGCTACGCCACGAGGCAGCCACACACCCCAGAGTAGTAAACTTTGCTGTTAAGTATACGGGGAACTGAACGCATCCACTAACGGCAACGCCTTGTGGGACAAGATACGTGGACGGTGATGAAGCGAATCCGTTACCGCTTCCTTTCTACGACGAAGATATAACAAAAGGCGACTACTGGACGCATCGGTCCAACGGGAACAATAGCGTCGTGTTTTTTTTTTTTTTGCATGGTAATACGCGTCTTATTTATATCATAAAGATCAAATTACAAGTCACGTAAAAACTGACATGACAAAACTGAAAAGATAGCAAAACATCGCTGAGCTTGAGAAGGGAAAATGCGTCTTGCATCTACTTACGGCCAGACACAGGCAGCGTACGTACATATGTATGTATGTATACGTACGACGTACAGCGACTTGGAAGCGTCGCTTGCACGGACCATATGATGCCTGACTACTGAGATCCTAGACTCGCACCCAGAATTTAGTTTTTGAGGCCATGGAAGCAGACAGCAAAAGATCAAGTGAGCGAGAGATCCAGACGCACAAACCACCCGGCACCAGCAATGCACGTTCCCACAGCTCTTATCCATATTTCACTGTTCACTCACCAACGCCTGCTTAGCCATCTATCTGTCCCTCCCAACTCTCTCAACCCAGGCGATGCATGATGACATGTTCAACAGAACAAGAGATAGATGACCAGACCAATAAAATCTCAAGTAATTACTCGACTTCTTTATATAAACAATGTTGGAGTATCCGTCTACCGGGGCCCTCGCGGGCAGAGAGAGCCTTCTGGCCATCCGTCGTCAGGTTACTTGCCGTAGGAGCCTCTTGGGACGGCTTCGAGCCGTCTAATCTTTCAGGATGACGGCTCGTGCCCGGATGACCCGGCTGAGTGGTCCCTGACTGGTGAACCTTTGGGCGCGCCCGGTGCCATTGTCATTGGGTGACGTCGGGCGTGCCCGCGAGGGCATGTTTGTGCGTTGTCCCTCGCGCGGCGGGCTATCTGAACCCGCCTGTCGGTGTGTACGCCCCTTGGCGGGTTGGTCCAGTCGTGCCACTCGGATGAAAAGGCCGTCGCAACAGACTGTTTCTGGGTGACGTATCGCGAGGGCCTCTCGGGGGCTATCCGCGTCGAGGTTGTCCCGCCGGTCGACGTCCTGGGCTCCCAGCTAAGCAACGTTGCTCGCGTGAGCTGGCCCATGTGTGCACCCGACTGGCTCGATCCTTGATGTTGCATGTCCGACCTCGCGAGCCGAATCTGGTCGCTCGACCAGGCACTCCCAAGCTGGCCTCGCGCGTGGGACTCTAACATAAGTAGATGATACCCCACGCGTTGCTGCTCGAATTAATGGCGATATAACATTGACTTAATTAATAATGTAAGTACTAAAACAAAATATATACTAAATATAAGTAGTATAACACTATTCATGGTTACTGTTGTGGGGGCCACTTGTCCCCTTTTAGGAAATCCAAAGCAAATAGTCGACTCACTATAATAAGCAGTGAGGGTGAAATTGAGAGAGCATCTTGCATCTCTACAGTTTTGTATATTCCCACCGTTTTTAAATATAAGTTTTTTAGAGATTCTACTACAGACTACTTACGAAGCAAAATGAATGAATCTATACTTTAAAGTATGTCTATATACATCTGTACGTAATCCGTAGTGGAATCACTGAAAATACTTATATTTAGGGGTGGAGGGAGTAGTAAGATTGCCCTTAGGTTTGCTCACACTACTATTCCCATTTTGTGTTGGCAGATAGTACTGTCCATGGAATGAGTGACTAGGAATGAAAAATATAGAATCTACGGAATTCCAGTGAGAAGACTGATATCTAACATTGACAAACAATATTGTGAATGAAAAAGAAAATAAGTTTAGAAACAGACACTACTAGGAGAAAGGCTAGTAATAGCGCTGGAAATAGGGCTAGCAGTAGCGCGGGCCCCAGCGCTACTAGTACGACGCTACAGCTAACCTGTAGAAGTAGCGTCGGTGTGCCCGCGCTACTGCTATAACTACTTAGCAGTAGCGTAGTTCTGGCCAGCGCTACTGCTACTTAGCTGTAGCGTAGGCCCACAGGCGCTACTGTTAAATAGCTACTGCTACATAGCGGTAACGCTGGCACCCTGCGCTACTGCTTACTGCTAAAGAGCGCTACTGCTATATTTACGCATTTTTTCCCTGCTACGTATTTGCGTTGTATTTGTACATGTTTTATACAGTATTATAATCATATCCGAGACATGCAATATGCTCATCATATCATACACATAATAGTCTCATCATATCATCACATCATCCAACACAAATCATATCGTCTCATCATAATCACGATATAGCGATACAAGTTAGGTGTCGACATGTCTCGAATACAAGCAACTGCATGGTCATCACATACACATGTCTCATCATCTATATCTAAATAAAGATATAGAAGAGAAGAGCGATCACTATGAGCAAGAGCGCGATAATGTAGTTTTTGAGGCGCCGGTTCCTATCCCTCTCTCGCGCTAGCGTGCACCACCTCAAGTAACTATCTTCCGCTTCGGCTCTGCTATCGAACCCTCTCTGGCTACCGCCCGGAAACTGGTGCACTTGGGCCTGATACTCAGGCCACTCGTCGTACACTCCTGGAACCTTCCCTACATACACGGCGTAGCACTTCTTCGCCATCGATGATCTATGTACCTGCATCGTCACATGAGTCGATAATATGCAACATAATATATAGTTGAGCAACAGAAAGAGACAGAGTTAGCAAAAATAGAAGCAACATATCATAAGCATAAATAACAAAGTTCATCGTACCCAAACTACCCTAACTAGAGTGATCTTCGCTAGTTGAGGAGGACGGTTTAATTACATCACAAAGTTTCATCGTGCATAACTCAAAGTTTCGTCATAGAGAAAGTAGTGACTAAACGGACACATTGTCATATATCGTCAATCACTCCAACATGTCATGCCATCCTTCCAAATCAGGGAGGAAGGACCCGAGCGTAGTGAAAGGCTTCAGGTCGAGACGTTGAGCGGCTACGCGTGTTCGGACGTCTTCCCGCGACATTGGCCCTTCTTTGTAGAACATCCCTGTTTTTTCGAGGACCTCCTTCATGATGACTTAGGCAAGTTCACGCTGGATGTGATAGAACTCAGCTCGCAGTCGATGATCCGGTACATTTCCTATTCTCTTTGCCCATTCCAGAATATCGGCATTGCTGGATTTAGGTGACATGCGAAGGTTCTGGCAATCCCGTTTGTACTCCAGCATGTGGTGGAGAACATAGAATCCATCACTGAGAGTACCTCTCGGTTTCTAGATGCAGCAAAAGTCGATCTTATGGCTAAAGCAGGGCACACTCTTCCTTGTCTTCTTGAGCGTGATCTCTCCACCCCTTTGGCCGTAGCTTAAGATAGCACTGTTGAGAATAGCCTTGATGTGCGTGTAATCCTTTTTCTTCACGTTCTTCGACGAGTCCAAGTAAAGAGCATGGGAGAATTGGGGGTAAAGAATGATGTGGACGGCGCGCCCCTCGCTGCACAAAATAAGAACACCTCAAATTAGCCTCCACGCGTGCAAATGAATGATTGAAATCGAAGGAAGGATATCCACAGATGACTTACATGGGATGATAAGGCAGGAGAATCGACTCCTTGTCCTAATTGGCGACCATGAAATCGGTGATGTAGTTCCTCGCATATTGACGGTGCTCTATGCAGACTGCCAAGAAGCCCTCGTGCATAAAGTACGGGTCAGCGACATAGATATAAGATATTTGCTCGCGGCTAATGATGTAGTTCATGTACAAGGCATACAGGCGGACGAACGTAAAATTCAGCCTTGTCATCTGAAACAAGTCGAAGATGTAATCGAATCGAAGAAAGAACTTATCCACGGGGAATGTCTGGACGTACAACCTTTGCTGCGGCACGTTAACCACGTAGAGCGGGTATCCTGGATTTGTCGAGGCGGTAAGGCTTTTCTCTCTCAACAGCACATCGTCATGAAGTCTCCTTAGATCGCCGTCTATGGCCTCTACCGCTTCCTTAGGTAGGATCGGATCACCAGGGATATGGTATTTCGCCGCACCTTTGATAGGTATACGGTCTTCAACCCGAGGCTGCGGAGGCGGCTGGCTCATAGAAGCAGCTTTGCCACCATTAGTGCCTTTCTTCGTTCTCTTCCTATGCTTCTTTGTTGCCGGAAGTGAGCCGTACATACCGTCCCTGACCATCGCCCCCAGTGTTGTCGGGCTCAGCAATAATGACTGACCCTCACGTTCTTGTTGCTGGGTTGAGGCGGCATCTGGAGGCGTGTCCTGCGACGATTGCAGGAAGAGAGACTTCTTGCAATCAGCCTTAAGACGTTCCTCCTCCGGTAATTCAGGCATCAACTCATCACGCTCAAACCCTAAGTCATACTGCTGAGCCATCAATCATGCGTCGTCATAGCCGCTGGCGCCAGAATTGAGAAACCGTAGAGGGTCATCATCCTCGTCCATGGCATCATCAGCCACTATTGGAGCCTCTTCCTCACGCCGTCCGCTATCACCCGGCATGACAGGCGCCGCTAATTGGGTAGGTGGGGTGATGGTGTCCATACCTTGCCGAGGCTGCTTGGTCGTGGGTGTGCTCCCGGCCGTCTCCAGACGAAGGAGACCCTTAGGCCACAACAGGACCCAACTCTTGCAATTGCCAAGCCGTGGCGGGGCCTCGTCGTCATCTCCCCCTTGTAGTACCAGAGGAGCCAAATCCTCGTAGCCCGCTTTGACACTGGCCACGGAAACCTTGAAGATGCCAGGGGGCATCGGCCGGCTGTGGAACAATTGTTCCTTCGGCTTCACTATCGTCGCCTTTCCCATGTCCACCTTCTGGCCACTGATGATGTACATAAGACATGTGTCAGTTGATTTCTTATCGACCGCAATCTCAACCTTCTTATCGACCGCAGTCTCAGCTGATTTCTTATCAACCACAATCTCAACCACCAATTGGTCTCAGCTGATTTCTTATCGACCGCAATCTCAACCTTCTTATCGACTGCAGTCCCAACCTTCTTAGCGACCACAATCTCAACCTTCTTGTCGATGTTTATTTTGTTTAACCTCCATCTTTCCTTTCTCTCCTCGGCGTCCTCACGGTAGTAGTGCTTCCACGTGGCGCCGTCTCCGACGCCGTGCACGCGTCCATACGACGGCCGAGTGCCCACCGGAAGTCTTTTCAATACGTTCAAGGCCCGGTTGAAAGGGGTGTCCCACTTGGGCCTCGCCGACGCCTTAGACGGCGAGTCGCTTTTGGCCGCAATCCTGTTCTGCTCTTTCTGCAAAAGGAACGTGGATCGTTTACAAATGTGAGTAGACGTGCAGTCGAATTGATCAGAAGCTAAAATTAGGGGGTAAATTAATAATTACCAACAGTCTCATCAACTCCCTCGTGACCGCGTCCGTTTTGAAAACCTTCTTGACTGGGTCCCAACGGTACTGAGCCCTGATGACGTCATGCTCCCGCGGGACGGTGAACTCCACCAAGGGGTCTGGGATCCCCAAACTTTCGCGTTTCGTGTCCTCCTTGTCCCATATGCGCATCTTCCCCCAGTAACCACGGCTTTCGAGGCGGTGGTACCCCATGTTCCTTTCTTGAAGCCCCTTCATGTACTCCGACTTTTCTTTGGCAGCTTCGGCAATGCAAGCCGCCTTGAATATTTCGAACTGCTCTTCCGTATTTTTCGGATTATCCTTTACAATCTCGGAGTAGGGTTGCTTTTTGACGATGATCCGATTTTTCACCCTTACTTTCCAGGCGGACAACACATTGCTAAACTTGCCCATGGCTTTGTTGTTTATCTTCTTCATTGCCGGGTCTAGCCACTGTCTAGGATACTCGGTTTCATCCCGACCCGGGAACAAGAAACTCCGGTGCAGCTTCGTTAGGAGGAAGTGCTCCATATTTGGTATCTTCCTTAATTTTTCGTCGTTGATGGTGGCGGTTTCCCGTAGGATGCAGCCTATTTGATTGCCATAGGACATGCGGGCTTCCTCAGGCTCTTTTGGCTCGAAATTGCCGGGGTCCACCTCCGTGACCACCAGTCTAGTAGTGCTGAGCTGGTTTGGGCGTCGTATCCTCTTCGGTTGCGGTTCTGTACCGGCTAATTTGCCAGCATCGGTGCCGGTCTCGGTGCCGATGTCGGTGCCGGTGTCGGTGCAACCCTCGGATGTGATAGGGGGGTACATCAACTGTTACTCATCCAGATAGTTAAAATAGTTGTTTGCCGCCTCGTAGGCGTCGCAATTACCAGAAGCCCCTCCTTCATCATTGTTAGCCATTTTTCCTACGCTTAAGTCTAGTCAATTAATTCTAGATCTAATAAAATGAATAATGGCATTAAAAAGGCCTATGTTTTGCTGGAATGTTGATCCATTCCCGTTGCGGCAAATCCCGGGCACTCGATATGTCCTAGTTTGTAGCACAAGTCATGCCGAAATTCACGGAAAATTTCGGCATGACCTTTGCTAATAAGTGGACATATCGAGCGCCTGAAATTTGCCGGAACGGAAATGAATCAACATTCCGGCAAAACATAGGCCACTCGGAATCATTCCCTACAAACAATGTTCAAATATCCATCTTCGACACTGCAACACATGTCCAAATATACAAATGCCCTAGTTAACATCTACTATTACCACTACTACTAGCAGCACTAATACAAATGCCCTAGTTTAACCCTACTACCCTAACTAAAAAACATCTAATTAGCACTAATTCAGTGAAGGGAGATGGGTGGCCAGCACTCTCACTTGTCACTCACTTGTCAACAAGAAAAGCCTGCATCTAACAAGCTCTACCAAAGACCAAATATGCATTTCAACTAAACAAACATCTAACCCTACTGCCCTGAACACGGCCAGGGATCAACACAGGTGGTATGAACTAGAGGAGGGGAGCGGGGAGCGTGGTAGTACCGTGCGCGGTAGGGTCATAGAGGGGGAGGGGGCGGCTTGCCGGCGATTGGTGGAAGAGGGCGGCTCTTCACGGGGCGATCGGGGTCGACGAGGGTGGCGGAGGCGGCTGGCGGCCGGCGAGCACAGCCTTTGTGGTGTAGTGCAAGCGGCGGGACGGGTAGGCGGAGCGGAGCGGAGGAGAAGGAGACGGGGCGACGACGGAGGTGGCCGGCGGCGGTGCTAACCCTAGGAGAATCACCGAGAGGGGGAACGGTGGAGGAGCCGGGCTATTGCGGGACGAGACGAATTCGATGGGGAATTGGGGGGCTAAGTCAAACGTAGCTATAACGCGGGTGGGGAACAAGCGCTACTGCTACGTTTAGCTGTAGCGCTGGTACAGGAACCGCGCTACTGCTATGCCTTTCCTTTTTTTCTTTTATTTTTCTTTACATTTTCTTTTTTTACTTTCTCCTTTTTCTATTTCTTTATATTTTCATTTACTTTTCTATTTGTTTTTCATTTTATTTTCTTTCCTTTTTGGTTTACCTTTTCTTTTTCTCCTTTGAAAGAAGAAGACCTATCGATATGCATGACGATGGGATCGGAAGGGGATCAGATACAATATATAAGTAAGGATATATATATACATAAACACTATTCTGATCACGGGATCAGAATATTATTCTGATCACGGGTTGAACTTCCTGAGTTAATCAACCTGAACTTCCCTCTGTAGGAACCCGACCTTCGGGCTATCTTTGCAACCGTGTCTCCCCGAGTGAATTCTTCTGTCCAGTCGTGTTCTTAGTGATGTAAGTGTAACCAGGAAACGGTTTTTAGCAACTAAATGCCCGTTTTAAATAGGAATCTCGCTCGTTGGCGGATTTGCTCTCGGGTCGTGATGAATGTGTGTCTGTTACAAGTTTAATGCATGCTGTGGATGTTGTCGAAGCTCTGGCACGATGGGAATTAGGTGTTGGTACGATTTTGGTGCACATTTTTTTGTTATTTCAAACGAATTTGAAATCGACCGTGTTCTTCATCCGCCCGAGATGCAGCCTCCGCTTCTGACGATTTCTCATTTTTCTGTAAAGTTTGCTGGCTGATTTGCGTTCTTTAATGAAATTAAAGGCCTAATACATCGTCAATTTCAATCGGGAGGGTCCATACAGTTTGATTTCTGGTGATTTGATGTTGGCACTCCCGCGGCTGTTGCACGGGGTGTTTTTGCGGTTTTGAGATTTGCCCTCTGGTCATTTTTGTTGTAGAAAGGGAGTTGACAGATCATTTCCAAGGGGGTGCGGACGTGTTCTAATCTGGCGCAGAGGATTTTATGCTTCGGACGAATTCGTTCGTCCATATTGTCTAGATCATCTAATGGTCGTTGTACAAGCTGGACTTCTGTGTTGTTCATACCTGAACTTCTGCTTTTCCTTCTTTTGCAAGGTAATGCAGCAAGACCTGTGTATTTCTTTTTTTTTCCTGTCATTTTTCATTCTTGCATTGGTTTTGATTTTTTGACTCAGTCCCGTGAGCAACCATGGAATTGGCCGATGGACATGCGTGTAGTTTTTATTTTTTTCTAGTATGTTTTCGCACTTCTAATAGTTTTTGGACTTCACAGAATAACTATCCTGAACTTCTGTACGCTAATTTTTTTTAACATGTTAATTTGAGGTTTTACAAAACCCCGAACTTCTATATCTTCACTATTTGAGCTTCTTATTTTAATTTTGTTTGTTATTTTTGTATTTAAATATTTGTAGACATTGAAATCGGCATTGCGCCTATCGACCAAAGTGGTAGCGCGAGGCCGAGCAGGGGGGGGGAGGGGGGGTCGGGACCCCCCTCCCCTCCCCTCCCCCTGCGAGGCCGAGCCAGGAACGAGCCGGAGCAGGCGACGACGCGGCATGCCGCGTCGTCGCATGCGGAGGCGAGTCCTTCACATCCGTGACCCCACTATCTATCTTAGGGGTGTGGCTCTGGGGTGCGTGCGGGTGGGGGTGGAAACAGAATAACCGCATTGCGCCTGTCAACCTAGCGCGCACTGCCGCGGTAGCGCGAGGCCGAGCATGGGGGCCCCGCGACGAGCGGATGCGAGTCCGCGGGGACCCTCGGTGAGGCCGAGCCAGGAACGAGCAGGAGTAGGCGACGACGCGGCGTGCCGCGTCGTCGCATGCGGAGGCGAGTCCGTTGAGTTAGTTATGGACTTCATGTGTTTTTGTATTTGAACTTCTTCTTTGTTTATTATTGTTTATTTATTCATATGCCTTACTTCGCTTGATAGTGTACTTGAACTTCTGTTCTTTATTTTTTGAACTTCTTCTTTGTTTGTAAGTGCTTATTTGTGTATATATTTTACTTCCATTGGTAGTGTACTTGAACTTCTGTTGGCCATCAAATGTTGGTTTTAAGGGATACCAACATATTTTTATTTGATCTTATCTTTTTAAACTGATGCATTCAAATGGTGCATTCATTTTTCAACACATGCATTTACTTTTTAGTGGTCAGGGGTAAAACTGTAATTAACCCCGGCGCTGCAACAGCTGAGGGAGTCCTGGATTAAGGGGTCCTCAGGAGGCCGACCTATTTCTTATGGGCCGGACTGTATGGGCCGTTGGCCAGACACTGGAATGATCGAAGACCCTGTCTCCAGGAAGGAAGCTTCGAGGATCGTGGCGTATTCTCCACGTTTGGAGTAGTGAATAGGCATGTTTATCCCTTCAACGTGTAACCGACCATGTGTAAACCCTAGGTACCCTCGGCGTCTATATAAGCCGAAGGGTTTTAGGTTGTAGGACAACAGAATTCATCTAGGGTTTTAGTCATACGATCTCGAGGTAGATCAACTCTGTAACCCTTATACCATCAATATAATCAAGCAGGACGTAGGGTATTACCTCCATAGGAGGGGCCGAACCTGGGTAAAACACTGTCCCCTTCGTCTCCTGTTACCATCGCTTCTAGTCTCACAGCTCGGGACCCCCTACCCGAGATCTGCCGGTTTTGACACCGACATTGGTGCTTTCATTGAGAGTACCGCTGTGATCGCCAGAAGGAATCGATGGCTTGTCTTGTCATCAACGAAGAGGTCCGCAACACGGGCACTTTCGTCCCCGAGCAGATCTTCGCTTTCGGCAGCATTGTGCTGCACGCCGACCCGACCGGCCATCTAGGCCGTGTCGGAAGTTTCGCCCCTGATCAAGAGGCCAGATTCGGGAACTTAGAGTTCTCCGTAGACTCTTGGGGCGATCTATCACTAACCGGGCTCGGAGTCTCGCCTGTCACGCCCGAAGACTCTAAGGCTTTAACCTCAGATCCATCTTTCGGCCCCGCCCACGGGATCTACCCCAGCGAGGACCCGACTCTCAGTCCGGACCCGGTCATAGTGCCAGACGGCCGGACATCTGTTCTTGCCAAACACTCTCCCCGCGCGGACGCATCGGAGGTTAACTCCGGAAGCTCTGGGCAGGCCGACCCGATCGAGCTCTCGATACTCAACGAGGCTCTAGATCGGATCTCGTCGATGAAAATTGTCGACGATCCAACCCTGATCTGTGCTCAGATCGGGCTTCAGGCGGGTCAGGATGAATTTTCCGCCCCAGCCACCACCCACTTCGTAGCCACTGTCGAGGATTTTACCGACATGCTAGACTATGCTTCTGAGGAAGCAGACTACATGGATGAGGAGAATCGCGCACTCACCCCCGTTAACACCGGACGGTGGACTGCCACCTCCACATACGATGTCTACATGGTGGACACTCCGAAAAACGATGGTGACAAATCGGATGAAGCATCATCAAGACGCCGAAAGCCGCATAAATGGTCAAATGGAAAAAAAAGGGAAGAAAAGCTATCGATGGCACCGGGGACGGAGACACCCCGGAAGACCTCGGCGATCCCAAAATCCCCGAACACCCGATAGAGGGTCAGGAGAGGCCGGAAGACCGACGCAACCCCGACGATCTAGAAGATCCTGAGGACGCCGATTACCTCCGTTCTGTCGAGGGGGAGGACAATGCGGAAGCCGATGACTTCGCCATCCCAGATAATCCTGCAGATCAGGAACTCTTGAGGCAACAGCTTATAGCCTCGGCCCGCAGCCTGAAAGCAAGAGAACGGCAGCTTAAAGCCGAACAAGACGACCTCAACGATCGATGGACGAGAGTCCTCTCAGCTGAGGAAGGATACGGTACCGGTCTATCGGACCAACCTAAGAGTTATCCGCGTAGAAGGCTGCTGCCACAATTCGATGATGAGCTCACTGATACGCCGTCTCCCAAACATACCCCATACGACAAGCCAGATCGCCCTCCTCGAGGATGGGACAGAAAGGCTGACGACACCGGCTATAGGCTGATGATACCCCATAGACGGGGAAAGGAGCCACTAGAGCCCGATGACAGGTTCGACGTGCGACATGACCTGGACGACAGAGCAGGTCGTACACGATCCATATACGGATCCAGAGGATACTCACCCGATAGACGGGAAGGGTACCGGCCTTGGTTCGACCGCAATAATGAAGGTCGGGAACGAAACTGAGCTAGGACAGACGCCGACCACCGGCGTGACATAGCTCGGGTCAGAGGTGCTGCCCACCCACTGTGCTTCACGGACGAGGTGATGTGGCATCAGTTCCCGGAAGGGTTTAAACCCGTAAACATAGAACAATACGATGGGACAACTGACCCAACCGTATGGATCGAGGATTTCCTCCTCCACATCCACATGGCGCGAGGAGATGACCTCCACGCCATCAAATACCTACCCCTGAAGCTTAAGGGGCCAGCTCGGCACTGGTTGAATAGCCTCCCCGAAAATTCCATTGGGTGCTGGGAGGACCTAGAAGAGGCATTCCGATCTAACTTCCAGGGCACTTATGTTCGGCCGCCGGACTCCTCCGACCTAAGCAACGTCGTCCAGAAGCCGGGAGAGTCTGCACGGCTATTCTGGAATCGTTTCCTGACCAAGAAAAACCAGATCGTAGACTGCCCGGACGCCGAAGCAATAGCCTCTTTCAGGCATAATATTCGGGATGAATGGCTGGCTCGTCAGCTCGGCCAGGACAAACCAAGGACAATGTCCGCCCTCACATCACTCATGATCCACTTTTGCGCGGGCGAGGATAACTGGCTAGCAAGATGTAGCCACAACCCCGAAGACCCCGGAACCTCTAAAGTTCGGGATGGAAACGGGAAACCGAAGCGCAACAAGAACAAGCGCCGGCACAATAATAGTGATGCCGATGACACGGCTATTAACGCCGGCTTCCGCAACTCCCTGCCTGGGCAGCGGAAGAAGCCTCCTAAAGGCAATCGCGACGGACCCACCCCGCTGGACAAGATCCTGGAGAGGCCTTGCCAGATCCACGACACTCAAGAGAAGCCCGCCAACCACACCAACCGTAACTGTTGGGTCTTCAAATAGGCCGGCAAGCTCACATCCGAGGACCAAGGCAAGAGCCCACGCAGCGAGGACGAGGATGAACCCCGCGGTCCGATCGGTGGCGGACAAAAGAAATTCCCCCCCAGAGGTGAAAACAGTAAACATGATATACGCCACCCATATACCCAAAAAGGAGAGGAAGCGCGCCCTTCGAGATGTCTACGCCATAGAGCCTGTAGCCCCGAAGTATAACCCATGGTCGGCATACCCGATCACCTTGATCGACGCGACCACCCGACCAGTATCCGTCATGGGGGTTTGGCCGCCCTAGTCGTAGACCCGATCATAGACGGGTACCACCTCACTAAAGTCCTAATGGACGGAGGAAGTAGCCTCAATCTGATTTACTCAGATACGGTGAAAAAGATGGGCATAGATCCGTCAAGGATCAAGCCCAGCAACACTACCTTTAAAGGAGTGATCCCAGGCGTTGAAGCCCGGTGCACAGGCTCTGTAAGCCTGGAAGTAGTGTTCGGCTCGCCCGATAACTTTCGAAGCGAAGACTTGATCTTCGACATCGTACCTTTCCGCAGCGGCTATCACGCCCTGCTCGGCTGTACAGCATTCGCTCGCTTTAACGCCGTCCCGCACTACGCATACCTCAAGCTCAAGATGCCCGGCCCCAGGGGGGTCATTACTGTCAATGGCAACACAGAGCACTCCCTCCGAACCGAGGAACATGCGTTGGCCCTGGCGGCCGAATTCCATTACACCGATGATTGGCAAGCGCCGACATCTGCCGTAAAGGCACCCAAGGTTGGGAAGCGAGCTCTGTCTCAACCCGAAGTACCAGAACCTTCTTCTCCCCATAAATAGGGACTCACCCCCCATCGCACGGCCCTGGAACCGGCAAAGTACGTGCCGAGGAGGCACAACTTCGCGCTCAAAATTCCATGGGCAGCGGTGGGGAAAAATTATCAAAGGGTAAGTATTCAGCTAGACCTAACTATCACCATCAAAACGTCTTCAGACACACTACAGGTACCATAAAGTACCTACTAAGGCGTAAAGCTCATCCATACTTCGGCAACTTCTCAAGATTTTTCTCCAAAGTCCGCTCGCCGAACAATACACCCATAGCGGTATACAACTCCTCTGGAGAGGCAGGATCGGACAAGCGACAGGGCACATCGAGGACGTCAGGTCACCTATCGAAGACCCTTGGTACAACCCTTCCTGTAAGGCTTATATTTCATTTTTAATACCTGTAAACAGCTGTATCGGCAATTTGAATAATAAGAGTTGTTGAGTACAATACAGATGTATCATGCATGATCACCTCGTTGTTTTTGGTGTACTCTCTATTTCCCCTCTCTTCTTGCGAACCTGTTCGGTATACTTTATGATGCAACCGGCTAATAGACCGGGGGCTCGACCTTAAAAAATCGCCCTAAGCACAACTGATTTCGTGTTCGTCGTCTTGGAGTTCTGCTTTATATGCATTGGTTCCGAACTATGTCTTGGGTCAATAGTTGGGTTGCCCGGCTCCTGTGCTTGCCCCTTTATGTTCCGCTCGTTCGGCTAAAAGGGCAAAGGGAGAACCGCTGCGATTGTGCTTCTGGCTAGCCTGGTCAAGCACCTCAACGGAGAAAGCCGAAAACTGACTGTCATGGTATGCGAGAACCGGTCTGCGAATCCGAGCTTAACTAAATCTCGTCAGAGGTTATTCCGTGTCATACGATGGGTTTGGTATTAGTACAAACCATGTGATATAGGCTTTAGCCACGGTTCATCCGAACATCACAAACCCCTGGGGGCTAGTCATCAGCCCCCCGCACTCCTTTCTCGCGCCCCTACGGCTAAGTGAAAGCAATAAAGCATTATGGTCCGATTGCCTCGTCCGCCCCACACTACCGCCTTCGGGTACCGATAGCTCGGCTAAGGGTCACAGTGCGTCGGCAGAGACACCCCGCGTAGTATCTACGAGGGGGCTAAAGCCGACGACTCGCCGCTTTCAGGTTTAACGGCCACACCGAAGTTATAAAGGATGCAAAACACGAAAGACATGATAAACCATGCATCTTAAATATAAACACGTTAAAAGGTTTTCGGACATATTAAAACCCTTTACTCATACACGTTTTCTCTCGAACACTGCGCCTCTATTGCCCGAGCACCTTCCATTACTCCAGAGAAGTACAGCTCAGGGCGCCTATGCTCCTTTCCAGGAGGCGGAGGGGTGGTGGCTATCTTCATCGAATCCAGCCCCAGCCAGGGCACCTTGGCCTTCGCAAAGGTCATCCAAGCTCCCTCGATACAGGAAGATCGCCTTAGCGCGTCAATCCGGGGCGAGGCGTCGCTCAGCTTCTGCACCAGGCCGAAGTAGCTGCCCGGCAGTGGCTCGTTGGGCCATAGCCGGACGCAGAGATCCTTCATGGCCGGCTCCGCCATCCGGTGTAGCTCCATCAGCTGCTTCAGCTGCTCGACAAGGAGAGGAGAGCGCTCGGGGGCTTCAAACTGCGCCCAGAATAGCCGAGCTTCATCTCCTTCTGCCTGCGAACCATAGAACTGGTTCGCGTCCGCTGTGCTCTTCTGGAGGTCCGAGCAGGCGCCTGAGGAACGCCATACTTGGGTAAGCAACTCGAACTTGCTATCCCCGTAGACACACTGCAATAAATACGGCTTACCATCCATTATAGCCTTGGCCTGGCTGACTTGCTCTTCAAAAGACCGCCTATCCACCCGCTCCTTTTGGAGATTGGTTTTCATGGTGGATAGTTCGGCGGCCTGCTCCTTGCCTTTCCGCTCAAGGTCCTCGCACTTCTGGCCGGCGTCCCTGAGCTCCTGTTGGATTTCCTCCACCCGAGCCTCGTGCTTGTCGCTGGTGGCTCTCAGGGCGGAGAGCGCGGTAGCCGCTTCTTTGGCCGTCGCCCTCTCAACCGCAGCCTCCTGCTTTTCCTTCTCAAGCTCGGCCTTGAGCTTCTCAATTTCTTTCGCCGAGGCTGCATAATCATTAAAATTATAAAATACATGAAAAATACTGCTTCGACAGTACGGTGATAACAAATTTGGATATTCTAGTCCGGCTTACCTTGCGCCTCGTCGAATCTCTTATTCAGAGCTTCGAGCTCATCTTCGGAGCTCTTAAGCTTTCGATTCAGCTCGTCCAGCTCGGCATCGTTAACGGCCGCCGCCGATGACGAATCCTATACAAAACAAAACCATATCAAATTACACGGGTTCACAACTTCCGAAGTGTCATAAATATGATCCTATGTCCGGTCCTCTTAAGGGCTGTTAGCCCGCTCCGACCAAATATTGTCCTACACATAGTTCGGATACTGACCTATGATTGACCCCCAGGTAAGTTTTCTCCAAACTTACCTAGGGCTCGGGGGCTGCCGTGTACATAATCATAACTCAAAGAAATTAATATTTCAAAGAACAGAGCATTACGTGGCTCACCTGAAAGCCCGTCAGGAGACCGTTGAAGGCCTCCTTCAGTCCGCTGTCCACGGACTGAATGCTCTGCAATACCGCACCCATAAGGGTGCGGTGCTCCTCGGAGAGGGAGGCGCTGGATAGAGTCTCCCCCATAGCCGGACACCCATTGGTCGGTGGCGCCGGCGGAGATCGGTTAACCCGATCTCCAACCGGGCATTGAACCGGTGCCTCCGGAGGCATGGTGCGCTCCGGAGAAGACCTTGGAGGTGACTGGACATCTCCTCGTCCAGTCTCCTCAGTATCCGGGAGGAGATTCTCCCCCCGGTCTTCGGCGGCCGAGGTGTTAGCCTCGACCATGACGTCGTCGCCCCCACCTCCAGTGTCTGGCTCGAAAGGAGCCTGCTGGGATGACACCTCCGTGGCATCCTTCGTGGCGCCCGGAGGAGAAGGGCGCGACGCGGTCCTGCTCTCCGCTAGCTCGGCGGGCGGGGTCTCCCCGTCCGAAACTTGATTGGTGGGGAGAACACGCGGTGGGCTGGAAGTCAGTAGGCATTCACATGTTAGTAACATTCAAAACTTAGCATTAATAGCTCAGGAAGTCTTCGGATCTTTACCTTCGAGATGGGGGCTTGACCCTGAGGTTCCTTTGCGGAACCCTCTCGAACTCCTCGGACTCGGTATCCGAGTCCGAACTGTCGTCGGACAGGACCACCTGTGTCCGGCGCGCTTTCTTCGGGGCGGGAGGAGGTATGTCCTCTATGGCGTCCGATGACGCCGCCCTCTTTCTTGCGAGGGGGGAATCGCCTCCGCCCTCGCCCTCGCCTTCCGCCTCGTGCTCCTCCTCTTGATTCGAGGAGGCGTGGGTTTCTTTGGACACAGCCCCCGGCTGGTCCCTGATGCGCAGGCCTTCTCGGCCTGGTTTCTTCTTCTTCTATTTCTTCTCTGGCGCCTTGTAAGGCGCCATGACGAGCATCTCCGACAGCAGCTGGGACCTAGGGTCTTCGGGCTATGGAGCCGAGCACTTGATGCCCGTGGCCTTGTTCAACCATTCCCGCGGAAGTGATCGGAAAGTACTTAGATTCTCTTTAGGAAAACAGAGCCGATCTGATGAAACTATGTCATACCTCGGAAGGGGGTTTATCGGCGCGCAGACCCTGGTCCTCCTTCTTGGCCGACCAGTTCTCCTGCGCATTGAACAACGCTTTCCATAGCTTCTCCCGTGTGATGCGGAAGAGTTGACGAATCGTAGGCTCATCGTCAGTCCGATAAGTCCACATAGGAGAGCCCCGGCGCTGGCAGGGGAGGATGCGCCGCCGAAGCATAACCTGGACCACGTTGGTCAGCTCGATTCCGTCCTTGATCATGGAGGCGATGCCCCTCTACAGGTCATCCACCTCTGTATCCGACCCCCAGTCGAGGCCCTTTCAGACCCATGAGGTCAATCTGGTCGGGGGGCCGGATCTGAATTCGGCAAGAACAGTTCCGCCCTCCTCCCTTGGCTCGGTGATATAAAACCACTCTTTTTGCCAAGTCTTGATGGTGTCGATGAAGGTGCCGGATGGCCATACTGCGCGTGGAAGCTTGCTGATGACCGCCCCGCCGCAGTCTGCGTGTGCGCCTGCGACGCACTTCGGCTTGATGTTGAAAATCTTGAGCCATAGTCCGAAGTGTGGTTTGACCCGCAAGAAGGCCTCGCAGACGATGATGAAGGCCGATATATGCATAAAGGAGTTCGGCGGGAGGTCGTGGAAGTCGAGTCCATAGAAGAACATGAGGCCCCTCACGAAGGGGTGGAGCGGGAAGCTCAGTCCTTGGATGAAATGAGGAATGAAAACCACCCTCTCGCCTGGTTTGGGGGTGGGGATCACCTGGCCCTCCTCTGCGGCGCGGTGGAAGATGTTGGCGGGGAGGTAGCCGGCCTCCTTGAGGTCCCGGATGTCCTGGTCTGTGACCGTGGAAGCCTCCCACTTGCCGTTGGAGCCGGAGCTGGCCATGGCAGAGCTCGGAGGGGGAAGGGTGGAAAACCTAGATCTGGGCTCTGGAAGCTCAGGAGATTGGGGAAGCAGGGGTGCGAATGGGAAGTGCGGATAAGCCTTGGGGTTTTCTTCCCCTTTTATTGGGCTTGTCGCCGGTTGGCCTCCCTTCACTGCGCCGTGAATCCCTCCGCTTCCCGAGACGTGCGTGCCGTTGTACGCGCGTGATTAAACATATCCCGTGTGAAACGGAGCACGATCTGTGCATTGATGGGTCGTGCTGATGAAAACGGCCTCGAACCGCGAATCAAGCCTTTGTGACTGGTTTAGCGGTCGTGGTGGGCCGTGACCTTTCATCTGAAAGGTCGTCAGGGAGCACTGTTTACTCCTTGACGTTTGGCCATCGGGGCCAGGTTATACATGGCGTTCGGACGATCTATGATCGGGAAAACTACATGTCGTCGGAGGCCGAGCTAAACTCGACCGATCACTATTCGGAGAAAGGAACTCGCCTCGCAAGCCAAAGAGTCTGATCATTTGAAGCAGCTGGAGCTTGGACCCTTGGCGTTGGAGGCTAGTTCGGGGGCTACTGAGGGAGTCCTGGATTAAGGGGTCCTCGGGAGGCCGACCTATTTCTCATGGGCCGGACTGTATGGGCCGTTGGCCGGACACTGGAATGATCGAAGACCCTGTCTCCAGGAAGGAAGCTTCGAGGATCGTGGCGTATTCTCCACGTTTGGAGTAGTGAATAGGCATGTTTATCCCTTCGACGTGTAACCGACCATGTGTAAACCCTAGGTACCCTCGGCGTCTATATAAGCCGAAGGGTTTTAGGTTGTAGGACAACAGAACTCATCTAGGGTTTTAGTCATACGAACTCGAGGTAGATCAACTCTGTAACCCTTATACCATCAATATAATCAAGCAGGACGTAGGGTATTACCTCCATAGGAGGGCCCGAACCTGGGTAAAACACTGTCCCCTTCGTCTCCTGTTACCATCGCTTCTCACAGCTCGGGACCCCCTACCCAAGATCTGCCGGTTTTGACACCGACAACAGCCGCTAGAGAGCCCCATTTACTGCCCCGTTGCCTGCCCAACACCTGTCAGAAAACCCTCCCCCCCCTCTCGCTCGCTCTCTTCTCCCTCTGTCGCTCCGCTCTCTTCCCCCCAACTTCCCCCAACCTCCCCCGAGTTCTCCGCCGCTGACTCCTGCGCTCGCGAGTGGAGTAACCGGTGCACGCCCCGCTCCTTTTTCTGCCCCACGCCCCGCTCTCCCTCCCTCAGACCGCTCTCTTCTCCTCTGAAGCGAAGCCGGCAACTGTCTGCGCGGTTCCAAGGTTCGCATGGCGTCGCGGGGGTGGAAGAACAACCGCGGATTCGTGCATCGGGGTCGCTTGGAGAGGTACAAATGCTGCCTCCTCCCAATGCTTGCTCTTAGTTTTCGCCAGATCTGTCGAGCTCTCTCTATTACTTCTGTGTGCTCTCGCATCCGCCTCCTCCCTTTTCTTCTGATGCTTTGATGGGAGATTAGGTAGGGTTCTTGTGCGTGTGGTGGGTGGATTCCATTTCCCCGTGGTTTATTTTTATCTGTGAGATGCTTGTGTGTGCTATTTTATCCTTCAGACTTGTGTGGATTTCATTTCCCTTTTGGTAATTTCACCAGTGAGATGCATGTAAGAAGGGTGTGGTGTGGTGGTTGCTGCTGGACGTGATGTATTTACATCCATTAATGTTATTGATTTCGTAGTCTAGATTGTGTCTGTCACATGCTAGTTAGTTTATGAGTACTGTTTTTGCCGTGCTTGCCTAGATGTGCTACTGTTCATCTTCATAATTGTTGATGTGTTTTAGTTGTTTTATCCTAGGGTTTGATTTAGTTGCTTTTTGTATTGTTGTTTGATTTTCTACTTGCTAATTAGATGTAAATTTTCCCCTGTTTTTTATGATGTATCTAGGGTTTGGACTACCATTCATCAAGGAGTGGTGTTGTCATGGCTTCAAAACCTTCTTCAGGTATGTAAATGTATATGCATCTTGTATTTTAAATAGGAGTTTTCTTTTATATGTCCGCCCATATCTTCCCTTGGTTGTCTTGTTGGACTGCCTATGTTTAAAAGTATGAACTTCTAACGTAGGTGATGTGTATGCATTTTACTCTTAGTTGAAGTTAGTAGAGTGTTGCTTAGATTTTTTTTGATGAATTGCCAGTGAACTATGTCTCCAAGTGTGTTTGGACTTACCAATGTTTTATATTTTAGTGTATATCTTTGTATTTTTTGTTATCATTTTCATGGTATTGAGAAGTAGTTTGGCTGTGAAAAAGTATTTCTGCTCATGCTTCATCTTTTTTTTTGTAGTACTGCTTTGGGTCACATAGTTGAACTTCTGGTTTTAATTATTTGTTTGTAATGAAATTTGGTTGAACTTCTGTTTGTGCATTGTTTTACTACTTTGTTATGTATTGTTGAACTTCTGGACATTCATCTATATGTAGTACTTCCTTTGGTGTAGATTGTTTTATCTTTAGTATGTAGATTGTAGATTGTGCATTGTTTTACTGCTTTGTTAGGTATTTTTGAACTTCTGGACATTGAAAATTCATGTATTTGTAGTACTTCCTTTGGTGTAGATTGTGGATTAAAACTCAGCTGCCTTTTTACTTCCATTTTGTAGTTGGTGATGAATTTAATAGTTCTGAAAAAAATGCCTTTGATCAAGATGGAGCTTCAGAAGTTAATACTGATGCTCCAAGATCTGATGCGGCTAAACCACCTATTATTCCTTTGACTGTATTTGCTGAGGTTGCTTTGAGCCTTGAGAAAAATTTAAGCCTCACGGATCTTGCTTCTGCAGCTCTTGCTTCACCCAGTATGTGCAACTCCTTTTTTTGAAATTCTCGAGCCATGTTTTTGAACTTGTTCTTGTCGTGTGTTTTGTATTTGTTCTTGACTCTTCTCCTTTTGTTATGTTTTTGTGTTCTTGCAGATGTATCCACAGAGGAGGAAGCTGTGAACACCATCAACGATGTACTATCTGACTTGGGTGTGCCAGATAACACTGCTGCAGCCGAGCAGGGGGCTCCATCAGTTGAAGGTTGTGATTCCGTTCCGGAGCCTTTGTGCTCTCTTCAGAAGTCAGAGACGCAGTCCCAGTCTGTTGATGGCATTGAACCTGTCACGCAAGATGAGGATGTGCCCCTTCAGCTTCTTCTAGAGGATCAACGCAAGAGGAAGAAGCAAAAAGATTTTTATAAGAAGATGGCGGCCCGCCTTCAGAAAGGTTCTCATGTTTCTGAATCTGGTGATCTTGCTGAGCTCACAGTTGGGCATGGCTCTGTTGCTAAAGAAGACGTGCCGCGTGCCACTGATGGCATGGCTGCCCCTGTGAAGAAGAAATTTAAGAAGACCGTGGCTAGGAAGCATTTAGTTGGTGAAGTTACTCCTCGGAGGGGCCCACGTGTTTCAAATGCTGCAGGACCTAGTGTGGTTGAACTTCCTGAAGTGGAAGGCTAAGCCCGCGGTGGTACGCCACGTCATAGTCCTCGTGTGTTTGCCACTGCGGCGCCTACACCTTCTCCGCTTGGTGCTGGTGCATCTGGTAAGGGCAAGAAATGCGGCGTTAAGCGCAAGGTTGCACCGGCAAAGGTTAACAAGGGTGCAAGAATCGTTCTCGTGTTGATCCAGATGACCAGGGTGATGCTGATTTCAACGCTGATGACGAGGATGACGACGATGATGCTGTTGCTGCTGACCAGGTATGAATCTCTCATGTTTACTGTTTTTTAGAACATTGTAGAATTGTTGTTATATTTTGTGTATGTAGTACCGCCTTGGTGTGCATAGCTGACCTTCTGCTTATATACATTTAGAGGTTAGCTGAACTGCTTGGTTTATATGGTATTACTGCCTTTGTGTACATAGCTGAACTTCTGCTTATATACATGAAGATATTAGCTGAACTTCTTGGTATACATGGTTTTAATGCCTTGGTGTACATAGTTGAACTTCTGCTTTGTAAAGATCTAACATTTAGAAAGCAGCTTAACTTGTGGTCATACATGGTTGTACTGCCTATGTAGTCATAGTTGAACTTCTGAAATGTACATTGCTAACATGGAGAAAGCAGCTGTACTTCTGGTCATACATGGTTGTACTGCCTATGTAGACATAGTTGAACTTCTGAAATGTACACTGCTAACATAGAGAAAGCAGATGTACTTCTTGTTTTTTAATGGTTGAACTTCTGCTATATACAATTTTTTTGTCCATGCTCTATTTGCTTATGTAGTTTTTCCAATTCAGCATTAGTGAACTTTTGGTTTAGTTTGTCTGATTCATTGTTCTGCCTTTTTTTTCCTGTCATTGCCTTTTTTTGCAGTATCAGCTTGTGAAGCGGCCTGTTCTGAGGAAGAGAGGAGGCAAATCAGTGGAAGAAGGTGATGAAGGAGGAGATGATGCGAAACGTTTTAACAAGACGGTTCGCTGCTCACTGAAAGAGGTCAAGTTGTGCGCAAAATTGCTACAACCTAGGCACAAGGCGAGGGTTATCAAGTCTGGTTTTGGTTCTGTGTTTGATTTGACGATTGATTCCAACATCTCTCATCCTTTGATGGGCCACATCTACACCAAGATTGACCCTTTTACTATGGTTCTGGACATGGGTGAGGCGAACAAGGTTTTGCGTATTACAAGTGATGCTATTCACCATCTTTTTGGATTCCCTCAAGGTGATCGTACCCCTCCTAGGCCCTCGGAGGATGGGTTTGATGATGCTGTTATGAGGCTGAAGGCCAAACTTGGCTACAAGAGGAGTGATGATATCAAGACAAAGGATCTGCGGAAGTTCCTCGAGGAACTTGTGAAGGATGAGAAGAATGATGACCTGGCTCTGCAGGTCTTTTACCTTATTCTTTTCATGAAGGTTATTATTCCTGGTACGTCTACACGAGTGTCTAGGGAGGCAGCAATGGCTGAGAATCTTGTCTCTGAAGATATGGCAAATATAGACTATTGTCAGTTGGTTGTTGATGATCTTCGAAGGGCTGTTACTAGGTATCAGCAAGGGACTAGCAGAGGAAAAGCTGTTACAGGCTGTGTTGGGAGACGTAGTAGTAAATCAAAAATTTTCCTACGTGTTCACCAAGATCTATCTATGGAGAAACCAGCAACGAGTAAGGGGAGAGTGCATCTTCATACCTTTGAAGATCGCTAAGCGGAAGCGTTACAAGAACGCGGTTGGTGGAGTCGTACTCGTAGCGATTCAGATCGCGGTGGACTCCGATCTTAGCGCCGAACAACGGCGCCTCCGCGTTCAACACACGTGCAGCTCGGTGACGTCTCCTACGCCTTGATCCAGCAAGGAGGAAGGAGAGGTTGAGGGAGAGCTCCGGCAGCACGACGGCGTGGTGACGGTGGAGCTGCGTGGACTCCGGCAGGGCTTCGCCAAGCACTACGGAGAACGAGGAAGAGGAGGAGTAGGGCTGCGCTGAGGGAGGAAGAAACTTGTGTGTCGGCAGCCCCCAAAACTCCCACTATATATAGGAGGAGGGGAGGAGGGTGCGCAGCCCCTAGGGTTCCCACCCTAGGGTGGTGCGGCAGCCCTAGATGGCCATCTGGCCGGCGGCCAGAGAGGGAGAGGAGGGGCGGCGCCCTAGACTGGGCCTAGGGCCCATCTGCGCCTAGGGTTTGCCCCCCTCCCACCTTTGCTGCGCCTTGGGCCCTTGTGGGGGGCGCACCAGCCCACCTAGGGGCTGGTTCCCTCCCACTTCCGGCCCATGCAGTCCTCTGGGGCTGGTGGCCCCACTTGGTGGACCCCCGGAACCCTTCCGGTGGTCCCGGTACGTTACCGGTAATTCCCGAAACACTTCCGGTGGCCAAATCCTCACTTCCTATATATGAATCTTTACCTCCGGACCATTCCGGAGCTCCTCGTGACGTCCGGGATCTCATCCGGGACTCCGAACAACCTTCGGTAACCACGTACACTATTTCCCTATAACCCTAGCGTCATCGAACCTTAAGTGTGTAGACCCTACGGGTTCGGGAGACACATAGACATGACCGAGACACCTCTCAGGTCAATAACCAACAGCGGGATCTGGATACCCATGTCGGCTCCCACATGCTCCACGATGATCTCATCGAATGAACCACGATGTTGGGGATTCAATCAATCCCGTATACAATTGCCTTTGTCTACCGGTATGATACTTGCCCGAGATTCGATCGTTGGTATCCCTATACCTTGTTCAATCTCGTTACCGGCAAGTCTCTTTACTCGTTCCGTAACACATCATCCCGTGGCTAACTCCTTAGTCACATTGAGCTCATTATGACGATGTCTTACCGAGTGGGCCCAGAGATACCTCTCCGTCATACGGAGTGACAAATCCCAGTCTCAATTCGTGCCAACCCAACAGATACTTTCGGAGATACCCGTAGTGTACCTTTATAGCCACCCAGTTACGTTGTGACGTTTGGCACACCCAAAGTATTCCTACGGTATCCGGGAGTTGCACAATCTCATGGTCTAAGGAAACGATACTTGACATTAGAAAAGCTTTAGCAGACGAACTACACGATCTTGTGCTATGCTTAGGATTGGGTCTTGTCCATCACATCATTCTCCTAATGATGTGATCCCGTTATCAACGACATCCAATGTCCATGGTCATGAAACTGTGACCATCTATTGATCAACGAGCTAGTCAACTAGAGGCCCACTAGGGACACGTTGTGGTCTATGTATTCACACATGCATTACGGTTTCCGGTTAACACAATTATAGCATGAACAATAGACAATTATCATGAACAAGGAAATACAATAATAACCATTTTATTATTGCCTCTAGGGCATATTTCCAACAGTCTCCCACTTGCACTAGAGTCAATAATCTAGTTACATTGTGATGAATCGAACACCCATAGCATTCTGGTGTTGATGATGTTTTGCTCGTGAGAGAGGTTTAGTCAACGGATCTGCGACATTCAGATCCGTATGTACTTTACAAATATCTATATCTCCCTCCTGAATGTAATCACGGATGGAGGTGAAGCGGCGCTTGATGTGTCTTGTCTTCTTGTGAAACCTGGGCTCCTTCGCAAGGGCAATAGCTCCAGTGTTGTCACAGAATAGAGTCATCGGGCCCGACGCATTGGGAATTACTCCTAGGTCGGTGATGAACTCCTTCATCCAGACTCCTTCCTTTGCTGCTTCCGAAGCAGCTATATACTCCGCTTCACATGTAGATGCCGCCACGACACTTTGCTTGCTGGTGCACCAGCTGACTGCCCCTCCGTTCAAAATATACACGTATCCGGTTTGTGACTTGGAGTCGTCCGGATCTGTGTCGAAGCTAGCATCGACGTAACCCTTTACGACGAGCTCTTCGGCACCTCCATATACGAGAAACATGTCCTTTGTCCTTTTCAGGTACTTCAGGATATTCTTGACCGCTGTCCAGTGTTCCGCTCCGGGATCACTTTGGTACCTCCCTACCAAACTTATGGCAAGGTTCACATCAGGTCTGGTACACAGCATTGCATACATAATAGAGCCTATGGCTGAAGCATAGGGGATGACACTCATCTCTTCTCTATCCTTTGCCGTGGTCGGGCATTGAGTCGTACTCAATCTCACACCCTGTAACACAGGCAAGAACCCCTTCTTGGACTGATCCATATTGAACTTCTTCAATATCTTTTCAAGGTATGTACTTTGTGAAAGACCTATGAGGCGTTTCGATCTATCTCTATAGATCTTAATACCTAATATGTAAGCAGCTTCTCCAAGGTCCTTCATTGATTTTTTTTATTCAAGTAGGCCTTTACACTTTCCAAAAGTTCTATATCATTTCCCATCAACAATATGTCATCCACATATAATATGAGAAATGCTACAGAGCTCCCACTCACTTTCTTGTAAATACAGGGTTCTCCATAAAGCTGCATAAACCCAAACGCTTTAATTACCTCATTAAAGCGAATGTTCCAACTCCGAGATGCTTGCACCAGTCCATAGATGGAGCGCTGGAGCTTGCATACTTTGTTAGCACCTTTAGGATCGACAAAACCTTCCGGCTGCATCATATACAGTTCTTCCTTAAGGAAGCCATTAAGCAATGCCGTTTTGACGTCCATTTGCCAGATCTCATAATCATAAAATGCGGCAATCGCTAACATGATTCGGACAGACTTCAGCATCGCTACGGGTGAGAAAGTCTCATCGTAGTCAACTCCTTGAACTTGTCGATAACCCTTAGCGACAAGCCGAGCCTTATAGACGGTCACATTACCATCCGCGTCAGTCTTCTTCTTAAAGATCCACTTATTTTCAATGGCTCGCTTATCATCAGGCAAGTCCACCAAAGTCCACACTTTGTTCTCATACATGGATCCTATCTCGGATTTCATGGCTTCAAGCCATTTGTTGGAATCCGGGCCCGCCATCGCTTCTTCATAGTTCGAAGGTTCACCGTTGTCCAACAACATGATCTCCAGGACAGGGTTGCCATACCACTCTGGTGTGGAACGTGTCCTCGTGGACCTTCGACGTTCAATAGTAACTTGATCAGAAGTTTCATGATCATCATCATTAACTTCCTCTCCAGCAGGTGTAGGCTCCACAGAAACAACTTCCTGTGCTGTGCTACCCTCCGGTTCAAGTGGAGGTACGATTACCTCATCAAGTTCTATTTTCCTCCCACTTACTTCTTTCGAGAGAAACTCTTTCTCGAGAAAGGATCCATTCTTGGCAACAAAGACTTTGCCTTCGGATCTGAGGTAGAAGGTATACCCAATAGTCTCTTTGGGATATCCTATGAAGACGCACCTTTCCGCTTTGGGTTTGAGCTTCTCAGGTTGAAGTTTCTTCACATAAGCATCGCATCCCCAAACTTTTAGAAACGACAGCTTAGGTTTCTTTCCAAACAATAATTCATACGGTGTCGTCTCAACAGACTTTGACGGTGCCCTATTTAAAGTGAATGCGGCAGTCTCTAATGCATATCCCCAAAATGATAGCGGTAAGTCGGTAATAGACATCATAGATCGCACCATATCCAATAGAGTGCGATTACGACGTTCAGACACACCATTTCGCTGAGGTGTGCCAGGCGGCGTGAGTTGTGAAACAATTCCACATTTCCTTTGGTGCGTGCCAAACTTATGACTTAAATATTCTCCGCCGCGATCAGATCGTAGGCACTTTATTTTCCTGTCACATAGATTCTCTACCTCACTCTGAAATTCCTTGAACCTTTCAAAGGTTTCAGACTTGTGTTTCATTAAGTAGACATACCCATATCTGCTCAAGTCATCAGTGAGGGTGAGAACATAACGGTAGCCACCGCGAGCCTCGACGCTCATTGGACCGCATACATCGGTATGTATTATCTCCAACAAGTCAGTTGCTCGCTCCATTGTTCCAGAGAACGGAGTCTTGGTCATCTTGCCCATGAGGCATGGTTCGCACGTGTCAAATGATTCGAAATCAAGAGACTCCAAAAGTCCATCAGCATGAAGCTTCTTCATGCGTTTGACACCAATATGACCAAGGCGGCAGTGCCACATGTAAGTGGGACTATCGTTATCAACCTTACACCTTTTGGTACTCACACTATGGACATGTGTAACATCACGTTCGAGATTCATCGAAAATAAACCATTGACCAGCGGGGCATGACCATAAAACATTTCTCTCATATAAATAGAACAACCATTATTCTCAGATTTAAATGAGTAGCCATCTCGCATCAAATGAGATCCAGATACAATGTTCATGCTCAAAGCTGGTACTAAATAACAATTACTGAGGTTTAAAACTAATCCCGAAGGTAGATGTAGAGGTAGCGTGCCGACGGCGATCACATCGACCTTGGAACCATTCCCGACGCGCATCGTCACCTCGTCCTTTGCCAGTCTCCGCTTATTCCGCAGCTCCTGCTTGGAGTTACAAATGTGAGCAACCGCACCGGTATCAAATACCTAGGAGCTACTACGAGTGCTGGTTAGGTACACATCAAGAACAAGTATATCACATATACCTTTAACGTTGCCGGCCTTCTTATCCGCTAAGTACTTGGGGCAGTTCCGCTTCCAGTGACCGGTACCCTTGCAATAAAAGCACTCAGTCTCAGGCTTGGGTGCATTCTTGTTCTTCTTCCCGGCAACTTGCTTACCGGGCGCGGCAACAGTCTTGCCGTCCTTCTTGAAGTTCTTCTTACCCTTGCCTTTCTTGAAACTAGTGGTCTTATTCACCATCAACACTTGATGCTCCTTTTTGATCTCGACCTCCGCTGATTTCAGCATCGAGTACAACTCAGGAATGGACTTCTCCATACCCTGCATGTTGTAGTTCATCACAAAGCTCTTGTAGCTAGGTGGAAGCGACTGGAGGATTCTTTCAATGACCGAGTCATCCGGGAGATTAACTCCCAACTGAGTCAAGCGGTTGTGCAACCCAGACATTTTGAGTATGTGCTCACTGACAGAACTATTCTCCTCCATCTTACAGCTGAAGAACTTGTCGGAGACGTCATATCTCTCGACCCGGGCATGAGCTTGGAAAACCAGTTTCAGCTCTTGGAACATCTCATATGCTCCGTGTTGCTCAAAACTCTTTTGGAGCCCCGGTTCTAAACTGTAAAGCATGCCGCACTGAACCAGGGATTAATCATCACAGCGTGACTGCCAAGCGTTCGTAACGTCTTGGTCCGCTAGAAAAATGGGCGGGTCACCTAGCGGTGCATCAAGGACATACAATCTCTTGGAAGCTATGAGGATGATCCTCAAGCTACGGACCCAGTCCGCATAGTTGCTTCCATCATCTTTCAGCTTGGTTTTCCCTAGGAACGCGTTGAAGTTGAGGGTGACATTAGCGTTGGCCATTGGATCTACAATATAGATTGTAAAAACATTTTTAGACTAAGTTCATGATAATTAAGTTCACATAATCAAATTATTTAATGAACTCCCACTTAGATAGACATCTCTCTAGTCATCCAAGTGATCCATGATCCATGTCAACTAGCCCGTGTCCGATCATCACGTGAGACGGACTAGTCATCCATGGTGAACATCTCTATGTTGATCGCATCTACTATACGACTCATGTTCGACCTTTCGGTCTTCCGTGTTCCGAGGCCATGTCTGTACATGCTAGGCTCGTCAAGTCAACCTAAGTGTTTCGCGTGTGTAAATCTGGCTTACACCCGTTGTATGCGAACGGTAGAACCTATCACACCCGATCATCACGTGGTGCTTCGGAACAACGATCCTTAGCAACGGTGCACAGTTAGGGTGAACACCTTTCTTGAAATTTTATTGAGAGATCATCTTATTTACTACCGTCGTTCTAAGCAAATAAGATGTAAACATGATAAACATCACATGCAATCAATATAGTGACATGATATGGCCAATATCATCTTGCTCCTTTGATCTCCATCTTCGGTGCACCATGATCATCACTGTCACCGGCACGACACCATGATCTCCATCATCATGATCTCCATCATTGTGTCTTCATGAAGTCGTCTCGCCAACTATTACTTCTACTACTATGGCTAACGTTTAGCAATAAAGTAAAGTAATTACATGGCGTTTATGATTGAGCGCTGGAGCTTGCATACCTTGTCAGCATTCCTAGGATCGACAAAACCTTCCGGCTGCATCATATACAATTCTTCCTTAAGGAAACCGTTAAGGAATGCCGTTTTGACGTCCATTTGCCAGATCTCATAATCATAAAATGCGGCAACTGCTAACATGATTCGGACGGACTTCAGCATCGCTACGGGTGAGAAAGTCTCATCGTACTCAACTCCTGGAACTTGTCGATAACCCTTAGCGACAAGCCGATCCTTATAGACGGTCACATTACCATCCGCGTCAGTCTTCTTCTTAAAGATCCATTTATTTTCTATGGCTTGCCGATCATCGGGCAAGTCCACCAAAGTCCATACTTTGTTCTCATACATGGATCCTATCTCAGATTTCATGGCTTAAAGCCATTTGTTGGAATCCGGGCCCGCCATGGCTTCTTCATAGTTCGAAGGTTCACCGTTGTCTAACAACATGATTTCCAGGATAGGGTTGCCGTACCACTCTGGTGCGGAACGTGTCCTCGTGGACCTACGAAGTTCAGTAGTAACTTGATCCAAAGTTTCATGATCATCATCAGTAACTTCCTCTCTAGTCGGTGAAGGCACCACAGAAACATTTTCCTGCGCTGCACTACTCTCCGGTTCGAGAGGGGGTACAATTACCTCATCAAGTTCTACTTTCCTCCCACTTACTTCTTTCGAGAGAAAATCTTTCTCTAGAAAGGATCCATTCTTGGCAACAAAGATCTTGCCTTCGGATCTGAGGTAGAAGGTATACCCAATAGTTTCCTTAGGGTATCCTATGAAGACGCACTTTTCCGATTTGGGTTCGAGCTTTTTAGGTTGAAGTTTCTTGACATAAGCATCGCATCCCCAAACTTTCAGAAACGACAACTTAGGTTTCTTCCCAAACCATAATTCATACGGTGTCGTCTCAACGGATTTAGACGGTGCCCTATTTAAAGTGAATGCGGCAGTCTCTAATGCATATCCCCAAAATGATAGCGGTAAATCAGTAAGAGACATCATAGATCGCACCATATCCAATAGAGTGCGATTACGACGTTCGGACACACCATTACGCTGAGGTGTGCTAGGCGGCGTGAGTTGTGAAACAATTCCACATTTCCTTAAGTGCGTGCCAAACTCGTGACTCAAATATTCTCCTCCACGATCAGATTGTAAGAACTTTATTTTCTTGTCACGTTGATTCTCTACCTCACTCTGAAATTCCTTGAACTTTTCAAAGGTCTCAGACTTGTGTTTCATTAAGTAGACATACCCATATCTGCTTAAGTCATCAGTGAGGGTGAGAACATAACGATAGCCACCGCGAGCCTCAACGCTCATTGGACCGCATACATCGGTATGTATTATTTCCAACAAGTTGGTTGCTCACTCCATTGTTCCGGAGAACGGAGTCTTAGTCATCTTGCCCATGAGGCATGGTTCGCACGTGTCAAATGATTCATAATCAAGAGACTCCAAAAGTCCATCTGCATGGAGTTTCTTCATGCGGTTGACACCAATATGACCAAGGCGGCAGTGCCACAAGTATGTGGGACAATCATTATCAACCTTACATCGTTTGGTATTCACACTATGAATATGTGTAACATCATGTTCGAGATTCAATAAAAATAAACCATTGACCAGCGGGGCATGACCATAAAACATATCTCTCATATAAATAGAACAACCATTATTCTCGGATTTAAATGAGTAGCCATCTCGCATCAAACGAGATCCAGATACAATGTTCATGCTCAAAGCTGGTACTAAATAACAATTATTGAGGTTTAGAACTAATTCCGAAGGTAGATGCAGAGGTAGCGTGCCGACGGCGATCACATCGACCTTGGAACCATTCCCGACGCGCATCGTCACCTCGTCCTTCGCCAGTCTCCGCTTATTCCGCAGCTCCTGTTTTGAGTTACAAATGTGAGCAACCGCACCTGTATCAAATACCCAGGAGCTACTACGAGCGCTGGTAAGGTACACATCAATAACATGTATATCATATATACCTTTGACGTTGCCGGCCTTCTTATCCACTAAGTACTTGGGGCAGTTCCGCTTCCAGTGACCGGTTCCCTTGCAATAAAAGCACTCAGTCTCAGGCTTGGGTCCATTCTTGGGCTTCTTCCCGGCAACTGATTTACCGGGCACGGCAACTGCTTTGCCGTCCTTCTTGAAGTTCTTCTTACCCTTGCCTTTCTTGAAACTGGTGGTCTTATTCACCATCAACACTTGATGTTCCTTTTTGATCTCCACCTCCGCTGATTTCAGCATCGAATATAACTCAGGAATGGACTTCTCCATCCCTTGCATATTGAAGTTCATCACAAAGCTCTTGTAGCTAGGTGGAAGCGACTGGAGGATTCTGTCAATAACCGAGTCATCCGGAAGATTAACTCCCAGCTGAGACAAGCGGTTGTGCAACCCAGACATTTTGAGTATGTGCTCGCTGACAGAACTATTTTCCTCCATCTTACAACTTAAGAACTTGTCGGAGACTTCATATCTCTCGACCCGGGCATGAGCTTGGAAAACCATTCTCAGCTCTTGGAACATCTCATATGCTCCGTGTTGCTCAAAACGCTTTTGGAGCCCCGGTTCTAAGCTGTAAAGCATGCCGCACTGAACCAGGGAGTAATCATCACTACGCGACTGCCAGGCGTTCATAACGTCTTGAGTTGCTGGGAAAATGGGTGCGTCACCTAGCGGTGCATCAAGGACATATGCTTTCTTGGAAGCTATGAGGATGATCCTCAAGTTACGTACCCAGTCCGTATAGTTGCTTCCATCGTCTTTCAGCTTGGTTTTCTCTAGGAACGCGTTGAAGTTGAGGGCAACATTAGCGTGGGCCATTGGATCTACAAGATAGATTGTAAAGACAATTTTAGACTAAGTTAATGATAATTAAGTTCATCTAATCAAATTATTTAATGAACTCCCACTCAGATAGACATCCCTCTAGTCATCTAAGTGATACATGATCCATATCGACTTGGCCGTGTCCGATCATCACGTGAGACGGACTAGTCATCAATGGTGAACATCTCCATGTTGATCGCATCTACTATACGACTCATGTTCGACCTTTCGGTCTCTCGTGTTCCGAGGCCATGTTTGTACATGCTAGGCTCGTCAAGTCAACCTAAGTGTTTCGCGTATGTAAATCTGGCTTACACCCGTTGTATGCGAACGTCAGAATCTATCACACCCGATCATCACGTGGTGCTTCGAAACAACGATCCTTCGTAACGGTGCACACTTAGGGGGAACACATTTCTTGAAATTTTAGTGAGGGATCATCTTATTTATGCTACCGTCGTTCTAAGCAAATAAGATGTAAAAACATGATAAACATCACATGCAAATCATAAAGTGACATGATATGGCCAATATCATCTTGCGCCTTTGATCTCCATCTTCGGGGCGCGGCATGATCACCATCGTCACCGGCACGACACCATGATCTCCATCATCGTGTCTTCATGAAGTTGTCTCGCCAACTATTACTTCTACTACTATGGCTAACGGTTAGCAATAAAGTAAAGTAATTACATGGCGTTTTTGATTGACACGCAGGTCATACAATAAAATAAGACAACTCCTATGGCTCCTGCCGGTTGTCATACTCATCGACATGCAGGTCGTGAATCCTATTACAAGAACATGATCAATCTCATACATCACATCACATCCTTTTGGCCATATCACATCACAAGGCATATGCTGCAAAAACAAGTTAGACGTCCTCTAATTTGTAGTTGCACGTTTTTTACGTGGCTGCTATAGGTTTCTAGCAAGAACGTTTCTTACCTACGCCAAAACCACAACGTGATATGCCAATTGCTATTTACCCTTCATAAGGACCCTTTTCATCGAATCCAATCCGACTAAGGTGGGAGAGACAGACACCCACTAGCCACCTTATGCAACAAGTGCATGTCAGGCGGTGGAACCGGTCTCACGTAAGCGTACGTGTAAAGTTGGTCCGGGCCGCTTCATCCCACAATACCGCCGAATCAAGATAAGACTAGTAACGGCAAGCAAATTAACAAGATCGACGCCCACAATAACTTGTGTTCTACTCGTGCATAGATTCTACGTATAGACCTAGCTCATGATGCCACTGTTGGGAGACGTAGTAGTAAATCAAAATTTTTCCTACGTGTTCACCAAGATCTATCTATGGAGAAACCAGCAACGAGTAAGGGGAGAGTGCATCTTCATACCTTTGAAGATCGCTAAGCGGAAGCGTTACAAGAACGCGGTTGGTGGAGTCGTACTCGTAGTGATTCAGATCGCGGTGGACTCCGATCTTAGCGCCGAACAACGGCGCCTCCGCGTTCAACACACGTGCAGCCCGGTGACGTCTCCTACGCCTTGATCCAGCAAGGAGGAAGGAGAGGTTGAGGGAGAGCTCCGGCAGCACGACGGCGTGGTGACGGTGGAGCTGCGTGGACTCCGGCAGGGCTTCGCCAAGCACTACGGAGAACGAGGAAGAGGAGGAGTAGGGCTGCGCCGAGGGAGGAAGAAACTTGTGTGTCGGCAGCCCCCAAAACTCCCACTATATATAGGAGGAGGGGAGGAGGGTGCGCAGCCCCTAGGGTTCCCACCCTAGGGTGGTGCAGCAGCCCTAGATGGCCATCTGGCCGGCGGCCAGAGAGGGAGAGGAGGGGCGGCGCCCTAGACTGGGCCTAGGGCCCATCTGCGCCTAGGGTTTGCCCCCCTCCCACCTTTGCTGCGCCTTGGGCCCTTGTGGGGGGCGCACCAGCCCACCTAGGGGCTGGTTCCCTCCCACTTGCGGCCCATGCAGTCCTCTGGGGCTGGTGGCCCCACTTGGTGGACCCCCGGAACCCTTCCGGTGGTCCCGGTACGTTACCGGTAATTCCCGAAACACTTCCGGTGGCCAAATCCTCACTTCCTAAATATGATTCTTTACCTCTGGACCATTCCGGAGCTCCTCGTGACGTCCGGGATCTCATCCGGGACTCCTAACAACCTTCGGTAACCACGTACACTATTTCCCTATAACCCTAGCGTCATCGAACCTTAAGTGTGTAGACCCTACGGGTTCGGGAGACACGTAGACATGACCGAGACACCTCTCCGGTCAATAACCAACAGCGGGATCTGGATACCCATGTCGGCTCCCACATGCTCCACGATGATCTCATCGGATGAACCACGATGTCGGGGATTCAATCAATCCCGTATATAATTCCCTTTGTCTACCGGTATGATACTTGCCCGAGATTCGATCGTCGGTATACCTATACCTTGTTCAATCTCGTTACCGGCAAGTCTCTTTACTCGTTCCGTAACACATCATCCCGTGGCTAACTCCTTAGTCACATTGAGCTCATTATGACGATGTCTTACCGAGTGGGCCCAGAGATACCTCTCCATCATACGGAGTGACAAATCCCAGTCTCAATTCGTGCCAACCCAACAGATACTTTCGGAGATACCCGTAGTGTACCTTTATAGCCACCCAGTTACGTTGTGACGTTTGGCACACCCAAAGTATTCCTACGGTATCCGGGAGTTGCACAATCTCATGGTCTAAGGAAACGATACTTGACATTGGAAAAGCTTTAGCAGACGAACTACACGATCTTGTGCTATGCTTAGGATTGGGTCTTGTCCATCACATCATTCTCCTAATGATGTGATCCCATTATCAACGACATCCAATGTCCATGGTCATGAAACCGTGACCATCTATTGATCAACGAGCTAGTCAACTAGAGGCTCACTAGGGACACGTTGTGGTCTATGTATTCACACATGCATTACGGTTTCCGGTTAACACAATTATAGCATGAACAATAGACAATTATCATGAACAAAGAAATACAATAATAACCATTTTATTATTGCCTCTAGGGCATATTTCCAACAGGCTGCGGCATCGCGCCGCTACTTATGTATCTGGACTACCTTATCCTTGGCAAGAAGTCTGTTGTTGATTTGAGGACCCCTCGCATCAACTACATGGACCAGGCCAAGATGTCTGAGCTTGCTACTGCTGACTTGGTTAAGAAGGGGGATGAGGACCCAACCAACTGGGTGTTTGGGAAACTACCTGTGAGTGTTTCTATGCATCATTCTTTCCTATACAGTTTAACTTGAACTTCTGGTACTGTCTTCAGTATTTGTTCCATGTTCCTTCATTGTTTTTTGACGCGTTGACTTTTGTTTTGTATGTAGTGGAAGACACAGGCTGAGGTTGTGTTCTTTAGGGTTATCGAACGTCCTGTTCTTACTATGCCTCGTGCCAGCGGCCTAGGGAGTGGAGGTGCCCCAAGATTTGAATTCTCCCGGGATGTCAATACTGGTGCCCCCCCTGTAGATCCTGGAGGTTCTTCTGCCCATGTGAGTGCTGCAGGTGGCGTTTCTTCTGAGGGTTTCTTTGATGCTGCCAATGTTTCCCTTCTTAGGATTGATGGTCTTCTGGAAACTGTTTGTGGGGAGATGGCCCATGTTCTGACAACTCTTGAGCGTCTTAGTCACGTCGACGGGATTCTTCCTCCCGGCCATGGTTTTGACGCTGAGTTTTCGAAGGAGGTTTTGTCAATTGAAGCTAGAATTCTTGCTGAGCTTCGTCAGAGCACTTCCCACCTCCGGACTAGCTTTGGGCTGTTCAAGGAAATGCAGGATGCTCGTTGCAAGCCTTTTGAAGATGAGGCTAGTGTTGTTGTCAGTCAGATTCAGAGGCAAGATGATTTTGTTCGTTTGGGTCATGAAGGAAGGAACGAGGAGCGTACTGAAGAGGTTTGTTTATGTTGGCTTTTTGTTAGTTCTTTGAATTAATGTTCATTGTTAGCTTTTCAGTTATTACTGTTTTTTGTCATAGGCGACCCTTCCTGATTTCATGTGTTCTGAACTTCTTTTTTCAGTATTTGTGTTTCATATTTGACCTTCTCTGTTTACAGTATCTGGACTTCCAACCCTACAGTATCTGAATTTCTTTGCTTTCCATATCTGGCCCTTTTTTCCTTTGTGTGATAGTAGTTTGATATCTGACCTTCTATGTTTACTGTCTTTGGACTTCCTCCATGTGTCAGTGGTCATAGCTGTCCTTCTTTAGTTATATAATGTGGACTTCACCTGATTAGACATTGTGTTCTATATGATTTTTGTAGGCTGTTGATGATGGTGCTAGGGTTGATGAGGATGTTTTACCTGAAAGTGCAACTGTCCCTGTGCGTGAATCTGCTCCCGCGAGTGATTTATTTGTTGATGAGGTTCATGGCAGTGATCCTAAAGTATATTTTTTCTTGTCCATTTGTTTCCTTTTTATTTAACTTCTTGTACATTTTTTTTCTATGTGCCCATTTTTATTGACTTTTTGTTCTTTGCTGCAGAATGACGATGCTAGTGTTCCTTCAGAGAAGGTTGCAGACAAGGCTGTATCAGGCACTGGTTGCTCCGATGGGCTGGATCGAACTGAACCTCAGTCGTCCATCAGTGCTGGGGTTTCTGATGCTGAGCAGGGCAAGACAGCTGAAGATATCATTTCAGAGAAAGATCCCATCGAGGCTGTTGTTGATACTGGTAGTGCTCGTGCAGGCTCGGAGAAGTCTCCTGCAGCAGAGCCATCAGTTGCTGTTGATGCTGGTTCTCCAGCTCTTCCTGCTGCAGCACAACCAACAGTTTTTGTTGTTTCAGATTCTCCAGCTGCTTCAGCTGCTACTGGTGTGTTTGCCGACGACACTGCAATGTCTACTGGAGATGATGATGAAGAGACTGAAAGTGATAGCTTGGGAAAGGAGGATGATCTTTCCAGTGCTGCAACTGGTCTAGGCAAGAATCCATAAAGAGAGGAGCAAGCTTCTCTCTTCTTTCCCCATCCCCATCCCTTTTGTTGTTGGTTTGAGTTTTTGATATCCCTATGTACTGTCTGTGTGGTCCAAGTTGAACTTCTGGTTTGTGGTTTGTCATGTGGTTTGTAAATAAAGTGAATTGAAGCTGTTTTTATGTGGGGGAAGGTTTGTAATGCATGGGTTGTGATGTTTTTAATCCTGTGGTTTATCTTTCGGTGTAGCAGCTGAGATGTGCTTGTGTTGTTTTGTTGCTCCTGTCTTGATCTATGTGTTTGTATGTTGCTCTTAATTTCTATTCTTTTGCTGAGCAGGTAGTGAACTTGCTGTCGTCCGAAAGAAGGTTGATGACTTTTATTTCAGTGTAACTAGGCTTAAGAGTGATCGTTCTAAGAGGTGAGTGCACCTGGTCAGAATTTATATGCATCTAACTTATGTACTGCCTGTGGTTTTATACCTGAACTTCTTTACTTTCTGTTGCTGAACTTCTTTACTTTCTGATGCTGAACATCTAACTTTACTTTCTGATGCCTGTTGTTATGTAGCCGAACTTCTTTGCTTTCTGTGTGATGAACTTCTTGAGTTTCTGATGCTGAACTTCTTTACTTTTTTTGTTTGTTTTAGATCAAAGATTGAGTTCCAAAACAATGAGTGTGAAGCTACTGTTGAAGATGTCGCAGGGTCTTTTTCTCCTCGCGGAATGCTTTGATCTAATGTAGATGAGCTTGCACTGTATTGTCTACGTGCCAAATACCAGGACTCAGAAAAACTCATCCCGCCGTATTGGGTTTGTGTAAGTCAACCCTAGAGTAATTTCTTTTCTGTTGTTCTTTACCCATATTAGTTAAAACTTGTTGGTCTCATTGTATTTTCATATGTTGCTGTTATCTGCATTATATTAGGACAAGATTTACAGAGGGCATTTTGATTCCCGTGTGAGGAAGTACTTCTTAGTGACTGGTCCAGATAGAATGCATGTGCATGATTCTGTAAGCAATATTTGTTTCTTTGTCTCTGTATTTGTTTCCACTGTGATCCTCTCTGTTTATATTTGTTTATTTTTCTGTGCTCTTGATATTAATATTCAGTTTTAACGATTTGTGTGTTTATCTTGCGTCAGGTTATTTTCCCCACTTTTGACCCACCTGAACTTCCTGCTCACTTGGGTGTTGTTGGTCATTGGGTTTCCATATTTATTGACATGAAGAATTCAAGGTTCCAGCTTCTCGACTCCTACTATGGACCAAATGATGACTGTGCGGTACGCCTGTATCGGCGAATGACTGATAACATCAAGAAGCTTTGGAGCGATGCTAGCAATGACAGGGAGACACCCTTCAGTCCACCTTCTATTGACCATTTCCCTTTGGATTGGATTGATGTCCCCCAACAGACTAACAAGTATGATTTCCACTTTTCTCTCTATCACTTTCTGTTTAATTGTAGTTGTACGTAAGCTGCAACGTCTTGTTATGCTTTTGGCTTTCTTTTGTTTCGACACTGTTCTGTTTGTTTGATGGCAGTATCGACTGCAGATTCTTCATGCTTACGAATGTTAATTCATATCATGATGGGGTTCTTGCAAACTATTCCCATGAGAATATCTTGGATATCAGGAAGACATGGTTGTACTCAATTGCTTCTTCTAACTTGTTTGAAACAGACTTCCATGGTCTGTTTGGCTACTATTCATGTAAGTCTTGAAACTTGGACTGCTTACTTGGACTGCAGCTTTTGTTCTACATGAACTTCATTGTCTTTTACTTGCTTGTGTTTTTTGTTTCAGTATTTTTTCTTGTCATTGCTTACTTGGACTACAGCTTTTATTCTACATGAACTTCAGAGATGATACCTTTTTATGCTTTTGTTAGTTGTAGTTGAATGTTTTCCATTTCATCAGTTTATCTTGAACTGTGCCTTGGGTTGTGCCTGAACTTCATTAGTTTTTAAATGCAACATAATTTTTAGGTCAACTTTGAGTAGTAATCATGACATCTATATTTGTTGGACTGTACATTGTGTTGTATCTGAACTTCAGTTATATTTAATGGTCCTTTTTTTACAGTGGAGCCGTTGGACTTGACCGATTACCACTACTCATTCCTCGGGTCACAGGAATACCAGCCTAGGGAGGAATCGATGAGTACAACTCCGAGAGAATATGAGAGCTCTCGAACCCTTATTCCTTCCAAGTTGGGGAAGCAGCCTGTCGGTATTGGTGCTGCTCCAAGTACCCCTTGCTCCGGGAAGGTTGGTGCAGTCCAAGCAGAGGTGATTTCGTCGGATGATGATTTTGAGAAGATTGCTTACCCGAAGAAGGGTAAATCTGCTGCTGCTCTTGTTGTTGGGAGAGGTGGGAAGAATGCTGTCATCACCAGGAGGAATCCGACAGTTGAGTCTGGCAACATAACTTCCTCGAAGAGAGCAGCAAGATTGCCTGTGAAGTGGCGTTCTCCTGTCGCTCCCCTAAAGAAATACAGTTACCCTCATCTATCTGAGGCCCGGAGGTTGAAACAGATTGTGCTTAGTGAAGATGGTCTGAAGAAGTATTCTGAGTGAGTATTCTTCTTATGTTTTTGCTACCAGAAATGCTATGTTTTGTGAACTTCTGATGTTATAGTATCTGAACTTCTATTCATTCTCCTTGTCTTGGAGTTGCGCTTCTAATATTTTTCCCATCCTTTTAAATCTGCAGGATAAGCTACTGCATGTTTATCGTCCCTGGGAATGTGATTGACCTCACAGGACCTGTCCTTTATACTCTTTTTGGTGAAGGGCAGCAGATGGAAGGAGACATAATGGACTTTCTCATAAACGTGTGGAAGGATAAGCCGGAGACCTCTGAGATCTTCTCTTGTGCTGACAGATTTGTTCTGAGTCCCTACTTCATACAGGTTTTTGTTCTTGTAACCCTATCTCCCTATTTAGCGCTAGTTTTCGTGAAGTGGCATTGGGAGCTGTTTTTATTTTGTCATGATTATTTCATGTTCTTGATCTTTGTTGATGGTCTATTTGTGAATGCAGTACTGCCTGGAGTATGATTTTGTCGGTGCATCAGTTCCAAAATTCGATGTAAAAAAATCGGCTTCACTCGTCCCAATGTTTGTTCGAAAGAAAGAAGACCTTCTTAACGCAAAGCTGGTTAGGTTTTCATAACGCTTCCTTTTTTTTTTATTATGTACATCCTTTTGCTGAGTTTGTCAAGAAGTTTTTGTTCATCTCGGCTGTTCAATACTTATTGTTTGTAGTTTGTGTTAACCATTTTTTCAATCTTGGCGGGTTTTTTGGATACTTTTCAAGCCAATTGACAAAATAGCGCACTACAGTGTGTATGTGCTGAATAGATATCGTGGGAGCATTGACATCATTGATTCACTCCCTTACTCTAATAAGGGACTTTCACGAATAAGGGACTGCCAAAATATCGTGAGTGTTTCTTAGTGTGAACCTCCCGTCATATTCTCTTTTTGACATGAATTTTATTCTGCCTTCCGTTGACAAAATATTTTTATCTCTATTTGGTAATACTGCTTCAAAGTTGTGTGCTTGAACTGACTATCATTTGACAGTTGAACTTCTGGTATCGTTTAGTTGGATTTTATGCAAGTGTCGCTTTTATGTACCTGAACTTAGCTTTTTGTTTAAGATGTTCTTGATTTTATCATATTTGTCAGTCTGGCAGATCAAGAGATTCATTGGGTTGCTGGAGGAGATGTACGGCAAGGCTGAGTACAAAGCGAGCAAGCAACCAAACTGGGTGACTATTGCCAAGAGGCCGACTTTTGTTGATGTCCCAAAGCAACTGGATAATGAATGTGGTTTCTTCGCCTTGAAGCTTTGCTCTACATATGATGGCGATGAGCTTGTTGAAGATTTTGGTGATGTGAAAGTATGTTTTGTCCTTGTTCCTTTGTCTCATCATCCTTTCATGTTTTTTTTTGTTTTTGCCGACACGCTCCTGCTGTGCTTTTAGTTATGCTTTACTGTTTTTTTATTCTTCATTCTTTTTGTTTGCAGGCTGTTGTAGATGACTGGAAGGCCGAGTTCATGCAAACTCTAGTCTTCAGCGAGAAGAATGAAATTGTGCGTGGAGAGCTTCCTGTTGAGATCCAGTCCTTGGGCCCGTGAATTCTGCGTGTAGAAACATTGGTTTTAGTGTAGATTTGATTTCGTAAACACTTGGTTTGATAATGATTGGAACGATTTCGTAAAGACTTGGTTGTAAGAATGGTTTAGTAATTTGTATATCTATAGCTGCAGCACTGTTTTTTATGTTATTGAGGACAAATGTATCTGTAATGAAGAATGATCATCTTGTGAATTTAAATGTATTGCACTATTTTAGTATTCCAGTGTTTTTGTTTTTCCCCAACTTATGATCTTGAACTTCTGCCTGGGTTCTGGCTAAACTGCTGGTTTTTTGTGGACAGTGTTTTTTGTTCACAAATCCAGTGTTTTGTTATTTTGGCCCCAACATGTGAACTTGAACTTCTGCTTGAGATCTGGCTGGGCTGCTGGTTTGAGATGGAGAGAATTTTTTTGTTGTAGAATGTATTATTATTTTTCAACTCAATCGAGATGTAGCCTTTTGTAATTTTTGTGTTGTGCTATTTTTGTAATTTTTTAACTGCAAATAGTTTTCAACTAGAACTTCGTGTAAAAATATTCTCATACACTCCTTTACGTTTCTTGATCTTGTCGGGTTTCTACGTGAACTTCTCCAGGTATCCAAACAGAACTTCATATGTCCACGCATCGTCTTCGGATTACTAGCTTAGTTTATACGGCAATACTTATTTGTCAAGCATATTTTTCCTACATTAATTATTATACCAGAACTTCTTCTATAAGCTTACTTGAACTTCATAGTTTATTCTTTATTCATGCTTGCTCTTTTATGGAATACATCACCAGCGACCCCTCTCATAATATACCAGAACTTCTAAAGTAAGAGTACTTGAACTTCTCACTATATATTCATTTATTCCTGCTTGGTCTTTTATGGAATACATCACCTGCACCTCCTCTCATAATATACCAGAATTTCTAAAGTAAGAGCACTTGAACTTCATAGTTTATTCTTTATTCCTGCTAGGTCTTTTATGGAATACAGCACATGCACCTCCTCTCATAATATACCAGAACTTCTAAAGTAAGAGCACTTGAACTTCATAGTTTATTCTTTATTCCTGCTTAGTCTTTTATGGAATACAGCACCTGCACCTCCTCTCATAATATACCAGAACTTCTAAAGTAAGAGCACTTGAACTTCATAGTTTATTCTTTATTCCTGCTTGGTCTTTTATGGAATACAGCACCTGCACCTCCTCTCATAATATACCAGAACTTCTAAAGTAAGAGCACTTGAACTTCATAGTTTATTCTTTATTCCTGCTTGGTCTTTTATGGAATACAACACCTGCACGTCCTCTCGTAATATACCAGAACTTCTAAAGTAAGAGCACCTGAACTTCTACTGTATAATTTCTTTGAAACTTGTACAATAGAACTTCTACAGTAAGCTTCTCCAAAAATACTGTTCAATAGTGGAATAACATAATATACACTGACATGACATAAGTTTTCTTTTGTTTAATCGACCTAGTCTAATTGTTCATCAGCCTTGCGCTCCTCCTAGGCTTTGCTGGTAGTGGTTTTTGTTTGACATGTACCTCTTCCTCTTCCTCTTCATATTCCTCTTCATCTTCCTCTTCGTCTTCCTCTTCTTCGTTGATGTCTTCATCTTCGTCTTCCTCATCCTCCTCTTCATCTTCCATCCACTTTCTTGGTGCTGGCTCTAGGTTTTGCTTTCTTTTTCTTTTCTGGCTTTTGAGTTGTCTTTTCAGCCTCTGCGCGCTTCGGACATGTTCGTGCATTGTGTGGAGCATATTCCCTGCATATGCTACAAAGCCTGCTGCTAGCTTTCTCTGGGTGTGGTCCCTTGTTTTGTTTTTGAACTTTGGGCTGCTGTTTTTGAGCTTTTGGTTGCTTGACCTCCTCGGCATCGTTTCTTTCTAAGAGTGCTGGACAAGTGAGTTTGTTGTGTCCTGCAACCTTTTTGCACACACTACATTGCCTGCGTCCAAGTGGCACTCCATTGTCATCCAGCACGATGACTCTATCTACAGATGGTGCCTTTATTTGAGCTCTCTGGTCACTTTTCTTTGCCGCAGAAAGTTTCTTCCTACCCTTTGTTTCAGAGTACAGCGACAATTTCATCATCTCTTGCTGCTGCTGCTGCATCAATTGGCCAACATCCTCCTTGCATCGGTCGGCTTGAGCAGCGGTCTGGAGCATTTCAGCTTCATAATAATGAAGGTCATCTTCAATTTCAGCATCCTCTTCAGCCATCCTTTCGTCAGCACCTGCTTGATTTGCTAAATGTATTGCATCAAGTTCTTCGACGAGCCTCTTGAGAACATAGAAGGCTCTGTCATATTGCTATTCACATCTCATTGCTTTCTTGTTAACCGTCAAATTTAGCTGCAGCAGGATGTCTTGCTTTGAGAGTTTTGAGCTGCCATCCGATGCAATTGTGTTGTAGTCCCTTGTATCAAATGTTGGTTGTGATTTTGCACTCTTTGTGTACCGTTTCAGGATATACTTGTCTGGAAATTTGTCAGCCCTCAGGTAGTCCAGTATGTTCATTATGTGAAGGCAGAACAGACCTGAATTTGTGATGAATGCAGAATACATTGTTTGTGAGCCAGTAATGAGTTTCATATATTGATATGATACTACTAGTTTAGCTATTTAATGAGTTTGTTTTTCCGCTCACCTGTGTGTGTCCAAAGCTTGCATTCGCACTCATATATTTCATTCTCTGGGTCAGCTACAACCTAGAATTCATGCTTTGACCAGGCAAACCTTTCTTCATCATCATGGCCACCCTTGTTGTGGTAGTACACAAGGTACTTAGTGACCACTGCTGTCTTTTTTGCGCGAAATAGCGTGCTCTTTCTCATCCTATCCTTCATCTCGCTGTACACGGCTCTCATGTACTTGATAGCCATGTCTTCCTCGTAGCCGTAATTTGTTTTTGTGACAGGATTGCTCTGCACATGTCAAAAAATAAGATATTAGTCGAGGAGAGTCATGGGTTTCATTTAAATACCAAGTGCACATGTTCAAGGAACTCACAATACCATGCAGGCCATTGTTTTCTCATTCTCCTTCTGTAGCCAAGTTTGTATGCAAGCATTTACCCGCCTAGCAAACTTGTGTAGGTTCTGTGTCCCCTTGACAAACCCTCTCTTGAGGACGTGATTCATGCTCTCGCTTCGTTGTGTAGAAGTCATTCTAGCATAGAAAATGTTCTTGTAATATGCTGATATCCACATTTTCCTATCACTCCATAGCTGCATCATCATATGGTCATTCTGTAGGTTGTACTTCTGCACGAGTGCAGCCCAGGCAGCTTCAAACTCTATTGGCATTAGCGGCCAGTTTAAGATTGCTGTGAACTCCTCTTTGAATGTTGGATACTTTTTGTACAACAACGCAAGGTATTCCTTGAACTTCTTCAGGATGTGCCAACGGCATAGCTTGTGGACGGTATTTGGGAATGATTGTGGTATAGCTTTCACCATTGACGGGCACTGGTCTGCATGAATTAAAAAAATGAAACTTGCTTCTTGCACTGATGTTGAACCTATGTGATACAAGTAGTTGAACTTCACATGCAGCAGTAGGACTATCTAATAATGTCACCCAATTTTTTTTCTTATAGCAGTGTTGTTGAACTTCTGTGGTACCAGTGATTGAAATTCACAAACATAACCATATTTTTCTGAACATGATACATATTTTTTTTCTTACAACAGTGTTCTTGAACTTCTATGATTCCTGTATTTGAACTTCACTGACATAACCATATTTTGCTTCTTGTACTGTTTGTTGGACTTCTGTGCTACCAGTGTTTGAACTGCTTGGTTTATAATATTTTTCAGTTAAAACCAGTATACCCGATATACACCCAGAGCTGAAAAGATGATGAAACTTGTAGAGTTTTTTTGAACTTACCTGTTAGAATGCATGTTGGGTGTTTGTTGTTCATGCACCGTACAAATGTATCGAACAACCACTTGAATGACTTTGCATCTTCGTCTCTGATCAGGGCAACAGCAAATATCGTTGATTGTAAATGGTGGTTTGTTCCAACAAACACTCCCAGAGGCATATGAAATCTGTTAGTCTTATATGTTGTGTCGAATGTTACGCAATCGCCAAAATCTTGATATGCTCCCCGGCAGCTTGCATTGGACCAGAAAATGTTTTTAATTACATTGTCGCTGTCTACTTGTATGTCATAGAAAAACTCATAATTGATTGCCTTCATGTCTTTAAAGAAAGTTACAAGTTTCAATACATAATCCAAATCATCTTTCCTCGCATTCATAGCTTTCCTGCAAATTATATGCAAACATGCATTCGTTATTTTTGCTAGCAAGGGTGGTGACTTAGGATGCTATGTACATTGCAGTATGTGCATTTTTCAATACTTACTGGTTTAGTAGGTCTCGTCCGTTCATGCTTAGGAAGTAGCTTCCATCTTCATTTTCGGATAGCATGGACATAATTGTTGTATGTTTGACATCATGGTACTGCAAGAGCTTTACGTACTCCAAAATAGTGGGGTCATAATTCTTGTGTGAGTGCAAGAATAACAGCATGTCAGCAGTTTGGATGAGGTGGTGATTATGATTGTACTCAATGTCCACTACCACACATGTGTTATCCTCTTGCACCTTCACCCTCATTCTTGCATTGCAGCCTGTCCTCTGCGATGTTTTGTTTCTCTTCCTTTCAGCTTCCGAAACAGAAGTTCTGTGTTTCCCTTGGAACGCGTAAACAAAATACTTGTGATTGTCATTCCCTCCCGTCTTCCTGATGCCAAAACCAGCGTGTGCGGCGTATCTGTTGTAAAATTCCCTGGCTTTCTCTACATTCTTGAATGGCATCTTTAGTCTTGGTATTAGATAATCTGGGAGATCCGGCATCTGCAGAAAAAGAAAACAAATCCAAACGGTACGTTAAAATGCAGTTTATAAATTTGTTATCCTGGAGGGAGCAGAAAAATTGCAGATCATACAAGATGCATATATAAATACTTAAATTTTGTTCACTTACGTGCGTGTATGATCTCAACTCCACCGGAGTTTGCTGCTGGCCCTCTGGGATGGGGCACGACGGAGTTATCATAGCAGGGTGCAGGAGTGGGTCACGAGGAGGAAGGAGGGCTGAAGATGGCCTCTCTCTTGTTTGCGTCCTTTTTTCTTGTGGTGGTTGTGGAGGCATGGCGATCCTGGTTTTAGTTTGCTCTTTTGTTCTGTGAAGCAATCCATCTACCTCATGTCCCGTACGACCCCGAGTTGTAGTAGCAGCAGCATCATCCAACGGCGGTAGTGTGCAGAGCACTCTCCTCCGTGTGTGTGTTCCTGTTGGATTTGTCCTGGCATCCGGTATACTTGCTGCCCTTTCACATTGACGAGCCACACCAGGATAACCTCCAGAGTCATACGCAGGACCTGAGCTAACACCCTCCTCCATCGGTGTGCTTGGAAGTCTGCTGGTGGATACAAAGAATCCGCGAGGGATTTCCGGCGTAACCCAATTAGGTGGAGGCACAAAATGGTGCGGATCGGGCTTTGATCCAGCATCTTGGAAGTCTGCATGTGTTTCCGGTGTGACCCAATTCTGGTGTGGAGCAGATTGGGAATGCTGTTGGTGCGTTTGAGGTGTGACCCATTGAGGGGGCGGCACAATGCGTACAGGGTTAGGGTTGTGTACTTGCTGCTGGGAAGTTCTAACCTTCTTTCTGCGTCTCTCGTCCTGCTGGCATAAAAAAAGAATGTGTTAGCACACAAGTCACATCTGCATATACTAGTGTTGCTGAACTAAGCATTATTCACAGCCTTAACTTCTCATAAAAGTGTTGTTCATGTACATATTTTTCCTAGGACAGGTATAGTTTTTCTGAACTGAGCTGAGCATTTGCCTATACTTGTGTACCTGAACTGAGCACTCTTCACAGAATGAACTTCACATTCTGAATTCTACACTTTTTGTTTTTTTTCTGTACCTGAACTAAGCACTCTCCACAGACTGAACTTCTGGTTTGCAAAGGGGAAATACAGTCTACAGTTAAACCTGACCTTCATGTGTTTTCATGGTTGAACGTACTAGTGCATACCAACCTGACCTTCATGTGTTTGCATGGTTTGCAAAGGGGAACTACTGTGTACAGTCAAAAAGCTGACCTTCATGACTTTGAATGGTTTAACTTCCTAGTACATTCCAACCTGAACTTCAACTGATCACATGTTTGTTTTACTTTCCTTTTTTTTTGCAAACAACCAGATACATACCAACCTGAACTCTAGCCCACTGACTTGTTGAACTTCACATGGTTTTTTGCAGGCAGTTTTTTTAATTTTTGCAGCCTGGATTGAGGCTCACACACTACCAGAACTTCACATGGCTGAAAGAAAATAGCAGACAACAGGAAGTTCAACCATACCTTGGATAGAAGTTCGGCCAGCCTTTTTCCAGCAGTAGATAGGCCACCTTGAGAGCAATTCGTCGGAGAGTTGGGAGAGATATCCCATGGCATTCCATGTCTTGCAGAGGGAAATAAGTTCATCTGCATGAAGCCAGAAGTTCAGGTGAGGCAATATTGAAGGAGGAGCCAAGAAGAAGGAGGAAGTTCAGGTACCTAAGAGGGAGGAAGTTCAGGTACCTGTGGTGCCGCGTTCGTTGCTAGATTTGAAGGCGCCGCCGATGCGCCCTCCGCCGTTGAGATGCTCCCTTGGCCGCGTCGTTCGCCGTACCTTGAGACTTGGCCGTCATTAGCTCTGCTAAGCCGTCGGGAGGAGGTGAGGTTGGAAGGAGGAGGCCTCCGAAAGTCCATGGCGGCTTGTTGCAGAAATTCCGGCGGCTTCGCCGCCTCCAGACGACGCGGGCTCCCTCGCGCCAGCGTCCGCCGTCGCTCGCTCGCCCGCGCCGGCGGTCAGACGGGAGGTGGAGACAGAGGGGAGGCGCTGGATCCGGTCGGTCGGGAGCTGGAGACGGAGGGGAGGCGCTGGATCCGGCGGAGGTCGGCGGCGAATCATGGCGGAGGCCGACGGCGAATCGAGGGGAGGAGCGGCGAGGAAGGGGGCTGGAACGAGGAGCTTCGAGGGACGGGTGCTGGGGCGGCCTCGATCGGGATCGGACCAGGTGGATCCTGTCGGGGTGGGCCGGCAGTTCGGGAAGTTCAGGAACGTCCCGTCGGGCCCTTATAGGGCTGGCTGTGATCCAAATAGCTATTCTAATCCTGGGATTAGAATAGTGCCACCCTATATATCATTTGACCGATAACGGTTAAGTGCGTATACAAAATAGGAACATATATGTAAATGATGGTTTCTCAGCGTCGACGTTTCCTTTCTGAGTGAGCTTCTTTCCTTTCTTGTCCGCTGCCGAGTAATTGAGCCCCTCGTTATGACTTTTCCTTTTCCATGGAGTGCGATCTTTCTTAGGTAATGTAGTCTTGCTTCTTCTTTTGACATATGCTTCATCGTCATAGTCATCTTCCCTCATCGGGTCGCCATACTGGTCGTAGTCGTCCTCGTTAGCGACCCCGTCCATTCCGACGATGCTCCTTTTGCCTCTCCTCATGACAACATGGCTCGAATTGCTCGGGTCGGTTATGAAGAAGCATTGTGTGATGTGCTTAGCGTGTACTCATGGCTCAATTTTAGCGATGGCGTTAACGTTCACGGTAGCGCTCTTCACGTCGGGTATAGACATGGTAGTGAAATACCTGTTTTCTCTGACGACGGCCTTAGCCCATATCACACGAAACATCGTCGCACTGTGCAGTCGAGGGTAGTCAAGCTCCCAGATCTCTTCGACCCTTTCGTAGAATCTTTCCTTTGCACCGTTGTCGCCGGTCATGCATTCCATCATCACCCCTGAGTTCTGGTAATCACTGTTTATGTCTTTGGCCTCCGTGTAAAACATGTATCCGTTGATATCATATGCCTGATAGGTCTTGAGGTTGGCCGCGGGGCCATGTGCTAAGGCGTGTATGAGCAATCCGTCTGCACTGCCCTCTTCCGGGGGACTAGCAAGAACATGCTCTTTGAACCGACGCAAGAAAGTGGAGTTGTGCTCTCTAGTAACTTCGATGTCCGTCTTGTGTAGCCCCTGGTCACGATACTTCTTTACGATGGTTTCTTTGTGCAGTTCCATGAAAGGATCTACCACGTCTAGGTGCTGTAGCACTACTAAGTTTGCTATGTCCAAGTCGTTGCGTCGACCCGAGTAGTCCACATGCAATTCCCTCCAGCCATTCGTGTGACCTTCTCCTCCGAGCCTCCGAAGGTGCTTGTTGATGGGCAAACCAACAACAGGGTTTTCGTCACTTAGATAATTCTCGCAAAAGGAGATGCACTCTTGGGTCAGATAGCCCTGCACGATTCTTCCATCCGGACGAGACATGTTACGAACGAATCCTTTGATGACCCCATTCATCCTCTTGAACGACATCATGCTGTGAAGGAATGACGTCCCGAGGTCATTGATGTCGTCCACAATGTGGACACACAGATGCACCATGGCGTCAAAGAACGCGGGCGGGAAGTAAATCTCAAGCTCATTTAGTATGACAACGATCTCTTCTTGTAGCCTTCGGAGCGGCTTCACACTGATCAACTTTCGAGAGATAACATCAAAAAAGTTGCAGAAACCAATAAGCGATTCACGTGACAGTCATGAGACTTCATCCCGCTGAACCTTTTCTTCTTGGTGTCTAGAAATCTGCTTATCTTCCCACAGTAACTGGAACTAACTTTTACTCTGGTAAGGCACTTGAAGAATTGATCGATCTCCTTCGGACTTAAGGTGAAGCAAGAAGGGGGGCAATAATTCTCGTCCTTCTTGTTGACTTTTCTGCCCTTGTCCCCCACCTCCGTCTTTGTCTCCGTCTCCGCTGACTTTTTACGGGGCGGCATGTGCAGATATGCCCTGATTTTCAAATCTTCCAAGTCTCTTCTTGCCTTTGGCCCATCCTTGGTCTTATCCGACATGTTCATCAGTGTCACAAGCTCTTAAGGACATTCTTCGTGATATGCATTTTATCAAGGCAATGAGGCGTGTCGAGTTTGGGCCAGTACACAAATCCCAAAAAACAGACCTTGTTTTCCATACCTTCAGCAGCGGCTCTGGCGCCTTTTTCATCATCTTTTCCGGCGTGGGGCACTGTTCCCAGTTTTTCAACAGCTCATCGATTTCAGCGCCGCTCCGCTTACGTGGAGGTCCTCGATGCTTAGCCTCACCATTGAATAGATCTCCACGGTTTCTCCACGGGTCGTCATGCGCGAGCCATCTTCGATGCCCCATATACATGATTCTTCCAGACCCGCTATCTTTTGTTGACATTAGCTGCTGAGACGTTGTATCATCCCTGCACCGCGTGCATCCGCAATATCCGTGGCACACCTGTCCTGAGACATATCCGTACCGAGATAGTTGTGTACCGTCGTCATCAGCATGGCTCTCATATAGAAATACTCGCCTTTGCTGGCATCCCATGTCTTGGCCGGTGTTTTCCATAACGTGTCTAACTCCTCTTGAAGTAGCCCCAGATACAGATTAATATTATTTCCCGGTTGTTTAGGCCCTTGAATCAGCATGCTCATGTGTATGTACTTTGACTTCATGCACAACCAGGGGGGAGGTTGTACATCCATACAAACACGGGCCATGTGCTATGGTTGGTGTTCTGGTTGCCAAACGGATTCATGCCATCGGTACTCGTGCCAAGCACGATGTTCCTTGCATCATCTGCGAAATATCTATATTCCGTGTTGAATGCTCGCCACTGGCTAGCATCCGCGAGGTGTCTCAGCTTCATATCATCTCCGTCATCGGGCTTCACCCTCTCCGCGTGCCAATGCATGAGTTTTGCTTCCTTAGGATCTACGAAATAACGCTACAGATGGGGAGTGATCGGTAAGTACCATACAACTTTATGAGGATATTTCTTCCCGGCCTTCTTGTATCGAGAAGCATTGCACAACGGACAACTGGGTTTTCCGCGTGCTCCTTCCGATAAATGATGCAATCGTTGATGCATGCATGGTATCTAATGTGGGGCAGATCAAGTGGGTTGTAGCGTCCCGACTCAAAATGAGTCAAGCCTCTGTGTGTTCTGTGCCATCCCTGGATCAGTATGCTGGCACACACAGTATATCAATGTATATATCAAAGTTCAATCACATGTAAATAACGTAAAACTGATATATACCTTAAAATCTCAGCAGAAACAGTCAACGGGAGTGGAGTCCCAATAAACACCAACGGCAGGTTGAGTATAGACCGTAACCCTGAATCGTACTCTTACTCGTCGTAGAAAAGTATCTGCAACATAAGACGTTGCAGCCGTGTAGGTCAGCATATTGAATATGCCGACAAGTCACAAAAGAGAGGGGTGAAAAATTTCATCTATACTACATGCATATTTGGCAGGTGGGGCTGTAAGTTTAAGTTTAGCATAAAGCCATTTTTTTCCTACAACAAGAGAGGGGCAAGCAAAAAGTATTACTACAATGTTGGTTGATTAATGAGAAGGTTCCACCAACCATTTCGCATACCCAAGTTAACAATAACACCCTCATCATTTTAATTATTTGTGTCAAGAGTTCCTGATAGTTTCAGTTCCTTTGGCTCAAGTTGTCCGTAACCGTGGACATGGCTAATCGATTAGTTTTGGTACTCTGCAGAGTTTTGCACACGTTCCCCACAAGATTTGATCGCCTCCGTTGAAGTCCTCGCACTTCAGGGTGTTTGAGAAACGGATGATCAAAACATGGTCTTCCAAAGGGTTCCTCTGAGCCACTGTCGATGCCCATCCAATCCTACCGTTCTTCTACATCTCGTAGCACCGCCCGTCCAGAGTCACCACGTTGTCCAACCAAGCCAGAGCCCATAATGGCTTGTGGCTGTGCAGGTAAGCCTCGGGTCTTTAAGTATCCATCTGTCTCTTTGTGCCTGGGTGGACCTTTCCGCGTGAATACTGACACTTCTCCAGCAACACCTAGGCTAACCACTGGTTTCTCCAGGGCGCCGTTCAACCAACATCCACCTAGAGGTATATTGCATCATGAGGTCTTGAAAAATAATTCTTGAAGTCTTGAGGTCTTGATCATCAATTAATTCTCACAACTCTCATGGTAAACACTCAACCAAACCCCATCTACTAAAAGCATAACAAAATAAAAATAGCGTTCTCGGGGCCAAAGTAACAAGGGTTTATGGGTGCCTACCACATGATACTACTCAAGAACCAAGTTTCCAAGTACCTACTTTGCATGCAATGGTGGAAGGGTTGAACTAATGCAATAAAAATCATAGGTAAAAACATGATCAATGTGAACTTGCCTGGTGAAGTTGATGAAGATAATATCGCTCTCAGAAATAACTTGATAGAACTATTCGTCACTCTCCTATGAAATCTATATAATCAAACATTGCACTCATAAGCAAACACTTCTAGCAATCAATAATAGCAATCAAAAAGCAACACAAAAGTAAACACAATAAGATTGTGATAAAGGAAATACTTAAGACAAAAGTTAAAACAACAAAACTTCATCAAAACAACCAAGTATAGTTTTTCCTACAAACAACCTATTCTCAATAGTAACCAAATCAACATCAAAGTAAAATTTAACAAAAGTATTAAATATTTTACTAGCAAAAAATAATTACATTTGAAGAACAACTAGGAACTATGAAAACAACACACTAAGAACATAAGTGTTTGTCTAATAAACTTAACAACAATAAAAACAATAAAATACTAAAATAACAGGAAAAAATATATAAAACAACTAAGTTAGCAGAAAGTAAAACTTATAAAACAATTTATTAAAAATATATTTTTAAATAGGAAGTCAAACTAGCAATGAAATTTAAACTAGAATTGATTTCATGCAATCAAAATAATAAATAAAAATAAAATAATCCTTGTTGACGTACTACTACTAACTAACAGAAAGCAAAATAAAACTTGTCAACTAATATAAAAGAAAAAAAAATTAAAAACAATTAAAACAAAAGAAATAGCAAAACTCCTAAAAAGAACTAAAACAGATTCTGTTTTGTTTGAAACCCTAATTTAAAATATTCTAAAAATTCTCAAATTGAACAGGTTGATGAAAATAACTAATACAAACCAGTAGCAAAAAGAATCACTCAAAAATATGTTTTTAAACTCAAGTTATTCAAATCCTAGTGATTTGAGCAAATTTCAATGAATTCAAATTTTAAAATTTCAAATATGGTCAAACTTGATATCTACAGAAACTAGACAAAATTTGTGACACAATGCAAAAAGAATCAAATTAAAACACTAAAAATCCTAAGAGATATCTTATTTGCAAAAACAGAAAATAATCTGTTAAAACTGAAAAACAGAAAAGAAAAGAAAAAAAAACTAAACAGTGAACATGCTACGTGGCCATTTCTGATAGGCTACGGGTGTGCGTGCGTTAGCTAAACGAGTAAACGATCGCTAAATAAAAGAAGAACGATTCGGCCTAAACTAAAACAAATAAAACCGCCCGGTTTATTAAAATAAACCGGATCTAACGAAGGGGTACGCCGATCTAATCTAAGCCGTAGGTGCTAGATCGGACGGACGGGGCTTACCGCGGCGGTGGGAGAGCTCCGGCGATGTGGCGACGTCAACGGCGGCTTCGGGCTCGAGGCTGGGGACATCTCCGGCGAGTCCTCGGCGTCGGGGATGGGTCCAGGCGACGCGGAAGAGCGAGGCGGTTCTTCTGAATGTCGAGGTGGAGCTCGGGGACGACGGACGGCGGCGGGGTGAGTTTGCCAAGCTTCGGCTCCGGCGGTGGGCGGTGGTGGTGATGAGGGCGATGGCTCCGGTGGTCGGTGAGCTTGTGGCAGTGATAGGGTGGAAACAAGGGAGCGTGGGGTTTCTCAGGGTGGTTTCGGGGAGGGGCGAGGTGGCCGGGGTTGCTCGGTGGGGTGACGATGGCGCGGCGGCGGTTACGGCTCCGGCGAGAAATCGCGAGAGGGAGAAGGCACGTGCGAGGGGATTTTGCGACGGGAATCGAACAAGGGCTCGGGGTTTATATAGGGGGTCCTCAAGCGAGGTCAAACGTCAAGGTATCCGCGGTGGGATCGGATCGGAGAGGATCTCCGGCGAGAAGGAAAAATGGGGAGAAGGAGAAGGAAGGTGACCGGCGGGATTTGATTTCGGGCGGTGGGTCCCGCGGGTCAGAGAGAGAGAGGGGTGCGGGAGGGAAACGGTGGCCGATCCAAAGTGAGATCAGATCTGGCGAGGCAGCCTTGGGCCGATTTCCTTCCTAGTTGGGCCTCACGCATTTCCTAATAGCGCACAGGATTTTCCTTTTACACAAAACTTTTCCTCATGGAGTGGGATAGAGGAAGGAAAAAGGTGATTTGGAAAATCAAATCGAACTCAAACATGGAAGTTTTATATACTAAAAATATCAGAAAAATAAATGCAATAAAATGTACATTTTTTCACGTCCAAAATAAGTACTTTTAAAAAAATATTTTTCACAAAATGCCTAAATTGGTTTTATTTCTTTTTGCAAATATTTTTCAAATAACCCCATGGGTTTTATGGTTCAAATATTTCACAAAAATACCCCTGGTTTGGAGGGTCATGTTCCTCCTCTCAAAAAAATTGAATTTGGGTAAGTGAATTTGAATTCATTCAAACCTTAAGATTGAGCCAAATATGAAATGGATTCCAACCAGAAAATTTTCAATAGTTTTTGCAAATCCAAAAGTTCAAATCCATCATTTGAAGAAGTCATGTCACCTTCTCTCATTGATTTGTATTGGGTGAAATTTGAATTCAAAGACAAGGGGAAAGTCATTTTATTCCCTCATTCAAGGTTTCAAAAAGTTTGAAATTTCACTCAATTTCAAACAATCATTCAAACAATCAATCATTCAATTAATTAATATAACATTCCAAAATTTGGGATGTTACATGGGCACACGATCTTCTTGGCCTCATCGACGCTAGTAGGACACAGGTTCCCCGAGGGAAGAGCTTTATCCTGTAGATACTTCAAATGCTCATCGAGGCTTGTGTCTGTCCATTTGTTTTTGGCCTTCGTCTTTAGAAGTTTGAGCGTGGAACTCAAGCGGGTCACCTCGGGATGGCAACCGTCTTACAATGGAGTATTCGAGTCTACCCCCTGTTGCGCCAGCTTGACCTCCTCTCTTGAAGCGGCTCTGTCGTTAGTCGTACTCTTGCGAAGCAGGTCTTGAACATGAGGGTCCTGCACGACATAACTTAGTCGCGTCAAAGACTGCGGCGTATCCGCCTCTTCTCCGTCGTGTCCGGCCTCTTCTCCGCCGTGTACGGCCTCTTCTCCTCCGCCATGTCCTGCGCCCTCAAACTCTTCGTCGGGTCCATCATCGTCGACCATCTCTTCGTCTACCCCCATGTCGTTATTGTCTGCCATGTGGACATCCTCATCATCATCTTCAATTATCCATCGAGTATAGCCATCCATGAAACCATACATGAGCAGGTGCGCCTTCAAACTGCGACGCTCAAAGGGGTCCAAGATGGTTATTAGTTTGCATCTTCTACACGGACATATAACCCCAGTCCGGTTATTTAAATACATGTCGTGCACCACGGATTGCAACCATCTTTCCACCACCCTTCCACTCACCTTCATGATTGCCTGCGCGGTATAATAAGCAAAAGAATTTTAACCATGCATGCATATATCAAAGTCATAAAAATTTTCGACATGACCTTCCCTAAAAATATGGCATATATAGTTTGCCCGAAATTCGCCGAAACGGAAACAAATCAATATTTCGGCAAAACATAAGCAACTCATGTCAAGCACGATGTGACAAACACACATATAGGAGGCGGCAACTAATGCCACACGCACATATTCCCACCATCATAGCGCAAACACACATATTTCCATTAGTTCTTGCAAAGCACAACTTTTTATCCACCTTTCGTCCCGAGAGAGAGGGCCGGGATCGATCGAGCCAACGTATGGTAGATGGCCGGTGCCGCTATCTAGCTAGCAAGGGATCGAAAGAAGTAGGACAAATATGCATGGTAGATCTAGTTGGAAGGAGATGCTTGATGACCCACAAGTATAGAGGATCTATCGTAGTCCTTTCGATATGTAAGATGTCGAACCCAACGAGGAGCAGAAGGAAATGACAAGCGGTTTTTAGTAAGGTATTCTCTGCGAGCACTGAAATTATCGGTAACACATAGTTTGTGATAAGATAATTCGTAATGGATAGCAAGTAACAAATGTAACAAAGATGCAGCAAGGTGGCTCAATCCTTTTTGTAGCAAAGGACAAGCCTGGACAAACTTTTATATAAAGCAAAGCGCTCCCGAGGACACATGGGAATTTCTGTCAAGTTAGTTTTCATCATGCTCATATGATTCGCGTTCGTTACTTTGATAATTTGATATGTGGGTGGACCGGTGCTTGGGTGCTGTCCTTACTTGGACAAGCCTCCCACTTATGATTAACCTCTCTCGCAAGCATCCGCAACTACAAAATAAGAATTAAGATAAATCTAACCATAGCATGAAACATATGGATCCAAATCAGCCCCTTACGAAGCAACGCTTAAACTAGGGTTTAAGCTTCTGTCACTCTAGCAACCCATCATCTACTTATTACTTCCCAATGCCTTCCTCTAGGCCCAAATAATGGTGAAGTGTCATGTAGTCGACGTTCACATAACACCACTAGAGGAGAGACAACATACATCTCATCAAAATATCGACGAATACCAAATTCACATGATTACTTATAACAAGACTTATCCCATGTCCTCAGGAACAAACGTAACTACTCACAAAGCATATTCATGTTCATAATTAGAGGAGTATTAATTATCATTAAGGATCTGAACATATGATCTTCCACCAAGTAAACCAACTAGCATCAACTACAAGGAGTAATCAACACTACTAGCAACCCACAGGTAGCAATCTGAGGTTTTGAGACAAAGATCGGATACAAGAGATGAACTAGGGTTTGGAGAGGAGATGGTGCTGGTGAATATGTTGATGGAGATTGACCCCCTCTCGATGAGAGGATCGTTGGTGATGACGATGGCTTCGATTTCCCCCTCCGGGATGGAAGTTTCCCCGGCAGAACAGCTCCGCCGAAGCCCTAGATTGGTTCTGCCCAGGTTCCGCCTCGAGACGGCGGCGATTCGTCCCGAAAGCTCTCTTATTATTTTTTCTAGGTCAAAACCCTCCATATAGCAGAAGATGGGCACCGGAGGCCTGCCAGGGGGCCCACAAGCCACAGGGGCGCGCCTAGGGGGGTAGGGCGCGCCCCCTGGCTTGTGACTTCCTGGTGGGTCCCCTCTGGTATTTCTTCCGCCCAATATTTTTTATATATTCCAAAATAATTCTCCGTAACTTTTCAGGACTTTTGGAATTGTGCAGAATAGGTATCTCAAATTTGCTCCTTTTCAAGTCCAGAATTCCAGCTGCCGGCATTCTCCCTCTTCATGTAAACCTTGTAAAATAAGAGAGAAACACTACAGGAATTAGCTGATTTGCCGTCTTCCATAGCAGACGGCAAAGGCCTGCCTGGCGGACGGCAAAGCCATTGCCGTCCACCAGCAGACGGCCAACAGTCCGGCCGAACAGTAGCCGGCAAAGTCCCTGGACGGCAGAAAAAAGGTGCCAGCCCCGTTAGGGGGCTAACGGCGCTTTTTGCCGTCTGCTGGCAGACGACAAAGAGCTGCAGCTGACGTCAGGCGTCAGTTGGGCCAACGCAGGCTCTTCGCCATCTGCCAGCAGACGGCAAAGAAGAAAGGTCTTCGCCGTCTGCCAGCAGACGACAAAGAGGCAAAATAGGCCTGCCCAGGTTGCACAGGCTGCTGCCACATGGCCTCTTTGCCGTCTGCTAGCAGACGGCAAAGAGATTTGCCGTCTGCTAGCAGACGGCAAAGTGGCTATATTGCCACTGTTTTTTTTTTCTTAAATTCAATCAATTTCACAGATATATATATATATATATATATATATATATATATATATATATATATATATTCATTTCAAAATATTTCAACAAGTACATATAGCCAACATATCCCTGCCATATGGATATTGTAGGGGAACGCAGCAGAAAACAAAAATTTCCGACCTACGCACCAGCCCAGGATCACTATGGAGACTGCATACAAGGTTTGATCTGTTTCGTTACCGACTCGTAGCGCAGCGGAAGTAGAGTCGATGACGATCGGCGGTGCAGATCCCCGCAGCTAGGATTTACAACCTCCCAACCGCGAGGATGTACTCCCACATATGCCCCTCAGACAGCCCTCCGGGAGGCGGTCGGACAGTCCGTCGGACGGTGTCGCGGACAGCCCTTCGGGAAGACCTTCGAAACTCGAACGGTCACTCGGACAGCCCTTCGGGAGGACCCTCGAAACTAAGACGATCACTTGGACAGCCCTTCGGGAGGCACTCTCGAACTAAGACCGAAACTATGATCTCTCTACAGAGTTGCACACATACGGTGTCATCTATCCGGCAGGGCTTCGCCGTCCAGAACTAGTTCCCACCGGAACCCAGACAGCCTTTCGGCTCTACGAAACTATTTCGCTGGGAGGGAGAGAGAAGCCAGACAAATCAATGGCATGTGTATGAGAGCAAGCATGATTTGATTTTGGAGAGCTCTCTCCACCTCTATTTATAGGAGGAGCAAGGGGTAGAGGAAAGACCAAAAGGACCTTCCTAGGATCTTTCCACCACATGCCACATAAGGGTGTGTAGAAGATATCCACCATGAGGTGGAAGCACACCTCAAGGAGGGCCCCCCATGCCATGGCCGAAATTTGCAGCCCCCTTGGGGAGCTCCACCTCCCTTTCACACACCAAAAGTGGTTTTCTTCTAGAAGAAAAACCCCATTTGCAAATCAGCCCAAAAAGTGCTTTTCACTATTCACGAACACATTTTTCTGCATCCGTTAAAACCCAAATTATTTCTGTGTGCCTAGAATAATTCTAGCACCCACCAAAACAATTTTGAACGCATTCCGAAACAATTTCGGAACAATGTTTCTTCAGCGAAAAGCAACCAAAGTGGTTCCGGCTGCTCCGGAACATTTCCGGTTTTTGTCCCGGAAAATTCCCAGAAGTTTCTAGAACACTTCTGGCATCCTCCAAGAATTTCCAGGCGTGTGCCAGAACCAATTTGACTTAATGGAATACCCTGAAACAACTTTTCAGTTTCACCGGAACTATTCCGGTGTTCTCTCCGGAACGTTTCCGTTTCGTCCGAAACTTTTTCGGTGATTTTCTCTCAGACTCCCCGTCTAGTATTCAGCAGATAGATGACCCTTAAGCGTGTGACCCTATAGGTTCGGTGAAGTATAGACATGACCGGAACTCTTTCCGATCAATGATCAACATCGGAGCCGTGGACACCCATATTGACCCCTATACCCACACGAATGAATATTCGAGTGAACCTCGAGTTGCCGTGTGCTATTCCTGTTGCTTCGCGATATGTTACAAATACCCGAGGTGATAAACATCGGCATCCTCGTGGATCAACACTTGTCCACAATGCCAGTTACCTCGTTGCCGGTTTTTGTTCTCTTTTCTCGTTTCCATGTTCCGGCATCCCTGTGATCAAATCACACTTGTGTCTGGCCAGACGATGATGGATACCATAACACCAAGAGGGCCCGAGAATATCTCTCCATCGTCGGAGGAGCAAATCCCAATCTTGAGCTATCAAGTTACTTAACACACTTTTCCATGAACCCGTAAGCCGCCGTAATAGCCACCCATTTACGGATGACGTTTAACAAACCCCAAAGTTCATGAAGCAAGTATGAAGAAACTCAACACTCTCATGGTCTAAGGAATTATGCAAACATTAACTTCTCTGTGTTATTAACCATTAACTTATGATGAATGAATCTCATAGCATAACATCAATCGGGTCGATTCAACACAAGTGTTCTACTAACATTGTGCCCTCAAAGTTGCCGGCATAGTCATGCCCATGATCAGGAAAACAGAACCATCATGCCACACTTGAGCTAGTCTTAGAGGCCAGACTAGGAATACATTTTACCGTTTATTATTCCACACGTGCATATGAGTCTTCCTTCAAGCCTCGTGGTTATTGCAGACTCGAGAACCATAGCAGTTATAGCATGGAACATAAACATAATTATGATCATGGAGATAAATAATAACATTTGTTATTGCCTCTAGGGCATATCTCCTACAGACTCCCACTTGCACTAGAGTCAATAATCTAGTCAATGCTAATGCACATTACACCTGTGGCACACCGGTGTAAAAATGCTTCGCATGTGGTATAGCCTGATGTCCAACGGATCTGACAACTTCAGTTCCGTGTGTATCTTTGCATGTCCTCGCGTTTTCATGCTTTCACAAAATTCATATTTTGTGTGGACTTGGCTTCGTATATATGTGAATCACTGGTCAAACCTTGATTCCTCAGACTGAGCTATGGAGCAACTATCTTCAATAGTGTTCCATTGACCAAAGCCATCTTGGAATCATACTAAGTTCATGAACGAACTGTATGATTCAACATCTTCTATGTTGCTTCGAAAGCGGCAACATACTTAGCCTTAGTTATAGAATTCGCCACAGTAACCTGTTTGGAAACGATTTCCAAACACTGTGCCACCATATTGTGTGTTACACAAAACCCTTAATTTAAATCGAAAATCACATGGAGCATTGATGAAGACTGTATCGATGTAATCACTTCCAACGAGCACTTCATAATCTCTGGTTGCGAGAAAACATGTCATCAGTGCTACTTTAGTACTTAATGACATTTTTCACTGTTGTCCCATGATCAGTACTTTGATCACTTTGGTATCTATACTCGCAACAGCTTGGAGTATTGGACATATCTGGTTGTTTTACATACCATGGAATACATGATTAATCCAAACACGAAGGTGTGTGGAATCTCCATCATGTATTTAGCTCATCAGTGTTTTGGGACACCGAGTCTTGCAAAAACTCTTTCCATGTGACTTCGGCAAGAATCACTCCTTGGCGTTTTAATGCTAAAAGGTTTTAGCATCTTGTCAATATGTATTTTTGGCTTTAGCCTATTAGGCAATTCTATCTCGTAGATAAATATGCCTAATGTCGAGGCTATTTAGCCCAAGCACTTCATCGAAAAACTATTTTTTAATGAAGTACTAATTCGTGTCAAGAAATTTCCAATCAACAATGTGTCAAGCACACAAAGTTTTTAGAAATATTATTATGCTCCCACTTACTTTCTTGAAACCACAAGCATCTTCGTTATCCATTGATGAAATCAAACTATTTCATCAAAAACGAAGATTCCAACTCCATTTTGCTCTCTTCTGTCCATCGCTGGAACTCTGAAGTTTGCATACTTACTAGCATCCTCTGGATCGACAAAATACTTTGGACTGTATCTCATACAAGTCCTAGGTTGTATTTCCATCATATGAAAATCCTTTTGGCATCCATGTTTCATATCTCATGTTGAAATATGTATTAATTGCTAGTTCAATCCGAACCGACCTTTAGCATCGCTACGGTGAGACAATCTCATCGTAGTCAACTCCTTGAACTTGTTATTGCAACAAGTCGAGCTTTATGGATAAAACATTTTATCCACATCAGTTTATAGTTCCATAAATATTCGTTAGACTCTAAGTCTTCCGAAAAGGTGTAATAAGATTTTAATCTTGAATCACTTATATGGAAACTATCTCAGATTGTATTGGCATTTAGCCAATTCCGGAGTCAGGGCCCATCAACGCTTCCTTGTGTATCGTAGGTATACTGTTGTCTAACAACAATATCTCGCTTGCACACCTGAGAGGTTTGCACGAGTTTTGCCTACGTGGTTCAGCTGCAAGTTCGACTGAAGTCCATACATTTTATTGTAGAGACTTCCGTATCAGTCGCAGTAGGAAACTCTGGAATCACTTCCAAGGTTCCTTTCCTTTGATCTGATGACGAAGATACTGCTTATCTCGTCGAGTTGCACTGTTCTCCCACTCACCCTTTTGCAAGAACTATTATCTTTAAAAGCATACCGTTCTCGGTGGCAAACCTTTTGCCTCGGTATAGTGGTGGAGGAATTTTCAATTACTTGGGATAACCTACAAAGTAGCTCTTGTCTGATTTGGAATAGGTTTGTAACCTTTTACACAAGCCCCATATTCCAAATGTTAAGGAAAGACCAAGCATGGTTGGGCGTACCATACCATGGCGTCATTTCAACAGACCTGATGGTGCTCTTTTCAGTGTAAAAGCCGCAGTCTCTAAAGCATTACTTTAAAAGGGATAATGGCAAATTGATTTATGTCATCTTTGATCTTACCATGTCGAAAATGGTTTGATTACATCTTCACAGACATTCCACACACAGTGGTGTTCCGGGAGGTGTAAGTTATGAAACTCCTTTCACAACTCATCAGACATTCGCTAAACTTGCAACTCAGATATTCCTTTCTGCAATCTAGTTTGCAGAAACATAATCTTTCTTGTTACAATAATTCCTACTTCATGTTGAAAACCTTTCGAATGATTTCAAAAGATCCAGACTTACGTCTCATCAAGTAAATATCCATATATCTACTTGAGTCATTTTTGAAGATAGACAAATCCACTGTTTTCAACAACATTTATCGGACTACACACATCAAAATGTATGATTACCAATAAGTTCGTTGCTCGTTCCTTATGGCTTATGAACGGTATTTCAGTCACTTCACTTTTCGGAGGAAAGTTGCAAGTGTCAGATGATTCAAAATCAAATGACTTCAAAATCCATCATAATGGAATTTTTCCATGCGGGTTTCTCCAATGTGACCAAATGCAGTGCCACACTTGTGTGGTATTCTTTTAGTCTTGCGACATTTAGCGTCAGTGTTATGGATGTATCATATTACCATCAATATTCATAACATACGTTCCATCGTTGATGGAAGTATGGCCCTTATGTTATTCATGATTCCGAACAACAATTGTTCTTTCATGAACAACACTCTTGCAACAAACATTATGCAAATGGGCTAGAGTGTATAAAACTCTAAAATGATTTATGAAAGTAAATACAGAGGTAAAGTATTATTATCAATATTCATAACATACATCTCATTCATAATGAAAGTATGGCCCTTATGTTATTCATAACACCGAACATCAAAAGTTCTCTTATGAATAAGCTTCTTGCAAGATACCTTATGCAATGGGCTAGAGTGTGTAAAACTCTATAATGAATTATGAAAAATAAATACATAGGTAATACACCGATGGAAGGTATAGTAACTTTTACTAAGTTCCCAACATGTATTTAAACCTCATTCCTGGCTAGTCTTTCAGGCCATAGTAGTTCTTGCATCGAGTCGCAACAGAGTGCAATCGAGCGGGTATCTCTGTGATAAACTCACAATACCCAAGAATCAGTGATTAACAATTTAATCATAATTGTCAAGAACTATTTCTTTGACCAGCCTTCTATACATCAATAACTTGTATGACTTTCATACATGAGCTGGATATTCCAGTCTTCTCTCTTTTTGCCTTTATACTTCTAACAATTTAACTTTTAGTATTTCTCCTACTCTCAGAAGAAGCACTCAAGTTAAGAGTGGCGATAGCCCTGGACTTCCTAGGCATGAAAGTTTCACTAACACCCTTCGGACACTTCCTTTTTCTTTAAGTTGTTTGTTTTATTCACCATCATCATATGACAGGCGTTCTTCTGGATCCCTCTCTTATCAGTCTAATGCATAGTAAACTCCTTTACTAATAGTTTGCAAACAAACATTGCTTTGGATATCTCATATCTTGTAGCCTTTGTCTATCTCTGAAAATGATTTTCAGATTCCATGAATATCACATAACTATCCAAACTTTCGAAGTTCGGGTCTCATGGAAGCAAACATATTGCACTTGACTGAAACGGAATTGTAGCTTTTGGATCGATGGACGAGAGTCACATGATCCATAGCATTAGCGGGAGAATACCGAAAGCATGCGATAGGACAAGTCCTTCTCGGCACTCTAGAGGACAATCCTCTCATTACGTTACCAACCGTAAAGTTTTAACCAGATATTTAACAGCTATTCAATTTTAATTGGGAAGGTGGAAACGCGAGCCATTATTCTACAACTATTACGCAAATAACACTTAGACAGTGTTCATAATTAATTGCACTGAGAATTAAAAGAATTAATTCTACAGTGCGCTCCCACTCAAATCAATATCTCTCATAATTGATTGTGAGTGATACAAGACCCACATTTCAATTGTTCGCCATTGGTGTAACACCACTGATGACGAAAATCTCAACCGGTAGGCCCACTTGCCAATCACATCTCTATGTGATTCTTGTTCATCTTTCGATGCGCGTGTTCCGAGCTCATGACGGTCATGCCTGAACGTCAAGACAACCAAGTGATCTTGCTGCGAGGTCTCAACTCACCCGCCTCACACTTCCCTAATCGTTTGTACCCGTGTGACACGGCGCACTCCGAGAAGTTAGGTGCCGTGACGGTGCTACACTTGGGAGAACAGTAACCACTTGATATTTTTGTGAGAGATCACCCTAATAAAAAGCGACTACCGCGCAATCAAGAAGGGTGCATCATAAGGGATAAACATCTCAGGCAATTCATAATAGCATGATATGGTATAGCCCTTTCTGACGGAGAAGTCTTTCATTTCTTCATCTTCGGCATTCGCGTTGGTGTTCACCTTCGCGAAGATTGCCACCACCTTGTCGATGCACCAGATAATATTGCTATCTCTATAGCTAATAAAATAAGTGCATTACTGAAGGTTGACACGCAGGTCATTAAAGTGACAATCATATGGCTCCAGCCATCATGCCGAATCATGACACGCAGGTCATGTTAATCAATTTACATTATATAGTCATCTCATACATAATCAAATTATAATGAGCACTGCTATACCACATCACATGCACATGCAAACCATCCTGCAAAACCAAGTTAGACGCCTCTAATCGGTTCATGCAAAATTTTATTTTACGTGGCTTCTAAGGTTTCGAAACAAACCGAAGCTACCAACGTCCATCATCAAGCATGATAATCCAAGTCGCTAGATTAACATTGCGGGGTGTATGAAACACGAGATAATAAAATCTCGAGCCCCATACTAAACTTCGTCATACGCGTGACCCCCGTGCAGATCATATCTGCATTGCCCTTTCGTCTGCGAAATTTCATCTTTCTTTTTAACTACGGTGGAATTCAATGAACTGTTAGCACTTCGTTGATCAATCAGGATCGCGGATTGCCAGAACATTGAAACTCCACCATACTGTTATCAAGATCAGAAATATGCAAATTCCAGGGAAGCAACAAGAACATCGGGTAACAGATTTCATCTGCTACCCGCACAAATAATTTTCAGTAATAGAACTCATCTACTACCTAATTATATTGTGCAATACCCATACATCTCTATGTATTCTAGATCGCAACCTGCATCTATGCATAGCATGGCTCTTGATGCCACTGTAGGGGAACGCAGCAGAAAACAAAAATTTCCGACCTACGCACCAGCCCAGGATCACTATGGAGACTGCATACAAGGTTTGATCTGTTTCGTTACCGACTCGTAGCGCAATGGAAGTAGAGTCGATGACGATCGGCGGTGCAGATCCCCGCAGCTAGGATTTACAACCACCCAACCGCGAGGATGTACTCCCACATCTGCCCCTCAGACAGCCCTCCGGGAGGCGGTCGGACAGTCCCTCGGACGGTGTCGCGGACAGCCCTTCGGGAGGACCTTCGAAACTCGAACGGTCACTCGGACAGCCCTTCGGGAGGACCCTCGAAACTAAGACGATCACTTGGACAGCCCTTCGGGAGGCACTCTCGAACTAAGACTGAAACTACGATCTCTCTACAGAGTTGCACACATACGGTGTCATCTATCCGGCAGGGCTTCGCCGTCCAGAACTAGTTCCCACCGGAACCCAGACAGCCTTTCGGCTCTACGAAACTATTTCGCTGGGAGGGAGAGAGAAGCCAGACAAGTCAATGGCATGTATATGAGAGCAAGCATGATCTGATTTTGGAGAGCTCTCTCCACCTCTATTTATAGGAGGAGCAAGGGGTAGAGGAAAGTGGTTTTCTTCTAGAAGAAAAACCCCATTTGCAAATCAGCCCAAAAAGTGCTTTTCACTATTCACGAACACATTTTTCTGCATCCGTTAAAACCCAAATTATTTCTGTGTGCCTAGAATAATTCTAGCACCCACCAAAATAATTTTGAACGCATTCCGAAACAATTTCGGAACAATGTTTCTTCAGCGAAAAGCAACCAAAGTGGTTTCGGCTGCTCCGGATAATTTCCGGTTTTTGACCCGGAAAATTCCCAGAAGTTTCCAGAACACTTCTGGCATCCTCCAAGAATTTCCAGGCGTGTGCCAGAACCAATTTGACTTAATGGAATACCCTGAAACAACTTTTCAGTTTCACCGGAACTATTCCGGTGTTCTCTCCGGAACGTTTCCGTTTCGTCCGAAACTTTTTCGGTGATTTTCTCTCAGACTCCCCGTCTAGTATTCAGCAGATAGATGACCCTTAAGCGTGTGACCCTATAGGTTCGGTGAAGTATAGACATGACCGGAACTCTTTCCGATCAATGATCAACATCGGAGCCGTGGACACCCATATTGACCCCTATACCCACACGAATGAATATTCGAGTGAACCTCGAGTTGCCGTGTGCTATTCCTGTTGCTTCGTGATATGTTACAAATACCCGAGGTGAGAAACATCGGCATCCTCGTGGATCAACACTTGTCCACAATGCCAGTTACCTCGTTGCCGGTTTTTGTTCTCTTTTCTCGTTTCCGTGTTCTGGCATCCCTGTGATCAAATCACACTTGTGTCTGGCCAGACGATGATGGATACCGTAACACCGAGAGGGCCCGAGAATATCTCTCCATCGTCGGAGGAGCAAATCCCAATCTTGAGCTATCAAGTTACTTAACACACTTTTCCATGAACCCGTAAGCCGCCGTAATAGCCACCCATTTACGGATGACGTTTAACAAACCCCAAAGTTCATGAAGCAAGTATGAAGAAACTCAACACTCTCATGGTCTAAGGAATTATGCAAACATTAACTTCTCTGTGTTATTAACCATTAACTTATGACGAATGAATCTCATAGCATAACATCAATCGGGTCGATTCAACACAAGTGTTCTACTAACATTGTGCCCTCAAAGTTGCCGGCATAGTCATGCCCATGATCAGGAAAACAGAACCATCATGCAACACTTGAGCTAGTCTTAGAGGCCAGACCAGGAATACATTTTACCGTTTATTATTCCACACGTGCATATGAGTCTTCCTTCAAGCCTCGTGGTTATTGCAGACTCGAGAACCATAGCAGTTATAGCATGGAACATAAACATAATTATGATCATGGAGATAAATAATAACATTTGTTATTCCCTCTAGGGCATATCTCCTACAGATATGATCATCCAACACATATATACACCAAATGAAAAGTCCAACATATCCAACAATTAAGCAAAAGGTCCATATAGTTTGATCCATACATACATATATAGGTAGCAAGTTTCACATTGTTCATCCTACAAAATCACAACAAAAAGGAAGGACAAGGAGAAGAGTAGACTCCAACGCAAGCTTCCGTGATCTGAAGCCAATCTGCAAAATGGGAAAGAAGAAAGTTAGAAGAAGAAGAAGACTAGAAGAAGAAGAAGAAAAAGAAGAAGAAGAAGACTAGAAGAAGAAGAAGAAAAAGAAGAAGAAGAAGAATTTTAGAGCTAACCTAGTTAAATAGGCCATTTTTGACCTAAATATGCTAAGTATGTCATAAATGAACTAAATAAGCTAAGTATAGGTCATTTCAGAGCTAACCTAGGTAATTATGCCATTTTTGAGCTAATTAAGCATATTAAGTCATTTTTGAGCTAAATAGGTCATTTCTTAAGCATATTATGTCATTTTTGAGCTAGCTAAGCATATTGAGTCATTTCGGAGGAATAAATGCTAAGTATAGGTCACTTTAGAGCTATCCTAGGTTAAATAGGTCATTTGTGAGCTAATTAAGGTTATTATGTCATTTTTGAGCTAGCTAACCATATAAATTCATTTTTGGTGGAATAAATGCTAAGTATATGTCATTTTAGAGCTTTCCTAGGTTAAATAGGTCATTTTGGAGCTAAATAGGTGATTTCTTAAGCTAAGCTAAGTATAGGTCATTTGAGAGCTATTCGTGGTAAAATTGGTCATTTTGGAGCTAATTAAGGTTATTATGTCATTTTGGAGGAAATAATGCTAAGTACAGGTCATTTTAGAGCTAAATATGTCATTTCTTAAGCTAAGCTAAGTATAGGTCATTTGCGAGCTATCGATGGTAAAATTGGTCATTTTGGAGCTAAGTAAGGTTATAATGTCATTTTCGAGGAAACTAAGCTAAGTATACGGCATTTTGGAGATAAATAGGTCATTTCTTAAGCTAAGTACGCATTTGTTATGCTAAACACTTGCGAAAACTTACCGTCATCACGAAGGTGTAGTTGTAGGACCGGTCGCGCCAGTGGCTGACGGAGGAGGATCGGTCGATGCTTGTCGGGAGTTATGCTGCACCAAAGATCATTTCCAATGTATCGTTAGCATGATGCAACTCAAATGTGAAGACTAGTAACTAATGACCATTCAAATGAAACTCACCGTGCCCGCCGGAGCAATGACTGGCATCGGCGGAGGGGTCGTGCCGGTCTTCTCGCACAGGGTCTGCACATTTGGTTTTGACGAGTCAGTCATATTAGATACTACTGTAAGGAACATTACGTGCATGATTTGGCTAATATGCAGAAGAATCTTACCGCGAACATCTCGTATAGGGCCCGGTTAGCCATCATGTTCCGGTTCCTCTCCTCCTCCAACGCATTAGCCGTCCTGTCCTCAAGCTCCCTCTCCCTCTCCGCCGCCTGCCGGTCCCTCTCCTCTAGAAGCGCCTGGGTCTTCGCTCTCTTTGCCTCAATAGCAGCCTACAACACCTCTCGTTAGCATTGTAATCATCGACGGCCGCACACACAATGTAATGAAGGAAAGGTATCTGAGTCCGTATAACTAACCTTGAATTCGAGCTCCACTGGCCATGCACGAGGCAATATCTCAGGATCGGAGCTGGTCTGGCGCTTCTTGATCTGCGGGAGAGTGCTACTACAACATATCAGTCCATTCCCAATGGCTAACGAGCCATGCTGCCTCCTGCCACCAGATATCATCACCAGCTCTGGATCAAGAGGTTGCTGGCTCGGGTTAAAGTCCGGCCCTTTCCTCGCCTTCCCCTCGTCTCTGTACCTCACAAGCTTGTGGTGGGAGGCGCGGTTGCTGAATTTCTCTGGATCATCGAGGTCAGACTCAGAGAATGCCTTGGCCTTCTTGTACGAGGCAGTATTGGACATGGCATAGAGATCGAACAGCTGTGGCACTGGAGCCTTGTTCTCTCGCGCCTAAAAGAGAGGAACAGATTATTAGTTGAGGGCTCAAGCTAGCATGAAGAATAAATTTGCATGAATCATGAAGCAAACCACATACCCAGTTTCCCCCGTACTGATGTAGGTTGACGCTGCCTAGATGGTGTGGGACACCTTTCATTTTGCCACGCTTGTCCTTTGCAGTGTCGTGGGTGGAGCGCCATTGGGGAGAGCACCACTCATCCACCAACGCCTCCCAACAGTCCATCCTATCCGCACACCATCTCGGGGGCACCTAAGTTAAGCAAGAGAAATTTGAGCGCTACGCCTACGAATCAAATCAAGGAAACTAAGTACAAGGCCTTAAGAATAGGTAATTACCTTCATGTACTTATCCTTACTCAGAAACTTGCCGTGGCACTTCTCTCTTTTCCTCCTAATACCAGTCGAGGCGAAGTAGTCTCGAACAGCCTGCGTCCGAGCCTCGTGCCGAAAGTTTTGAAGTAGGCGCCTGCACTCGTTGTCGATAACCCGAGCCGCGGCCTCCTCCTGTCCCTCAGCACACCTGTAGAAGGTCTGCAATAAAACAAGAAAACACGGATTAGTACAATCACTAGGGTTGCCAATCAAAGAAGGAAACACAACGTAGACGGGAAAGGAGAAATTACCCAAAACGTCTGGATCACAATGTCGGCCACCTTGTGGCACTCGACATCGCCGATCCTATGCCCCGGCGGGGCCGGGGCAGCCAAGTAGTGCTCCCAGGTCATTCCTAGCTCTGGAACCCGGCCCTCACCGGGCAACGTGACCCACCCCGGGAAGCTCTGGCGACAAATCACACCAAGGACACTGTTGGGCCTGCGGACACGAGGCTCGTGTGTCCAAGACCTGCAGTATGACAAGGCCAACGCATTAGATATTCGAAGAAACGTGAAGGCAAAAGGTTAAAAAAGAGTAAATGCACTTACTTGTCCCCGTTAGGCGCAATCAACCACCTCTGGTCGGGGGTCGCCTGGGTGGGCGGGAGCTTTGTACCACCACGCTGGTAGACTTTGCGCCCCTCAACCCACTCACCCTCGCTATAGCTATCAGAACTATAGCCACCCTCAGCACGGCCACTCGACTCCGTCGAGTCCGCCCATGGGTTCCGCTGCGACTCAGCGTGATCCCTGCTGAGCTCCGGAGTCTCGTGGGACGAAGGCTCGTCGGCCCGACGCTCGTCGGCCCGAGGCTCATCGGCCGTAGGCGCGTCTGCCATAGGCTCGTCGGCCCGAGGCTCGTGGACCGGAGTCCGAGACGGGTCCACCTCAGGCGGCTCCATCTCAGACGGAGCACTCCTGTGGTCGGGTGAATCAGCTGGGGGTGGCGGCGAGGAAGGTGTAGTAGCAGCCTTCCTACCTCTCCGCCGCCACGTCCACCTCTACTAGCCTTCTCCCCCCCTCCGACCTCTCCCGGCCGAAGAAGAAGCAACCGCCGGTGGTGTCTGCATACAGAGATCCAGCGCTCTCCGGAGGCTATGGGGTGGAATGGAACTACCCCTCCCACCACGCGCCGAGGTAGGAGCCTCGGAGCGCTCTCGACCCGCGCCCACCATTTGTCAACACCTGCAATGACAAAGAGTAAACGAAATTAGTACAACATAAAAAAGAATGAATACCTGACATGAATAATATGTATATAATTTAAGTGTATCATCATCATGAACATAATAAAAAATTGAATACCTAAAAAATTGAATACTTACTTTAAGTGTCGGGGTGTCGGGGTGTCGGGGTCGTGGTGTCGGGGTGTCGTGTCGGGGTCGGGGTGTCGGGGTGTCGTGTCGGGGTCGGGGTGTCGGGTTGGGGTGTCGGGTCGGGGTGTCGTGGTGTCGGGGTGCCGTGTCGGGGTCGGGGTGTCGGGTCGGGGTGTCGGGTCGGGGTGTCGTGTAGTCGGGGTGTCGTGGTGTCGTGTCGGGGTCGGAGTGTCGTGTCGGGGTCGGGGTGTCGGGGTGTCGAGGGTGTCGTGTCTGGGTGTCGTGGTGTCGGGGTGTCAGGGGTGTCGGGGTCGGGGTGTTGGGGTGTCGGGGTCGGGGTGCCGTGTCGGGGTCGGTGTGTCGGGTCGGGGTCGGGGTGTCGGGTCGGGGTGTCGTGGTGTCGGGGTGTCGTGGTGTCGGGGTGTCGTGTCGGGGTCGGGGTGTCGGGGTCGGGGTGTCGTGTCGGGGTGTCGGGTCGGGGTGTCGTGGTGTCGGGGTGCCGTGTCGGGGTCGGGGTGTCGGGTCGGGGTCGGGGTGTCGGGTCGGGGTGTCGTGGTGTCGGGGTGTCGTGGTGTCGTGTCGGGGTCGGGGTGTCGGGGTGTCGTGTCGGGGTCGGGGTGTCGGGTCGGGGTGTCGAGTCGGGGTGTCGTGGTGTCGGGGTGCCGTGTCGGGGTCGGGGTGTCGGGTCGGGGTCGGGGTGTCAGGTCGGGGTGCGTGGTGTCGGGGTGTCGTGTCGGGGATGTGGTCGTGGTGTCGGGGTGTCGTGTCTTGGTCGGGGTGTCGGGGTGTCGGGGTGTCGTGTCTGGGTGTCGTGGTGTCGGGGTGTCAGGGGTGTCGGGGTCGGGGTGCCGTGTCGGGGTCGGGGTGTCTGGGTCGGGGTGTCGGGTCGGGGTCGGGGTGTCGGGTCGGGGTGTCGTGGTGTCGGGGTGTCGTGTCAGGGTCGGGGTGTCGTGTCGGGGTCGGGGTGTCGGGGGTGTCGTGTCTGGGTGTCGTGGTGTCGGGGTGTCAGGGGTGTCGGGGTGTCGGGGTCGGGGTGCCGTGTCGGGGTCGGGGTGTCGGGGTCGGGGTGCCGTGTCGGGGTCGGGGTGTATTATCTTTTTGATGAGTATATTGGAGAAGTTTGTCGGGGTCGGCGCCGGGGGGCGGGGGGGCGGGGGCGGTGCGGGGCGGCGGAGGGGGGGCGGCGCGGGGCGGCGGAGGGGGAGGGGCGGGGGAGCGGAGGGTGGTGGCGGCGGGAGACGAAAATTAAAAGGGGAGAGAGAAGAGAGAGAGGGAGAGAGAGAGAGAGGAGGGGGGTAACGGCCGTTAGGGGGTTGTTTATTCAGTAACTATGGAGTGAGTATGACAGTTATATATAATAACCACAGTAAGAGAACAATATTCAGTAACTATGGAGTGAGTATGACAGTGACTATATATCATAAATAGCTAGTACCTATCATGTCTTAAGAGAGCACCAGGACAGCAGCATAATGGCATCTTAGTAGACTCCAACAGCAGTATCACAAGCATCATAGCAACAGCAGCACACACATATATGGATTAGGAGCAGAACTACACAGACCAGCATGTATATGGCTATATGCAACCCAGAGGCAGCACAGAGCAATGACCAATGCCACAGTAGCTGTAGAACATGTATGGAGTTAACCAGCACCACCAGATCCCACTGACCTAAAATCTACTAACAGCACAAATCCTAAACCTAGGTTTTTCTTCTCCTCCTCCTCCTCCTCTTCTTCTTCCTTTCCTTTTTCCTCTTCTTCTTCTCCTCCTCTCCACTTTTTTTCCTTCTTCTTCTTCTTCTTCTTTTTTCTTCTCCTCCTCCTCCTCTTCTGTTTCTTCTTCTTCTTCTTCTTCTTCTTCTTCTTCTTCTTCTTCTTCTTCTTCTTCTTATTTTTTGTTCTTTTCCTTTTTTTCTTTCTTCTTTTCTTCTCTTTTTTCTTCTAGGTTTTTTCTTTTCTTCTTTTCTATCTAAGTTTCTTCTTCTTCTTCTTCTTCTTTTTTCTTCTCCTCCTCCTCTTCTTCTGTTTCTTCTTCTTCTTCTTCTTCTTCTTCTTCTTCTTCTTATTTTTTGTTCTTTTCCTTTTTTATTTTTCCTTTTTTTCTTTCTTCTTTTCTTCTTTTTTTTCTTCTAGGTTTTTTCTTTTCTTCTTTTCTATCTAAGTTTCTTCTTCTTCTTCTTCTTCTTCTTCTTCTTTTTTCTTCTCCTCCTCCTCTTCTTCTGTTTCTTCTTCTTCTTCTTCTTCTTATTTTTTGTTCTTTTCCTTTTTTATTTTTCCTTTTTTTCTTCTTCTTTTCTTCTTTTTTTTCTTCTAGGTTTTTTCTTTTCTTCTTTTCTATCTAAGTTTTTTCTACCTAATATAAACTAACTAATATAAACTAATAACTAATATGAACTAATAACTAATAAAACCTAACTAATAAAAACAGAAAAAAGGGGGGGGAGGGTGGAGCTCACTGGAGGGGGGGTCGAGGCGGCGGCGCGGGGTGGCGGAGGGGTCGGGGCGGGGGAGCTCGTCGGGGCGGGGGAACGTCGGGGCGGCGGCGGAGGGGCGGCGTGGGGCGGCAGAGGGGGAGGGGCGGGGGAGCGTCGGGGCGGCGGCGGAGGGGCGGTGCGGGTCGACGGAGGGGCGGCGGAGGGGGAGGGGCGGGGCGGCAGCGGCGACCGGCAGCGGCGGGGCGAAATTTAAGGGGGAAAAGGGCGCGGGAGAGAAAGAGAGGGAGAGAAAGAGAAGAGAGAGAGGGAGAGAGAGAGGAGGTGGGGGGGTAACGGCCGTTAGGGGGGAATTTTCTTTGCCGTCTGCCAGCGGACGGCAAAGATTCTTTGCCGTCTGCTAGCGGACGGCAAAGAGGTGGGGTGGGCCGTTGCAGTTAACTGGCCTCCACTGGGCCCCCACCCACCTCTTTGCCGTCTGCCAGCGGACGGCAAAGAAACTTTGACGTCTGCCAGCGGACGGCAAAGAGATGGCTGATGGCAAACAGTGTCTTTGCCATCAGCCAGCTCTTTGCCGTCTGCTTTACTAAAGCTGACGGCAAACAACCCGTTTGCCATCTGCCAGCAGACGGCAAAGACCTGGCAGATGGCAAAGACCCTGATTCCAGAAGTGAAAAGGCATAAGTATTGTACCATAATGTGTAATAACAGCCCATAATGCAATAAATAACAATATAAAAGCATGATGCAAAATGGACGTATCAACTCCCCCAAGCTTAGACCTCACTTGTCCTCAAGCGAAAGCCCAAATCGATAAATATGTCCACATGTTTAGAGATAGAGGTGTCGATAAAACAAAATAAGGACATGAAGGCATCATGGTCATCTTTAGAACAACAACTTATATTGACATATAATTTCTTATGCTAAAGTAACAATTCATTCACAAGGTAAAGTATGAGTCAACAACTCTATTGAGAACCAAAAAACTACGATCTTAGTCATTGAGGCAATTCCAATTTATCATAACGTCGGAAAGAGTCAATATAAGAGCTTGCAAAGCAAATCCACATACACAATTATCTTTTAGTTTTTCATAATTGCTAACACTCACGCGGTACCTATGAGGTCAAAGCTTCAATCAGACACAGAGAAAGATAGGGGCTTATAGTTTTGCCTCCCAACTATTAACCTCAAGGGTAATGTCAACAGAAATAACTCATGATCACCCACATCCGAGTGGATATATGTGTCTAGATCATTCCCCAACACATGACGCTTGCCAAGAGGAAAAGACGAAATAAAGGAAATGGTGAAGATCACCACGACTCTTGCATAAAGGTAAGTACTAGAAAGTAAAAGTAACAGATAGGCCCTTCGCAGAGGGAAGCAGAGGTTGCCATGCACTTTTATAGTTGGATGCGCAATCCCTTAATGCAAAAGAACGTCACTTTATATTGTCCCTTGTGATAAAGAACTTTATTATGCAGTCTGTCACTTTTATTTCTTCCATATCACAAGTTCGTATAAAGTTTATTTTCCTCACACTAATAGATCGTACATATTTAGAGAGCAATTTTTATTGCTTGCACCGATGACAACTTACTTGAAGGATCTTACTCAATCCATAGGTAGGTATGGTGGACTCTCATGGCAAAACTGGGTCAAGGGTGTTTGGATGCACAAGTAGTATCTCTACTTGGTGCGGAAGTTTTGGCTGATATGAGGTGGAAGCAAGCGTCACATGTTAAAGGATCTAAAACCATATAACTTCTATTCGGAAATAAGCAAACATAACCCATTATGTTGTCTTCCTTGTCCAACATCAACTTCTTAGCATATAATATTTTAATGAGTGCTCACAATCATAAAAGATGTCCAAGATAATATATTTATATGTGAACCACTCTTTCTTTATTACTTCCTTTTAATTGCAACAATGACCAATCGCTATGCTTGTCAACTCACAACAAATTTCAATCGACATACTTCTTATATGTGAAGTCATCACCCCCCACAAGATCATCATATATACTCTTTGCTTTTATTTTATACTTCTTTCTATTTCTTTTTCTCAAGATCATAGCAAGCAAGAAAGGCCCTCAACTCAAAACTACTTTTTATTATATAACTCTCGGACTTGCTTACATAAGGGGAACAAAAAGCAAAACTCAAAACTAGATCACACTAAAGATTTTATTCTACTAGATCAAGATATAACCAAAAGGATCGAACTAAGAAAAACGAAGAAAGTAAAAGATGTGATGGTGATACGATACCGGGGCACCTCCCCCAAGCTTGGCACAAGCCAAGGGGAGTGCCCACACCCATGTGTTTAGTTGTCTTTCTTCGGAGGTGGTGATGTTGGAGTTGTTGATGAGGTTGGAAGCTTGTCTAGTTTCCTCTTAAGCATAAAGTTCTGCTCCCTCAGATCGTCTACTTCCTGCTCGAGCTTCAATATCCTTTGACATAATTCTTGCTTGCTCTCCTGCAGGAAACGAGAAGGGATAAATAGAACCTTGGGTTTTCTCCTTGTGTTTGGAAGGCTCGATTTCCTGGACTCCACGTGCATATCTCCTGGTCGAGGCAGGGGGATCTCCTCTTCATCCGAGCTTTCTTCCTCATACTTGCCTTCTTGTTCCTCCTCCGAGAACAATCCATAAGGATCTAAGTCCCCATAGAGCTTGGGATTGGCAAGATAATGCGATACATAGCTCTCCCCATAGGAATCTTGGGACGACATATTGCTCTTAATCTGGAAGAGTACACCACAAGAAAATGGAGTCCGGAGGGTACACGGGGTGGCCACAAGCCACAGGGGCACGCCCCCCTGGCTTGTCGCCTCCTCGTGCACTCTTCGGAATACTTTAAATTTTCCTAATTTATTAAATAATCCAAAACTGATAAAAATTGCTATTAGAAAAGTTTTGGAGTCGGTTTGCTTACCGTAGCACATACCTATTCCTTTTCGGAGTCTGAAACGTTCTGGTAGGTCTCCCTAATGTACTCCTCCGGAGTTATGGTATTGATAATATTGGTTTCTACATTTATGGGAGTACCTGAGATATAATGTTTGATTCTTTGCCCGTTTACCACCTTAGGATTTGTGCCTTCGGCGTTGTTGATCTTGGTGGCACCGGAACGATATACTTCCTCGATAATGTAAGGCCCTTCCCATTTAGAGAGAAGTTTTCCTGCAAAAAATCTTAAACGAGAATTGTATAGCAAGACATGGTCACCTACATTGAATTCACGCTTTTGTATCCTTTTATCGTGCCACCTCTTAACTTTTTCTTTAAACAACTTGGCATTCTCATAGGCCTGGGTTCTCCATTCATCAAGTGAGCTAATGTCAAATAACCTCTTCACACCAGCAAGTTTGAAATCATAGTCGAGCTCCTTAATTGCCCAATAAGCTTTATGTTCTAGTTCTAGAGGTAAGTGACATGCTTTACCAGAAACCATTTTATACGGAGACATACCCATAGGGATTTTGTAAGCAGTTCTATAAGCCCATAATGCATCATCAAGTTTCTTAGACCAATTCTTTCTCGATCTATTAACAGTCTTCTGCAAGATTAATTTAATTTCTCTATTGCTCAATTCTACTTGACCACTAGACTGAGGATGATAAGGAGATGCAATTCTATGATTAACATCATACTTAGCAAGCAATTTACGGAATGCACCATGAATAAAGTGTGAACCACCATCAATCATTAAATATCTAGGGACTCCAAATCTAGGGAAAATAACTTCTTTAAGCATTTTGATAGAAGTGTTATGATCAGCACTACTAGTTGGAATAGCTTCTACCCACTTAGTAACATAATCAACAGCAACTAGAATATGAGTATACCCGTTAGACTTTGGAAAAGGTCCCATATAATCAAAACCCCAAACATCAAAAGGTTCAATAACAAGTGAGTAATTCATAGGCATTTCCTGACGTCTACTAATATTACCAATTCTTTGACATTCATCACAAGACAAGACAAACTTACGAGCATCCTTGAAGAAAGTAGGCCAATAAAAACCAGATTGTAGTACCTTATGTGCAGTTCTATCTCCAGCGTGGTGTCCTCCGTAGGCCTCAGAATGACACTTGTGAAGGATCTATTCCTATTCATGCTCAGGTACACAACGTCTAATAACACCATCTATTCCTTCTTTATAAAGGTGTGGATCATCCCAAAAGTAATGTCTTAAATCATAGAAAACCTTTTTCTTTTGTTGGTATGTGAAGCTAGGTGGTATAAATTTAGCAACAATGTAATTAGCATAATCAGCATACCATGGAGCATTACGCGAAGCATTTATGACAGCTAATTGTTCATTAGGAAAGCTATCATCAATAGGTAGTGGGTCATCAAGAACATTTTCTAACCTAGACAAGTTGTCTGCTACGGGGTTCTCAGCACCCTTTCTATCAATAATATGCAAATCAAATTCTTGTAGCAGAAGAACCCATCTAATTACTCTAGGTTTAGCATCTTTCTTTTCCATAAGATATTTAATAGCAGCATGATCAGTGTGAACAGTTACTTTGGAATCAACAATATAAGATCTGAACTTATCACAAGCAAACACAACTGCTAAAAATTCCTTTTTAGTGGTAGCATAGTTTCTTTGAGCACTGTCTAGAGTTTTACTAGCATAATGGATAACATTTAATTTCTTATCAACTCTTTGTCCTAGAACAGCACCAACTGCATAATCACTAGCATCACACATAATTTCAAAGGGTAGGTTCCAATCAGGTGGTTGAACAACAGGTGCAGAAATCAAGGCTTTCTTAAGAATTTCAAATGCTTCAACACAATCATCATCAAAAACACATGGAACATCTTTTTGCAAAAGATTAGTGAGAGTCCTAGAAATCTTAGAGAAGTCTTTAATAAACCTCCTATAGAAACCAGCATGACCAAGGAAACTTCTTATACCTCTGATATCCGTGGGACATGCATTTTTTCAATAGCATCAACTTTAGCTTTATCAACTTCAATACCTCTTTCGGAGATTTTGTGCCCCAAGACAATACCTTCATTAACCATAAAGTGGCACTTTTCCCAATTCAAGACAAGATTAGTTTCTTTGCATCTCTGCAAAACTCGATCAAGGTTGCTCAAGCAATCATCAAAAGAAGTTCCGTAAACGGAGAAATCATCCATGAAAACGTCAAAAATCTTTTCACAAAAATCAGAGAATATAGCCATCATACATCTTTGAAAGGTAGCAGGTGCATTGCATAAACCAAAAGGCACACGTCTATAAGCAAAGGTACCGAAAGGACAAGTAAAAGTGGTCTTTTCTTGATCCTCTTTTGACACAGGTATTTGAGAGAAACCAGAATAACCATCTAGAAAGCAAAAATGTGTGTGCTTGGATAGTATTTCTAGCATTTGATCAATAAAAGGTAGAGGGTAATGATCTTTCCTAGTAGCTTTATTTAATTTCCTAAAATCAATTACCATTCTATATCCTATAACAATTCTTTGCGGGATCAATTCATTTTTATCATTAGGAACAACAGTAATACCTCCTTTCTGAGGAACACAATGAACGGGACTAACCCATCTACTATCAGCAATAGGATAAATTATACCTGCCTCCAGAAGCTTTAGTATTTCATTTCTTACCACTTCTTTCATCTTAGGATTTAACCGTCGTTGGTGATCAACAACTGGTTTAGCATCAGGCTCCATATTAATTTTATGCTGACATAGAGTGGGACTAATGCCCTTAAGATCATCAAGAGTATATCCAATAGCAGCACGGTGCTTCCTCAGAGTTTTCAATAATTTCTTTTCTTCATGCTCTGAAAGGTTAGCACTAATAATAACAGGATATATGTCCTTTTCATCAAGATAAGCATATTTCAGAGTATCCGGTAATTGTTTAAGCTCAAACACGGGATCACCCTTGGGTGGAGGAGGATCCCCAAGTAGTTCAACAGGCAGGTTGTGTTTCAAAATAGGCTGCTGATCAAAGAAAATCTTATCTATTTTATTCCTTTCATTCATATGCATATCGTTTTCATGGTCTAGCAAATATTGTTCTAAGGGATCAGTAGGAGGCACACCAATAGAAGCAAGACCAATAATTTCATCTTTACTAGGCAATTCTTTGTCATGGGGTTGTCTACGAAATTTAGAGAAATTGAACTCATGAGACACATCCCCAAAACTTACAGTAACAGTTTCTTTCTCACAATCTATCTTAGCATTAACAGTATTCAAGAAAAAGGTCTACCAAATATAATGGGACAAAAATCATCTTGTGGGGAACCAAGAACAAGAAAATCAGTAGGATACTTTATTTTCCCACACAAGACTTCAACATCTCTAACAATCCCAACTGGTGCTATAGTATCTCTATTAGCAAGCTTATTAATGGTAACATCAATTTCCTCTAATCCAGCTGGTGCAATATCATTCATAATTTCTTGATATAAGGTGAAGGGAATTGCACTCACACTAGCACCCACATCACACAAGCCATGATAACAATGATCTCCTATTTTAACAGAAACAACAGGCATGCCAACAATAGGTCTATGTTTATCTTTAGTATCAGGTCTAGCAATTCTAGCAGCCTCATCACAGAAATGAATAACATGCCCATCAATATTATCAACCAAGAGATCTTTAACCATAGCAATACTAGGTTCAACTTTGATTTGCTCAGGGGGTGTAGGTGTTCTAGTATAACTCTTACGAACCACAGTTGAAGCTTTAGCATGTTCCTTTATTCTAACAGGAAAAGGTGGTTTCTCAATATAAGCAGCAGGAATAACAGGATCAACATTATAAATAATAGTTTCTTCTTCAACTTTAATAGGTTCAACTACTTTCACTTCAATGGGAGGATGATATTTAAACCACTTCTCCTTAGGGAGATCAACATGAGCAGCAAAAGATTCACAGAAAGAAGCTGCTATCTCAGAGTCAAGTCCATATTTAGTGCTAAATTCACGCATCGGTGTCTATAAAGGATTTAACACAATCAAACTTAAGGTTTATACCCGACTCCTTACATTCGTCGAGTTCCCAATCTTCAGAGTTGCGTTTAATTCTTTCCAATAAGTCCCATTTGAATTCAATATCTTTCTTCATAAAGGAACCAGTACAAGATGTATCGAGCATGCACCGATCATTATTAGAAAACCAAGCATAAAAATTCTGAATAATAATTTCTCTCGTGAGCTCATGATTGGGGCATGAATATAACATTGACTTAAGCCTGCCCCAATCTTGAGTGATACTTTCTCCTTCACGAGGCCAAAAATTATAAATATAATTCTGATCACGATGAACCAGATGCATAGGATAAACTTCTGATGAAATTCCAATTTCAATCGGTTGTAGTTCCATGATCCAATATCATCACATAGCCTATACCATGTCAATGCCTTCTCCATCAAAGATAAAGGAAAGACCTTATTCTTGACATCATCCTCGGGCAAACCTGCAAGCTTAAATAATCCACAAACTTTATCCACATAGATTAGAAGAAAATCAGGATGTAGTGTTCCATCTCCTGCATAAGGATTAGCTAGCAGTTTCTCTATCATACCCGAAGGAATTTCATAATAAATATTTTCGGTAGGTGCAATAGGTTGAGGAGCATCTCTTTGAGCTTCCAGTCAGGGTGAAGATACCCCGAACAAGCCCCTCAAAGGATTATTTTCCATAGTAACAAGTGACAGTAAATTTCGGCACACTATATAAAATTTTCCTTAGCAAGTTCCACTCACCAATGGCGCTTCACTCCCCGGCAACGGCGCCAGAAAAGAATCTTGATGACCCACAAGTATAGGGGATCTATCGTAGTCCTTTCGATAAGTAAGAGTGTCGAACCCAACGAGGAGCAGAAGGAACTGACAAGCGGTTTTCAGTAAGGTATTCTCTGCAAGCACTGAAATTATCGGTAACAGATAGTTCCTGATAAGATAATTCGTAACGGATAGCAAGTAACAAATGTAACAAAGGTGCAGCAAGGTGGCCCAATCCTTTTTGTAGCAAAGGACAAGCCTGGACAAACTCTTATATAAAGCAAAGCACTCCCGAGGACACATGGGAATTTCTGTCAAGCTAGTTTTCATCATGCTCATATGATTCGCGTTCGTTAATTTGATAATTTGATATGTGGGTGGACCGGTGCTTGGGTGATGTCCTTACTTGGACAAGCCTCCCACTTATGATTAACCTCTCTCGCAAGCATCCGCAACAACAAAAGAAGAATTAAGATAAATCTAACCATAGCATGAAACATATGGATCCAAATCAGCCCCTTACGAAGCAACGCATAAACTAGGGTTTAAGCTTCTGTCACTCTAGCAACCCATCATCTACTTATTAATTCCCAATGCCTTCCTCTAGGCCCAAATAATGGTGAAGTGTCATGTAGTCGACGTTCACATAACACCACTAGAGGAGAGACAACATACATCTCATCAAAATATCGAACGAATACCAAATTCACATGATTACTTATAACAAGACTTATCCCATGTCCTCAGGAACTAACGTAACTACTCACAAAGCATATTCATGTTCATAATCAGAGGAGTATTAATTATCATTAAGGATCTGAACATATGATCTTCCACCAAGTAAACCAACTAGCATCAACTACAAGGAGTAATCAACACTACTAGCAACCCACAGGTACCAATCTGAGGTTTTGAGACAAAGATCGGATACAAGAGATGAACTAGGGTTTGGAGAGGAGATGGTGCTGGTGAAAATGTTGATGGAGATTGACCCCCTCTCGATGAGAGGATCGTTGGTGATGACGATGGCTTCGATTTCCCCCTCCGGGAGGGAAGTTTCCCCGGCAGAACAGCTCCGCCGGAGCCCTAGATTGGTTCTGCCCAGGTTCCACCTCGAGACGGCGGCGCTTCATCCCGAAAGCTCTCTTTTTATTTTTTCCAGGTCAAAACCCTCCATATAGCAGAAGATGGGCACCGGAGGCCTGCCAGGGGGCCCACAAGCCACAGGGGCGCGCCCAGGGGGGTAGGGCGCGCCCCTTGGCTTGTGACTTCCTGGTGGGTCCCCTCTGGTATTTCTTCCGCCCAATATTTTTTATATATTCCAAAATAATTCTCTGTAACTTTTCAGGACTTTTGGAGTTGTGCAGAATAGGTATCTCAGATTAGCTCCTTTTCTAGTCCAGAATTCCAGCTGCCGGCATTCTCCCTCTTCATGTAAACCTTGTAAAATAAGAGAGAAAAGGCATAAGTATTGTACCATAATGTGTAATAATAGCCCATAATGCAATATATAACAATATAAAAGCATGATGCAAAATTGACGTATCAATGCTCTACCTAACTAGTGGAGAGGGAGGAAAAGCTAGCTAGCTAGTGAGACAAAAGGCAAGAGTGGAACCGGAAGAGAGAAGGACGGAGAGACAAATAAATTCAAGTGAGGGAAAAGAAGCCATTAATGGAGGAGATGGTAGATGGGGGCATTAATGGGGAGAGAAGAGAGGTAGGAGAAGGAAGAACTAAGTGAGGGAGGTAGAGGAGGGAGAGGGGAAAGGGGGGAGAGGGTGGGAGGGAAAAGGTGGCTGCTACGAGTAGCAGTAGCGCTGGACCAGAAACGCGCTACTGCTAAGCGTCATAGCAGTAGTGCTGGTCGGAGACCCGACGCTGCTGCTAATAGGGGCCCGCCTGCTGGCAACGTACATCCATAGCGGTAGCGGTGGGCCACCGACACGCGCTACTGCTACGGCTGTGTAGTAGCGCCGGTTTTGGACAGCCGCTACCATTACAGGTAGCCACTGGCGGTGGCGACGGGACCACTTAGCAGTAGCGCTGGTCAGCTAGCCCACGCTACTACTACTTGTCTACTTGTAGCGCTGGTCCGTTGCCCGCGCTACTACTACTTAGCAATAGCGCTTTCCCTCTTTCCAGTGCTACTGCTAAAATCCTATCTATAGGCTTTCTCCTAGTAGTGAGATATCCTAACCCGTAGTGAGATATTAGTATATCAAAAACATGTGCTCGAGATAGAAAACATGTGCAAAATTACACAAGTATAAGAGGTGCGAGAAAAACATGCATGTTAAATGTACATGTTATTTTCGAATGACATGGAATGGTCAACTTTTGATTAACTCTGGTGGTTAAGTTAGGTGTTTGTCTGAAAGTGGTTTAAGTGTTGCAATGACAAACATTCTTCGTCCGTCGGACATATGCTGGCTCCTGATTAAAGGAATAATAGTGTTGTTACCATCATTGTTGTGTGAGCTCATATTTATTGGAGAACGAATCAAAAGAATGCCCATAGTACATACTTGCAAGCATGAAAGAATAAACCACGTTATTGCTAGAACATCCACATTGTATATAGAGATAATAAAGTAATTCTATGCCTCTGAATCATTCAGGCTTTCTTTGGTTGATAGGATAGGATTATCATAGGAATAGGAAACTTGTAGGAAATGAGACGAGATGCATCTCAAATCCTATGAGTAGGATTAGGAAAAAAGATGACATTTGGTTCACATCATAGGAATTTTTCCATTGAGTCTAGCCTCTTTTTTATTTCCCTTTGAAATGTGGAGGATAGGGACCAATCCTATGTAGGAATAGGAATGCATTCCTATGAACCAAAGCGTTCTAAAGGAAAAATTCCTACAAGAATCCTATCCTATAGAATTCCTGTGAAATTCCTCCAAACCAAAGGAGCCCTCAGTTTGCTCTGATTGATCCAATGTTTGGTTCCTCATGGTATGTTCCAATGGGATTGCTACTTATCATGTGGATCTTATTTCTGTTCGACTTCTTTGCAGCTATCAACCCTTTTGTGATCATAGATGTTTCATATTACAATCACAGAAGTCCTTACTTACCTTTCATATGACGTCAGTTTCCATGTATCACTTGGATGCAAATGATAACTTGTCATATTTTGAAAGTATTAGAGGTTGAATCATTGTTATATGAATTTTGAATATCTACTTATAATCTCATATGAAAAATTGGCATGTAACTTAACTTGTTTGAAGTGCATTACATGTGATTCAGCTCCATGCCATTCATATCTAAACCACCCAGTTGTCACGTCTTCTCCCAATGGAGATCCTTTGACTATATGCTAGTGAAAATATAGCCAGGTCACTCTATACCCCTCCCCTCCCTCCCGCGATGCCCCCACAAGCATCGGGGAGGAAACCCTAGCCGTCGAACTTCTTCCCCCTCATGCATCCCCTCCTCCCCCGCTGCCGCCATAGGGCACGCATGGGGGTCGGAGGACTTCTCTCCCCTGCATGCATGGGGGTCGGTGCGGGCTGTCCTTGATGAGCCTGGGCGTCGCGGTTAGGTGGGTCGCGGATGTGCTCCTCCCGATAGCGTTGACAGGCGGTGACGTGGTGGCTCCGTTGGTGTGGTTGTCTGCTTCGAGCGGGGAAGTTGTGCTGTGGCCGAGGCGGCGTCCTGGCCCTGCGCGGACCTGGTGAGCGGCTACACCCGCGTCGCCGGCGTGGGCGACGCTGGATGCGGTCGGTGCAGGCTGCTGGTGGTGGGTGGTGGCGGCACTACAGCAGTGGGTAGTGGTGGTGCGGGCCGAGCATGGGGATGGCGGCTGCGACGGCTTGTCGAGATTTGGTCTTGCGGCGCCGCGGGCGGCTAGGGCTGCGAGTGGCTGACCGAGAAGAAAGTCAAACACAAAGAGAAAAATTGGGCGAGGAGGTGCCTTCGAGGAGGGCAAGATCGCCCTAGAGAAGCAAATGAGGAGGGATGAGAAAACCGCCGAGGAGGACCGATTCACGAAGATCAATCCAGGGGGCATGGATGCGATGACAAGAATTCTTTTGGGGGATAAATGGGATGGAGATCATGTGCCAGAAGAGGATGTAGCTTCAAAATCTTATGGCCGATGGTGGTTTTTGTTTTCGCAATGTTGGTGGTGCTGGGTTTGAAGGTGGCGGTGGTGGGGGAGGGAGTGGAGGTTTTGCATTCAGGGGTGGGTGCTTTGGAGGTGGTGTTGGTTTTGGCAATGGTGGTGGTGGCGGTTATTTTATGGTGGTGTTAATGCTTGTGCCAACGGTGATGATGATGCTCAAGCCGGTGGTATTGTTGATGCTTCGGCAATGATGGTGATTGATGACCAACAAGTATAGGGGATCTATCGTAGTCCTTTTGATAAGTAAGAGTGTCGAACCCAACGAGGAGCAGAAGGAACTGACAAGTGGTTTTCAGTAAGGTATTCTCTGCAAGCACTGAAATTATCGGTAACAGATAGTTTTGTGATAAGATAATTCGTAACGGATAGCAAGTAACAAATGTAACAAAGGTGCAGCAAGGTGGCCCAATCCTTTTTGTAGCAAAGGACAAGCCTGGACAAACTCTTATATAAAGCAAAGCGCTCCCGAGGACACATGGGAATTTCTGTCAAGCTAGTTTTCATCATGCTCATATGATTCGCGTTCGTTAATTTGATAATTTGATATGTGGGTGGACCGGTGCTTGGGTGCTGTCCTTACTTGGACAAGCCTCCCACTTATGATTAACCTCTCTCGCAAGCATCCGCAACTACAAAAGAAGAATTAAGATAAATCTAACCATAGCATGAAACATATGGATGCAAATCAGCCCCTTACGAAGCAACGCATAAACTAGGGTTTAAGCTTCTGTCACTCTAGCAACCCATCATCTACTTATTACTTCCCAATGCCTTCCTCTAGGCCCAAATAATGGTGAAGTGTCATGTAGTCGACATTCACATAACACCACTAGAGGAGAGACAACATACATCTCATCAAAATATCGAACGAATACCAAATTCACATGATTACTTATAACAAGACTTATCCCATGTCCTCAGGAACAAACGTAACTACTCACAAAGCATATTCATGTTCATAATCAGAGGAGTATTAATTATCATTAAGGATCTAAACATATGATCTTCCACCAAGTAAACCAACTAGCATCAACTACAAGGAGTAATCAACACTACTAGCAACCCACAGGTACCAATCTGAGGTTATGAGACAAAGATCGGATACAAGAGATGAACTAGGGTTTGGAGAGGAGATGGTGCTGGTGAAGATGTTAATGGAGATTGACCCCCTCTCGATGAGAGGATCGTTGGTGATGACGATGGCTTCGATTTCCCCCTCCGGGAGGGAAGTTTCCCCGGCAGAACAGCTCCGCCGGAGCCCTAGATTGGTTCTGCCCAGGTTCCGCCTTGAGACGGCGGCGCTTCGTCTCGAAAGCTCTCTTTTTATTTTTATTTCCAGGTCAAAACCCTCCATATAGCAGAAGATGGGCACCGGAGGCCTGCCAGGGGGCCCACAAGCCACAGGGGCGCGCCCCATTGGCTTGTGACTTCTACTTGACCACTAGACTTAGGATGATAAGGAGATGCAATTCTATGATTAACATCATACTTAGCAAGCAATTTACGGAATGCACCATGAATAAAGTGTGAACCACCATCAATCATTAAATATCTAGGGACTCCAAATCTAGGGAAAATAACTTCTTTAAGCATTTTGATAGAAGTGTTATGATCAGCACTACTAGTTGGAATAGCTTCTACCCACTTAGTAACATAATCAACAGCAACTAGAATATGAGTATACCCGTTAGACTTTGGAAAAGGTCCCATATAATCAAAACCCCAAACATCAAAAGGTTCAATAACAAGTGAGTAATTCATAGGCATTTCCTGACGTCTACTAATATTACCAATTCTTTGACATTCATCACAAGACAAGACAAACTTACGAGCATCCTTGAAGAGAGTAGGCCAATAAAAACCAGATTGTAGTACCTTATGTGCAGTTCTATCTCCAGCGTGGTGTCCTCCGTAGGCCTCAGAATGACACTTGTGAAGGATCTATTCCTGTTCATGCTCAGGTACACAACGTCTAATAACACCATCTATTCCTTCTTTATAAAGGTGTGGATCATCCCAAAAGTAATGTCTTAAATCATAGAAAACCTTTTTCTTTTGTTGGTATGTGAAGCTAGGTGGTATAAATTTAGCAACAATGTAATTAGCATAATCAGCATACCATGGAGCATTACGCGAAGCATTTATGACAGCTAATTGTTCATTAGGAAAGCTATCATCAATAGGTAGTGGGTCATCAAGAACATTTTCTAACCTAGACAAGTTGTCTGCTACGGGGTTCTCAGCACCCTTTCTATCAATAATATGCAAATCAAATTCTTGTAGCAGAAGAACCCATCTAATTACTCTAGGTTTAGCATCTTTCTTTTCCATAAGATATTTAATAGCAGCATGATCAGTGTGAACAGTTACTTTGGAATCAACAATATAAGATCTGAACTTATCACAAGCAAACACAACTGCTAAAAATTCCTTTTCAGTGGTAGCATAGTTTCTTTGAGCACTGTCTAGAGTTTTACTAGCATAATGGATAACATTTAATTTCTTATCAACTCTTTGTCCTAGAACAGCACCAACTGCATAATCACTAGCATCACACATAATTTCAAAGGGTAGGTTCCAATCAGGTGGTTGAACAACAGGTGCAGAAATCAAGGCTTTCTTAAGAATTTCAAATGCTTCTACACAATCATCATCAAAAACGAATGGAACATCTTTTTGCAAAAGATTAGTGAGAGGCCTAGAAATCTTAGAGAAGTCTTTAATAAACCTCCTATAGAAACCAGCATGACCAAGGAAACTTCTTATACCTCTGATATCCGTGGGACACGGCATTTTTTCAATAGCATCAACTTTAGCTTTACCAACTTCAATACCTCTTTCGGAGATTTGGTGCCCCAAGACAATACCTTCATTAACCATAAAGTGGCACTTTTCCCAATTCAAGACAAGATTAGTTTCTTCGCATCTCTGCAAAACTTGATCAAGGTTGCTCAAGCAATCATCAAAAGAAGTTCCGTAAACGGAGAAATCATCCATGAAAACCTCAACAATCTTTTCACAAAAGTCAGAGAATATAGCCACCATACATTTTTGAAAGGTAGCAGGTGCATTGCATAAACCAAAAGGCATACGTCTATAAGCAAAGGTACCGAAAGGACAAGTAAAAGTGGTCTTTTCTTGAACCTCTTTTGACACAGGAATTTGAGAGAAACTAGAATAACCATCTAGAAAGCAAAAAATGTGTGTGCTTGGATAGTCTTTCTAGCATTTGATCAATAAAAGGTAAAGGGTAATGATCTTTCCTAGTAGCTTTATTTAATTTCCTAAAATCAATTACCATTCTATATCCTGTAACAATTCTTTGCGGGATCAATTCATTTTTATCATTAGGAACAACGGTAATACCTCCTTTCTTAGGAACACAATGAACGGGACTAACCCATCTACTATCAGCAATAGGATAAATTATACCTGCCTCCAGAAGCTTTAGTATTTCATTTCTTACCACTTCTTTCATCTTAGGATTTAACCGTCGTTGGTGATCAACAACTGGTTTAGCATCAGGCTCCATATTAATTTTATGCTGACATAGAGTGGGACTAATGCCCTTAAGATCATCAAGAGTATATCCAATAGCAGCACGGTGCTTCCTCAGAGTTTTCAATAATCTCTTTTCTTCATGCTCTGAAAGGTTAGCACTAATAATAACATGATATATCTCCTTTCCATCAAGATAAGCATATTTCAGAGTATCCGGTAATTGTTTAAGCTCAAACACGGGATCACCCTTGGGTGGAGGAGGATCCCCAAGTATTTCAACAGGCAGGTTGTGTTTCAAAATAGGCTGTTGATCAAAGAAAATCTTATCTATTTCATTCCTTTCATTCATATGCATATAGTTTTCATGGTCTAGCAAATATTGTTCTAAGGGATCAATAGGAGGCACAGCAATAGAAGCAAGACCAATAATTTCATCTTTACTAGGCAATTCTCTGTCATGGGGTTGTCTACGAAATTTAGAGAAATTGAACTCATGAGACACATCCCCAAAACTTACAGTAACAGTTTCTTTCTCACAATCTATCTTAGCATTAACAGTATTCAAGAAAGGTCTACCAAATATAATGGGACAAAAATCATCTTGTGGGGAACCAAGAACAAGAAAATCAGTAGGATACTTTATTTTCCCACACAAGACTTCAACATCTCTAACAATCCCAACTGGTGCTATAGTATCTCTATTAGCAAGCTTATTAATGGTAACATCAATTTCCTTTAATTCAGCTGGTGCAATATCATTCATAATTTCTTGATATAAGGTGAAGGGAATTGCACTCACACTAGCACCCACATCACACAAGCCATGATAACAATGATCTCCTATTTTAACAGAAACAACAGGCATGCCAACAATAGGTCTATGTTTATCTTTAGTATCAGGTCTAGCAATTCTAGCAGCCTCATCACAGAAATGAATAACATGCCCATCAATATTATCAACCAAGAGATCTTTAACCATAGCAATACTAGGTTCAACTTTGATTTGCTCAGGGGGTGTAGGTGTTCTAGTATAACTCTTACGAACCACAGTTGAAGCTTTAGCATGTTCCTTTATTCTAACAGGAAAAGGTGGTTTCTCAATATAAGCAGCAGGAATAACAGGATCAACATTATAAATAATAGTTTCTTCTTCAACTTTAATAGGTTCAACTACTTTCACTTCAATGGGAGGATGATATTTAAACCACTTCTCCTTAGGGAGATCAACATGAGCAGCAAAAGATTCACAGAAAGAAGCTGCTATCTCAGAGTCAAGTCCATATTTAGTGCTAAATTCACGAAAAGCATCGGTGTCTATAAAGGATTTAACACAATTAAACTTATGGTTTATACCTGACTCCTTACATTCGTCGAGTTCCCAATCTTCAGATTTGCGTTTAATTCTTTCCAATAAGTCCCATTTGAATTCAATATCTTTCTTCATAAAGGAACCAGCACAAGAAGTATCGAGCATGGACCGATCATTATTAGAAAACCAAGCATAAAAATTCTGAATAATAATTTCTCTCGTGAGCTCATGATTGGGGCATGAATATAACATTGACTTAAGCCTCCCCCAATCTTGAGTGATACTTTCTCCTTCACGAGGCCAAAAATTATAAATATAATTCTGATCACGATGAACCAGATGCATAGGATAAACTTCTGATGAAATTCCAATTTCAATCGGTTGTAGTTCCATGATCCAATATCATCACATAGCCTATACCATGTCAATGCCTTCTCCATCAAAGATAAAGGAAAGACCTTCTTCTTGACATCATCCTCGGGCAAACCTGCAAGCTTAAATAATCCACAAACTTTATCCACATAGATTAGATGCAAATCAGGATGTAGTGTTCCATCTCCTGCATAAGGATTAGCTAGCAGTTTCTCTATCATACCCGAAGGAATTTCATAATAAATATTTTCGGTAGGTGCAATAGGTTGAGGAGCATCTCTTTGAGCTTCCAGTCAGGGTGAAGATACCCCGAACAAGCCCCTCAAAGGATTATTTTCCATAGTAACAAGTGACAGTAAATTTCGGCACACTATATAAAATTTTCCTTAGCAAGTTCCACTCACCAATGGCGCTTCACTCCCCGGCAACGGCGCCAGAAAAGAATCTTGATGACCCACAAGTATAGGGGATCTATCGTAGTCCTTTCGATAAGTAAGAGTGTCGAACCCAACGAGGAGCAGAAGGAACTGACAAGCGGTTTTCAGTAAGGTATTCTCTGCAAGCACTGAAATTATCGGTAACAGATAGTTCCTGATAAGATAATTCGTAACGGATAGCAAGTAACAAATGTAACAAAGGTGCAGCAAGGTGGCCCAATCCTTTTTGTAGCAAAGGACAAGCCTGGACAAACTCTTATATAAAGCAAAGCGCTCCCGAGGACACATGGGAATTTCTGTCAAGCTAGTTTTCATCATGCTCATATGATTCACGTTCGTTAATTTGATAATTTGATATGTGGGTGGACCGGTGCTTGGGTGCTGTCCTTACTTGGACAAGCCTCCCACTTATGATTAACCTCTCTCGCAAGCATCCGCAACTACAAAAGCAGAATTAAGATAAATCTAACCATAGCATGAAACATATGGATCCAAATCAGCCCCTTACGAAGCAACGCATAAACTAGGGTTTAAGCTTCTGTCACTCTAGGAACCCATCATCTACTTATTACTTCCCAATGCCTTCCTCTAGGCCCAAATAATGGTGAAGTGTCAGGTAGTCGACGTTCACATAACACCACTAGAGGAGAGACAACATACATCTCATCAAAATATCGAACGAATACCAAATTCACATGATTACTTATAACAAGACTTATCCCATGTCCTCAGGAACAAATGTAACTACTCACAAAGCATATTCATGTTCATAATCAGAGGAGTATTAATTATCATTAAGGATCTGAACATATGATCTTCCACCAAGTAAACCAACTAGCATCAACTACAAGGAGTAATCAACACTACTAGCAACCCACAGGTACCAATCTGAGGTTTTGAGACAAAGATCGGATACAAGAGATGAACTAGGGTTTGGAGAGGAGATGGTGCTGGTGAAGATGTTGATGGAGATTGACCCCCTCTCGATGGGAGGATCGTTGGTGATGACGATGGCTTCGATTTCCCCCTCCGGGAAGGAAGTTTCCCCGGCAGAACAGCTCCGCCGGAGCCCTAGATTGGTTCTGCCCAGGTTTCGCCTCGAGACGGCGGCGCTTCATCCCGAAAGCTCTCTTTTTATTTTTTCCAGGTCCAAACCCTCCATATAGCAGAAGATGGGCACCGGAGGCCTGCCAGGGGGCCCACAAGCCACAGGGGCGCGCCCAGGGGGGTAGGGCGCGCCCCCTGGCTTGTGACTTCCTGGTGGGTCCCCTCTGGTATTTCTTCCGCCCAATATTTTTTATATATTCCAAAATAATTCTCCGTAACTTTTCAGGACTTTTGGAGTTGTGCAGAATAGGTATCTCAGATTTGCTCCTTTTCTAGTCCAGAATTCCAGCTGCCGGCATTCTCCCTCTTCATGTAAACCTTGTAAAATAAGAGAGAAAAGGCATAAGTATTGTACCATAATGTGTAATAACAGCCCATAATGCAATAAATAACAATATAAAAGCATGATGCAAAATGGACGTATCAGTGATGGTGTTGATGCTTCGTCCATCCCAAATGAAGATGAAGATGGTGCACGTGATGCTATGGCTGCTGGCGGTGACGATGATGTTGGCAGCAATGATGTTGCTTGACTTGATTATGGACGGATGTGCTTTGATCATGTTTTATTTTGTTTGATTGCGCATTCATAGGGATAATTTTTCTACCTCTTGATATTGCGCGTGATTTGAATGTGAACTGTTGCGACATGTTTATTTTATATGAATTTCGTGCATCAATTTTAATTATAGTCATGTCAATGTAGCGAAATAGATACTGTAAACTCGTATGGAAAAAATTGGTGGTACGATATACATTATCTATTCCGCTGAAGCCCTCGCGGTATCGCAAATATTTTTGTGGACCGCCCATATAATGTTTTCGCAGGCCAGGTTTATAGGGCATCTACTAAAGTTGCTCTTACTGGCTCAAGAATCGGCCGCCATGAACTCACCAACGTCAACATGAAAATTGAAGGCACTTCCAAGAAATGGGAGCACGACCGAAAAGTTGGCTCGCATTCAAATGGAAGCCTGACCAATGGTCAATGCGGTAACAACATCTACAACCAGGATTGCTAATTTCGATCTCCAAACGTCCGCTGACGTGCGTTTTGGGCCTCGATTTGTGTATGTATACAAACATGTCCCTTACATCCTCCTGAAATTATCCGGTCAAATACATGTGATTGGTTAGGACGATGAGAGAAAGAGAAAAGAAAGAACAAAGAAAGAGAAAACGTGGTTTGGGGTGGGCCGCATGCTACGCGGAGAACTGCCCGGACAAGCCCAGACATCCACATATCCTCCCCATATTTGATATGGATATGGTGATTTATGGACAACCCGGTCATATGGGGTCAAAGTGTGGTGTCCGGTTGGGTGCCTTTTTCTCCTCTCTTCTGTCCGAGCAGTGACTAGGTTGTCCGACGGAACGTTTGAGGTCCGGTTATAGATGCCCTAAGGCAGCCACCGTCCATAGATTTCGGCTTATCCTAGGATATGTTGACCACTGATGACCCACAAGTATAGGGGATCAATCGTAGTCCTCTCGATAAGTAAGAGTATCGAACCAACGAGGAACAGAAGGAAATGACAAGTGGTTTTCAGCAAGGTAATTCATGCAAGCAGTGAGGATAGCAGTAACAGATAGTTTTATAGCAGTGATATTCGTAACAAGTAACGAGTAATAATAGTAAGTAATGTGCAGCAAGGTGGCCCAATCCTTTTTGTAGAAAATGACAAGCCTGAAAGTTCTCATATATAAAGTAAAGCGCTCTCGAGGACACATGGGAATTTTTGTCTAGTCACGTTCATCATGTTTAGTTGATTCGCGTTCATTACTTTGTTAATTTGATATGTGGGTAGACTGGTGCTAGGGTGTTGTTCTTACTTGAACAAATAACCGTCTTAGGATTATCCCCTCTCGCAAGCATCCGCAACTACGAAAGAAGAATTAAGATAAATCTAACCATAGCATGAAACATATGGATCCAAATCAACCCCTTACGGAATAACACATAAAGTAGGGTTTAAGCTCTGCCACTCTCACAACCCATCATCTACTTATTAATCTCTAATGCTTTCCCTTACGCCCAAGTATAGTGAAGTGTCATGTAGTCGACATTCACATGACACCACTAAAGGAAGAGCAACATACACATTATCAAAATATTGAACGAATACCAACATCACATGATTACTTATAACAAGACTTATCCCATGTCCTAAAGAACGAAAGTAACTACTCACAAATAATCACCATGCTCGATATCATAGGTACAATGAATATGATTAAGGATTTGAACATATGATGTTTCACCAAACAAAACAACTAGCATCAACTACAAGGTGTAATCAACACTACCAGCAACCCACAGGTACCAATCTAAGGTTTTGGAACAAAGATTGAATACAAGAGATGAACTAGGGTTTGAGATGAGATGGTGTTGGTGAAGATGTTGATGGAGATGGGTCCTCCCATGATGGAGGAAGCATTGGTGATGACGATGGCTTTGATTGCCCCCTCCCGGAGGGAAGTTTCCTCGGCGGAATGGCTCCGCCGGAGAGCAAAATTGCTCTTGCCTAGGTTTCGCCTCGAGACGGCGGCGCTTCGTCCCGAAATCAGTCTTATGGTTTTTTTCTAGGTCAAATGACATCATAGAGGAGAAGATGGGTTATAACCCACAAGTGTAGGGGATCGTTTTTAGCCTTTTTCGATAAATAAGAGTGTCGAACCCAACGAGGAGCTAAAGGTAGAACAAATATTCCCTCAAGTTCTATCGACCACCGATACAACTCTACACACACTTTAACATTTGCTTTACCTAGAACAAGTATGAAACTATTTTGTAGGTGATAGGATAGTTTGCACGAATAAAGCTAGAAGTACTTAGCGGGAATAAAACTACGAGTAAATTAAAAGATAATAAAAGTTAGTTGTTTAGTAGAAAGCTTTTCTCAAACAAGAAGGTTGTTTGTCCCTAGGCAATTGATAACTGGACCGGTAATCATTATTGCCGGAAGAAATAATTGTTAGCCATGTTGATCCAATTGTTCCTACTGCTTACATTGAGAAACCACCCTTCCCTGTTAGAATTAAGGAACACGCTAAAGCTACAACCGTGGTTAATAAAAGTCATGCTAGGACACCTACACCTCCTGAACAAATAAATGTTGAGCCTAAAGTTGCTATGGTTAAAGATCTGCTAGTTAACAACATTGATGGTCAAGTCATTTACTTCTATGGTGAAGCTGCTAGAATTGCAAAACCTTCTAGAAACGCGCGACATGAACTAGATAAAAATAAACCAGTTGTTGGCATGCCTGCGATTTCTGATAAATTGGAGATCATTGTTATCATCGCTTGTGTGATATTGGTGGTAGTGTTAGTGATATACCTTTTACCTTATATCAAGAAATTATGAATGACATAGCACCATTTGAACTTGAGGACATTGATGTTACTACTAAACTTGCAAACAGAGATACTATTACACCACTTGGGATTGTTAGAGATGTTGAGGTCTTGTGTGGAAAGGTCAAGTACCCCACTAATTTTCTAGTACTTGGTTCAGAACAAGATAACTTTTGCCCCATTATATTTGGTAGACCTTTCTTGAATACGTTTATGCTGAAATTAATTGTGTTACTGATAAGGTTAAAGTAAGCTTTGGCGATGTGTCTCATGAATTTAATTTCTCTAAGTTTAGTAAACAACCTCATGAGAAAGAATTATCATGCAAATATGAGATTATTGGTCTAGCTTCTATTGTCGTACCTCCTACCGACCCGTTAGAACAATATTTATTAGACCATGAAAATGATATGCATATGAATGAGAGAAATGAGATAGATGACATATTTTTGAAACAAATGCATGTTCTTAAACACAACTTACCGGTTGATATTTTAGGGGATCCTCCTCCACCCAAGGGAGATTTCGTGTTTGAGGTAAAGACTTTACCCGATACTTTGAAATATACTTATCTTGATGAAAAGAAAATATATCCTGTTATTATCAGTGCTAACCTTTCAGAGCATGAAGAAAAGAGATTACTTAAAACTCTGAAGAAGCACCGAGCTACTATTGGATATACCCTCGATGATCTTTAGGGCATTATTGCCACTCTATGTCAGCACAATATTAATATGGAACCAGATGCTAAACCTGTCGTTGATCACCAACGCCGCTTAAACCCAAAGATGAAGGAAATGGTAAGAACTAAAATATTAAAGCTTCTGGAGGCAGGTATAATTTATCCTATTGTTGATAGTAGATGGGTAAGTCCTATTCATTGCGTTCCTAGGAAAGGAGGTATAAATGTTGTCCGTAATGATAAAGATGGACTGATCCCACAAAGAATAGTAACTGGTTATAGGATGGTGATTGATTTCAGGAAATAAAACAAAGCTACTAGGAAAGATCATTATCCTTTACCTTTTATCGATCAAATGCTAGAAAGATTATGTAAGCACACACACTTTTGCTTTCTTGATGGATATTCTGGCTTTTCTCAAATACCTGTGTCAAAAGAGGATCAAGAGAAAACTACCTTTACTTGCCCTTTTGGAATGTATGCTAATAGACGTATGCCTTTTGGTTTATGCAATGCACCTGCTACCTTTCAAAGATGTATGATGGCTATATTCTCTAATTTTTGTGAAAAGATTGTTGAGGTTTCCATGGATGATTTTTCCGTTTATGGAACTTCTTTTGATGATTCCTGGAGCAACCTTGATCGAGTTTTGCAGAGATGTGATGAAACTAATCTAGTTTTGAATTGGGAGAAGTGTCATTTTATGTTTAATGAAGGTATAGTGCTTGGGCATAAAATTTCTGACGGGGGCATTGAAGTGGATAAAGCTAAAGTTGATGCAATTGAGAAGGTGCCATGCCCGAAAGATATCAAAGGTATAAGAAGTTTCCTTGGTCATGCTGGTTTTTATAGGCGTTTCATTAAAGATTTCTCCAATATTTCTAGGCCGCTAACTAATATTCTTCATAAAGATATTCCTTTTGTTTTTTATGACTATTAGAAGCTTTAGAAATACTTAAGCAAGCCTTAATTTCCGCACCCATTGTTCACACGTGACTGGAACCTACCATTTGAGATTATGTGTGATGCTAGTGATTATGCTGTTCGTGCTATTCTAGGGCAAAGAGTGGACAAGAAATTGAATGTTATCCATTATGCTAGTAAAACTCTAGATGCTGCTCAAAGAAATTATGCCACCACTGAAAAGGAGTTTTTAGCAGTTGTTTTTGCATGTGATAACTTTAGACCTTATATCGTCGATTCCAAAGTAACTATTCACACAGATTATGCTGCTATTAAATACCTTATAGAAAAGAAAGATGCTAAGCCTAGACTTATTTGGTGGGTGCTTTTGCTTCAAGAATTTGATTTGCCTATTGTTGATAGAAAGGGAGCTGAAAACCCCATAGCAGATAACCTGTCTAGAATGGAAAATGTTCTTGATGAATCACTGCCTATTGATGATAATTTTCCTGATGAACAACTTGCTGCTATAAATACTTCATGTAGTACCCCTTGGTATGCTGATTATGCTAATTACATTGTTGCTAAATATATCCCACCTAGTTTCACCTATCAACAAAAGAAAAAACTCTTTTATGATTTACGACATTACTTTTGGATGACCCACATCTTTATAATGAGGGAGTAGATGGTATTATTAGACGTTGTATACCTGAGCATGAACAGGAACAAATCTTAAGGAAGTGTCATTCTGAACCTTACGGAGGACATCATGCTGGTGACACGATTGCACACAAGGTATTACAATCTGGTTTTTATTGGCCTACTCTTTTCAAAGATGCTCGTAAGTATGTCCTTTCATGTAATGAATGTCAAAGAGTTGGTAACATTGGTAAACGTCAGGAAATGCCTATGAATTATTCACTTGCCATTGAACCATTCGATGTTTGGGGTTTTGACTTTATGGGACCTTTTCCTTCCTCAAATGGGTATACTCATATTTTAGTCACTGTTGATTATGTTACTAAGTGGGTAGAGGCTATTCCAACTAGTAGTGTTGATCATAACACCTTGATACATCTCCAATGTATCTATAATTTTTGATTGTTCCATGCTGATATATTATCATTCTAGGATACTTTTTGGGTATTTATTTACCAATTTATAATATTTTTGAGCACTAACCTATTGACCCAGTTCCCAGTGCCAGTTCCTGTTTTCTGCGTGTTTTTGCCTTTTCAGAGTTACAATACTAAATGGAGTCCAATTGTCATGAAACTTTTTGGTGATTTTTTCTGGACCAATACAAGACCTAGAAGCTTCGGAGGAGGGCGAGGAGATGCACCAGGGGCCCACAAACCATCTGGCTACGCCCCCAGGGGGCGCGACCAGATATGTTGTGGCCCCCTGGAGCCCCTCCCGACGTTGTTCTCTGTCCTATAAATTCACATCTACCCTAAAAACACCAGAAGTGCTCCCGAAACACTTTTTCGGCCGCCGCAAATCTCTGTTCCGACGGGAGGCCATCTACACCTCCGTTCCGGCACCCTGCCGGAGGGGAGATCGATCAGGGAGGGCCTCTTCATCAACCTTGCTGCCCTCACCATGATGTGTGAGTATTTCACCACAGACCTACGGGTCCGTAGGTAGTACCTAGATGGCAATCTCTCTCTCTCTCTCTTGATCTTCAATACAATGTTCATCGCATCTTTGCCTTGATCTATCCGATGTAATCCCTTTGTATGGTGTGTTTGTTGGGATCCGATGAATTGTGAGTTTATGTTCAGATTATTCATGAAAAGTATTTGAGTCAAACTTGATTACTATGATTCTTATTTGCATGATCATCATAGCTTCGTAATGCTCTCCAATCTATTGAGATAGTTTGGCCAACTAGATTGATATTTCTTCAATGGGAGTGGTGCGTTGTAGTAGGTTCAGCCTGATGAGTTTCTATATCCCAGTGATAGAAGGGGACAAGTTGCGTCTTTGTGTTGTTGCTACTAAGGATAAAACGATGGGGTTTATTCATATTAGTTGACTTTACTTTGTCTACATCATGTCATCGTTCTTCAAGCATTACTCCGTTTGTCATGAACTTAATACGTAGAGAGGCAAGCATAGAAGCGCTCTTGAAGTGGAGTAATAGTAGTAGGTGCAGGCAGGAGTCGGCCTATTTGCTTATGGACGTGATGCCTGTATACACATGATCATTGCCATGAACATCGCATAATTATTCGCTTTTCTATCAATTGCCCAACAGTAATTTGTCTACCCACCGTATGCTTTGCTTATGAGAGATGCCACTAGAGAACTCTACGGCCCCCAGGTCTATTCACTTATAAATTCACAAACGCCATCATTACCTTGTTGTTATTTATTACCTTTTATTTTATTCTGCACTCTACAATTATCTACACAACTCACTTGCTTGCAAATAACGAGATCAAGGGGATTGACAACCCTCTTACCGGCGTTGGGTGCAAGTTGTTTGTTCTTTTGTGTGTAGCCGCTGAAGACGGTTGAGGATTGGTATTCCTATTGGTTCGATAAACCTTGGTTTCATAACTTAGGGAAATACTTACCCACTTTGTGCTGCGATTACCCGTTCCTCTTCAGGGAAAACCCAACGCAGATCACGAGTACCACACCTCTATTAAAATGCTTAAGGAAATTATTTTTCCGAGGTTTGGAGTCCCTAGGCACTTAATGACGGATGGTGGTTCACATTTTATTCATGGCTCTTTCCGTAAACTTCTAGCTAAATACGGTGTTAACCATAGAATTGCATCACCTTATCATCCTCAGTCTTGTGGCCAAGTTGAATTGAGTAATAGAGAATTAAAATTAATCTTGCAAAAGACTGTTAATAGATCTAGGAAGAATTGGTCTAAGAAATTAGATGATGATCTATGGGCTTATAGAACTGCTTATAAGAACCCCATGGGGATGTCCCCATATAAAATGGTGTATGGAAAAGCTTGTCATTTGCCTCTTGAATTAGAACATAAGGCTTATTGGGCAATTAAGGAATTGAATTATGATTTTAAACTTGCCGGTGAAAAGAGGTTATTTGATATTAGCTCACTAGATGAATGGAGGACACAGGCTTATGAGAATGCTAAGTTGTTTAAAGAAAAAGTTAAAAGATGGCATGACAAAAGGATTGAAAAAGGGGAATTCAATGTAGGAGACCTTGTGCTTTTGTACAATTCTTGTTTCAGGTTTTTTGCAGGAAAACTCTTATCCAAATGGGAAGGTCCATACGTTGTTGAAGTGGTCTACCGCTCCGGTGCTATAAAAATTAATAACTTCGAAGGCAAAAACCCGAGGGTGGTGAATGGGCAAAGAATCAAGCATTATATTTCAGGTACACCCATTAATGAAGAAACTAATGTCGTTCAAGTGATAACACCGGAAGAACACATACGGGAGACCTTCCGGAACACTCCAGAAACCTGAAAAAGAGGTAGGTATGTGATACGGTAAGTAAACCGACTCCAAAAAATCGAAAAAAATAATTTATGTTGGTTTTAGTATTTTAGAAAAATTCCAAAAATAAAACGGAGTCAGGGGGACCCACGAGGGAGGCACAAGCCAACAGGACGCCCCCCCTTGGGGCACGCCCTGATGTCTTGTGCGGCCCTCGTGTGCCTCCCTGACTCCGATTTCTTCCCGAACACGTATTCTGACCTAGAAAATGTTTTGACCACCGCATCGCGAGTTTCTCCTATGTTCTTGTTTCTGGCTGCTTTTCTGACAGATCGAGATCGCCATGACTTCCCCAAGTTCATCTAAAGACAAGTTCTTCGAGAAGGTCATCAACCCCTACTTGTCGGAGGTGATGAAGCACCCTCAAGCCATTGAGATGCGTGAGGGGGGTGCTCCACATCCGGGATGCTCAAGGCCCCAAGAAGGAGGGAAGCGACAAGGCCAGGCTTGCAGAAGTGGAGCAGGAGATCTTCAAGTGCCAAGGGATGGTTGGACGTGGTCTGAGTGCTAATCACTCTATGATCACGAACTTCATCCGCGAGAACAAGCTTGACACAAGGAGCGTAGGAGAAGCTCTCTTCAAACTTCAAGAGCGGATCGAGCACCTTCAAGATCAAATCTATGAACTTCAAACCCAGAAGTGTGAGTATGAATCTAGGTTTAAAAGGATGAGCCTCGCTGCTGATTTCAGGATTCCAGAGACAAGAGTTTCTTTCCATGATGGGGAGCCTATGCCATGGAAGATGGGGGATTTCAGCACACCACCACCATCACCGAAGAACACTTGAGTACATGGGTATGGGCACAACCCCTAGCTTGTCCCAAGCTTGGGGGAGGTGCCCCGGTATCGTATTACCATCACTTTTTCACCATCATCTTTTATTTTAGGTTGATCTTTAGCTATTTTGTGGTTTAGAGAAATAAAGTTTTAGATTTTCTTTGCTTAGGATTTTGCTTTGAGTTCTACCTATCCTTGTAATCGAGTGTGAGAGTTAATATAATAAAGATTAGTTGAGTTCATGTGCTTTACTCTCTTGCATCAATGATCATAGCAAGACAATAAAAAGAATAGTAAAGATCATATGCTTATCCCATGGGAAGTAATGGCTTCACATAAAAAGAAGTATGAACTATGAAAATTGTTGGGCATAGAACAAACATAGCCTTAGGCATAGAGGAGAAGATTCACATACAAATATACTATCTTGGACATCATATATGATTACGAACCCTCACCAAATATTAAATAATGATCAAGTGTTGAAGTTGGACATGGAAGACAGCCTAATGGTCTTGATTGCTTACATTTGCCTAGAAGTTATATAGATATGGATCCTTTAACATGTGATGCTTCCTTTAGAACTTTTGCTAGCCAAAATTTCCGCACCAAGTAGAGATACTACTTGTGCATCCATACCCCTTGAACCCAGTTTCTTTTTGTAAGAGTCTACCTTACCTACCTAGGGATTGAATAAGATCCTTCAAGTAAGTTGTCATCGGTGCATAAGCAATAAAAATTGGCTCTAATCATGTATGATATTTTATTAAAAAGGAAAATAAGCTTTGTACGATCTTGTGATGGGGAAGAAATAAAAGCGACGGAGTGCATAATAAAGTTTGCTATCACAAGGGCAATATAAAGTGAAGTTCCTTTGCATTAAGAGATTGCACATCTAACCAAATAAAAGCGCATGACAACCTTTGCTTCCCTCTGCGAAGGGCATATCTTTCACTCTCATAAAGTTCTTACCTTTATTCAAGAGTCATTAATATCTTATCTTCTTCTAAGTTATAAACTCTCTTAGTGGTAAGCATCACATGTTGAGGTAAGATCCAGGTATATATACCTAGTTGAATGTAAGAAACCATGATTCATTATTGTTGACATTATCCTTGAGGTAAATGAGTTGGGTGGCAAATGAAGCCCCTATCTTCCTATGTGTCCGGCAAAAACATTAGCTCTAAAAAATATACAATGAGTGTAAACAATCATAGATGACTAAATGATAGTTGAGTATGTGGGTTTGCTACAATGAAAGCTCTTACATAGACTCTTCTCTTGAATATGAGGAATTATGATTATCGCCATGACTAAAAGCATCGTTTGTTGGTTGTCAATAAGGTTTATGCTTCATACTTCGATAATTGGGAATAGATCTTTACTTGATTATGAGAAGTTATATGATGAAATGCTTGCTGCTATAAAGATATGCATGATGCTCTCATGTTCGTATTCTGTTTTTATCGACACCTCTCTCTCAAATTATGTGGTCATTACTCTCGAGTTCGGCTTTCGCTTGAGGACAAGCAAGGTCTAAGCTTGGGGGAGTTGATACGTCCATTTTGCATCATGATTTCCTATTCATATTTACGTTATTCTTATCCATTATTCCCTATTATCATACAATTCTTATGTCCTTTTCTCTCTGAATATGCAAGGTACATCACAAAGAGGAAATTATTTGGAAACTGGAATTCTGGACCAGAAAACCGAAAAAAGGCAGAAAAATTACCAGACTCCAAATGACCTGAAACTTCACGAGGAATTTTTATTAAATATATGTGAATTTATGGGACAAAAATATATCAGAGGGGGGCCACCAGCCAGGCACAAGCCATCATGGCTCCCCCCCAGGTCGCGCCCTGATGTGTGGTGGGGCCCTGGCTTGCCTCCCAACGCCCATCTTCTCCTATATGGTGTGTTTTACTCTAGAAAAAATCATAAGCAACCTTTCGGGACGAAGCGCCGCCGTCTCGAGGCGAAAACCTGGGCAGAAGCCCTTTTGCACTCCGACAGTCAGATTCTGCCGGGGAAATCCCTCTCCGGGAGGGGGAGATCAAAGCCATCGTCATCACCAACACTTCCTCCTTCGTGGGAGGACCAATCTTCATCAACATCTTCACCAACACCATCTCATCTCCAACACTAGTTCATCGATCTCTTGTATTCAATCTTTGTCCCAAAACCTCAAATTGGTACCTATGGGTTACTAGTTGTGTTGATTACATCTTGTAGTTCATGCTTGTTGGATTACTTGGTGGAAGATATTATGTTCAGATCCTTAATTATTAGTATTGCACCTCTAATCTTGAACATGTTGATGAGGTGTGATTAGTTATTATTGTTCCTGAGGACATGGGAGAAGTCTGGTTATAAGTTATCATGTGAGGTTGGTATTCGTTCGATATTTTGATGATATGTATGTTGTTACTTCTCTTAGTGGTGTCATGTGAACGTCGACTACATGACACTTCACCATGCTATGGGCCTAAGGGAAGTCATTGTGGAGTAACAAGTAGATGATGGGTTGCTAGAGTGACAGAAGCTTAAACCCCAGTTTATGCGTTGCTTCATAAGGGGCTGATTTGGATCCACATGTTTCATGCTATGGTTAGATTTATCTTAATTCTACTTTCGTAGTTGCGGATGCTTGCGAGATGGGGTAATCATAAGTAGGTTGTTAGTTCAAGTAAGAATAACACCTTAGCACCGGTCCACCCACATATCAAATTATCAAAGTAGCGAACGTGAATCAACTCAACATGATGAACATGACTAGACATGATTCCCATGTGTCCTCGGGAGCGCTTGCTTAATATAAGAGTACTTTCAGGCTTGTCCTTTGCTACAAAAAGGATTGGGCTACCTTGCTGCACCTTTGCTACTATTGTTACTTGTCACTTGTTACGATTTATCTTGCTACAAAACTATCTACTATCGTTACTTACAGCACTTGCAGAGAACACCTTGCTGAAAACTGCTTATCATTTCCTTCTGCTCCTCGTTGGGTTCGACACTCTTACTTATCGAAAGGACTACGATTGACCCCCTATACTTGTGGGTCATCATGCAACAAAGTCTTAATCGCATCCAAGACCCCACCTTCGCCACTTAACGATCCTCCAATCACGCCATGGCATTCTCCGCATGTGTTGATTCCATGGAAATCTTTGTGTAGACATGTCCCAAGGTGTCAACAAAACAGAGCTTCGTGATACCCCGACGGAGCTGGTTATGCTGATGTTGTGGGTCCACACGATTGGCCCCAATCCATTAAGGTGTCCAAAGAGCGTCATATACGCCAGTCTTTGTTTTCCTTCAAAGGAGAAATCCGGAACTCGCCGATGGACAGATCAACGAGGACTGATCACAGGTGGAGCTGTGATTTCGTGCAAAGACCACTAGGGCCACTGCCTAGCCGGAAAATTTGCGAGGCATGAGATCCCAAAATCAAACATATCTCAATGACCACCTCCGACGGAAGGAGGAGGCCGCCACCGCCTTGTTCGGAGCCGCCGCCCCAACGCCCAAGTGATGCGGGCAGGCACACACATGTGATGGGTTAGGCACGCACATGTGCAGATTGAGCCCTCCTGGCCAAGTGCACAGATCAAGCCTAACTGCCTCGTCATCGCTGTTGTCCGCCTGCTGCCGACCGTCTGCCACCGACGTGCCTCCGACGCTGCCACCGCGCATCACCACGACTTCAGGAGCGAGGTGGACGCCGCCTACACACCCCTGACCGCAACCAGGGGGATCCCCGCTGCCGCCACACCACCCGGGCTTTGCCCGACGACGCTTCCGACCGCGGTGGAGGGAGGGGAGGGGATGTTGGGAGAGGGTTCGAGGGGGTCGGCGGTCTCCCGGGTGCGGCGCGGCCCGCCGCACGGAGGAGGTCGTGGGCAAAGTGGCGAGATTACTTTCCTTCCTTCTTGAGGGGGGGGAGGGCGGCCGCCCCGGGCCCCCGAAATCAAGGGGGCCAACCTGGGCCTGTGCTGCTTGGTTAAACAACCCAAAGTGCCCCGAAGTCACGGTAGCGCAGGCGACGCGTACATGACACTAAGATCGCTCTAATCCAGCGAACGCAATGGATTCCTCCCGCAAATCTTGGGATTAGATGAGATCACGTCATATTGCTCAAGCCACATCTTCTAGCCTGCGCCGCCGCATCGATGCTGCACTTTGATCATGGGACAAGTTCATCGATGTACACAGCTACCCCTCCTTCCTTCCTGACCCCCCCCCCCCACACACACACACACACCCATCCTGCTGATGGCATGTTTCCTCCTAGCTGCAATCTGATTCATTATCTGCTGCCCATGTATACCCGTTATGTGATGAGAATCGAAAAGCTTAACATCTGTTTTTGCTCTCATGAGTCGTGCACAAACGCTGATACTCAAGTTTCAGGGAAGGCATATGTCGACCAACAGCAAAATCAAACAAAAGATGGAGGCAACAGTATGTTTTTCATTATAGATTTGATTCATGAAGGTCACTGCTGGAGTTGGCTAGATGCACATTTGACTCATTTCTGATTCCTGAAAGACGTGTACGGCATCGTTGGATCCTTTCTCACAAATTTGCAAATTCCACTGTTGTTTTAAAAGTATAGCCAGCCCTCAGGATGTGTGCGGTGCCATGTGACTCTGAAATTTCCCATTGTCTCCCCCACACGGACAGACAGAGGCAAGATGCCGAGTCGCCAAGAGGAGACCGCACTTACACACTGCATCCACTAGCCACCGTGACGATGCATTTACAGAAGGTATGTTTTTATTTCATATGAACGTTGTTTTGATGCACTTTACTGTTTATTATTGCTAATATTCCATGTATACACACCGGATATTTCAATACGTTATCGTTTATGCGCGCTCTTGATGATTTGTGTTGAGGCTTGGTGCGTAGGTGCTTTGATAGATGGTCATCACGAACTCGCTTGAATGAGCGACGCCGAACGTATTGCCGCTCAAAAATTGGTTATTATTTTAGTATTTGTACCATGGGCCCTCCAATTTCAGGTTTCGCTCCGGTCCCCAAAATCTCAGGACCGGCATTGAATGCGTGAGTATCAGAAAATCCTGGTCCTCAAGAATAAATAGAAATCTGAATTCGCCGAGGTAATGGAGTAGGTGTTTCTGGCCGTGGCTTCGGTGGTACTGGTAGACCTGGGCATGGACAGCCCGGCCCGATGACCCGGCCCGAGCCCGGCCCGTAAAAACCGGGCTTCGGGCTTCGGGCTTGGCATTCGGGCCGGGCTCGTGCTTCATTTTCCAGCCCGAAAGATGGTTCGGGCCGGGCTCGGGCTTCTCTTTCTAAGGATTTCGGGCCAGGCTTACACGTGCGAACAATAAAAATAACATTCGGGTCGCGTCAGGCTCGGGCTTGAAAAAATAGTGTATTTCGGGCTTTGGGCCGGGCCTGGGCTTGAGAAAGGAACGCCGGGCTTTTACAAGCCCGGCCCGGCCCGACGTATGCCCAGGTGTAGTACTGGGCCGTTAGGATTTAAATCCAGATGTTGGATTTGTACATCCTCTCTTTCAATCAATTGAGCTAGTCTTACTCCACCAACCAGTTAAGTCAAAACGGTACGTATATGCAACGAATGGACTTGGACTCGAGTTCCGGAGACTGACGACGTGGCTATTACCTCCGGTCGGCTAATTGACTATCCAGTCCAGCGTCCAAATTGCAGCACTACGGCAACGACAGGGCTACGCCTAGGTGTGTTGCGTGGTGATCGGGTGGGTCGACAAAGGTTTTTACTGCTCTGGAGTGGCGCGGCCGACTTGCGACCTCCGTGCAACTTGCAAGTGTCGCACTCTGTGGCGCGCGTTTACGCACGTACGGCGTGGACTCGTGGTCGATCGTAGTACGTGGCAAACTTCCCTACCACTACGTATATTCTGATGAGTGCCATAAGTAAACCTGGCAGCGAAGTACTATATACGTACAAGGAAACGTCAAAAACAGGTCCAGATAGGAATATGCATGGCCAGTGCATACGCCTTTGCACCAAGTTTCTCGAATGGACTGAGAAGATGCATGGACGGTGGTCAGTTCGAATCCGTTACTGCTTTCTACGGCTCGGTTTTCCGGGATACGATGCTTAGTCGCGAGATAAAAGGCCACCGCTGGACAGAGCACGTACAATGACCTGGAAGCCTGCCGTCTTCACCCATCTTGGCTCTCTTGGGCAGATCGCTTGCACGGGCCACCGTGACGGAGACCGATCATAAACTCCACCAAAAACTCAATTTGAGAAAAAGGCGAGGGAATCAAACAGCAAAAGATCGAGAGAGGAGAAAGAGACGCATATAGAAGAGGAGAAGAGCATCTACAGCCGGACCCTCGTATCCCGTTTCAAATGCCCGGCCAAACCGTCCGGTCACAGACCGGTCACAAAAATTCAACCCAGACGAATTTCTTAAACGGGCCTCAAACGTCCGGGTTGATCGGCACCCCTCATATCCAGCCTAAATATGAACCGGATATAGGGGCGTCCAACGCGTTCGGGCACGCCCGCCGCGTCGGACCCGACAGCCCGACCCTACCGCAAATTGCATCAAATCATTCAAACCCTTCCTCCTTCTCCCGCCGTCCTCCTACATTTTTCACGCCCAAGCCCTCGTCGTCCGCCACTCTTGCTCCCCATCCTTACCACCGGTCCCGATCCGCCGTTGTGATGTCGTCCAGTCCGTCCCCGACCACCGCGACGGAGACGCAGTCCGCCTCGTCCGTCGGCGCCCCTTCCTCCACTGCCTCTTTCAAGGCGGAGAACGTCGCCTGGAAGCTGCGGTGTCGCCAGCAGCGAGAGAGGGAGGTGGTCGAGGAGATGTCTCCTTGAGGGAGTCCGGGAATAAGGGGTCCTCGGATTGTTCGCTTATCTTTTATGGTCCAGCCCGGTGGGCCGCCTTGTGGCATCTTTGGGAAGGCCGGACTACAGAATGACCCTAGACTTACGGGGGGGGGGGGGGGGGGGGGTATTCCGAAGACTTGGTGTGTCCTCCAAGTAAGAATGGGTGTATCTATGCCCGAATGGAAACCGACCATGTATAACCCTAGGTACCCCTGGTGTCTATATAAACCAGAGGGCTTGGTTTGTAGATGGACAGGTCAACTCATATAGGGTTTAGCTCATTTGATCTTGAGGTAGATCAACTCTGTAACCTTCATACTCATCAATACAATCAAGCAGGACGTAGGGTTTTACCTCCTCATGAGGGCCCGAACCTGAGTAAACACCGTTTACTTCGTCCCCTGTTACCATCGATCCTAGATTCATAGTTCGGGACCCCCTATCCGAGATCCGCCGGTTTTAACACCGACATTGGTCCTTTCATTGAGAGTTCTGCTGTGAGATCACCCGTGGATTGATGGCTCGCTTAATCATCAGCGAACATGCCCGTAACGAGGACGTCTTCGTCCCCAGACAGGTCTTCACGTTCGGCCGTGTTGTACTGCATGCTGACTCGACCGGCCATCTAGGCCAGATCGAAAATTTAGCTCACGGTCAGGAGATCAGGTTCGGGAACCTAGAGTTCACCGCCGACTCCCGTGGCGATCTGTTCCTTGCGGAGCCCTCGGTTTCGTCCTACTGACCCGAAAATCCTGGAGCTTTAACTTCGGGTCTCTTATCCGGCTCGACCCTCAGATCTATCTCCTCCGGAGGTCCGGCCTTGAGCCCGGACTCTTTGATAGTACCTGAATATCAAGGTTCGACCAGTGCCAAACATGCCCACCCCGAAGACACCTTGGAGCTGAACTCCAAGGGCTCTCAGGAAACTGACCTGGTCGTCCTCTCGGGGTTGAACGAGGCTCTAGACCGGATCCAGTTAATGGCAATCGAGGATGATCGCACCTCGACCCACGTTCTGGTCGACCTAGAGACCGATTACGGGGAATTTTACGGCCCACCCGCCACCCACTTAGTAGCCACTGTCGAAGACTTAACCGACATGTTGGACTACGCCTCCGAGGAGGCAGAACACATGGATGAGGGGATCGGCGACCCCGCCCCCGTGACCACCGGGCGGTGGACAGCCACCTCGACCTATGATGTCTATATGGTGGATACCCCTAACGACAGGGACAACCACACCCCCAGGAGGAACGGCGAAAAATCAGGCGAAGCGTCGAAGCACCGGAACAACGCAAGCGATCCAAGACCAACAAGGGAAGGGAAGCCATCGCAGGCATCGGGGAAATTGACACCCCAAAGGACCTCGGCGACCCTGAAGCCCCCGAGGAGCCGCTAGAGGACCCCAAAAGGCTAACGGATCAGCAGGACGCCGAAAACCTCAACGATTCCGAGGATGATAACTGCCTCCCACCCGCCGGGGAGGAGGAGATCCTTGAGGCCGAAGACTTCACCGTCCCTGAAAACCCCGAGGACCAAGAACGATTCAGGCAACAGCTCATAGCCACCGCTCGGAGCTTAAAGGCAAAGCAGCAGCAGCTCAAAGCCGAACAAGACACCATCAACAACAGATGGACAAAAGTCCTAGCAGCCGAAGAAGGGTTCAACATTGAGCAGCTAGACCAAAACAAGAGTTACCCGCGCCGGCGCCTGCTGCCGCAATTCAACGACGAGGCCCTTGAGCCCGAATCTCCCAGGCGCGCCCAGTACGACCAGCCGGACCGCCCCCCTCGAGGACGGGACAGGGTGGCTAGAGACGCCGAATACTGGCCCACGTCACCTCGTAGGAGGGGAAAGGGGCCAGCACAGCCTGAGGATCGAGATGATCTACGGCAGGACTTGGACTATAGGGCAGGTCACACTAGATCCATTTATGGATCTAGGGGACGCTCCCCCGCTAGACGGGGTGGCTACCAATCGTGGCTCGACCGCAACCACAGAAGCCGGGAACAATACCGGGCCCAATCAACTGCCGACTTCCGGCGTGACGTAGCCCGGATCAGAGGCGCCGCACTCCCACTGTGTTTCACAGACGAGGTCATGCAGCACCAGTCCCCCGAAGGTTTTAAACCCGTAAACATAGAATCATACGACGGAATGACGGACCTCGCAGAGGGAAGTAGGGATTTGTAGAGGTGCCAGAGCTCAAAGTTCAAATTGAGAGAGAAAAATATTTTGAGTGGTATGCCTTTCCTGTCAACGAAAATGACAAAGTATTTCACAATACTTTCCATGCTAGATATATCATAGGCGGTTCCCAAACATAAAGTAAAGTTTATTCCTTTTCCACCATTCTTTCACAATCCATGGCTGGCCGTATCCACGGTTACCTTCCATACCAACATTTTCCAAGGAATTTACTATTTGACAACAAAAAGTAAATTTTCTTTTTCATTTGGAACTGGGCATGCCTATTACCGCCGTACTCTCGTGCAATGACAAGTGAATAAACACTAATCTTGAGAATAACACATCTAGCATGGAAAAATATTGGACACCCCCATACCGTTTCATGAGCGGTACGAGCACACAAAAAGGAAATTTATTTTGAAAATTAGAGATGGCACATATAAATTTTCTTAGAACGGCATGGAAATACCGCATATAGGTAGGTATGGTGGACTCATAAGGCAAAATTGGGTTTAAGGATTTTGGATGCACAGGTAGTATTCCTACTTAGTACAAGTGGAGGCTAGCAAATAGATTGAGAAGCAACCAACCAAGAAACAAAAATTCACATAAACGAGCATTGAGCATAACTAACACCGAATAATGCACCATAAGTAGGATGTAATTTCATTGCATAACTATTGACTTTCGTACTTGCATAGGGAATCACAAACATTAACACCAATATTCCTACTAAAGCATAATTACTCACTAACATGACTCACATATCACTATCATCATGTCTCAAAACTATTACAAGGAATCAAGTTTAATTTGTCCAATGATCTTCATCACTCTGGGACTAGTTTCATATATTGCCATTGCTTTTGACAAGCTCAAACAAATTTAAGTGAAGAACATGAGCATAAAGGTTTCATCTCTCAAAATAGTATAAGTGAAGCATGAGATGATTTCTTCAAAATTTACTAACTCTCAAATTTTTCTAAGTGAAGCATGAGAGTATTTCTATAAAAAATTCCAAGCACACCGTGCTCAAAAAGATATAAGTGAAGCACTAGAGCAATTCCATAGCTCATTTTTTTAAAGTGAAGCATATACAGCAATTCTAAAAAATCATAGCATAATTTTGGCTCTCTCAAATAGGTGTGTCCATTAAGGATACTAGTGACAAACTAAAAAGCAAAGCAAGCAAAGACTCAAATGATACAAGATGCTCCAAGCAAAACTCATGATATGTGACGAATAAAAATATAGCTCCAAGTAAAATATCGATGGTCGTTAAAAGAAAGAGGGGATGCCACTCAGGGCATCCCCAAGCTTAGTTGATTGTTTCTGTTTGGATATATCTTGGGGGTGCTGTAGCATCCCCAAGCTTAGGCTCTTTTCACTCCTTATTCCTTCATCCATAGTGATCTCATCCAAAACTTGAAAACTTCAATCACACAAAATTCAACAAAACCTTCGTGAGATCCGTTAGTATAATAACGCAAATCACCACTTTAAGTACTGTTAAAAACTCATTCATATTTTATTATTGCATTATACCTACTGTATTTTAACTTTACCATGGCTTAAACCCTTCAATACAAACCATAGATTCATCAAAACAAGCACACGATGCAACGAAAACAGAATCTGTCTTAAACAGAACAGTCTGTAGTAATCTGTACTCTAACCATACTTATGCAACTCAAACAATTTTGAAAAATTAGGACAACGTAAAGCATTTGTATAGAAACACTGTGTTAAAATTTCAGCTCATTATCAATCTCCAGTGAAAAACTAAAATTCGCACACTGGAGACAAAGTTTCTGTTTCAGATTCAGCGTTGTTTCTACTCATCTTATGAATCATCCTAAAGGCTTTACTTGGTGCAAACACTAAATAAAACATAAAAACACAATCAAAACAGAGGCATAATTGTGTCAACACTCAAAAACATAAAGAACAAGAAGAAAATAAATTTATTCATTGGGTTGCCTCCCAACAAGCGCTATCGTTTTACGCCCCTAGCTAGGCATAAGTCATAGATTCAAGTATTGTCATCTTTGGTTTTCGTAGAGGTATTTTTATCAAGAGGTTTTGCAAATATAACTTGAAACACATCATCCATAGAAACCTTAGCACTATCAAGTTGTCCATCTACGTACCCTCTTTGATTCCCGGCCACAATCCAAGAATATTGTTGATTAACATCATTGAAAACGTGTTGGATCATATCTAAAACGGGGACTTCCTTTTTAAGATTCTCATCAAAAATTTGATTGTTTCCAAGCAGATGTCTCAACATGTAATCACTATTGTAAATGATCTCTCCTATTACCGGTTTTTCACGGCTCATACCAAAGAAATCAAAAATCTCCCTAGCTTCTTGTACTATGTGATCAAATTCATTTATGAGAACAAGGGTGGCTAACTTTTAGCTTTGGGATCCTTTATGACGGGTAAATCATAAAACAATCTTTGCAAGGTAGGATGGGTACGAATAAACCTATTTTCAAGTTTCAGAACTAGCACTGAAATAGCTTCCGTATAAGTTTTAGTTCTTTTCAGTATAGGAGGATCATCGAGAGTTAAATTTCCAACGCAATTGAAAAACTCTTGGATAGTTTCTTTTCCTATAACGTTCCATTGCCCCAAAACAAAAGTTTTAGCATCCAGATTACCAGAACGTCCATTAGGAGTCCCGTCATCATCTGTTTCTGCCATACCGAAATCACTCATGATGACAAGCAAACAAGAGATCTGACGAGAAAAAGACAAACGAAAAAAAGAGGGCGAATAAAACGTCAAATTTGGTGAAGTGGGGGAGAGGAAAACGAGAGGCAAATGGCAAATAATGTAATTGCAAGGAGATGAGATTTGTGATTAGGAACCTGGTAGATGTCGATGGTGTCTCCTCGGCGCCAGAGATTGGCACGTAGAAGAGACCGCTTCCTCCCCGGCAACGGCGCCAGAAATTCCTTTGACGTGGCTTGAGACTGCGTCGGTATTTCCCCAAAGAGGAAGGGATGATGCAGCACAGCGACGGTAAGTATTTCCCTCAGTTATGAAACCAAGGTATCGAACCAGTAGGAGGATCACCAACACCACGTAAACAGCACCTGCACACAAAGAATAAATACTTGCAACCCGACGCGAAAGAGAGGTTGTCAATCTCTATATGGTAAAAAGATAGATTAGGATATGATAGATTGGATAGGTAGATCTCTCAAGAACACAAAATAAAAGAGGCAAATAAAATGTGCAGCATGGTATTTTTGGGTTTTTGGAATAATAGATCTGAAAACAAAAGCAGCAAAAAGATAGATCGGAAAGCAATATGTTGGAAAAGTAGACCCGGGGGCCGTAGGTTTCGCTAGTGGCTTCTCTCATGAGTATAGCACGCGATGGGTGAACAAACTACTGTTGGGCAATTGATAGAAGATCAAATAATCATGATGATATCCAAGGCGATGATCATTATATAGGCATTACGTCCAAGATTAGTAGACCGAAACGATTCGGCATCTACTACTATATATTACTCCACACATCGACCGCTATCCAGCATGCATCTAGTGTATTAAGTTCATGGAAAAACGGAGTAATGCAATAAGAACGGTGACATGATGTAGACAAGATCTATTCATGTAGGAATAGACCCCATCTTGTTATCCTTAATAGCAACGATACATGTGTGCCTCGCTACCCCTTCTGTCACTGCGAGAGGACACCGCAAGATCGAACCCATCACAAAGCACCTCTTCCCATGGCAAGAAAAATCAATCTAGTTGGCCTAACTAAACCAAAGATTCGAAGAAGAAATATGTCGTGGATTTGTCACGGCATGATGTCCTCGTGAGAGAACTTAGGTGTGAGGCCATCGCAACTGTGTGGCGGCTTGAGAGGGGTTGGTCGGAATCGAGAGACGCGAGTTTACCCAGGTTCGGCCCCTCCGATGGAGGTAAAGCCTACGTCCTGCTTTGTGTCTATATTGATGATGATGACGATCTCGGTTACAAGGGTGCGGAATCACTACCTCTAATCCCGAGAGTCTCTAATTAGTCTCTCTCATGACTTGTCTCTCTAAGACATGTCTATTGAGACGTCTAAAAACTTGACCCTCTAGGGGTGACCTGCCCCTCCTTATATAAGTTGAAGGGGCGGTTTACATGTAGAGTCCAAGTCGGATTATGACTTAACCTATTATGACTCTCCATCACGGGCTTCTCTTCGTGGGCTTCTGAGTCCCGGGCGGCTTACAACCGGGCGGCTTACAGCCGGGTTTATCTTCAAGACTCATCTTCAGGGACTCATCTTCTGGGACTCATCTTCCGGGACTCATCTCCGGGGACTCATCTCCAGGGACTCATCTCCAGGGACTCATCTCCGGGACTTAACTGTCTGTCAGTCATAACTTGTCTGCCGGGTCATAACTGTCTGCCGGGTCATAACTGTCTGTCGGGTCATAACTGTAATCGGGTCATAACCATTCCGGGTCATAACTGTAACCGGGTCATAACCATTCTGGGTCATAACTGTAACCGGGTCATAACCATGGGGTATATCCCCGACAAAATACGAGGCTATAAGTAATCATGCATATAAGAGATCAAAGAAGACTCAAATAATATTCATGGATAGAAACTGATCCTGAACTCAAAATTCATCGGATCCCAACAAACACACCGCAAAAGTTTACATCAAATAGATCTCCAAGAGACCATTGTATTGAGAATCAAAAGAGAGAGAGGAAGCCATCTAGCTACTACCTACGTACCCGTAGGTCTATGGTGGACTACTCACGCATCATCGGAGAGGCACCAATGAGGATGATGAACCCCTCTGTGATGGTGTTAGATTGGATCTCGCGGTTCTAGAACTTGCAGCTGCTGGATGTGTTTTTCGTCGACTCCTCTAGGGTTTCTGGAATATTTGGGAATTTATAGGCATCAGAGGCGGTGGAGGGGACTCCCGAGGCGGCCACAACCCATCAGGGCGCGCTCGGGGCCCCTGGCGCGCCCTGGTGGGTTGTGGGCGGCCTGGGCTCCCTCCTGGTAACTTCTTTGGCCCACTGGCCTTCTTCTGGTCTAAAAAAATCTCCAAAAAGTTTCGTCGCGATTGAACTCCGTTTGGTACTGATATTCTGCAAAGTAAAAAACAAGCAAAAACAGCAACTGGCACTTTGGCACTATGTCAATAGGTTAGTCCCAAAAAATGATATAAAGTTGCTATAAAATGATTCTAAAACATACAAGATTGATAATATAATAGCATGGAACAAGCAAAAATTATAGATACGTTGGAGACGTATCAAGTATCACGAACGAAAGGAGTATGTGGAGCCGAATCCTATCATGACCACCCGCAATGTGACATCTCTCCAACATCAATGGGAGGTCATTCAAGGAGAAGTGAAAAAGTACGTCGGCTATTACTCACAAGTGACCAAACGCCCTCAAACTGGGATGGGAGTTGCAACTCACGTATGCTCAATTGCCTCATCTTATTGTCATTTGAATACGCTTCTTGTTTTTTGCATTCTTGTGCTCCTACATATGTTGTTTTCTAGACGGCGGTGGCCGCCACTTTGTATCACGAGCTCGAGAAGAAGCCATTTGCTTTTAGCCATTGTTGGATCATATTAAATGGAAAGCCAAAGTGGACACAAGTTGTGGCCGATCTCAAAGCCGACAAAAAGAGGAATGATGGCTCAAGCTCCCACCAATCCATTGGGTTGGACGTTGAGGACGACGAGGTTTTTGTCGTCAATGGAAGAGCTACTATGCCAAAGGATAAACGACAAGTCATGGGAAACAAGTGTAGGGTAACGCAGCAGAAAACAAAAAATTTCCGACCTACGTACCAGCCCAGGATCACTATGGAGACTGCATACAAGGTTTTATCTGTTTCGTTACCGACTCGTAGCGAAGCGGAAGTAGAGTCGATGACGATCGGCGGTGCAGATCCCCGCAGCTAGGATTTTACAACCTCCCAACCGCGAGGATGTACTCCCTCGTCAGCTCACCGGACGGATCTCCGGGCAGCCCTTCGAGAGGCCTCGGGACAGTCCCTCGGATAGTCCCACCGGACGGATCCTCGGACAGCCCTCCGGGAGGCCTCTGGACAGTCTTTCGGATAGTCCCACCGAACGGATCCTCGGACAGCCCTCCGGGAGGCCTCTGGACAGTCTTTCGGATAGTCCCACCGGACGGATCCTCGGACAGCCCTCCGGGAGGCCTCACGGACAGCCCTTCGGGAGGACCCCCGAAACTCGGACAGAAACTCGGACAGCCCTTCGGGAGGACCCTCGAACAGCCCTTCGGGCAAAAAGATCGAACCTACGACCTCTCTACGGGGTTGCACACATACGGTGTCATCTATCCGGCAGGGCTTCGCCGTCCAGAACTAGTCCCCACCGGAACCCAGACAGCCTTTCGGCTCTACGAAACTATTTCGCTGGGAGGGAGAGAGAAGCCAGAAATGTCATGGCACTTGTATGTGAGAAGGAGTGAGTGTGGAGGCAGCCCCTCCACCTCTATTTATAGGAAATCCAAGGGGTAGGGTTTCTTGGCCCCCAAGCCTTCTAGAAACCTTTTGGGAAAATATCCCAAAAGGTGACTTTTCCATAAATATCCCAAAAAGCACTTTCACTATTCACGACGACATTTTTCAGCGTCTGATCGAACTGAAAATATTCATGTGGGCTTAGAACATTTCCAGTACCCACCAAAATAATTTTCAACGCGAGCCGGAACAATTCTGGTTTAGTGATTTTCATCTGCGAAAAGCATCTGAAGCGGTTTCGGCAGCTCCGGAACATTTCCGGTTTTCATCCCGGAAAATTCCAGAAAGTTTCCAGAACGATTCTGGCACCCTCCAAGAATTATCAGGCATGTGCCGAAACCATTTTGACTTTATGGTGTACTCCGAAACAACTTTTCGGTTTCACCGGAACTATTCCGATATCCTCTCCGGAACGTTTCCGTTTCATCCGAAACTTTTTCGGTGATTTTCTCTCAGACTCCCCGTCTAGTATTCAGCAGATAGATGACCCTTACGTGTGTGACCCTATAGGTTCGGTGAAGCATAGACATGACCCGGAACCCCTTCCGATCAATGATCAACATCGGAGCCGTGGAGACCCATATTGACCCCTATACCCACACGAATGAATATTCGAGTGAACCTCCAATTGCCGTGTGCTATTCCTGTTGCTTCGCGATATGTTACAAATACCCGAGGTGAGACATGTAGGCATCCCCGTGGATCAACAACTTGTCCACTATGCCAGTTACCTCGTTACCGGTATTGTTCTCTTTTCTCGTTCCCGTGTTCCGGCATCCCCGTGATCAAATCACAAAGTGTCTGGCCAGACGATGATGGATACCGTAACACCGAGAGGGCCCAGAGATATCTCTCCATCGTCGGAGGAGCAAATCCCAATCTTGAGCTATCAAGTTACTTGACATACTTTTCCATGAACCCGTAAGCCGCCGTAATAGCCACCCATATACGGATGACGTTTAACAAACCCCAAAGTTCATGAAGCAAGCATGAAGAAACTCGATACTCTCATGGTCTAAGGAATCATGCAAACATTAACCATCTCTGTGTTATTAACCATTAACTAATGACGAATGTATCTCATAGCATAACATCAATTCGGGTCGATTCAACACAAGTGTTCTACCAACAATTGTGCCCTCAAAATTGCCGGCATAGTCATGCCCATGATCAGGAAAACAGGATCATCATGCAATACTTGAGCCAGTCATAGAGGCTTGACTAGGAATACTTTTTACCGTTTATTATCCCACACGTGCACATGAGTTTCCCTCCAAGCCTCGTTTTATTTGCAGACTCGAGAATCATTGCAGTTATAGCATGGAACATAAACATAATTATGAACAGGGAGATAATCAATAACATTTATTATTGCCTCTAGGGCATATCTCCTACAGACTCCCACTTGCACTAGGGTCAATAATCTAGTCAATGCTAATGCACTTTACACCTATGGCATACTGGTGTAAAATATGCTTCGCATGTGGTATAGCATGATGTCCAACGGATCTGACGACTTCAGCTCCGTGTGTAACTTTGCATATCCCCGCGTTTTCACGCTTTCACAAAATTCATATTTTGTGTGGACTTGGCTTTGCATATGTGTGAATCATTGGTCGAAACCTGATTCCTCAGACTGAGCTATGGAGCAGCTATCTGCAATAGTGTCCCATAGACCAAAGCCATCTTGGAACCATACTAAGTTCATGAATGAACTATATGATTCAACAACTTCTTTGTCACTTCTTAAGTGTCAACATACTTAGCCTTTGTTATAGAATTCGCCACAGTATCTTGTTTGGAACAATTTCCAACTACCGTGCCACCATGATGTGTATCACAAAACCCTCAACTTAAATCGAAAATCGCATGGAGCATCGATGAAGACTGTATCGATGTAACCTTTTACAACGAACTCTTCATGATCTCCACTTGCGAGAAACCATGTCATCGGTACTGCTCTAGTACTTAATGACATCTTTCACTGTTGTCCCATGATCAGTACTTTGATCACTATGGTATCTATACTCGCAACAACTTTGGAGTATTGGACATATCTGGTTGTTTTTACATACCATGGAATACATGATTAATCCAAACACAAGAGTGTGTGGAATCACCATCATGTATTTTGCTCATCAGTGTTTTGAGACACCGAGTCTTGCAAAACCCTTTCCATGTGACTTCGGCAAGAATCACTCCTTGGCGTTTTAAATGCTAAAAGGTTTTAGCACCTTGTCAATATGTATTCATAGCTTAGCCCCATTAGGTAAATCTATCTCCATAGATCATCATGCCTAATATTAAGGCTATTTAGCCTAAGCACTTCATCGAAAAACTATTTTCAAATGAAGTCCTAATTCGTGTCAAGAAATTTATTTCCAATTAACAATGTGTTAAGTACACAAGGTTTTTAGAAATATTATTATGCTCCCACTTACTTTCTTGAATCACAAGCATCTTCGATACCCATTTGATGAAGTCAAAAACCCTTTTGACCATTCCATCAAAAATGAAGATTCCAACTCCACTTTGCTCTCTTCTGTCCATCGCTGGAACTCTGAAGTTTGCATACTTACTAGCATCCTCTGGATCGACAAATTACTTTGGACTGTATCACATACAAGTCCTAGGTTTCATTCCCATCAGATGGAAATCCTTTTGTCATCCATGTTTCATATCTCATGATTGAAATATGTATTAATTGCTAGTTCAACCCGAACCGACTTCAAGTATCGCTACGGTGAGACAATCTCATCGTAGTCAACTCTTTGAACTTGTTTTTGCAACAAGTCGAGCTTTATGGATAAAACATTTTTATCCGTATCAGTTTTTAGTTCCATAAATATCCGTTAGACTCTAAGCCTTCCGAAAGGTGTATCAAGATTTTAATCTTGAAACATTGATATGGAAACTATCTCAGATTGTATTGGCATTTAGCCAATTCCGGAGTCAGGGCCCATCATCGCTTCCTTATGTATCGTAGGTATAATGTTGTCCAACAACAATATCTCGTTTGCGCACCTGAGAGGTTTGCACGAGCCTTGCCTACGTGGTTCAGCTGCAAGTTCGACTGAAGTCCATACATTTTATTGTAGAGACTTCCGTATCAGTCGCAGTAGGAAACTCCGGAATCACTTCCAAGGTTTCTTTCCTTTGATCTGATGACGAAGATACTGGTTATCTCGTCGAGTTGCACTGTCCTCCCACTCGCCTTTTGTAAGAACTATTCTCTTTAAAAGCATACCGTTTTGCGGCAAAATCCTTTGCCTCGGTATAGTGGTGGGGAATACCCAATGACTTGGGATAACCTTACAAAGTAGCACTTGCCTGATTTGAAATAGGTTTGTAACCTTTTACACAAGCCCCATATTCCAAATGTTAAGAAAAGATATAACATGGTTGGGCGTACCATACCATGGCATCATTTCAACAGACCCGATGGAGCTCTTTTCAGTGTAAAAGCCGCAGTCTCTAAAGCATCACTCTTTTAAAAGGGGTAATGGCAAATTTATTTATGTCATCTTTGATCTTACCATGTCATGAATGGTTCGATTACATCTACACAGACTCTCCACTTGCAGTGGTGTTCCGGGAGGTGCAAGTTATGAAACCCCTTTCACAACTCATCAGACATTCGCTAAACTTGTAACTCAAATATTCCTTTCTGCAATCGAATTGTAGAAACATAATTTTCTTGTTACAATAACTTCTACTTCATTTTTGAAAACCTTATGAATGAATTCAAAAGATCCAGACTTACGTCTCAACAAGTAAATATCCATATATCTACTTGAGTCATTTATGAAGATAGATAACTCCACTACTTGCAACAACATTTATTGGACTACACACATCATAATGTATGATCACCAATATGTTCTTTGCTCGTTCCTTATGGTCTGTGAACGGTATTTCAGTCACTTCACTTTTCAGAGGAAAGTTGCAAGTGTCAGATGATTCAAAATCAAACGACTTCAAAATCCATCACAATGGAATTTTCCATGCGGGTTTCTCCAATGTGACCAAATGCAGTGCCACACTTGTGTGGTATTCTTTTAGTCTTGCGACATTTAGCGTCAGTGTTATGGATGTATCATATTTCCATCAATATTCATAACATACATCCCATCTTGTATGGAAGCATGGCCCTTCATGTTATTCATAACACCGAACATCAAAAGTTCTCTTATGAATAACCTTCTTGCAAAATACCTTATGCAAAGGGCTAGAGTGTGTAAAACTCTAAAATGATTTATGAAAGTAAATACAGAGGTAATGTATTATTATCAATATTCATAACATACTTCTCATTCATAATGAAAGTATGGCCCTTTTGTTATTCATAACTCCGAACATTAAAAGTTCTCTTATGAACAACCTTCTTGCAAGATACTTTATGCAATGGGCTAGAGTGTGTAAAACTCTAAAATGATTTATGAAAGTAAATACAGAGGTAATGTATTATTATCAATATTCATAACATACTTCTCATTCATAATGAAAGTATGGCCCTTTTGTTATTCATAACTCCGAACATTAAAAGTTCTCTTATGAACAACCTTCTTGCAAGATACTTTATGCAATGGGCTAGAGTGTGTAAAACTCTAAAATGATTTATGAAAGTAAATACATCGGGAATACACCTATGGAAGGCATAGTAACATTTACTATGTTCCCTGCGTGTATCTAAACCTCATTCCTGGCTAGTCTTTCAGGCCATAGTAGTTCTTACATCAAGTTGCAACAGAATGCAATCGAGCGGGTATCTTTGTGATTAACTCACAATACCCAAGAATTAGTGATTAACATGTTTAACCATAATTCCCAAGAACTATATCTTTGACCAGCCTTCTATACATCAAAAACCTGTATGACATTCATACATGAGCTGGATATTCCAGTCTCCTTTCCTTTTGCCTTTATACTTCTAATAGTTTTAACTTTCAGTATTTCTTCTACTCTCAGAAGAAGCACCCAACTTAAGAGTGGCGTTAGCCCCGGACTTCCTAGGCATGAAAGTTTCACTAACACCCTTCGGACACTTCCTTTCTCTTTAAGTTGTCGTTTTATTCACCATCATCATATGACAGGCGTTCTTCTGGATCCCCTCTTATCAGTCAAAAGCCTAGTAAACACTTTTACTAATAGTTTGCAAACAAACATGGCTTTAGATATCTCATATCTTTCAGCCTTTGTTTGTATCTGAAAATTAATTTTCAGTTCCATGAATATCACATAACTATCCCACAACTTTCGAAGTTCGGGTCTCATGGAAGCAAACATATTTCACTTGACCGTAACGGAATTTTAGCTTTTGGATCGAAGGACGAGAGTCATATCATCCATAGCATTAGCGGGAGAATACCGAAAGTATGCGATATGACAAAGTCCTTCTCGGCACTCTTGAGGACAATCCTCACATTACGTTACCAACCGTAAAGTTTTAACCAGATATTTAACAGCTATTCAATTTTAATAGGGAAGGTGGAAACGCGAGCCATTATTCTACTTATTATGCAAATCACACTTAGACAGTGTTCAAGATTAATTGCACTGAGAATTAAACAAGGTAATTCTACAGTGCGCTCCCACTCAAATAAATATCTCTCATAATTGATTGTGAGTGATTCAAGATCCAAATTTCAATTCAACGCCAAGGATGCATCCATCTCAAGTGACGAGAATTTCATTTGGTAGGCCAACTTGCCAATCACATCTCTATGTGATTCTTGTTCATCTTTCGATGCGTGTGTTCCGAGCTCATGACTTTCATGCCTGAACGTCAAGACAACCAAGTGATCTTGCTGCGAGGTCTCAACTCACCCGCCTCACACATGTCTAATCGTTCGTACCCATGCATCCATGTGATACCCCGAAAAGAAAAGTGCCGTGACGGTGCTACACTTGGGAGAACACTAACTACTTGATATTTTTGTGAGAGATCACCCTAATAAAAGCGACTACCGCGCAATCAAAAGGGTGCATCATAAGGGATAAACATCTCAGGCAATTCATAATAGCATGATATGGTATAGCCCTTTCTGACGGAGAAGTCTTGTATTTCTTCGTCTCCGGCATTCGCGTCGGTGTTTACCTTTGCGAATATTGCCACCACCTTGTCGATGCACCAGATAATATTACTATCTCTATAGCTAATAAAATAAGTGCATTACTGAAGGTTGACACGCAGGTCATTAAAGTGACAATCATATGGCTCCAGCCATCATGCCGAATCATGACACGCAGGTCATGTTTATCAATTTACATTATATAGTCATCTCATACATAATCAAATTATAATGAGCACTGCTATACCACATCACATGCACATGCAAACCATCCTGCAAAACCAAGTTAGACGCCTCTAATCGGTTCATGCAAAATTTTATTTTTCGTGGCTTCTAAGGTTTCGAAACAAACCGAAGCTACCAACGTCCATCATCAAGCATGATAATCCAAGTCGCTTGATTAACATTGCGGGGTGTATGAAACACGAGATAATAAAATCTCGAGCCCCATACTAAACTTCGTCATACGCGTGACCCCCGTTCTGATCATATCTGCATTGCCCTTTTGTCTGCGAAATTTCATCTTTCTTTTTAACTACGGTGGAATTCAATGAACTGTTAGCACTTCGTTGATCAATCAGGATCGCGGATTGCCAGAACATTGAAACTCCACCATACTGTTATCAAGATCAGAAATATGCAAATTCCAGGGAAGCAACAAGAACATCGGGTAACAGATTTCATCTGCTACCCGCACAAATAATTTTCAGTAATAGAACTCATCTACTACCTAATTATATTGTGCAACACCCATACATCTCTATGTATTCTAGATCGCAACCTGCATCTACGCATAGCACGGCTCTTGATGCCACTGTAGGGTAACGCAGCAGAAAACAAAAAATTTCCGACCTACGTACCAGCCCAGGATCACTATGGAGACTGCATACAAGGTTTGATCTGTTTCGTTACCGACTCGTAGCGAAGCGGAAGTAGAGTCGATGACGATCGGCGGTGCAGATCCCCGTAGCTAGGATTTTACAACCTCCCAACCGCGAGGATGTACTCCCTCGTCAGCTCACCGGACGGATCTCCGGGCAGCCCTTCGAGAGGCCTCGGGACAGTCCCTCGGATAGTCCCACCGGACGGATCCTCGGACAGCCCTCCGGGAGGCCTCTGGACAGTCTTTCGGATAGTCCCACCGGACGGATCCTTGGACAGCCCTCCGGGAGGCCTCTGGACAGTCTTTCGGATAGTCCCACCGGACGGATCCTCGGACAGCCCTCCGGGAGGCCTCACGGACAGCCCTTCGGGAGGACCCCCGAAACTCGGACAGAAACTCGGACAGCCTTCGGGAGGACCCTCGAACAGCCCTTTGGGCAAAAAGATCGAACCTACGACCTCTCTACGGGGTTGCACACATACGGTGTCATCTATCCGGCAGGGCTTCGCCGTCCAGAACTAGTCCCCACCGGAACCCAGACAGCCTTTCGGCTCTACGAAACTATTTCGCTGGGAGGGAGAGAGAAGCCAGAAATGTCATGGCACTTGTATGTGAGAAGGAGTGAGTGTGGAGGCAGCCCCTCCACCTCTATTTATAGGAAATCCAAGGGGTAGGGTTTCTTGGCCCCCAAGCCTTCTAGAAACCTTTTGGGAAAATATCCCAAAAGGTGACTTTTCCATAAATATCCCAAAAAGCACTTTCACTATTCACGACGACATTTTTCAGCGTCTGATCGAACTGAAAATATTCATGTGGGCTTAGAACATTTCCAGTACCCACCAAAATAATTTTCAACGCGAGCCGGAACAATTCTGGTTTAGTGATTTTCATCTGCGAAAAGCATCTGACGCGGTTTCGGCAGCTCCGGAACATTTCCGGTTTTCATGCCGGAAAATTCCAGAAAGTTTCCAGAACGATTCTGGCACCCTCCAAGAATTATCAGGTATGTGCCGAAACCATTTTGACTTTATGGTGTACTCCGAAACAACTTTTCGGTTTCACCGGAACTATTCCGATATCCTCTCCGGAACGTTTCCGTTTCGTCCGAAACTTTTTCGGTGATTTTCTCTCAGACTCCCCGTCTAGTATTCAGCAGATAGATGACCCTTAAGTGTGTGACCCTATAGGTTCGGTGAAGCATAGACATGACCCGGAACCCCTTCCGATCAATGATCAACATCGGAGCCGTGGACACCCATATTGACCCCTATACCCACACGAATGAATATTCGAGTGAACCTCCAGTTGCCGTGTGCTATTCCTGTTGCTTCGCGATATGTTACAAATACCCGAGGTGAGACATGTAGGCATCCCCGTGGATCAACAACTTGTCCACTATGCCAGTTACCTCGTTACCGGTATTGTTCTCTTTTCTCGTTCCCGTGTTCCGGCATCCCCGTGATCAAATCACAAAGTGTCTGGCCAGACGATGATGGATACCGTAACACCGAGAGGGCCCAGAGATATCTCTCCATCGTCGGAGGAGCAAATCCCAATCTTGAGCTATCAAGTTACTTGACATACTTTTCCATGAACCCGTAAGCCGCCGTAATAGCCACCCATATACGGATGACGTTTAACAAACCCCAAAGTTCATGAAGCAAGCATGAAGAAACTCGATACTCTCATGGTCTAAGGAATCATGCAAACATTAACCATCTCTGTGTTATTAACCATTAACTAATGACGAATGTATCTCATAGCATAACATCAATTCGGGTCGATTCAACACAAGTGTTCTACCAACAATTGTGCCCTCAAAATTGCCGGCATAGTCATGCCCATGATCAGGAAAACAGGATCATCATGCAATACTTGAGCCAGTCATAGAGGCTTGACTAGGAATACTTTTTACCGTTTATTATCCCACACGTGCACATGAGTTTCCCTCCAAGCCTCGTTTTATTTGCAGACTCGAGAATCATTGCAGTTATAGCATGGAACATAAACATAATTATGAACAGGGAGATAATCAATAACATTTATTATTGCCTCTAGGGCATATCTCCTACAACAAGTTGGAGAAGGCAAGGATCTCTCGTGACGCCGCGGCTACAAAAATGTCGTCCACATGGACGGGCATTTTTTCGGCAAGGTGGAACAAGAAAGAGGAGTGGTACGAGCTCATATTGGATGCGCAAAAGGAGAGGATGGAGTGGGATCGGACGAGGGAGGAGAGGAGGCTTAAAATTGAGAGGGAGGAGATCGAGTTGGAGAAGCAAGAGGCGGCGATCAAATGGTAACTCGAGAAGGCCAAGACATTTGGATAGATTGAGCTCGAGAATGAGAGGTTGCAACTCACACGGGACACAGAGGATGCGAAGATCATGTTGGCGAATGAATCCCTCTTGGATGCGCATGCGAAGAAGTGGCTTCCGGAGAAGAAAAAGGAGACCAGCGACCGTAGGGCGCAGGAGGCCGCGAGGGCAGCTGCGGCAGCGGATCATGCAGCTAGGATGCAGGCGGAGCACGCAGCCTGGATGCAGACGGAGCTGGCTGCCCAGGCGGAGCAGGACAAGATGGACGAGCAGGAGGCATGGATGGCCGTGTCCGGCCCGCGATCCGACAAGCACCCTTTCTCGCTCGGACATTGATTTCATTTTGGCATGTCCGGTTTGTTGAACTATGATTTATTTTGTTTTGTTTCGAACTATTGAATTCGGACAATTTATATCGAATGATCGACGTGCATGGATTGCATGGTTTTGAGGATTGCATTTGAGGTATGTGGATGTGCGGCGCAACATATGAGGGGGCGGCGGGCGCTGTCCGCGTGCGTGCCCAGACGCGCCCGCAAGCGTATAAAGGGGCGGATTTGCCAAGTCCGGTTGTAGATGCTCTAAGCGCATCTCCAACGTTGACCGTCAAACAGCCCGCAACTGTCCTGACCACGGTCCGAACATGTTGTGTCATGCATCGCGGTCCTGCATCGGTCCACGGGACGGTCCAGACGCACTTTATCCCACAAATCGAAGATAAATGTGGGGACTTTGCGGATGTCTGGATCGCTACCACGTCGGCCCACCAAAAAAGCCACCCGCCTCACCCGCGCTTTCCATCGAACACCCGCGTCGCTTGCTCCGACGCATTCATACCGGCCCAAAGCATGCATCGACTGGCATTGATGCCCGCGATTTGAATGGGGGAGGGGGAGGCCATCACTGATGGACGTGACCTCTCACGCATCGCCGCTTCAATGCGGACGTCGTGTCCCAAGAAATGCACTCCGCCCACTGCACCGCATTGAAGCGGGCTGACTGTCCCTTCGTTTGGCATCGCTGCGGCTATTTAAGTCACGCGCCGACGAAGCATAGAGCCGCACTCCCCTTCCTGGAGAATCGCCCCCCTCCCGCTCCACATGACCGTCCCCAAGCCTTTCCTCCTCTCCGAGCCCAGAAGCGATGCCGAAGTCCTGGTTCTCCGCGCCAGCAGGCGGAGGCGGTGGCAGTTCTTCGTCTGGTGGTTGTTGGCGCCGCCGCCTTTGCACTTCGGGCCCATCAGCATAAACGGCGGGCGGGTCCTCGGGTAAGTGATGACCCACAAGTATAGGAATTACAACAGTCTTCGAGGGAAGTATTCTACCCAAATTTATTGATTCGACACAAGGGGAGCTACTAAACCTTAGTAGTTGAGTTGTCAATTCAACCACGCCTGATTAATTCTCTGAAGCAAAGTATTAGTGGCACAGTAGTGTGATAGTTTTGATATTAGTGATAACAGTAACAATGGTAACAGTAGTAGTAGCAATTGTAACAGCGGCATCAGTAGTAGTAATTTAGCGAACACAATATGTGAAAAGCGTAGGCATGGAATAGAGATGGATATTTGGATGAAATTAATCATATAACAACGACGACCTAGAGCGACACAGAACTAGTTCCAATTCATCAATCATATGTAGGCATGTATTTCGTAAATAGTTATATGTGCTTGTAATAAGAACTTGCATAACATCTTTTGTCCAACTCTTCTGTGGCAGCAGGGTCCTAATGAAAATCTAAGTGTAATTAAGGTATCCTTTTAATAGAGAACCGAAACAAAGTATTAACACATAGTGAATACATGAACTCCTCGTACTACGGTCATGATCGGAGTGAATCCCAATTCTTGTCATATTGGGGTCCGCGGACCATAACACGTAATAGGTGCATACAACTTGCAAGATAGGATCTAAGACACTTATATTCATGAAAACATAATATGTTCAGATCTGAGGCACTCGGGCCCCAGTGACAAGCATTAGGCACAGCGAAGTCATAGCAATATCAATCTCAGAGCATAGTGGATACTAGGGATCAAACCCTAACAAAGATCGGTTACATGATCAATCTCATCCATCTCCATCTATCTCCAGTATGCATATAATGGAATTACTCATTTCCGATGGTGACCATTATGAGGTTGTTGATGAAGAGGGGTTGATGATGATGACATATTTATGGAGTTGGAGATAGGTCAAACAGAGCTTCGAGGGGTCCACAAGGGCAGGGGCGTGCCCTGCCCCCTTGTGGACGGCCAGTAGGCCCCCTCCGATAGGTCTTTGTCCTGTATTTTTTTATTCAATAGAAAATTCTCGTCAACTTTTGTCCAATTCCGAATTTTTTTATTTCTACACAAAAACAACACCATGGTAATTCTGCTGAAAACAACGTTAGTGCGGGTCAGTTTCATTCAAATCATGCGAATTATTATTCAAATACATGCCTACATATAATTGATGAATATATATGAGTTAGTACTAATCAATGCTCATGTTGGTTTCTAGTACTAATCAATGCTCCTGTTGGTTTCATTTGATTTGTAGCTTCTATATATGAGTTAGTGCTAGTACTAGTACTAGGTTTGCCATGTAAGTGGTGATGATTTGAACCAAATTTCTTCTATTTCTTATCTCTAACCAAGCAACATGAAGTACTAATCATTTCATTCTATCTTACTGTTCCTAGTACTACTACCAAATATAAGGATGGATGGCATTCTATTACAGTGAGAGGATTTGTGGCACATAAGTGTGGGGCACTCATGTCCCTGGCGCCCGTTTTTTATTTTGGGTTCTGATTTTTAAAAATTTATTTTAAACGTAAATTTCAAATTAAGTTATGTTTTCATATTTGTGTTTTCGTGACCAGGGCTTTCAAATAAGATTCATTTTGAATATATTTGGGCTTCTTTTGAAAAAGTATGTTAAGTTTCATTGCTTGAACTTAGGACAAGCAACCGATAGAAATCCATTGTTTTGTGTCTACGACCAACAGAAAAATTGCTTAAAATTATATCTTTGAAATTATTTAAAACATGGCATTAGATGCAAAAAAAAAAACGTAAGTTCCAAGCGTTGAAACTCGAAAACTACTGTGCGCTATGTTTCCTGCCTTGGGTGTGTGCGTGTGTGGTGGTGGCATGCGTTTGTATTAGGTAATGTTGATCTTTGTTTTATATATATAAAGTGGGGCGGAAGCCTTTTTCGGTAACTACCGTGCGAATCGCGAAGCAAAACGGCAACGGGGCTTGGCAGGGGAGTGCCCCTGCGAATTTCCCTTCCCTTCTACTCTGCTCTACTTGATTTCCTTACCACCCCGTATCTCCCATAAGAGAGTTCCCAATGCTGCAGAACACGGAGTGCAAACGGCCGAACGCTGCACACCATGCATTACCACGAAATACACACGCCAAAGGAAGCAAGCAAGCATATGCAATGGATCAGACCGGACACCAGACCAGGCCACCGACCGTCTCGGTCACTCTTGGCCGAGATGCAGACGCCGGCGCTTCGATTCGAGACGGACACAGACTTGACCTGCGCACAACTCGCCGGAGAGCGACGGCCGGCCGGCGACCGACGACGTGGCTACACCCTGGCCCCGTCGATTGCAGCCCTCAGAGATGACTCGGTGGGTGGATAGGCTTACGAATGTCGGGACATGATCTGCCCTCTCGCGCGTGTCAGCAGGAGAGGAACAACTCGAGCGCCGTCGGCCAACTCGGGCGCACGACCCCAAACGGACATCTGCTTCGGCCTGCTTTTTGTCCGTTTGGGGCGGCAATGTGGTAGCCCATGTCCGGATCGGGCCGCTGCCGTGTGGGTGCGCCCAGCGCGCGGCCGCACCCCAAATCATGATCGGGGTGGACATGATATAAAAAAAATGCAAACCCAAATAAAAATGGCGAAAAAAATCAAATAAAACGCAAACATAATGATAAAACTTAATAAAACATAGTCTTCACGGCCACCACAGTACTTAACATAATTAACATGAAAACTTTAAAAAAACAAGCGCCGCCCACGCGCTGCTGCCGTGCCCGTCGATGCCGTGCCCGTCGCCGTCTCACGCGCCACCGTTGTCGTCCTCGTCGCTGGTGAGGTCGATGTAGGGCGGCGACGCCCAGAGGTGGGACGGTGGCCCCTGGAAGGTGGGAGGCACCTGCACCACCTCCCCCCGTGGCGACGGCTCGTGGTCCGGTGACCGCGGCGGCGTGGGGCACCAAGATCCGGCCCCCACGGCGTCGGCCATGTCGGCGGCCGTGCACGACCAGCTCCACTGCTGGCCCACCAGGCCCGGGTGCCACGCGGCGACGGGCTGCTCCTCCAGCACCTCCTCCTTCACCTCCATCATGTCCAGCTCGGGCACGGCCACGTCGCCGGCCGCAGAGAGGGCGAGCATGGTGTCCAGACCCACCCATTGCCGCTCATCGTGCGTGTTCTTGGAGTCTTCCAAGACACGTTGGATGAGACGGGCCTCCTCCTCCTCTGTCATGGGAGGAGGTGGTGGTGGCGACGGAGAGGGCGAAGGCGACGGCGTCGGCGTGATGCCTCGCACCCGCGTACGCCCGCGCACCTGGGGAGGGCTTGGAGCACGCGCTCGGCGCTCTGGACGTGCACGCCGCGGGCTACCTGGGCGACCAGCAAAGTACGACGCGCGCCGCACGTCGTGCTCGTCCTGGAACCAGGTGTCCCACAGCGGGGAATCGACGGCGTACCTGTCGTCGTAGTAGAGGTCGTCAGGCAGCCGGCGGCGGCGGTGGATCTCCTCGCGGCGGGCACGGCCGCTCAACGGGATCGGCTGGATCGGCACCCGATCCGCGGAGAGATGCCAGTTATTGGGCAGGTGAACGTCCGCCCAGGGGAGCGGCATCCCTGTTTCCCAATAACGCCGGCAGACATCCGAGGGGACGTACTGCCGGATGCGCGCCGGGGCGGCCGGAGGGGCGATGGCGAATGCAGGCGGTGCGGGGGCCCTTCGTGGGGGTGGTGTGGAGCTGGCGGCGCGGCGGTGGCCGGAGGACGAACCAGCCTCGTGGTCGTGCGCCCCCTTGCGGCCGGTGCTCCACCACACCATTGCTGCTGGCGGCCGGCGAGCTCGAGGAAGTGGAGCTAGGGTTTGGGGTGTCGGTTTCGAGGAGGCCGCACGACTGGAGTGGGAAGCGTGGACTGACCGGTCCACGGCTTCCACATTAAGAAGGACGGCGACCGCTCGCCTGGGCGGATGACATGTGGGGCTGACCGCGCGTGCGCAATAAATTTGGGCGGTGGGAGGTAGGTGGCCGCCTGCCACGCGGCCCCGGTGCGGACGAGAGCGGCGTCCGTTCGCTGTCCGCCTGGACCCAAACCGGACGCATGTTTGCGCTGAAAATGGGTCGGACCGGACACAAAACGGACAAGATGGGTTCAGACTAGCGCGCTGGGCCATGGGGTTTGTTCGTTTTGACCCAAACAGACAGGACCGGACGGGATGGGTCGTGCGCTGGAGTTGGCCTTATACCGCTGGAGGGGCACGACCTGGACATGTGCGGCCAGCGATTAAAGACGACGACGACGACGACTTGGACTTCTGATCGGAGTAGTAATAAACTTTGCTGCTAAGTAAGTACATGGCAGATAACTTCAACATCATCTACGCCTTTGCAGCAGTATGTACATATACACGTATCTCGAACGTGACAGGTGACGTTTTTAATAACATAAGAAAGAGGACAAGAGACATTGACCGTGGTGAGCTCGAATCCGTTACTGCTTTCTCCTATTGACAGGTCGCGTGTACGAAATCGCGAGAAAAAGGCGACCCCTGGACGCATCGGTCCAACGGGAACCAGCGCGTCGCGTTCGTATGGGACGAAAATGCTGTTACGGCCAACCACAGGCGACGTACGTACAGCGACTTGGAAGCGTCGCTTGCACGGGCCATCCCGCCTCACAACTGAGATCCTAAACTCGCTCCCAAGACTTAAATTTCTCTCCGAGGCCATGGAAGCAGACAGCAAAAGATGAAGAGAGCGAGAGATCGAGACGAACAAACCACCAGGCACCAGCAACGCACGTTCGCTAGCAATTAGCATCATCACCCACTGTTAAGAACATCGACGCCTACTGGGCTAGCCATGCCAACTCTCAACCCAGGCGATGCATGATGCCATGTTCAACAACGAAAGATAGATATGACCAGACCAAAAACTGTCGAGTAATTAACAGTTTAATTAGAGCCACAATATTACTTGCACACGTTAATAATCTGCTAATCAATCGCTAAGCATCGGCACCACAGTGCCACTGCTCTTCGGTACGATCTTCTTCTCTTCTCCGGCACGCTGCTGTGCTACTAGGTGCCGCGGTTGAGCACCTCCTTGTAGTTGAGCAGCGAGTTGAGCCGCTGCAGCTGGAGCTGCTTCCGGAAGCTGTTGATGAAGTCGTCGGCCCGCGCGTCCACGCCGCCCTCCTCCACCTCCGCCTGCTCCGGTGGTGGCGGCGGCGGTGGCAGCATCCTCGCCTCGGAGCTCGACTTGCTCATCTTCGCCTCCCCCGCCTGCTTCTGCTGCTGCTGCTGCTTCTTGCCCTTCTTGCTCTGCTCCCGCGACGGCTCCGACCGGCTCCGGCTGTACTGCGTCGTCTTCTTCTCGTCGGCCGCCGCGACGGCAGCCACGGCGTTGTCCTGCGAGGCGGCCACCTCGGGCGCCAGGTCGCCGGAGCGGAAGCGGTAGAGGCTGAAGGACCGCAGGCGCTCCAGGACGGACGGTGCGCGTGCCAGCGGCGCCGGCCTGTATGGAGGGACGTACTCCTCGCAGTACTGCTCCTCCTCCTCCACCTGCTGCGGCGGCGTTGTCGTGAAGCCGTTGTTGTCGATGAACCCGTTGTCCGCCCTCTCGTGCCCTACGAGGTCGTCATCCTCCTCCTCCTCCTCCAGCACGGCCGCCTGGACCACCCGAGCCGCCGGCGCCGGGGCCACCTCGGCCCTCCTCGCCTCGGACCTCGACTTGGTCATCCTGGACGGCGACGCCCGCCTCTTCTCCTCCCGCGCCAGAAAGGGCTCCGACCGGCTCCTGGCGTGGTGAGCATCTCCGGCCGTCGGCGCCGGTTCCGGAGAGACCGTCACGTCCCGCGAATCGGCCCCGGTACCGTACTCGGGCGGGAAGTCACCGGAGCGGAAGCGGTAGAGGCCGATGGAGCGGAGCCGGTCCAGCACCGACGAGGTGCGCGCGAGCGGCGCCGGCGCCGGCGGCGGGGGCACGTACTGCTGCTGCTGTTGGTCGCGGTAGTACAGATCCTCCTGATGCTGCTGCTGCTGCTCCACGTGTTGGAGCGGTTGTTGTTGGTGGTCCTCGTGTCGTGCGTCGTCGGCGTCGGGCCCGCCCTGGCGTCGGCGCTGTTGGGAGCGGGAGGTGAGCAGGATGGTGCCGATGACGAGGTTGACGGTGAGGAAGAGCGTGGCCGGCGTGAAGAAGCCCCGCACGGCCTCCCACGCGCCCAGCGCCGCGGCCGTCGCTCCGTCCATGATCTGCCCGGGCACTGACCGGCAGGGAGGAGGGAGGAGACGGCCGTGGAGGGGACCGGCTTGGGGGTTCGGCCGCGCGCGGTTGGCGAGCAGGATGTGGGGATCGAGGAGGGGGTGGTGGTGGGGATTGGCGTTGATGATGGGGTTGCCGGGGAGTCTCACAAGTGCTGGTGGCGCCGGGCGTTAAATGGTGGTGGCGGGGGATCAGGGCGCGGGGTGCTGACTTGGCGGCTGGAAAACGTGGGAATCCAAGTGCTCCTCGTGACGCGCGGGCCGACCCGCCGGGATCTGCCCGCATGGCATCTCCCGGCCCACACGGACGCGGTAGACTGCGCACGCTATGGCCGGCAGACTCTTTTTTTTTTAACACGCCGGCAGACTCTTTGGTGTGCGTCCAAGCGAAATTTTGCACCTCCATCCGGCCGGGTCCCATCTCATGAGTGACACCATCTTCGTTCAACGTCGATCTCGATGCTTCGCCGATCGCCGACCTGCCAAACCTGACTGTACTAGACCCAGACCCGGAGTTCTCATGACGCTACCTGCGTGTCATCGAAGACGAACACCGCACCATGGCCCAGCGGTCGCTTTCTGTAAGTCGAGAAATTAATTGGATGGGAGTAATCCCATGCAACTATTTTACACCAACTTTCTCGCAAAAAACAAAAAAAAAACTATCTTAGCAACTCACACACACAGTTTAACTACTACCTAGAAACATATTTAAACTCATAATTTTCCTGAAATGCAGCTAGCACAGTTGACTTCTCAACCCAAGAGCAGACAACATAGTAATCAATACACGCGTCGTAACTCAGGCGCTATACGGTTAATCAAGCTTGCCTGCAACGTCTGAATATCTAACTGGTCACTGACACCATTGGTTAAGTTCCTCGGCAAACAAACGAGCACATGCATATGTATATGCATTGACGGACCATCAAGCCGGCCTGACGCGTATTTGGTGAAGTGGGTGGCACACATCGACAGGTGGCATCACGTGTGGCCTCCTTCTCCTTGCTGGACCGCTCCGCATGGCATCCCTGCTGCAAGTCAAAGCCTGGCCACTTGATTAGCGTTTTTAACGACGCCACCAAGACGCCTACTGAGAAAGAGATAAGTTCTCGCTAGTCAGATAATAGATTTTCTCAACAGTTGCTTTCAAAGACAACAAAACGTATCAAGTACGATCAGATGTACTGTTTGCTTCCGTGCATGGAGCCCACACGGTGCGTAATCAGCAACCGGCAGCTCGATCTCACCTCTCCACTATCCATCTTGTCAGGGATATGAATTTTGGGCCTGTATATAATCGAGCAAGTGTAGCCTAGCGATTATGAAATCCTAACCAATTACGAGGGGAGCACCAATACGTCAGGTGGCTGAAATTAATTTAAGTTTCAGTCACTTTTTTATACCCATCGGATTAGCCAGTGATTTTTTCTCTAAAGGGGGGGAAATTACTGAGAAAGATAATGTAGGATTACAAAAACTTTTTTACTGAGGAAGAGGTTACGGAGGCAATTTTTGGCTCATACTCTGAAGGAGCCCGCCTGATGGCCTCTCCTTCCTCTTTCTTCAACAATTTTGGGATGTCATAAAAAAGGACATAATGGCTATGTTTGATGATTTCCATAAAGGAAATCTAGACATATATAGACTAAATTTTGCTGTCCTGACTCTTATCCCTAAAGAGAAAGGTGCTACAAATATGAAAAAAATTAGACCCATTAGTCTGTTAAACTGCATCTTTAAAGATTTTACTAAAGTCCTGACTAACAGGCTTGCTCTGCTCATGAACATCATTACTGCTAGCAATCAAACTGCTTTTATCAAAGGTAGGTATATTTTGGAAGTGTGGTCACAGCACATGAAGTACTACACTCCACTCATCACTCGGGTGATGCAGGACTAGTTCTAAAACGAGATTATGAGAAAGCTTTTGACAAGGTGGATCTTGACTTTCTCATAGACCTTTTAGAAAAAAGGGGTTTTGGTCCTATTTGGGTGAAATGGATCAAACGGATCACCCACCTAGGCTTGGTAGCTGTTAAAATTAATGGGATAGAAGGGAATTTCTTTACAACCAGCAAAGGGCTGAGGCAAGGGGAGCCCATGTCTCCACTTTTGTTTAACTTGGTAGTTGATGTCTTGACCAGAATGCTTATCAAAGCCTCTTCCCATGACATGATTAGGGGTTTGTGCTCTGACCTTATCCCTGGAGGTGTCATCTGCTTGCCGTATGCAGATGATACCATCCTGTTCTTGGATAATGATGAGCAGAAAGCAGCTAATCTGAAGATGGTGCTAACCTGCTTTGAGAAAGTCTCTGGTATGAAGATCAACTATGCCAAGAGTGAAATAATTCCCATAGGGATTCCTGTAAATGGGATTGGTAGTATTGCTAGCATCATGGAGTGCACTATTGGTGCTCTACCTATAAAATATCTAGGAATTCCTCTTCACTATGACAAGTTGAGGAGAGAAGATTTACAACCTCTAATTGACAAAATTCTTAAAAGAATTGCACGTTGGAGAGGAAAGCTCATATCTTATGCTGCTAGGTTAACCCTTATAAAACCCTGCCTCTCTAGTTTCCCTGTGTACCTACTTTCCTTTTTCAAATTCCCCAAATGGGCTCTAGACTTAATTAACAGCCAGCTAGCACACTGTCTGTGGAGTGATTTTGAAGGTAACAGAAAATTACACCTTGCCAACTGGCATTTGGTGTGTATGAAAAAAGAGCATGGTGGATTAGGAATTCACAATATTAAAGATATTAACCTATGCCTGTTGGGTAAGTGGGTTAGCAGATATATAAAAGATGAAGGGAAAACTCTGGAGGAACATCATTGATAAGAAATATATTAAGAGTTCTCCCAACATCTTTGCTAGCAATAGGACTCAAAACACCTCTAGGTTCTGGCAGGGTGTTATGTGGGCTGCTAAGGCTCCAAAATTTGGTTATAGATGGGTAGTTGGGAATGGCTGCAAAATCAGATTTTGGGAGGATATCTGGTTTGGAACATCTCCTCTATCTATACAATTTTGGCCACTATATACCATTTGTCTCCAGCAATGTGCTACTGTTGCTGAGATATGGGATGGTCAGAATATTAAACTAACTTTTAGAAGGATTTTTTCCCTAGGATGATGGAATCTTGGTATGAGCTTGAACAAATCACCAAGAGCATCCAATACTCTGATAATTGCGACTCTTTAATTTGGCAGTATGAAAACAAAGGGGAATACACCACATGATCCCTATATAGTATCATAAATTTTAGAGGGGTTCAACCTGTGTATATCCCTTATGTTTGGTCTATTGTAACACCTCCTGAAGTTCAGGTGTTCCTTTGGCTGCTTGCTCATAACAAGCTAATGACCAAAGATAATTTAGCTAAGAGGGGGATTTTAAAACCCCCTGCATGTGCTTTTTGTGATGAAGCTGAGAATATTCATCACTTGTTTTTTGACTGTGTTGTAGCTAAACATGTTTGGCAATTAGTTTCTGAAGCCCTGGGTTGTAACCTAGGATCAGATTATCTTTCTATTGCAAAGTATTGGCCAGCAAACAAAAAATGTTGTGCACTCAACTCCATTTGCACCTGTGTTCTTTGGGGCATTTGGAAAAGCAGGAATGGTCTAGTCTTTAACAATGTAGTTTGGATTGATGTCAAGCAGGTGTGGAGGCAGATCCTTTGGGCCATGAGAAGATGGGCGATTCTCCACAAAGAGAGTGCCCTGGAGAAGGTGGAGGCTTTCTGTGGGAAAGTCTCTTGCGTTCTCAAGGCTCCCCTGTAGATTACTATGGGATGAAGGTTGCTGGAGAAAGCAGTGAAGGCGTTTTCAATCATGTGCTGAGAGCCAAGCTGAACCTGGGAAGCAATGGGAGATCGGATTGCCCCACCTCCCCGCCAAGAAGCCCTAGGAAGTGGACTACCAAGCAGAGCATCCTCAGTCCTGCCACGCCTTTGGAGCTGCCTTGCTCCCCTGATGCATAGGTGATGAAGCGCATCCGAGGGACATACGCTGAAGTGGTTCGCGGTGCTTGAGATGTGGTTGTTCTCTATAGGTGTCCCCAGCTGATCAAAACTAAGATTGCTCTCTCTCTCTTGTAATAATTTTAGTGTGTAAACCTCGTTGTCGTTTGAGTCTAGAGGTTCCTTGTCTTTTCTTTTCCTCCGAGACATGCCCGGCATGATGTTTTGGTTTTTTCTCTGGTCTCGTAAGTAAAATGGGGTTGGGGGGGGGGGGTTAAAACCCTCCTGGTGATCTAAAATACCCATCAGATTGAGATTCAACGGACAGGCGTGCTGCTGAGGGAGTCGGCCCATTTCATTAATCAAAAGCCTACCGTTTCTTTCCACAATTTTTTTGAGGGGATTTTCTTTCCACAATTGATGCAACATGCATGCAAGTTTTGAATTCCCGGAGGTGCATGCAAGTTTTGCATTTCGGTGTGCTACCGGTACAACAAGTACAAACCGTCTCAAAATAACCGTCATTTTACAGGAATGGGTTGCACGGCCTATCAAGAGGTATAATTCGTCTTTTTACAGTTTTCTTTATCCCTCACATGGCTTGGTGGAAGGAAAAAAATTCAGCACCAACCGGTTACATCATGCACCTCCGCCATCGCCTTGTCATTGCTCGTCCCTCGGCCGGCCGCGAGTCGCCATAGAGCAGCCAGACCCTCCTGCATCGAATCCAGCACGTTGCCATGAAGTATTCACCGGTGCTGATATGTCTCCGTCGTATCTATAATTTTTGATTGTTTCATGCCAATATTCTACAACTTTCATATACTTTTGGCAACTTTTTATACCATTTTTGGGACTAACATATTGATCCAGTGCCCAGTGCCAGTTCCTGTTTGTTGCATGTTTTTTTGTTTCGCAGAATATCCATACCAAACGAAGTCCAAATGCGATTAAAACTTACGGAGATTTTTTTTGGAATATATGTGATTTTTGGGAAAAAGAATCAACGCGAGACGATACCCGAGGGGCCCACAAGCCATAGGGGCGCGCCCCAGGGGGTAGGGCGCGCCCTGGACCCTTGTGGTCACCCCGTAAGGTGGTTGGTGCCCTTCTTTCGCCGCAAGAAAGCTAATATCCGGATAAAAATCGTGTAAAAATTTCAGCCCAATCGGAGTTACGGATCTCCGGGAATTTAAGAAACGGTGAAAGGCCAGAATCTGGGAAGGCAGAAACAGAAGAAAACAGAGAGAGATCCAATCTCGGAGGGGCTCTCGCCCCTCCGCCGCCATGGAGTCCATGGACCAGAGGGGAAACCCTTCTCCCATCTAGGGGGAAGGACAAGGAAGAAGAATAAGGAGGGGGGCTCTCTCCCCCCCTCTCCCGGTGGCGCCGGAACGCCGTCAGGGCCATCATCGTGACGGCGATCTACACCAACAACTTCGCCGCCGTCATCACCAACTCTCTCCCCTCTATGCAGCGGTTCAACACCTCTTCTTCCCGCTGTAATCTCTACTTAAACATGGTGCTCAACGCTATATATTATTTCCCAATGATGTATGGCTATCCTATGATGTTTGAGTAGATCCGTTTTGTCCTATGGGTTGATTGATTGTCATGATTGGTTTGAGTTGCATGTTTTATTATTGGTGTTGTCCTATGGTGCTCTCCATGTCGTGCAAGCGTGAGGGATCCCCGCTGTAGGGTTTGCAATATGTTCATGATTCGCTTATGGTGGGTGGCGTGAGTGACAGAAGCACAGACCCGAGTAAGTAGGTTGTTTGCGTATGGGAATAAAGAGGACTTGATACCTTATAATGCTATGGTTGGATTTTACCTTAATGAACTTTAGTAGTTGCGGATGCTTGCTAGAGTTCCAATCATAAGTGCATATGATCCAAGTAGAGAAAGTATGTTAGCTTATGCCTCTCCCTCATATAAAATTGCAATAATGATTACCGGTCTAGTTATCGATTGCCTAGGAACAAATAACTTTCTTGTGACAAAAAGCTCTCTACTAAGACTAACCTAGTTGTTTCTTCATCTAAACAGCCCCTAGATTTTATTTACGTGTTCTTTATTATCTTGCAAACCTATCCCGTTACACCTACAAAGTACTTCTAGTTTCATACTTGTTCTAGGTAAAGCGAACGTTAAGCGTGCGTAGAGTTGTATCGGTGGTCGATAGAACTTGAGGGGATATTTGTTCTACCTTTAGCTCCTCGTTGGGTTCGACACTCTTACTTATCGAGAAAGGCTACAATTGATCCCCTATACTTGTGGGTTATCAGGCGCTATCGAGCATGACGGCAAGCAGGTCACCCGCGGTGGCTTGGTCGAGCACGGACACGTGGTGCAGCTCCAGATCATGACGCGTCTTGGTGGAGGCCTCAGCGGTGACAGCATCGTGCGAACGAGCCCTCCCCGGCCGTACCACCGTGGAGGAGCTCGTCCCCCGGTCACGCAAGAGTTGTTCCTGGTCGCGCTGGAGCTCCTCCACGCTGCTAGCATCTGCACCCATCATAATTTACATTCCGTTTCGAGGATGTTTTGTGGGATCCATTCTGCCGAAACAAATTTCATACTGTAAAAACATTTTGCGGTATTATGTAAACTGATTTTGTGATATGAGAATTTAAGGGATTTGCTAGAGATGCTCTAAAGCTTACCTTATCTTGGCATTTTGTGATTGTACAACTTTAATTTAGTTAGAAAGAATCTACAAGTATCTCATTTAACTAGCATATATGAGAAAATCCAAGGGCCAAAATCAACTAACAGCTGATAAAAACAGCAAAAATAAAATGTTAGCATATATGAGGAAATAAATATATGGATAGCGGGAGTATATCAGATGTTCAGATAGCATAACAGCAGCAATAGAGACTAATTGTCTCTTGACATGTCCTACATGAATTAGATACAATATTAGTGGTGTTGTATCTCCCATCTCTCCCCCTCCCCCCACACACGATCACAATTTAATGTGGCGCGCGCGTACAAACATAAGAACATGCCTGAATGCATGCACGCGCGCACACACACAAGAACATGCATGAAGCGCGCACAGAAGAATAATAAATTCATTGAACTTTTGAAAAGACACACACACACACACAATAGTGAAAATCAACTAAAACAAGGACAAATCAACTAAAACAAAAAGACAAATATCCTCACAAACACCGTGGATAAGATCAAACGTGCAAGCCAAATTTGGTGCCGAAAAGCCCCTAAGAGAACGAATAAAATGCCCAACTCGATTAGAGGCAACTGAGAAACGGAAGATTTTTTCCAACAATTCTTGCACATTAAACCTCTTGATGTTGCCACCCAAACAAGAACGCATGGCCATTGCAACCAAATCCACATCCAGATGAAAGGAAGCCACCAAAAAGAACTCCGTGGAGGTAAGAGATCCATCGAAATGGACAGAGGAACTGAAACGTCGACACACCTAAGAGGCCACCTTCTGGACATGGGAGAAATCCCAACCAATGAGAGAATCCATCCTAGCAATCTAGAGGAATATGCCATGGCGATCACCTACGGTGTGGTGGAGAGGGGCGTGGGGGTGAGGGGAGGAGAGAGCCATTCAGCTATCCCATTCAATGTTGATGAAGTGGTCCAAAGAGAATGAGGAGGACGTTAAGATGTGAGAGGGTGAAGGGAAAGCGGGTGAGGAGTCCGGGACTAAGGGGCCCTCAGGCCGCCGACCTATCTCTACGGGCCGGAGTCATGGATCACTTCGGACAGCCGATGACATATGCAAGGAAGATTCCACAAGACTTGGTGATCAAGACAAGGACTCCTCTCCACCGACGTAGCCGACTAGGACTCTTGTTATCCTAGGCCTCCGGTGTGTTATATAAGCCGAGGCCAGGCTAGACATTAGACATATCATCATCATCATCATAACAAGAAAACTCATCTAGGGTTTAGCTCATTTGATCTCGAGGTAGATCAACTCTGTAACCATCACACTCATCAATATAATCAAGCAGGACGTAGGGTTTTACCTCCTCACGAGGGCCCGAACCTGGGTAAACATCGTCTCCTATTAACCATCGATCATAGATTCATAGTTTGGAACCCCCTACCCGAGATCTGCCGGTTTCGACACCGACATTGGTGTTTTCATTGACAGTTCCGTTGTGGGATAGCCAGAAGGATCGATGGCTCGTCTGCAGATTGGCAACAGTTTTTTCTGGACAACGAATTTGTGTTTATCGTCCCCGTTTCCTCGAGCGTCGCTTTGACGATTGCTTCGGTGGAATTGTGCGGAATTGTATCTACAACAACCCTGCAAAATTTCATTGCGCTCCGATGAAGGAATTTCCGGCAATCTCCAATATACCGGAGCCCTGTCGAATCTGGACGGGAATCTGGATGAGTTTAGGGCGAGGTGTCCAGTATCTAGCTCGGACATCCGTTGGAAAATCCCACCGTTCATCGGCTGCTGAATTCCTATGCCAATCACCCCTCAATATTTCAGCTCGATCCGACCATCCAAACTCCTAAAAAAGTCTGATGAGTACAACAAATTTTGGATCTATTTTCTGCGCGAAAACGAATCCGACCCAAGTTCATCTTTTTCATGAACGGGTTGTCGGGCGTCCTTTTTGAAGGAAATTTTCTCGTCATCTCGGTCAGCCAACCAAGAGTTCGGCATCGTGAGGGCCGAATAATTATCAAGAGAACCTTGCCATCCGCGGGTGGTACGGGTCGAGCGCTCCGTTGCTTCATCAAGCCAGCATTAACCGCGTCACAAATTCCGACCTGCGTCGGCATCGCCGCGCCGTCGCTTTTTCAAGCTGACGTCCACCACGCCGACCTGCTTTGACATGTCGGCTGGCATGGGGGCTCTAGCGTCACCTTACCAACCTGCTCCGTCACCTTGTCTAGACTGGGGGCTTCGCCATCTCCTCATCAACCTGCTCCGGGGACTTCGACGTCACCAGCCGACCAGCTTCGTCATGTTAGCTGGACTGGAGGCTTCGCCATGCCGCATCGACCATGTTGCATTGCTACTTCATCAAGCCGAGCTCTTCGCTCGTTCTTCTCGGGATCGGCTTGGGGGCTGGGAGCTTGGCCCACTGCAAGCTCGGCCCAGGTCATCAACACCGAGCACATTAACCAGCTAAGTCGCTTTCATGCTCAACTTTTTCTAGTTTTTTTCTGTGCGTTTCAACCAAGCATTATATTTGTATTAAACAAAAAAGTTGTTTGTTAAAAACTTAGCTTGTTATAAGCGTCGTTTGTTAAAAACACTTTCTTTACCCAATTTAACCGGGGGCTCTTAAATTTATATGAGTCGTTCTATAATAAATGTTTTCTTCTTGATCGTTGCAAAGTCTTTTTCTACTACTCCTTTTTCCGACGCGAGTGTTTATGTTGGGGAACGTAGTAATAATTCAAAATTTTCCTACGTGTCACCAAGATCAATCTAGGAGATGCTAGCAACGAGAGAGAGGGAGTGCATCTTCATACCCTTGAAGATCGCTAAGCGGAAGCGTTGCAAAGAACGCGGTTGATGGAGTCGTACTCACGGCGATTCAAATCGCGGAAGATCCGATCCAAGCGCCGAACGGACGGCGCCTCCACGTTCAACACACGTACAGCCCGGGGACATCTCCTCCTTCTTGATCCAGCAAGGGGGGAGGAGAAGTTGAGGGAGAGCTCCGGCAACACGACGGCGTGGTGGCGGTGGAGCTCGTTGTTCTCCGGCAGAGCTTCGCTAAGCACTACGGAGGAGGAGGAGGTGTAGGAGGAGGGAGGGCTGCGCCAGGGGCAAGGGGGTCAGCTCCCATGCGCCTCCCCACTATATATAGGGGTGGAGGGGGCTGGTTTCTTGCCCTCCAAGTCCATTGGGGCGTTGGCAAAGGTGGGAGGAAAGAAATCCCATCCTTTCCCTTCCCCACCGATTGTTATCCCCCCTTTTTAGGGATCTTGATCTTATCCCTTCGGGATATGATCTTATTCCTTCTAAGGGGGGATCTTGGTGCGCCTTGACCAGGGGTGTGGGGCCTTTTCCCCACTACCCACGTTCATGTGGGTCCTCCCATGCAGGTGGGCCCCACTCCGGAACCTTCTAGAACCTTCCCGGTACAATACCGAAAAATCCCAAACATTTTCCGGTGGCCAAAATAGGATTTCCCATATATAGATCTTTACCTCCGGACCATTCCGGAACTCCTCGTGACGTCCAGGATCTCATCCGGGACTCCGAAAAACTTTCAGTAACCACATACAATTCCCATTACAACTCTAGCTTCACCGAACCTTAAGTGTGTAGACCCTACGGGTTCGGGAACCATGCAGACATGACCGAGACACCTCTCCGGCCAATAACCAATAGCGGGATCTGGATACCCATATTGGCTCCCACATGTTCCATGATGATCTCATCGGATGAACCACGATGTCGGGGATTCAATCAATCCCGTATACAATTCCCTTTGTCCATCGGTATGTTACTTGCCCGAGATTCGATCGTCGGTATCCCTATACCTTGTTCAATCTCGTTACCGGCAAGTCTCTTTACTCGTTCCGTAACACATGATCCCGTGACTAGCTCCTTAGTCACATTGAGCTCATTATGATGATGTATTACCGAGTGGGCCCAGAGATACCTCTCCGTCACACGGAGTGACAAATCCCAGTCTCGATTCGTGCCAACCCAACAGACACTTTCGGAGATACCTGTAGTGCACCTTTATAGTCACCCAGTTACGTTGTGACGTTTGATACACCCAAAGTATTCCTACGGTATCCGGGAGTTGCACAATCTCATGGTCTAAGGAAATGATACTTGACATTAGAAAAGCTCTAGCAGACGAACTACACGATCTTGTGCTATGCTTAGGATTGGGTCTTGTCCATCACATCATTCTCCTAATGATGTGATCCCGTTATCAACGACATCCAATGTCCATGGTCAGGAAACCATGACCATCTATTGATCAACGAGCTAGTCAACTAGAGGCTCACTAGGGACATGGTGTGGTCTATGTATTCACACATGTATTACGGTTTCCGGTTAATACAATTATAGCATGAACAATAGACAATTATCATGAACAAGGAAATATAATAATAACCATTTTATTATTGCCTCTAGGGCATATTTCCAACAGTCTCCCACTTGCACTAGAGTCAATAATCTAGTTACATTGTGATGAATCGAACACCCATAGAGTTCTGGTGCTGATCATGTTTCGCTCGTGGAAGAGGTTTAGTCAACGGATCTGCGACATTCAGATCTGTATGTACTTTACAAATATCTATATCTCCATCCTGAATGTAACCACGAATGGAGTTGAAGCGGCGCTTGATGTGCTTGGTCTTCTTGTGAAACCTGGGCTCCTTGGCAATGGCAATAGCTCCAGTGTTGTCACAGAAGAGAGTCATCGGGCCCGACGCATTGGGAATCACTCCTAGGTCAGTGATGAACTCCTTCATCCAGAATCCTTCCTGCGCTGCTTCCGAAGCAGCTATGTACTCCGCTTCACATGTAGATGCCGCCACGACGCTTTGCTTGCAACTGCACCAGCTGACTGCCCCACCATTCAAAATATACATGTATCCGGTTTGTGACTTGGAGTCATCCGGATCTGTGTCGAAGCTAGCATCGACGTAACCCTTTACGACGAGCTCTTCGGCACCTCCATAAACGAGAAACATATCCTTAGTCCTTTTCAGGTACTTACGGATATTCTTGACTGCTGTCCAGTGTTCCATTCTGGGATCACTTTGGTACCTCCCTACCAAACTTATGGCAAGGTTCACATCAGGTCTGGTACACAGCATGGCATACATAATAGAGCCTATGGCTGAGGCATAGGGGATGACACTCATCTTTTCTCTATCTTCTGCCGAGGTCGGGCATTGAGCTGTGCTCAATCTCACACCTTGCAATACAGGCAAGAACACCTTCTTGGACTGATCCATATTGAACTTCTTCAATATCTTGTCAAGGTATGTGCTTTGTGAAAGACCAATGAGGCGTCTCGATCTATCTCTATAGATCTTGATGCCTAATATGTAAGCAGCTTCTCCAAGGTCCTTCATTGAAAAACACTTATTCAAGTAGGCCTTTATGCTTTCCAAAAGTTCTATATCATTTCCCATCAACAATATGTCATCCACATATAAAATGAGAAATGCTACAGAGCTCCCACTCACTTTCTTGTAAATACAGGCTTCTCCATAAGTCTGTATAAACCCAAACACTTTGATCACCTCATCAAAGCGAATGTTCCAACTCCGAGATGCTTGCACCAGCCCATAGATGGAGCGCTGGAGCTTGCATACCTTGTCAGCATTCCTAGGATCGACAAAACCTTCCGGCTGCATCATATACAATTCTTCCTTAAGGAAACCGTTAAGGAATGCCGTTTTGACGTCCATTTGCCAGATCTCATAATCATAAAATGCGGCAACTGCTAACATGATTCGGACGGACTTCAGCATCGCTACGGGTGAGAAAGTCTCATCGTACTCAACTCCTGGAACTTGTCGATAACCCTTAGCGACAAGCCGATCCTTATAGACGGTCACATTACCATCCGCGTCAGTCTTCTTCTTAAAGATCCATTTATTTTCTATGGCTTGCCGATCATCGGGCAAGTCCACCAAAGTCCATACTTTGTTCTCATACATGGATCCTATCTCAGATTTCATGGCTTAAAGCCATTTGTTGGAATCCGGGCCCGCCATGGCTTCTTCATAGTTCGAAGGTTCACCGTTGTCTAACAACATGATTTCCAGGATAGGGTTGCCGTACCACTCTGGTGCGGAACGTGTCCTCGTGGACCTACGAAGTTCAGTAGTAACTTGATCCAAAGTTTCATGATCATCATCAGTAACTTCCTCTCTAGTCGGTGAAGGCACCACAGAAACATTTTCCTGCGCTGCACTACTCTCCGGTTCGAGAGGGGGTACAATTACCTCATCAAGTTCTACTTTCCTCCCACTTACTTCTTTCGAGAGAAAATCTTTCTCTAGAAAGGATCCATTCTTGGCAACAAAGATCTTGCCTTCGGATCTGAGGTAGAAGGTATACCCAATAGTTTCCTTAGGGTATCCTATGAAGACGCACTTTTCCGATTTGGGTTCGAGCTTTTTAGGTTGAAGTTTCTTGACATAAGCATCGCATCCCCAAACTTTCAGAAACGACAGCTTAGGTTTCTTCCCAAACCATAATTCATACGGTGTCGTCTCAACGGATTTAGACGGTGCCCTATTTAAAGTGAATGCGGCAGTCTCTAATGCATATCCCCAAAATGATAGCGGTAAATCAGTAAGAGACATCATAGATCGCACCATATCCAATAGAGTGCGATTACGACGTTCGGACACACCATTACGCTGAGGTGTGCTAGGCGGCGTGAGTTGTGAAACAATTCCACATTTCCTTAAGTGCGTGCCAAACTCGTGACTCAAATATTCTCCTCCACGATCAGATTGTAAGAACTTTATTTTCTTGTCACGTTGATTCTCTACCTCACTCTGAAATTCCTTGAACTTTTCAAAGGTCTCAGACTTGTGTTTCATTAAGTAGACATACCCATATCTGCTTAAGTCATCAGTGAGGGTGAGAACATAACGATAGCCACCGCGAGCCTCAACGCTCATTGGACCGCATACATCGGTATGTATTATTTCCAACAAGTTGGTTGCTCACTCCATTGTTCCGGAGAACGGAGTCTTAGTCATCTTGCCCATGAGGCATGGTTCGCACGTGTCAAATGATTCATAATCAAGAGACTCCAAAAGTCCATCTGCATGGAGTTTCTTCATGCGGTTGACACCAATATGACCAAGGCGGCAGTGCCACAAGTATGTGGGACTATCATTATCAACCTTACATCGTTTGGTATTCACACTATGAATATGTGTAACATCATGTTCGAGATTCAATAAAAATAAACCATTGACCAGCGGGGCATGACCATAAAACATATCTCTCATATAAATAGAACAACCATTATTCTCGGATTTAAATGAGTAGCCATCTCGCATCAAACGAGATCCAGATACAATGTTCATGCTCAAAGCTGGTACTAAATAACAATTATTGAGGTTTAGAACTAATTCCGAAGGTAGATGCAGAGGTAGCGTGCCGACGGCGATCACATCGACCTTGGAACCATTCCCGACGCGCATCGTCACCTCGTCCTTCGCCAGTCTCCGCTTATTCCGCAGCTCCTGTTTTGAGTTACAAATGTGAGCAACCGCACCTGTATCAAATACCCAGGAGCTACTACGAGCGCTGGTAAGGTACACATCAATAACATGTATATCATATATACCTTTGACGTTGCCGGCCTTCTTATCCACTAAGTACTTGGGGCAGTTCCGCTTCCAGTGACCGGTTCCCTTGCAATAAAAGCACTCAGTCTCAGGCTTGGGTCCATTCTTGGGCTTCTTCCCGGCAACTGATTTACCGGGCACGGCAACTGCTTTGCCGTCCTTCTTGAAGTTCTTCTTACCCTTGCCTTTCTTGAAACTGGTGGTCTTATTCACCATCAACACTTGATGTTCCTTTTTGATCTCCACCTCCGCTGATTTCAGCATCGAATATAACTCAGGAATGGACTTCTCCATCCCTTGCATATTGAAGTTCATCACAAAGCTCTTGTAGCTAGGTGGAAGCGACTGGAGGATTCTGTCAATAACCGAGTCATCCGGAAGATTAACTCCCAGCTGAGACAAGCGGTTGTGCAACCCAGACATTTTGAGTATGTGCTCGCTGACAGAACTATTTTCCTCCATCTTACAACTTAAGAACTTGTCGGAGACTTCATATCTCTCGACCCGGGCATGAGCTTGGAAAACCATTCTCAGCTCTTGGAACATCTCATATGCTCCGTGTTGCTCAAAACGCTTTTGGAGCCCCGGTTCTAAGCTGTAAAGCATGCCGCACTGAACCAGGGAGTAATCATCACTACGCGACTGCCAGGCGTTCATAACGTCTTGAGTTGCTGGGAAAATGGGTGCGTCACCTAGCGGTGCATCAAGGACATATGCTTTCTTGGAAGCTATGAGGATGATCCTCAAGTTACGTACCCAGTCCGTATAGTTGCTTCCATCGTCTTTCAGCTTGGTTTTCTCTAGGAACGCGTTGAAGTTGAGGGCAACATTAGCGTGGGCCATTGGATCTACAAGATAGATTGTAAAGACAATTTTAGACTAAGTTAATGATAATTAAGTTCATCTAATCAAATTATTTAATGAACTCCCACTCAGATAGACATCCCTCTAGTCATCTAAGTGATACATGATCCATATCGACTTGGCCGTGTCCGATCATCACGTGAGACGGACTAGTCATCAATGGTGAACATCTCCATGTTGATCGCATCTACTATACGACTCATGTTCGACCTTTCGGTCTCTCGTGTTCCGAGGCCATGTTTGTACATGCTAGGCTCGTCAAGTCAACCTAAGTGTTTCGCGTATGTAAATCTGGCTTACACCCGTTGTATGCGAACGTCAGAATCTATCACACCCGATCATCACGTGGTGCTTCGAAACAACGATCCTTCGTAACGGTGCACACTTAGGGGGAACACATTTCTTGAAATTTTAGTGAGGGATCATCTTATTTATGCTACCGTCGTTCTAAGCAAATAAGATGTAAAAACATGATAAACATCACATGCAAATCATAAAGTGACATGATATGGCCAATATCATCTTGCGCCTTTGATCTCCATCTTCGGGGCGCGGCATGATCACCATCGTCACCGGCACGACACCATGATCTCCATCATCGTGTCTTCATGAAGTTGTCTCGCCAACTATTACTTCTACTACTATGGCTAACGGTTAGCAATAAAGTAAAGTAATTACATGGCGTTTTTGATTGACACGCAGGTCATACAATAAATTAAGACAACTCCTATGGCTCCTGCCGGTTGTCATACTCATCGACATGCAAGTCGTGATTCCTATTACAAGAACATGATCAATCTCATACATCACATATATTTCATCACATCCTTTTGGCCATATCACATCACAGGTCATACAATAAATTAGACGTCATCTAATTGTTGTTGCAAGTTTTACGTGGCTGCTATGGGTTTCTAGCAAGAACGTTTCTTACCTACGCAAAAGCCACAACGGTGATATGCCAATTGCTATTTACCCTTCATAAGGACCCTCTTCATCGAATCCGATCCGACTAAAGTGGGAGAGAAAGACACCCGCTAGCCACCTTATGCAACAAGTGCATGTCAGGCGGTGGAACCAGTCTCACGTAAGCGTACGTGTAAAGTCGGTCCGGGCCGCTTCATCCCACAATGCCGCCGAATCAAGATAGGACTAGTAACGGCAAGCAAATTGACCAAATCATCGCCCACAACTACTTGTGTTCTACTCGTGCATAGAATCTACGCATAGACCTAGCTCATGATGCCACTGTTGGGGAACGTAGTAATAATTCAAAATTTTCCTACGTGTAACCAAGATCAATCTAGGAGATGCTAGCAACGAGAGAGAGGGAGTGCATCTTCATACCCTTGAAGATCGCTAAGCGGAAGCGTTGCAAAGAACGCGGTTGATGGAGTCGTACTCGCGGCGATTCAAATCGCGGAAGATCCGATCCAAGCGCCGAACGGACGGCGCCTCCGCGTTCAACACACGTACAGCCTGGGGACGTCTCCTTCTTCTTGATCCAGCAAGGGGGGAGGAGAAGTTAAGGGAGAGCTCCGGTAGCACGACAGCGTGGTGGTGGTGGAGCTCGTGGTTCTCCGGCAGAGCTTCGCTAAGCACTACGGAGGAGGAGGAGGTGTAGGAGGAGGGAGGGTTGCGCCAGGGGCAACGGGGTCAGCTCCCATGCGCCTACCCACTATATATAGGGGTGGTGAGGGCTGGTTTCTTGCCCTCCAAGTCCATTGGGGCGTTGGCAAAGGTGGGAGGAAAGAAATCCCATCCTTTCCCTTCCCCACCGATTGTTATCCCCCCTTTTTAGGGATCTTGATCTTATCCCTTCGGGATATGATCTTATTCCTTCTAAGGGGGGATCTTGGTGCGCCTTGACCAGGGGTGTGGGGCCTTGCCCCCACTACCCACGTTCATGTGGGTCCCCCCATGCAGGTGGGCCCCACTCCGGAACCTTCTAGAACCTTCCCGGTACAATACCGAAAAATCCCAAACATTTTCCGGTGGCCAAAATAGGATTTCCCATATATAGATCTTTACCTCCGGACCATTCCGGAACTCCTCGTGACGTCCAGGATCTCATCCGAGACTCCGAAAAACTTTCAGTAACCACATACAATTCCCATTACAACCCTAGCTTCACCGAACCTTAAGTGTGTAGACCCTACGGGTTCGGGAACCATGCAGACATGACCGAGACACCTCTCCGGCCAATAACCAATAGCGGGATCTGGATACCCATATTGGCTCCCACATGTTCCATGATGATCTCATCGGATGAACCACGATGTCGGGGATTCAATCAATCCCGTATACAATTCCCTTTGTCCATCGGTATGTTACTTGCCCGAGATTCGATCGTCGGTATCCCTATACCTTGTTCAATCTCGTTACCGGCAAGTCTCTTTACTCGTTCCGTAACACATGATCCCGTGACTAGCTCCTTAGTCACATTGAGCTCATTATGATGATGTATTACCGAGTGGGCCCAGAGATACCTCTCCGTCACACGGAGTGACAAATCCCAGTCTCGATTCGTGCCAACCCAACAGACACTTTCGGAGATACCTGTAGTGCACCTTTATAGTCACCCAGTTACGTTGTGACGTTTGATACACCCAAAGTATTCCTACGGTATCCGGGAGTTGCACAATCTCATGGTCTAAGGAAATGATACTTGACATTAGAAAAGCTCTAGCAGACGAACTACACGATCTTGTGCTATGCTTAGGATTGGGTCTTGTCCATCACATCATTCTCCTAATGATGTGATCCCGTTATCAACGACATCCAATGTCCATGGTCAGGAAACCATGACCATCCATTGATCAACGAGCTAGTCAACTAGAGGCTCACTAGGGACATGGTGTGGTCTATGTATTCACACATGTATTACGGTTTCCGGTTAATACAATTATAGCATGAACAATAGACAATTATCATGAACAAGGAAATATAATAATAACCATTTTATTATTGCCTCTAGGGCATATTTCCAACAGTTTAGTCAATAGTCGGGTAGCCTGGTTTCTCTCTAAAGCCGCTCGAGTTTAGTTCACTAAACTGGCCTGAGAAGCGCTCCGCCTTCGGGATAGGAGGTTGAAGCCGAAGGCTGACCAGCTTGAAGTCTGGATATCGGATGTATCATGTTAAAGCACGACCGAAGCACATATTACTTTTCAGACCAATTTTCGGATCGGCACCAAGAAACTTGATTTAGATCGGACGTAAAGTTTTTGTTAAAGTCTTTTGGTTTTCTGAGCTTATGGCACCTTTAACCTATTTTTATGTTTTTCTTTCAGGAGGCAGGACATCCTCTTGTTCGAGGTGTTTTGCGTGATGGTTCTACTCGGAAAATATTTTCCGACCGACAATTCGGCATCTTCCCTGCCGAGCTACACCTCGGCGTTGTCAAAACAAACTCAATGGATGAACTAGTTCCCGAGGAGATACGATCCTAGGGTCTGCCATGTTTCCCAACCCAAGTCTCGGGGGCTACTACATTGATTGATTCAATGCAGTAAATTTCAAAGTGCAATACAGTTTCCAAGGAGATTACAATCCTCGGGTTGGTCGGCCGCACCCAACCTGAGTCTCGGGGGCTACTGCACAACGCATTTTAAATCCTAAAATATGCTGCCTGATACGTCCATTTTGCATAATGATTTCCTACTGTTATTTACTTTGTTTTGTTGAATAATAATGCTTTGGGGAGTGATTCTAATGCCTTTTCTCTCATAATATGCAAGGTTTACACAAGGAGGGAGAATACCGGCAGCTGGAATTCTGGACCCAAGAAAAGCACGCCAGAGATACCTATTCTACACAACTCCAATGAAGCTGAAATTTTACGGAGATTATTTTTACATTTAATAAAAAATACTGGAGCTAGAAACTACCAGAGGAGGCCCCCCAGGTGGGCACAACCCACCAGGGCGCGCCAGGCCCCCCTGGCCGCGCCCTGATGGGTTGTGCTCAGCCTGGCCCACCTCCGGTGCCCATCTTCTGGTATATGGTCTCTCTTGACCTAGAAAAAATCACAGGAGGACTTTCGGGACGAAGCGCCGCCGCCTCGCGGCGGGACTTGGGCAGGAGCACTTTTGCCCTCCGGCGGAGCGATTCTGCCGGGGGAACTTCCCTCCCGGAGGGGGAAATCGAAGCTATCGTCATCACCAACACCCCTCTCATCTTTGGGAGGCCAATCTTCACCAACATTTTCAACAGCACCATCTCCTCTCAAACCCTAGTTCATCTCTTGTGTTCAATCTTTGTACCGGAACCTCAGATTGGTGCATGTGGGTGACTAGTAGTGTTGATTACCTTGCGTAGTTGATTACTATATGGTTTATTTGGTGGAAGATTATATGTTCAGATCCAATATGCTATTCAATACCTCTCTGATCTTGAGCATGTTTATTATTTGTGAGTAGTTACCTTTGTTCTTGAGGTCATGGGAGAAGTCATGTTGCAAGTAATCATGTGAATTTGATATGTGTTCGATATTTTGATGATATGTATGTTGTGATTCCCTTAGTGGTGTCATGTGAACGTCGACTACATGACACTTCACCATTCATGGGCCTAAGGGAATGCATTGTGGAGTAGTTATTAGATGATGGGTTGCTAGAGTGACAGAAGCTTAAACCCTACTTTATGCGCTACTTCGTAAGGGGCTGATTTGGATCCACATGTTTAATGATATGGTTAGACTTTGTCTTAATACTTTTCTCGTAGTTGCGGATGCTTGTGAGGGGTTTAATCATAAGTAGGTTGTTAGTTCAAGTAAGGACAGCACCGTAGCACCGGTCCACCCACATATCAAATTATCAAAGTAGCGAACACGAATCAAACCAACATGATAAAAGTGACTAGACGAAATTCCCGTGTACCCTCAAGAACACTTTGCCTATTACTAGTGATTGTTCGGGCCTGTCCTTTGCCTCAAAATGATTGGGTTACCTTACTGCACCTTGTTTACCATTACCGTTACTTACTCGTTACAAATTATCTTACTATCAAACTATCTGTTACCTACAATTTCAGTGCTTGCAGAAATTACCTTGCTGAAAATCGCTTGTCATTTCCTTCTGCTCCTCGTTGGGTTCGACACTCTTACTTATCAAAAGAACTACGATTGATCCCCTATTCTTGTGGGTCATCAAGGCTCTTTTCTGGTGCCATTGCCGGGGAGTGAAGCGCTCTTGGTAAGTGGAAATCGGTAAGGAAAAACTTATACTACGTGCTGAAATTTATTGCTACTTGCTACTATGGAGAACAATCCTTTGAGGGGTTTGTTCGGGGTATGTTCACCTCGACCGGAACCACAAATATTTGCCCCTCAACCTACAGCACCTACTGAAAATGTTACTTATGAAATTCCTTCGGGTATGCTAGAATAACTGCTTGCTAAACCTTATGCAGGAGATGGAACTAAACATCTTGATATGCACCTTTTATATGCGAACGAGATTTGTGGATTATTTAAGCTTGCAGGTTTACCCGGAGATGAAGTTAAGAAGAAGGTTTTCCCTTTATCTTTAGAGGGAAAAGCATTAACACGATATAGGCTATGTGATGATCTTGGATCATGGAACTGGAATCGTTTGCAATTGGAATTCCATCCAAAGTTTTATCCTATGCATTTAGTTCATCGTGATCGGAATTATATATATAATTTTTGGCCTCATGAAGGAGAAAGTATCGCTCTAGCTTGGGGGAGGCTTAAGTCAATGTTATATTCATGCCCCAATCATGACATTCCGAGGGAAGTTATCATTCAGAATTTTTATGCTCGGCTTTCTCATAATGATCAATCCATGCTCGATACTTCTGGTGCTGCTTCCTATATGATGAGGACTATTGAATTCAAGTGGGATATCTTAGAAAGAATTAAACGCAACTCTGAAGATTGGGAACTCGACGAAGGTAATGAGTCAGGTATAAAGCTTGAATTTGATTGTGTTAAATCTTTTATGAATACTGATACTTTTCACAAGTTTAGCACTAAATATGGACTTGACTCTGAGATAGTAGCATCTTTCTGTGAAGCATTTGCTACTCACGTTGATCTCCCTAAGGAGAAGTGGTTTAAATATCATCCCCCTATTAAAGAAGAAATTAAAGAACTGGTCATAGCTAAAGAAGAAACCATCTTTTACAATGTTGATCCAGTTGTGCCTACCGCTTATATTGAAAAACCACATTTCCCTGTTAGGATAAAGGAACATGCTAAGGTATCAACTGTGGTTCGTAAGAGCAATATAAGAGCACCTAAACCCCCTGAGCAAATTAAAGTAGAACCTAGTGTTGCTATGGTTAAAGATCTCTTGGTAGAAAATATTGATGGGCATGTTATCTACTTCTGTGATGAAGTTGCTAGAATTGCTAAACCCGATGAAAAAGATAAGCATAGACCCATAGAAGGCTTGCTTGTTGTCTCAGTCAAAATAGGAGATCATTGCTATCACGGTTTATGTGATATAGGTGCTAGTGTGAGTGATATCCCTTTTACCTTATACCAAGAAATTATGGATGAAATAGCACCTGCTGAAATGGAAGACATTGATGTCACTATTAAACTTGCTAATAGAGACACTATCACACCACTTGGGATTGTTAGAGATGTTGAAGTCTTGTGCGGGAAGGTAAAATACCCTACTGATTTTCTAGTCCTTGGTTCCCCACAAGATGACTTTTGTCCCATTATCTTTGGTAGACCTTTCTTGAGCACCGTCAATGCTAAGATAGATTGTGAAAAACAAACTGTCGGTGTCAGTTTCGGTAATGTGTCTTATGAGTTTAATTTTTCCAAGTTTAGTAGACAACCCCGTGATAAAGAGTTATCTAGTAAGGATGAAATAATTGGTCTTGCTTCTATTGCCGTGCCTCCTACTGATCCATTAGAACAATATTTGCTCGACCATGAAAATGATATGCATTTGCGTGAAAGAAATGAAATAGATCAAATTTTCTTCGAACAACATCCTCTCTTGAAACACAATTTGCCTATTGAAACTCTTGGAGGTCCTCCTCCACCTAAAGGTGATCCTGTGTTTGAATTGAAACAATTGCCTGACACTTTGAAGTATGCTTATCTTGATGAGAAAAAGATATATCCTGTTATTATTAGTGCTAACCTTTCAGAACATGAAGAAGAAAGATTATTGAAAGTTCTAAGGAAGCACCGGGCTGCTATTGGATATACTCTTGATGATCTTAAGGGCATTAGTCCCACTCTATGTCAGCACAAGATCAATATGGAACCTGACGCTAAACCCGTTGTTGATCACCAACGGCGATTGAATCCTAAGATGAAGGAAGTGGTAAGAACTGAAATACTAAAACTTCTGGAAGCAGGTATAATCTATCCTATTGCTGATAGTAGATGGGTAAGTCCCGTTCATTGTGTCCCTAAGAAAGGAGGTATTACCGTTGTTCCTAATGATAAGAATGAACTCATTCCACAAAGAATTGTTACTGGGTATAGAATGGTAATTGATTTTAGAAAATTAAATAAAGCTACTAGAAAAGATCATTACCCTCTACCGTTCATTGATCAAATGTTAGAGAGACTATCTAAGCACACACACTTTTGTTTCTTAGATGGATATTCTGGTTTCTCTCAAATACCTGTGTCACAATCTGATCAAGAGAAAACTATCTTTACTTGCCCTTTTGGAACCTATGCTTATAGACGTATGCCTTTTGGTTTATGCAATGCACCTGCTACCTTTCAAAGATGTATGACTGCTATATTCTCTGATTTTTGTGAAAAGATTGTGGAGGTTTTCATGGATGATTTTTCCGTTTACGGAACTTCTTTTGATGATTGCTTAAGCAACCTTGATCGAGTTTTGCAGAGATGTGAACAAACTAATGTTGTCTTGAATTGGGAGAAGTGCCACTTTATGGTTAATGAAGGCATTGTCTTGGGGCATAAAATATATGAACGAGGTATTGAGGTGGATAATGCTAAAGTTGATGCAATTGAGAAAATGCCATGTCCTAAAGATATTAAAGGTATTCGAAGTTTCCTTGGTCATGCTGGTTTTTATAGGAGGTTCATTAAAGACTTCTCTAAAATTTCTAGGCCTCTTACTAATCTTTTGCAAAAGGATATTCCTTTTGTTTTTGATGATGATTGTGTGGAAGCCTTTGAAACACTCAAGAAAGCCTTAACCTCTGCACCTATCGTACAACCACCTGATTGGAACTTGCCTTTTGAAATTATGTGTAATGCTAGTGATTATGCTGTTGGTGCTGTTCTAGGACAAAGAGTTGATAAGAAATTGAATGTTATCCATTATGCTAGCAAAACTCTAGACAGTGCCCATCGAAACTATGCTACTACTCAAAAAGAATTTTTAGCACATGTGTTTGTTTGTGATAAATTTAGATCCTATATTGTTGATTCCAAAATCATTGTTCACTCCGATCATGCTGCTACAAAATACCTTATGGAAAAGAAAGATGCTAAACCTAGACTCATTAGGTGGGTTCTCTTGCTCCAAGAATTTGACTTACACATTGTTGAGAGGAAAGGAGCCGAGAACCCCGTAGCTGACAATTTGTCTAGGTTAGAAAATATTCTTGATGACCCACTACCTATTGATGATAGTTTCCCTGACGAACAGCTAGCTGCGATAAGTGTCTCACAATGCACACCTTGGTATGCTGATTATGCTAACTACATTGTCGCTAAATATATACCACCTAGCTTTACTTATCAACAAAAGAGAAAAAAATTCTATGACTTGAGACATTACTTTTGGGATGACCCACGCCTTTATAAAGAAGGAGTAGATGGTATTATTAGACGTTGTGTACCTGAGCATGAACAGGAACAAATCCTACGGAAATGTCATTCCGAAGCTTATGGAGGACATCATGCAGGAGATAGAACTGCTCATAAGGTATTGCAATATGGTTTTTATTGGCATACTCTCTTCAAGGATGCTCGTAAGTTTGTCTTGTCTTGTGATGAATGTCAAAGGATTGGTAATATCGGTAAGCGTCAGGAAATGCCTATGAATTATTCACTTGTTGTTGAACCATTTGACGTTTGGGGTTTTGATTATATGGGGCCTTTTCCTTCCTCCAATGGGTACACTCATAATTTGGTTGCGGTTGATTATGTCACGTGGGTAGAAGCTATTCCAACTAGTAGTGCTGATCACCACACCTCCATTAAAATGCTTAAAGAGGTTATCTTCCCGAGGTTTGGAGTACCTAGATATTTAATGACCGATGGTGGTTCACATTTTATCCATGGTGCCTTCCGTAAGATGCTTGCTCAATATGATGTCAACCATAGAATTGCATCACCCTATCATCCTCAATCTAGTGGTCAAGTTGAACTTAGCATTAGAGAAATAAAATTAATATTACAAAAAACTGTCAATAGGTCTCGTAAGAATTGGTCTAAGAAATTAGATGATGCACTTTGGGCCTATAGAACAGCTTATAAAAATCCTATGGGTATGTCTCCATACAAAATGGTATATGGGAAAGCTTGTCATTTGCCTCTAGAACTAGAACACAAAGCATTTTGGGCAATTAAAGAACTCAACTATGATTTCAAACTTGCCGGTGAAAAGAGGTTATTTGATATTAGCTCACTAGATGAATGGAGAATCCAAGCCTATGAAAATGCCAAACTATTCAAAGAAAAAGTAAAAAGATGGCATGACAAAAGAATCCAAAAGCGGGAATTCAAAATAGGAGATTATGTTCTTTTGTTCAACTCTCGTTTAAGATTTTTTGCAGGAAAGCTTCTCTCAAAATGGGAAGGACCATATATTATCGAAGAGGTTTATCGTTCTGGAGCTATCAAGATTAATAACGCCGAAGGTACTAACCCGAAGGTGGTCAATGGACAAAGAATTAAGAATTATATCTCAGGTACGCCTATTAACGTTGAAAGCAATGTTATCCAAACCATGACACCGGAGGAACACATAAAAGAAACCTTCCGGAACACTCGAGAATACTTAAAAATAGGAGGTATGTGATACGGTAAGTAAACGGACTCCGAAAAATCCGCAAAAATATTTTTTGTCAGTTTTGGAATATTTTAGAATTTTGGAAATAAAAAAATAAACCGGAAGGTGATCGAGGTGAGCACGATACACCAGGGTGCGCCAGGCACCCCTGGGCGCGCCCTGGTGGGTTGTGCCCACCTCGGATGCCTTTCCGACTCCGTTTTCCTTCCAATTACTTGTTTCCTAAGAATAAAAATTCTCTATATATACCCCCCGACTGTTTTGACGACCGCATCACAGAAAAATCCTTTGTTCTTGTTTCTTGTTGTTTCCCTGGCAGATCTGAAAATATGTCGTCTCAAGATTCGGAAGGAGAGAGCCATGTTGATCCCTATGTTCCAGACCCGAAGATCTTTAGGCAAATTTACCCCTACCTATGGACCTCGGAGGAGGAAGAAGATGCTGCCATGCAGGAAACAAAAGATGATAGCTCTGAGGAAGAGGAAGATCCATTACCTCAACCTGGAGATATGCATGTGGAATTCAAGAAATCAAGCCTCCCTAGAAGATACAAACCTAAGGTCCAATTTATCCCGACTCGTTTTCTGCAGGAAAGCAAGAATACCCTATGCCAAAGGATATTAAAGCTTGAGTTGGAGAATGATGATCTAAGGGAGGTGCCCCGGTATGGTATCACCACCACTTTTATTCACCTTTACCTATTTTAGTTCGATCTTTAGTTTCCCTTTGCTTTAGTTGAATAAAAGTTTTAGTATGATCTATTTTCGTGTGTTAGTTCCATGGCCTATCTATCTATGTAATCGAGTGAGAGTTATATAATAAAGTTTAGTTTTAGTTTTTGCCTCTCTACTTTCATGTTGCAATCAAATAAAGGAAAAGAAACAAATGAAAAGAATCATATGCTAATCTTATGGTGAGTAATGACATCACATAAGGAAAGGTATAAGTAGTAAAATTTATTGGAGATTGACAAACAAAGCATTGGTCAATGATGCAATTCATGAAAGAATTAATAAGGGAAGAGAAGATTCACATGCAAATACACTATCTTGGACATCTTTTATGATTGTGAGCCCCCATCAAATATTATATGTCAAAATTGTTGACGTTGGACGAGGAAGACAACGTAATGATTTATGTTTTCTCATATCCACATAGAAGTTATATTGTCATAGATCCTTTAACATGTGGTGCTTGCCCAATATCTTTGCTAGCCAAAAATTCCGCACTAAGTAGAGATACTACTTGTGCATCCAAAAACCCAAACCAAACTCTTTCTTTGAGTGTCCACCATACCTACCTATGGATCGAGAAAGATCCTTCAAGTAAGTTGTCATCGGTGCAACAAGGCAATAAAAATTGCTTCTAAAAGTGTTTTGATCAATTAGTGTAAGAGAAAATTGAGCGTTATATGAACTTATGATGGCAAAGTAATAAAAGCGACGGACTGCATAATAAAGGTTGCTATCATAGGGGGCAATATAGCGTGACGTTCTTTTACATTAAGGGATTGGGCATACAAACCAATAAGCGCATGACAACCTCTGCTTCCCTCTGCGAAGGGCCTATCTTTTACTTTTATGCAAGAGTCAAAGTATTCTTCCCTATTCCTTTTTACTTTTTCTTTTGCAAGCATCATGTGGTGAGGAAAGATCTAGGCACATATATCCAGTTGGATATGGGTGGGCATGAGTCATTATTGTTGACATCACCCTTGAGGTGAGTGAGTTGGGAGGAAAAACTATAAGCCCCTATCTTCCTACGTGTCCGGTTGAAACTTTTTGTTCATGGGTATGCCGTGAGCGTTAGCAATCATAGAAGACTAAATGATAGTTGAGTATGTGGACTTGCCAAAGGCTCCTACATGAGACCCTTCCTGAAAAGATGATGAATTGTAGTTGCAAAGTTGACTGAGAACATAGTTTGTTGGTTCCCAATAAGGTTTATGCTTCATACTTCTATGTTGTGATGAATTGTTACTTGTTCATGAGAAGCTATATGATAAAAATGTATTGAAATAAGTTCCTTTGTTAGAGTTTATTGCTGTTATGATAATAAGCATGATGCTTCTATGTGCGTATTTTGTTTTTATCGACACCTCTCTCTCAAACCATGTGGACATGCTTTTCAATATCGGCTTTCGCTTGAGGACAAGCGAGGTCTAAGCTTGGGGGAGTTGATACATCCATTTTGCATCATGTTTTCCTACTGTTATTTACTTTGTTTTGTAGAATAATAATGCTTTGGGGAGTGATTCTAATGCCTTTTCTCTCATAATATCCAAGGTTTACACAAGGAGGGAGAATACCGGCAGCTGGAATTCTGGACCCAAGAAAAGCACGTCAGAGATACCTATTCTGCACAACTCCAATGTAGCTGAAATTTTACGGAGATTATTTTTACATTTAATAAAAAATACTGGAGCTGGAAACTACCGGAGGAGGCCCCCCAGGTGGGCACAACCCACCAGGGCGCGCCCTGATGGGTTGTGCTTAGCCTGGCCCACCTCCGGTGCCCATCTTCTGGTATATGGTCTCTCTTGACCTAGAAAAAATCAGAGGAGGACTTTCGGAACGAAGCGCCGCCGCCTCGAGGCGGAAGTTGGGCAGGAGCACTTTTGCCCTCCGGCGGAGCGATTCCGCCGGGGGAACTTCCCTCCCGGAGGGGGAAATCGAAGCTATCGTCATCACCAACACCCCTCTCATCTTTGGGAGGCCAATCTTCATCAACATCTTCAACAGCACCATCTCCTCTCAAACCCTAGTTCATCTCTTGTGTTCAATCTTTGTACCGGAACCTCAGATTGGTACCTGTGGGTGACTAGTAGTGTTGATTACCTTGTGTAGTTGATTACTATATGGTTTATTTGGTGAAAGATTATATGTTCAGATCCAATATGCTATTCAATACCTCTCTGATCTTGAGCATGTTTATTATTTGTGAGTAGTTACCTTTGTTCTTGAGGTCACGGGAGAAGTCATGTTGCAAGTAATCATGTGAATTTGATATGTGTTCGATATTTTGATGATATGTATGTTGTGATTCCCTTAGTGGTGCCATGTGAACGTCGACTACATGACACTTCACCATTCATGGGCCTAAGGGGATGCATTGTGGAGTAGTTATTAGATGATGGGTTGCTAGAGTGACAGAAGCTTAAACCCTAGTCTATGCGCTACTTCGTAAGGGGCTGATTTGGATCCACATGTTTAATGCTATGGTTAGACTTTGTCTTAATACTTTTCTAGTAGTTGCGGATGCTTGCGAGGGGGTTAATCATAAGTAGGTTGTTAGTTCAAGTAAGAACAACACCTTAGCACCGGTCCACCCACATATCAAATTATCAAAGTAGCGAACACGAATCAAACCAACATGATAAAAGTGACTAGATGAAATTCCCGTGTACCCTCAAGAACACTTTGCCTATTACTAGTGATTGTTCTGGCCTGTCTTTTGCCTCAAAATGATTGGGCTACCTTGCTGCACCTTGTTTACCGTTACCGTTACTTGCTCGTTACAAATTATCTTACTATCAAACTATCTGTTACCTACAATTTCAGTGCTTGCAGAAATTACCTTGCTGAAAACCGCTTGTCATTTCCTTCTGCTCCTCGTTGGGTTCGACACTCTTACTTATCGAAAGGACTACGATTGATCCCCTATACTTGTGGGTCATCACTGTCGAGCAAGGAATTGATCCTCAGACCAATTTCGCGAATCCATCTGAGTCTCAGGGGCTACTGGGAGTAGTGGTTTTGTTTTATCCTTCAGGTGCATCCCGGGTTTTAGACCGACACACACCTTGAGGGCTACTGGCTATATATCTCGGCAGAGAATAAATTGCACCAATCGAAAATATCCACAAAAAATCATCCCACGGTCAAGGTGGTGCACCAGCTCGGAAGTAGTCCAGCATAAAGCTCGGATGCGAATGGCTGGCTCCATAAAAGATTATTTCTGGCATTAAGCTCGGATAAACTCCTTCAACTTTTTCAAGACCGAGGTAATCTATGACACCTCGGATGCAGTTCGGCGTTGGAGCTCGGCTGCAAAAAGACACCTCGGATGCAATTCAGCGTTGGAGTTCGGATGCCAAAGGACACCGCCACACGGGAAACACTTCAAACCTGAGTTGTGGCGTAAAAATAATGTGGCATTAATAAAGGCCGGTAACTTAAAGGGGCTCCTCAGATGCCCGACTTATGAACTCTTCGGATTCACCTCGGCGATCCTCAAGATCAGTGATGGGAAGATTTATTGAACCAATTTTCAAGTCCGACGGCTGAAGACGAAGAACTGTTCGGAAGAACCGAGGAGCGTCCCTAACTTGAAGACTGGTTCAGGGGGCTACTGAGGGAGTCCGGGACTAAGGGGTCCTCGGGCCGTCGACCTATCTCTACGGGCCGGACTCATGGGCCACTTCGGGCAGCCGATGACATATGCAAGGAAGATTCCACAAGACTTGGTGATCAAGACAAGGACTCCTCTCCACCGACGTAGCCGACTAGGACTCTTATTATCCTAGGCCTCCGGTGTGTTATATAAGCCGAGGCCAGGCTAGACATTAGACATATCATCATCATCATAACAAGAAAACTCATCTAGGGTTTAGCTCATTTGATCTCGAGGTAGATCAACTCTGTAACCATCACACTCATCAATATAATCAAGCAGGACGTAGGGTTTTACATCCTCACGAGGGCCCGAACCTGGGTAAACATCGTCTCCTTCATCTCCTGTTAACCATCGATCCTAGATTCATAGTTCGGAACCCCCTACCCGAGATCTGTCGGTTTCGACACTGACAGCGGGGAGGACAAAAGGAAATGCAAAAACGTATTTAGTGTTTTTAGTCTTGTTCCCCAAATCCTTGTCTTTGTGTTTTGTTAGTTTGGTTTAACAAGCAAGGCAACATCTTGTGTATATATGTTTATTTTTAGAACATTGTGTTTTTTAGTGCATACTGGGATTTGACTTCGAAAACCCTAGACCTGGTCCCCTAGTTTTTGTGTTTGTGATACTTGTGTGGGTTTTACCTTGTGCACAAAGGATTTTGTAGACAACCAATAGTCACAGTCTAGATGATGCGATAAACGCAACTCGGAAGGATTTCTAGACAACTGACAAAGCCTAGGAACAGTAGGTGGGACAAAGGCAATCAAAAGACAATTACGATAAACACAAGGGACAAGAGAAAAGAGAAATTTGGGGGGAGGGGGAATTTGTTGAGCACACCACCTTAGGACGTGTTTGGTTGCTCGCATCATTTTTTTCATTTTGCATACTTAGCGCAAGTAAGCCTAGTTGAGCTAATGCAGGCAAAAACCAACATATGCATGTTGTTTGGTTGTCTACATCCCCTCTCACTGATCGTCGCACCAACTCTACGCACTGTGTTTGGTTGCTCGCATTGGTTGTGCTCATACTAGCGCATGGTGTTTGGTTGCATACACGCATAGATATGTAGTTACCTTGTAACCTACGTGGTGAGCTTACCCGCTACACCTTACACATGATAACACCGATCACACCAACAAAAGAGCACTACAATCACGACGAACTGGATGAACATGATGAAGTTTCTCATCCCAAAGTGTCGACCCAGCTTGCCAACTTCAACATTGCATGTTTGCTTTAGCACAAACTTGGAGTAAGCATCATTTTCCGCCTGCCTACTCTTCAACCCTTTGTGGTTGTTATTCTTGTAACTTGTCACTTGCTCATTGCATGCTTTCTATGAATTTTAAACCCCTGGTACCCTCCCGTGTAGCACCACATACGACTTGCTGTAGCATGGCAGAAGAGCAACAGTTCAAGCAACAAGCAAACACTAGACATGAAACATAAGTAAGCATGCATGATCATACGGCATAGCAAGTTCATCCTATCACTACTACGGTGTCATCCTACCACCACATCCAAAAGAGGGTGTTGTCCTACCGTCGCAAGTTTGCCATCGATGTGAGGGGTTACTACACCACATCATCAAAATATATAGGCTAGCATCAAGAGTTTATCAAGCCCTAGATACCAGAAAATGTACATTGTTAGCATCGTTGTCACCACCATCGTCGTCGAGGATCATGCACCACACCAAAAGAAGCACTATTAATAGTGCTTGCCCAACCAGGTCCTCAGCCAGATTACCCTTTGGGTCTCTCCCATGGCAACAAACCCAACACCCTGGGCTTTGTTATCCATCACATGGCTGAGAGTCACCATGAGAGCCTCTTAGCTAAGGCCACCTTAGTCCATGACGTCGATGTAGAGGTCAGGGTGGATGTCGACCGCCTTTTTCTCCCTGATGGCACTGGCGACCTCCTTGACTGCCTGAGTCATGCTGGTGAAGACGGTAAGCTCCCCTCTTCCTCTTCCTATCAAGCATAGGAACGTGATCACCATCCTTCTCGGGGGGGGGGGGGACCATCAAGGTTGATGGTATCTGACTATTGGGTATATGGATACTCGGGCATGGATGAGCCCAACGGCTGACCGAAGCCTAGGGCATGCTTGATGGTTGCCAGCCCGAAGGAGAAGATCTGTTGCATCTGGTGGTAGTTCTGGATGGAAGTGTTGAGGTACTCTGCGTGCTTCAGATGAGCCTAAGAATGAAACACAACAAAGTGGTTAGTTCGAATGGTATGCTACATAGGCTTAAACAAGTGGTTAGTTAGAATGGCATGGTTTGTAAGCTAGCCGTGGTGTGGCCTTCGTAGTGCTCTCTATCTAAAATGATCGAGCAAGTATCCTCTCATCCCACGAAGCCTCGCTCAGGTCTCTGAGCTTGGAAACTATGATCCACTTCGATCTCCACTTCCTAAGGTGGTTGTGGACCTAGGTAGAGGTGACATCTTGTCCACAAAACTCGAACACCTCCTTTGCAACAATGTTCAAGTGGACCTCTTTGAAGCCCTCTCCAGTCCTCACCCACTAGCTATGATCTCACATATCTTGCTAAGCACGAACGTCGACACGAAAGGATGCCATTTCATGGAATTCCCCTTCCATCCTTCTTCTCCTTTGTGACTGCCTTTTGAAGAGCAACATTAGGTCTAGCATTGGGCTGAGCCATCACAAATGTTGAAGCCACAAATGGTGGAACCATACTCAACACCTTGAAAACTTCTAAATCAGGAGGCAACTGGTCAATGGGAGGTTGGGGGTCCTTGACGTACGATGCCTAGAACTGGCTCTAAGACAGGGCAAGGGACTACTAAACTCTTGCGCGCTCATGTCATATAAGTGTAAGCATCAGTAAGAGCACAACATACTACACATGCACAATACGAAGTAATAGTAAAACATGTACCGTATGAACGAACACTACATATGGATAGATTGAACAAGCACTACCACATGCACACACGGATGATCTAGTTCAATAGAGCAGCTAAAATCATAACAAGGATTTCAACAGAGCAGCTCAAATCGTATCAAGCATACTACCAATCCTTCCATCACCACTACCTACCATGCTTCAAATCCATCACCACTAGCTACCAGAACATCACACTCACACTAATCGGCGATGTACAATGCTCACATATCTAACCCTACCTCATGCTTACAGATCTAGTTAGAACTAGTAGAGAGAAAGTGGTGACTGAACTCACCGACGCCATCGGAGCAGCCGCGAAGGAGGCGATGAACACGTTGAAGAAGAGGAGTAAATCGTCGCCGAAGTCAACCGGTGGTCGGAGAAGTAGCGTCGCTTACCTCTTCGTCGATGTCAATCAACGCTGGAGGAAAAGCTCGAGAGGGTGAAATGGTGGCGGGAGTTTTGATGCTGCGGTGAGGATGGCTATATAGGGCGGCCGAATCAGTAGACGGGGACGCCAATTCCTCCCGCCGCTTTTCGGGGACGCGTACGAGCTCCCGCCATCTTTGTGGGCGCAGGAGGTCAGCGTCGCGGTCCCCTCCCCTGCATCGCTTGAGCCAGGCTAGGTGGGAACGGCCGGTTCGGCCGTTCCTAGCGGGCTTGTCTGAGGACAATTTTAAGGTTCGTGCGGGCCAAAATTTGCATGCAGGTCAGACAATCAAACATGTTGTTTTCTTCCTGCGCGGGTCTAGTTGAACTTGATGCGAGCAACCAAACGTGTCTTTAGAGGTGCTCCAACAAAGTCTCACCTAAGTGTGTCATACAAGGACCCAATATATAAAGTCACACGTGTTTTCCTATCAATGAACAAGTTCCATCATCCAGGTTGGTTAGTGTGCTGTCTGAACGAGCAACCACTGAGGTCCCAGGTTCGAAACCTTGTGTGTATAGAGGTTACAGATAATTACATGTCATTAGTGGTCTACAGTTTTTAAAAAATGCTAGAGGGTTTCCTGCACAACAGCACAAGGCAGCCATAGCAACATATGGGGATTGACCTGAGATCCCGCAAATGATATGTATCGTTTATTGCGATACATATCTGAGCGATCATCCACACAACGCTCAAGTTGGCCTGGCCGATTAAGAGGCCCCCGAAGGGGTTCCCACAGACGTTTTTAGGAACCTTCTAGTGGGTTCGAAGCAGGTTCTTAGCATTTTTTAGTTTTCGTTTCATTTTCTCTTTCTATTTTTTATTTTAATTTTTTCTTCAACTTTTTTTATTTTCCATTTTTCTATTTTCCATTTAAGAAAAGCACGAATTCACAAAATATAAATCTTTTTTTTAAGTTTCAAATAATATTATCTCTTTAAAAGAATATTTAGATTTTCCTGAATTTATTAATTCTCAAATCATTTTAAAATTGATGTCCTTTTAAAAAAAATCATGAACAATAATTTTCAGTGTGTATTTTAAAGAAATTTGTTCACCGTATATTAACAAAGTTCATTGTGTATAATATTCATCACATATCAAATAATTCTTTAGTGTATATTTAAAAATGTTCACTGTATATTAAAAAGTTCATAGTACGTACAAATAAATGTTCAACGTATATCAAATAATTGTACAGTGTGTATTTTAAAACAATATTCACCATATTTCAAAACCAATTATTTCCAATGAACTTGTTTAGAATTTTTAAATTGCGAAAAAACTCACAAAATTTGGTCAGTACTTTGCTCGCCGTAATTGGTTTGTTAGTTTAAAAAATGTTTGTGAAATCAAAGAAAGCTCGCAAGGAATTGAAACTAATTCTCGCAAAAATGAAAAGTGTTCGCGAATTTAAAAAATGTTCACTATTTTTAAAATTTGTAAACTTTTATTGAATTCATGATCATTGATTGGGTTTTACAAAAAAAATTGGAATCCGCAAACTTTTTTTGAACTAGTGACTATATTTTGAATTCATTAACTTTTTTAAATTCCATGAACATTTTTCTAGGTATGCGATTATTTTTTCTGTTAAAATCAAACCTACCAAGAAATATCTTTTAAGGTAATATAAAAAAAGCAGATAAAAAAATGAGGGTGCTAGGAGACGCGCGTCTTACCAAGCTATGGGCCTGTCCCATTTACCACCCTGTGACCGAGCATGGCCCGTAACGGCTGGGCGGTCCTATGTCTCACTTTCAGCGAGAGCGTACGATGTCTCGCCGAATGGCTACAGTAGATGAGCCGGCCACTTAAGAAAAAGCAAAAAAGGGAAGAAACCACTCAGAAGAAAAAGGGAAGAAAAATGGATGAACCTTTTTTTGACCATCCAAGAAGGGAGCGAACCTTGAACCTCCAAGAAGGGAGCGAGCTCGGCCATCCATCGCAAAAACCAACTCTCCATGTTAAGATATAGGGGCGCTAGGTACTTGAAGCAAATCAGGACGGTTTTGTTCGGATTTTTTTTCCTTTTTTCTCTTTTTTGTTCTCTGGTTTTTTCATTTGTCTATTGGATTATTTCGTCTCTTTTTTTGTTTTTTTATTTCTTTGAATTTTCATTTCTACATTTTTTAAATGCCTTTTTTGAAATGCAATATGAACAGTTTCTTAAAACATGGTCAACATTTTTTTATTACATGGTCAACATATTTTCTATATATACTTAACATTTTTCTTTACATATTTCACAGTATTCAAACGCTTGATTAACATTTTTCAAACACTTGTTCAACATATTTTTAAATTCCAGGTTAACATTTTGTCTATACACATTTAATATTTCCCAAATGCTTGATTAGCATTTTTATGTACATGAAAATTTTCATCATTTTTTAATACTAGTTAACAATTTTTCTATTTACATCTAACATTTATCAGAATGCTTGATTAACATTTTTGCAAGTATTTCTTCAACATTTTTCAAATACTTGTTCAACTTTTTTAAAAATGTTTTTTGTATAGTATTTTCTATATATATATATATACACACACACACATAAACACTATTCTAATCACGGGATCAGAATATTATTCTGATCACGGGTTGAACTTTCTGAATTACACAACCTGAACTTTCCTCTGTAGGAACCCGACCTTCGGGCTATCTTCGCAACCGTGTTTCTCCACGCGAATTATTCTGGCCAGTCGTGTTCTATGTGATGTAAGTGTAATCAGGAAATGGTTTTTAGCAACTAAATGCCCGTTTTAAATAGGAATCTTGCTCGTTGGAGGATTTGCTCTCGAGACGTGATGAACTTGCGTCTGTTGCAATTTTACTGCGTGAGTTGTTCGACCTGAACTTTCCTTGGTTAGAGGTTGAACTTCCCGTAACATTGTCCAAATGCGGCTTGCAATATACCGTTGGAAAGCTGTGGACACGACGGTCACGACCTAAGTTGAATTTTTGTCAAAATTTAAATGGTTTAAGAGCAGTTTTGAAAACCGTTTTTCTTCACACAAAAAAACGTGAATCGTATTTTTGAGCCTATTTCTAAACAGTTTATCGGAATGAGGCAAATGAGATGGCGTTGGATAGCTGCTGCAAATCCACTTCTTTTTCGTAGAGAAAGTTTTTTCTAATTTTATACTATTTAAACGTAATTTTGAAAATGGCCGAAGTCGCAACAAGTTCGTATTTTCGCATTATTTTCTCAACGGTTTATCGGAATGCAGCAAATGATATGGCGTTGGAAAGCATGAAGAAAAGCGAAACTTTGTTATGTAGATTATATTTTCCAATTCTTTACAGTTTTAAGTCAATTTCGAAAATGGCGAAAAACTTTTTTTGGCCGTAATTTCTACAAAATTATCGGAATGGGGCAAATAATATACCGTTGAAAAGCTACAGAAAATGCGAAACTTTTTCATGTAGATGGTTTTCTATGATTCCTAGCCGTTTTCAAGCAATTTCGAAAACGGCGAGATCACATGTTCTGCCTTTTATCGCGAAACAGAGTCTTCGAAAATGCACCGCGTGAGGAACTTGAACTTCATCAGCACGTCTACCTGAACTTCACTCTGTTTCTTCACGTGCTATTTTTTGCTCGTAGCACTCTATTCACTCACCGGAATTGAGCAAGTGATATACCGATGGAAAGCCGCTGTAAACACGCAACTTTTCCGTTTTGATCATTTTTTTCATACTTTCGACGGTTTAAAAGATTTTCATCTGAAATTCATTTAGCTTAGTAGTTGAACTTCCTGCTGTTTCCACGTTGAACTTCTGTCGCGTATTTTTGTTTGTAATTTCTCACCCATTCGTCGGTGTTACACAAATGATATTCCTTTTTGTACAAACCTCTCTCACAATATTTTTCTAACTTTCTCCGACCGAGAACTTGAACTTATAGCAAGAAAAAAATTGGACCTTGCCTTTTTATTCATTTTTCTCACTCAAAAGAATGGGTGAGAAATACATAGTGAACCACACTCACAAGAAGTTTTGAACCTTCCCGTGTCGAGCACCTGAACTTCTAGCAACAAATTTTGTATACTTTGTCTTTTTATTCCTTTTTCTCATATGAAAACACACACCATGCAACACGTGAACTTCTAGCTGTTTTCACTTTGAACTTCTGTGTTATTTTAATTTGAACTTCACGTTTTCTATTTTTGAGTAAAGAATTCTAGTAACGAGAAAAAATCCGAGTTTTTCATAAAATTCGAACTTCTCTGCTATTTTAATTTGAACTTCTTCATTTTATTATTTAGTAACAAGAAAAATTCTGAGTAGTTTATACACTTCGAATTTCTCTGTTATTTTTTTAAAAGTAGAGAAGTTCAATTTTTTTGAAAATACTTCGATGTTTACTTAAAAATCATTTATTT